>JAIOJX010000024.1:22955000-24310000 GCA_022376925.1 Tragulus kanchil | reverse complement strand
TCCTCAGGGACCTGCAGCTGCTGACAACTCCTCCCTTTTCTAGAAACCCCAGTTCTAGGCCCGCCCCATCAGGCAGCCTTCTGGTTTGATAACATGAGTTCCCCTGAGCTCCTTAAAGGTCCCGAGTCCACACCTTCCTTTTTCAGAGGAGGAAACTGTTTCCTAAAGAAGTTTAGGAACTTGCCTGAGACCGTGCAGTTCATCAGAGTTAGTGGAGGGTTGTCCCTGTGTCTGTCATTCCTATCCCCCGACATTCATTGAATCAATAAAAGAAAAAGGAAGTGATAATCCTATTTTACAGTGAGGGGAACAGCACAGGAAGGTTTTCAAATTTTCCCAAGGTCACATAGATATTAAGTAGCAAATCTAGAATGTGACCCTAAGTCCATATGAAACCTCAACCACTGTGAGGGACTGCTGTGTGCTTTGCATATGTTATAATACTTTCCAAATTTTCTACAATAGAACATAAAAAAAATACCATTGTAGTTCGTGATGGGCTAGGTGAGGTAGCTGTAAAGGATGTCTCCCTGATTATGTTTCCTGACTCCAAAGTTTGCTCAGACATTGGCCATTTTTACCCTCAAGGACACATTTGGAAAATCCCTAAGGAGCTACGTGCAAGTAAACTTCCTGCCTCCTCCAGGGCTCACTAAGACCCATCCGTCTGAGCCAGAGGTTGGCTCTGGTCTGAAGTGACCAGGCTGCAGGATTCCTGAAAGGCTGGGCAGATCAGGGCTGGGCAGAGCTGGTTGTATTTGAAGGCAGGCCTGCTCTTACCCACCAGGATCTTGGATCTTCTAGAACCTCCTGTCCTCTCCAAAAGTGACCTGGCCACAGCTCCACTTACTCGTCTCTGTCCTCCCGTCGGGCCATGCCTCCTCTTTGAGAGCAGTGTTGGAGGAGTAAGTATGAGATCCAAGCCGCACTGCTAAGTTCACAGCCCAGCTCACTTCCCAGTGGAGTGACCTGGGCAAAAAGTTCCTTTAATCTTTCTGAAATGCTTGTCTGAAAATAAAGACAATCGTGTAGCATAGGATTGGCTTTGAGGATGAACTAACTCTGCGGTTACTGCAGTGCCCAGCACATCGTAGTGGTCCCTCTGCTGTAACCATTTGCAGTTCCATTCCTGGTCTGTGTCCGCCCCCCAGTTCGGGCCCCAGCCTTCTGGTTTGATAACATGAGTTCCCTGAGCTCCTTAAAGGTCCCAGTCCACACCTTCCTTTTTCAGAGGAGGAAACTGTTTCCTAAAGAAGTTTAGGAACTTGCCTGAGACCGTGCAGTTCATCAGAGTTAGTGGAGGGTTGTCCCTGTGTCTGTCATTCCTATCCCCCGACATTCATTGAATCAATAAAAGAAAAAGGAAGTGATAATCCTATTTTACAGTGAGGGGAACAGCACAGGAAGGTTTTCAAATTTTCCCAAGGTCACATAGATATTAAGTAGCAAATCTAGAATGTGACCCTAAGTCCATATGAAACCTCAACCACTGTGAGGGACTGCTGTGTGCTTTGCATATGTTATAATACTTTCCAAATTTTCTACAATAGAACATAAAAAAAATACCATTGTAGTTCGTGATGGGCTAGGTGAGGTAGCTGTAAAGGATGTCTCCCTGATTATGTTTCCTGACTCCAAAGTTTGCTCAGACATTGGCCATTTTTACCCTCAAGGACACATTTGGAAAATCCCTAAGGAGCTACGTGCAAGTAAACTTCCTGCCTCCTCCAGGGCTCACTAAGACCCATCCGTCTGAGCCAGAGGTTGGCTCTGGTCTGAAGTGACCAGGCTGCAGGATTCCTGAAAGGCTGGGCAGATCAGGGCTGGGCAGAGCTGGTTGTATTTGAAGGCAGGCCTGCTCTTACCCACCAGGATCTTGGATCTTCTAGAACCTCCTGTCCTCTCCAAAAGTGACCTGGCCACAGCTCCACTTACTCGTCTCTGTCCTCCCGTCGGGCCATGCCTCCTCTTTGAGAGCAGTGTTGGAGGAGTAAGTATGAGATCCAAGCCGCACTGCTAAGTTCACAGCCCAGCTCACTTCCCAGTGGAGTGACCTGGGCAAAAAGTTCCTTTAATCTTTCTGAAATGCTTGTCTGAAAATAAAGACAATCGTGTAGCATAGGATTGGCTTTGAGGATGAACTAACTCTGCGGTTACTGCAGTGCCCAGCACATCGTAGTGGTCCCTCTGCTGTAACCATTTGCAGTTCCATTCCTGGTCTGTGTCCAGCATTGCCCCAAATACCCACATACCCAAACCAGAGAAAAATACCATGCCACCGTCCCTTAAGGGACTTATCATTTTTTAAGGAAAAAAAAAAAAAAAAAAACAACCCTTCACATGTGAAACACAAAATTAAAAAGAAAAATAGGCTCTATGCAGACAATTCCTGTTATATGCAAAGAGAGAAAAAAGATACTGTATTGCTTTGATGTAGAAGACAGCCCAGAAGAGAGACACTTGCAGGGTACAAGAGCTCAATGCTGGGGGTTCCTTCTGGTCTCCTTTCCTTGTGATTATTTTATTTCACTGACTGAAGTGACTTGAATCCTCCCTTCCCTGTCCTTTCAGTTCTGCCCAGCAAACTGGACTCTTATGTTGCTTGGCTACCAGGCAGGTGGTCTCAAGTGTGGAAGCAGAAAAAAAAAGCCACCCAACCTTAGAAATTGGCCACAGACGTCACTGTGGGAGGACAAATAAATATAGAATGTGAAAGGATTATTCGTTTAGAGTCTGGCTCCTTGAACATTGCCCTGCTGTGATTCACCAGATCAGTTCAAGATGCTGTTAATTCGGTGTGTCAGAAAGGCTGAGAAGAGAACAGATCCACCCCACCTCCCGCGCCTCCCCTTGACCCTGTCCACATCCCCTCCTACCCACCCCCTCAGCCTTCACTCCTGCTCTGATGAGATTTGCTCCTCCCTTGCCTGGGATATAAGCTACTAGAGCTTGTTTCAAGAAAACCAATTAAGAAACCGTAAATTGCCGTTGACCGAAAGGCAGGCCTGCTCTTACCCACCAGGATCTTGGATCTTCTAGAACCTCCTGTCCTCTCCAAAAGTGACCTGGCCACAGCTCCACTTACTCGTCTCTGTCCTCCCGTCGGGCCATGCCTCCTCTTTGAGAGCAGTGTTGGAGGAGTAAGTATGAGATCCAAGCCGCACTGCTAAGTTCACAGCCCAGCTCACTTCCCAGTGGAGTGACCTGGGCAAAAAGTTCCTTTAATCTTTCTGAAATGCTTGTCTGAAAATAAAGACAATCGTGTAGCATAGGATTGGCTTTGAGGATGAACTAACTCTGCGGTTACTGCAGTGCCCAGCACATCGTAGTGGTCCCTCTGCTGTAACCATTTGCAGTTCCATTCCTGGTCTGTGTCCAGCATTGCCCCAAATACCCACATACCCAAACCAGAGAAAAATACCATGCCACCGTCCCTTAAGGGACTTATCATTTTTTAAGGAAAAAAAAAAAAAAAAAAAAACAACCCTTCACATGTGAAACACAAAATTAAAAAGAAAAATAGGCTCTATGCAGACAATTCCTGTTATATGCAAAGAGAGAAAAAAGATACTGTATTGCTTTGATGTAGAAGACAGCCCAGAAGAGAGACACTTGCAGGGTACAAGAGCTCAATGCTGGGGGTTCCTTCTGGTCTCCTTTCCTTGTGATTATTTTATTTCACTGACTGAAGTGACTTGAATCCTCCCTTCCCTGTCCTTTCAGTTCTGCCCAGCAAACTGGACTCTTATGTTGCTTGGCTACCAGGCAGGTGGTCTCAAGTGTGGAAGCAGAAAAAAAGCCACCCAACCTTAGAAATTGGCCACAGACGTCACTGTGGGAGGACAAATAAATATAGAATGTGAAAGGATTATTCGTTTAGAGTCTGGCTCCTTGAACATTGCCCTGCTGTGATTCACCAGATCAGTTCAAGATGCTGTTAATTCGGTGTGTCAGAAAGGCTGAGAAGAGAACAGATCCACCCCACCTCCCGCGCCTCCCCTTGACCCTGTCCACATCCCCTCCTACCCACCCCCTCAGCCTTCACTCCTGCTCTGATGAGATTTGCTCCTCCCTTGCCTGGGATATAAGCTACTAGAGCTTGTTTCAAGAAAACCAATTAAGAAACCGTAAATTGCCGTTGACTCGAAAGGTCACTGCGCAGGCTATAAATACAGGCGTTTCTAAACTGTGAGTGGAAGTCTGTCTGAAGCCCATGCTCTTCTCCACACCCACATCTCCCAGCTGAGACTTTCCTTTGATGAACCAAGAGCACATCCAGAATCAGAAAGGCATTCTCTGGGTTTTTATTCTACAGCCTGCTGACTAGAGCACACCTGCGAATTCTGAGCTCTGGTGGGACCACAGTCCAGAAAAAATAGTTTTGTTTTTCTGCATAACAATCATTTCTTCACAATGCATGAAAGGTGTATGAGTTCAAGGTGGAAACTTGGAAAACCCTGAAAAGCACAATGGGGAAGTAAGAACCCATAATTCTACCCTTTAAAACAAATCTAACATTTTAGGATATATTATTTATGCCTTTTCCCCCTTGGCTATATATATAACAGATCTCTATATTTGTTTTTCTTTACAAAAACGTGTTTAAAGAGTGACGTTTTAATGGTACTGTTTTTGGAGCCTGCTTGCTCGGCAATATTTACGTTAATGGTGTTTTTCTCTGTCTGTGTACTCAGCTGACTCAGTCATGTCCAACTCTTTCTAACACTGTGTGCTGTAGCCCGCCAGGCTCTTCTGTCAATGAGATTCTCCAGGCACAAATACTGGAATTGGTTGCCTATGCTTTCCTCCAGTGGATCATCCTGACCCAGGGACTGAACGTGCGTTTCCAGCATTTCCTGCAATGCAGGTGGATTCCTTATTGCTAAGCCAGTATTCTGTGTGTGTGTGTGTGTGTGTGTGCATGCGTGCGTGTGTGTGCACTCTGTCGCGTCTCTTTGCGACCCTGTAGACAGTAGCCCGGAATTTCCAGGCGAGGATACTAGAGTGTGTTGCCATTTCCTACTCCATGGGATCTTTCTGACCCTGGGATAGACCCCATGTCTTGGGTCCCCTGAACTGTCAGGAGGATTCTTTGCCACTGTGCTACCTGGGAAGCCCTCATATTCTCTTCGTACCAGAATGTATTTAACTTTCTCCTGATGTTAAGCATTTAGATTGCTTCCAGATCATCCCTCATATATAATGCTCCAGGGAACACTATTAACTTAAAGTATGTATAGAGCTGTAATTACTTCTTTTGCATAAAGGTGCAAAGTGAAATTGCTTGGCCCTTTATACTGAAGACTGGTACATGTTGCCAAGTTGTCTTCTAGACAGGTTGAACCCAGTTCTACTTCATCCATGTATGTTTGTGCCCACTGCCCCAAACCCTCAGCAAAAACTGACTATTGATAGACGTCTTTTTAAATCTTGACCATTTGATAAGGATGAAAAAGATACGTCATGTGTTTTTCACCTAAAAGCCAGTTAATACCTCACAGAAGCTCCCATAACCACCAGGAACTTAGCCTGGAGTGGATGCTTCTTCCTCCCCACTTTGGCGAGGCCATCTAAGGTCCTTCTGAGGTCCTCACCCTCATCGGGGGCAGTGATGGCAGAGGGTCTCAGATTCCCCCAGGCAGATCCAGAGCCAGCGCAGGGTGGTGCTGAAGAGCCCCAGTCCTGATTACCTCAAAGACGAAGGTCGCTTCAGGGCCAGCCATCCACTTGGGCTGCCAGTGTGAGAGTCACGTACACAGTGAAGCACAGACCTGGATGGGTACCTAACCTAGGCTACGGGCTCAGGCCCAGGGCCAGCTCTTCTGCTTTACAGCAAAACGTTCAGCTCAGCAACAAATAGGTCTCGGGACTCAGTCTCATCAGCCAACATGTGTACAACATGCAACCACCTGCTAAGCCCTTTGACATATTGTTAATTGTGTCATCTAATCCTCAAGACCACCCATGAAGGAAGGTACAGATATTATCCCCATTTACAAACAAAAATGGATCCTATACCTTTGAGTTCAGTTGGTAAAGAATCTGCCTGCCCGGGTTCAATTCCTGGACCAGGAAGCTCCCCTGGAGAAGAAAATGGCAGCCCACTCCAGTATTCTTGCCTGGGAAATCCCATGGACAGAGGAGCCTGGTGGGCTACAGCCCATGGGGTCGCAAGAGGCAGACACAACTCAGTAACTAAACCACCACCACAAATGGAAATATCAAGTTTCAGGGACTCCCCGGGCGGTTCAGTAGTTAAGAATCTGCCTTCCAATGCAGGGCACTTGTGTTCAATCCCTGGTCGGGAAACTAAGGTCCCACGTGCCATGGAGCACCTAAGCCCATGTGCTGCAACTAAGTTCTGAGGCACCCAAAAAATATATATGTTTTTTAAATAGAAAATATTAAGGTTCAGAAAGATGGAGTAATTTTTCTGGGGTCAAAAGGAGAATTAGGATTTAGATTTAGACTTCAGACCCCCAATACCAAGCATTTCCTGAGTGACTTATCACATATTTGGCCCCTAACATTTCTGTCCAGCATCACTGTGCTCGTGTTTACGGGTTTGTGTTTCAGGACCCAGGAATTCCTTCTCAAAGGTCCGGCTGTGGGATGGGTTGACTGAGAAAGCAGGGTGCCTGAGCCATCACGGGCACCCCTGTTCCCTGCCAGCTCTACCCGCACCCTTGCCCCATCAGGCCTGCTGCCAAGAAAAGGGAGAGAGACCTCTGTAACTGTCAGGGCTGTGAGAGGACGAATTAGATAAAGTCCGTTATGCAAATCTTGACATCCTTTGACTTACAAAGCAATATTATTAATAATGTTTGAAATGAGATTATTTCAGAAACATTAAGTGATCCTGGAACAAGTGGTAGCCAACCCAAAGCAGTCTTCCAGTTCCTAAGCTCAAGCCTCCTCTTAATTGTAGTTAAAAACAGCAAGCTCTTTAGCTGTGCAATTAGGTCTTTGAGCAAGGGGAACTCAAAAACATATCTATTCTTGAAACTTGCTTGAGTTAGGATGAACATACATACATTGATTCATTCAGTAGGTGTTTATAGGCACCCTGCCATGTACCAGTCCCTAGCCAGATATGAGGGATTCTGAAATGAACAGACACAGCCTTTGTACCAAGGGCTCCCTCCCCCACATTCTTGTACAGTGAAATGGATCTGTAATCAAATAATTCCGTAACTCCGAGACCTAAAACAACGATACATAGCACCTGCTGCTGGCCTGGAAATCACGAACTACTTCACAGAGGAGCTTTGCATGAGGAAGGGGATGTGCATGAGAGTGTGATCTAGACACCCACTCTAGAGCTCCCCCAAAGTCCTGGCTGTAACCTGAGGGAGGAAGCAGGGGAGGGACCTGATCAGATGGGTTTCAGGGAACTCAGTCTGATGGCAGAATGGGAAAGGGACTGGGAGGGGAAGAACTGGGTGGGGGGGGGAGTTAGGAGCCCAGCAGAGAGCCCGCTGCAGGGCCAGGTGAGAGAGGAGGTCAGTGGACAGCAGTGGCCGTGATCAGCAGCTGAGATCAGCAGCACCCAAACCCAGTTGTCTGTTGGAAGCCCCGTGGTTTTACTTGGGAAATCCAGATGATTTTCCTATGCTTTTAAATAAGACTATTATTATAGTCTCAGACTGCCTTTGTTAACCATTCAGAGTCCATTTACCTCCTCCCCGGAAACTTCCTTGACCTAAGCCTCAGTGGGAAAGCCTGCTCTGGCCAAGACCGGCTCTTCCACTAATCCTATTACTGTCTTGTACCAGTCAAAACTCAAGAGGTGGCTAATGGGTTGAATCCAGGTAAACTCGATGTGGAATGTGAGGCTTTGGCACAGATTTAAGGGCTGTCTAGGTCCTGTCTCTTACCAGTGACATGGATTTGGATGGGTTATTTAAATTGGAGCCTCAGTTCCACCATCTCTAGCATGGGGGAAATAAGACCTATATCTCAGGGATCATATAAAAATGGAATGAAGTGATGCCTGTCACGTGTAGGATACGACCTTGTGCAGGAATGCTGGATAACAGAGTTGCAGCTTCTGGGACAAAAGATGACACGATCAGTGCAAAGGCTCAACACCTCTACAGATAAGGCAGTCAGCTACTACGAGTGTTTTCCAGCAAGGCCCAACCCTCCAGCCTGACCTCATGGTCTCCTGTGGACACATCTGTTACTAGAATCCCTTCTATGAGCCCAAGGATGGCTCTGGTCAGTCATCAGATCATTTTAAAGTATGTTAAAACTTCCAGTTACATCATCTCAAAAGCTTCCAATGCATTCCTGGAGAGGAGATCAGATTCTTCTCTCTCCTCTTATTCTACCATCTTCTTTCTTTCTCCTCCTTTTTCTCATTTTGAAACATTGTTAAGTCCTGAATTTGAACAGCCAGCCAGGAAGAAGTTGGCCTCAGCAGGCGCCGGTGTCTGGGAAGGTCTTCATTCAGCGAGACTACAGGAGTGGCACCTGCTGCCAGTTCCAGACCAAGTTCCCAGTGGAGCTGGAAAATCGAATAGGCAGCAACTTGAAAAAACAGTTTTGACTCTCAATAACCTTTATGCCGAAGCAGAGAAGCTTGGGGGCCAGTCCTATCTCGAAGACTGTCTGGCTTGTCTAACAACGTACACCATCTTCTTGTGCATGGAAACTCACTATGAGAAGGTCCTGAAGAAAGTCTCCAAAATGCATTCAAGAACAGAACAAGAAGATTTACACCCCTCAAGGCCCCCTCCTGACAGATCCCACCGAGAGAGTTACTGAAATCACCATTTATGAAGACTGAGGCATGAGCAGTGGGAGATAAACCATGGAATTAAAGATCCCACTTCCAGCTGGGACCCTCCTCCTCTGTCCACTGGCTGATCGCAGAGAGTCCCCCGCCTCCTCTCCAGAGCGTCATTCCTTCGTATCTGCTGCCAGAGCCACGGTGCCATTCACTCCAAGGACTGACTTTCTCCTGTTCCACCCCTGGAGTGACCTCTAGTCACTCAGCATCCACCTTGTGTCTCCAAATTGTGCAGACTCTGTAATCTTTTTAATTAGTTTCTGAGAAAACGCAGTGAAGCATTGCACTTTTTTTATTCAAAGCCATTAATAAAATATGCAGTTGGTCAGCCCAACACAGTTGATTTCTTACCTGCCACCATTACCAGTGGCTTCCCTCACTCCTTGGGCTTCAGCAAGTCGTATCCTAGCCAGTGTTCAGTCTTACCCCCCAGATTCATGCAGTGCTTTTCTCCAGGATTTTGAAGAGTGGGCTGTATCTGGTTTTGCCAACACATCTCCCAGATTTCAGAGAGCTACCAGTTTTGCTGTGACTCAAAGCTTAGAAAGATCGATGGCTCTGGTCAGTCATCAGTTTTTTTAAAACTTCCAGTTACATCATCTCAAAAGCTTCCAATGCATTCCTGGAGAGGAGATCAGATTCTTCTCTCTCTTATTCTACCATCTTCTTTCTTTCTCCTCCTTTTTCTCATTTTGAAACATTGTTAAGTCCTGAATTTGAACAGCCAGCCAGGAAGAAGTTGGCCTCAGCAGGCGCCGGTGTCTGGGAAGGTCTTCATTCAGCGAGACTACAGGAGTGGCACCTGCTGCCAGTTCCAGACCAAGTTCCCAGTGGAGCTGGAAAATCGAATAGGCAGCAACTTGAAAAAACAGTTTTGACTCTCAATAACCTTTATGCCGAAGCAGAGAAGCTTGGGGGCCAGTCCTATCTCAAGACTGTCTGGCTTGTCTAACAACGTACACCATCTTCTTGTGCATGGAAACTCACTATGAGAAGGTCCTGAAGAAAGTCTCCAAAATGCATTCAAGAACAGAACAAGAAGATTTACACCCCTCAAGGCCCCCTCCTGACAGATCCCACCGAGAGAGTTACTGAAATCACCATTTATGAAGACTGAGGCATGAGCAGTGGGAGATAAACCATGGAATTAAAGATCCCACTTCCAGCTGGGACCCTCCTCCTCTGTCCACTGGCTGATCGCAGAGAGTCCCCCGCCTCCTCTCCAGAGCGTCATTCCTTCGTATCTGCTGCCAGAGCCACGGTGCCATTCACTCCAAGGACTGACTTTCTCCTGTTCCACCCCTGGAGTGACCTCTAGTCACTCAGCATCCACCTTGTGTCTCCAAATTGTGCAGACTCTGTAATCTTTTTAATTAGTTTCTGAGAAAACGCAGTGAAGCATTGCACTTTTTTTATTCAAAGCCATTAATAAAATATGCAGTTGGTCAGCCCAACACAGTTGATTTCTTACCTGCCACCATTACCAGTGGCTTCCCTCACTCCTTGGGCTTCAGCAAGTCGTATCCTAGCCAGTGTTCAGTCTTACCCCCCAGATTCATGCAGTGCTTTTCTCCAGGATTTTGAAGAGTGGGCTGTATCTGGTTTTGCCAACACATCTCCCAGATTTCAGAGAGCTACCAGTTTTGCTGTGACTCAAAGCTTAGAAAGATCGAGTTCTGCTGTTCAACTTCTCAAACTGAAGCTCATTGGAAAAGTAATGTATAATGTTACTTGTTTTATCATAGCAATGTCCTAATTAAAGCAGTATTTAATGCACACAAAAAAGAGGTATCAGCTTGCTTTGTATTATTCCAAGGTGCTCTTACACTTTTTCTTATACATAAGAAAGCAGCATTCAACCTAGAAGACCAGAGAGGCAGTCTGCAATGCTGCTTACTAGTTGTGTGGCCTTAGATGAGTCACCTGTTTTCTCTGTTTCATCAATGAAGTGGAGTTGATAATAAAATCATCAACAGAACTCTTACATTGAAAAACTCCTACCAAAAAGTTATTTTTCAGTTACTCACTCTATAAGCACGCATGAAAGATTTACTCTATGTTAGGTGCTGAAACAGAAAAGTGTGCCCCAGCTCTTGCCTTTAAAATTAAGGGCTCTAGAACCTCCTTCAAAAGGATGTACACCAGCACGCTGTGCCTTCTAGGACTGCCATAGTCATAGTCAGTGCTCCTGACCCTGTGGAAGGCTACTGTCATCGATCCATGCCTCTGCCAGAGCCAGAGGCTTCCAAGCACGTACAATGTTTGAAAACCTGGCAAACAACTGTAGAGGCATCCCGAAGTGCCTTGTGGGTAACCTAATCAGGTAGGTAACCTGATAGGTTGAGTATTCCCAGATGACTGTTTTTTTGTGGACTGGGATCCACACAGCAGGGCGTGGCCAATTGAAGAATGTGGGCCTGGGGCCCCAGTGCATCCGTCTTAGCTTCTCTAAAAGGGCCAAATGCTTGGACCAGCAGCCAAGTCCTGATAACTCTTGGATCACGACGCTTCGGTCCCTGAGCGCACGGTGGATCCACTGATGGCTTTCATAACTGAAGACCAAGTTCATTTGTCAGGCAATAGCAAAGAGACTTCAGGAGACACTTACCTCGAAACCCTGGAAGAGATTGAGGAATTTTTGAAGAAATTTGATGAGACAAGTGGGACAAGCACTGCAGCTGCCCCAGAGCCAGGACTCTATGTACCTCTGACAGCCTCTAATGAGGACAGCCAGAAGGAGACTATGAAGAACCAGGTTCCTACGGTTGAAAATCTAGTTCAGGTATCAGGAAACAGCAGAGAGGCATCGAGGTACAGATACCTTCAGACAATTGAGGAAATTAAGGCATTTCTCCAGGAATCCAATGAGGCAAGGATCCCAGCTTCCCCCCCTGCCAGAACACCGTGTGCCTCTGACAGCCCATGAAGAGGATGGCCAGCAGGAGGCCACGAAGAACCAGAAACCCACAGCTGAAAATTTAGTTCAGTTATCAGGCCACAGCAAAGAGGCTTCCGTGACTTCTTTCTTTCTGACCCTTGAGGATGTCGAAGAGTTTCTTCAGGAGGTCAATGAGACATATAAAAGAATATTCCCAGTTGCACCAGCGTCCGAGCTCTATGTACCTCTGACTGCCCATCAAAAGAACAGCCAGAAGGAGTCTATGCAGAACCAGGTGATGAATCTTTGGGAGCCCACAATGAGGATTTATGAATGTTATGTCATCCCTGGGAAAGTTCTTATCCATATTGAAGCTTTGATTTGCCCCTTGGAAACCTAAAGTGACTTTTTTTTTGATTCCAAGGTGACCTCCTTTGATGAGAGAAACCTCACAGCAGTGCCCCAATTGATGGTTGTCACCGACACCCCAAAGACATTTATCACTGATTGTCAAAAGACAGCTGTTAATGCAAACAAGAGGACAATCCCCAGTGAAGTTAGCGAGGTGAAGACCCTTAATGATAACCAGAACCTCTGTGGAGGCCAGATGACCATCTGTGAGAACCAGGCCCTCTGAGGAGCCCAGGTGACCTTCCCTGGGGACCAGACCATCTATGGCAGTCAGATGAAGACCATGAATGAATACCAGACCCTCAGTGTAGGCCAGATGACCTTTAGTAGGGACCAGACTCTCTATGGGGGTCAGATGGAGACCGTCAGTGACGGCACTCCCCATGGAGTCCATATGATACCACATTCCTCATCATCGCTGTCATATCCTAGACTCCTGTATGTTTCCAGTTCTCATTAGATCCAAGGACAACCTCTAGAAGTGCAGAAGTGGGAACCCAAGATTCAGAGAAGTCCGTTACAGAAGAGGCCTGACACTTTGAAGCCCTACATCTGCACCTATGAGAACTGTGGGAAAGCATACTCAAAATCTAGCCACTTGCGAATCCATGAGCGCATGCACACTGGAGAGAAGCCCTATAAATGCGCTATGAATGGATGTACGTGGGCATTTTCCCGTTCGGATGAGCTCAACAGACACAAGAGAAGACACACCAGTGAGCGACCATATATGTGTACCATATGCAACAAATGCTTTGCCCGATCCGATCACTTAAAGCAGCATCAGAAAGTCCATAGATGAATATCTCACATGGTGACAAACCCATCAGCATTTGAGGAAATGAGTTGAACTGAAAGATTCCCTGCTAAAATTTTGCTTGGAACATAGCACTTTGCCAGCCCATAGCAGATGCTTAATATTAGTTGTAAATGTTAAGGTTTTAATTTATTTTTTTCTGAAACATGTAAGAGTATGTGTATGTACTTCAGCAAAATCAGAAGCACTGTGCATTCACTTTCCTATACGAGGTGGATGTTCTCGTTAGTGCGCTGTGAATCCTTATAGATCGCTATCTGTGCACTTATTTCTATTGTGTACATATAAAGATGTTTATATGTAAAAAAAAAAAATTAAGGGCTCTAGTCAATGAGACAAATAGATAATAGTAATTTTTTAATAAAAGAACGCAGTGTGGTAAATACTGGCAGCTTGGTGGCTCCTCAACAAGGTTTCATGGAGGAAGTGGCACTTGAAAGAAATGGAGGCAGTGGGAAGGGCACTATTATGGAAAAGAAAGTATGGGGTCACATCATTTAA
Organism: Tragulus kanchil; assembly: GCA_022376925.1. Taxonomy (NCBI): domain Eukaryota; kingdom Metazoa; phylum Chordata; class Mammalia; order Artiodactyla; family Tragulidae; genus Tragulus; species Tragulus kanchil. Next base: position 24,296,599 of record JAIOJX010000024.1, on the reverse strand, counting down.
TGGAACAGAAATACAGCACAAAAGTGTTTAGGAAGGGCTTCCCTGGTGGTCCAGTGGGTAAGGACACCGCCTTGCAGTGCAAGGGGCACTGGTTCGATCCCTGGCCTGGGAGGATCCCACGTGCCACGGAGTAGCTGGACCGATGTGTCCAACTACTGAGTCGGAGCTCTGGGGCACATGGGGGCCACAGATGGAGACCGTCAGTGACGGCACTCCCATGGAGTCCATATGATACCACATTCCTCATCATCGCTGTCATATCCTAGACTCCTGTATGTTTCCAGTTCTCATTAGATCCAAGGACAACCTCTAGAAGTGCAGAAGTGGGAACCCAAGATTCAGAGAAGTCCGTTACAGAAGAGGCCTGACACTTTGAAGCCCTACATCTGCACCTATGAGAACTGTGGGAAAGCATACTCAAAATCTAGCCACTTGCGAATCCATGAGCGCATGCACACTGGAGAGAAGCCCTATAAATGCGCTATGAATGGATGTACGTGGGCATTTTCCCGTTCGGATGAGCTCAACAGACACAAGAGAAGACACACCAGTGAGCGACCATATATGTGTACCATATGCAACAAATGCTTTGCCCGATCCGATCACTTAAAGCAGCATCAGAAAGTCCATAGATGAATATCTCACATGGTGACAAACCCATCAGCATTTGAGGAAATGAGTTGAACTGAAAGATTCCCTGCTAAAATTTTGCTTGGAACATAGCACTTTGCCAGCCCATAGCAGATGCTTAATATTAGTTGTAAATGTTAAGGTTTTAATTTATTTTTTTCTGAAACATGTAAGAGTATGTGTATGTACTTCAGCAAAATCAGAAGCACTGTGCATTCACTTTCCTATACGAGGTGGATGTTCTCGTTAGTGCGCTGTGAATCCTTATAGATCGCTATCTGTGCACTTATTTCTATTGTGTACATATAAAGATGTTTATATGTAAAAAAAAAAAATTAAGGGCTCTAGTCAATGAGACAAATAGATAATAGTAATTTTTTAATAAAAGAACGCAGTGTGGTAAATACTGGCAGCTTGGTGGCTCCTCAACAAGGTTTCATGGAGGAAGTGGCACTTGAAAGAAATGGAGGCAGTGGGAAGGGCACTATTATGGAAAAGAAAGTATGGGGTCACATCATTTAATGGAACAGAAATACAGCACAAAAGTGTTTAGGAAGGGCTTCCCTGGTGGTCCAGTGGGTAAGGACACCGCCTTGCAGTGCAAGGGGCACTGGTTCGATCCCTGGCCTGGGAGGATCCCACGTGCCACGGAGTAGCTGGACCGATGTGTCCAACTACTGAGTCGGAGCTCTGGGGCACATGCGCCCAGAGCCAGCACTCTGCAACGAGAGAGGCCACTGTGACGGGAGGCCCATGCAGACCAAGGAACAACGATGAATGGAAATAGATAAGTGAAAAAGCAATAGAAGTGGCCAAAAAAAAAAGTGTTTAGGAGACATGTCTTCAGACACTTGACAAAAGCTATCATAGCTTGTCTTCCCATCCTTTCTCCGTCATCTTCTCTTAGGCAAGCTCGACAAGTCCAGACTCTTCAACCATTGTTCACTTGATTGGCTGTGAACATGATCCATTCTCTGTATGTCCCATTGGCAGGGAATATTTAAAGGTCTACCTATGTCACAGAATCTCTATTAAGTAGTTTATTAATAACTATGTTATCATAATTCAAACCTTATTTTAAAGCCATTTACACTTTCCACAATTCTAGGAGTCTGCAAGCTATACTACCAATCAGAAGGCTCATGGTCTACTTGCATAGTGGTGTATGGGCTTGCCTTGTGGACATGGAAAAAGTATGTGTGTAAAGAGAGTATTAGGCATAGAAAAGAGGAATGCATAGATGCTCACGCAGAGATCCTGTGGACTACTGGTTTATGCTATTAGGAGACAATGAAAACCTCATCTCTGGATGGTGTCTTATTAAATCTCAGGGGATCCCGGTTGGCTAGGTCAGAGATGAGGTCAGGTATCATTTTTTTAACTCTCTTAGGCTCAAAGTTCTCAGAACTGGCTTTGTTGGAACTTGGTGCTTTTCCGTGATTGTAAATCTAAAGGAAAAGCAAAACGAACAGACAAAAGGTCCCCTGGGAGGAAACAATAGCCCAGCCACAGGAGCTGGACATGCTGCTGCTTAATTCCACACTGGGCATCAGGCAGATGCAGGAGCCTCCCCACACTCTTGGTGGCTATTGTTGGCCCCAGGCTGCTGACTTCGCACAGGTGTTCATTCTCACTCTTGAATATGGGGCATTGTTTGGATGAGTGAATATTTCTGTATCGTTAGCAGTTGACTTGTTTCCATTTTTTCCTGTTATAAATAACATTACAGTGAATATTTCTCTGATTCCAACGTTTTCCATATTCTGTATCATTTCCTTCTGAATATATTACCAGAAATAGGACTGTTCAATTAAATAAATGAACATTTTTCAGTGTTGATTTCATAGACACAATTTTTAATATAAATAGAATCTTATGCTACCTCATTCTCTTTTAACAACTGCATAGCATTCCATGGACGAACTTTAATTCATATAACATGTAATTCAACTTAGAGTACAAGCAAATTCATAACTCTTATTTCTCCAATTAGTTAATCAACCCCTCAGATGTTCCTGTTAGCAAAAATCACCCTCTTGATAACTCTTTACCCTCTCCCTCCACACCTGAAGGATCTTATTCAGCCCAGAGGAAGCTGTTCCTGTTTCCAGGTAAAAAACTGAGAAAGAAATTTAGAAGTTCTGGTCAGTCTGTTTGCATTTGGTTGGTGCTACATAGTACGCTGTTAAATGAAAGCTCTGGCACTGTGCGATGAATGTTTTCAGCCACAACTATGGATGTAATTCATTTAACATTTCCTCTACTGATGAATATTTATCAAATTTTTTGCAATCATGAATAATACTACAAAGAATATACTTCTATCGGTGCATGTGTGTATTTCCGGTAGGAAAGCCTATTGTTGCGGATGTTCTCTTTGCCGTCTGTTATGGGACTGTGGGTTCTTGGGGTTCACCGTGAATCTGTCCCCAACAGCTTCTTCTCATCCAGAGGTTTTAGTTGTAGACACAATATTCTGATTTTTCAGGGCTGTTGTAGATGTGTTTATTTTTCATATGTCTTCTGTTATTTCAGTGGGACGTTGGGAGGGTGGGAAAGATAAATATAGAGTTTTATAAGCCATTTAAAACTAGAAGCCTTTGTTATATACATTTCTACAATAAATATTGCCAAATATCTTCCCAAAAGAGTTTTACAAATTTTCACCTAGCAACAAAGAGTGCTAAGCCCAACATGATCAACACTAGGTATTAATGTTATAAGTCCTATAATTTACTAGAAAATAGAAATGTGTCTCAGTTTGCATTTCTTTGACTATTAGTGGGGCTGGATAGTTCTACATGTGTTTAATTCATTTCATCCTCCGTAAATCATCCATTTCTGTACTTTGCTTATTTACTTATTTGGTCTTAATATATTCCTTTATCATCTAGATAAGTTCTATTTATTGCAGGTACTTTGCCAATCCAATATCTACCATTTAATTTTTGTTCTAGGTTCTTGTATCTGTTGAATTTTAATTTTGAGTGTAGTTAGGTGTTTTTGTGTGTGTGCCTATAGCTTGGGTGACCCACTTCATTAGTTTGGGGGTACAAATAAGTTCGTAATTCTTATTTCTCCAACTAATTTTTCAACCCCTCAAATGTTCCTAATTAGCAAACACTTTGGTATTTCCTTCTCGAGACCTCTTTACCCTCTCCCTCCAAACTCGAAGGATCTTATTCAGTCCAGAGGAAGCCACTCTTGTTTCCAGGTACAAAACTGAGAAAGCAACTTAGAAATTCTGGTCAGTCTATTTGTGTTTGGTTGCTACTGTAGGGTGTGCTAGTGAATGCTAGCTCCGGCACTGTCATATCCACTGCCTGGCAAAATCCTCCCTGCTGACATGGTCCCTGGACAGCCCGTGGTCCTCGGTTAAACGTCTCTTGGTGCTCATACGGCCATTGCTCCCCAAAGCCCTGTGCCGTGCCTGCCTGGTGCTCTGTGATCATCTAGAGAGGTAGGATAGGAAGCAGGAGGGAGGCTCATGACGAAGGGGTACATATATCATTATGACTGTGTATGGCAGAAACCAAGAAAGCATTTTTTTTAAGCTTTTATTTTACTTTTAACTTTCACAGAGCTTTGTTGTTTACAGATATGTATGTTCCCAGATTAGTCATTGTATGTTCCCCCTATCCCACCCCTCCAGACTGTCACATAGCACCCCTGCAGGATCCCCTTTTCTCACAGAGCAAGGACTATAGCTATTTTCTTCACCCAAGAAAACATTTTAAAGCAGTTTTCCACCAAGTAAAAAATTTTTAAAGAGAGATAAAGAGACTTCTGGGAGCTCTTGGTGGAGACTTAAGAGGGGTGAGATGAGGGTGGGGTGGGAGAGAGATCCATGAGGGTGGGGCTATAGGTATACATATAGCTGATTCACTTTGTTGTACAGCAGAAACTAGCACAACATCGTAAAACTATTATACTCCAAAATAATAATCTTGATGCTGAAACTGAAAGGAAAGATAAAAGAGGCTTCTTTATTTTGGTCTTAATATATTCCTTTATCATCTAGTAAGTTCTATTTATTGCAGGTACTTTGCCAATCCAATATCTACCATTTAATTTTTGTTCTAGGTTCTTGTATCTGTTGAATTTTAATTTTGAGTGTAGTTAGGTGTTTTTGTGTGTGTGCCTATAGCTTGGGTGACCCACTTCATTAGTTTGGGGGTACAAATAAGTTCGTAATTCTTATTTCTCCAACTAATTTTTCAACCCCTCAAATGTTCCTAATTAGCAAACACTTTGGTATTTCCTTCTCGAGACCTCTTTACCCTCTCCCTCCAAACTCGAAGGATCTTATTCAGTCCAGAGGAAGCCACTCTTGTTTCCAGGTACAAAACTGAGAAAGCAACTTAGAAATTCTGGTCAGTCTATTTGTGTTTGGTTGCTACTGTAGGGTGTGCTAGTGAATGCTAGCTCCGGCACTGTCATATCCACTGCCTGGCAAAATCCTCCCTGCTGACATGGTCCCTGGACAGCCCGTGGTCCTCGGTTAAACGTCTCTTGGTGCTCATACGGCCATTGCTCCCCAAAGCCCTGTGCCGTGCCTGCCTGGTGCTCTGTGATCATCTAGAGAGGTAGGATAGGAAGCAGGAGGGAGGCTCATGACAAAGGGGGTACATATATCATTATGACTGTGTATGGCAGAAACCAAGAAAGCATTTTTTTTAAGCTTTTATTTTACTTTTAACTTTCACAGAGCTTTGTTGTTTACAGATATGTATGTTCCCAGATTAGTCATTGTATGTTCCCCCTATCCCACCCCTCCAGACTGTCACATAGCACCCCTGCAGGATCCCCTTTTCTCACAGAGCAAGGACTATAGCTATTTTCTTCACCCAAGAAAACATTTTAAAGCAGTTTTCCACCAAGTAAAAAATTTTTAAAGAGAGATAAAGAGACTTCTGGGAGCTCTTGGTGGAGACTTAAGAGGGGTGAGATGAGGGTGGGGTGGGAGAGAGATCCATGAGGGTGGGGCTATAGGTATACATATAGCTGATTCACTTTGTTGTACAGCAGAAACTAGCACAACATCGTAAAACTATTATACTCCAAAATAATAATCTTGATGCTGAAACTGAAAGGAAAGATAAAAGAGGCTTCTGGCCTGAGTCATGTGACAAGTCAGAACCAGCGATCACCCTTACAGGTACCCTCTGCCCCCTGGAGTTCTTTACTTCCAGCAGATCCTACTCAGGGCCACTCCCCAGGATTTCCTAAGTTCAGATCTTAGGAAGGAGCTTAAGTCTTGGTTTTACCCTCTCAGAAGGATCTTGGGATCCTTTCACAAATTCAGACATTAATTTTTCAGCTCTGAGCATACCAAACGGTCTTCAGGAGAGAGCCACAGTTTCCATCAAGCCACAGAAACTTGGACTCATCATTCCCGGAGGTCAGTGGGTACCTGCTCATATTGGTCAGTTTGAAGATAAAAACCAGTCAGAGTTCCTTGGACTTCGAGGAGACCAAACCAGTCAGTCCTAAAGGGAATCAAGCCTGAATTTCATTGGAAGGAATGATGCTGAAGCCGAAGCTCCAATACTTTGGCCACCTGATGCAAAGAGGCAACTCATTGGAAAAGAATCTGATGTTGGGGAAAATGGAAGGCAAAAGGAGAAGGGGGTGGCGGAGGACAAGGTGGTTGGATGCCATCACTGAGTCAATCAATGGGCATGAGTTTGAGCAGACTGTGGTGGATGGTGAAAGACAGGGAGGCCTGGTGTGCTACAGTCCATGGGGTCTCAAAGAGTTGGACACAACTGAATGACCAAACTGAACTAAACCGATCTTTTAAATTATTTTTTCTGCTTGTTCTTATCCGTGTTTTATTTCATTTCAGCTATGTTAAGAATAAGTACATTTGAGGGGCTTCCCTCATAGCTCAGTGGTTAAGAGTTCGCCTGCCAGTGCAGGAGACATAGGTTCGATTCCTGAGCTGGGAAGATCCCACATACTGCAGAGCAGCTAAGTCTGTGAGCCACAATTCTTGAGCCTGTGCTCTAGGGCCTCGGAGCTGCAACTATTGAGCCCGTGTGCTGCAACTACTGAAACCTGTGTGCCCTAGACCCTGAGTGCCACAACGGGAGAAGTCGCCACAGCAAGAAGCCTGCTCACCTCAACTAGAGAGTAGCCCCCACTCCCTGCAACTAGAGAAAAGCCTGCAGCAGCAGTGAAAACCCAGAATAGTCAAAAATAAATAAATTAATAAAATTTTGAAAAAAAAGAATAAGTACATTTGACACAGGGGTTAGGTGCTTACAAGTCATTCAAAGATCTAAGGGACAGGCTCTAGGCTGGGTCCCTATAAATGTCCCTGAAACAATAGCACTGTATCAGAAAGCTGAGGGATCGCAAAGCTCAGCTTGTGGCTGTTGGCTGTAGGAACGCATGGCTTCAGCGGTAATCCAGAGGTCAGGAAGCTGCCTTCATCCCCGCAGAGCCACACGGATCCTGCTAGTTCCACCAGCACACACACACACACACAAAGCTGCCCGCCCTCCTCACCCTGCCTCTTGACAGTCACTGAGACTTCTGCTAACCCTACGACAGAAAGCCCAACATCTCCATAACCCTACCTGCCCGCAGAAAAGCAGCTTCTGCCTTACTTCCCCATTCCAAATCTCACGCATCTGATTTCTTGGTGCTTAGTCTGTAAGTCGTGTCCTACTCTTTGCGACCCCATGGACTATAGCCCGCCAGGCTCCCCTGTCTGTGGGATTTCCCAGGCAAGAGTACTGGAGCGGGTTTGTCATTTCCTACACCAGAGGGTCTACCTTGCATGAACTTGCATGTCCCACTGAACCACCTGGAAAGTGGTGCCTCTGACTGACCACACTTAACTGCTGGCCCCCAGCTGCCAAGGGAATCTGGAAAGTGTCCCTTTAAGAGTGCTAGCTTCTGCTTTGTAGACAGAGCAGGAAGGATTGGAGATTGCACTCCAACCCACCATATCAGTCGTTTATATTCACAGGGCAAGAAGAGGCAATTCGCCTGCCAGTGCAGGAGACATAGGTTCGATTCCTGAGCTGGGAAGATCCCACATACTGCAGAGCAGCTAAGTCTGTGAGCCACAATTCTTGAGCCTGTGCTCTAGGGCCTCGGAGCTGCAACTATTGAGCCCGTGTGCTGCAACTACTGAAACCTGTGTGCCCTAGACCCTGAGTGCCACAACGGGAGAAGTCGCCACAGCAAGAAGCCTGCTCACCTCAACTAGAGAGTAGCCCCCACTCCCTGCAACTAGAGAAAAGCCTGCAGCAGCAGTGAAAACCCAGAATAGTCAAAAATAAATAAATTAATAAAATTTTGAAAAAAGAATAAGTACATTTGACACAGGGGTTAGGTGCTTACAAGTCATTCAAAGATCTAAGGGACAGGCTCTAGGCTGGGTCCCTATAAATGTCCCTGAAACAATAGCACTGTATCAGAAAGCTGAGGGATCGCAAAGCTCAGCTTGTGGCTGTTGGCTGTAGGAACGCATGGCTTCAGCGGTAATCCAGAGGTCAGGAAGCTGCCTTCATCCCCGCAGAGCCACACGGATCCTGCTAGTTCCACCAGCACACACACACACACACAAAGCTGCCCGCCCTCCTCACCCTGCCTCTTGACAGTCACTGAGACTTCTGCTAACCCTACGACAGAAAGCCCAACATCTCCATAACCCTACCTGCCCGCAGAAAAGCAGCTTCTGCCTTACTTCCCCATTCCAAATCTCACGCATCTGATTTCTTGGTGCTTAGTCTGTAAGTCGTGTCCTACTCTTTGCGACCCCATGGACTATAGCCCGCCAGGCTCCCCTGTCTGTGGGATTTCCCAGGCAAGAGTACTGGAGCGGGTTTGTCATTTCCTACACCAGAGGGTCTACCTTGCATGAACTTGCATGTCCCACTGAACCACCTGGAAAGTGGTGCCTCTGACTGACCACACTTAACTGCTGGCCCCCAGCTGCCAAGGGAATCTGGAAAGTGTCCCTTTAAGAGTGCTAGCTTCTGCTTTGTAGACAGAGCAGGAAGGATTGGAGATTGCACTCCAACCCACCATATCAGTCGTTTATATTCACAGGGCAAGAAGAGGCAATGCAAGTGATTTCCCTCCTAGAAAGGGAAGTCTGTGGCAGAGTGACTGTCCCATCTATAGACACAGAAACATCTGGAGTGATTTTGAAAACCACACATAACCCAGCCGTACCTTACACATCTAAACTTAATGCCCTTCCCCTGACATCTTTAAAATATCTTATCAGAAGGGAGGATTCTTGAGTGGCATAGTAGATGTGCATGACTCATAGGGAAAAGCATTTCAAGAGGAAAGAGGGATCTGTGACCATCGCTAAGGCCTTGTCCCATGCCTGCCATGAATTTCACCATTGAGTGGGGCTCCAGTGTAGAGAGGCCAGCACCAGTCAATTCAAACCCAGAGAGCCAATTATTCAGATTTGGGGCTCGCCATCTGGTGATGGGTTCAACAAACTGGAGCTCATTCTGAAGACAGAGATAATGATAATAAAGAGATTCAAAGCCATGCAACTTGGGGGAAAAGTAAAAGGAAATAACATTCAGCCTGGAAAAAAGAAAACCAGGGGAGATGCTGTCTTTTATCCGTTCAGTCAATACATGTTTACTGAGTCCTTTTTGTCCCATTCATTCCGTTAAGCAGATGCCCTTCCTACCAGCACTGGACTTGCCATTTACCAAAGGAGACAGGCCCCTCTCAAAACAATGAGAAATTATTATAAATGTCTACAAGTGCTACAACGGAGGGATCCATAAGGTACAGAATGAGAAAGTGTGAAGCCTACCTAGAGTCATGGAAGGCCTGAAGGGGCAGGAAGGCTTCTTAAGCGGATTCCTAAAGGAGTAATAAAAATTTACCCAAGGGCTTCCCTGGTGGTCCAGTGGGTAAAGAGCCCGCCTTGCAGTGCAAGGGGCACTGGTTGGATCCCTGGCACCGGAAGGGCCCACATGCTGTGGAGTGGCGGGACCAGCGGGGTAGGTCGACAAGAGGAAGAGGAGGGCGAGATTGCGTCTGCCAGCGCCTCATAGCCCGGGGCTGCCGGTGCCCGCCGAGCCATTGTTGGAGGAGGGGGCCATAATTGAGCGCTGCGGAGTCGGTGGACGACCCAAGCTGAAGGCGGCGAGAAGCGCAGATGCCCCGTGGGGCACACGCTGACCTGGTGCGTGTCCGTGTGTGGCAATGCGAACTCCAAGTTGGTGGGCATTCAAGATACGCAGATTCCAAAGAGGCGGAAACCTATAAGGCAGCGGCTGGGGCCGCGGTCGCGGTAACACAATCCATGGAACGCTTGAAACTGGACATTGGAGTCAGCTAAGGCCACCAGCAGCAGCACATCAGCGACAGGGAGATGCCCGTGGACTTGGCTTTCGAATCCAAGGCTTCTGACCACCCAAGCGCAAGCACATCTAAAGAGGACGTGCAAGAAAAGAGGAAGAGCAGCCATATAGATCATTGTGACCTTAGCAATATACTACCTCATAAAGAACAGAGGTGCAGATAGAGCCTCGGATATCTTTGACGAGCGATTACACCCACTCACACGAGAAAAGCTTCCGGAGGAGTACTTCAAGCGTGACCCCGAACACAAATTGATTTACGAATGTGTACTCTTGTCAACACCGCGCAACTAACTGCTAAATGTGCAATCGTGACTTTGGAATGAGATCCAAAGGCACTTTCTGGAGCTCCCCGTTTAATACTAATGTTTCCGCCAGTGTTTACATCAAATATTTACCTTCTGCTTAGACCATGGGGCTTCGGCAAGGAAAAGCAGGGCAGCTAAAGGACCACTGAGAAATTATTATAAATGTCTACAAGTGCTACAACGGAGGGATCCATAAGGTACAGAATGAGAAAGTGTGAAGCCTACCTAGAGTCATGGAAGGCCTGAAGGGGCAGGAAGGCTTTAAGCGGATTCCTAAAGGAGTAATAAAAATTTACCCAAGGGCTTCCCTGGTGGTCCAGTGGGTAAAGAGCCCGCCTTGCAGTGCAAGGGGCACTGGTTGGATCCCTGGCACCGGAAGGGCCCACATGCTGTGGAGTGGCGGGACCAGCGGGGTAGGTCGACAAGAGGAAGAGGAGGGCGAGATTGCGTCTGCCAGCGCCTCATAGCCCGGGGCTGCCGGTGCCCGCCGAGCCATTGTTGGAGGAGGGGGCCATAATTGAGCGCTGCGGAGTCGGTGGACGACCCAAGCTGAAGGCGGCGAGAAGCGCAGATGCCCCGTGGGGCACACGCTGACCTGGTGCGTGTCCGTGTGTGGCAATGCGAACTCCAAGTTGGTGGGCATTCAAGATACGCAGATTCCAAAGAGGCGGAAACCTATAAGGCAGCGGCTGGGGCCGCGGTCGCGGTAACACAATCCATGGAACGCTTGAAACTGGACTTTGGAGTCAGCTAAGGCCACCAGCAGCAGCACATCAGCGACAGGGAGATGCCCGTGGACTTGGCTTTCGAATCCAAGGCTTCTGACCACCCAAGCGCAAGCACATCTAAAGAGGACGTGCAAGAAAAGAGGAAGAGCAGCCATATAGATCATTGTGACCTTAGCAATATACTACCTCATAAAGAACAGAGGTGCAGATAGAGCCTCGGATATCTTTGACGAGCGATTACACCCACTCACACGAGAAAAGCTTCCGGAGGAGTACTTCAAGCGTGACCCCGAACACAAATTGATTTACGAATGTGTACTCTTGTCAACACCGCGCAACTAACTGCTAAATGTGCAATCGTGACTTTGGAATGAGATCCAAAGGCACTTTCTGGAGCTCCCCCCGTTTAATACTAATGTTTCCGCCAGTGTTTACATCAAATATGACTTTGACCTTCGCTGCTTAGACCATCACAGCAACGGGAATTTTCTGTTTCCTCCCCTCGGCAAGGAAAAAGCAGGGCAGCTAAAGGCCACCTCCAGGTTGTGTGAAGACAAATACACCTGTGTCAAGCTGCTAGGAGAAGGTCTTTCAGCACTGGTAAGTTCATCCACATTCCACGCTTCAATGCCATCTTGTCTTAGACAGGGCATTGCGAAGGGATGGACCATCCTCAACCCCTCCTCACCAGGACTGGAGAAATACCTACCATCTCTCCTGCTCAGAAACCAGCCAAGTTAGCATTAGAAAGACGCCAAATTCAAAAAGACTCAAGGACAGTGAAGATGATGCTCTTAGGAAAGAAGGGGAACTTGTCAACACAGCACTCTTCTATCCATTTTTGAATGTAAACAAGGTTCCAGAAAGCACTCCACAGCAGACAACTCCCAGTCCACCCACGGATATCTGCTTACTCAATAGACTGATCGCTGTGAACCATGTGAAGTTTTTAATTAATCGCTTCAATTTTCAGTCTTTTTGCCCTATTCCCTTAAAAACAATTGCAGTATTACCATTCAGACATGGCACTCCTGAGAACTCACAAAGCCATAGGAACAGACCCTTGTAGCATTGTTAGGCTGTGAAGGACTCCTCCTTGGTACTCTTAATCATTACAGCTACTGGTCATTACTGGCAATCAGTTTAAACCAAAATGTTGCTGAACCACTTGCCACGCCTTTCTTTGCAAGCACAGCTACTGTTTGGGATCATAAGCAGACAAAGTATGTTCTTTCTCCATTTGGAATTATGGAATTAGGAACAGCATTACCTCACATGTAATAAATTGAAAGGAATTGAGCCCTCATCATCGTGATAGGGAAGTGATACGAAACAGCTTTTCCATCTTGTGTGTCAACCCGATGTCACACGAGAAAAGCTTCCGGAGGAGTACTTCAAGCGTGACCCCGAACACAAATTGATTTACGAATGTGTACTCTTGTCAACACCGCGCAACTAACTGCTAAATGTGCAATCGTGACTTTGGAATGAGATCCAAAGGCACTTTCTGGAGCTCCCCCCGTTTAATACTAATGTTTCCGCCAGTGTTTACATCAAATATGACTTTGACCTTCGCTGCTTAGACCATCACAGCAACGGGAATTTTCTGTTTCCTCCCCTCGGCAAGGAAAAAGCAGGGCAGCTAAAGGCCACCTCCAGGTTGTGTGAAGACAAATACACCTGTGTCAAGCTGCTAGGAGAAGGTCTTTCAGCACTGGTAAGTTCATCCACATTCCACGCTTCAATGCCATCTTGTCTTAGACAGGGCATTGCGAAGGGATGGACCATCCTCAACCCCTCCTCACCAGGACTGGAGAAATACCTACCATCTCTCCTGCTCAGAAACCAGCCAAGTTAGCATTAGAAAGACGCCAAATTCAAAAAGACTCAAGGACAGTGAAGATGATGCTCTTAGGAAAGAAGGGGAACTTGTCAACACAGCACTCTTCTATCCATTTTTGAATGTAAACAAGGTTCCAGAAAGCACTCCACAGCAGACAACTCCCAGTCCACCCACGGATATCTGCTTACTCAATAGACTGATCGCTGTGAACCATGTGAAGTTTTTAATTAATCGCTTCAATTTTCAGTCTTTTTGCCCTATTCCCTTAAAAACAATTGCAGTATTACCATTCAGACATGGCACTCCTGAGAACTCACAAAGCCATAGGAACAGACCCTTGTAGCATTGTTAGGCTGTGAAGGACTCCTCCTTGGTACTCTTAATCATTACAGCTACTGGTCATTACTGGCAATCAGTTTAAACCAAAATGTTGCTGAACCACTTGCCACGCCTTTCTTTGCAAGCACAGCTACTGTTTGGGATCATAAGCAGACAAAGTATGTTCTTTCTCCATTTGGAATTATGGAATTAGGAACAGCATTACCTCACATGTAATAAATTGAAAGGAATTGAGCCCTCATCATCGTGATAGGGAAGTGATACGAAACAGCTTTTCCATCTTGTGTGTCAACCCGATGTAGGTGTCTCACCTCCAGTTCTTGTTATTTGAGGAAGTGTCTAAACCTTAGGAACACTTCCCTCAGGCTTTCAAAACACAGGGGACCACTCAGCCACCTGGGAAGCCCATGAAAAGACATCAGTCTTGGAGGAAATGGGTAACGACGTTACCTCAACTTGAACTATTTTCACAACAACAACAACAACAATTAAGTGTTTTGAACTGTGTACACAATAGAAAAAATCTAGTGTTTTCAACCGTGCAAAATCTTTCTCCTCCATTCTCAAATGTCATCCTGTGACTTTTTTCATGGAAAGAAAGCATTTCCAGGCCGGGAATACTTTCTCTTTACAGCCAAGACTTCACATTGTATTGAGTGCTGCAGGTCCCATTGTTTTTAAAGGACAGAGACAAAAATGACCAATAATGGTAATGAAATATCACAATCTACCACCTCAAAAAAGAACTGTTTATGGAGCTTGGTATTGATTGCAGTTTTATTTTGAAAAGAATGCTACAACTTAGGTGGCTTTTCTTCCTCATGTTTCTATTAAAACAAAAGCTAATAAAACCTCTCTTTTAATTAAAAAAAAAAAGAAAAAGGGGCTTCCCCTGGTGGTCCAGTGGGTAAGGACACCGCCTTGCAGTGCAAGGGGCGCCGGTTCGATCCCTGGCCTGGGAAGATCCCACGTGCCGCGGAGCGGCTGGACCGATGTGTCCAATTGCCGAGCCGGAGCTCTGGAGCGCATGCGCCCAGAACCGGCGCTCTGCGACGACAGATGCCACCGCGATGGGAGGCCCACAGGAGCCAAAGAACAAAGACGGATGAAAGTGGAGAAATGAAGGACCAATAGAAGTGGCCCACCCGCTCCCCTCCCTCCCCAACCCGACCCCCACCCAAAATAAATAATAAATAAATGAATCTTTTAAAAAAAAAAAAAGAAAAAGAAAAACCAATGAAAGAGGCCAAAATTTTTAAAAAGAAAAATTTACCCAATACATACAGGTAGAGAGAAGGTGGTCTGGGTTGAAGGAGCAGTATATATAAGGATGAAGAGCTATGGGAAAGGATGGCTTGATTAGGGAAAGACATGCATTTCAGTATATTACGGGAGCAAAGGTGCAAAGAGAGAATGCCAAGGACTAAAAATAGGCTAGAAAGTAGGGACTGTGGCAGAGATGACTCTGCTTTATAGAACTTGGTCCCAATTCTTCCCAGGCACTCAGCCTTTTACATCTCCCAGCCTCCTGGCCAATGGCATGGGAGTGGAAGTGATATGCACCTCCCAGAGGTCTGACCCACTAAACCCTTCCTCCTGTGATCCTCCAAGTCCTGGATCTGTTCCACCGCCTGGAATAGCTACCCACTGCAGTGTGCTTGTGATCCTCCACAGGTCCACTTTCTGATAGCCGGAGGCAAAGAGGCACAAAATGGGAAGACCCTGGGTTCCCCACATGGAAGGCTCTCTGCCCGATACCAGGTCCCGAATCGGGGAGCTTCTCTTTTACAGCAGCTAGCTGAGCATGGGTATATGGCATGATATCTGTCTTGCGATGCTGAGAAGACTGTCTTTCAAAGAGCGAGGGATCCATCATGAATGGCCCTTGAAGGCAAACCAGCTTGAACAGGTGAAAGTTACACAGAGGTAGCTTTCAGCTCATTTCTTCCTGTATTATTTATTATTCAAGCGTCATCTTTCTACTTCTCCCCCACCGCCCCCTCACACCTCCTCTAGAAAATTTAAGAAAACCAGGAAGCAGGCCACATCTGATCACAAGTCTGCTGCAAGTGTCAGCCTGTCCACACAGTAGGCTTCTTCTCCTCCTCTCCCTGCCACTCTCAGCAACACTTTGATTGTTTTTCATCTAGGAGGCCCTAGCTTTCTGATTGGATGCTGCCTTTTCTGTACTTGCCTCCCATGAGCAGTGGGATAGAGAAATCGTGTTTGGTTTTCCCATTCATCTAAAAAGGAGGTAGGGTTCCCACCCGCTCCCCTCCCTCCCCAACCCGACCCCCACCCAAAATAAATAATAAATAAATGAATCTTTTAAAAAAAAAAAAAGAAAAAGAAAAACCAATGAAAGAGGCCAAAATTTTTAAAAAGAAAAATTTACCCAATACATACAGGTAGAGAGAAGGTGGTCTGGGTTGAAGGAGCAGTATATATAAGGATGAAGAGCTATGGGAAAGGATGGCTTGATTAGGGAAAGACATGCATTTCAGTATATTACGGGAGCAAAGGTGCAAAGAGAGAATGCCAAGGACTAAAAATAGGCTAGAAAGTAGGGACTGTGGCAGAGATGACTCTGCTTTATAGAACTTGGTCCCAATTCTTCCCAGGCACTCAGCCTTTTACATCTCCCAGCCTCCTGGCCAATGGCATGGGAGTGGAAGTGATATGCACCTCCCAGAGGTCTGACCCACTAAACCCTTCCTCCTGTGATCCTCCAAGTCCTGGATCTGTTCCACCGCCTGGAATAGCTACCCACTGCAGTGTGCTTGTGATCCTCCACAGGTCCACTTTCTGATAGCCGGAGGCAAAGAGGCACAAAATGGGAAGACCCTGGGTTCCCCACATGGAAGGCTCTCTGCCCGATACCAGGTCCCGAATCGGGGAGCTTCTCTTTTACAGCAGCTAGCTGAGCATGGGTATATGGCATGATATCTGTCTTGCGATGCTGAGAAGACTGTCTTTCAAAGAGAGAGGGATCCATCATGAATGGCCCTTGAAGGCAAACCAGCTTGAACAGGTGAAAGTTACACAGAGGTAGCTTTCAGCTCATTTCTTCCTGTATTATTTATTATTCAAGCGTCATCTTTCTACTTCTCCCCCACCGCCCCCTCACACCTCCTCTAGAAAATTTAAGAAAACCAGGAAGCAGGCCACATCTGATCACAAGTCTGCTGCAAGTGTCAGCCTGTCCACACAGTAGGCTTCTTCTCCTCCTCTCCCTGCCACTCTCAGCAACACTTTGATTGTTTTTCATCTAGGAGGCCCTAGCTTTCTGATTGGATGCTGCCTTTTCTGTACTTGCCTCCCATGAGCAGTGGGATAGAGAAATCGTGTTTGCTTTTAGGAGTCCAGATCTCCAATCTCCTGCCCCTACCAAGACTTGTGCATGGAACAGATTCAACTGGCAGGTTGGAAATAATTAGAGAGGTGTGTTCTGCAAGGAGGAAAACATAAAAGTAGATAGTGAGCCTGGCCAGTCCTATACCATCATCCAAGAAGACAGAAAGCAAGTGATCTCTTTTCCTCTTCCTCTCTCTCGCTTTCTTGGAGGGGACCTTTCCTTGGTCCCACAGGCTTTGATTGCTCCTTAGGAACTGCCTGCCTTGTCTCTCCATGACAATGCAGGGGACACAGCATGCTAGCAGTCCATTCCCAGCATTTGAGTTCGCTGATCTAGAGTCACAAAGGGCATTTGGGGGAGGGAGCGCCTTCACCATCGCAGGTCAGTTGAAGTTGGGCTTTGGCCCTCTAGGTCTGTCTCTGTCTGTCACTCTCACAGGTAATGTGATGGATGGGTTTGCCTCCTGTGGCTCTCCAGAGGGTTCGTGTTGGTTTGAGCATGTGCGTCACACATCCACATTCATACAATATACCTCCTAAGGCCAAATAATTCTCGGAGACAGTTTAGTCTAAATCCAAATTAAGGAAGCATTTTCTTTAACACAGCCTCACCCGTAAAAATGTCGCTGTCCACAAAAGAGAAACCACGTATTGCCCAGGGCAGCTTTGATTTGGGGCTGGATGTCCTCCCCTGCGGGCTGTCTGCATGGAGAAAGGGACAGCAGCCCCTGCACCCACCCCTCCCTCTCAAAGGGACCTGTGTCCCAGTTCCACCTCCTGGACGGTGGAGTTTGAAAAGGGAATGGCCCAGTCCCTCCTGCCCAACGGTACGAAGAAATGGAGAGACTTCAGGCTTCAGTTGCTTTTCCTCTTTGCTCATTTAAGATGGCACAGTTCAGTGCCCTTTCCAAGTGGGAAAGCTCTGAGGCAGAAGTTCACGTTTCTCTCTTCAACATAGGCCATCCACAGCCATCTTCTCTATCTTGGCTTCTTGGTAAGAGGCCCTAAGCCACAAGGTAAGAAGCAAAGGCTCAAGAGCCAGCAGCAAAGAGGGGCTAGCGGTCACGAGAAGGTCTACACGCATGTGCAAACCAGCAGAGCTCTGCCCAGGAGTAAGAAACAGACCCATAAGCCAGAACCCCAAGGGAGGCTTCTAGTGGCCAGGCTACATGGATGTGTTCACAGTAAGAAAATTCAAGATTCTTATTTATGGTTTGTGCCCTTTCTCTGGCCAGTCCTATACCATCATCCAAGAAGACAGAAAGCAAGTGATCTCTTTTCCTCTCTCGCTTTCTTGGAGGGGACCTTTCCTTGGTCCCACAGGCTTTGATTGCTCCTTAGGAACTGCCTGCCTTGTCTCTCCATGACAATGCAGGGGACACAGCATGCTAGCAGTCCATTCCCAGCATTTGAGTTCGCTGATCTAGAGTCACAAAGGGCATTTGGGGGAGGGAGCGCCTTCACCATCGCAGGTCAGTTGAAGTTGGGCTTTGGCCCTCTAGGTCTGTCTCTGTCTGTCACTCTCACAGGTAATGTGATGGATGGGTTTGCCTCCTGTGGCTCTCCAGAGGGTTCGTGTTGGTTTGAGCATGTGCGTACACACATCCACATTCATACAATATACCTCCTAAGGCCAAATAATTCTCGGAGACAGTTTAGTCTAAATCCAAATTAAGGAAGCATTTTCTTTAACACAGCCTCACCCGTAAAAATGTCGCTGTCCACAAAAGAGAAACCACGTATTGCCCAGGGCAGCTTTGATTTGGGGCTGGATGTCCTCCCCTGCGGGCTGTCTGCATGGAGAAAGGGACAGCAGCCCCTGCACCCACCCCTCCCTCTCAAAGGGACCTGTGTCCCAGTTCCACCTCCTGGACGGTGGAGTTTGAAAAGGGAATGGCCCAGTCCCTCCTGCCCAACGGTACGAAGAAATGGAGAGACTTCAGGCTTCAGTTGCTTTTCCTCTTTGCTCATTTAAGATGGCACAGTTCAGTGCCCTTTCCAAGTGGGAAAGCTCTGAGGCAGAAGTTCACGTTTCTCTCTTCAACATAGGCCATCCACAGCCATCTTCTCTATCTTGGCTTCTTGGTAAGAGGCCCTAAGCCACAAGGTAAGAAGCAAAGGCTCAAGAGCCAGCAGCAAAGAGGGGCTAGCGGTCACGAGAAGGTCTACACGCATGTGCAAACCAGCAGAGCTCTGCCCAGGAGTAAGAAACAGACCCATAAGCCAGAACCCCAAGGGAGGCTTCTAGTGGCCAGGCTACATGGATGTGTTCACAGTAAGAAAATTCAAGATTCTTATTTATGGTTTGTGCCCTTTCTCTATGTTACATGGACTTCCCTGATGGCTCAGACAGTAAAGAGAGTGTGCCTGCAAAGTAGGAGGCCCAGGTTTGATCCCTGGGCTGAAACGATCCCCTGAAGAAAGCAATAGCTATCCACGCTAGTATTCTTGCCTAGAGAATTCCATGGACAGAGGAGCCTAGCAGGTAGATACCCATGGGGTCCCAAGGAGGATGACAAGATAGGAGTATGGGATTAAGAGGTACAAACTACAGTGTATAAAATAAATAAGCTGCAGGAGTATATAGTACAACACAGGGAATATAGCCAACATTTGATAATAACTGAATTGGAATATAACCATTAAAAATTGTGAATCACTGTGTTGTACACTGGAAACATATAATATTATATATCAACTATATGTATGTATAAAATCTTACAAGTCATTAAAATTTATGATCAATCAAGTTAATAAAAACAAGGGGGTATAGAAATCATTGTAGGTAAATAGAACTGAATAAGGAATTCAGAAATAGATCTGCCCATAAATAGATCTGAAATTAATATGTGCTAAAAGATGGTAATTGAGTCTGAGACAGTTGGGCTCACCTGGCAGAACTGGCTCTCTGTTTCAGAGGAAAAAAAAAAAAACCTAAAACTGAAACCCTGAGAGTACAAAAACAGATCCCTGCAAGATGAATAATTAAATTTTTTAAATGAAACATTCCTTACATAATCCTGTGTGCAAAACTTCCAAAGCCAAGTAGGAAAGAAAAGGTGATGAAAGATTTAGCTCCCTGAAAGTTTAAAACTTTTACATGGTAAAGAAATTCATACTGGGGAAAATAATTTGCAGGATTTTTGACACTGCAAGTGTTAATATGCCTAACTGGTAATATTCAAAGAGATTGATAAGAAAAGCACAACGTAGCAAGCAGGAAAAGTATATGAAGTTAAGAAGTGGCCATTCAAGTAAGAGGAGATTTTTCAAAAAACATCCCCATGATCTCCTTGGGTCAGAGACCCAGAGGCAGGCTTGGCTGTAGGCTGGAGCTGATGTTGGCTGGTCCCAGAGAGATTACTTGCTAACTAACAACATTTTGAGGAATTGTTTCCACCCAAATCTCTATCTTCTCTGTGTCTGTTTAGGAAGTTCATAAATGCTGGTCTCTGTATCTCATTCCAACTTTACCTAAATTGGCCTCCTCCCATCTCTGAGAGTTACTGGTAATTCCTATGGACTATTTTTCATTTGGACACATCATCCTTCTTTATGATGATAACCCATGAAAGAAAAGGGAAAGTTGCCCTGTGGGCTCAGTTTCTTCAAGATGTCTTATTTAAACTCAAATCCAATATGCAAAACCTATGTGGGAAGTAATGTAAACCTCTATTGAAGATTTTGGGGGAAATTCCAAGGAGATACATTTCATTCATAATATATGAAACACTTAAAAATCCTTTCCCATGTCTACCTCTCCCAGTGTCTCATGTACATGACAGCTGCTTCAAGCCTCCTCCTTCTTGCAATCTCTCCAGAATGCTTTTCAAAGTATCTTTCATGCCATCTCTTGAATGTCTCCTCTTCTCCTTTCATTGTCTAAGTGTATTTAGGTCAGGTCATATCAATTCAAACAGCATGGTGCCTCCTTGACTTAACTTTTTACTTTGTACAGTCCAGGAGATGAACTGGTAGATACAGATTAGCAGAAAGCAGAGGAGGGGGGAAACTATAAACATCATATGTTTCCCTGTTACACAATATGTTTTCCGGTTGCACAAAAAAGCGTAAAGTTGCTCTTCTTTAACCTATTTTCTGGGAGAGCACGGCTCATCAGCATCAGTCGGTTAGGAGGCTTCCCTGTTGAATAATCTGGCCATAGACAGTTTCTACCCCTTCAACCTTCAGGGGCCAGTGGATGCTCCCTGAAAGTTTAAAACTTTTACATGGTAAAGAAATTCATACTGGGGAAAATAATTTGCAGGATTTTTGACACTGCAAGTGTTAATATGCCTAACTGGTAATATTCAAAGAGATTGATAAGAAAAGCACAACGTAGCAAGCAGGAAAAGTATATGAAGTTAAGAAGTGGCCATTCAAGTAAGAGGAGATTTTTCAAAAAACATCCCCATGATCTCCTTGGGTCAGAGACCCAGAGGCAGGCTTGGCTGTAGGCTGGAGCTGATGTTGGCTGGTCCCAGAGAGATTACTTGCTAACTAACAACATTTTGAGGAATTGTTTCCACCCAAATCTCTATCTTCTCTGTGTCTGTTTAGGAAGTTCATAAATGCTGGTCTCTGTATCTCATTCCAACTTTACCTAAATTGGCCTCCTCCCATCTCTGAGAGTTACTGGTAATTCCTATGGACTTTTTTTCATTTGGACACATCATCCTTCTTTATGATGATAACCCATGAAAGAAAAGGGAAAGTTGCCCTGTGGGCTCAGTTTCTTCAAGATGTCTTATTTAAACTCAAATCCAATATGCAAAACCTATGTGGGAAGTAATGTAAACCTCTATTGAAGATTTTGGGGGAAATTCCAAGGAGATACATTTCATTCATAATATATGAAACACTTAAAAATCCTTTCCCATGTCTACCTCTCCCAGTGTCTCATGTACATGACAGCTGCTTCAAGCCTCCTCCTTCTTGCAATCTCTCCAGAATGCTTTTCAAAGTATCTTTCATGCCATCTCTTGAATGTCTCCTCTTCTCCTTTCATTGTCTAAGTGTATTTAGGTCAGGTCATATCAATTCAAACAGCATGGTGCCTCCTTGACTTAACTTTTTACTTTGTACAGTCCAGGAGATGAACTGGTAGATACAGATTAGCAGAAAGCAGAGGAGGGGGGAAACTATAAACATCATATGTTTCCCTGTTACACAATATGTTTTCCGGTTGCACAAAAAAGCGTAAAGTTGCTCTTCTTTAACCTATTTTCTGGGAGAGCACGGCTCATCAGCATCAGTCGGTTAGGAGGCTTCCCTGTTGAATAATCTGGCCATAGACAGTTTCTACCCCCTTCAACCTTCAGGGGCCAGTGGATGAAATGGGTATCCTGTCTCCACCTCCACTTCCTGGGGGGAGCTGGAAGCTGCACAAGCCTCCCTACCCCATCTTCAGGGTGCAAAGTGATAAAGATTCAGCTGGAAGATTCAGCCATCATAGGTCACTCACGTGGCCAGGGAAACCAGAGAATGTAACACAGAAAGATGATTCACCGAGGTACAAATACTATTATTTCCTTAGTTTTGCTCCCTCTGCACAAGATGATATTGACAAGTCAGGTAGGTCAATTTTTAGAAGAGTTTAACTTGGAACTTCACAGAAACACCCAAAGAATTAGCTGAGAATTAGCAAACCTAGAATGTGGACGAGGAACCATATGTAGTGTGGCATGCTATTGACTTGAGTGTGTGTGTGTGTGTGTGTGAACTATTAAGAATAGGAGGCATATTTGGATGTGGATTTCCTATTCTGTTTACTCAGCCCACAGGATTCTGCCAGGAGCTCTCCCGTGGTCCCCACGGAGGGTTACTCCACCTGCACACATAACAAAAGACCTGGTACCTCCGTTGCTTCATCACCTACAGTGGGACTTTAAAATTTTTATGTACTTAGTTAGTTTGGGGTGCACTGGGTCTTTGTTGCCACTTGCAGTCTTTCTATAATTATGGCAAGCAGGGGCTACTCTCTTGTTGTGGAGCACAGGCTCTGGGTGCACTGGCTTCAGAGTTGCAGCTTGTGGGCTGTAGAGCGCAGGCTCAGTAGCTGTGGCACATGGACTTTCGTTTCTCCACAGCATGTAGGATCTTCCCAGGCCAGGGATTGAACCTATGTCTCCTGCATTGGCAGGTGGATTCAGAACCACTGGGTCACCAGGGAAGGCCTTCCTCCTCAGGGCCCTTTTTGCCCATTTTAGAATGTTCTCATTGAAGTGATTCAGTATCCTGAATAAACCTTGGTGCAACCGTCAAGGCCCCCGAGCCCAGAGGCTGCCTCATCCCGCCCTCATCCTCCCCTCAGCCTGGTCCAGGCAGACCCGACGGGCAGGATGAAGGGCCAGGTCTCCAGTCTGGAGGCCAAGAGGAGGGGCAGCTCACTAAGGCTCCCCAGGCCCCCCTGTGAGATGTGGGTTGACAGATTCCAAATCTCCCTGTTACGTTTGTTTGTGTCCTGTGAGATTTGCCTTGATTTGATCTTGATTTTCCTTGGTCGACTTTAATCCCATTGTTTCATATCCTTCCCCTTATAGCGCCTTGAGCAAGCTCCCCCCATTCCTGCTTCTCTGAGTTTGATGACTTTAGGGGCCTGAGACCCGTCCCCCACAAGCTAGCTCCCTCTGGCCCACCTGTTAGCCTGATGCTGTGCCCTCCTTATCGCCATCTGTCCTCTGAAGATCACACTGTGCGTACCTTCAGTGGCCTGGGTTCCAGATGACTGACATCTAGCCAACAACGAGAAACAAACGCTACAGATGCTTCTGTCTTTCCTAACAAGCCTGTTCATAATCAGCGGGCTAGAGGCCTGCTGCCTAGGCATCTCAGAACACCTTCCAAACACTAGTAGAGATCAAACACAGGATTCTGCCAGGAGCTCTCCCGTGGTCCCCACGGAGGGTTACTCCACCTGCACACATAACAAAAGACCTGGTACCTCCGTTGCTTCATCACCTACAGTGGGACTTTAAAATTTTTATGTACTTAGTTAGTTTGGGGTGCACTGGGTCTTTGTTGCCACTTGCAGTCTTTCTATAATTATGGCAAGCAGGGGCTACTCTCTTGTTGTGGAGCACAGGCTCTGGGTGCACTGGCTTCAGAGTTGCAGCTTGTGGGCTGTAGAGCGCAGGCTCAGTAGCTGTGGCACATGGACTTTCGTTTCTCCACAGCATGTAGGATCTTCCCAGGCCAGGGATTGAACCTATGTCTCCTGCATTGGCAGGTGGATTCAGAACCACTGGGTCACCAGGGAAGGCCTTCCTCCTCAGGGCCCTTTTTGCCCATTTTAGAATGTTCTCATTGAAGTGATTCAGTATCCTGAATAAACCTTGGTGCAACCGTCAAGGCCCCCGAGCCCAGAGGCTGCCTCATCCCGCCCTCATCCTCCCCTCAGCCTGGTCCAGGCAGACCCGACGGGCAGGATGAAGGGCCAGGTCTCCAGTCTGGAGGCCAAGAGGAGGGGCAGCTCACTAAGGCTCCCCAGGCCCCCCTGTGAGATGTGGGTTGACAGATTCCAAATCTCCCTGTTACGTTTGTTTGTGTCCTGTGAGATTTGCCTTGATTTGATCTTGATTTTCCTTGGTCGACTTTAATCCCATTGTTTCATATCCTTCCCCTTATAGCGCCTTGAGCAAGCTCCCCCCATTCCTGCTTCTCTGAGTTTGATGACTTTAGGGGCCTGAGACCCGTCCCCCACAAGCTAGCTCCCTCTGGCCCACCTGTTAGCCTGATGCTGTGCCCTCCTTATCGCCATCTGTCCTCTGAAGATCACACTGTGCGTACCTTCAGTGGCCTGGGTTCCAGATGACTGACATCTAGCCAACAACGAGAAACAAACGCTACAGATGCTTCTGTCTTTCCTAACAAGCCTGTTCATAATCAGCGGGCTAGAGGCCTGCTGCCTAGGCATCTCAGAACACCTTCCAAACACTAGTAGAGATCAAATACAGACGGAAAGAAATCCAGGCATACGGTGGAGACCAACACACCTTCCCAACATACCACGGTCCCTTCTGTGAACTCTGAGGTCAGGAAATGGTACATGGAGTTGGGAGAGCAGGGATGAAGCAGAGACGGGACCATGGCACAGGGCATGTGCTCCTTGCAGAGCGTGACCTACCCTGGTCACGGAGGAACGATGAGGGAGAGGTGTCCCAGCTCTCCCTGAGAGAGCTGTGTGGCCTTGGCTGAGCCACTTTGCTTTTCTGAACTTTATGTTTTCTGTGAAAGAAGAGAAATTTAAAAAAAGCCTTGCCTGAACATCAAACAAGATGAACACAGAAAAACTCGGTCAGCTGTGACGAATGTTGTTCGGAAAGGCAGGAAGGGCAGGAGAGTCGAGTCCAAGGTGAACCAAGTCCTTAACACGCTTGCTGAGGACGGCGGCCATCTCTCTGAAGCAGAGAGAACAGACCAATGATCAGGAGTCCTGACCCCAAGAGTGGCAGAGGCGAGAGCCATCTGCAGAAAACAGCCCACACACTGCAGGCTTAGCAGCTTCCCTGTTAGACCTGCCGTCCCTGCCATCTAGAAGGTGCAACGCACCGGTCCACTGGAGGGAAGCTTTATGGAGACCCAAGGTTCCAAGGCCCTTCAATCGTCTGTAGTTTAAGAAGAGAACAAAGTACACCCATTTGACTCCAGTGGGGCAACCGTGCAGTTAGCTGAGAACAAATAGGAAGGTCACAAAGAAGTGTGCCACGGTCAGTCATGGAAGGCCTCCATAGGGTGGTAAGAAAAGAGAACAAAGTACCATCCCGGGCAGGCAGTTATGACTTTAGGGCCTGAGACCCGTCCCCACAAGCTAGCTCCCTCTGGCCCACCTGTTAGCCTGATGCTGTGCCCTCCTTATCGCCATCTGTCCTCTGAAGATCACACTGTGCGACCTTCAGTGGCCTGGGTTCCAGATGACTGACATCTAGCCAACAACGAGAAACAAACGCTACAGATGCTTCTGTCTTTCCTAACAAGCCTGTTCATAATCAGCGGGCTAGAGGCCTGCTGCCTAGGCATCTCAGAACACCTTCCAAACACTAGTAGAGATCAAATACAGACGGAAAGAAATCCAGGCATACGGTGGAGACCAACACACCTTCCCAACATACCACGGTCCCTTCTGTGAACTCTGAGGTCAGGAAATGGTACATGGAGTTGGGAGAGCAGGGATGAAGCAGAGACGGGACCATGGCACAGGGCATGTGCTCCTTGCAGAGCGTGACCTACCCTGGTCACGGAGGAACGATGAGGGAGAGGTGTCCCAGCTCTCCCTGAGAGAGCTGTGTGGCCTTGGCTGAGCCACTTTGCTTTTCTGAACTTTATGTTTTCTGTGAAAGAAGAGAAATTTAAAAAAAGCCTTGCCTGAACATCAAACAAGATGAACACAGAAAAACTCGGTCAGCTGTGACGAATGTTGTTCGGAAAGGCAGGAAGGGCAGGAGAGTCGAGTCCAAGGTGAACCAAGTCCTTAACACGCTTGCTGAGGACGGCGGCCATCTCTCTGAAGCAGAGAGAACAGACCAATGATCAGGAGTCCTGACCCCAAGAGTGGCAGAGGCGAGAGCCATCTGCAGAAAACAGCCCACACACTGCAGGCTTAGCAGCTTCCCTGTTAGACCTGCCGTCCCTGCCATCTAGAAGGTGCAACGCACCGGTCCACTGGAGGGAAGCTTTATGGAGACCCAAGGTTCCAAGGCCCTTCAATCGTCTGTAGTTTAAGAAGAGAACAAAGTACACCCATTTGACTCCAGTGGGGCAACCGTGCAGTTAGCTGAGAACAAATAGGAAGGTCACAAAGAAGTGTGCCACGGTCAGTCATGGAAGGCCTCCATAGGGTGGTGAGGGATCCCTTTTCTTTTTTGGTTCAGGTTAAACCTCAGATGTAGAAAATCAATTATACTCCTCAACATTACTTCTCAGATAATCTACAGCATTATGCATCCCGGGTCTAGGCAAGGCGCCTCTTCTCTATGATTTCTTTTTCTCTTGCATTCTTATTCCTGTCTTAATTCTCTTCCTTGTACCATCAGCTATTTTAATATTTAATGCATATACATTTCTGCAGGTGTATTTTGGATTCTGTTTTGACTTCAAGAATACCACATTGTGATTCCATATTTGTATCCAGTGCAAAGTGACCACCACCACATGTCTGCTTGTTACTCACCACCACTTAATTGCCCAAACATACTTTTCTTGTAATGAGGACTTTTTTTTGGCCACTTCTATTGATCTTTCATTTAGTTCGATCTTTGTTCTTTGGCCCGTGTGGGCCTTCCATCACAGTGGCCTTCCTCACTACAGAGCACCGGCTCTGGGTGCATGTGCTCCAGAGCTCCGACTCGGTAGTTGGACACATCGGTCCAGCCGCTCCGCGGCACGTGGGACCTTCCCAGGCCAGGGATCGAACCAGTGCCCCCTTTCACTGCAAGATGGTGTCTTTACCCACTGGACCACCAGGGAAGCCCGAGAACTTTTAAGATCTACCCTCTTGGCAACTTTCAAATATTCAGTAGGGTATTCTTAACTATGGTCACCAGGCTGGACATTACTTCTCCATGCCTTACTTATTCTATAACTGGAAGTGTGTATCTTTTGAGTCTCTTCACTCATTTCTCCCAGCTCTACTCCCTACCTCTGGCAACCATCAACCTGTTCTCTGTATCTGTGAACTTGGGTGAGGGGGTCGTTGTTTCTGTTTGGGTGTGTGTTCTTTTTTTTAAAGCATAGTTTGGTGATTGTGGGATTTTTTTTTTCTCAGTTTTATTTATTTTTGGCGGTGCTGGGTCTTCATTGCTGCTCAGGCTTGTCTTTAGTTGTGGTGAGCAGGGGCTACTCTCCACTTGTGGTGTGCTGCCCTTTGTGGAGCACGGGCTCTTCAATGGTTGTGCCACAGGGGCTTAAGTGTCACACGACATGGGGGTTCT
The DNA here is from genome assembly GCA_022376925.1 of Tragulus kanchil. Lineage (NCBI taxonomy): Eukaryota > Metazoa > Chordata > Mammalia > Artiodactyla > Tragulidae > Tragulus > Tragulus kanchil. The sequence goes on along the minus strand of JAIOJX010000024.1, from coordinate 24,269,113 downwards.
TCCTGGACCAGGGGTTGAACTTGTGTCCCCTGCCTTGGCAGGAGGATTATTAGTCATTGGACTACCAGGGAGGTCCCACTATATGTTCTTGAAAATGTAAATTATTGGTCTGTGTGCTTGTATTTTAAATTTATGTAAGCACTATTGTTACCAAAAGGTATGTGGGAAGGTCGGGGCCTCTTCTCTATGATTTCTTTTTCTCTTGCATTCTTATTCCTGTCTTAATTCTCTTCCTTGTACCATCAGCTATTTTAATATTTAATGCATATACATTTCTGCAGGTGTATTTTGGATTCTGTTTTGACTTCAAGAATACCACATTGTGATTCCATATTTGTATCCAGTGCAAAGTGACCACCACCACATGTCTGCTTGTTACTCACCACCACTTAATTGCCCAAACATACTTTTCTTGTAATGAGGACTTTTTTTTGGCCACTTCTATTGATCTTTCATTTAGTTCGATCTTTGTTCTTTGGCCCGTGTGGGCCTTCCATCACAGTGGCCTTCCTCACTACAGAGCACCGGCTCTGGGTGCATGTGCTCCAGAGCTCCGACTCGGTAGTTGGACACATCGGTCCAGCCGCTCCGCGGCACGTGGGACCTTCCCAGGCCAGGGATCGAACCAGTGCCCCTTGCACTGCAAGATGGTGTCTTTACCCACTGGACCACCAGGGAAGCCCGAGAACTTTTAAGATCTACCCTCTTGGCAACTTTCAAATATTCAGTAGGGTATTCTTAACTATGGTCACCAGGCTGGACATTACTTCTCCATGCCTTACTTATTCTATAACTGGAAGTGTGTATCTTTTGAGTCTCTTCACTCATTTCTCCCAGCTCTACTCCCTACCTCTGGCAACCATCAACCTGTTCTCTGTATCTGTGAACTTGGGTGAGGGGGTCGTTGTTTCTGTTTGGGTGTGTGTTCTTTTTTTTAAAGCATAGTTTGGTGATTGTGGGATTTTTTTTTTTTTTTCTCAGTTTTATTTATTTTTGGCGGTGCTGGGTCTTCATTGCTGCTCAGGCTTGTCTTTAGTTGTGGTGAGCAGGGGCTACTCTCCACTTGTGGTGTGCTGCCCTTTGTGGAGCACGGGCTCTTCAATGGTTGTGCCACAGGGGCTTAAGTGTCACACGACATGGGGGTTCTTCCTGGACCAGGGGTTGAACTTGTGTCCCCTGCCTTGGCAGGAGGATTATTAGTCATTGGACTACCAGGGAGGTCCCACTATATGTTCTTGAAAATGTAAATTATTGGTCTGTGTGCTTGTATTTTAAATTTATGTAAGCACTATTGTTACCAAAAGGTATGTGGGAAGTCGGTGGGTCTGGCTGCTTGCCGCTCAAAAGCCAGGAATTAGGACAGATTTGTGGAAAGGAAAGTTTGCGTAATTTCAGATGCTGGCACCTGAGGGTGGGGAAGGGTGGTGGACATCTGTCCAAAGGCTGACTGCCCACCTACCCGACTGGCAGGGGGCGAGAGCTTTTATAGACAGAGTCGGGGGGTATACATGCAGAAGCAGGACAATCAACTCTAACAGATACCTTCAAATTGATCTTCAGTGGTCTGATCAGTATCATCTTGATTATTTTAGGTACGGTTAGCCTTCAGTTCCAGGGTCCGTTTGTTCCCATTTCTTGTGGTCAGTTCTTGGAATTGTGGCAGCTCACGTCCTAGGTACAACCTGATCATCATGTAGTTAACTCCTTCACCTGGTGTTTTGGTATCTAGATGATAGCTCACAGGATGTGGCTCTGAATATTATCGATAGCCCTTGAGAAAGAGCTAAAGGTCCTTGACAATGCTTAATGACTACATTATTATTATTTGGTCTCCTTTGACTGTTTCCCTTTGTTTCTGCATTGCTCATGTCTCTGATTATAAGTATTTTTTGACTAAAGTTTTCCACAGGCAAAAGGCAGACAGAAGGCATGGTGAGGGGCAAGGACCACAGGGTCCTGCTCTGTTTCTGCATTATGCATCTTTATACATCTAATTCTGTTGTTTGTTTTAAATTTTGGCCTCTTTTTTTAAATTGGTTATTTATTTATTTATTTTCATCCATCTTTATTCTTTGGCCTGTGTGGGCCTCCCATTGCAGTGGCCTCTCTCATTGCAGGGCACTGGCTCTGGGCGCATGCGCTCCAGAGCGCTGGCTCATAATTGGACACACTGGTCCAGCTGCTCCGCAGCGCGTGAGATCTTCCCGGGCCAGGGATTGAAGTCCCTTGCACTGCAAGGCAGACTCTTTACCTACTGGACCACCAGGGAAGCCCTGTTGTTTGTTTTAACCCAGCCCTATGCTGACATTTAGCCCTGTTGCTCTGTGTTACTGTGGTCCACTTGGAACATTGCTCACAGCAGTTGTATTATTCTCTGAGGTGAATAGTTAAGTCTACCTGACTTTTCCTCTCCACTCTCCAGTGAGGATCTCTGAGCTTGCTTCCAGTTCTCTGCCACCATAAATCACTGTGAGGAACATTTTTACTTGTAGCCCTGTACGGATATATTGAGAAATTCTGGGGATGTAGACCCAGGAAGAGAGTTGCTGTTTCATGGGGTCTGAACTTACTAGACCAAGAGTGGCAGGTCTCTCCCTCAACAGCTGTCATGACTACACCCCACCAGCAGTGCTGCTAACTCTCCACCAGCTGTTGCTTATCTACCAGCGTAGAGTGATAGCTCACTGTGGGTTCCATTTGCATTTCCCAGATTGTTATGTTTGAGCATCTCTTCATTTTCTTGTTAGCCTTTTGATTGCCTTTTTAATAAACTGCCTGTCTATCACTCAGTATTCAACTGAGGTTCCCTTTTGCCATGATGATTTGCTGACGTTCCTTGTATTCTCAAACAGCACATACCTCTTGGCTGCTGTAGAACCTCCCCTGGGCTCAAAGGAACCCATCTGACCGCCAAGCCTTCCCACCCTCATCCTGGGGGTCAGAGCTTGGTGAGTGCCATGAGCCCAGTCAGAGCAAAAGAAGCCTCTTCATCTGATTCCCTCTGCCAGCTGTGCCTGAGTATTGACGTTCGAGGAGACAGGAAACAAGGGGGAAAACAAATACTCTTCCTCTTCTCTGGGATTGCTAACCTGCTGTGTCAATTTCCTCAGTGAATAAATGACTTGAGAACGCTTAATTGTATCTGAAGAAATTGAGATCAGTCGATGCTTAGGCCCCACTCAATTAACTTGTGCTCCTATGGGGGCCAGCCAGGGGGCAAGGGGCAGCCGATCCTTAATTACATGTGCTGGTGCCAGCTGCAGCAGGAGTTTCCTGTGAGGGAGGTGACCCTGCCTCTGGGTGCTAAAGTCACGGAGCGCAGGGACTCTTCAGAGAGAGCATAGACCCCTGGCCTTATGGGGAGTGGGAAACCCATTTCCAACACATTCTAGGAGGGTATGATATAATGGGTTTTTTTTTTTTTTTTTGAGTATAGTAGCTTTACAGTGTTATATTAGTTTCTGCTGTCCACAAAGAGAATCAGCTATAGGTATACATATATCCCCTCATTTTTGAATTTCCTTCCCACTTAAGTCACCGCAGCGTACTGAGTAGAGCTTCCTGTGCTATGCATTCGGTTCTCATTAGTTACCTATTTTATACCTGGCAATGTGTATATACGTGTCAGTTCCCGTCTCCCGATTCCTCCCATCCTCCAGTCCCCCTTGGTGTCCATAAATTTGTTCTCTACATCTGTGTCTGTGTCTGCTCTGTAAACGAGATCAGATCAGGGTGGCTTTTAATGCTCCCCCAGCTTTCACTAGAAGAATGGCCTTAGGTTCCCCATCTGGACCTCTTTACTGGCTCCATCCCACCCAGAGACACCTGCACCATTGGTTTTCCTCCCACGGCCTGCCTCCTCCTTCTGGCCTGTTTGCCCTGAGGACACAGAATCCAGAGCCAGTCTTGTTATGGGCAGCAGATGAGGGTGCCCCAGGCTCCACAAGGTCACCCACCTCCCCTGCTGTCTCCAGCCTGAAATCCTCCCAAAGACCTTCATCTCTGTGTCTTTTCCCCAAAGGGCCAGATGGTAAGACTACCTGCTAAAGACACAGGTTCCGGGCCCCTCCCCTGGAGACGCTGCTTCCAGAGGTCTGGATTCCCTGCCTAACTTGTGACTCAGAGGATTGTTACTGTCAAGCCAATGTGAGAAACCCTGCTTCAGGGAGCGCCTTAGCTCCTGGTGAGACAGGGCAGATGTTCTGAGAGGAGAGACAGCAGGGGTCAGGAGGCTCTGCTCCCAGTGCCTCTCTCTCCAGCTCCAGCTCTCTCTTGCTGTGTGTGGTTAAATAAGTCACTTGTCCTCTCTGAACTTGACTTCTTCTTCTAGAAAAGTAAAGATAATGGGCCAGATCTCTTAGAGTCCTTCCATTTCCATGGATCATTTTTCTGAGTAACTGGTTAAGCAACCATGTTGCATGATTAATGCTCAAAAAGCAGCTCTGATTTTTTTCTTCAAAGATCTCTTTGTTTTTTACTTTCTGTCTTTTTGATATACCCTTCCCTTTAGGGTTCGGTAGGTGTTTCTGGTGAAGCTCTCTGATCCTAGATGGGGATTTTTTTCCTTCTTTATTTTTAAAATCAATTTTTGATGATTTGATTTCTTCACATTATAAGATGTTCAAGTAATTTACTTCTTCTTGAGGAGATGTTGGTAGGGTACGTTATTCCATAAATGCATTCATTTCATCTATATCTTTAAGTTGTTTTAAATACCCTTTAGTGTCTTTGTATTTGCAGCATATGTGGTAATAGTCTATTTTCATTTCTCCTAGTCTGCTTGTGTTTTGTCTTACTTTCATTGATCAAAATCTCACTGGAGGTCTATCACTTTATTTCTTAAAAATGTTTAATGGCATATTGCTGATTTACCGTGTTGTGTTAATTTCTGCTGTACAGCGAAGTGAAGTCAGTTATTTGTTGTTCTTGTTCAGTCACTAAGTCATGTCTGATTCTGTGCCATGGACTACAACCCTCCGGACTCCCCTGTCCCTCACCATCTCCTGGAGTTTGCTCGGGAGAGTAAAGGACAGGGAAGCCGCGTGTGCCACAGTTCACAAGGTGTTGGACTCAGGGGCTTCCCTGGTAGCTCAGCGGTGAAGAGTTCACTTGCCAATGCAGGAGACACAGGCTCAATCCCTGATCCAGGAAGATCTCACATACTGCGGAGCAACTAAGCCCGTGAGCCACAACTATGGAGCCTGTGCTCTAGAGCCTCAGAGCTGCCACTATGGAGCCTATGTGCCGCAACTACTGAAATCCATGTGCCCTAGAGCCTGAGTTCCACAACGAGAGAAGTCGCTGCAACAAGAAGCCTGCTCACCTCAACTCGAGTAGCCCCCACTCCCTGCAACTAGAGAAGAGCTTGCAGCAGCAGTGAAAACCCTGGATAGCCAATAAATAAATAAATAATTTATTAAAAAAAAAAAGAGTTGGACACAGTTTAGAGACTGAGGGATCATTAAGTCGGTGATACTGTCTAATCATCCTCTGCTGTCCCCTTCTCCTTTTGCCTTCAGTCTTTCTTTGCCAGTATCAAGGTCTTTAGATTCTTTTCCTGTATAGGTCATTTCAGACTATTAAGTAGAGCTCCTTATACTATACAGCATGCTCTTATTAGCTATCTACTTTATATATAGAAATGTATGTATGTCAACCCCAATCTCGTTTATCTCCCCTCATATCTCCTGGCGCCCATAAATTGGTTTTCTACATTTGTGACCCTACTTCTGTTTTGTAAATAAGTCCATTTATACTCTTTTTTTCCCCAAAGTTTCTACATATAAACAATATGATATGATATTTGTCTTTCTAACTTACTTTACTCAATGTGACAGTCTCTAGGTCTACCTATATTGCTGAAAGTTGTTTTGTTCTTTTCTATGACTGAGTAAGGGTTTCCCAGGTGACTCAGTGGTAGAGAATCTGCCTGCCAAGCAGAAGATGCAGGTTCTGTCCCTGGATTGGGAAGATTACCTGGAAAAGGAAATGGCAACCCACTCCAGTATTCATCCTTGCCTGGGAAATCCCATGGACAGAGGAGCCTGGTGGGCTACATACAGTCCATGGGGTCACAAAGAGTCAGACATAACTTAGCGACTCAACAACAAATGGCTGAGTGATATTGCACGAAATATCTGTACCACATCTTCTTCATCCATGCCTCTGTTGGTGGACTCTTAAGTTGGTTCCATACCTTGTCTATTGTGACTAGTGCGGCTATGAACATAGCAGTGCATGCCATGTATCTTTTTGCTGGGTCATGAGGTCGTTCGGTTTTTAGATTTTTAACAATCTCCATATTGTTTTCCATAATGGCTGTACCAGTTTACATCCCTACCAACAGTGTAGGAGGGTTCCCATTTCTCCACATCCTCTCTAGCATTTATCATTTTTATATTTTTTTGATAATGGCCATTTTGATTTCTGTGAGATAATATTTTTGATTATCACTGTGCTTTACATTTCTCCAGTAATTCGTGATTTTGAGCATCTTTTCATGTGCTTTTCAGCCTTCTGTATGTCTTCTTCAGAGAAATGTCTGTTTAAATCTTCCACCCATTTTTCAAAAAGTTATTTATTTTTAATTGGAGAATGCTTGTGTTGGTTTCTACCATACATTAGTACCACCCACTTTAGGACTGGATTGATTGTTTCAGTGTTGAGTTGCATGAGCTGTTTTTCTACATATATTGAGACAGTTGTATGGTTTTTATTCTTCAGTTTGTTCATGTGGTGTGTCACATCAATTGATATATGTATATTGTTGAGCCCTTGCATCCTTGGGATAAATCCCACTTGATCATGGTGTATGATCCAAGTATCCCTTTACTTTTTTTTTTTTTTTGCGGGGGGTGGGGTGGGGAGGGAGGGGAGTTGGCAGGCCACCTCTATTGGTCTTTCATTTATCTGTTTTCATCCATCATTATTCTTCGGCGCATGTGGGCCTCCCATCGTGGCGGCCTCTGTTGTCGCAGAGCACCAGCTCTGGGCGCATGCGCTCCAGAGCTCTGGCTCGGTAATTGGACACATCAGTCCAGCCGCTCCGCAGCACGTGGGATCTACCCAGGCCAGGGATTGAACAGGCGCCCCTTGCACTGCAAGGCGGTGGTGTCCTTATCCACTGGACCACCAGGGAAGCCCTCCCTTTACTTTAAAATATATTCAGTGGGAGAAATCTGCCCCTGACCCTAGATTAAAACTTATGCCAGGGCCATTGCTTTTTCATTCCTTTCTACATGATAGTCTCATAGTCATTCTAAGTGGCAGATCACAGTTTCAACTCAGAAATTAGAGTGTCAATCAGGAGTGATCATCAAAATACTCCCATTTGACAGCATTACTCTTCTTTTCTCCGGTTCAGATCTGCTTCAAGTGGAAAGCAGCTAGGGTGTTGAGTGAAATCTTATGCCATCCACATTGTTCATTCACACCCTCCCTCTCACTATCCCCAAGAACTGCGGTTTCAGAATCTGCCAGGACTGAAAGGAAATGCTCACTGGTTAGAGAGCAGAGAGAAACCTCAGACTGGTTTTGCTTGGTGAAAACTTTTCTTCATTTTGCCCCCACTGGTTAGCAAGATTACGACTGAGTTTTGACTCTTTCATGTGCTTTTCAGCCTTCTGTATGTCTTCTTCAGAGAAATGTCTGTTTAAATCTTCCACCCATTTTTCAAAAAGTTATTTATTTTTAATTGGAGAATGCTTGTGTTGGTTTCTACCATACATTAGTACCACCCACTTTAGGACTGGATTGATTGTTTCAGTGTTGAGTTGCATGAGCTGTTTTTCTACATATATTGAGACAGTTGTATGGTTTTTATTCTTCAGTTTGTTCATGTGGTGTGTCACATCAATTGATATATGTATATTGTTGAGCCCTTGCATCCTTGGGATAAATCCCACTTGATCATGGTGTATGATCCAAGTATCCCTTTACTTTTTTTTTTTTTTTGCGGGGGGGGGGGTTGGGGGGGGAGGGGAGTTGGCAGGCCACCTCTATTGGTCTTTCATTTATCTGTTTTCATCCATCATTATTCTTCGGCGCATGTGGGCCTCCCATCGTGGCGGCCTCTGTTGTCGCAGAGCACCAGCTCTGGGCGCATGCGCTCCAGAGCTCTGGCTCGGTAATTGGACACATCAGTCCAGCCGCTCCGCAGCACGTGGGATCTACCCAGGCCAGGGATTGAACAGGCGCCCCTTGCACTGCAAGGCGGTGGTGTCCTTATCCACTGGACCACCAGGGAAGCCCTCCCTTTACTTTAAAATATATTCAGTGGGAGAAATCTGCCCCTGACCCTAGATTAAAACTTATGCCAGGGCCATTGCTTTTTCATTCCTTTCTACATGATAGTCTCATAGTCATTCTAAGTGGCAGATCACAGTTTCAACTCAGAAATTAGAGTGTCAATCAGGAGTGATCATCAAAATACTCCCATTTGACAGCATTACTCTTCTTTTCTCCGGTTCAGATCTGCTTCAAGTGGAAAGCAGCTAGGGTGTTGAGTGAAATCTTATGCCATCCACATTGTTCATTCACACCCTCCCTCTCACTATCCCCAAGAACTGCGGTTTCAGAATCTGCCAGGACTGAAAGGGGAAATGCTCACTGGTTAGAGAGCAGAGAGAAACCTCAGACTGGTTTTGCTTGGTGAAAACTTTTCTTCTGAGTTTCCCTGCTGGGCCCTTTACCCAGGCAAACACATCATCTCTATTGCTGGCCTTAGCAACTCCTTGCTCAGCCCCAGGGGCATCTGGAATCCACCTCTGGCCTCATCGACTAGGCTCTTTTCAGACCTCCAGGTGGCAGTATTGGACAGGACTCAAGACAACCAGCCCGGCCCGGCCCATGGCCCTCTCTCCTCCATAGTGGATATGCATGAGCGATACATGCCTCACCAACAGCGCTTGCCAAGGAAATCTTCCTCACCAAATCTTCACCAAATGATTGGCCCATCTCTAGTTTACAAAGACCTCATGAATTTCTGAAACAGACTTGCATCCCTGCAAGTGACCTATTCCTCAATGACCTATTCCAAACTCACTTTTGTCTACTGATGCCAACCCGTTGGCATATCAGTCAACACTTGGGTGCAAAGAGTCCCACTCTGACATCCAGCTGCATACGCCATACATTTTAGTGAGAGTGAGAATATCTTTGAGAAGAGAAAGCCTGAGTGTCCAGAACCTCCAAGCCTGGTGCTAAAGACAGGGTTAAAACCTAGATCTAGAAGAGAGATGAAGGCAGGGATGGGGCAGCTCTGCAGGTGGCCATCTGCCTTCTCAACATCTCTGAGAGCTCTGCTCCTGAGACCTGCTGAACTCAGATGGGTGCCAGTCCTTGAGGCATGGAAATGCCTGTCTTTGACCTCCAGCTTCTGGCGGAGGCAGAGATCCCGGAGGTGGTCAGCCTTGTCCCTGTGGAAGGTGGCTCAGCACATTCCATTCATGCTTGAGTTCCCTCCCTAATATAAGCACACACCCAGTGGGGCAGGTCCTCCTCAAGACAGTGAGCAGTGGCCCAGTGGCCCCACCAGGGTGCATCCTTCCTCTCCCCACCCCTTTACCCTAATGTAGGGCCCAAACACTCCTCTAAATAATGTTGAGTGAATGAACAAATTTGGCTTGAAGGGATGCCCAGTAATTAGCCTGTAACTGGATTCTTCAGTGTTTGGGGGTTGGGTCTTGCCTCCTCATGCATCAGCACACCATCATGGACTTAGCCATCCAAGTGTCTCACTGGTACGTTGGCCTGAGGACATTGAGATGGTGGAGTAAGAGAAAGGGATGAGCAGCTCTGGGCACTGGGAATGTAGACCGTTCCAGGGAAGAATGCAGTAGGGGATGAGAGACGTATGTAGAGCCAGAGTGCAGGGATCGGCCATGCCGCCAACAAGGACATGTCCACCAGGGGACAGGTCAGTATTCTCCAGCAGGAGCATGAAAGAGGAGCTGGACTCCCTGCTCCCATTGAGCCTTGTTTCCAGGGCAGGCTCTTGTCCTGATGCTGCATTGGGTAGAGGATTCCAGGCAGCAACAATGAGGAAGGAAACAAAGGCAGGAAAGGATATGACTTCAGAGGTCTGACCCCAGGTTTTTAGTCTGGGGAACCTCAGACCAAGGCAGCTGTGGAGGTCAGGAAGCAAGCCCCCTTAGGGGTGTCCACTCCAGAGTCTTGGGGTCACAGTCAGGTGCCGGCGTATACCTGTCGGCCCTCTCAGCCTCCCCACTCCAGCTCTCACTGACCTTCTTCCCCTCTCTTCTCTGGCAGGAACTGACGCCTTTGGCCATGATGTACCCCCAGCTGCTGTCTGCTCAGGCGCAGCCCGCGTGACTGAGCTGTCACTGCTCCAGCTGGCTTAGGTAAGTGTGAGGCACAGGAGAAGGTGCCTGGGTCCCGGGTGGAGAGAAAGCTCCAGAAAGTCCTGGTCACAGAGGGCGGGCCCCAGCTCTGCAGGTGGCCACCAGGTTTGTTCTTTTTGACTGCCCTCAGCCCCTGAGTTGGTCCCCACTGAATTCATTCTGCCCGGACTTGCTCGCCCCTGGGAGGAAACACAGAGACCTTCTTCTCAAGGCCTCAGGAAATTAATCAGGTCACTGATGTGGTAGAAACTCCATAGCACTGGCTCTTGGGTCCTGACTCAGACACTTGCTATTACATGACTTTAGGTACATCATGTTGATGATGTTGTTGTTGTTGTTTAGTCACTCAGTCATGTCCAACTCTTTGCCATCCCAATGGACTGAAGCCTGCCAGGCTTTCCTGTCCTTCACCATCTCCCAGAGTTTGCTCAAGCTCATGTCCATTGAGTCTCAAGAGTCTTCTTGAGAGGATGCTGTTAAAGTGATGCAAATGCCAGCAAATTTGGAAACCTCAGCAGTGGCTACAGGACTGGAAAAGGTCAGTTTTTATTCTAATCCCAAAGAAGGGCAATGCCAAAGAAGGCTTAATCTACCACACAATTGCACTCACTGCACATGCTAGGAAGGTCATACTCAAAATCCTTCAAGCTAGGTTTCAAGAGTATGTTAACCCAGAACTTCCAGAGGTACAAGCTGGATTTATAAAAGGCAGAGGAACCAGAGATCAAATTGCTAACATCTGTTGTGTCACAGAAAAGGCAAGAAAATTCCAGGAAAACATCTACTTCTGCTTCATTGACTATGCTAAAGCCTTTGACTGAGTTGATCATAACAAACTGTGGAAAACTCTTATTTAAAGAGTTGGGAATACCAGACCACCTTACGTGCCTCCTGAGAAATTTGTACACAGGTCAAGAAGCAATAGTTAGAACCGTACATGAGACAACGGACTGGTTCTATATTGGGAAAGAGTGCAGCGTTGGTGATATAGTGGTGAGCATAGATGCCTTCCAAAATTGGGAAAGGAGTGTGTCGAGACTGTATCTTGTCACCTTGCTTATTTAACTTCTGTGCAGAGTACATCATCCAAAATGCCAGTCTGGATGAAGCACAAGTGGGAATCAAGATTGCCCAGAGAGGGCTTCCCTGGTAGCTCAGTGGTAAAGAGTTTGCCTGCCAATGCAGGAGACATGAGTTCAATCATGCTGCGGAGTAACTAAGCTGGTGAGCCACAACGATGGAGCCTGTGTTCTAGAGGCTTAGAGCAGCCACTGTGGAGCCCGAGTTCCACAACAAGAAGCCACCACAACAAGAAGCCTGTCACCTCAACTCAAGATTAGCTCCCACTCCCAGCAACTAGAGAAGAGCCTGTGGCAGCAGTGAAAACCCAGAACAGCCAAAAATAAATAAATCAATTAATTTTTTTTTTAAATTGCTGAGAAAAATATCAATAACCTCAGATATGCAGATGCCACCACACCCTAATGGCAGAAAGCAAAGAAAAACTAAAGAGTCTTCTTGAGAGGATGCTGTTAAAGTGATGCAAATGCCAGCAAATTTGGAAACCTCAGCAGTGGCTACAGGACTGGAAAAGGTCAGTTTTTATTCTAATCCCAAAGAAGGGCAATGCCAAAGAAGGCTTAATCTACCACACAATTGCACTCACTGCACATGCTAGGAAGGTCATACTCAAAATCCTTCAAGCTAGGTTTCAAGAGTATGTTAACCCAGAACTTCCAGAGGTACAAGCTGGATTTATAAAAGGCAGAGGAACCAGAGATCAAATTGCTAACATCTGTTGTGTCACAGAAAAGGCAAGAAAATTCCAGGAAAACATCTACTTCTGCTTCATTGACTATGCTAAAGCCTTTGACTGAGTTGATCATAACAAACTGTGGAAAACTCTTATTTAAAGAGTTGGGAATACCAGACCACCTTACGTGCCTCCTGAGAAATTTGTACACAGGTCAAGAAGCAATAGTTAGAACCGTACATGAGACAACGGACTGGTTCTATATTGGGAAAGAGTGCAGCGTTGGTGATATAGTGGTGAGCATAGATGCCTTCCAAAATTGGGAAAGGAGTGTGTCGAGACTGTATCTTGTCACCTTGCTTATTTAACTTCTGTGCAGAGTACATCATCCAAAATGCCAGTCTGGATGAAGCACAAGTGGGAATCAAGATTGCCCAGAGAGGGCTTCCCTGGTAGCTCAGTGGTAAAGAGTTTGCCTGCCAATGCAGGAGACATGAGTTCAATCATGCTGCGGAGTAACTAAGCTGGTGAGCCACAACGATGGAGCCTGTGTTCTAGAGGCTTAGAGCAGCCACTGTGGAGCCCATGGGCCACAGCTACCGAAGCCCATGTGCCCTAGAGCCCGAGTTCCACAACAAGAAGCCACCACAACAAGAAGCCTGTCACCTCAACTCAAGATTAGCTCCCACTCCCAGCAACTAGAGAAGAGCCTGTGGCAGCAGTGAAAACCCAGAACAGCCAAAAATAAATAAATCAATTAATTTTTTTTTTAAATTGCTGAGAAAAATATCAATAACCTCAGATATGCAGATGCCACCACACCCTAATGGCAGAAAGCAAAGAGGAACTAAAGAGCCTCATGATGAAGGTGAAGGCCTCTCTTTTCTGCACAGATAACATAGTTGAAAGATATCTTAGAGTTTACCAGGGTCCACTGCATACGTGAGTCATTGTTTTTTCACAATCATACTTGTAATCTGAGTTTTTTTTGTAATCTGTCTTTTAGAAATGAAAAGGAAGCTCAGCTCCAAGATGAGGTGCCTGCTACGTGGCACATTTGGGCCTGGAATGGGCCTTCAGCCCCACAGCTCCACCTGCACTGCTGTGGTCCCCTCTCCGGGTCACTTCGGCTGAGCAGCCTTTGCGGTGCTGGAAGAGGGAGGCCAGGCATGAAGGGCAGAGAAGGGAGGGCACGCTTCCTACACGGCTTCATAATTCCCTGCTTCCAAAAGCATCCTGGGCATATCCCGGGGGACAAGGCCAAGACTTTCAGGAGAGTAGGCCACTGCTGCCTCCTCCAACCTCAGGGTGCTAGGCCTCTCTTTCTCTTGAGCATCCCTCAGGGGCGAGCACGCTGGGGAAGCCGGAGAGGGAGGCGTGAGGCTGTTGTTCTGGTGTGTGAGCCTCCAAGGCTCAGGTTCACCTTCCCACCCCACTTCCCCACAAATGCCCCAGTGAACTCAGAGAAGCATGTCTCACCATGCATTTGGGCAAAATCCATCTTGAAACAGAATACATTTGTCTGCAGATCAGATGTGAGTAAAGGGTACACTTCTCTAGTGGTAAAGAGTTTGCCTGCCAATGCAGGAGACATGAGTTCAATCATGCTGCGGAGTAACTAAGCTGGTGAGCCACAACGATGGAGCCTGTGTTCTAGAGGCTTAGAGCAGCCACTGTGGAGCCCATGGGCCACAGCTACCAAGCCCATGTGCCCTAGAGCCCGAGTTCCACAACAAGAAGCCACCACAACAAGAAGCCTGTCACCTCAACTCAAGATTAGCTCCCACTCCCAGCAACTAGAGAAGAGCCTGTGGCAGCAGTGAAAACCCAGAACAGCCAAAAATAAATAAATCAATTAATTTTTTTTTTAAATTGCTGAGAAAAATATCAATAACCTCAGATATGCAGATGCCACCACACCCTAATGGCAGAAAGCAAAGAGGAACTAAAGAGCCTCATGATGAAGGTGAAGGCCTCTCTTTTCTGCACAGATAACATAGTTGAAAGATATCTTAGAGTTTACCAGGGTCCACTGCATACGTGAGTCATTGTTTTTTCACAATCATACTTGTAATCTGAGTTTTTTTTGTAATCTGTCTTTTAGAAATGAAAAGGAAGCTCAGCTCCAAGATGAGGTGCCTGCTACGTGGCACATTTGGGCCTGGAATGGGCCTTCAGCCCCACAGCTCCACCTGCACTGCTGTGGTCCCCTCTCCGGGTCACTTCGGCTGAGCAGCCTTTGCGGTGCTGGAAGAGGGAGGCCAGGCATGAAGGGCAGAGAAGGGAGGGCACGCTTCCTACACGGCTTCATAATTCCCTGCTTCCAAAAGCATCCTGGGCATATCCCGGGGGACAAGGCCAAGACTTTCAGGAGAGTAGGCCACTGCTGCCTCCTCCAACCTCAGGGTGCTAGGCCTCTCTTTCTCTTGAGCATCCCTCAGGGGCGAGCACGCTGGGGAAGCCGGAGAGGGAGGCGTGAGGCTGTTGTTCTGGTGTGTGAGCCCTCCAAGGCTCAGGTTCACCTTCCCACCCCACTTCCCCACAAATGCCCCAGTGAACTCAGAGAAGCATGTCTCACCATGCATTTGGGCAAAATCAAACATCTTGAAACAGAATACATTTGTCTGCAGATCAGATGTGAGTAAAGGGGTACACTTCCCTCTAGTGGTAAATCCGAGTCATTACTGCCGGGCAGTAGAACCTCCGCGGAAGAAGCTCTGTGTGGAGAAGTGATTAGTTTTAAGTGCCTGCTGTGTGCCAGGCACTTATGTACAATACTGCAGGATAGGATAGAGTCTAAGATGCAGCTCCTGACCCCAGAGGACTCCTAATTTAGCTCAGGAGTCAAGAGGTTTCCACGTGAAAGTTGACAAGCATTGCACCCAGATAGAATTTGAAAAGTGGCACGAGGAAGGCGTTCCCGTGGAAATGCAGAGAGATTGCTTCACGATGAGGCAGGAAGGGAACACTTCTCAGAGCCTTGACGGATAGGCAGAATTGAAATAGATGGGGAAAGTGAGATCATGGCCTCCCCTACTGAAACCCTTCAGGAGCCTTCATTGTCTCGGAGAGAGTTAAGTCCCAGGTCCTTGTCTTCCTTACAGCCTCTCCCACTCCATGCCTGCCCCCAGCCTTCCCGGATCCTTAGAGTTCTTTCACACTCTTGGATGGCGCATTCTGCCCTCTGCATCTTGTCTGCTGGACAAGCTCCACGCAGCTTTTAGAAATAGTCTCAGGGAACATAACATGTTCTCTGGAACTTTTCCCCAAGTCGGTAGCTGCCCGCTCCTCTGAGTTTTCACAGCACCCTGGTCTGTGCATCTCTAGTTCATAAGGTATGTTAAGGGTTTGTTCATCACTAGGCTGTAAGCTTCTTAAGAACTGAGACCATCAGGTGGGCAGAAGATTCCCTCCTGGGGACAGTGGGCAGTGAGAAGGGAAAGAGAGATTCGGTGGTGAGCATGCAGGAACGTGGGAAAGGGCAAAGCCTCTCTGAAGCTCTGTCCTCCTCCAACCTCAGGGGGAGTCCCTCAGGGGCGAGCACGCTGGGAAGCCGGAGAGGGAGGCGTGAGGCTGTTGTTCTGGTGTGTGAGCCCTCCAAGGCTCAGGTTCACCTTCCCACCCCACTTCCCCACAAATGCCCCAGTGAACTCAGAGAAGCATGTCTCACCATGCATTTGGGCAAAATCAAACATCTTGAAACAGAATACATTTGTCTGCAGATCAGATGTGAGTAAAGGGGTACACTTCCCTCTAGTGGTAAATCCGAGTCATTACTGCCGGGCAGTAGAACCTCCGCGGAAGAAGCTCTGTGTGGAGAAGTGATTAGTTTTAAGTGCCTGCTGTGTGCCAGGCACTTATGTACAATACTGCAGGATAGGATAGAGTCTAAGATGCAGCTCCTGACCCCAGAGGACTCCTAATTTAGCTCAGGAGTCAAGAGGTTTCCACGTGAAAGTTGACAAGCATTGCACCCAGATAGAATTTGAAAAGTGGCACGAGGAAGGCGTTCCCGTGGAAATGCAGAGAGATTGCTTCACGATGAGGCAGGAAGGGAACACTTCTCAGAGCCTTGACGGATAGGCAGAATTGAAATAGATGGGGAAAGTGAGATCATGGCCTCCCCTACTGAAACCCTTCAGGAGCCTTCATTGTCTCGGAGAGAGTTAAGTCCCAGGTCCTTGTCTTCCTTACAGCCTCTCCCACTCCATGCCTGCCCCCAGCCTTCCCGGATCCTTAGAGTTCTTTCACACTCTTGGATGGCGCATTCTGCCCTCTGCATCTTGTCTGCTGGACAAGCTCCACGCAGCTTTTAGAAATAGTCTCAGGGAACATAACATGTTCTCTGGAACTTTTCCCCAAGTCGGTAGCTGCCCGCTCCTCTGAGTTTTCACAGCACCCTGGTCTGTGCATCTCTAGTTCATAAGGTATGTTAAGGGTTTGTTCATCACTAGGCTGTAAGCTTCTTAAGAACTGAGACCATCAGGTGGGCAGAAGATTCCCTCCTGGGGACAGTGGGCAGTGAGAAGGGAAAGAGAGATTCGGTGGTGAGCATGCAGGAACGTGGGAAAGGGCAAAGCCTCTCTGAAGCTCTGTCTAAAAGTCAGTGCCCAGATAAATGTGTCCTGCAGGCAAGGGGGTGCCAGGAAGGCTCTGGAGTAAGTGTAGAAACAGCTGACTGTGATGTGAAATGTACCCAGAGACAAAACCAGTGAAATCCTTTAGATCTCATTGCATCAGGGCAGGTATGCAATTGACACGCCAAGACTGGAAGAAGCCAAACATTGTGAGGATTTGAGTGTCTGCGCAGGGACTTGCCTGGTGGCTCCGTGGTTAAGAATCCACCTGCCAAGGCAGGGGACCCAGGTTCCATCCCTGTGCCCAGAGCAGCTAAGCCAATACGCCACAACTACTGAGTGGAGTGCATGTGTCGAGAGCCCATGCTGTGCAGTCAGAGAAGCCATGGCGATGAGAAAGCCACGCTCCACAACAAAGAGCAGTCCTCACTCACTGCAACTAGAGAAAGCCCGAATGCAGGAACAAAGATCCAGCGTGCCATACAGACATACATAAAAATGTTAAAAGAAGGAATTCTGGACACCTGGGGGAATGAGCCACAGCCTTGTCAACCTCTCATAGGCAGATCATGGCACCTAGGACCTTGTTAAAATGCAGGTTGACTCGTTAGGCCTGTGGTGGGGCCTGAGTTGCTACATTTCTAAGCAGCTCCCCGGTGCTGCCTGGACTGGTCCACACACCACACTGCGAGCATCTTTGAGTAAGTTAGAAGCCGTGCTGGGTGCATGCCGGGTTCCAGAAGCACGGTGATGAGGCGCAGACTCTCCCTGGGATCCTTAGAGTTCTTTCACACTCTTGGATGGCGCATTCTGCCCTCTGCATCTTGTCTGCTGGACAAGCTCCACGCAGCTTTTAGAAATAGTCTCAGGGAACATAACATGTTCTCTGGAACTTTTCCCCAAGTCGGTAGCTGCCCGCTCCTCTGAGTTTTCACAGCACCCTGGTCTGTGCATCTCTAGTTCATAAGGTATGTTAAGGGTTTGTTCATCACTAGGCTGTAAGCTTCTTAAGAACTGAGACCATCAGGTGGGCAGAAGATTCCCTCCTGGGGACAGTGGGCAGTGAGAAGGGAAAGAGAGATTCGGTGGTGAGCATGCAGGAACGTGGGAAAGGGCAAAGCCTCTCTGAAGCTCTGTCTAAAAGTCAGTGCCCAGATAAATGTGTCCTGCAGGCAAGGGGGTGCCAGGAAGGCTCTGGAGTAAGTGTAGAAACAGCTGACTGTGATGTGAAATGTACCCAGAGACAAAACCAGTGAAATCCTTTAGATCTCATTGCATCAGGGCAGGTATGCAATTGACACGCCAAGACTGGAAGAAGCCAAACATTGTGAGGATTTGAGTGTCTGCGCAGGGACTTGCCTGGTGGCTCCGTGGTTAAGAATCCACCTGCCAAGGCAGGGGACCCAGGTTCCATCCCTGTGCCCAGAGCAGCTAAGCCAATACGCCACAACTACTGAGTGGAGTGCATGTGTCGAGAGCCCATGCTGTGCAGTCAGAGAAGCCATGGCGATGAGAAAGCCACGCTCCACAACAAAGAGCAGTCCTCACTCACTGCAACTAGAGAAAGCCCGAATGCAGGAACAAAGATCCAGCGTGCCATACAGACATACATAAAAATGTTAAAAGAAGGAATTCTGGACACCTGGGGGAATGAGCCACAGCCTTGTCAACCTCTCATAGGCAGATCATGGCACCTAGGACCTTGTTAAAATGCAGGTTGACTCGTTAGGCCTGTGGTGGGGCCTGAGTTGCTACATTTCTAAGCAGCTCCCCGGTGCTGCCTGGACTGGTCCACACACCACACTGCGAGCATCTTTGAGTAAGTTAGAAGCCGTGCTGGGTGCATGCCGGGTTCCAGAAGCACGGTGATGAGGCGCAGATGGGGTCTCTGGGTGAAGAAAGGTGTCCCTTCCCCAAGGGAACACGGCGGGGCACACGACTTCGAGAGCAGCTGGTGTTCCAGCCCCCACGTGCCCTTTGAGAAAGGGACAACCTGCCACACACCTCGTGGTAGACCCAGAAGGACCACTAACAGAGGTCGGCAGAGGTGGGAGGCCCACTGGGAGACAGGGTGATGACCTGGCCTGTCATAATTGGGTTCAAGCTGCCAGTGGGCCTCTGAGAGACAAGTCTGTCTACCAGCAGTCAGAGAGACAACTGGAGACACAGCTTAGGGCCCGCAGGTCTATTGATGCAGAGCACCTGGTGGGAAAGCTAGATGGGGAGGGACTCATCTAACCCCTGGGGACTTTTTCAGGCCAAGACTCTTCTAACAATATCTCCATCACTTTCATTGTCTTGCAGGTCACCGTTCCCTTTATGAACGTAAGTGCTTGTGATCATACTGTCAAGATGCAAGTCTTCTCCCACCCTCCTGCTCCGCTTGCAGAGCCAGCCTTGGCCCTATGTGCCTGGCGGCAGGGGTCACGAATCTTCGTTCAGTGACCTCGAAGGGGAGCCAGCCTCACAGCTGGAGTGCACCTCTGCCCGTCAGCCCCCATTAGCAGGCGCCGTCTCCCCAGTCTCGCCCCCACCTTCCAGGAGCCAGAATATGCATGCCAGTTCCCTCTGAGCTTGCCTTGCCCTTGTTTTCCGAAAGAGTTGGGAAGAGAGACGCCTCAAATGTGGGTCGGTGGGGGTTGGAGCCAGGGCAGACTAGTGCTTCGCCCCACTTCCAAGGGGGGTTGACCTCGTTAAAAGAAGGAATTCTGGACACCTGGGGGAATGAGCCACAGCCTTGTCAACCTCTCATAGGCAGATCATGGCACCTAGGACCTTGTTAAAATGCAGGTTGACTCGTTAGGCCTGTGGTGGGGCCTGAGTTGCTACATTTCTAAGCAGCTCCCCGGTGCTGCCTGGACTGGTCCACACACCACACTGCGAGCATCTTTGAGTAAGTTAGAAGCCGTGCTGGGTGCATGCCGGGTTCCAGAAGCACGGTGATGAGGCGCAGATGGGGTCTCTGGGTGAAGAAAGGTGTCCCTTCCCCAAGGGAACACGGCGGGGCACACGACTTCGAGAGCAGCTGGTGTTCCAGCCCCCACGTGCCCTTTGAGAAAGGGACAACCTGCCACACACCTCGTGGTAGACCCAGAAGGACCACTAACAGAGGTCGGCAGAGGTGGGAGGCCCACTGGGAGACAGGGTGATGACCTGGCCTGTCATAATTGGGTTCAAGCTGCCAGTGGGCCTCTGAGAGACAAGTCTGTCTACCAGCAGTCAGAGAGACAACTGGAGACACAGCTTAGGGCCCGCAGGTCTATTGATGCAGAGCACCTGGTGGGAAAGCTAGATGGGGAGGGACTCATCTAACCCCTGGGGACTTTTTCAGGCCAAGACTCTTCTAACAATATCTCCATCACTTTCATTGTCTTGCAGGTCACCGTTCCCTTTATGAACGTAAGTGCTTGTGATCATACTGTCAAGATGCAAGTCTTCTCCCACCCTCCTGCTCCGCTTGCAGAGCCAGCCTTGGCCCTATGTGCCTGGCGGCAGGGGTCACGAATCTTCGTTCAGTGACCTCGAAGGGGAGCCAGCCTCACAGCTGGAGTGCACCTCTGCCCGTCAGCCCCCATTAGCAGGCGCCGTCTCCCCAGTCTCGCCCCCACCTTCCAGGAGCCAGAATATGCATGCCAGTTCCCTCTGAGCTTGCCTTGCCCTTGTTTTCCGAAAGAGTTGGGAAGAGAGACGCCCCCTCAAATGTGGGTCGGTGGGGGTTGGAGCCAGGGCAGACTCAAGTGGAACTTCTGAGGCTCAAACCCCATCCCTTCCACTTACGGCAAGGGCTTGGGGACCGCGGGTGTTTGTGCCCCGGAGGGCAATGATTAGGAGAGTAGAGATGGATGGATAAAGAAGCTATATAGAATGGAAAATTACTCAGCCATAAAAAGAAATGCATTTAAATCAGTTCTAACGAGGCAGATGAATCTAGAACCTATTACACAGAGTGAGGTATGTCACAAAGCTGTTATTCTCTGTGTTTGGCCCTATGAAGTGGTGGGGCAGGGAAGGACCAAGGCAGGGGGTTGAGGATGATGCGGGGAGAGGGAAGTGGGGAGGGAGAAGAGAATTAAAGCAGAAAGACAGCAAGAACCTTTGAAACGCAAAGGAAATGGGCAGCAGAATTGCACCTCCGGTCAGCTCTCTGCTGACTCTCTTCCGTGCCACGGCTGTAAGTGCCCAGGCGAGGCTGGCCTGGCCGCGCTGTCTTCAGGAAGCTCCCGGTGTCCCAGGTCCCAGGGGCCTCCCTGCCCTCAGGTTCCCCCACCCTCGTGCCTCCGGCTGAGACGGGCCTGCCGCCCTCACGTCTCCCAACTTGTCTTTGCAGAGTTGGATGGGGCGTTGGGCGGATGACAGCGGGAACGGTTGTGATCACTGGCGGAATCCTAGCTACGGTCATCCTCCTCTGCATCATCGCTGTCCTGTGCTACTGTAGGCTCCAGGTCAGTGGGAACGCGGGAGGCTTAAGTCAAGGGAGCCGGACGCTGGGGGCTGGTCAGGAGCAGGCTCTGGTTCCTTCACACCCTGCACACTCTGGGCACCCAGGAGAGTGAACTGGGAAAACACCAGGTCCTTGTGTGGTGTCTCCTGCTGCTCGGCGATTTCAGGAGGAGTGGGAAGGGCACCGAGGTGGGCCGGCGGAAAGCAGCTCCCTGCACCCCAGCCTGTGCTCAGCAGGAGTTATCTGTCCCTGCCTCTCTCAACCGCATGTAGGCTAAGTAGCTTCCGTTGTTGTCCCACTCTTTGTGACCTTTGCAACTGTAGCCCACCAGGCTTCTCTGTCCATGGGAGGCTCTAGGCGAGACCACTAGAGTGGGTGACCATTTCCTTCTCCAGGGGATCTTCCCCAGCTAAGGACTGAACACGCCTCTCTTGTGTCTCCTGCATTGGCAGGCGGGTTCTTTACCATGAGCATGGCCGTCTGGGAAGCCTCTCAACCGCAGCTTAGAGTTAAAGCACAGGGCGTAGGGGGAGGAAGAGGGAAGAACTGGTCTTGTGGGCTGGGAGGACATCCCTGTGGACCCGGGCACCTGGTGCTGAGTTCTCTCTCCAGGATTGATCAAGAGCCCAACACGGGGGCCTCTGTGGACCAGGGAGGTGGGTGCCTGTGCCCACCCAGAGAGGGGCACCCAGCCCTCAGTCAGTCCTCCCCCCTCCCCCCTCTCCCCTCAGTATTATTGCTGCAAGAAGAGTGGAGCCGAGGATGCAGACGAGGAAGAAGAGGAGGAACGCGACCTGCCCGCCCACCCCCGAGGCCCCACCTGCAATGCCTGCAGCTCCCAGGCCCTGGACGGCCAAGGCAGCCTGGCGCCTGTCACCAGCGAGCCCTGCAGTCAGCCGTGCAGGGTGGCGGCTGGCCGCTGCACCGCCTGCTCCCCGTACAGCTCCCCCTTCTACATACGGACGGCTGACATGGTGCCCAACGGGGGCGGCAGCGAGAGGCTCTCCTTTGCTCCCACCTACTTCAAGGAGGGGGGCCCCCCATCACTCCAAGTGGCAGCACCCCAGAGTTACCCGGTGACGTGGCCAGGCTCTGGGCGCGAGGCCTTCACCAATCCAAGGGCTATTAGCACAGATGTGTAACCCCTTTCACCTCCAACCCCCACACTCACCCACGCTGCTGCCCCCAGGAGCAACGGGGACGGCAGACGACCCCTCCCACATCCCACAAGGACCATCCGTTTTTCTGGCTCTCCCTGCCCCACAGTGGAAGGCTCACCCGGATTCAGGCTGTTGAGAGCCTGAGAACCAGGGCAGGGGTGGCCCCATGTCCAGGAGGAGGGGGCCTGACAGGTCGTGTTGGCAGCCTGGCTGGTTTCCCTACTGGGACTTCCCTCTGGCCAGCACGGCCACGGCCCTCACGCGGCCCTCGGTCCCCTGGCTTTGCTGGGCTCTGAGAAGAGGCGCAGGGGCGCCAAGGGAAGCTAAGCAGAGACTCCGGATGTCTCCAGAGTTCTTGGGGGGTGAAAGGTGAAAGGGGGTGCTGGCCAGGGGAAGGACCAGACCTGAGGCACTGGCAGAACTGGAGAAGGGTGGGCCAAGGGCGAAAGGGCTTCTTCAGGACTTGCCTGCCGCAATGAATCCAAGAGCTAGTTCACAATCTACTTTTGTACTTCAGCTTCCTAAAGACTGCAGTCCCTGCAGCTGTTCCCACACGGATGTCCTTCCTGACCACGCCCATAGCTGCCCGTCCTCACGGACTTTCAAGGCCACGGCTTAAGGGTATTCTCGAGGAATGAACCCAACACGGACATCCAGCCTGGTCTCTCCACAAATCCTTTCTCTGCCTCAGGAACCAGCTGCCCCAGCTGGAGAAGTTCATGCAAGTTTTGTTCCTAGAGTTTTGAGTAGCTTCGTGAAGGAGAGCCTACCGATGGTCTCCGGGGCCCTGGTCTACCCCGCTGAGCATGGTGCCTCGAGGCAGCCCTGCAGGGACCCATGCGTTCCCCGGAGCGTGCACATACCATCACCACCAGCGCACACCAGGGCTCTGCCACTTTCAGGAGCCACAGAGCCGAAGAATGTCTGATGTGCCAGCTCGAAAGAAACCCCTGCCTCCAGACAGCAGGGTGACAGGTGATCACGGCGGCGGCCGCGGCAGCCAGCTGGTGGGCACAGGAAGCGCCTGCAGAGCCTCCCATGGGACCATGCTGCCGCACGGAAGCCTCTCCAGAGACCCGATGTCCTACCTAGGCATCCAGGTCTGTGGATGCCATCTTGTGAGGTCACAGATCAGCACCCCGTCTCTCCACCAGGGACGGCCCCCCTGGCCCCGACGATGCGGGAGGACATGACCCTGCAGTCAGAGTCCCCGCTTGCCGCCTTCCCTCCGCGGCCCCGCCCCTCCAGGCTCTGAACCAGGGCCCCGTGTGTGGCTGGGTCACGCCAGCCCCAAGGCCGCCTCCCTGCATAAGATGCAGCAGTAGCCTCATGCTGTTTGAGTGAACGCTTCTGATGAGTTTCCTGGCTGCCTCTGCAGTAAGCCCTTCGGAGGTTATTCGTAACCCCCAGCCTCTCTTGAGTCACCTGCCCCTCTGCTGACATTTTGATTTTTGCATCTGAGAAAAGGAGCGTACAGCTGAGGGAGGGGTAAGGGAAGAGAATTGGCCACAGCCTTTGCAGCACTCGTCACCTTTCATCTTGGTCTGTAATCGAGGCTCACTGGATTGAGACTCAGAGGACCTGGGGTCTGGTCCCTCAGTAGCTCTAGAACTATCCCTTAGCTCCTTTGAGATCCTGTTTCTTCCCAGGAGATGGGACTTGGTCAGATGGACTCTTAGGGTCATTTAGTATTCCAGGAAGCTAGGACACCCTGAAAAGGCCTGCCGGCCAGACCACTCTCTTTTGCCTCAGTCCTGGCGGGGGCTGGGTGCGCTTGCCAACGGCCTGATCCTGAGTGCAGGGATGCATGTGGGTGGATCAAAGACCATAGTACCTTGTAGGATTCGCTGGCAAAACAATTTTACCAGTCGGTTAAAAGCAAACAAGTGTGGCCTTCCTACTGGGTGACTTCAAATTCTGTTCTACTAGGAGGCCACTCTCGTTGGGGGTAATGAGCCCTGTCTCCGAGGCCGAGGGCCCAGCTTTGGACAGTAGTTTTTAACATCCCACCCCATCCCGACGAAGGAATGTCTGATGTGCCTCCCCCAGACAGCAGGGTGACAGGTGATCACGGCGGCGGCCGCGGCAGCCAGCTGGTGGGCACAGGAAGCGCCTGCAGAGCCTCCCATGGGACCATGCTGCCGCACGGAAGCCTCTCCAGAGACCCGATGTCCTACCTAGGCATCCAGGTCTGTGGATGCCATCTTGTGAGGTCACAGATCAGCACCCCGTCTCTCCACCAGGGACGGCCCCCCTGGCCCCGACGATGCGGGAGGACATGACCCTGCAGTCAGAGTCCCCGCTTGCCGCCTTCCCTCCGCGGCCCCGCCCCTCCAGGCTCTGAACCAGGGCCCCGTGTGTGGCTGGGTCACGCCAGCCCCAAGGCCGCCTCCCTGCATAAGATGCAGCAGTAGCCTCATGCTGTTTGAGTGAACGCTTCTGATGAGTTTCCTGGCTGCCTCTGCAGTAAGCCCTTCGGAGGTTATTCGTAACCCCCAGCCTCTCTTGAGTCACCTGCCCCTCTGCTGACATTTTGATTTTTGCATCTGAGAAAAGGAGCGTGCAGCTGAGGGAGGGGTAAGGGAAGAGAATTGGCCACAGCCTTTGCAGCACTCGTCACCTTTCATCTTGGTCTGTAATCGAGGCTCACTGGATTGAGACTCAGAGGACCTGGGGTCTGGTCCCTCAGTAGCTCTAGAACTATCCCTTAGCTCCTTTGAGATCCTGTTTCTTCCCAGGAGATGGGACTTGGTCAGATGGACTCTTAGGGTCATTTAGTATTCCAGGAAGCTAGGACACCCTGAAAAGGCCTGCCGGCCAGACCACTCTCTTTTGCCTCAGTCCTGGCGGGGGCTGGGTGCGCTTGCCAACGGCCTGATCCTGAGTGCAGGGATGCATGTGGGTGGATCAAAGACCATAGTACCTTGTAGGATTCGCTGGCAAAACAATTTTACCAGTCGGTTAAAAGCAAACAAGTGTGGCCTTCCTACTGGGTGACTTCAAATTCTGTTCTACTAGGAGGCCACTCTCGTTGGGGGTAATGAGCCCTGTCTCCGAGGCCGAGGGCCCAGCTTTGGACAGTAGTTTTTAACATCCCACCCCATCCCACCACCAGCCCTCACTGGGCCAAGCTCATCACGTTGACATGAGCTACTGGCCCTGGCCGCGCTCACTGCCTCCTGAGGAGCAGTCCCGGTGCCTTGCCGCCTTGGAACTCCCCAGCCACACAGCCACAGGGTTGTCCCCCCAACCCTGAAATTCCAATACCCCCCAGCGTCAGAAAACTCGAGACCCACTCTACGCTCATCTGCTTCTTGGCCCTCATCTTCTGAGATTCTCTACAGTGAACAGCATCTCATGCAGTTCCGTCTCTTTCTAGAGCTTTCCCAGCCTAAATCAATCCCCTAATCCACATCTGAGGCTGGGGTGCTAGAGAGATGGTGGCCACCGCTCCCTCCACCCCACCCCGAGAGCCCCACCAGGCTCAGGATGCAGCCTCCAGGCTGTCCACCCGCCTCCCTGCAGCTGGGAGGACCTTGCTTGTGGAACAGGACGCTCACCCAGCTCCACCTCACTGTTCGTGCCCGCCACCGAGCCTGTGCTCTGGGACCCTGTTTGGACACTTTTCAGACTGCACCGGGAGAGGAGCGGAGGGGCCCCCCTGCTCTCGCCACCTTTCCACCTCCGCCTCACTGCTCCTGCTACAGAGTCCTTGCCCTGCATCTTTGATAACTTGGAGTCACAACCAAGTGAATGTCCAAAATAAAGGAGGAATTTGAAATAGAAACCCTGCAGGGTGCTCTGTGTTTTACCTAGGGAAGGGGTAGCAGGGTGTGGGTTGAAGAGTGAATGCGCCTTCTCTCCCCCCAGAATGTCCTTTCTCAGTCCTGAGATCTGCCAACTTCCTCTGCCTTTGCCACGTTCCCGTCCCTTCCCCCGCGCCTCCCGCCCCCATCTCTTGACTCGGTCAGAGCTCTTTTGCAGATGTGTCATGCATTTGGGAATGGGGATGGGATCATTGTCGCTTCTGCCCCTGAGGGGAAGGGAGCCCTCGGCCAATGATGGAGAGCCTCTCTGGGGAGCAGCCTGCCCACCCTAGCCTCACTGTCGAGGCCCCTGATGTCCCGCCTGTAGTTCGGGTTCAGTCCCCAGCCTTGAGGCCTGAGGAGGGGAGATGAGAGAGCTTGGGGACCAGCTCCTTAGCTCAGATGCCACCAGAAAAGAGTGGAGTGAGGACCAGAGAACCAGGACAGAGATTTGGGGGCAGGGGAGGGGAAGGCTGTGGGAGGATGAGGGTGCAGTGGGGCTGTGCACCTGCCTGTGAGTGTGTGTGTGTGTGAGAGAGAGAGAGAGAGAGAAAAGAGAGACACCCACTCCCCAGCTCAGGACCGCACAGCTGGTGGAGCAGGGGGTAGCCTGGCCCAGGGATCCAACCTGGGCCTCCTGCCTTCCAGGCAGATTCTTTACTGTCTGAGCCACCAGGGAAGTCATGTTGACATTTCAGTCAGGAGTTCTGTTCTGGATCTAACTAAACAACTCAAGGTTCAACAGAGGCCTGACCCGCCTCACAACGTTTTCCGAACTCTTTCCGAACATAAGGCCCAACCAAGGCGAGAGGCCTTCTCCAGATACCCAGCTGTGCTAGGACCACAGCAACAGCGCAGTGAGGAGGCTAGGACTCAGTCCCCAGGGAGGGGCCTCTCGAGCTCTTCCTCCGACAGCACCACTGAGCAGGCAGGGCCCGGGGAGAGAAGGACACCTCTACCTTCTAATTTCGAAAAGGCGAGATCGTCGAAACCAACCACACAGGGGCTTTGAAAGACCCCAACATTCCCCCAATCTGTGAAATCATTGTCCAACCAACAAATTCAAAAACATTCAGGCAGGACACACACACTTCTCATGAATATTTTCAAGGATAGTATTTTCTGCCTTTCAACCCATTTGTCGGGCAGCCATGAACTCTTCCTAAAGCTGAGGAGATGAACATCCACCCAGGGTCCCTAAACTTGGCAGAAGTCCCCTTTTCTGCAGCAAGCTGCCTTACTGCTACCAATCCTAGTCGAGTCTCCCTCTCAGGATGGTCCTTTTCCAAAGGTGATCGGGGACTATCTGCTCAGGCCTCCAGGAGAGCACTTGGCTCCCCAACGTCCTCGCCATCTTGTCATGAAACACCCCCCACCCCCTTCTTATACACACACACCACCACCACCTACCCCGACCAACAAGGAGCCACAGCCACAGCCAGGAGCTGCTGAGTAGGCAAGGCAACCCTTCCCCCGAGCCCACTGGCTCCCAGGCCTGCCCCAACTGGGAAGTGGGAAGGATGCTTCCAGTCGTCACAGGGGTAAACGTCTAGAAACTGGGTGGCTGGATCACACTGGGCATCTGAGATCACCTTCCCCTTCAAGTCTCCACAGAAGACGGCAGGACTCAGCAGCCCTGGTCAATGGCCCCTGAGGCCCTGGAAGCCCTTGGGGCTTCAGTGCTGGTTGGCCTGCAGGTCCAAGCCAGGTCCCACACCCACGCCAACCCATCTCAGAATCTATATAGCCCCCCTGGACTCGGTTGTGCCTTAGGCCAGAGGTTTTCTTTCTACCCATTACATTCTTATTCCTAACAAAAGATAATTTCCCTAAGAAGATCCATGTTCAAACATCCTAAAAATCATAGCAGAGTCCTGACCTTCCTCACAACATCTGATTTCTTTCTCCAAACATGTGGGGCCCAACTAAGAAAAAAGAATTATCAGAAGGCCCCAAGCCCCAGACCCCTGCAAAGAGATCAGGGGTCTCATCAGACCCCTCACCTTCCCCTTTCTCTGCCTCCCTCCCACTGCTTGTGGATCTTAGTCCCCACATCTGAGGAGGAGGCGTGGGTTGGAGCCAGCGAATGATGAAGGACCAAAGGAGGAACATGGAGAACGGAGAATTTTCCAAGAGGGGAAAAAGTGGTAATATAAACTGTTGGACACTGGAGGATTAAAAAAAAAAAAAAAAAAAATCCTTCCTATTGGGAAGGAGTGGGGAATCAATGCCATGAAGGTGAAAACAAAGCTTTTCAATCAACATGCGTGCTCAGTCACTTCAATTGTGACCGACTCTGTGAGACCCCGTGGGCTGCAAGCCTCCAGGCTCTTCTGTCCATGGGACCCTCCAGGCAAGAACACTGGAGTGCGCGGCCGTGCCCTCCTCCCGGGGAGCTTCCCCACCCAGGGATTGCTATGTCTCCTGCATTAGCAGGCAGGTTCTTTTACCACTAGTGCCACCTGAGAAGCCCCTTTCAATGTATACCTGGTCCTAGTATTTCTCTTTGGTAACTTTAAATTTCAAAAAGCTTTTTGTCTCAGTTAAATTATATCATACGGTGCCTGAGAATAGTGAGCACCTTCCAGGCAGTCACAGGCAGGGGCATACCTGGCTATGAGCGGAGCCCTTGGGGGAAGCCTGCTGAGGCCCGTGCTCAGATCCCCAACTGAAGAGATGCCGAGTGGTCAGGAGTCTCTTCAGATGTTGCCGCCTTTGGATTCTCCCAGTTCTGAGGCTGGGTCAACGACTTCTGCCTGGGGATCCACGCATGCTCCCTCCCGACAGGCAGAGGAGCTTCTGTGCTACATGTGTGGAGCAATTTTCTCTCCACAAGGCCAGTGGACAGAAGACTAAAGAAAAAATCAGTGCCAGCCAACAAAGATTGGAGGGACTTCTCTGGAGGCCCAGTGGCCTCGGGTCCCCTGGGCCCCCTCTCTTCCTGCAAATCCTAGAGCCCGGGCGGTGCCTGGGACCTGCCTGGAGCCACAGTGCTTCTTGGGCTGCTGCGTCTTGCTGAGAAATCCGGTGGTGAAATCTCCCTTCTTCCAATACAGGAGGCGTTGGTTCTATCCCTGCTCGGGAACTAAGATGGTACTCGCCTCGTGATGCAGATAAATTTTTTTTTTAAAAAAGAAACAAAACAACACAGTGGAGACTCAAGGGTGGAAGATGGAGTCTGTTGTCAACTCAGGTTGACAGGGTCAAAGCCAGGGCCAGGATGGGAGGGTGCATCTGCCTGCCAGATGTGGCCCCTTTACTTTAGGAAGTTGATATCAACCTCAGCGTTTCTTTTCAGGCTTTGTCCTCATATTAGAAAGAGTGCAGTTGCTGCGGATGGTGTCTTAGCTCAGGCTGACAAATTACCGTAGATGGATGGCTTAAACAATACAACTTCTCAATGCTCTGGAGACTGAGATGTTCAAGATCAAATTTGATATCTGGAGAGGGCCCACTTCCCGGTTCCTAGATGTCCTTCTTCTCACTTGGGACGGATCCTATTCAGGTGGGCTCCGCCCATCATGTGACCTAATCGCCCCCTAAAGACGCTGCTGCTTGATATTATCACACTGTGGGCAGAATTTCAATATGCAAATTTTGGGGAGACAAAAGCAATCAATCCAGAACAGACGGGTGCCAGGTCCCTGGGGCAGGAAACCATGAATCGAGGCAATGTGTAGGTGATGAACACAAACTGAAATTCAACAGGAGACAGGCACAGCTCAGTAGCTCCAGAGAAGCCCGGTTTTCCACAGTTGTGTATCTTATCAGAACAAAGAACATCAGTACATTCCTTCAAGTTTTCAAGAAAGAAGACAGATAAGCACGTCCACAGTGAGTCAGTACGGCCTTGGCGCCCGGAAGGGAGACTTATCATCAAAGGAGTTCTAGCACTGATGTCCCAGGAAGAGAGGCATTGGTCTTTATCTGCAAAACATTCTTTACTTCTGAAGAGCACCCTTTTATTTAATGGTCAGAGCAGCTGTACAATGTATGTGGTGGACCACAGATAGGATGTCCTAGTTGGCGTAAAGTTCAAGCCAAATCATGGAGAATCATGCTAGAATGAGTTCCTCATATTTCAATATGTGGAATTTTCTTCCATCAACCATTAGAAACCATTTGACGGGGGTACGTCCCCGGTGGTCCAGTGGTTAGGAATCTGTGCTTCCACTGCAGGGAGCACAGGTTTGATCCCTGTTTGGAGAACTAGGATCCCTCATGCTGTGGGGTGCAGTAAAACAACACACACACACGCAAAACTCTGCATGCTCTTTTGACTTCCTTGAATGCCCAGTGGTTAGACTCCAGGCTTCCACTGAAGAGGGTGCAGGTTTGATCCCTGCTTAGACAAACTAAGGGGATTCCCAGGTAGCACAGTGGTAAAGAATCCACCTGCCAATGCAGGAGATGGGGTTTGATTCCTGGTTTGGGAAGATACCTTAGAAGAGAACATGGCAAGTCACTCCAGCATTCTTGTCTGGGAAATCCCGTGGACAGGGAAGCCTGGCAGGCTATAATCCATGGGATTACAAGAGTTGGACATGATTTAGCAACTAAACAATAAAAACCTTTAGGAGAATAACATTATATTCTTTTTAAGATAAATACCACTTATTAAAATATAAATAACGAGATGTTAGTCAAAAGGTACAAACTTTCAGCTATAAAATGTAAGTTCTGGAAATCTAAGGTACAGAGTGATGACTATCTTACACAGTATTGTATGATTGAAATTTGCTAAAAGAGGAAAATCTTGAGAGTTCTTAACACAAAAAAGGTAACTATGTAAGGTGATAAATACGTTAATTAACTTGATTGTGGTGATCATTTCACCATATACATATCTCAAATCATGTTTTACACATAAAATATATATAATTTTTTGCTAATTATACCTCATAAATCTGGAAAAATATTAAGTAATTCAAAGCAGGTAAGAGATTAAGTATCATAATTCAAATCTTTTATCTTCCTATGATTATTTGGGTGCTGTTAACAAACTAGTCTTTAAAAACTCCATTTAATTTTTAAGTATGCCATAGGGAAGAAACTTCGTATTCTATCACAAGTTCATCCCTAAAGGGATGGTGCTTATAAGCTTAAGCACACATAATGGGCCATCTCTGGGCAGCCTGCCTCCCAGGTGATAAACATTAAGCTAAAAACACCTTTGCTTAGCTCAAAAGAATCACCCTTCTGATTAGGTCCACATGTGAATGACTTGCAGGGAGGAAGAAAATAACACATCCCCTCCAGAGGCTGATGGGAACCAGGAAGTGCTTGACTTCACGCCCTCCCTGTTTGGTATAAAAGAAGCCTGACTTTTAGCTCAGGTAAGACGGTTCTTTGTCTGCTGGCTTTTAGAATAAAGTTGCTGTTTCTTGTCCCAACAACTCATCTCTCAACACACTGGCCTGTCGTGCCGGGAGCAGCATGAATTGGAACTTCATAACAGGTATTTATTTTCATTTAGGTCATGAGTTGTTTTTTCTTTTTAAGACTTCCTAGGAATTTTTCACATCTTGTTAGATGCACCAAAAATGTCAGCTGAGCCACAGTATTATGGGGAGGAAATAATTGCAAAATGTATAAGAACACCTGTGAATCAGATGCAATAAAGGACAAAATGTAGGAGGAAAAGAACAATATAAATGTTAACTGCTATTAATATTTGTTGTTTAATAATACAGGGGACATTTGGTCATGTGAAAAGCATAGTTAGTGGTTTTGACTGATGGTGGACTGATGGTGAATTCATCTGACTTCTGCTTTTTTTGCTTTCTGAGAAATTTCTGAGAATTCCTGATCTCAGGGAGCAATATGGTGAGAATCTGATTGAGGGAACATATATACTTTATCTACACTGGTTGTTTTTTTTTTTTTTTTTTTCCATATTTAATGATTCCTTTATTAGAAACAGATATCTAGACTTTGGTTTACTAATCAGTTCAGTAAATTAATGCTAGAGGTAATAATTCCAATACTCTAAAGTTTTAGATTTAAAAAAGGTTAACTACTTTCATTATGCATGCATACATAAAATGGGATGCTTTGGGATCTAAAAAACCTTTTATCTTCAATTCTAATATTACCAATCAGCAGGTAGCAAGAACTGAGACAGAAAGTAAAGGCAATTTTTATTTTTAATCACGATACTAACACTGGAACTCTTTTATAATGATAATCAGGACTGAGTTCCAATACAGTCTAAGGTAACTTCCTAAGTGCTTATTTTAGTTCTTAAAGAAAAACTCGGCTTGGATACAAAGTAAAATCTTGTAACACAAAGTTCCCTTTTCTTTTTTAACAGGATCAGAATAAAGAGATCACTTCCTATTTTTGAGAGTAGAAATAATAAAGTGACAGTTATGTGTTATTATAAACTGAGATGACACCTGGCTTTTATTATTCTTAGAACATATTTATCACTTGTTTATTCAGAATAATCTTTATGATAAAAATTACTAAGAAGCACTTAGTATGAACATTAGCAGTTTAATAGTGAGATTAATCAATTTCAATGACACTCTTCCTTAGGACAACTAAACACTCACTATACAATAGGAGCAAAGGCTAGAAGTCTTAAATGATAGTCTACTATGAATGGTTGTTTTTTGTAATTGGAATAGCTAACCATTGTTAGATGCACCAAAAATGTCAGCTGAGCCACAGTATTATGGGGAGGAAATAATTGCAAAATGTATAAGAACACCTGTGAATCAGATGCAATAAAGGACAAAATGTAGGAGGAAAAGAACAATATAAATGTTAACTGCTATTAATATTTGTTGTTTAATAATACAGGGGACATTTGGTCATGTGAAAAGCATAGTTAGTGGTTTTGACTGATGGTGGACTGATGGTGAATTCATCTGACTTCTGCTTTTTTTGCTTTCTGAGAAATTTCTGAGAATTCCTGATCTCAGGGAGCAATATGGTGAGAATCTGATTGAGGGAACATATATACTTTATCTACACTGGTTGTTTTTTTTTTTTTTTTTTCCATATTTAATGATTCCTTTATTAGAAACAGATATCTAGACTTTGGTTTACTAATCAGTTCAGTAAATTAATGCTAGAGGTAATAATTCCAATACTCTAAAGTTTTAGATTTAAAAAAGGTTAACTACTTTCATTATGCATGCATACATAAAATGGGATGCTTTGGGATCTAAAAAACCTTTTATCTTCAATTCTAATATTACCAATCAGCAGGTAGCAAGAACTGAGACAGAAAGTAAAGGCAATTTTTATTTTTAATCACGATACTAACACTGGAACTCTTTTATAATGATAATCAGGACTGAGTTCCAATACAGTCTAAGGTAACTTCCTAAGTGCTTATTTTAGTTCTTAAAGAAAAACTCGGCTTGGATACAAAGTAAAATCTTGTAACACAAAGTTCCCTTTTCTTTTTTAACAGGATCAGAATAAAGAGATCACTTCCTATTTTTGAGAGTAGAAATAATAAAGTGACAGTTATGTGTTATTATAAACTGAGATGACACCTGGCTTTTATTATTCTTAGAACATATTTATCACTTGTTTATTCAGAATAATCTTTATGATAAAAATTACTAAGAAGCACTTAGTATGAACATTAGCAGTTTAATAGTGAGATTAATCAATTTCAATGACACTCTTCCTTAGGACAACTAAACACTCACTATACAATAGGAGCAAAGGCTAGAAGTCTTAAATGATAGTCTACTATGAATGGTTGTTTTTTGTAATTGGAATAGCTAACCATTTGGTAATCCTGCCCCAGATTTTACCACTAAATAAAACCCACTGCCCACACTCTGTCTGTGGAGTGTGCTTTCTCTGAATCTGAATAAATCCATTTCTTACCTATCAAAAAAAACCCCACTGAACTGATGGCTATAAAAGGTACCTTCTTTCTTTGTTTAAATTTGCTAATTTAGGCATGAAGTTTAAGAACATCTCTATAGAAAGACTATTACCTTGCATTTACATGGAGTAGTTATTGAGGGTGATTTTTTTAATTAAAGAGGGAGAATTAGTTTTTATCCCTGTAAGTACCAAGAATATAATGTGAAAAATGACCCCAGCTCTTCTGTTGAGGCTCCTGTTTATTCTTTTTTAAAATTTATTTATTTGGCTGCATTGGGTCGTTAGTTGCAGCAGGTGTGGTCTTTCCTGCCTGCTTTCCGTGTTCTCTGTAGTTGTGGCATGGGGTCTTCAGAGTGCAAGAGCTCAGTAGTTGTGGTGCTTGGGCATAGTTACCCCGCGGCATATGGGATCTTAGTTCCCCAGCCAGGGATTGAACCCACGCCCCCTGCATTGGAAACAGATTCTTAACTACTGGACCACCAGGGAAGTCCCAACCTCTGTTTATTCTAATTGCTGCTGTAGACTTAATTTTTCAAATCAAATGTAATTGTGAAAGTTTTTGTTCTGTTACTTTGTCTCTAGTTTCCAGTAAACATACTGACATTCTTCTAAAAGCCGTTTGCTCTAGATTTTACCTGCAGAATAGTCTACCTATGGTTTACCATCTGTGAAACTCATAAACAAATGAATGAAAAATTGATAAAATGTTGTGCGATATCGCTGACAACCAGCCAGCATGGTGATTTAGTGACTGAAGCGTGTCCATTCATCTGTCAAATGACATTTAGGCTGTTCCCAGGTCTTGGCTATTGTGAGTAGTGCTGCTATGAATAGGGGTGTGCGTGTATCTTTCGATTCAGAGTTCTGTCTGGGTGTGTGCCCACGAGTGGCAGGCTCCTATGGAGCTCTATTTTTCAGTTTTGAGGCGGCTCCATACTGTTTTCCACAGCACTGCACCAACTTTACGCTCACCCTCAGTGTACGAGGGTTCCCTTCTTTCCCACACCCTCTTCAGCATTTGTTCTGTGTAGACTTTTTGAATGATAGCCATTCTGATGGGTGTGACGTGGTACCCCATTATATTAATAATTTTGATTTGCATTTCTCTAATATTACCAATGATGATGGTTCTGTTTTTAAAGTTCCCTTGATCTATTATGATTACATGTTTGGATTTACAAAAAGAGGCTTATTAAAATGGCATCTCTGTAACACAATAAAAGGGATTACGAAGGTGAGGGTCCATCTTAAGTACTGTTTGTATTAGAAAATTAGCCTAAAAAGTGTCAGGCCACAGGTCAAAAACGTTGATTTGTGTCTCATTTGTAGTGTTTGTGTGTATGAGGGCCCTCTGCGGGCCCTAAGTTTATATATCATGTGAGTGGATTACTCAGTAAAGAGTACCCTATACATACATGAAACAGGATTTGTGCCCTTTTCTGAAAGTAGCTAAAGACTACTGTAGCTAAGATCCTCCCCTCGATAAAGTTGCTTTGTTAAAGAAAAAGATACCCAAAGACACGCTAAAAATAATAAGGCAGACTTCACTCAGGACGTTAATGCTGTTCTCGGGACCACAGCAATGGGACATCACAGCATGGAGAGAGATTGGGTTCAATTCCAGGTACAGCTTGGGCAGGAAGGAATTGAGAGCCAAGGAGCAGGGGTAGGAAAAAATGAAGAGGAAACATCGGGGATAACGGCGGTTCTGGCTAAACTGACTGATCAGAATTCTTGCTGAAGGCAGGCCAGGGTGATCAGACATCACCTAAGGCAGGGGCCCCCACTCTCCAGGCTGTGGAATGGTACCTCCTTTCAGGTCAGAGGCGGCATTAGGTGAGAGATAAAGTGCACATTAAGTATAATGCCCATGAGCCATCCCCAAACCAGCACCTCATCCCTTGTCAGTGGAAAAAGTGTCTTCCAGGAAGTCGGTCCCGGATGCCCAAAAGGCTGGGATCTGCTGACTAAGGGATGCTGGAGGATGAGGATCCAGATTGGATATTGAGGGTGGAGGGTTCTAGCTAAATTGGGATTCTTGCTACAACTGTTTTCTGACTACGTACACAGATAGGCCTCGGAAAATACTCAGGAGCCTGACTTGTTTGGTCAAGCAAAGAATCCTTGTCAGCTTCTGTATCAAACAGGCCATGACTCAGACTGCAACCTCAGACTTCATTTTTATCGTATACTATTTAAAATGACAATTTCCACAGTAACTCAGTAAAAATTCACAGCACCCTTTTTCCTGATTAATCAGTTTTCACAGTATTGAGGCCTCAAGATATCTGGTGAGTATGCTGACATCCTCTAGTGGTTAATTCATGAAAATTATTAAAGCATGCTGACTCCCAAGAGTTCATATTTTTCTAAACTGTAAAAATTAACCTCCGATTTTCAAAACTCAATCCACCAACTTCCAAAACACAACTGGAGGAGGTATGTCCTTAAGATGAACACAATTCCCAATCAGCACATTCAGGTTAAGAGCATTTCCCAGAGATCTACTTATCAACACAAGCCCTGTCTCCTACTCAAGAAAGCCTGCTTAAGCACAAGCAGCACGTGTAGAATGCTCAATGAGACCTGCAACTGACGGCCAACTGCCACTGACCTCCCAGAATTCTTTAGCTCAACTACTGAAGGAGAGCAGTTTCCCATCACATCGTTAATACCCATATGTCCACTTCTATAAACTTGCTATTTGGGGGAACTATAATCAAGAATCAGTCAATGGAGAAAAATTAAGATTTATTTTTGGTAAGACCGTATAACTAATTTCAGTAAGGCACATTCTTCAACATCTATAAGAAACAAATGCAAATACAATCATAGTTACATAAGGAATACCCAGAATTTTGACATTTATTTTTGTTAGGTAGGAAAAAAACCCAGCAAAATGCAGTTGTTTGAAAGTCAACGTGCTGCTACTTTTATGACTGGGATGACAAACAGTTTATTCTCCTGTAATCTGATCAACCAGAAGCAACTGCCTGAAGCTCTGGGCTGAGAAGGCTGAGGCCAAGTGTGGGCACAGAAAGAAGGCTGTGATCACTGTGGGCCGGGGTGCCAAGCGCCACACCTTCTTACCTACTTAGCCTGCTGCTTCCCAACTCTAAAATGTCCTTTCTGGTTCAGGTGACTGCTCTTGGCCAAAGGCAAATGTAACTGAGGAGCCTCAATAAAGAGATTATTTTCTAGTATAGGAATCAATCTATGGATCTTGAAAGACATCAAAACAAAGTGAAGTGAACATAGCATGTAATCCTGGAAGGAAAGGCATTGAAGACTAAGTTATTTGTATTTTTACCAATTATTTAAAGATTGGAGATCTGGTTATGTTGTCAGGTCATATAGATAAGGCTTGTCCTCTTAATTAGTTTGTGTATGTTTTTTTGTTTTTTTTAAGATTTATTTAATTATTTATTTTGGGCAGGGGTCGGGTTGGAGAGGGAGGGGAGCGGGCGGGCCACTTCTATTGCTCTATTTCTCTATTTTCATCCGTCTTTGTTCTTCGGCTCTTGCGGGCCTCCCATCGCGGTGGCGTCTGTCGTTGCAGAGCGCCGGCTCTGGGCGCATGCGCGCCAGAGCTTCGGCTTGGTAATTGGACACATCGGTCCAGCTGCTCCGCGGCACGTGGGATCTTCCAGGCCAGGGATCTAACCGGCGCCCCTTGCACTGCAAGGCGGTGTCCTTACCCACTGGACCACCAGGGGAAGCCCTAGTTTGTGTATGTTTAAAATCAGTTGAGAAGCAGTGCCATATACAGAAATGATAGGGCAGTATTTTGGAAATGAGTTTCAGTAGCCCAGTCTCTGAATAAGGCAGATTTAGGCCCCATATCATCAGCTACTTTACAGCCTAACACCTAAAACTTAACAAAACAAAACTTGCTATTTGGGGAACTATAATCAAGAATCAGTCAATGGAGAAATTAAGATTTATTTTTGGTAAGACCGTATAACTAATTTCAGTAAGGCACATTCTTCAACATCTATAAGAAACAAATGCAAATACAATCATAGTTACATAAGGAATACCCAGAATTTTGACATTTATTTTTGTTAGGTAGGAAAAACCCAGCAAAATGCAGTTGTTTGAAAGTCAACGTGCTGCTACTTTTATGACTGGGATGACAAACAGTTTATTCTCCTGTAATCTGATCAACCAGAAGCAACTGCCTGAAGCTCTGGGCTGAGAAGGCTGAGGCCAAGTGTGGGCACAGAAAGAAGGCTGTGATCACTGTGGGCCGGGGTGCCAAGCGCCACACCTTCTTACCTACTTAGCCTGCTGCTTCCCAACTCTAAAATGTCCTTTCTGGTTCAGGTGACTGCTCTTGGCCAAAGGCAAATGTAACTGAGGAGCCTCAATAAAGAGATTATTTTCTAGTATAGGAATCAATCTATGGATCTTGAAAGACATCAAAACAAAGTGAAGTGAACATAGCATGTAATCCTGGAAGGAAAGGCATTGAAGACTAAGTTATTTGTATTTTTACCAATTATTTAAAGATTGGAGATCTGGTTATGTTGTCAGGTCATATAGATAAGGCTTGTCCTCTTAATTAGTTTGTGTATGTTTTTTTGTTTTTTTTAAGATTTATTTAATTATTTATTTTGGGCAGGGGTCGGGTTGGAGAGGGAGGGGAGCGGGCGGGCCACTTCTATTGCTCTATTTCTCTATTTTCATCCGTCTTGGTTCTTCGACTCTTGCGGGCCTCCCATCGCGGTGGCGTCTGTCGTTGCAGAGCGCCGGCTCTGGGCGCATGCGCGCCAGAGCTTCGGCTTGGTAATTGGACACATCGGTCCAGCTGCTCCGCGGCACGTGGGATCTTCCAGGCCAGGGATCTAACCGGCGCCCCTTGCACTGCAAGGCGGTGTCCTTACCCACTGGACCACCAGGGGAAGCCCTAGTTTGTGTATGTTTAAAATCAGTTGAGAAGTAGTGCCATATACAGAAATGATAGGGCAGTATTTTGGAAATGAGTTTCAGTAGCCCAGTCTCTGAATAAGGCAGATTTAGGCCCCATATCATCAGCTACTTTACAGCCTAACACCTAAAACTTAACATAATAGGAATTGAGGCAGATTTTAAAGTTACCTACAAAAACTTTTATACAGATCTTTATTTAGTTCTCTCTAGAGTTTCCTAGTAAACATTATTCAAAATAAATATTTCCCATGTGACTCACAAGCCTCAGTATTTCATAAACTCATAGAAACCCTTAGAAATATTTTAAAGTAATCATTTCATCATATTTTATGGATTATGGATTATGGCTATGATAGTGATATGATTATGGATTATGGATATGATAGTGGTATGACTATATGGATGATAGTGATTTATAATCATTGATAATATTCACAATACACATATAAAGACAAATCAGCAACATTCCCATTAAGCAAGTAATAGTGTTCAAGTTATTTTAATTTTGAGAAAAACAAAAAGAAAACAGAACCACTATGGCTTTTCAACAAATTTCAAAGTGAAATAGATCATGCTCAGGTTGGTTGACAAAATATTAAAATGAAGATTAATTTTTAACTACATATTCAACATGACAAATGGATTAAAAACTGCTTTTATAAAATGATACATTGAGGGCTTTATAAAGACGTCTTGGTTTTATATTTTTTATTTCCAGATGATAAAAATGTGTCACAGTCCTATTTAAAAGTCCTTCTCTACAAATAAACTCTATATGAGCCTTATTCTCATTAATCAGATATAATCTGATAATCAGATATAATCATGATTATATCTTTACTTAGTGTTGAGGTACTAGACTCCTGTGTTTTTGTTTTTTTTTTTTAAACTTTTATTTATTTTTGGCTGTGCTGGGTCTTTGTTGATGCGTGGGTTTAGCTGCTCTGCAGTATGTGGGATCTTCCCGGATCTGGGATCGAACCTGTGTCTCCTGCATTGGCAGACAGGTTCTTACCCACTGAGCCACAGGGGAAGGCCCTGACTCCTGTGTTTTTTTGCAGCATAAAAACTGGTCAGATGTATGTAAATATAGCCCCAGTGAAGATTACTTTCTGAATTAACACTTTCATGTGCTGAACTTATATTTTAACATCAATGCTCCTTATGTTTCCTATATAAATCAATTAAAAACTGAAAGGGTCAAAACTACCTCAGCAGCTAACACAATTCACCTGGGTTGTTACCTGGAGGATGGTGGGTCACAGGCCTGCTGAACCTTGCCACAGAAGCTTGGCAACTTCCAGATGAAATATATTTAAAATACATAATTGATTTAAAAATTAGAAACAGTAGCATTGCTACCTTTGGTTATTGCCAACCCTTGGAACTACCTGAGAAATTGAAATTTACCCCACTGGGGAAAGCACTCAAGTCTAGAGATGGTTTATAGTTCTACCAGTTTTCTTCTAGAACTCTAATTTAATCACTCAAAGAAGTCACTTCTTTAATGTGTTACATAACGAGAGTTGTTCAGAGATAATATTCACAATACACATATAAAGACAAATCAGCAACATTCCCATTAAGCAAGTAATAGTGTTCAAGTTATTTTAATTTTGAGAAAAACAAAAAGAAAACAGAACCACTATGGCTTTTCAACAAATTTCAAAGTGAAATAGATCATGCTCAGGTTGGTTGACAAAATATTAAAATGAAGATTAATTTTTAACTACATATTCAACATGACAAATGGATTAAAAACTGCTTTTATAAAATGATACATTGAGGGCTTTATAAAGACGTCTTGGTTTTATATTTTTTATTTCCAGATGATAAAAATGTGTCACAGTCCTATTTAAAAGTCCTTCTCTACAAATAAACTCTATATGAGCCTTATTCTCATTAATCAGATATAATCTGATAATCAGATATAATCATGATTATATCTTTACTTAGTGTTGAGGTACTAGACTCCTGTGTTTTTGTTTTTTTTTTTTAAACTTTTATTTATTTTTGGCTGTGCTGGGTCTTTGTTGATGCGTGGGTTTAGCTGCTCTGCAGTATGTGGGATCTTCCCGGATCTGGGATCGAACCTGTGTCTCCTGCATTGGCAGACAGGTTCTTACCCACTGAGCCACAGGGGAAGGCCCTGACTCCTGTGTTTTTTTGCAGCATAAAAACTGGTCAGATGTATGTAAATATAGCCCCAGTGAAGATTACTTTCTGAATTAACACTTTCATGTGCTGAACTTATATTTTAACATCAATGCTCCTTATGTTTCCTATATAAATCAATTAAAAACTGAAAGGGTCAAAACTACCTCAGCAGCTAACACAATTCACCTGGGTTGTTACCTGGAGGATGGTGGGTCACAGGCCTGCTGAACCTTGCCACAGAAGCTTGGCAACTTCCAGATGAAATATATTTAAAATACATAATTGATTTAAAAATTAGAAACAGTAGCATTGCTACCTTTGGTTATTGCCAACCCTTGGAACTACCTGAGAAATTGAAATTTACCCCACTGGGGAAAGCACTCAAGTCTAGAGATGGTTTATAGTTCTACCAGTTTTCTTCTAGAACTCTAATTTAATCACTCAAAGAAGTCACTTCTTTAATGTGTTACATAACGAGAGTTGTTCAGAGATAATAATTAAATGGCAATGCTTGGGTATCACCTATGGTTAGTGTACACCCACAAGTCATTGTCTTCAAACTATTATAGTAATGAAAGATGAGCAAAAGAAAATTTGGAAACTTGAATAAATTTTTAATGGGTACAATGGAATAGAAATTAACATGAGTATATTATATAATAGATTTTATTTTTACATTTAAAAAACAGAGTTCTATGCTTTAAAAATAATAGTTTTATTCACGATAAGACCCAGAGCTAATATACTGCTTCTTTTAATACTTTTTTTTGGCGGGGGGTGGGGGGGGGCACTTCTATTGATCTTTTCATTTATCTATTTTCACCCATCTTTGTTCTTTGGCCCGTGTGGACCTCCCATTGCGGAGGCCTCTGTTGTTGCAGAGCACTGGCTCTGGGCGCATGCGCTCCCGAGCTCCGGCTCGGTGATTGGACACATCGGTCCAGGCGCTCCGCGGCACGTGGGATCTTCCCAGCCCAGGGATCCAACCGCGCCCCTGCACAGAAAGGTGGTGTCCTTACCCATTGGACCACCAGGGAAGCCCTACTGCTTCTTTTAAAAACGATATTTAAAATAGTGTACAGAAAGCTGACAACAGTTTTCTGACAACAGTTTTAGGTGACTGCACTTACACACTGGAAGGAGACATGTTTTTTTAACAAAGGCCAGAAAGTCAAAAGGTGGCTCAGTGGGTAAAGAATCCTCCTGCAATGCAGGAGATGTGGGCTCAATCCCTCAGTCAGGAAGATTCCCTAGAGGAGGAAATGGCAAGCCACTCCAGTATTCTTGCCAATTCAGGAGAGGATGGTGGGTCACAGGCCTGCTGAACCTTGCCACAGAAGCTTGGCAACTTCCAGATGAAATATATTTAAAATACATAATTGATTTAAAAATTAGAAACAGTAGCATTGCTACCTTTGGTTATTGCCAACCCTTGGAACTACCTGAGAAATTGAAATTTACCCCACTGGGGAAAGCACTCAAGTCTAGAGATGGTTTATAGTTCTACCAGTTTTCTTCTAGAACTCTAATTTAATCACTCAAAGAAGTCACTTCTTTAATGTGTTACATAACGAGAGTTGTTCAGAGATAATAATTAAATGGCAATGCTTGGGTATCACCTATGGTTAGTGTACACCCACAAGTCATTGTCTTCAAACTATTATAGTAATGAAAGATGAGCAAAAGAAAATTTGGAAACTTGAATAAATTTTTAATGGGTACAATGGAATAGAAATTAACATGAGTATATTATATAATAGATTTTATTTTTACATTTAAAAAACAGAGTTCTATGCTTTAAAAATAATAGTTTTATTCACGATAAGACCCAGAGCTAATATACTGCTTCTTTTAATACTTTTTTTTGGCGGGGGGTGGGGGGGGGGCACTTCTATTGATCTTTTCATTTATCTATTTTCACCCATCTTTGTTCTTTGGCCCGTGTGGACCTCCCATTGCGGAGGCCTCTGTTGTTGCAGAGCACTGGCTCTGGGCGCATGCGCTCCAGAGCTCCGGCTCGGTGATTGGACACATCGGTCCAGGCGCTCCGCGGCACGTGGAATCTTCCCAGGCCAGGCATCCAACCGGCGCCCCCTGCACAGAAAGGTGGTGTCCTTACCCATTGGACCACCAGGGAAGCCCTACTGCTTCTTTTAAAAACGATATTTAAAATAGTGTACAGAAAGCTGACAACAGTTTTCTGACAACAGTTTTAGGTGACTGCACTTACACACTGGAAGGAGACATGTTTTTTTAACAAAGGCCAGAAAGTCAAAAGGTGGCTCAGTGGGTAAAGAATCCTCTTGCAATGCAGGAGATGTGGGCTCAATCCCTCAGTCAGGAAGATTCCCTAGAGGAGGAAATGGCAAGCCACTCCAGTATTCTTGCCCAGAAAATCTCATGGACAGAGGAGCCTGGAGAGCTACAGTCTACAGTCCATGGGGTCACAGAGTCAGACACGACTAAGGCAACTGAGCACACACGCAGAGTAAAAAAAAGAAAAAGTGACATTTGGAAATGTTTTTCTAAATTATGCTGAAAAGAATGAGGAAAAACCATATTCAACCATCTTTGTCTCAACCAAGATCTGAGTCACTGATGGCATGTGCACACTCTGCACTGGTTCTTTACGGATCCGAGGTAGCACAGGGCAGCAGGCACCAGGTCTACAAGGCACCACTGGTTTCATGTGATGTAACACTAGCATTTGAGACCAGAAATACTGGGAAAAAAAAAAAACTGATAAGGTATATAGATTTTTCTTCAGTTTCCATGGATTTTATATTGGATTGATATTGATATTATATACACTATGTTTTAACATTTTATTCAGGAAGGTCTCTCCTCAAATCTAGTGTAAGAGTCCTTCACCAAGTCCTCAGTGAAAACAGTCCCTTCAGGTGTGTAGTCCTACACTCAGC
Organism: Tragulus kanchil; assembly: GCA_022376925.1. NCBI lineage: Eukaryota > Metazoa > Chordata > Mammalia > Artiodactyla > Tragulidae > Tragulus > Tragulus kanchil. Next base: position 24,225,148 of record JAIOJX010000024.1, on the reverse strand, counting down.
TGAGCACAGTGTCAGGTCTTAGAACACATTTATATGTTTTTCCTGTGACAAACACTTTGAAATTGATTCTTCCTCCCATATCTTTGTGATCTCTGAATAGGTATCAATAATACCCCTATATCTTCTGTTTCTGAAAACCCTTCCATCCTTTAGTTGCTTGACTTCAGAGGCCAAAACCTAGTTGAACTATTCCAGGCGCATGGTGATAGCTGCTAGGTACGCCGTGTAATGGAACAGACTCCTCATTAGGTCAAGATTATTTTTACTAAAGTTCTGCTTTGGGGGTTGAAATACAAATCAATCAACACTGTCTCCATAGACACTCTTCTAGAGCTTTCTTCCTGTCACAGAACATGACCCAACAATTAATACTAGCTGCTAAAACCTCTTAGAATCTATCTACCTTTTCTACTTCCTCTCACTAAGTATAATAGCTCCTGTGTTTTTCTAATTGCTAACCTAGTGGTACTTCTAACTAGCTGATCAAGAAATGAGCTTCATTACATAACGTTCAACTGCTGTACAGTAAGTAAACAGTATGGCAAAGTTATGCTGATGTACCCATATAATTCAATTGGCTATTAAAATGAGTTTTGCATAAAGCATTCAATTGGCTGTTAATGAATTCTGCATAAAGCTTTCAAACTCATCGTGGACAATTACAGAATTCCATTCAGGAGAGACAGAAATGATGAATAACAGAAAGTAACACAAGCCTAGAAATATGCTAGTTAATACTAGTTAATACATTCTGCTATTCATCCATTGGTCTTTATATTCTTCATAAATAGTATTTCTCTACAATAAACTTGTATTTCATCTTCTACCTACTCATGAGCTTTAATTCATTGTTTTCCTACCCAGTTCCTATCTTCCAAGATGTTTTTTTTTTGTACTTAATCAGTAATTTTCAAAGTTCATTATGAGTGGAACTCTTTATTCCAATTAAATCTCATGGTGGATCTCAATATGTAAAATGGACAAAAACTGAACTTCTTTCATACTAAAGGGAGAGGGTCCAGTAGACAGCTTGGAAATCACTGCCCTAAATCATTCAGGAAAATTGAAGCAAAGATACAGCCAATTGCAATTTATTCATCTGCAGTGATCATAAACAATTCCCCCATTGTTTCCAATTTTTAAGCACAATTCTTGAACACACCTGCTTTTCCCTTAGAGCTCATTAACGGAATGAAAACATAGTGCCTTGTATAGTATTTAGGTAAGTAAGTATCTGAATTCTTATTTCCTTTTCATACTATTCAAAAGTGCAAAAGAGTATAAGACATAGTCCCACAGCTAGGTTATTAAAATGACTTTTAAAATATTTAACATGTAATAGAAAATTTTACTAAAGTTCTGCTTTGGGGGTTGAAATACAAATCAATCAACACTGTCTCCATAGACACTCTTCTAGAGCTTTCTTCCTGTCACAGAACATGACCCAACAATTAATACTAGCTGCTAAAACCTCTTAGAATCTATCTACCTTTTCTACTTCCTCTCACTAAGTATAATAGCTCCTGTGTTTTTCTAATTGCTAACCTAGTGGTACTTCTAACTAGCTGATCAAGAAATGAGCTTCATTACATAACGTTCAACTGCTGTACAGTAAGTAAACAGTATGGCAAAGTTATGCTGATGTACCCATATAATTCAATTGGCTATTAAAATGAGTTTTGCATAAAGCATTCAATTGGCTGTTAATGAATTCTGCATAAAGCTTTCAAACTCATCGTGGACAATTACAGAATTCCATTCAGGAGAGACAGAAATGATGAATAACAGAAAGTAACACAAGCCTAGAAATATGCTAGTTAATACTAGTTAATACATTCTGCTATTCATCCATTGGTCTTTATATTCTTCATAAATAGTATTTCTCTACAATAAACTTGTATTTCATCTTCTACCTACTCATGAGCTTTAATTCATTGTTTTCCTACCCAGTTCCTATCTTCCAAGATGTTTTTTTTTTGTACTTAATCAGTAATTTTCAAAGTTCATTATGAGTGGAACTCTTTATTCCAATTAAATCTCATGGTGGATCTCAATATGTAAAATGGACAAAAACTGAACTTCTTTCATACTAAAGGGAGAGGGTCCAGTAGACAGCTTGGAAATCACTGCCCTAAATCATTCAGGAAAATTGAAGCAAAGATACAGCCAATTGCAATTTATTCATCTGCAGTGATCATAAACAATTCCCCCATTGTTTCCAATTTTTAAGCACAATTCTTGAACACACCTGCTTTTCCCTTAGAGCTCATTAACGGAATGAAAACATAGTGCCTTGCGTATAGTATTTAGGTAAGTAAGTATCTGAATTCTTATTTCCTTTTTCATACTATTCAAAAGTGCAAAAGAGTATAAGACATAGTCCCACAGCTAGGTTATTAAAATGACTTTTTAAAATATTTAACATGTAATAGAAAATTTAAAAAATTTTTTCACTGCTTTATAACTAATTAATCTTGAGTCCAAATACTATCCAAAAGGCTCCTTAGAGTCTCAAGGAAACAAAAATCACTCTGTAGTTACTCTGAGAAGATTATCTTCCCGTTTAATGATTCCGTTGCTCTATTTTTGAATTGGAAAAAACTCCTCAGTTATATATACCTGATTTGCTTGAAAGGCAAGGGAAGAAAGTCAACTTCTAGCTTTGCCAAGCTTACACTTGAAAGATTTTTACAGAAAGTAAAACATGAGGAATTTCTCTTCTAAAATAAGCTTGTGTGTGCTTTCCAGGCATTTCCTCACATTCATCAACCCCCTTACAACATAAACAGAAAGCTTTTCAAATGACTTTTTAAAAAACCCATGCCGACCATAACCACGTCTGTGCTTTGCTTACACAAAGCAGCCCCGTTCTTCTATGCTCCTCTCTGGCTGGACGGGCAGCACCAGGTGGGAAATGCGGCTCCACAGCCCACTCAGTTTGTCTGAGTCCATGTGGTTGAAGGAGCTGGGAGTGTTCGAGTTGGTGAACCTCGCCCAGAGTAAATCTCGCACTTTCTCTTCAGTTTCCCTTGGGCTGACACTTGCCTCTAACGTTTCCTCGTCCAGGAGGACGGTCAGGACCAGGGCCACATCTTTAAAGGCAGCGTTCTCATGGTCACAGTACTTGTAGAAGATCAAGGTGGAGACGGTCAAGGGGCCAGGCCCTCCATGTAAATCTCGGTGGATCTCAATATGTAAAATGGACAAAAACTGAACTTCTTTCATACTAAAGGGAGAGGGTCCAGTAGACAGCTTGGAAATCACTGCCCTAAATCATTCAGGAAAATTGAAGCAAAGATACAGCCAATTGCAATTTATTCATCTGCAGTGATCATAAACAATTCCCCCATTGTTTCCAATTTTTAAGCACAATTCTTGAACACACCTGCTTTTCCCTTAGAGCTCATTAACGGAATGAAAACATAGTGCCTTGCGTATAGTATTTAGGTAAGTAAGTATCTGAATTCTTATTTCCTTTTTCATACTATTCAAAAGTGCAAAAGAGTATAAGACATAGTCCCACAGCTAGGTTATTAAAATGACTTTTTAAAATATTTAACATGTAATAGAAAATTTAAAAAATTTTTTCACTGCTTTATAACTAATTAATCTTGAGTCCAAATACTATCCAAAAGGCTCCTTAGAGTCTCAAGGAAACAAAAATCACTCTGTAGTTACTCTGAGAAGATTATCTTCCTGTTTAATGATTCCGTTGCTCTATTTTTGAATTGGAAAAAACTCCTCAGTTATATATACCTGATTTGCTTGAAAGGCAAGGGAAGAAAGTCAACTTCTAGCTTTGCCAAGCTTACACTTGAAAGATTTTTACAGAAAGTAAAACATGAGGAATTTCTCTTCTAAAATAAGCTTGTGTGTGCTTTCCAGGCATTTCCTCACATTCATCAACCCCCTTACAACATAAACAGAAAGCTTTCAAATGACTTTTTAAAAAACCCATGCCGACCATAACCACGTCTGTGCTTTGCTTACACAAAGCAGCCCCGTTCTTCTATGCTCCTCTCTGGCTGGACGGGCAGCACCAGGTGGGAAATGCGGCTCCACAGCCCACTCAGTTTGTCTGAGTCCATGTGGTTGAAGGAGCTGGGAGTGTTCGAGTTGGTGAACCTCGCCCAGAGTAAATCTCGCACTTTCTCTTCAGTTTCCCTTGGGCTGACACTTGCCTCTAACGTTTCCTCGTCCAGGAGGACGGTCAGGACCAGGGCCACATCTTTAAAGGCAGCGTTCTCATGGTCACAGTACTTGTAGAAGATCAAGGTGGAGCCAGCGGGGAGGGATTCAAAGTGGTGGACCACCGCCGCCTTCTGGCCCCTCTCAAAGCCCGAGCTCAGCTCCATGTCAACTGAATGCTTGACCCTGTCACTGTCCTGGAAGGTCTTTCCGGCCCCGTCGATCTGAATGGCAGAGACCTTCTGGGCGGAGGTGTAGGCATCCGCCACGTGGTGGCTGAGGCACTTGAGGGTCTCTCTGCCCTCTCGAGCCGCGGTGAAGATGACGGTGGCCGGCTCGGTGGGGCGTGAAGCGTTGAGGTGCTTCTGGAGAAACTTCTTTCCTCTCTGCCACAGAAAGGGACTCTGGCCTGGGAATTTATCCTTTAGCTGGCTGAAATGAACCAAGAAAGCCTCCAAAGCTGGGTTTTGGGGGACTTGCTGGGCTGGAGACGAATAGTAGCTGTGAACAGAACTCAGCAAAGCAATGCTAAAAATCAGGAAGCCAAGTAAGAAGGGGCCTGTCAGAGAAAGAGAAAATAAAAGACAAAATTAGAGAGAATGTGAGTCAGAAATAAAGCCTGTGGGAAACTATAAAAAGAGGCAGGACACAGTCAGATTCTACTGGCTGAGCTCAGTTTCTTTTGCCTCAATCTTTTCAACTTTCACTATTGAAATCAAACGGAAATACCTTTAATTTTTACATTCCTTTAAGATACAATATCCTTGTTAAAAAGTAATATCTAAGATTTTCTTTTTGCTGTAACTAATGATGTGATTTAGAAATGAACTATTAGCATATTCTTTTTTTTTTTCTAGAAAATAAAACACAGTAGTTTTACAATTCATTTAATGGCAGCTGGTTATCATCAAACTAGCAATAGTCATCTTCAAAAGTTACCACACTAGCTGTGCTACCATTTCTCAAGGTTGATCAGATACCTAGAATTACAGATATTTCCCACACAAGATGCATCATATAAACCAGACCTGGCTTATCACCAGCATTTATAAACCAGACCTAGGAAAAGAACTAGGTCTGGGGACACATGCATGGTCTTTATATAGCGAATTTTTAGTCTAGCATATTCTTTTATTAATACCTTCTCAGAAGCCATCTATTACCTACTATCTACAGGCCATTTTTTCCTAAATGGTCAAAATGTGAAAACGCCACTTCCAAAATTAGTACTCTCTTTCTCACTGAAAAGGCAGCTTTAACAGGAAACTATATTGAATATCTTACATAAGCTTGTAATGGAATATAATCTGAAAAAAAAATATATATATGTAACTAAATCACTTCGCTGCCCACCTGAAATTAGAATATTGTATGTAAATCAGGTTTACTTCAATAAGAAAAAATGTTTCAGTCTCTTGTTTATGAAAAGCTCTTCCTCCAGTGGGAATTCCCATTTTGTTAAGGATGGCAAATATTGGGCATCACCCTAAAGGAAAAATCCCTAAAACTCTATTGCTCTATTCTAATATTACTATCAAAAGTTAAAAGAAAAAACATATTAAAACAATGCAAAAACTATTTAAATCTGCTAGTTTTCTAGCTAATTCTCTGAGAATTTCTGAATGTGAATCACTGCAGAAGACCAGTTTTGTTCTCACCATAGCTCACGGAGTCCTTTTTATCCGTCTTTACTATAGTATCCTTTTTATCAGTCTTTATTATGGTATCCTGTGCATTCTCTTTGTTTTCTTCCAATTTTTCTGTTTCTTGTTGAGGTCTCTCAGCCTCTGGAGAAAAACAAAAAAAGAAACATTATTTTTAGACAGTACACTAATGACAGTGTGCATACCCTTCTACTTCTTACCAAAGCAAAGAATTGTTTGGCTAAGAGCATTTCCATACTTCATAAAATTTTGTTTTAAAGCTTGCTGTTCTACTTTATTCTATGTCGAAAAACAAAATAAAATGCCATGAAATTCATTTAAGGATACTGCTGATACACCCACAGTCCTTCACTAGCCCTTATACCAAGGACAAAGAAACAAGCATCCACGTCACAAAATGCGATTTGACAAAATGTACAAAATGAGGAAGGGGTTTAAGAAGTGTTAGCTGTACACAAGACTCGACATCATAGGGAAATGACTCTCTAATTCCAGTGTTCATTTTCAAAAGGCTCCTCAAGATCCCCCAAATATGCAAATAACAGACACTAAGTTTAGAGACAAGAGAGAGTACAGTAATAGCTTACTTTTCAAAACAGCTTACAAAAGTAAGCTTGAAACTTAATGAATAAGGTATATGAGGCAAAAAAGAAAATTCATGAACTATACAGAAATGCAGGTGTGGGGTGTGATATCAATCTTAAGATGTGTGGGTAAAAGGAGGCAGTATTCTGCAAGCTCTGAGCTAGGTCCTCTAGAGTCAAAATGTATGCCTGACCCCAGCCAGGTAACCTCATGTAACAGTGAGCTCTGAGCTAGGTTTCAGTCTCTTGTTTATGAAAAGCTCTTCCTCCAGTGGGAATTCCCATTTTGTTAAGGATGGCAAATATTGGGCATCACCCTAAAGGAAAAATCCCTAAAACTCTATTGCTCTATTCTAATATTACTATCAAAAGTTAAAAGAAAAAACATATTAAAACAATGCAAAAACTATTTAAATCTGCTAGTTTTCTAGCTAATTCTCTGAGAATTTCTGAATGTGAATCACTGCAGAAGACCAGTTTTGTTCTCACCATAGCTCACGGAGTCCTTTTTATCCGTCTTTACTATAGTATCCTTTTTATCAGTCTTTATTATGGTATCCTGTGCATTCTCTTTGTTTTCTTCCAATTTTTCTGTTTCTTGTTGAGGTCTCTCAGCCTCTGGAGAAAAACAAAAAAAGAAACATTATTTTTAGACAGTACACTAATGACAGTGTGCATACCCTTCTACTTCTTACCAAAGCAAAGAATTGTTTGGCTAAGAGCATTTCCATACTTCATAAAATTTTGTTTTAAAGCTTGCTGTTCTACTTTATTCTATGTCGAAAAACAAAATAAAATGCCATGAAATTCATTTAAGGATACTGCTGATACACCCACAGTCCTTCACTAGCCCTTATACCAAGGACAAAGAAACAAGCATCCACGTCACAAAATGTGATTTGACAAAATGTACAAAATGAGGAAGGGGTTTAAGAAGTGTTAGCTGTACACAAGACTCGACATCATAGGGAAATGACTCTCTAATTCCAGTGTTCATTTTCAAAAGGCTCCTCAAGATCCCCCAAATATGCAAATAACAGACACTAAGTTTAGAGACAAGAGAGAGTACAGTAATAGCTTACTTTTCAAAACAGCTTACAAAAGTAAGCTTGAAACTTAATGAATAAGGTATATGAGGCAAAAAAGAAAATTCATGAACTATACAGAAATGCAGGTGTGGGGTGTGATATCAATCTTAAGATGTGTGGGTAAAAAGGAGGCAGTATTCTGCAAGCTCTGAGCTAGGTCCCTCTAGAGTCAAAATGTATGCCTGACCCCAGCCAGGTAACCTCATGTAACAGTGACAGCTAGGTTCTGCCCATAACCTTTACTACAGAAACTACTGAAATAGCATACTCTCTTAACATAAAGAAATAGGATCACCTTCACATACAAAGGATATCTCATTGAATCAGATCACACCAAAATGTGAGGTTTTAAAATATTATGTCACAGAATGTAAGGACTGAAAGGATCTATAAGGCTCACTTACTTTAACCCTCTACCTTACCTACTGTGACGAAAGCTCCGGGGACGTCAAGAGCTTTGCCCAAGGTCACGTAGAAATGTGGGCAAGCTGATTAGAAAAAGGTTTCTCATCTCCTAGATGAGCTCATTCTATTATATTAAGTTGTGTCCCACATATTAAACTGCATGGTTAAAATGCTATTTTCTTTTCCTACTCAGTGAACCTGTATATGGGTGAAATTCTGATGGCAGATACTGGCTCATACACAAACCATATCATTTGCTCATTTAACAAATACTCATAAAGTCATTTCTCTGTGCCGAGTGCCACCCACAGAAACACAACAAGAGAGAGATAGACCTTGCCTTCACTCAAGTTAATAGTTAACTAATGAAACATATTTGAGATCAGTCGCTGGCTTACAGTGAAACATGGAATTCTAGCCTTTAGTCAAGTCTGATGAAAAGAATGTCTTATAGTTTATATTCTTTTTCTCTGGCAAATAGGCATTTCAGACTCAGCTTTCAGGCTACTTATAAAATACAAATCCACACAATCCAGCCTCATAAAATCACAGAAGGTAAAAGTTGGGGGAAACTAGAAGAGCCTGGCAGGTTACAGTCCATGCGATCACAAAAAATTAGACATGGGGCTTCCCTGGTGGTCCAGTGGGTAAGGACACCGCCTTGCAGTGCAAGGGGCGCCAGTTCGTGCCCTGGCCTGGGAAGATCCCACGTGCCGCGGAGCGGCTGGACCGATGTGTCCAATCACCGAGCCGGAGCTCTGGAGCGCATGCGCCCAGAGCCGGTGCTCTGCGACAACAGAGGGCACCGCGATGGGAGGCCCACACGGGCCAAAGAACAAAGACGGATGAAAATAGAGAAATGAAAGACCAATAGAAGTGGCCCGCCTGCTCCCCTCCCTCCCCACCCCACCCCTCCAAAATAAATAAATAAATCTTTAAAAAAAAAAAAATCAGACATGACTGCTGCAACTAAACTGGTTTTTAAATATACCTATCTCTTGACTTAGTAGCATTTAGTTTCCCCCAAACTAAAAGCTTTCAAAAAGTGAAAGTGAAAATATACTTATAAGAAATAAAGACAAAGCCAGAGAAAGGTGAATTATTTTAAAGGTCATGCCTGTAAAAAAAAAAAAAATCATATAGACAGTAAGTATTTAAAAACTGTTAAAAATGTAGCTTACGTATAAATGGGAAGCAACTTAATGTAGTGGTGGAACGAGCTAGTTTAGGAGATGAGAAGCCTCATTCTAATCTCAGTGCAGTCATATCTCTTCAGTAACCTTAGGCAAGGTGCAAAGGCCTTAATCCTATGAAGGAAAGAGATGCTCTCTGAAAAGAAGGGCCCACCTTCGCTGTCTTCCCAGTGACAGAACAGTACACAACAGGATAGGCTTGGGGGTTTGCTCACCTGGTGCCAGCAGTCGCTTCCTCAGTGGGGGCTGGCTCTCTATCCCTGCACTGGAATGGCCAGGACTCTGGGCATCCTGACGGTCAGCGACAGGTGGCTCCTGAGAAGCTCTGGGTCCATCGCTCATGGGCTCAGGGAGGGCTGCTGAGCCACTTGTTAAGTGTGCGTCTGTTCTTCTCACCTCGTCACCTGGAGGACACGTGGATTCTGGATCCACAGGGTCTCCACTCAGACTCTCTGAAGGGAGCTGATGGCCTTCTTCTCCACCCTGAAAACTCTGGCTGGTCTCACCTTCTGTATCCTTTAGATATTTCCCATCATCTGTTTTGTCTGGGTTTTCTGAGTGATCATCCAGATCTGTATATTCTGGGCCGATTGACTCCACTTCTTGGTGGTCTTTGTTAAGACCAGGGGCAGGATCTGGGGTCTGAGTTTCTTCTGTACTTGCTGGGACTTGCTGGGACTTATACTTGCTGGGACTTGTGCTGGTTGGTACTGCAGTCTCCTGAGCATTTATTGATGGATCATTTTCCAAATCCTTTTGGGGCTCTATTGAGACAAAAATTCATACTTTTAAAGATTTCCCTATATTTTTGTATTTCAACCAGGTCCCTGTTTAATAAAAATATTTATGTAGATTTTTATGGGTTATGAGGCACTCTTCCTAAACATTATTTCTCTTGACTTTCACTATCAGTGACTGATTACACAAATTTATTATCATGTTAATCTCACAAATAATAATAATGAAAAACTATTTTGAATGGCAAACCAACTTCTGGTAGTATTAAATACATCCTTTCCCTTAATGAAAGAACTTATCTAGGCAATAATCATCAACAGCTACTAAAACCATTACGCAAAATGCTGACGAGGAATTTTATAATGGATGAATGAGGCTGACAAGTGCTAAACCCACTCATGAATCTTAACACTGCAAAAAGGAAGGAAAACCAAACATTACTAGACTCCTAATGCGGTAAGCAGTACACTACACTACCTGTGAGGTATTCTTGCCAAACTGAAGCTGAATCTGATCAAGTTTCTAGAGATAATCACCAGTTTCCAAGAAACACAGGGATAGAGGGATATGTTAAATTATGCCTCAGGAATGTAATCGGAAAAACCCTAAATGGCAAATTCTGAGAGACAAAAAACTGTTTCTTTTCTAACAGGAAGAAATAAAAATAAGTGGCAAGACAAGATAAAAAAGGAGGGATGACATACAGATTACGAGATACTTGAGAAGCTCTGGGTCCATCGCTCATGGGCTCAGGGAGGGCTGCTGAGCCACTTGTTAAGTGTGCGTCTGTTCTTCTCACCTCGTCACCTGGAGGACACGTGGATTCTGGATCCACAGGGTCTCCACTCAGACTCTCTGAAGGGAGCTGATGGCCTTCTTCTCCACCCTGAAAACTCTGGCTGGTCTCACCTTCTGTATCCTTTAGATATTTCCCATCATCTGTTTTGTCTGGGTTTTCTGAGTGATCATCCAGATCTGTATATTCTGGGCCGATTGACTCCACTTCTTGGTGGTCTTTGTTAAGACCAGGGGCAGGATCTGGGGTCTGAGTTTCTTCTGTACTTGCTGGGACTTGCTGGGACTTATACTTGCTGGGACTTGTGCTGGTTGGTACTGCAGTCTCCTGAGCATTTATTGATGGATCATTTTCCAAATCCTTTTGGGGCTCTATTGAGACAAAAATTCATACTTTTAAAGATTTCCCTATATTTTTGTATTTCAACCAGGTCCCTGTTTAATAAAAATATTTATGTAGATTTTTATGGGTTATGAGGCACTCTTCCTAAACATTATTTCTCTTGACTTTCACTATCAGTGACTGATTACACAAATTTATTATCATGTTAATCTCACAAATAATAATAATGAAAAACTATTTTGAATGGCAAACCAACTTCTGGTAGTATTAAATACATCCTTTCCCTTAATGAAAGAACTTATCTAGGCAATAATCATCAACAGCTACTAAAACCATTACGCAAAATGCTGACGAGGAATTTTATAATGGATGAATGAGGCTGACAAGTGCTAAACCCACTCATGAATCTTAACACTGCAAAAAGGAAGGAAAACCAAACATTACTAGACTCCTAATGCGGTAAGCAGTACACTACACTACCTGTGAGGTATTCTTGCCAAACTGAAGCTGAATCTGATCAAGTTTCTAGAGATAATCACCAGTTTCCAAGAAACACAGGGATAGAGGGATATGTTAAATTATGCCTCAGGAATGTAATCGGAAAAACCCTAAATGGCAAATTCTGAGAGACAAAAAACTGTTTCTTTTCTAACAGGAAGAAATAAAAATAAGTGGCAAGACAAGATAAAAAAGGAGGGATGACATACAGATTACGAGATACTTGAGACACATCAACAATGTGCAGACCACATTATTAAGATTCAGTGTCGGGGTTTCCCTGGCAGTCTAATGGGTAAGGACATTGCCTTGCAGTGCAAGGGGTGCCGGTTCGATCCTTGACCTGGGAAGATCCCACGTGCCATGGAATGGTTGGACCGATGTGTCTGACTACCAAGCCAGCGCTCTGGAGCGCATGCGCCCAGAGCTGGTGTTCTGCGATGGAAAAGGCCACTGCGATAGGAGGCCCACACAGGCCAAAGAAAAATGATGGAAATAAATGAAAGACCAACAGAAGAGGCAAAAAAAAAAAAAAAGATTCAGTGTCCTGCAAACCAATCGTTAAAGAAGTATATACAAGATAACTGGGAAAATCTGAACACCAACTAATAGATGAGACCAAGGAATTATTGTTCATCTTCTAGGTATGATAAAGGTGCTGGAATAATGTTTTTTAAAAGGAATCTTTATCATTCAGAGATAGGTTTTCAAGTCTTTGGCTAAAATTAAATCTAGATTTTGCTTCAGTACAATGATATGAGGGTAAGGAGAAGCAAGGGAGTATAAATGAACCAATGTTAGTTATACTGACACCAGATGAAGCCGGGTCATATTTCATCTCTCTGTTTTTGCATACATTTGAAATTTCCATAATAAAGTTTAAAAAAAGAAACAAAGATATATCAATGAAATGCATTATGTGGCTCAAGTGTAAAGAAAAAAAAATTAAGACCCAAGTGTAAAGGAAACAATTATAAGACAGTTGGGGAAATATGAATACTGGCTGTATATTTGAAGACTAGCATGGAATAACAGTTTAGTTTTTAGGTGTGACACTATTTTGGTTCTGTTTCTTTTTTTTTTTAATCTAGCTTAAAGAGGTGTAAACTAAAGTACTAACCAAAAAATTATATCATGTCTTGGATTTGCACTCATATATTCCCAGGCAGGCAATAAGAGTAGCATTATGTAGGTAAAAGTTGAAGTTAGATGTTGAGTACATGGGACTTCATTATACTGTTCTATTTTTAGATATTTTAAAATATCCTTAATAAAATATTTAAATAAGCCCTTCTCTTCTGAAAAGTCTATCTCATATTTTGCCTACTTTATATCTCCTATATATATATATATACACACACACACACATATATATATACACTTAAGCAGGATGAAGAATTTAAATTTCATCTTTTCTTAAAATTAAAAGAGCCTCCTCTTTCAATATATAGCATATCATTATATGCAAAATATATAGCATATCATTGCTTACTTTTAAAAATACAACTAAAATGATCTGTCTACCACTTTTAAGATGCATTGCATTTTTCCAAAACTAAAATAGTCTAAAACTTAACTCTTCTTTATTAGGGTCTGGTATTATGGTAAAATTCAGTAAGTCTCAAAGAGTAAGAATCATAATAAACTAAGCAATTAAATCAACTTATTTTTTACGTCCAGACTTCAGTGTTAAGTCACCAGAGACTCACTCTCTCAGCACTGCCCGAGCTTCCTACACTGTGTGCTGGACAAACCAGTCTTACCCTCTGGATGATCCTGAGGTCCTCTGTCGGTCATGTTTGAATTCTATCTCTTCAGACTTTGGGACACTTTTTGTTAGTATCTGGATTTCCTTGTGAAGATGGCTTCTTTTCTTCTTGTGCCAAGTCCCAACAGGGTCATGCTTCCCGTGGACTCAGGAAACAAGGCATGTGACTAAAAACAAAATGAAAAAAATTAAGTGAGTTTTTTATTCATACATATGTCTAGTTCAGCCTTATTTACTACATCTGTTTAGTCTGAGTAATATTTTCTCTTTGAAACCTTTCTAATGAAGAAAAAACATTTTCTGGCTTTCGTGAGGCTCATAGTCCAAAGCCTAGACTACCAATTTAATAAAGAAGTTTCAGATTATTAACCTTGTCTAGATGCTATAATCTCCTAGTACATTCTAGTGTGTCTGGAAGGATATAAAGATTAAGACCAAGTGATGAGACTCTTGAGAACACCTTTGAAACTGAAATGAAAAGTAACTCTAAGAGTAAAAATTTAAGTCACTCTGAGTTTATCCTTGTGGATTTGCTTTATGTCTTCAACTTCTGTCCCATTAAATTTCTCAGAGTTTGCCTATCAGAAGCCTTGACTTATCAGAAGCTTTCAACAAAAGGAATGTGCACAGAGGTGACCTACAAATGAAGACAGCTGTCTTGGCATTAGGAAGAGGAAATGCACATGTGTAGTTTCATTACTGCCCTTTTACGTGTTCTCACAGTATTCTGTTATCAAATCTCTTTATACAGTGCCCTTCTATAAACTGCTCAAAGAAGAAATATATAAATTATTATAAGCTGTATACAACAGGAATAAAAACCGGAGGCAACTTAATAAGCAATACAAAAGTTTATCAGCTTATATTGGGTTAGTGCAAACGTAATGGTTTTGGTCTTTGAATTTTAAATCATTATTACTAGGCTCAAACACATTTTGATTAATCAAAATAGGAACCATTATAATCAACACATTTTTGTGTTACGAGAAGTAAGTTTATTCCAGCATCATAAACATCGGTGCTTTGGGATTCAAATAACTCTCTGAAAGCGTTTTCTGCCTCCTGCTGGTTGTGGAAGCGTTTTCCCTACAAATAGCTGTCCAGAGGCTTGAAGAAGTGGTAGTCAGCTGGTGAGATTTACAGATTTGGATTAGCAGTCAGCTCATGAGGCATTCACTTTATCGAGCCTTTTCACCTTTCCAATTTCCTTCAAGTGCCAAACAACCGTAGAATGGTCGATGCTGAGTTATTTGGCAACTTCTCGTGTAGTCCTAAGAGGATCAGCTTCCATGATGGCTCTCGGTTGGTGTTGACTTTCGATGGTTGGTCACTACACTTCTTATTTTCAAGGCTCTTATCTTCTTTGCAAACCTTCTTGAACCACTGCTGCCCTATACATTTGTTAGCATTTCTTGGGACAAATGCATTGTTGATGTTGCAATTTTGTTTCCCATTTGGAACTCAAATAAGAAAACTGCTCTAATCTGCTTTTTAATCTAACATCATTTCCATAGTCTAAAAGCAATATAAACAGCAAATAAGTCATTAGCAAAAAAAAGGCAAGATACGCACATTAAAATGATGTAACATAACCACATTTATTTAAAAATGTATTCCAGTATCAAATGGCAAATTTCAACAAAGAAAAAATGCAATTACCTATGCACCAACCTAATAGTTAAATCTTACTTTGTCAAAAACCATACCACCAAAGTTACTTAACCTCACTATCTCTAAAAATGATTAGGGATCACTATGATGATTAAATAAAAGAATATATAAGCTTTGTGAAGTGCTACAGCTTTTGACAGCCTAGTCAAGAAGTTAGCCAACTAGCCCTTTTTGTGTTTTCCTCACAACACTTGTAAATTTAATTTTATAGATTAAAAATTTTAATTCCCAAACTGCTCAAAGAAGAAATATATAAATTATTATAAGCTGTATACAACAGGAATAAAAACCGGAGGCAACTTAATAAGCAATACAAAAGTTTATCAGCTTATATTGGGTTAGTGCAAACGTAATGGTTTTGGTCTTTGAATTTTAAATCATTATTACTAGGCTCAAACACATTTTGATTAATCAAAATAGGAACCATTATAATCAACACATTTTTGTGTTACGAGAAGTAAGTTTATTCCAGCATCATAAACATCGGTGCTTTGGGATTCAAATAACTCTCGGAAAGCGTTTTCTGCCTCCTGCTGGTTGTGGAAGCGTTTTCCCTACAAATAGCTGTCCAGAGCCTTGAAGAAGTGGTAGTCAGTTGGTGAGATTTACAGATTTGGATTTGCAGTCAGCTCATGAGGCATTCACTTTATCCAGCCTTTTCACCTTTCCAATTTCCTTCAAGTGCCAAACAACCGTAGAATGGTCAATGCTGAGTTATTTGGCAACTTCTCGTGTAGTCCTAAGAGGATCAGCTTCCATGATGGCTCTCGGTTGGTGTTGACTTTCGATGGTTGGTCACTACACTTCTTATTTTCAAGGCTCTTATCTTCTTTGCAAACCTTCTTGAACCACTGCTGCCCTATACATTTGTTAGCATTTCTTGGGACAAATGCATTGTTGATGTTGCAATTTTGTTTCCCATTTGGAACTCAAATAAGAAAACTGCTCTAATCTGCTTTTTAATCTAACATCATTTCCATAGTCTAAAAGCAATATAAACAGCAAATAAGTCATTAGCAAAAAAAAGGCAAGATACGCACATTAAAATGATGTAACATAACCACATTTATTTAAAAATGTATTCCAGTATCAAATGGCAAATTTCAACAAAGAAAAAATGCAATTACCTATGCACCAACCTAATAGTTAAATCTTACTTTGTCAAAAACCATACCACCAAAGTTACTTAACCTCACTATCTCTAAAAATGATTAGGGATCACTATGATGATTAAATAAAAGAATATATAAGCTTTGTGAAGTGCTACAGCTTTTGACAGCCTAGTCAAGAAGTTAGCCAACTAGCCCTTTTTGTGTTTTCCTCACAACACTTGTAAATTTAATTTTATAGATTAAAAATTTTAATCCCAAATGCCTAGCACAGATCTTAATATAGAGTTAGAACCCTGTATTTTATAAACAAGCAGGAGTAAGTGAATGAATGCATGAATAAACAGTGGTGTCAATTATAAACGATATGAAGCAAGGGGTTAAAAATAGGCCTCTTTCGGCTGTGAACACTCACAAATACATCTCAGATTTCCTTTTCACTCTCAGACTCCTAGGACTGGGCTTGTAGCTCTCCTCATTACCATCATATGCTGAAATGAGGATAACTTCCTATCCTATTTCATGGCAGAAAACAGAAAGTCTCTAATCCTTTGAAAATATGAAGTCCAGTGACAAAAATTTCAGAAACTAAAGATGATATTCACAGTAACTAAAAGGCACCTCATAATAGGGGCTTCCCCAGAAGCTCAGCTGTAAAGAATCCACCGGCAATGCCAGAGCTGCAGGAGACAGAGGTTTGATCCCTGGGTCGGGAAGATCCCCCAGAGAAGGAAATGGCAACCCACTCCAGTATTCTTGCCTGGGGAATCCCATGGACAGAGGAGCATGATGGGCTACAGTTCACAGGGTTACAAAGTGCTGAATGTGACAAGTGACTTAGCATACACACACCTCATCATTAAAACTAAAAGGTGCCTAGTAATGCATCTAACAACACACGTGTACTTTAGAGTGGGATGAAGTTTATAGTATGCAAATTTTACCTCAATAAAACTATTTTTTCAAAAAGAACTTTTAGGGAGAAAAGTATTTAAACTTTACTGAAGGACATAAAAGGACGTAAATAGAGAAATACATTGTGTGTACAGGCAGTAAGATTCAATGCCATTAAATACCAGTTCTCTCCATTAATGTAAGTTTATTGCAAAATGATTCCAAAAGTATCAAATGGCAAATTTCAACAAAGAAAAAATGCAATTACCTATGCACCAACCTAATAGTTAAATCTTACTTTGTCAAAAACCATACCACCAAAGTTACTTAACCTCACTATCTCTAAAAATGATTAGGGATCACTATGATGATTAAATAAAAGAATATATAAGCTTTGTGAAGTGCTACAGCTTTTGACAGCCTAGTCAAGAAGTTAGCCAACTAGCCCTTTTTGTGTTTTCCTCACAACACTTGTAAAATTTAATTTTATAGATTAAAAATTTTAATCCCAAATGCCTAGCACAGATCTTAGTATAGAGTTAGAACCCTGTATTTTATAAACAAGCAGGAGTAAGTGAATGAATGCATGAATAAACAGTGGTGTCAATTATAAACGATATGAAGCAAGGGGTTAAAAATAGGCCTCTTTCGACTGTGAACACTCACAAATACATCTCAGATTTCCTTTTCACTCTCAGACTCCTAGGACTGGGCTTGTAGCTCTCCTCATTACCATCATATGCTGAAATGAGGATAACTTCCTATCCTATTTCATGGCAGAAAACAGAAAGTCTCTAATCCTTTGAAAATATGAAGTCCAGTAACAAAAATTTCAGAAACTAAAGATGATATTCACAGTAACTAAAAGGCACCTCATAATAGGGGCTTCCCCAGAAGCTCAGCTGTAAAGAATCCACCGGCAATGCCAGAGCTGCAGGAGACAGAGGTTTGATCCCTGGGTCTGGAAGGTCCCCTAGAGAAGGAAATGGCAACCCACTCCAGTATTCTTGCCTGGGGAATCCCATGGACAGAGGAGCATGATGGGCTACAGTTCACAGGGTTACAAAGTGCTGAATGTGACAAGTGACTTAGCATACACACACCTCATCATTAAAACTAAAAGGTGCCTAGTAATGCATCTAACAACACACGTGTACTTTAGAGTGGGATGAAGTTTATAGTATGCAAATTTTACCTCAATAAAACTATTTTTTTCAAAAAAGAACTTTTAGGGAGAAAAGTATTTAAACTTTACTGAAGGACATAAAAAGGACGTAAATAGAGAAATACATTGTGTGTACAGGCAGTAAGATTCAATGCCATTAAATACCAGTTCTCTCCAAATTAATCTGTAAGTTCATTGCAGTATGAAACAAAATCTTGAGACAGTTTTTTTTTATTGTTATATGTTACTTATGGAATGTACGAACTGACCCTAAAATTTGCAAAAAGCAATAAATAATTAAGAGTCAAGATAATTCTGAAGGAAGAAAATAATAATTCTGAAGAAGGGGGAATATCTTTACCTGAAACACTGAGACATTAAAAACAAGAGGGCAGGGGTGGGATGGGTGGGATATACATATGACTAATCTGGGAACATACATATGTGTAAACAACAAACCTCTGTAAAAGTTAAAAGTAAAATAAAAGTTAAAAAAAAAAAAAAACAAGAGGGCACTGGTGTTAGAACAGACAAAACAGAAAACATGTAATAGAGCGCCAAGAAATACATGCATACTTAAGGAAAGTGAGCAACAAAGTGGAAGAATGGATTAGTGAACAAACAGTTTGGGGACAGCGGACTTTTCAAACGGGGGAAAAAAAAATTAGCTTTGTTACCTCCACAAGAATCAACTGAAGATTAGAGACCTAAATGTAAAGTGCAAAAGTTTGAAATTTTCAAAAGAAAGTGGCGAATACCTTTATAACCTCTAAGTTTTCTTAAGTAAGATATAAAATACATACAAACCATTAGTGGAACTTTGACAAATGTGATGACATTAAAAATGTTAATCTCTACACAAATCATCAAAATCGAGGTTAAAAGATAAATTCACTGACTAGAAAACGGACTCTGGAGAAGGAAATGGCAACCCACTCAAGTATTTTCGCCTGGAAAATCCCATGGATAGAGGAGCCTGACAGGATCGCAAAGAGTCAGACACAACTGAGCAACTTAAGAACAGAAAACTAGGGCTTCCCTGGTGGTCCAGTGGGTAGAGAGTCTGCCTTGCAGTGCAAGGGGCACGGGTTCGATCCCTGGCCCAGGAAAACCCCATATGCTGCGGAGTAGCTGGACTGGTGTGTTCAATTACAATCCAGTGCTCTGTGGTACTGGCACAAAAACAGAAATATAGACAAATTGGAACAAAATAGAGAACCCAGAGATAAACCCACACGCCTATGAGTACCTTATTTTTGACAAAGGAGGCAAAACTATAAAATGGGACAAAGACAGCCTCTTCAACAAATGGTGCGGGGAAAATTGGACAGCTACATGCAAAAAAATGAAGTTGGAACATTCCCTGACACCATACACAAAGATCAACTCAAAATGGATTAAAGATCTAAATGGAAGACTAGAAACCATCAAACTCTTAGAGGAGAATATAGGCAAAAAACTCAAGGACATAAATCAAAGCAAGATCTTCTCTGACCCACCTACTAGAACAGCGGATCTAAAAAGAAAAATGAACACGTGGGACCTAATGAAACTTAAAAACTCTTGTACAGCAAAAGAAACTACAAAAAAAGCTGAACAGACAACCCACAGAATGTGAGAAAATCATAGCAAATGAAACAATAGACAAAGAATTAATCTCCAAAATCTACAAGCAGCTCAGACAACTCCGCACAGGAAGAATGAACAACCCAATCAAAAAACGGGAAAAGGACCTAAACAGACACCTCTCCAAAGACGACATACAAATGGCCCAAAAACACATGAAACAATGCTCAACCTCGCTTCTAATTAGAGAAATGCAAATCAAAAGCGACAATGAGATATCACCTCGCTCCCGTCAGAATGGTCATCTGCAAAAAATCTGCAGACAATAAATGCTGGAGAGGGTGCGGAGAAAAGGGAACCCTCTTGCACTGCTGGTGGGAATGTAAATTGATACAGCCTCTATGGAAGACAGGGTTTTCTGGAAAGGCTTATACCCTGATGAAATCAAATCTGAAAGAAGCACCTGTATCCCATTGTTCATTGCAGCCCAACCATAACGACCCAAAGCACCTCAATGGATAGAGGAGCCTGACAGGATCGCAAAGAGTCAGACACAACTGAGCAACTTAAGAACAGAAAACTAGGGCTTCCTGGTGGTCCAGTGGGTAGAGAGTCTGCCTTGCAGTGCAAGGGGCACGGGTTCGATCCCTGGCCCAGGAAAACCCCATATGCTGCGGAGTAGCTGGACTGGTGTGTTCAATTACAATCCAGTGCTCTGTGGTACTGGCACAAAAACAGAAATATAGACAAATGGAACAAAATAGAGAACCCAGAGATAAACCCACACGCCTATGAGTACCTTATTTTTGACAAAGGAGGCAAAACTATAAAATGGGACAAAGACAGCCTCTTCAACAAATGGTGCTGGGAAAATTGGACAGCTACATGCAAAAAAATGAAGTTGGAACATTCCCTGACACCATACACAAAGATCAACTCAAAATGGATTAAAGATCTAAATGGAAGACTAGAAACCATCAAACTCTTAGAGGAGAATATAGGCAAAAAACTCAAGGACATAAATCAAAGCAAGATCTTCTCTGACCCACCTACTAGAACAGCGGATCTAAAAAGAAAAATGAACACGTGGGACCTAATGAAACTTAAAAGCTCTTGTACAGCAAAAGAAACTACAAAAAAAGCTGAACAGACAACCCACAGAATGTGAGAAAATCATAGCAAATGAAACAATAGACAAAGAATTAATCTCCAAAATCTACAAGCAGCTCAGACAACTCCGCACAGGAAGAATGAACAACCCAATCAAAAAACGGGAAAAGGACCTAAACAGACACCTCTCCAAAGACGACATACAAATGGCCCAAAAACACATGAAACAATGCTCAACCTCGCTTCTAATTAGAGAAATGCAAATCAAAACGACAATGAGATATCACCTCATACCCGTCAGAATGGCCATCATCAAAAAATCTGCAGACAATAAATGCTGGAGAGGGTGCGGAGAAAAGGGAACCCTCTTGCACTGCTGGTGGGAATGTAAATTGATACAGCCTCTATAGAAGACAGTCTGGAAATTTCTTAAAAAAACTAAAAATAGAAGCACCATACGACCCAGCAATCCCACTCTTAGGCTTATACCCTGATGAAATCAAATCTGAAAGAAGCACCTGTATCCCATTGTTCATTGCAGCTCTCTATACAATAGCTAGAACATGGAAGCAACCTAGATGCCCATTGACGAATGAATGGATACAGAGGCTCTGGTACATATACACAATGGAATACTACACAGCTGTAAAAAGAAATGCAGAAGAATCAGTCCTAATGAGGTGGCTGGCTCTAGAACCTATCATAAAAAGTGAAGTCAGAAAGAGAAGGACAAGTACAATATACTAACACATATACATGGAATCTAGTAGGATGGTGATGATGGTACATGCAGTGAAGCAATGGAGAGACAGACATGGACAGTGGGCATATGGATATTGTGGGGAAGGAACAGTGGGTGGGAGGCGTAAAGGAAGGAGCATGAAGGCCTGTACTATCATATGTGCAGAAAATAGCTCTAGTCATTGCTCTGTGAGAAAAGGAGATCCTTCAGGGGTGCTGTGGGGCGGTCTGGAAGGGTGGGATGGGGGGGATATACATATGACTAATCTGGGAACATACATATCTATAAACAACAAAACTCTGTAAAAGTTAAAAGTAAAATAAAAGTTAAAAAAAAAAAGAAATCAAAGAACAGGAAATAACATTCATTTTGTTGATGGTTTTTAAGAACACCATGACAGATGCAAGAAAAAGGATTCTGACCCCATGGAGTTTGCAACAACCAACCACCGCTCTTCTTTTAGTACAAAAAAAGCCTGGGTTCTAACTCAGGGAAGGTGATTCTTTGGGACACTAGTCAACCATCTTCTTGGTCTGCTTGCTTTCTGAATAAAGTTGCTATTCCTGACCCACCTCCTCCCCCCTAACAAAAAAAACAATCTAGTGCTCTGGAGCGCATGCACCCAGCGCCACTGCTCTGCACTGAGAGTGGCCACTGCAATGGGAGGCCCACGCAGGCCAAAGAATAAGGATGGATCAAAATAAATAAATAGAAAACCAATAAAAACAGGCCAAAACTGAAAAAAAAAAAAAAAAAGGTTACAAACCAAAAAACTATCAGCAACATCAGCAATGCCTTGATAATATAATTATCAAGGGACTAATATTTAAAATACTTTAAAACTACCCTAAATCAGTTGAGGGACAAATAATGCTATTTTTTTTTTTTTTTTTTTACAGTGAGCAAAAGAGGTGAACAAGCAATTAAATAAAGAGGACATCTAAAAGTCTAATGAACTGGTAAGAAACATAGGCAAGGAAATGCAAAGTTAATGAATGAGGAGATACCACCTCACAACCACCAGACTGGACAAAATTTTAAATCAGACGGTACCAGCTGCTGGTGAGGCTCTGGAGACACCCAGACCTCTACTGACAATGAGGTCAACTGTTACAGCTTTAGAGAGCAACATGGCAATGTGAGTTAAGACACACACATTCTATACATCAGCAATTCTGCTTTTAGATATGTATCTTAGAGAGACTTCCTCAAGTGTCCATTGGTGTTTGTAGCAGGAATGCTAAAAAAGTGAGAGAAAATGAGAAAATTTTAAATGTCCATTATTAAGGAAGTAGATTTTTAAAATTGTGACATATTCTTTAAATACAATATTACATATATAGCAATTTATACTAATTTAGAAATTTATATATCAAAAGTCTGTAAGAGTACAATACTAAAGAATTTATGTAAAATTTAAGAAGCATAAAATACTATGTGCGTGTGTGCACATGCATATGTTCGGTCATGCCCAACTCTTTGGGATCTGATGAACTGTAGCCCTCCAGGCTCCACTGTCTATGGAATTTTCCAGCTAAGAACACTGGAGTGGGTTGCCACACTCCAGGGCATCTTCCTGACCCAGAGATCAAATCTGTATCTCTTGTGTCTCCTGAATTAGTAGGCAGATTCTTTACCACGGTGCCACCTGGGAAGCCCATAAATACTCTAGAGTGATTCAAAAATAATTTAACAAATGGAAAAAAATGAACCAACTACTTATATAAGACATGGATGAATCTGAAAAATATGATGAGTGAAAAAAAGCCATACACAAGATTGTATGCCAAATGATCCCATGTATATAAAGTTCTAGAATTGCCAATGGTCTACAGTGATGGAAAACAGATCAGCGGTTCCGAGGATAAGGACTACTGACTGGACTGGGGTAATGAAAGCATTTTATGCTTTTATTGAGGTGTTGGTTACATTTGTCATCAAGCTTAAAATCTGTACATCTTACTGCATATCGGGTATCATCAATAAACCTTATTTCATGTAAACAGAACTCAATGCTTTTTAAAAAAACATAATACTTGAAAACTGGGTTGTGGTCAATAAACAACCTGCAAAGGAAACATCAGAGATATTTCTAAAATCCTACAAGTATTCAGTATGTGCCTTTCTTTTTTTTTTCTTTTTTAACTTTTTTTTTTTTAATTAGATCCATTTTAATAAAGTGTACAGGAGTTTACAACTCAAACAATTATCCATAAAACTATCAGATACATGAGAGAGACCACACAAAGGATGCGATAACATAAATTCAAGAGTTTGCAAAAAAGAGGTATTGCAAAAACAGTTAAGATTGACTTTATAAATGTCTCTTTCCCTTTCTCATGTTCACAGTCCTTGAGATTGCATGCATGTATTGTTTTGTGAGGTCAGACAACCTCAATACTTCTCACAGCTGGGTGGACTTCCTCATTCAGTCAACTCAAAATATAGTCAGTAGAGGGAGTTTACCTCGTCTTCACAGAACGAGCAAGGTCTGTGGCCTGTATTCTGTCTCCTAACAAATGACATTAAATGTTCCCTCTCAATTTCAAAGTAACATCTTACAGGCCTTGCAGTGTTCTACTCACTACTGCCCTCCCAATACCACACATGAGCCAAGAGTACAGGTCAAATCCTACTGAGTGTCATCCTCGTAGATGAGAAGAGCATGCTTACTGCAGAAGGGAGTCTAAGGCAATGGCTGCCTTTTCTCCCCTTCATCTAGAACAACTCCAGTTCTAACTCAGAAAGTCGTAGGCAAACAGGACTGAATCTACTCATTCCTAACTCCTCCTGTCACCTCTTGGTATTCTTTGGATGCCTTCATTAGGAGGTCTTTAACACCATGGCAGAAAGTATGAGGATACACACACACACACACACACATGCACACACTCCACGCACACTCCTCAAATGGGAGTCTTTGGTAGACTCAAGAGTATAACTGACGATGAGTGAAAAAAGCCATACACAAGATTGTATGCCAAATGATCCCATGTATATAAAGTTCTAGAACCAATGGTCTACAGTGATGGAAAACAGATCAGCGGTTCCGAGGATAAGGACTACTGACTGGACTGGGGTAATGAAAGCATTTTATGCTTTTATTGAGGTGTTGGTTACATTTGTCATCAAGCTTAAAATCTGTACATCTTACTGCATATCGGGTATCATCAATAAACCTTATTTCATGTAAACAGAACTCAATGCTTTTTAAAAAAACATAATACTTGAAAACTGGGTTGTGGTCAATAAACAACCTGCAAAGGAAACATCAGAGATATTTCTAAAATCCTACAAGTATTCAGTATGTGCCTTTCTTTTTTTTTTCTTTTTTAACTTTTTTTTTTTTAATTAGATCCATTTTAATAAAGTGTACAGGAGTTTACAACTCAAACAATTATCCATAAAACTATCAGATACATGAGAGAGACCACACAAAGGATGCGATAACATAAATTCAAGAGTTTGCAAAAAAGAGGTATTGCAAAAACAGTTAAGATTGACTTTATAAATGTCTCTTTCCCTTTCTCATGTTCACAGTCCTTGAGATTGCATGCATGTATTGTTTTGTGAGGTCAGACAACCTCAATACTTCTCACAGCTGGGTGGACTTCCTCATTCAGTCAACTCAAAATATAGTCAGTAGAGGGAGTTTACCTCGTCTTCACAGAACGAGCAAGGTCTGTGGCCTGTATTCTGTCTCCTAACAAATGACATTAAATGTTCCCTCTCAATTTCAAAGTAACATCTTACAGGCCTTGCAGTGTTCTACTCACTACTGCCCTCCCAATACCACACATGAGCCAAGAGTACAGGTCAAATCCTACTGAGTGTCATCCTCGTAGATGAGAAGAGCATGCTTACTGCAGAAGGGAGTCTAAGGCAATGGCTGCCTTTTCTCCCCTTCATCTAGAACAACTCCAGTTCTAACTCAGAAAGTCGTAGGCAAACAGGACTGAATCTACTCATTCCTAACTCCTCCTGTCACCTCTTGGTATTCTTTGGATGCCTTCATTAGGAGGTCTTTAACACCATGGCAGAAAGTATGAGGATACACACACGCACGCACACACACATGCACACACTCCACGCACACTCCTCAAATGGGAGTCTTTGGTAGACTCAAGAGTATAACTGACTTGCCATTTCAGAAAAGTGATATTTTTCTTTCACTCCCCAAGTCTCACTTTAACTGACCTTGGGGAAAGAAGTCATTTCTGCAATTCCTCACCAAAAGGAATCACACAGATCCCTCTAACATGTATATATGGTTCTATTGCAATGCACTGTGGATAGCATTGACTTGACTTCAAGAACAAAACATTGCTATCATAAACTCAAAACACTGTCACTCATATGGAGATGGCTGAGAAGTAGCTCAGACTAAATTTCTTACGGAATTACAAGTTACAGTTAACCATTTTACAAGCTGTTCTAGAGTCCCTTCACACATAATCTTTCCCCAGCGTCCCAGGAGAGCATAAGGCTTTTGACTCGTGTCTCCAGAGAGTAAGGCTGGGCTTCTGCCAACCTTCATTCACCTTTTCTTCTAGTCCATAAGATAGGCGGAAGGTGAACCATTTCATTCTTATTTGAAATTATTCCAATGTGGTGAGGTTATCACAGGTTAGGCTGGCCTCTTCCCTTGCTTCCCACTCCAACAGCAGCTCTGGGTCACGCTCTTCCTTCTCGCTGCTTCCACCTCCTGACCAACTCTGGTCCTTCCCCGCATGGCCCGGCCTGGCGTGGCAGCCCCTCTTCTCTCTCTCCGAGCCTCTGGACGGCTTGCTGGGCAGCTCCTCTTGGCTGGACAGGCTAGCATCCTTGTCTTTTCTTCCCAGCCTCTGGGCCTCCCCGTGGACTCCATCCAGGATGGAGGAGAGCATGTCCACATCCAGCAGGCGCTCTGAGATCCGGCTACGGAAACCTAAGTCCAGGCCAAGGAAGGACTTCGGGTCAGAAGTAGCGGAGTCTGAGCGCTGTAGCTCCTTCATGTGCTCACTGACCTCTGCCTCTTCGCTCGCCTCTGATCTGCTCTCCTTCGGGACAGAGGGCTCCGTCTTGGGCTCCTCTGCGGCCTCTTCCTTCCTGGACCGCTCCTCTCCTGCCTCCACCGGGTCCTCTGGCACCTCCTTCTCACTGGCTTTGGCAGGCTGGTCGCCCCCGGGGTCCACCGCACTTCTGGACGTCCCAGCATCATTCTTCTCATTCTCTTCTTCTTCTGGGAGCCAACCTGCCTCTCCTTCTCTTTCCTGCCGCCCTTTGCCATCGGCACTGCTCAGGCTGCTGTCTGCGCCCTGGCTGAAGAGCTTACCAGGAGTAGGGGGCCCGGCAGCACCGGAGTCCAGAGAAACGTCCTTCTCCTCCGGCGGGCTGGCTCTTGGAGATTCCTCATACTCAAAGTCAGCCCCCAGCGCCCCGATGTCCAGGTGCAGATTCTTAAGAAGCTCACTTGAGCTGCGGACACTCTGGTTGCCACTCTCTGCCTCCTCCTCCTCGTTAGGCTCCTCCCCTAAGGCCAAGAGGCTGAAAGCGTTCTTGCCCTCCTGGACGGAGCCCAGGAGACCTTTCATATGAGCAGAAGGCTTGAGACCCTGTGACAGCAGCGAGAGTTCTCCAGGCTGACCGGACTTCACCGCACTCCCCAGGATCACACTCTGCGATCCACGAAGAGCAGGGGGCGGCGCATCCGCCAGGCCCCTTAATGGGGTCAGGCCCCCGAGAGGGACGTGGACGGGGGCTAACGAGGAGCCCCGGGCCAGGGAACTCTTCGAGGTCTCTCCTTGCTTCCCATCCACAGCTCTGGGTCACGCTCTTCCTTCTCGCTGCTTCCACCTCCTGACCAACTCTGGTCCTTCCCCGCATGGCCCGGCCTGGCGTGGCAGCCCCTCTTCTCTCTCTCCGAGCCTCTGGACGGCTTGCTGGGCAGCTCCTCTTGGCTGGACAGGCTAGCATCCTTGTCTTTTCTTCCCAGCCTCTGGGCCTCCCCGTGGACTCCATCCAGGATGGAGGAGAGCACGTCCACATCCAGCAGGCGCTCTGAGATCCGGCTACGGAAACCTAAGTCCAGGCCAAGGAAGGACTTCGGGTCAGAAGTAGCGGAGTCTGAGCGCTGTAGCTCCTTCATGTGCTCACTGACCTCTGCCTCTTCGCTCGCCTCTGATCTGCTCTCCTTCGGGACAGAGGGCTCCGTCTTGGGCTCCTCTGCGGCCTCTTCCTTCCTGGACCGCTCCTCTCCTGCCTCCACCGGGTCCTCTGGCACCTCCTTCTCACTGGCTTTGGCAGGCTGGTCGCCCCCGGGGTCCACTGCACTTCTGGACGTCCCAGCATCATTCTTCTCATTCTCTTCTTCTTCTGGGAGCCAACCTGCCTCTCCTTCTCTTTCCTGCCGCCCTTTGCCATCGGCACTGCTCAGGCTGCTGTCTGCGCCCTGGCTGAAGAGCTTGCCAGGAGTAGGGGGCCCGGCAGCACCGGAGTCCAGAGAAACGTCCTTCTCCTCCGGCGGGCTGGCTCTTGGAGATTCCTCATACTCAAAGTCAGCCCCCAGCGCCCCGATGTCCAGGTGCAGATTCTTAAGAAGCTCACTTGAGCTGCGGACACTCTGGTTGCCACTCTCTGCCTCCTCCTCCTCGTTAGGCTCCTCCCCTAAGGCCAAGAGGCTGAAAGCGTTCTTGCCCTCCTGGACGGAGCCCAGGAGACCTTTCATATGAGCAGAAGGCTTGAGACCCTGTGACAGCAGCGAGAGTTCTCTAGGCTGACCGGACTTCACCGCACTCCCCAGGATCACACTCTGCGATCCACGAAGAGCAGGGGGCAGCGCATCCGCCAGGCCCCTTAATGGGGCCAGGCCCCCGAGAGGGACGTGGACGGGGGCTAACGAGGAGCCCCGGGCCAGGGAACTCTTCGAGGTCTCTTTGTGCTTCTTGTCTTTCTTTTTCCTTTTTCTTTTCCTTCTTTTTAGTGGCCCCAGGAGTTGACAGCTTTCCCCGCTCTTGGATCACCAAGTTCCGATAGTGTTCATCACGGGGGTGATCCCACGTGGACTGCCCGTTGGCAAAGTTGAAATAGTAAATGTCACCTGTGATGTCCTTGCTCAGTGGGGATGTAGGTCTCATCATAATCTTCCTCCAAAACCAGCTGGTCTCCTATGCGGTTGGGTCTTCCAGCCATGATTGGTCTGGGCTCGAACGCCTGTACCCCACCCGGGGAGGGCCAAGGCGCTGGCTCCTGCCTCTGTGCGGTTTCCCTAGCACCACCCCGGCTCCCCGCTTCCAGGGACGCCGGGGTGTTGCCCTGCAGCCGCCAACAGTATGTGCCTTTCTTATCATAAGGCACACATCATTCCTGTGGCCCATTTCTCTCAGGCCCTTTGAAACAGGCTGCTGTTAATGGCCGAAACAGCATTCCCTTGAGGCTACAAAGAAGAAATGGTACAGACGCACAGAATGGCATTCCCTCAAGGCTACAGGGAAGAAATGGTACAAACACAGAGGTTCTTGATATATCTTCACAAGAAGTTACATGCTGGGGTAGCTGAGAGACCTGGAGGCAGATTCCAGAGGCAGGCCAATCTTTTGAACAGAGTCTAATCCATACCAGTAAATCTGCGCATCAGGAAATCTCTGAACTGCCTAACAGAAGTGAGGCAGTAAACATGTTCCCCCCTCAAAAAAACCCCATTTTTGATGTTTTTGCAAAAAAGAACTGATGGAGACTTACATGCTTCATTTGGCATAGATGTTTGCTTGCAGTGAATCCCTTACAAGGTCAGTTGTGAAATGCTCGTTTTCAGTGTCCCATTTGTGGAGGTTATTAATGATTCATTTTTCCACTTTAAGTTTAGCCTTATCACTGGTTAAGTATCTCTGCTTCTCTGCGACCCAGAAATCTGCATCAAAGCTCACTGCTTGCTTTAACTGTCTCCATGAGGGCTTGAGCCCAGGATAAAGTAGTGAGGTTTTATTCTCCATTTGTGGACAACAAGTGGTAGGCTGAGGGATGCCTTCCTTAATTTCAATATCCTGGGACCTCCCTGAAGAGAGACCCAAATTTACCTTACTGCTTCTTCTATTGTGGATGCCCTGGCTTGGTCTTTGTCTTTCTTTTGCCTCTAAGTCACCATTTATTTTTCATCCATCTTTTATTCTTTGGCTTGTGTGGGCTTCCCATTGCAGTGGCCTCTATTGTTGGAGAGCACTTGCCTCTGGGCGCATGCGCTCCAGAGCGCTGGCTTGTAATGGACATACCAGCCCAGCTGCTCCGTGGCATGTGGGATCTTCCCAGGTCAGGAATCAGAAACTGGTGCCCCTTGTACTGCAAGGCAGACTCTTTACTCACTGGACCACAAAGGAAGCCCTGGCTCTGTTATTTTTAAAAAAAATTTTTTTAAATTTTGGCCTATTTTTCTAATTTTTTTTTTTATCCATCTTTAATTTTTGGCCTGTGTGGGCTTCCCATTGCAGTGGCCTCTATTGTTGGAGAGCACTTGCCTCTGGGCGCATGCGCTCCAGAGCGCTGGCTTGTAATGGACATACCAGCCCAGCTGCTCCGTGGCATGTGGGATCTTCCCAGGTCAGGAATCAGAAACTGGTGCCCCTTGTACTGCAAGGCAGACTCTTTACTCACTGGACCACAAAGGAAGCCCTGGCTCTGTTATTTTTTAAAAAAATTTTTTTAAATTTTGGCCTATTTTTCTAATTTTTTTTTTTATCCATCTTTAATTTTTGGCCTGTGTGGGCCTCCCATTGCAGTGGCCTCTCCTGTTGCAGAGCACCGGCTCTGGGCGCATGCGCTCCAGAGCGCTGGTTTGCTCTGGAACTAGTCCAGCTGCTCCATGACACGTGGAATCTTCTGGGGCCAGGGATCGAGCCAGTGCCCCACAGTGCAAGGCGGACTCTTTAACCGCTGGACCACCAGGGAAGCCCCCTGTCTTTTTTAATATATAAAATTTATTTGGCTGTGCCGGGTCTTAGCTGTGGCCTACAGATCATCAGCTGGGGCATGCAAACTCTTAGTTGCAGCATGTGGGATCTAGTTCCCTGACCAGGAAGCTCTGAACCTGGGCTCTCTGCATTGACAGTTTGGAGTCTTAGCCACTAGACAACCAAGGTGAGAGTCTGGAGTCTTAGCCACTAGACAACCAGGGAAGTCTCCTGGCTCTGTCCTTTAAGGTGCACCCTTTCTGCTCCACTTCAATGTACCAGTGGTAGTAATCTGACAGTCTGGTAGGAGTTCATTGTCTGGTACACACAATGACATTTGCACTGCAGTAATACAACCAAGTTATACTCTACAAGTTGATGTATGGCACATGTTTATACATGACTGTTACCCGGTAATAAAACTTTGAAAGTGTCCAACTCTTTTTTTATTGCTATGTATATTGTTTAAATGTATATAAAAAAGTAAACATGAACAGAAATGATACATGCTTGCTTCTATGGAGGAAAGTTAGGAACAGGATGGCAACAAGAATGGGTTTCAACTGTACCTATAAAGCATCTTTAAATTTTTTTAAAATGAGGTATATGGGGTAAATGTTAGTGTATTTTATCTTTTTTTTTTTTAATGAAGTATAGTTGATTCAAAGTGTGTTCATTTCTGTATAGCAAAGTGATTTGATTAGACACACACACATACATACATATTATACACCCTTTTTTTATATTCTTTTCCATTAGTTTATATTCACAGGGTGCTGAATGTAACTCCCTGTGCTATACAGTAGGACCTTGTTGTTTATCCATTCTGTATATAATAGTATGTATCTGTCAACCAAACTATAATTCCAACTCCTATTCCCTCTCCCTATCTTTCCTTCTCCTTGGTGACCACAAGTCCATTCTCTGAGTCTTTCAGTGTCATATTTTAGATTCCACATGTAAGTGATATCATATCGTATCTGTTTTTCTCCTCTGAATTAGTAAGATAATCAAAGCATGAAAATCTCACTTATGATAACCTCTAGTTCCATCCATGTTGCTCCAAATGGCATTATTTCTTTCTTTTTTATTGGCTGAGCAGTATTCGATTGTCTACAAGTCCATCATCTTCATCAATGGACATTTACATTGTTATCATGTCTTGGCTACTGTGAACAGTCTTGGCACTATGCACATAAAGGTACATGTACCTGTTGTTTTTTGCCATACCAAGAAACTTGCAGGATATTAGTTCCCGATCAGGGATTAAACCCAGGTCCTCAGTAGTAAAAGCACAAAGTCGGACCACTAGGGAATTTCTTGTCTTTTGAATTAAGTTTTCTCTGGAGTGGGAATGCTAGATCATATGGTAGTTCTATGAACCTCCCATACTGTTTTCCACAGTGGCTGGACCAACTTACATTCCCACCAACAGCGTAGGAGGGGTGTGTGTATATGTATAATTTATTTTCAGCTGCACTGAGTCTTAGTTGCTCTGTGTGGGCTTTCTCTAGTTGCAGTGAGTGGGAGATAGTCTTCACTGCAGAGCGCGGGCTTCTCACTGCGGTGGCTCCTCTGTGGAGCACAGGTTCCACGGTGCGCAGGCTTCAGTAGCTGCAGCTACATGGGGTTTGTATCTCATAGACTCTAGAGCACAGGCTCAGTAGTTGTGGCACATAATTGTCATAGGTACTCCACAGCATGTCGAAACTCCCCAGACCAGGATCAAACCCATGTTCTCTGCACTGGCAAGCAGATTAATAGCCACTGTGCCACCAGGGAAATTCCATTTGTAGACTTTTTAATCATGGCCATTCTGACTAGTGTAAGGTGGTAATAACTCAATGTATGATAGTTTAAATTTGTATTCCGCTAATAATTTAGGGATATGAAACATCTTTTCAAGTGCCTACTGTCCATCTGTATATCTTCTTTAGGGAAATGTCTAATTTAGGTCTTTGGCCCATTTTTCTTTTTTCTCTTTCTTTTCACATTTACAGGAGACTTACAAAATACAGGACAAAGTTACAGACAGTTACAGGTAAGTAGCTGGAGTTTCAATATAAAACTCTCAAAAATTAATAGAATGAATATACAAAAAAGCAGAAGAATCAGTAGATCTAAAAAGCACCATGAGGCTTCCCTGGTGGTCCAGTGGGTAAGGACACCACCTTGCAGTGCAAGGGGCGCTGGTTAGATCCCTGGCCTGGGAAGATCCCACGTGCCGCAGAGCGGCTGGACCGATGTGTCCAATTGCCGAGCCGGAGCTCTGGAGCGCGTGCGCCCAAAGCCAGTGGTCTGCAACAAGAGAGGCCACTGCAATGGGAGGCCCACATGGCCAAACAACAAAGATGGATGAAAATAGATAAATGAAAGATCAATAGAAGTGCCCCCCTCCCCAAAAGCACCATGAACCAATTCAACATAATTAAGACTTATACTGTATGATTTTAATACCTTCAGTCCATGAATTTTTTTTTCAACTTTTATTTTTAACTATTCCATGAAATTTTTGGGGGTGGGGTGGGGGAGGGAGGGGGTCAGGTGGGCCACTTCTCTTGGTCTTTCATTTATCTATTTTTTATCCATCTTTGTTCTTTGGCTCCTGTGGGCCTCCCATCGCGGTGGCGTCTGTCGTTGCAGAGCGCTGGCTCTGGGCGCATGCGCTCCAGAGCTCCGGCTCGGTAATTGGACACATCGGTCCAGCCGCTCCGCGGCACGTGGGCTCTTCCCAGGCCAGGGATCGAACCGGCGCCCCTTGCACTGCAAGGCGGTGTCCTTACCCACTGGACCACCAGGGAAGCCCTCCATGAAATTTTTGTACCTTGCTTTATGTTCCTGGATATGTTCCAGTGTCTCCCAGTTGACAGTCTATGGGAACTTGAATAGAATTTGTATCCTACTGTTGTGTGAAAATTGCCCATTTTTCAACTGTTGTTTTTTGTTGTTATTGAGTTGTATGAGATGTGTGTGTATTTTGTAAGGTGGTAATAACTCAATGTATGATAGTTTAAATTTGTATTCCGCTAATAATTTAGGGATATGAAACATCTTCAATATTTATCTTCTTTAGGGAAATGTCTAATTTAGGTCTTTGGCCCATTTTTCTTTTTTCTCTTTCTTTTCACATTTACAGGAGACTTACAAAATACAGGACAAAGTTACAGACAGTTACAGGTAAGTAGCTGGAGTTTCAATATAAAACTCTCAAAAATTAATAGAATGAATATACAAAAAAGCAGAAGAATCAGTAGATCTAAAAAGCACCATGAGGCTTCCCTGGTGGTCCAGTGGGTAAGGACACCACCTTGCAGTGCAAGGGGCGCTGGTTAGATCCCTGGCCTGGGAAGATCCCACGTGCCGCAGAGCGGCTGGACCGATGTGTCCAATTGCCGAGCCGGAGCTCTGGAGCGCGTGCGCCCAAAGCCAGTGGTCTGCAACAAGAGAGGCCACTGCAATGGGAGGCCCACATGGCCAAAGAACAAAGATGGATGAAAATAGATAAATGAAAGATCAATAGAAGTGCCCCCCTCCCCAAAAGCACCATGAACCAATTCAACATAATTAAGACTTATACTGTATGATTTTAATACCTTCAGTCCATGAATTTTTTTTTCAACTTTTATTTTTAACTATTCCATGAAATTTTTGGGGGTGGGGTGGGGGAGGGAGGGGGTCAGGTGGGCCACTTCTCTTGGTCTTTCATTTATCTATTTTTTATCCATCTTTGTTCTTTGGCTCCTGTGGGCCTCCCATCGCGGTGGCGTCTGTCGTTGCAGAGCGCTGGCTCTGGGCGCATGCGCTCCAGAGCTCCGGCTCGGTAATTGGACACATCGGTCCAGCCGCTCCGCGGCACGTGGGCTCTTCCCAGGCCAGGGATCGAACCGGCGCCCCTTGCACTGCAAGGCGGTGTCCTTACCCACTGGACCACCAGGGAAGCCCTCCATGAAATTTTTGTACCTTGCTTTATGTTCCTGGATATGTTCCAGTGTCTCCTAGTTGACAGTCTATGGGAACTTGAATAGAATTTGTATCCTACTGTTGTGTGAAAATTGCCCATTTTTCAACTGTTGTTTTTTGTTGTTATTGAGTTGTATGAGATGTGTGTGTATTTTGTAAATTAAGACCTTGTCAATGCAACATTTGCAAATATTCTCTCCCAGTCTGTAAGCTGACTTTTTGCTTTGTTTATGGTTTCTTTTCTTTGCAAAAGCTTGTAAATTTAATTAGACCCCATTTATTTTTGTTCTTATATGGCCTTGGGAGACTGACCTAAGAAAACATTGGTATGATTTATGTCAGAGAATGTTTTGCCTATGTTCTCTTTTAGGAGTTTAATAGTATCCTGTCTTACGTTTTAAGTGTTACGTGTTTAAGGCATTTTGAATTTATTTTTATGTATGGCATGAGGGTCTGTTTTAACTTCAATGACTTACATGTGGCTGTTCAACTTTTTCAGCACCATTTGCTGAAGAAATTGTCTTTTTTCCCTCGTATATTTGTATATTTTTGCTTCCTTTATGTAAGACTGTTCATAGGTGTGCAGGTTTACTTCTGGGCTCTATTCTGTTCCATTGATCCATGTATGTCTGTTTTTGTGCTAATATCATGCCATTTTGATGACTGTAGTTTTGCAGTATTGTCTGAAGTCTGGGAGGGTTATGCATTCTGCTTTTTTCTTTTTCCTGAGGACTGCTTTAGCAATTCGGGGTCTTTTATGGTTCCATATAGTTTAGGATTATTCTAGTTCTGTGAAAAATGTCATGGATAATTTGATAGGGATCACATTACACTTGTAGACTGCTTTGGGTAGTATGGCCGTTTTAACAATATTAATTCTTCCAATACAAGAGCACAGGATATCTTTCTATGTCAGTGTATTTTAGATCTGGGTACATAGGTCAATGTCATTTTTGGTATTTTTCTATAGATTAATAATTTTTAAATGAATAATAAAATGTAATGTATTAGCTTTTATGAAGAAAAGAAATAATCAAAAGGAAAATACCTGTAATGGAAAACTGAGTCCTCACACAGTGAACTTATGTGAGGCACACTTCAAACACAGCTCCCTATGCATTTTGTCACAACTAGCTGAGAGGAGACAGGACAAAGATAAGCTACTCACAAGAACAAAACTGGGACTGGGAAAGCAGTAGCACCTTACCCAACCTCTACTCCATCCTGGAAACCTCAATTTTTGTGATGCGCGGGCCTAATCTTCCTTCCATTTTACAGGCGGGGAAATGGAGATCTAGGGAGGTTAAGAATGTTTCCCAGGAACACACAACTGACAGAGTTAGGATTTTAACTTGGGTAGTCTGACTGTGGGACTCAAACTTTAACCATGACACTAAGACAGCAATAACAACAACAACAACGAAAAGCATATAGTAAACATACCACAAGGCACCCTGAACCTAGGCTTAAATTGTGACTGAGTACATATGAGCGGGATAAACTGAACTATTCAACTTTTCTCAAATTGCTTTTTTCAGCACTGTGAAAAGTCTCAGGTGACATAATAAATCATGTAGCAATTACATCTACCACAATTATGATTATAAATGGGTCACAAAGAATATGACAAAGATCTGCCTTGGGTCATTCATCCCTCTAAGCCTCTTAATGTACATCTAAGACCACGTTATTCACACAACTATAGACTCCACCTCAGTCTCCAGATTAATCTTGTCTTTCACCAGAGGTGACTTAGAAATTTTTCATAATTTAGCATCATTTTCTAACAAATGGCTTTAATCCTTGTTCTAAAACTAAGATTCTACCTTATCCCTAGTTCTAGCTTTTGCTTCATTCTCTTACACCTCTCCTAGTTCTAAAGACTTATTAGGGTGCTTATAAGACTGATATATGTTATCACATTTAAGCCTCAAAACAGTAGGTATTATTACATAACTTATTTCTCAGACAAAACTAGACACACGAAGGTCAAAATGTCCAAGGTTGTTTAATGTCAGAATTAGAAACAAACCCAGATTAGCTGGCTGCAAGGCCATTATTTTTCCTAACAGGCAGTATTCAAGCTCTGTTTCCAAGACTGCCTGGAGACTCAAGGGCTGCCAAGGGAGACAGAAGAGAGAGTTGTACAGCTCTCAACTCACTTTTACAGATACCTATATTATGATGATTGCCCCACACCCCTTGGATGTCATGGGTTTCGTTCTCACAAGTGTGCTTGCCTGGACTGAATCTAAACTCAGCCACCCACAACCCAAAACAGACTTCTCTTCAGGAGCTACTGTCTTTCCAGTCATCCTAGCACAGCTTCCATTCCACTTCCACTCCTAGGTCTGCATGAAAATAACACAAAGTAGTTCTGGAAGTCATTTTATAAATGGCCACCATTAGGTGTAAGTAATAGTATCAATTCTCCCAGAGGATGGAAGTAGAGATTAATATGACACGCACATCATCCAAAAGAGTAGATTATGTCATGAGAATTAATTTTAGGAATACACTTATACTTTCAAATTCATTATTCACAACTATGAATTAGAGTATTTCAGAATAAAGCTTATAATGACATCCCACAGAACCGTTGGAGGGCAACAATACAGCCCTCATCACCAACACTGGAGATAAACGTGACCTGAATTACAAACTGAAATATCAGCATTAAGTTTCAGTCTGATGTGAAACCTCTTTCTATTGTCACTGGCAAAGTACAATAATACCACTATCTTACAGTATTATGAGTACTCAGTTCCTCTTCTTTCAAGCTGGATGACTAAATACCATGGATATGCCGCTATGGTTATTTCTCAAAGTGTGGTTCATAGAGTGGCTGCATAAGAACCTTCTGAGGCACTATTTATAAAATGTAGACTCCTGGGCCCCCTAAGCAACCTAAGGAATCAAAATTTCTGTAAGATCAGATAATTTGCATTTTTGACACATTCACCCAGACACTGACTTGAAACTCAACTGTATAAATCCATTTAGTATGTCCTACTATTTAGGTATGAGATTCATTAAAACAGAAACAAAAGAACCTTTCTCTATTGGGCTGTATTGCACATATGTAGTGTTTTTCTGTATGTGTCTGAAAAAGTTTAGGAGACAAGAATACTGATCATAACAGCATCCTCAAAAGCAATATACCTCAAAGTAAATTTTTACTTTTTAGAAAAAGCCTTAGGATAGTGTAGCTCTTAACCAAGAGTTTGTAGTAAACTAATTAGTCTTCACTCAGTTTAGCAGTCCACACAGTTTATTCAGCAACAGAACAGGAAAGAACGTCAATCATGACAGACATAAGGCAGATACAGGGTAGATCTCTGAGTACATTCTTTATACAGACTCAACAAATGACTTTTAACAACATGTGGCAGGCATGATTTGTTGCATACTAACAGCCAGTCATTCCTCACTTACTCCTTCCTAAGAGAGTCCTGATTTTATTAGGGGAGACAATGTGTCACTGCCCATCCCTGTACGGTGTAAGTAATAGTATCAATTCTCCCAGAGGATGGAAGTAGAGATTAATATGACACGCACATCATCCAAAAGAGTAGATTATGTCATGAGAATTAATTTTAGGAATACACTTATACTTTCAAATTCATTATTCACAACTATGAATTAGAGTATTTCAGAATAAAGCTTATAATGACATCCCACAGAACCGTTGGAGGGCAACAATACAGCCCTCATCACCAACACTGGAGATAAACGTGACCTGAATTACAAACTGAAATATCAGCATTAAGTTTCAGTCTGATGTGAAACCTCTTTCTATTGTCACTGGCAAAGTACAATAATACCACTATCTTACAGTATTATGAGTACTCAGTTCCTCTTCTTTCAAGCTGGATGACTAAATACCATGGATATGCCGCTATGGTTATTTCTCAAAGTGTGGTTCATAGAGTGGCTGCATAAGAACCTTCTGAGGCACTATTTATAAAATGTAGACTCCTGGGCCCCCTAAGCAACCTAAGGAATCAAAATTTCTGTAAGATCAGATAATTTGTATTTTTGACACATTCACCCAGACACTGACTTGAAACTCAACTGTATAAATCCATTTAGTATGTCCTACTATTTAGGTATGAGATTCATTAAAACAGAAACAAAAGAACCTTTCTCTATTGGGCTGTATTGCACATATGTAGTGTTTTTCTGTATGTGTCTGAAAAAGTTTAGGAGACAAGAATACTGATCATAACAGCATCCTCAAAAGCAATATACCTCAAAGTAAATTTTACTTTTTAGAAAAAGCCTTAGGATAGTGTAGCTCTTAACCAAGAGTTTGTAGTAAACTAATTAGTCTTCACTCAGTTTAGCAGTCCACACAGTTTATTCAGCAACAGAACAGGAAAGAACGTCAATCATGACAGACATAAGGCAGATACAGGGTAGATCTCTGAGTACATTCTTTATACAGACTCAACAAATGACTTTTAACAACATGTGGCAGGCATGATTTGTTGCATACTAACAGCCAGTCATTCCTCACTTACTCCTTCCTAAGAGAGTCCTGATTTTATTAGGGGAGACAATGTGTCCTGCCCAGGCACTGTCAACTCCATTCCCCTCTGTCAGGTATCCCAGGCTCCCCTGTGAATCAAGGATGTAAGGGAGAATCCTTGCAATGAGATGTAAGGAAAAACCTGAGGGGTTTCTGAAAGACTTTTTTTCTCCCGAATAAAAGACTAGACTTGAATGGACAAAGCTTTTTGCTCCGTAATTCTAGCCTTTGAGAGACTGAAATGTCTGGAGCAGCAGCAAGCTACATTGTACTCACTGAGAAAACAACTAGGAAGATAAAAAGTCAGTATGATATAAGGATCCCAGAGAGGAAAGACAGAACCTGGGATCTTGAGAACACTGTTGAGTTGCTACATAAGCAATGGATTATCTTGCAGCGTAAGTAGAATTTTTAAATTGTTCAGAGAACTCAGAGATGTTTTCAACTGCTTTTTGCAAGTTTCTTAACTCAAATTCTGGTTCCACAATTCTTATGAACAAGTGAAGGCCAGAATAAGGCCAATGTCAGCTAAGTCCTTCTTAGTTCTACGAAAAATGCTTCTCCTAAACTGTTCATAATATATATGGAGTCAAGTTGGATAATTCCTTCTGTCACTTAGCTCCTAACACAGGTACTTCTCCATTTTCAGGGGAGGACATTCTAAACTGTCACCAAAGACAGGATGGTAGTGGTAGTTTAGTCACTAAGTTGTATCCAACTCCTGCGACCCCATGAACTGTAGCCAGCCAGGCTCCTCTGTCCATGGAATTCTCTGGGCAAGAATACTGGAGTGAGTTTCCACTTCCTTTTCTAGGGGATCTTCCCCACCCAGGAATCGAACCTGGGTCAAACACAGGATAGTCTTTGCTTATGTAGAGTCAAGTTAAGTGCAGACAATGGCATTTCTGCATATTATTCTATAACTTATATAGGTGTTGCCTGATTGAATGTGGTTTCTCTGACAGTGACCAGTTATCAATAATGTCAAAGCCACAACGAGGAAAAGCCAAGTAGAGTCAATGATGACTTTTAACAACATGTGGCAGGCATGATTTGTTGCATACTAACAGCCAGTCATTCCTCACTTACTCCTTCCTAAGAGAGTCCTGATTTTATTAGGGGAGACAATGTGTCCTGCCCAGGCACTGTCAACTCCATTCCCCTCTGTCAGGTATCCCAGGCTCCCCTGTGAATCAAGGATGTAAGGGAGAATCCTTGCAATGAGATGTAAGGAAAAACCTGAGGGGTTTCTGAAAGACTTTTTTTCTCCCGAATAAAAGACTAGACTTGAATGGACAAAGCTTTTTGCTCCGTAATTCTAGCCTTTGAGAGACTGAAATGTCTGGAGCAGCAGCAAGCTACATTGTACTCACTGAGAAAACAACTAGGAAGATAAAAAGTCAGTATGATATAAGGATCCCAGAGAGGAAAGACAGAACCTGGGATCTTGAGAACACTGTTGAGTTGCTACATAAGCAATGGATTATCTTGCAGCGTAAGTAGAATTTTTAAATTGTTCAGAGAACTCAGAGATGTTTTCAACTGCTTTTTGCAAGTTTCTTAACTCAAATTCTGGTTCCACAATTCTTATGAACAAGTGAAGGCCAGAATAAGGCCAATGTCAGCTAAGTCCTTCTTAGTTCTACGAAAAATGCTTCTCCTAAACTGTTCATAATATATATGGAGTCAAGTTGGATAATTCCTTCTGTCACTTAGCTCCTAACACAGGTACTTCTCCATTTTCAGGGGAGGACATTCTAAACTGTCACCAAAGACAGGATGGTAGTGGTAGTTTAGTCACTAAGTTGTATCCAACTCCT
Source organism: Tragulus kanchil (assembly GCA_022376925.1). NCBI lineage: Eukaryota > Metazoa > Chordata > Mammalia > Artiodactyla > Tragulidae > Tragulus > Tragulus kanchil. The sequence continues at coordinate 24,184,395 of JAIOJX010000024.1, read as the reverse complement.
GCGACCCCATGAACTGTAGCCAGCCAGGCTCCTCTGTCCATGGAATTCTCTGGGCAAGAATACTGGAGTGAGTTTCCACTTCCTTTTCTAGGGGATCTTCCCCACCCAGGAATCGAACCTGGGTCAAACACAGGATAGTCTTTGCTTATGTAGAGTCAAGTTAAGTGCAGACAATGGCATTTCTGCATATTATTCTATAACTTATATAGGTGTTGCCTGATTGAATGTGGTTTCTCTGACAGTGACCAGTTATCAATAATGTCAAAGCCACAACGAGGAAAAGCCAAGTAGAGTCAATGATGAATAAATGGTTATATATGGATAAATATATATAATTATCACTGATTAATATATAGAGGTGTAATTTAGAACAATACAGATTCTTATTAAAATGTCTAATTGTTTCACTGGAATAATCTAGAATTCAACTACAAGAATGCTTTCCCACAGAAGTTATTACTACAATATAATTAAAGTACACACAGTATGGGGCTTCTCCTCCAGGATTACCTTGTCATAATAACATCAACAATTAGGCTGTGGAGAATTTTAGGAGGAGTAAGCTAATTCCAAAACACAGGAAACATGGATTAATCAGGTTCCAGAGAAACAGTCTGGCTTGGACCACTGATTAACTTCATGCTGAACAAGAGACGCACGGACCCTGGAAGCAGATTCAACAATTTAAGCAGATTCCCAAAGTAGTGACAGTCTGAATCAGAGTTAGAAAGGAGTCATTTTTCCATCTTCCCTGGCTACTAGTACAAAACCCTCTAGAGTCTCCATGATTTCAATTGTTTAAGAAGTTATTTGCTTTGGCCAAGTTTTTTGTTTAAGGTTTTGTCTGTTCTTGTCAGGATTAACTGTAACGCGGGGTTAAAACCAGCAACTCTAGAGTCGTGTATTCTTTTTCTAACCAGTGGAGGACCCAGAAGAAATGGGTGGCAAGCTTTTTCAAAGGTCCACCTGGTAAGATTTTGAGGAGCCCACTCAAGTGGGAAAGACCAAGGAAGAACAAGGCTTCTATTAGCAGGATTATCAGGATAACACTCAGGGCAATAATCAGCTCTGCTAATACGGTCTAAGAAGACTTGGTAACATTCATTCTCAACCAATTCAGTTTGGTACAACCAGTGGCCCAGTTCTAAACTAGGGAACCACTGCTGCCCACAGTCAGGGCAATGTGAATTATCTGAGAACATTGCGACCTAGAGAGACAATACAGAAAGCAAACGTAACAGCAAGAGGCAACAATGATAGTAATGAGAGGCACGCAAATAATCAGACCTATTACAGGTTTGGTTTAGCTGTTTCTCAGTCCAACCACAATTACTTCAAGAGGGCAAAATTTGGCTTGCACCTCTGTGCAGCTCTTCAAGATTTCGATGTTTATTTTTCACCCACTTGCAGTCTATGAACTTAGGGACTGATCCAGTCTATGTTATCAGTCACTACTGGCAGCACAGGTGTCAAAACAGCTCCTTGAAATCCTAGCTTCTTAAGAAAGGGTTCTAGTCTAGGTTACTTTTTCTTGTTTGTTACCAGCTGCTGGTATTTGCAGAGGCACTTGGCTCACCCTGCTTTGCTGGTAAGTTATTATGTCTGCTCGGTGAACCAGAAGCTGACAGGTCCAAAGGGTCTTTGGTGGGCGCTGGCACTCTTGCCGTTGTAATACAAGTAGTACCCAAGTCTTAAGGCCTTAACACTTTATAGCGGTGCAGAGGGGTCAGGAAAACTTGGCAGTGTCCTCTTGAGCGTGGATCCAATGAAGTCTTTCTTGGGAGGACCTTAAGCAGGACCCAGTCACAGCGAAGTAGCTGCTGTTGAGTTGGTTGAAGGGTTCTGGGAATGCTTCATATACCTGTAAATAATAAAACTTCAGACGACTTATATGGGCTTTGACTTGCTCACAATATTATTAGAAACATGCATTTGAATATCATTTGGAATCAAAGTGGATGAGAGTTGTCTCATGGGATTCCCATGACAACTTCATATGGCTTCAAACCAACTTCTCTGTTGGGAGTTATGCCTGACAGGGCAACAGGGAAGATTTTGGCTCACTTAAAATTTGTACTAGTCTCATTTTGAGGGGGGGCTATGTATTTATTTTTCCTTTTGCACTCTGGGAATAATATGCTCTGTATAATCATTGTTAACATCGTAAACTTTTGAGATTTCTTTTCTCTCTTTTCTATGAGATGGGTGCCATATATAGTATTCCCAGAATGGGCAGGATAATGTTAACAATGATGACAGCCTTCTAAAACAAGACTTCAATGCAAGGAAAAACTTACAAAATTATTAGATAATATTCTTAGTAACAAACCATAGAAAGTTGGATGAGATCCTTCTGAAGGCTGAAAGAGGCACGCAAATAATCAGACCTATTACAGGTTTGGTTTAGCTGTTTCTCAGTCCAACCACAATTACTTCAAGAGGGCAAAATTTGGCTTGCACCTCTGTGCAGCTCTTCAAGATTTCGATGTTTATTTTTCACCCACTTGCAGTCTATGAACTTAGGGACTGATCCAGTCTATGTTATCAGTCACTACTGGCAGCACAGGTGTCAAAACAGCTCCTTGAAATCCTAGCTTCTTAAGAAAGGGTTCTAGTCTAGGTTACTTTTTCTTGTTTGTTACCAGCTGCTGGTATTTGCAGAGGCACTTGGCTCACCCTGCTTTGCTGGTAAGTTATTATGTCTGCTCGGTGAACCAGAAGCTGACAGGTCCAAAGGGTCTTTGGTGGGCGCTGGCACTCTTGCCGTTGTAATACAAGTAGTACCCAAGTCTTAAGGCCTTAACACTTTATAGCGGTGCAGAGGGGTCAGGAAAACTTGGCAGTGTCCTCTTGAGCGTGGATCCAATGAAGTCTTTCTTGGGAGGACCTTAAGCAGGACCCAGTCACAGCGAAGTAGCTGCTGTTGAGTTGGTTGAAGGGTTCTGGGAATGCTTCATATACCTGTAAATAATAAAACTTCAGACGACTTATATGGGCTTTGACTTGCTCACAATATTATTAGAAACATGCATTTGAATATCATTTGGAATCAAAGTGGATGAGAGTTGTCTCATGGGATTCCCATGACAACTTCATATGGCTTCAAACCAACTTCTCTGTTGGGAGTTATGCCTGACAGGGCAACAGGGAAGATTTTGGCTCACTTAAAATTTGTACTAGTCTCATTTTGAGGGGGGGCTATGTATTTATTTTTCCTTTTGCACTCTGGGAATAATATGCTCTGTATAATCATTGTTAACATCGTAAACTTTTGAGATTTCTTTTCTCTCTTTTCTATGAGATGGGTGCCATATATAGTATTCCCAGAATGGGCAGGATAATGTTAACAATGATGACAGCCTTCTAAAACAAGACTTCAATGCAAGGAAAAACTTACAAAATTATTAGATAATATTCTTAGTAACAAACCATAGAAAGTTGGATGAGATCCTTCTGAAGGCTGAAAGAGATACCACAAGGGACATGCCTCATTGCCCACATCTGTCTTTATCGGCTTAGTATAACACATTTAAGTTTAAGGCAACGAAAGCAGTCCTGAACTATTCTTGGGATATATGCAGTAAATCAGCTGGGATTTATAGATGCTTTCATCATCTTTGTACTCCTTCAGGACAGTGAATGTAACAACAAGGTGGAGTAGAGTATGGAACAACTAGACAGCCACCTAGAGTGAGCCACAGATCATCAGAGTTTCCCACACAGCCTGCCTTCTCCAGCGTTCTTTTGTGAATTCTGAGGCCCGATCCTGTGAGAGCACTAAGGAACACTGGGGAAGATGGGGGTCCTGTTTATACAGGGTTAAAACTATGTAAGATTTAGTTTATATAGCCTCTGCAAAGCAGAGGCAGTTATACCCTTCGCTGTGATCAGCCAAAGCATTTTCCTTATAGACTATCAACAGTAGCTGTGAGTCTCAGGTTTTAAAATGGCAACTTTAAAAGACAACTGAAGAGCCGCTTCTGAGAGTGCTGCAACATGGAGCCATTATTTTCGTGGGAGCTTCAGATGGGGTGAGACAGAACCAGTGTAGATACACAGATGTGTTTGGGTTCTTTTTTGAGGTTAGGAGACAAAGTATGCATGAAGGCTACCAATCCAGTCCCTTGGGCAGTGAACAGAAAGTAAGATTCCTGACCTTTGTGGTGGGCAACATGGGCAAGATTTTGGCCATGACAACTTCATATGGCTTCAAACCAACTTCTCTGTTGGGAGTTATGCCTGACAGGGCAACAGGGAAGATTTTGGCTCACTTAAAATTTGTACTAGTCTCATTTTGAGGGGGGGCTATGTATTTATTTTTCCTTTTGCACTCTGGGAATAATATGCTCTGTATAATCATTGTTAACATCGTAAACTTTTGAGATTTCTTTTCTCTCTTTTCTATGAGATGGGTGCCATATATAGTATTCCCAGAATGGGCAGGATAATGTTAACAATGATGACAGCCTTCTAAAACAAGACTTCAATGCAAGGAAAAACTTACAAAATTATTAGATAATATTCTTAGTAACAAACCATAGAAAGTTGGATGAGATCCTTCTGAAGGCTGAAAGAGATACCACAAGGGACATGCCTCATTGCCCACATCTGTCTTTATCGGCTTAGTATAACACATTTAAGTTTAAGGCAACGAAAGCAGTCCTGAACTATTCTTGGGATATATGCAGTAAATCAGCTGGGATTTATAGATGCTTTCATCATCTTTGTACTCCTTCAGGACAGTGAATGTAACAACAAGGTGGAGTAGAGTATGGAACAACTAGACAGCCACCTAGAGTGAGCCACAGATCATCAGAGTTTCCCACACAGCCTGCCTTCTCCAGCGTTCTTTTGTGAATTCTGAGGCCTGATCCTGTGAGAGCACTAAGGAACACTGGGGAAGATGGGGGTCCTGTTTATACAGGGTTAAAACTATGTAAGATTTAGCCTTTATATAGCCTCTGCAAAGCAGAGGCAGTTATACCCTTCGCTGTGATCAGCCAAAGCATTTTCCTTATAGACTATCAACAGTAGCTGTGAGTCTCAGGTTTTAAAATGGCAACTTTAAAAGACAACTGAAGAGCCGCTTCTGAGAGTGCTGCAACATGGAGCCATTATTTTCGTGGGAGCTTCAGATGGGGTGAGACAGAACCAGTGTAGATACACAGATGTGTTTGGGTTCTTTTTTTTTGAGGTTAGGAGACAAAGTATGCATGAAGGCTACCAATCCAGTCCCTTGGGCAGTGAACAGAAAGTAAGATTCCTGACCTTTGTGGTGGGCAACATAGGGTATTTTCCTGAGGGTCTACTGTCAAGAGCCACTACAGTAAAAGTTTCACTTGCTGACTTGAGAAATCTTGGGCATCCAGTACAAGAAACAGATGATGAATATGATCATGGGGTTTAATGCAGAAGTCAATGGTAATGTTATATGACTAAGTCTGATACTGAAAAGATATGGAACTCTGGATTTTTAGAGCGAAAAGGGGAAACTTAATTAAAACCATAACAAGACACTATATTCACAACCACTAGACAAAGATCAACAAGTCTGACAACGTGAACCCTATCTACTCTAGGCAAAACCTCCCCTTCCCAACGATGCCACATTTCTATTAGCAGAGTCAAGATGAAGCCCTCAGGGTCCAAGTACTCAGAATAAACCTACCTTCTCCCAACCTTCATTTCTCTAACTTGAAGAGTTAGGCAAGTACTGGAGCTCTGAGTAGTCCTGATAACTCCAGTGTTCCTTCCATATGTTCCAGACAAGACTGGCCCTCCCCTGGTCCTCCGAACCACTACAGACAAGAGGGGAGTCCAAGGGGCTCTAAAGCACTACATGCTCAGAACAAGCCATGTACTACCAGCCTCCTAACTCTTTCCCAGCCTTATCACAGGGAGAGTGAAGAGAGATTCCCCAAAATACTCCTGGCAAGATTCTCAAACTTCCCTGCTTCTTGCCCGCAGAGCTTCACTAACATTACCTGCTTGAAAACATGAGCAGCAGAGCAGCCCATCTCATCAAACCTGTCCCTCTGTGTCAATCATGACATGGAGCCCAGAGCTTCCTGATTATACTTCAACCCCTTTATCTCTTATCCCCTACAGCTTTGAGAGCAGTGAGACAATATTCCCTCCCCTTCTTTACTTTTTTCCCCCCATAAAACATGTACCATTTTGATTTATTAAATATTTCAGCTAGCCCCATCTTTGTCTTTAAACATGATGGGGGGGTAAAAATAACACAGATGTGTTTGGGTTCTTTTTTTTTGAGGTTAGGAGACAAAGTATGCATGAAGGCTACCAATCCAGTCCCTTGGGCAGTGAACAGAAAGTAAGATTCCTGACCTTTGTGGTGGGCAACATAGGGTATTTTCCTGAGGGTCTACTGTCAAGAGCCACTACAGTAAAAGTTTCACTTGCTGACTTGAGAAATCTTGGGCATCCAGTACAAGAAACAGATGATGAATATGATCATGGGGTTTAATGCAGAAGTCAATGGTAATGTTATATGACTAAGTCTGATACTGAAAAGATATGGAACTCTGGATTTTTAGAGCGAAAAGGGGAAACTTAATTAAAACCATAACAAGACACTATATTCACAACCACTAGACAAAGATCAACAAGTCTGACAACGTGAACCCTATCTACTCTAGGCAAAACCTCCCCTTCCCAACGATGCCACATTTCTATTAGCAGAGTCAAGATGAAGCCCTCAGGGTCCAAGTACTCAGAATAAACCTACCTTCTCCCAACCTTCATTTCTCTAACTTGAAGAGTTAGGCAAGTACTGGAGCTCTGAGTAGTCCTGATAACTCCAGTGTTCCTTCCATATGTTCCAGACAAGACTGGCCCTCCCCTGGTCCTCCGAACCACTACAGACAAGAGGGGAGTCCAAGGGGCTCTAAAGCACTACATGCTCAGAACAAGCCATGTACTACCAGCCTCCTAACTCTTTCCCAGCCTTATCACAGGGAGAGTGAAGAGAGATTCCCCAAAATACTCCTGGCAAGATTCTCAAACTTCCCTGCTTCTTGCCCGAGCTTCACTAACATTACCTGCTTGAAAACATGAGCAGCAGAGCAGCCCATCTCATCAAACCTGTCCCTCTGTGTCAATCATGACATGGAGCCCAGAGCTTCCTGATTATACTTCAACCCCTTTATCTCTTATCCCCTACAGCTTTGAGAGCAGTGAGACAATATTCCCTCCCCTTCTTTACTTTTTTCCCCCCATAAAACATGTACCATTTTGATTTATTAAATATTTCAGCTATTTGTCTGTACTAAAACCTAAACTCCTAGAGTAGGGTATTTTAGTCTTTTTTATTTACTTTTCTATATGCCCAATAAACACTTCTTGAATGGATAAATAGTGAGAATATAGAGTAACTTGAATCCTTATATCCTAATGATAGGAACATAAATTAGTGTAACTATTTTTGGAATTAATTTGGCATTATTTAATAAAGCTGAGAATGTGCATTTCCTATAACTCAGTAATTCCACTCTCAGGTAACTACCCTAGAGGAAATTAAATGTTTGTTTACAAACATGAATAAAAATATTCATGGTAGTTTTCTGTTTAACAGCAAAGTAACAGTCAAAATATTCACAAATAATAGAATGGATTAAAAAGAAAAAACTGATGTATTCTCATACAGACACTGATGAAATTCAAGAATATAAAACTGAGCTAACATAAAAAGCAAGTAGCAGAAAGATACACACACTCACTCTCTTTGATGGGTGAAGGAAGTGGATGAGGGCAGGGGAGGCATACAGAGTATTTTAGACAATTATAAATATTCTTTCTTTGAATGGCTGGAGGTACATGGTCATTGTATCATAATGACCTAATCCTAGTAGGTTACATAATCTCTATTCGATATTTTTTTTCCATCTATTCCTATCTTCATTTTTAAGTTTTAAATAATTTTTATTGGAGTACACTTAGCTTACAATGTTGTTAGTTTCTGCTGTACAGCAAAATGCATCAGTTATACTTACACATATATCCACTCTTTTTTTAGACAGTTTTCCCATACACATCATCACAGAGTACTGAGTTTCTTGTACTACACAATAAATTTCAGATTGAGTAGCTCTGAGGTGACCTCTCCAGGCAAATATATCACCTTGGCCAAGTCCTCATATGATATATAAAGCCAAAAGAACAGACACAGCAAAAATAGAAATGCTCTAAATTTTCTTAAGTTTCTGTTTTAAATATTTTCTCCCATAGAATATTTTCTTCTAATGTTAATCAATAATGAACACTACGTTCTGTACGAGACAGAGTTTCTCTATGAGTCTCAAGCATTCGTGCTCAGTAGTGTCCTGCTCTTTGTGCAGCTCACCAGGCTCCTCTGTCCCTGGAATTTTCCAGCAAGAAGAGTGGAGTGGTTGCTGTTCCCCCCTTTTTTTCTAAAACCTAAACTCCTAGAGTAGGGTATTTTAGTCTTTTTTATTTACTTTTCTATATGCCCAATAAACACTTCTTGAATGGATAAATAGTGAGAATATAGAGTAACTTGAATCCTTATATCCTAATGATAGGAACATAAATTAGTGTAACTATTTTTGGAATTAATTTGGCATTATTTAATAAAGCTGAGAATGTGCATTTCCTATAACTCAGTAATTCCACTCTCAGGTAACTACCCTAGAGGAAATTAAATGTTTGTTTACAAACATGAATAAAAATATTCATGGTAGTTTTCTGTTTAACAGCAAAGTAACAGTCAAAATATTCACAAATAATAGAATGGATTAAAAAGAAAAAACTGATGTATTCTCATACAGACACTGATGAAATTCAAGAATATAAAACTGAGCTAACATAAAAAGCAAGTAGCAGAAAGATACACACACTCACTCTCTTTGATGGGTGAAGGAAGTGGATGAGGGCAGGGGAGGCATACAGAGTATTTTAGACAATTATAAATATTCTTTCTTTGAATGGCTGGAGGTACATGGTCATTGTATCATAATGACCTAATCCTAGTAGGTTACATAATCTCTATTCGATATTTTTTTTCCATCTATTCCTATCTTCATTTTTAAGTTTTAAATAATTTTTATTGGAGTACACTTAGCTTACAATGTTGTTAGTTTCTGCTGTACAGCAAAATGCATCAGTTATACTTACACATATATCCACTCTTTTTTTAGACAGTTTTCCCATACACATCATCACAGAGTACTGAGTTTCTTGTACTACACAATAAATTTCAGATTGAGTAGCTCTGAGGTGACCTCTCCAGGCAAATATATCACCTTGGCCAAGTCCTCATATGATATATAAAGCCAAAAGAACAGACACAGCAAAAATAGAAATGCTCTAAATTTTCTTAAGTTTCTGTTTTAAATATTTTCTCCCATAGAATATTTTCTTCTAATGTTAATCAATAATGAACACTACGTTCTGTACGAGACAGAGTTTCTCTATGAGTCTCAAGCATTCGTGCTCAGTAGTGTCCTGCTCTTTGTGCAGCTCACCAGGCTCCTCTGTCCCTGGAATTTTCCAGCAAGAAGAGTGGAGTGGGTTGCTGTTTCCTTCTCCTTCCCCTATAAATCTCATGCACAAAGTGAAATCTCAAAGGCTTCATATTTCATTAACTAGTTCTGAATTTAGATACCAGGATACTAAGAAGTAGAGCTTTCCAGGTGGCACAGTGGTAAAGAATCCACCTGCCAATGCAGGAGTCACAAGAAATGCGGGTTGGATCCCTGAGTCGGGAAGAAGGAAATGGCAACCCACTCCAGTATTCTTGCCTGGAAAATTCCATGGACAGAGGAGTCTGGTTGGCTACAGTCCATGGGGTTGTGAAGAGTCGGACACGACAGAGCACATATAGCACAGATTAAGAAGTATGAAAAAAAATCTCTCTTCTTTTTAAATTCATATAATCTAAAATGTCTTTGCTTAAAATATATTATGAATATATATGCTCCTGAAAGAAGTTTTCAGCCTGTTTTGTAAGGAATTACCTTTAATTTGTCAGAGTCTTGAGATAACAGAGAGAAGGTACTATCTTCAGCACTGCTCGGCACACACACCATTACCTCTTCAGAAGAAGATAAGCCAAACAAAAAATATCCTGAGCCACACAGAACTCACACAAAGAGAATTCCCCTGGCAGTCAGTGGTTAGGACTCAGAGTTCTTAAAGCCAAGGACCTGGGTTCAATCCCTTGTTGGGGAATTAAGATCCCACAAGATTTCAGGTGCAGTCAAGAAAAAAAAAAAAGAACTGACAAACAGGTGTGTGTGTATGCATTGCTGGCATTCCACAAAGGGGAACAACCGGTTTAGAAATTTACTGGTGCATTTCAATCTACTTCGCCCTAATGGACATAAGTCCACGGTTCAAATTCTGCCTAAGTTTCGATTCAAAACACCAGCAATCAAACTTTCAAAGTTAATACGCAATTTAAAACAGTGAGACCTAGCAGTGCTGAGGTTCGGTATTTCTGAATGTGTACCAGTAACCTAGCTTCCCAGGTGGCTCAGTGGTAAAGAATCTGCTTGGCAATGCAGGAGACACGCGAGATTCAGATTCAATCCCTTGATCAGGAAGATCCCCTGGGGAAAGAAATGGCAACCCCCTCCAGTATTCTTGCCTGGAGAATCCCATGGACAAAGAAGTCCTAGTGGGCTACACTTCACGAGGTCCCAAAAGAGGCAGACATGACCTAGTGACTAAACAACCCCCCCGGCTCCCGCTATTCATGTCTGTGTTGAAAACTAAGAATCTAAGTCTTGCCCACTTCTCTGCACTATATCCACTGTCATAATACGCAAGGATTACTGTTTGCACAATTTCTCAGTGCTTTCACTAAATAGTTCTTATCCCCTATTTTTGAAAGGGAAGTTGAGAAGTTACTAAACACTAGAAAAAAAAAAGCACTCCAAAACAAACAAACAAACAAACACAGCACTCCCCTCACTTACCTAAGGAACTGTTCTCATCTAGGGACTGGATGCCTGGAGCGATTGAGGTATATGCTTTTTCTGAGTATAGAAAATCTTCTTTTCCTTCTTACCCTTTGTGTTACTTCCAACTCCTCTGATTTGTATCTCAGGTTTAGGATGATCTATGTAGAGGCAAAAAGCCATGCACAGGTTCAAAGAGTTGGCTAGGATTTCTAACAGTGGGTGAAATAACTGATTCCCAGGTTCAGCTCAACTTGTCTAAACATCTTTAATATCTCCATGAAGCCAACACATTTTCATTAAATGCTTTACCTTGAAATAATTTTACACCTGTTATTAAGCCAAGAAATTAACATGGTTCAAGTCAACTAACTAGATAATGAATTTCAACAGTTTCTCAAGTAATGTCCCTTTTCTGTTCCATGGTTCAGTCTGGGATCCCTCAGTACGTTTAGTTAATTCTCCTAAGTCTCCAATCTGTGACAGTTTCTGTCTCTCATCTTTTGTGACCTTTTCTAGACTTTGTAACCCTGATACTTATGAAAAACACCAATCAGCTATTTTGTAGACTGTCCCTTGATTTGTGTTTATGTTTTCTCATGAGTAGAAACATAAAGAGGTTGTGCATTTGGGGCAAAAATAACACCGAAAAAATGTCGCTGTGTCCTAAGTGCGTCGTACGACTAGGTTCATGAGTTCATTATCAGGGTATCACCAATATCAAGTTACTAATAATCATCTTGAGGAGATACTTTGAGACTATGCAAATACCCTGTTTTTCCTCAAACTTTTACCCACCAGCATCAAAGGAAGATTTTGTTTGTGATAATTACTATGCTACTGTTTTGTCTAATAATGATTTTCTATTTCCTGCTTGCCATTTTTGTTCATTGGAATTCTTCTGTAAGAAAGAGCTGTATTTTTTTTGAATCTCTATATATACTCAACTATGTCAGTATGGACTCATGGCCACTTACTTTACTCTGTCGGTTAAAATCCAGTGCTATCATTATGCATTCTGTTACTCAAGTTGTTCCAACTTTAGCCATCAGGAACTCTTTGAAGCTACTCCTATAAACAAACAAACAAACAAACACAGCACTCCCCAGGCTTACCGAAGGAACTGTTCTCATCTAGGGACTGGATGCCTGGAGCGATTGAGGTATATGCTTTTTCTGAGTATAGAAAATCTTCTTTTCCTTCTTACCCTTTGTGTTACTTCCAACTCCTCTGATTTGTATCTCAGGTTTAGGATGATCTATGTAGAGGCAAAAAGCCATGCACAGGTTCAAAGAGTTGGCTAGGATTTCTAACAGTGGGTGAAATAACTGATTCCCAGGTTCAGCTCAACTTGTCTAAACATCTTTAATATCTCCATGAAGCCAACACATTTTCATTAAATGCTTTACCTTGAAATAATTTTACACCTGTTATTAAGCCAAGAAATTAACATGGTTCAAGTCAACTAACTAGATAATGAATTTCAACAGTTTCTCAAGTAATGTCCCTTTTCTGTTCCATGGTTCAGTCTGGGATCCCTCAGTACGTTTAGTTAATTCTCCTAAGTCTCCAATCTGTGACAGTTTCTGTCTCTCATCTTTTGTGACCTTTTCTAGACTTTGTAACCCTGATACTTATGAAAAACACCAATCAGCTATTTTGTAGACTGTCCCTTGATTTGTGTTTATGTTTTCTCATGAGTAGAAACATAAAGAGGTTGTGCATTTGGGGCAAAAATAACACCGAAAAAATGTCGCTGTGTCCTAAGTGCGTCTGCGACTAGGTTCATGAGTTCATTATCAGGGTATCACCAATATCAAGTTACTAATAATCATCTTGAGGAGATACTTTGAGACTATGCAAATACCCTGTTTTTCCTCAAACTTTTACCCACCAGCATCAAAGGAAGATTTTGTTTGTGATAATTACTATGCTACTGTTTTGTCTAATAATGATTTTCTATTTCCTGCTTGCCATTTTTGTTCATTGGAATTCTTCTGTAAGAAAGAGCTGTATTTTTTTTGAATCTCTATATATACTCAACTATGTCAGTATGGACTCATGGCCACTTACTTTACTCTGTCGGTTAAAATCCAGTGCTATCATTATGCATTCTGTTACTCAAGTTGTTCCAACTTTAGCCATCAGGAACTCTTTGAAGCTACTCCTGTAGCTTCAAGGTTTTCAACAAGCTCCCAAACCTTTCTGAGCATTTCCTTGACTTCTAGCACCACAAAATGTTCCAGGTTCCTCTTATATTTTCCCTGCCCAGGCCCTGGAATTAAGTACCTGCACTGGATCAAGTATTCAAAAAAAATAAAAGAAAAAAAAATCCTGGTTCCTTTTATTAAAGGAAAAACAGGAGCCACGTGCTCACTGCTACTGAGATTTCACTATCAGGCCCACAATTTGGACAACCACCACTAATATCTGTTTCCTTACTAAACTCGTTAGCTGGAAATCATGAGCATCACCTGGAAACTTAGAAATGCAAACCCTTGGGCCCCACCCTAGACTTGGTAGACCAAGAACTTTGGGAGTCTGGTACAGGAATTTAACAGGCTCACCAGATGATTCTGATGTTTGTTACAAAGATTAATAAACACTTATAAACACTGTTTTAAGGAAGAAAAGGCAGCTTTCTTTCTCGAGAAACCCTATGTTTATGATGTTTATCTCTAACTTAAAAAAAAAGGGAAAATGTAGTCTTAATAACTTGTCTGGTGTATAAATCATATTTTTACTGCCACAACTTTTAAAACTATAGGTGATAACACTTTCCTACTCCGGCTGTCCTACCAAGGTTTTTTTACATGTGGTGGTCATGGTAGTTGTAAGGTACAGATACTGTTTGTTACTTTTACACAAAGAAGTTTAACTTGGCCTCCAGGACCATCTACTGCATATGTATAGGATTCAACATCCACACAGTGAATCTATAAATGTGAAGCACTCGTAGCACAGTCCCCTAAAGTCAGAGTGCCTCAGACTGCACAACTGCGCCAGCACCCGACGTGGTGAACTCTGCCCTGTTTCACTGGTTTTCTTGACCATAAAATTGACTACCACTATCTACATGAGAGAAACATGGCTTAAAGAGATACTGTGCAGTCCTGAGCACAAAAGTCTCAGAAAGTGTTTATTATTAGTCCAACTATTAAGGAAAAGTGCAACCAGATGTTTATTTTTTGAACTGAGGCTGCTATATATACTCAACTATGTCATGGACTCATGGCCACTTACTTTACTCTGTCGGTTAAAATCCAGTGCTATCATTATGCATTCTGTTACTCAAGTTGTTCCAACTTTAGCCATCAGGAACTCTTTGAAGCTACTCCTGTAGCTTCAAGGTTTTCAACAAGCTCCCAAACCTTTCTGAGCATTTCCTTGACTTCTAGCACCACAAAATGTTCCAGGTTCCTCTTATATTTTCCCTGCCCAGGCCCTGGAATTAAGTACCTGCACTGGATCAAGTATTCAAAAAAAATAAAAGAAAAAAAAATCCTGGTTCCTTTTATTAAAGGAAAAACAGGAGCCACGTGCTCACTGCTACTGAGATTTCACTATCAGGCCCACAATTTGGACAACCACCACTAATATCTGTTTCCTTACTAAACTCGTTAGCTGGAAATCATGAGCATCACCTGGAAACTTAGAAATGCAAACCCTTGGGCCCCACCCTAGACTTGGTAGACCAAGAACTTTGGGAGTCTGGTACAGGAATTTAACAGGCTCACCAGATGATTCTGATGTTTGTTACAAAGATTAATAAACACTTATAAACACTGTTTTAAGGAAGAAAAGGCAGCTTTCTTTCTCGAGAAACCCTATGTTTATGATGTTTATCTCTAACTTAAAAAAAAAGGGAAAATGTAGTCTTAATAACTTGTCTGGTGTATAAATCATATTTTTACTGCCACAACTTTTAAAACTATAGGTGATAACACTTTCCTACTCCGGCTGTCCTACCAAGGTTTTTTTACATGTGGTGGTCATGGTAGTTGTAAGGTACAGATACTGTTTGTTACTTTTACACAAAGAAGTTTAACTTGGCCTCCAGGACCATCTACTGCATATGTATAGGATTCAACATCCACACAGTGAATCTATAAATGTGAAGCACTCGTAGCACAGTCCCCTAAAGTCAGAGTGCCTCAGACTGCACAACTGCGCCAGCACCCGACGTGGTGAACTCTGCCCTGTTTCACTGGTTTTCTTGACCATAAAATTGACTACCACTATCTACATGAGAGAAACATGGCTTAAAGAGATACTGTGCAGTCCTGAGCACAAAAGAAGTCTCAGAAAGTGTTTATTATTAGTCCAACTATTAAGGAAAAGTGCAACCAGATGTTTATTTTTTGAACTGAGGCAAGTAAGTGGAAACTGGGCTAAAGGAAAGTTCTAGTGTTTCTTCACTAGATCAGAAAGGCCAAACCAGAAAGTTCTATTTATATAACTAAACAAACCCTCAGAAGTTTACAAAATAGTATCTTAAATTTGCCTTTTTGCAAAAATGTTATTTACATCGTGTATATACACGATCAAAGGCTAAAGAAGAATATGCAAAAATTTTAAAAATTTGATTTGTTGACGTTGTGGAATTATAGGTAAATTCTCTTTCTATTTGATTATCAAAACCATACGCCACTTTCTTTAATACTATTAAAGAGAAAAGTAGTCTAAGTGGCAATAACTGTTTCCAATGAAGCCCTTAAAGTAACCAATTCAATGTTGCAAACAGCTCTATGACTCTCCACTTTAAAGATGAGGTAATGGGCTCTGAGTGACAAAAGTTTAACTGGCCAAAGTCAAAGTGACAAAACAGGACTTCTAACTCAGCTCTGACTCCAAAGTCTATGCTCATAGCCAATATGGGAGCCATATTTCTTTACTCAGAAATGCTTAATTTGCTGTGCAAAACCTACAATAAAGTATAACCACAGTACTGAATTATCTCTTGTTGGGCCCAACAGTCATAAAATATAGACTAGGAATAAAATTATAACATAATTAAAATTTTAAATTAAAAATGAAAAACAGCATTAAGCAGACCAGGCTTCTTTGAGCAAACTTTTCCTTTAGGAAATTCAAGTTGTGTTTCAGAGAAATGTGGATTTCCATACAGTTTAAAACTACTTCCTCGGCAAAAATAAATTACATAGAAGACACTATACATTTATTAAAACACCCAATAACCCCCAAATAATTACCTAAAGTTTTGTTACTTTATTTGTGAATTATAGAAACTCTCAGGCTAGTGTTAGCTCTCCACAAGCTAGAAAAACAAGTGCTAGAGCTTAAGTCAGTCACTTACGGTT
The DNA here is from genome assembly GCA_022376925.1 of Tragulus kanchil. Taxonomy (NCBI): domain Eukaryota; kingdom Metazoa; phylum Chordata; class Mammalia; order Artiodactyla; family Tragulidae; genus Tragulus; species Tragulus kanchil. Next base: position 24,168,134 of record JAIOJX010000024.1, on the reverse strand, counting down.
ACGTGATAAACCAGCGGCAGAGCTGGTAATCAAGTTCTGGACTCTGCATTCAGGATAATAAATATTACTGAGGAGAGGCCCTCTCTCTAAGTTTTCAAAGAAAACGCCGGTTTTTCAAACTGTTCTAATCCACGCAAAGGCTTCCAGGGCTTCCAGGGACATTTTTAGTTCCTCCGCCACTAAATTCCTTTTAAAATTATTTTCCATTAATCCTTTGCTTGAAAAACAAAACTGATAGATATGGATAACAGCCACAGCCCTAATTCTTAACAGAGACAAGGAAGGGATCTCTCACAGAGATCCAAAATAAAATGTTTTGGAACCTTAAGAGAGGTAAAATGGAAATAAAAACAGTGTGCTGAATCAGATTAAGATAACTGATTTCCGTATCTGTGTATAAAATCTAACAATTAAGCATTATTGATTAAACATACAGTACACTCTTTGAAGGAAGGAAAAGGGAATAAACTTTTTCATCGGGTATTAAATACAATTGGGAATACACATATAATATGTAATTAATTGGTAATTGCAGGGTCTTACTAAAACTTCAAACTTTGCTCTTTTTAGCATCATTAAGGCTAAAAGACAGGGGTGGGGGATTGACGGGAGTCAGGGCACTATCTTATAAGGATTAAGAAGACGAATGACGGAATCCCGTCAAATACGCAGGTAAAGGGAGTAATCAACACCTGCCCTGGTAGATTTCCCGTTTACATTTGCACATTTCAGGAATTCTGCTTCTTGTTTCTCAAAGCATTAAGGGCCAAAAAAAACGGAATAAAATTATAACATAATTAAAATTTTAAATTAAAATGAAAACAGCATTAAGCAGACCAGGCTTCTTTGAGCAAACTTTTCCTTTAGGAAATTCAACTTGTGTTTCAGAGAAATGTGGATTTCCATACAGTTTAAAACTACTTCCTCGGCAAAAATAAATTACATAGAAGACACTATACATTTATTAAAACACCCAATAACCCCCAAATAATTACCTAAAGTTTTGTTACTTTATTTGTGAATTATAGAAACTCTCAGGCTAGTGTTAGCTCTCCACAAGCTAGAAAAACAAGTGCTAGAGCTTAAGTCAGTCACTTACGGTTACGTGATAAACCAGCGGCAGAGCTGGTAATCAAGTTCTGGACTCTGCATTCAGGATAATAAATATTACTGAGGAGAGGCCCTCTCTCTAAGTTTTCAAAGAAAACGCCGGTTTTTCAAACTGTTCTAATCCACGCAAAGGCTTCCAGGGCTTCCAGGGACATTTTTAGTTCCTCCGCCACTAAATTCCTTTTAAAATTATTTTCCATTAATCCTTTGCTTGAAAAACAAAACTGATAGATATGGATAACAGCCACAGCCCTAATTCTTAACAGAGACAAGGAAGGGATCTCTCACAGAGATCCAAAATAAAATGTTTTGGAACCTTAAGAGAGGTAAAATGGAAATAAAAACAGTGTGCTGAATCAGATTAAGATAACTGATTTCCGTATCTGTGTATAAAATCTAACAATTAAGCATTATTGATTAAACATACAGTACACTCTTTGAAGGAAGGAAAAGGGGAATAAACTTTTTCATCGGGTATTAAATACAATTGGGAATACACATATAATATGTAATTAATTGGTAATTGCAGGGTCTTACTAAAACTTCAAACTTTGCTCTTTTTAGCATCATTAAGGCTAAAAGACAGGGGTGGGGGATTGACGGGAGTCAGGGCACTATCTTATAAGGATTAAGAAGACGAATGACGGAATCCCGTCAAATACGCAGGTAAAGGGAGTAATCAACACCTGCCCTGGTAGATTTCCCGTTTACATTTGCACATTTCAGGAATTCTGCTTCTTGTCTCAAAGTCCAAACCAAACATTTATTCCCACCTTCCTGTATTTAATGTTTATGCGATTCTGTTTCTCTTTTTTCAATCCTAAACATAAATATACCTCCAACCTGCTCCGCTTAGGGTTTTGCGGTAAGGAGGGCCTGGGGGTGGGGAGGGATCTTTTCTAAAGATATTTAAAAATAAGGTATCAGATCAAATTTTAAAACACGGAAAAGTTGTATATACAATTTACTTACAATTTCTAGCGAGGTTTTAAATCGTCGACTGTCAACGTTAGGAGAGCCCTTCGAGCGGGTCTTTCTACTTCGCAACGCCAAGCTGCACCCCTCGGACGCGGCCGAACAGAGCGTCGTCCAGTCCCTGCCCACGTGACCACGACCTCCGCAGGGAGGGCAGGCGCCCGCGGAATGCTGGGATTGGTAGGCGCCGGCCCCTCCTCCGCCCCTCTCCCCGCCACCGGAAACCCCCTCCACTCCCTCAGCCCGGCTGCGCGGGGCCGGGAGGCGGGAGGCGTGGTCAGAGCAGAGGCGGAACCACAACCCTCCTTCTCTTCGTTGCACTGTAGTCTGACCCGCTGCAACACATTAGAGGACCCTAGCTCTTAAAAGGAGGCTTCCCTGGTGGCTCAGATGGCAAACAATCTCGCCGCAGTGCAAGACACTTGGGTTGATCCCTGGGTCGGGAGGATCCCCTGGAGAAGGGAATGGCTACCCTCTCCAGTATTCTTGCCTGGGAGAACTATGGAGGACCCTGGCGGGCAACAGTCCACGGGGTAGCAACGAGTCGGACACGATTGTACGACTAACACTTTCAGCCCTTAAAAAGACCTGAAGCTTATAGGCTTGAAGAACCAATGGAACCAACGCAGTGAGAGAACCAACGCAGTGAGAAAACCAACGCAATGATAATGGCAGGCACCAGTCAGACTTGATTTGTAATCCAGCCTTTATGAGGTTCGTGTCCACAAACGAGATGCTTAATCTACGCCTCAGCTTGCTCATGTTAAATGCGGATAACGCTACATACATTCCTCACAAGGTGAAATTGAAAGTGTTAGTTGCTCAGTCCTGCCAGACTCTTTGGGACCCCATGGAATGGTAGCCCTAGCCCACCAGGCTCTTCTGTCTTTGGAATTCTCCAGGAAAGAATACTGGAGTGGGCTGCCATGCTCTCCTCCAGGGAGTCTTCCTGACCCAGAGATCTAAGTCTTCTGCACTGTAGGCAGATTCTTTACCATCTGAGCTAAGGTGGGTGTGAGTATATGAGCTAATGAACAAAACAGTGTCTGCTAAAGGATAAATTAAAGAGCTATTATCTTGATCTATTAATTTTATAAAAATGAAAATTGAGAGATGGAAAGCAGTTTACCCCTGAACACATACTTGGTTAAGGGCAAAGTCAGGTCAGTCCAGTCTAAAAGTCCTTCCTGAATTGGGCCAGTTCAAGTCAATAAAGAAATATACTCACATAAACCTCATTTCCCCTTTCCTAATTTTTTCCCATAAAACTCCTGTCCAACACATTGTTCTACTTATACTGATTTTTATCTGACTCCCATAGAATATAAAATTCGAGAAGGCAGGGAGGGTTTTCTTTTGGTCTCTTAATGCTGTATCCCCAGCACTAGAATAGGGTTGGCCTAATACATTGCATGAGCTTTAAATTTTATTGGATTAATGATTCTTCATGTAAGTAACATTTCTTGGTATCTTCACCTCTTAATCATCCTTTTTTGACAGAAGTTGCAGGATTTGAGACCATTTTTAGACGTTTAATTGACTGCAATTTCTAATTCAACAAAGAATAAGTGAAAGATCATTTATTCTAGTCACTTAATTTCCAGCAAGACATTTTCATTTGTACTAGGGCAAATGAAATGGGGAGTAAATGCAGCTGGCTACTATGTCTTTACTTTCCCTTATGTAATACTTTAAACTTTTTCTTATTAAAAATAACAGTGTTGCTTTTTCTACTAAGATACAGCTCAAAAGTTATTTCTCTGACCAAGACTGTGAACATTATGTACAATGAACTGATAAATGCTTTCCCACTAATTAACAGGATTTCTGCTTACCTTAAAAAAACTCCAGGAGACAGTGGAGGACAGAGGATTCTGGTGTACTCCAGTCCATAGAGTTGTAAAGTCAGACATGACTTAGCGACCGAACAACAGAAAACTCATGTAAGAAAATGATCTTATTAAAATAGCTGATTTAGAAATACAGTGTCAAGAACATTAGATTTCTAGATTTAGGATTAATAGCTAGATATTTAAATTAATTCCAATTATAATTTTTTATATATCTGTCTTCCTTAACATATAGCAATTTCCCTCAGGGTAAAGAAAATTCTCAACTGAATTTATATAGTTACTAAGCATCTATTCTGTTTCAACAGGTTTAATAAATATATGAATTAATGAGTATATTCTTTGTTCTAATTACTTCCTGTTCTTTAATTTTGGCCTCTTTTATTGTTTATTTTGTTTCATCTATCTTTATTCTTTGGTCTGTGTGGGCCTCCCATTGCAGTGGCCGCTTTCACTGCAGAGCACCCGCTGTGGGAGCATGTGCTCCAGAGTGCTGGCTCCTAATTGGACACACCTATCGAGCCACTCTACGGGCACGTGGGATCCTCCAGGGCCAGAGATCCAATTGGTGCCCATTGCACTGCAAGGTGAACTCTTTACCCATTGGATCACCAGGGAAGCCTACTGAGTTCCTCTGCAGATCTCAAACTCCCAAAGTAACTGTTTAACACTCAGAGCTTATGCTTCTTCTTGGTATTAGCAGCCAAGCAATTCTCTAATGACGACTCTACTGTCTCTTTTGGGCTACCCTTGGGTTTGGAAAACATCTACAGCAGAGTATCTGGTTTGACAAGGCTTTAGCTTTACCTCACAGGTGGTGATGAAAGTTGGTATTTGTAGTGTTGCCCAGTGTAGGAGCACATATGGCAGAGCTAAGGATTATGTATCCTTATTACCTAGACAAAAGAGAAAATCCTAAGGAAATGTGTTAAGGCTAAACTAAAGTTACCATTCCTCTGATTTTACTTCACACTTCTCATGATTTTGAAAACTGTTCCTAAGTTCTTCAAGCAATTTTGATTACAAAATAATGCATGCACTAATTGTTCAATAATATAAAAACTCCAGGAGACAGTGGAGGACAGAGGATTCTGGTGTACTCCAGTCCATAGAGTTGTAAAGTCAGACATGACTTAGCGACCGAACAACAGAAAACTCATGTAAGAAAATGATCTTATTAAAATAGCTGATTTAGAAATACAGTGTCAAGAACATTAGATTTCTAGATTTAGGATTAATAGCTAGATATTTAAATTAATTCCAATTATAATTTTTTATATATCTGTCTTCCTTAACATATAGCAATTTCCCTCAGGGTAAAGAAAATTCTCAACTGAATTTATATAGTTACTAAGCATCTATTCTGTTTCAACAGGTTTAATAAATATATGAATTAATGAGTATATTCTTTGTTCTAATTACTTCCTGTTCTTTAATTTTGGCCTCTTTTATTGTTTATTTTGTTTCATCTATCTTTATTCTTTGGTCTGTGTGGGCCTCCCATTGCAGTGGCGTCTGTCATTGCAGAGCACCCGCTGTGGGAGCATGTGCTCCAGAGTGCTGGCTCCTAATTGGACACACCTATCGAGCCACTCTACGGGCACGTGGGATCCTCCAGGGCCAGAGATCCAATTGGTGCCCATTGCACTGCAAGGTGAACTCTTTACCCATTGGATCACCAGGGAAGCCTACTGAGTTCCTCTGCAGATCTCAAACTCCCAAAGTAACTGTTTAACACTCAGAGCTTATGCTTCTTCTTGGTATTAGCAGCCAAGCAATTCTCTAATGACGACTCTATTGTCTCTTTTGGGCTACCCTTGGGTTTGGAAAACATCTACAGCAGAGTATCTGGTTTGACAAGGCTTTAGCTTTACCTCACAGGTGGTGATGAAAGTTGGTATTTGTAGTGTTGCCCAGTGTAGGAGCACATATGGCAGAGCTAAGGATTATGTATCCTTATTACCTAGACAAAAGAGAAAATCCTAAGGAAATGTGTTAAGGCTAAACTAAAGTTACCATTCCTCTGATTTTACTTCACACTTCTCATGATTTTGAAAACTGTTCCTAAGTTCTTCAAGCAATTTTGATTACAAAATAATGCATGCACTAATTGTTCAATAATATAGAAATCTCTTGTCCTCTTTTGCAATGTCCCCCAAATCTAAGTTTTACATCTGTATCCAAGTTTCTGTATACTTAGCTGTCCTCATAACTGTTTTAAAGAGGCTCTTAATATATATATTAATATTACCACTGTAATATGAACTTTAGTACTACTAATTGTATAATTTAATAGCCTTTATAATTTCACCTATTACAGGATTTTACTATTACATTCTAATAATGAGTAATATAATAGGTACCTTATAAAGCGGTAGTTAAAACAAGTAAAAGCCAGATAGGAACCGGAGTTACCAACTTTCCAACATTCTGTCAGAGAAGAGGAAGTCCCACAATTTTCCAAATATGCAAGCTAACTCAAGACTGACAAAACAGAACCTGCTTTTAATTTTCCCTAAGACAAACGGTTCTTTAAAGAGCATCTCTCATGTTGCTATTCCTTCTCTCTGGCTATATTGTGTATGTACTTATATATATATATATATATTTAAACTAAATGAAGCTCCTAACAAGCCCAAATCTACGTGATTCTAAAGCGTGAAATTTCTCTAATGTGTCTGTAGCCAAATTTATGGACTATTAGTGAAAACACAGGACATAGTAAGATTTCATTAAACTGAAATTTGTGCCCAGTTTGGACAAATGAATTGCTCAAAAACGTAAGCGGTTGTTAAATGCTTGAAAGAGTAAACACCTTCAAAATTTTCAGGCTCATTCATTGTAATCACCTTTCAGAGCTTATGCTTCTTCTTGGTATTAGCAGCCAAGCAATTCTCTAATGACGACTCTATTGTCTCTTTTGGGCTACCCTTGGGTTTGGAAAACATCTACAGCAGAGTATCTGGTTTGACAAGGCTTTAGCTTTACCTCACAGGTGGTGATGAAAGTTGGTATTTGTAGTGTTGCCCAGTGTAGGAGCACATATGGCAGAGCTAAGGATTATGTATCCTTATTACCTAGACAAAAGAGAAAATCCTAAGGAAATGTGTTAAGGCTAAACTAAAGTTACCATTCCTCTGATTTTACTTCACACTTCTCATGATTTTGAAAACTGTTCCTAAGTTCTTCAAGCAATTTTGATTACAAAATAATGCATGCACTAATTGTTCAATAATATAGAAATCTCTTGTCCTCTTTTGCAATGTCCCCCAAATCTAAGTTTTACATCTGTATCCAAGTTTCTGTATACTTAGCTGTCCTCATAACTGTTTTAAAGAGGCTCTTAATATATATATTAATATTACCACTGTAATATGAACTTTAGTACTACTAATTGTATAATTTAATAGCCTTTATAATTTCACCTATTACAGGATTTTACTATTACATTCTAATAATGAGTAATATAATAGGTACCTTATAAAGCGGTAGTTAAAACAAGTAAAAGCCAGATAGGAACCGGAGTTATCAACTTTCCAACATTCTGTCAGAGAAGAGGAAGTCCCACAATTTTCCAAATATGCAAGCTAACTCAAGACTGACAAGACAGAACCTGCTTTTAATTTTCCCTAAGACAAACGGTTCTTTAAAGAGCATCTCTCATGTTGCTATTCCTTCTCTCTGGCTATATTGTGTATGTACTTATATATATATATATATATATTTAAACTAAATGAAGCTCCTAACAAGCCCAAATCTACGTGATTCTAAAGCGTGAAATTTCTCTAATGTGTCTGTAGCCAAATTTATGGACTATTAGTGAAAACACAGGACATAGTAAGATTTCATTAAACTGAAATTTGTGCCCAGTTTGGACAAATGAATTGCTCAAAAACGTAAGCGGTTGTTAAATGCTTGAAAGAGTAAACACCTTCAAAATTTTCAGGCTCATTCATTGTAATTGCTATCCAAACTGCAAATCAATTAAAGTCGTCAGAGAAGGGTGTGTGTAACTGAAGGCAAGGTTAACCTTTTTTTCACTAATATTCCCTCAGCGTGTCTAAGTTTAGGTAGATATTTGCTGATTTTCCGTATTTGTAAGTATGATACACAGAAGTGGGACAGCCAGCCTTATCATGCTTTCTGTTTCAGTGAACACTGAAAAACCCTGTATCACTTGGTCAGAAATCAACATGACAACAATGTGACAACTGAAAACCACAGCGCTGTCTTTGAAAGTATTTGTTCATTTCTCACTGTCCGTAACACAGCAGTCAACAAGATCTCCGAACAGTGTTGCTGGAATAGAGCTTTTATACGAAATCAAGGGTAAGACTGGTTGCTGCGTGCATTTTGCAAACGGAAAGCCACCTAAGGAAGCCTGCAGAGCTCATGGAGTACCCTCAACAAGTGACTCAAAAAAAAAACACTGGTTAACTGCCTTCCCAAGGAACTTCAAACTCAGGTCTTCTCTAGGGAAAGCGGACACTTGCAGACGGGGCTTATCAGCGTTGCTAAGGGACGCTTCGAAGACAGCAGTCGATCAAACCCGCAGCGGGAAAACTGCGCAACAGCCCGGGGCGAGGACCGAGCGCTGCCCTCCACCCTCGTCTCACTCCGCCTCTCCCCGCGACTCCGTCTCGGGGGGCCGCCCGGGCGTCCCCCGCGCGCGGGCACAGCCGCCAGGAGCAGCTGGGGAGCGGCGCCTTGTCCAGCCGCTTGTCCCTTCTCCGGCTTCCCTCCCTCCCTCCCCGAAGGCCGAGGACAGCGACGTCCTCCTCCCTCTTCTCCTCCTCTTTGGCGCCTTCAGCCAGGAGGCGGGAGTGACCCGCGGCAGCTGACCCAGCCCGGGCACTTGCCTCTCCCACCGCCCTGAGAACACACCATGGGCCCAGTGGCGAGCCGGCCGCACCGCAGCGACGACGCAGGCGACAGCCCCGGGGACGCTCAGCTGCCTCCCTGACCGCCGGCACTACCGCCCTACACCCCGAAAAGCGATCGCCACCCACGGGAGGAGACTGTAAGGGCACCCCCAAACACCTTCGCGATCAAGAGACGTCAACAACAATGGCGGGCGAGGGGCGGCGGGCGGAGCCAGAAGGGGTGGGATGGGCGCTGTACGTCACGCCCCGGGCTCCGCTCCGGGAGGGAAGGCCCCGGCTCGCCCCTCAAGATGGCGGCGGCAGTGACGCGCCTGCGCACGGAACTCCGACGCCGTCGCGCCACGGCCGGCGGGAAGTGAGGTTCTCGGAAGAGCCGCCCGAAGTGTACGGCGACTTCGAGCCCCGGGCGGCCAAAGAAAAGGGCCGGGTGGGAAGACAGGTTCCGCTAGAAGAGTTCCGGCCCGATTCGCCGAAAGAGGAAGTGAGAGAGAGCGTCTATTACCTTCGGTCTCGGCAGCGGAGGCAACGGCGACCCCAAGAAGCCGAGGAAATGCAGACGCGCAGAGGCACCCGCCTCCAGCAGCAGCGGCAGCAGCAGCAGCAGCAGCAGCAGCAGCACTACTACTCACAGCCGCCTCCCGTGCAGCCGTCTCCGGTTACGACTCGGAGAGGATTACGGGACTCCCATTCATCCGAAGGTGAGACGGTCGGAGGTAACAGCGTCTGCCGCGAGCCGCGAGGGAGGGAGTGCCGCGGGCGGGCGCGCGCGGACGGGGAGCGCGCCTCGGCGGGCGTGTGCCTTGCCTGGCGCTCATTCCCTCTGGGCTTCCCCGCCCGGATGGACGTGAGCCCCCACGCCGGGTCCGCCCGACGGCTGGCGGGAAAGTGGCAGGGGCGGAGGCACTGCCAGGAAAGGCGGTCGTGCGGAGCGACCGGAGCAGAGCCAAGCAGCCGCGTGCTTCCTTGGGCATCGATTTAGAGGTGTCAGGGTTGCCTCTTTCTGCAGGCCTGCGCCTTGGGACGGCGAGTTAGGCAGCAGGCAGCACGCTGAATCACTCGGAGCTCAGTTTCGCATCGGTTTCATACCGGTTCTCTCTGCCCTGCGGATGTTTCTGCTAAAGCCACTTCCATTTCCTCCTTTTTAACTCAGAGCAGAAGTCCCTCGCCGAGAATTTTGACCCTCCTCTAACCCTCCAGTCTTTTCCCATTACTATCGAGAAGGGGACAGAGCGGGGGGGCGATTTTTGTGAGTGGGCGTTTGGAGGACTAGCGTAGTTAATGAATTGCTTTGCGATCCCACGTCCATAATTTACACTGAAGTGGGGCCAGGCAGTTATCCTGAGCTTGAAGCTTCCCAGAGTCTGAAAAACTTGAACGGAATGCTCTTTGTCCAGTGTGGTGGTCTCTGCCAGAAATTCGCATGTTGGGGTACGTCAGTGTAACCTCAGTGGTTAAGTAGCGTGCGCACGGAACTCCGACGCCGTCGCGCCACGGCCGGCGGGAAGTGAGGTTCTCGGAAGAGCCGCCCGAAGTGTACGGCGACTTCGAGCCCCGGGCGGCCAAAGAAAAGGGCCGGGTGGGAAGACAGGTTCCGCTAGAAGAGTTCCGGCCCGATTCGCCGAAAGAGGAAGTGAGAGAGAGCGTCTATTACCTTCGGTCTCGGCAGCGGAGGCAACGGCGACCCCAAGAAGCCGAGGAAATGCAGACGCGCAGAGGCACCCGCCTCCAGCAGCAGCGGCAGCAGCAGCAGCAGCAGCAGCAGCAGCACTACTACTCACAGCCGCCTCCCGTGCAGCCGTCTCCGGTTACGACTCGGAGAGGATTACGGGACTCCCATTCATCCGAAGGTGAGACGGTCGGAGGTAACAGCGTCTGCCGCGAGCCGCGAGGGAGGGAGTGCCGCGGGCGGGCGCGCGCGGACGGGGAGCGCGCCTCGGCGGGCGTGTGCCTTGCCTGGCGCTCATTCCCTCTGGGCTTCCCCGCCCGGATGGACGTGAGCCCCCACGCCGGGTCCGCCCGACGGCTGGCGGGAAAGTGGCAGGGGCGGAGGCACTGCCAGGAAAGGCGGTCGTGCGGAGCGACCGGAGCAGAGCCGAGCAGCCGCGTGCTTCCTTGGGCATCGATTTAGAGGTGTCAGGGTTGCCTCTTTCTGCAGGCCTGCGCCTTGGGACGGCGAGTTAGGCAGCAGGCAGCACGCTGAATCACTCGGAGCTCAGTTTCGCATCGGTTTCATACCGGTTCTCTCTGCCCTGCGGATGTTTCTGCTAAAGCCACTTCCATTTCCTCCTTTTTAACTCAGAGCAGAAGTCCCTCGCCGAGAATTTTGACCCTCCTCTAACCCTCCAGTCTTTTCCCATTACTATCGAGAAGGGGACAGAGCGGGGGGGCGATTTTTGTGAGTGGGCGTTTGGAGGACTAGCGTAGTTAATGAATTGCTTTGCGATCCCACGTCCATAATTTACACTGAAGTGGGGCCAGGCAGTTATCCTGAGCTTGAAGCTTCCCAGAGTCTGAAAAACTTGAACAGAATGCTCTTTGTCCAGTGTGGTGGTCTCTGCCAGAAATTCGCATGTTGGGGTACGTCAGTGTAACCTCAGTGGTTAAGTAGCGTGACAAAGCAAGACTTTATAACTAGTTTTCGTCAAAATGGGCCACAAAATTACTGTCAAAGTGATTGCATAGTTTTAGGAAAGTCACAGCTGAATCAGTTCCCTTACTCCCTCTCTCTCCCACCCTGCCCCTTCTCCCCTAGTCACAGGTGGAGTTTCATGTGGGCTCCACATATGAGTTAAAATCTAGAAATTTGCATCATAATAGGATTACTGAGTTGGTGATAGACCAATAGAGGGATACGTTGAAGAGGAGGTGACTTTGCAGTTTAGAGCAGCGTGATAAGCTGCACAGTTACCTAGGATGCCTCAAGTGCTGACACATTAGAAGTGTTGATGATTTTGTAACTTTATTGAAGATATGTAAGTTACTATTGGGAGTAGCAATTCAAGACAGTTTAGCCACATATATATATATATATATATATATATATATATATATATATATAAGATATATATTTTTTTTAAGATTGAAGATTTTAAGCTTCTGAAGATAAAGATCCTATGCATATATTTGATGGACCACTTTATGCTTCAGTATCTATGTTCTTTCTGTATCTCCAGTAGATGGAAGAATGCTTTAGAAGGCAAATGAATTATATTAAATTGTATTGACTCTCCCGCACAGGCTGATGCAATTGTATAAGCTAATTTTTCTTTAGAACACACAAAGATTGACTTCTATTTTAGTAAATCTATAAGAATCTACAGTTTGTCATTCTTCTGGTCTGACCCATTTTTAAATTATCTAAAGTAGTATATTTTTGTTGTAAAGCACCATTGGTACGCTTCTCCTAGCCCTTTATACCGGTTCTCTCTGCCCTGCGGATGTTTCTGCTAAAGCCACTTCCATTTCCTCCTTTTAACTCAGAGCAGAAGTCCCTCGCCGAGAATTTTGACCCTCCTCTAACCCTCCAGTCTTTTCCCATTACTATCGAGAAGGGACAGAGCGGGGCGATTTTTGTGAGTGGGCGTTTGGAGGACTAGCGTAGTTAATGAATTGCTTTGCGATCCCACGTCCATAATTTACACTGAAGTGGGGCCAGGCAGTTATCCTGAGCTTGAAGCTTCCCAGAGTCTGAAAAACTTGAACGGAATGCTCTTTGTCCAGTGTGGTGGTCTCTGCCAGAAATTCGCATGTTGGGGTACGTCAGTGTAACCTCAGTGGTTAAGTAGCGTGACAAAGCAAGACTTTATAACTAGTTTTCGTCAAAATGGGCCACAAAATTACTGTCAAAGTGATTGCATAGTTTTAGGAAAGTCACAGCTGAATCAGTTCCCTTACTCCCTCTCTCTCCCACCCTGCCCCTTCTCCCCTAGTCACAGGTGGAGTTTCATGTGGGCTCCACATATGAGTTAAAATCTAGAAATTTGCATCATAATAGGATTACTGAGTTGGTGATAGACCAATAGAGGGATACGTTGAAGAGGAGGTGACTTTGCAGTTTAGAGCAGCGTGATAAGCTGCACAGTTACCTAGGATGCCTCAAGTGCTGACACATTAGAAGTGTTGATGATTTTGTAACTTTATTGAAGATATGTAAGTTACTATTGGGAGTAGCAATTCAAGACAGTTTAGCCACATATATATATATATATATATATATATATATATATATATATATAAGATATATATTTTTTTTAATATTGAAGATTTTAAGCTTCTGAAGATAAAGATCCTATGCATATATTTGATGGACCACTTTATGCTTCAGTATCTATGTTCTTTCTGTATCTCCAGTAGATGGAAGAATGCTTTAGAAGGCAAATGAATTATATTAAATTGTATTGACTCTCCCGCACAGGCTGATGCAATTGTATAAGCTAATTTTTCTTTAGAACACACAAAAGATTGACTTCTATTTTAGTAAATCTATAAGAATCTACAGTTTGTCATTCTTCTGGTCTGACCCATTTTTTAAATTATCTAAAGTAGTATATTTTTGTTGTAAAGCACCATTGGTGAGTAGTTTATTTTTATATTGTGCTATTTTGTGTGTGTGTTCTAAAGAGTAGTTCTCTCTAGTTCAATTCTCAAGTTTTGGTAAACCTGATTTTTTTGTTGTTTAGTCTGCTAAATCGTGTCCAGCTCTCTTTTTCGACCCCATGAACTGTGACACTCAAGGCTCGTCTGTCCATGGGATTTCCCAGGCAAGACTATTGAAATCGGTTGACCTTTCCTTCTCCAGGGTGTCTTCCCTACCCAGGGATCTGGGTCTCTGCATTGGCAGGCAGATTTTTTACCACTGAGCCACCAGGGAAGCTCCTAATTCCATATCTCTAAAGGGACTGAAACCAAGTGGGGCCCTTTGAGTTTCCCAGGCCTTTCCCCCATTTCTTGTAGGCAGGACGCCAGCCATTATGACCTAACCTGAGTTCCAAAGAGGAGGTTCCAACAGTTGCTTATCAAGGGAGGAACAACCAAGGAATCACATCATGCAAGACTAAAAGGACCAGAGAAGCTCATCAGAATCAGGAGACTGACCACCTGAGATGAGATTAAGGGAGTGCAAGCTCTGCTCACACCCTTATCTTGCCAGACACCCCACCATTGGCCCACTGTTATTAAAGCCCTCATCAGCTTCTCTGGGGTTGGGGACACAGTTTCTCAAGGCAGAAACCTGGTGCTGGCAGAGCAGTAAAGCTATCCTTTTCTACTTAACTCACAACTCTGTCTCTGGGCACCCGTGTGCAGAGAGACCGAGCTTTTGGTAACATAGTGGATTATTTGCTTTTCTGTTTGTATATTGCTGTTGATATTCATAGTCTCTACTCAGTTTCTATAGTCGGAATTTTTCAATTGTCATATCTGTTCTTTAGAGGATGAACCACCTTCACAGACTGTTTTAAGCCAAACCACCATGAAAACAACCAGGAGAACACAAGAAATTCCAGGTAAGAGGAACTGAGTTTGATTTTTTTCCTAACCTGCCAGCTATTTTTCTGTGTAGATTATACTCTGGTCCATAAGAGTCCCAAATTATACCTCATTCAGAGTTTCGTTGAATCTTCTTTGTAAGTTGTTATATTGAATTAAGCAGTAGTAGCATGTGTCAAGAAAAGACGGGAGCCTACTTGAGTATCTACTAAGTACCATATACTTTGTATGTGTTAATTCATTCACATAACTCTGCAGGCTAGATGTACCCATTTTTTTGGTGAGGAAACTGGAGCTCAGAATAGCTGACTTTTCTATAAGATCATTAGCTACATAACTGAGTCAGATTCAGAGCCAGGCTTGTCTTCTCCAGAGCCCCTTCATGTGCCCCACGTTCACTCTCCTGTGTGATAAATAGCTACTCAGTAAAGCTTGTTAAGTGTTGAATGAATGACTGTCATACTCCTTTCCATATAAAGTGGATTAAATGGTCTGCATAGTAAAATCATGAGGCAACATGATCAGTCTCAATTTAATACTATATTTTATCAAATCTAAAATCTCATCAGCTGTAAGATACATCCTCATTGTTTTATGTACCACCTAGGAGGAAGAAATGCTGTCAATTAAACAGTAATATGCCTTAGATTGTGTGGTACATCCCAGTTTCAGAGATGTTAAAGTGTAAAAGTATTTGCATCTTAGTATCAGATGGCATTAGGTTACATTTAGTAGTAGCCATTTTAAAACCTATTTTGAAAAACAAGGGAAAGGATTAAGTTCAGTTGTTAATCCATAGTATCCTTTGGATATTAATTCCATTTATTTTCAGGGTTTTTTTTTGATATTAGGAAATCCACAACAGTTATGCCTATAGCTATTGAAACTGATCATCTGTAGCCTTTTTTTTTTTTTAAACTCAAATCCTGAGTTCTGTCCACTGCTTCTAATAAGGTTATGCTTTGTAATTTAAACTGTTCTATCCTCAATTTAGAATAAATAAACATCTGGTTCAAGTTCAATTCCAAATAGCACACCCTTTATGTGTGTGTTATTTGAAACAACCTATCTTATTGTATTAAGATTATAAACTGTCTTAAAAAATGCTTTGAGTGATAGGTGCTATAATCAAGCTTCCTAGGCCATTTGGAAAAATCATATTCTTGAAATTTTGTTTACAGTAGATTCAGTTGCATGTCCGTTATACCTGGAGAAGTAAAAATTTCTCATTTTTAAAATCTACAGCAAAAACATAAAAATCTACAATAAAAAAATCTATAATAAATGTATAAAAATGATGAAGTTAAGTAAATTGATGTAATGAAGACTATTGAACACCAGCCTATAGGCCCTTATGAAACTGTTATGTAATAGAATGTCTCGTACAGTGCTTTAGCATTCACATTAGGCCTATACATAAAGACTGCTGTTGAGGTACATAATGTTTTGGGAAGAGCATGGGGCCTTGGTCATATTAGCTACTCACCTTGAATTTCAGGCCTCAATCTGTATGACTTACCCAGTCTGACTCACAAGGTCACTGCAGAACTGACATGTGCTGTGCTTAGTCTTAAGCTCAGTTGTGTCTGACTCTTTGCAACCCCATGGACTGCAGCCATAGAGCCCACTAGGCGCATCTCTCCATGGAGATGCTCTAGGCAAGAATACAGGAGTGGGTTGCCATTCCCTCCTCCAGATGATCTTCCAGCCCAGGGATTGAACCCAGGTCTCCCTCATTGCAGGCAGATTCTTGACTGTCTGAGCCACCGTAGAAACCCAAGAATACTGGAGTAGGTAGTGTATTCTTCTCCGGGTGATCTTCCCAACCCAGGAACCAAACTGAGGTCTCCTACATTGCAGGCGAATTCTTTACCAGCAGAGCTACCATGAAAGCCCCTAGTTGGCGCTAGTTATAAAGAACGCCCGCCAGTGCAAGAGACGTGAGAGATGTAGTGTTCAATCCCTGGGATGGGAAGATTTCTTGAAGGAGGACATGGCAACTCACTCTTGCCTGGAGAATTCCATGGACAGAGGAGCCTGGCAGGCTACAGTCCATTGAGTTGCAGAGTCAAACGCGATTGAAACGACTTAGCATGCTTGCAAAAAATGAAATAGTACTTGCAAAATCACATAGTACACAGTGAAAAATACAGGTATAAGGTGGTTTTCTTTTTATTTTCTCACAGCACTTTACAGGCTATGCGAAGTTGGTAAAATTTACTTAAGCATTTCTTTTTCTCATAAAGCTCATGCTATGGTTGTTAATGGAAAAGGCAAAGCACTTCCTTGTATAGATGACAGATTGATGGAACTCCTGCACAGATTACCTGCAATATATTGTACTGCAGGCTAATTAGACAAAAGGATATGTGCATTTGGGGGAGAGTTGAGATATTCAGGGTTCTTGTACCCTAAAAGGTGCTTTTAAAAATCTACAATAAAAAATCTATAATACATGTATAAAAATGATGAAATTAAGTAAATTGATGTAATGAAGACTATTGAACACCAGCCTATAGGCCCTTATGAAACTGTTATGTAATAGAATGTCTCGTACAGTGCTTTAGCATTCACATTAGGCCTATACATAAAGACTGCTGTTGAGGTACATAATGTTTTGGGAAGAGCATGGGGCCTTGGTCATATTAGCTACTCACCTTGAATTTCAGGCCTCAATCTGTATGACTTACCCAGTCTGACTCACAAGGTCACTGCAGAACTGACATGTGCTGTGCTTAGTCTTAAGCTCAGTTGTGTCTGACTCTTTGCAACCCCATGGACTGCAGCCATAGAGCCCACTAGGCGCATCTCTCCATGGAGATGCTCTAGGCAAGAATACAGGAGTGGGTTGCCATTCCCTCCTCCAGATGATCTTCCAGCCCAGGGATTGAACCCAGGTCTCCCTCATTGCAGGCAGATTCTTGACTGTCTGAGCCACCGTAGAAACCCAAGAATACTGGAGTAGGTAGTGTATTCTTCTCCGGGTGATCTTCCCAACCCAGGAACCAAACTGAGGTCTCCTACATTGCAGGCGATTCTTTACCAGCAGAGCTACCATGAAAGCCCCTAGTTGGCGCTAGTTATAAAGAACGCCCGCCAGTGCAAGAGACGTGAGAGATGTAGTGTTCAATCCCTGGGATGGGAAGATTTCTTGAAGGAGGACATGGCAACTCACTCTTGCCTGGAGAATTCCATGGACAGAGGAGCCTGGCAGGCTACAGTCCATTGAGTTGCAGAGTCAAACGCGATTGAAACGACTTAGCATGCTTGCAAAAAATGAAATAGTACTTGCAAAATCACATAGTACACAGTGAAAAATACAGGTATAAGGTGGTTTTCTTTTTATTTTCTCACAGCACTTTACAGGCTATGCGAAGTTGGTAAAATTTACTTAAGCATTTCTTTTTCTCATAAAGCTCATGCTATGGTTGTTAATGGAAAAGGCAAAGCACTTCCTTGTATAGATGACAGATTGATGGAACTCCTGCACAGATTACCTGCAATATATTGTACTGCAGGCTAATTAGACAAAAGGATATGTGCATTTGGGGGAGAGTTGAGATATTCAGGGTTCTTGTACCCTAAAAGGTGCTTTTAAAAATCATGCTTCATCTAGTACTTGTCATACTCCAGTATCATTCCTCTTAATAAAATAAGAGTTTAAGGAAATTATTAAATGAACACTTGTAAAATCTTTCCAGCAGAGGAATTATTCAAATAGGGGTCAGTTTGATGGAAAGGTACTTTAAGTGTAAGTATAACGATAGGTCTTCCTTGTTTGAGTGAATGTAAATGGTGCAGACACTATGGAAAACAGTAGGAGGTTCCTTAAAACTAAAAACAGTTGCCATATAATCCTGCAGTCCCATTCCCCGGCATGCGTCAGGAGAAAATTCTTAGTTTCAAAATGTACCTGCACCATATGTTCTTAGCAGCACTATTTACAATAGCCAAGACATGGAAGCAACCTAAATGTCCATCAACAGATGAATGGAATAAAGAAGTTGAAGTGGTATGTGTGTATATATGTGTGTGTGTGTATAGATATGATTATATACACATATGTGCACAGATACACACACACATGCATGCACAACATGAAATAATACTCAGCCATAAAAACAAATGAAATAATGCTATTTCCAGCAACATGGAAGGACCTAGAGATTATCGTATTAAAATGGGTAAGTCAGAAAGAGAAAGGCAAATATACTGTATCATTTGTATGTAGAATCTAAAATATGATACAAAAGAACTTATTTACAAAACAGGAACAGATTCACAGACTTATGGTTATGACAGGGGCAAGAGGGTGGAGGAGGAATACATTAGGTGTTTGGATTCAGCAGATATAAACTACAGCAAAATCCTACTACATAGTACTGGAAACTGTTCAGTATCCTATAATTAACCATAGTGGAAAAGAATATGCAAAAAGAATATGTATATATAAGAAATATAAAAAGAATATATATATATATATATATATATATATATATATATAAGCATATATATATACATATATGTAAAACTTAATATACACCAGAAACTATTAATAATATGACATTGAAATCAAAATTGTGGACTTTCAGTTTAACTGTGGTATTCAGAATCATGCCATAATTCTTTATAGGGCCACTGGTGTGATCTGAGAAAACTTGATCCAAAACTGTCCTTGAGGGGCTTCCCTGGTGATCCACTGGGTAAAGAGTCGCCTTGAAGTGCAGGGGGCATGGTTCAATCCCTGGCCCAGGAAGATCCCACGTACCATGATGAACCAGCGCTCTGGAACGCATGCACCCAGAGCCAGTGCTTTGCAACGGAGAGGCCACTGCAATGGGAGGCCCACACAGGCCAAAGAATAATGATGGATGAAAATAAATAAATGAAAAACCAATAAAAGAGGCCAAAATTTTAAAAAAAATGTCCTTGAAAATAATGACCTAAAGCAAGGAACCACTTTCAAAAACATACTAGTAAAGAAAGCCACATCATTTGTCATCTTGTTTTGGAAGTCATGAAAAATGTTGGTTATATTAGTTTAGAATAGGAATACATTTTAAACTCTGCTTATCATTTGAAGTTTCAGAATTGCATTATTTTCACATTAAAATAGCCATTAGGGGGCTTCCCTGGTGGTCCAGTGGGTAAAGAGTCCGCCTTTCACTGCAAGGGGTGCCAGTTCTATCCCTGGCCTGGGAAGATCTCACATGCCATGGAGTGCCTGGATCGGTGTGTCCAATTATGAGCCAGCACTCTGGAGCACATGCGCCCAGAGCCAGTGCTCTGCTACAGGAGAGGCCGCTGCAATGGGAGGCCCACACAGGCCGAAGAACAAAGATGGATGAAAAATAAATAAATGAAAGACCAATAAAAGTGGCCAAAAAATTTTTAAAAATTTAAAAAGATAGCCATTAGGTTGTTCAGTCAGTTCAGTTCACATATACCTATATAAATTGTTCTATGATCAGATTCATTCCTTTCATGAAGCTAATTTCATAATCTCAAAATTTAGTAGGAAAATTTCATTTACTTTTCAAAATTTTATTTACTTTTCCTAGCATTAAATGTTGTTAGCAATTATGGTTTCTAGCTAAATAATTATAGTTAAGTGTTTTTAATTCCTTCTATTTTATCCTGAGGACTTCCCTGTGGCTCAGTGGTAAAGCATCTGCCTGCCAATGTAAGAGACACAGGTTCGATCCCTGGATCGGGAAGTTCCCCTGGAGAAGGAAATGGCAACCCCCTCCAGTATTCTTGCCTGGGAAATCCCATGGACAGAGGAGCCTGATGAGCTACAGTTCTTGGGGTCACAAAAAGGGTCGGACACGACTTAGTGACAAAATAGTATTTCATTGTAAACATTTGATTCTCTGGCTGCTGTAGTTACAGCACTCATTCATTCTCTAGATGTTTATTGAGCACCTGCTTTATACTGTTCCCTTGCTAGATGCTGGGAATGCAGCGGTAAGCAAGAGCAGCAGACAGCAGGCAAGGGAAGGAGACTGCTACTAAAGAAGAATAAAATTTGTTACTTTATTCCCTAGTAGCCCTCTCTGCTACTGTCTGTCCTTCGTGTATCTTACCTAGGGCGATACATTTTTTAGAACATACAATAAAAGCTTAAATGAAAAGATGGGGGCTGCAATAGTCATTGATATCTAGAGATTTAAAGTTGAGTTTTAGGTTTTATTTAAACCTGCAGAGGGTGGGAATACAGAGGAGAGAACAAAGAAAGCTATTGTAATCTAAGTTCTAAATGTGCGATATGTAGAATGCCAACAACTGATGTATTTCATAGAATTTTAGAGCTGGAAGATCTAGGGAAGTCATCTACGCAGAGTTTCTGTAAGTGTAGGTGTCCCTCAGTTAACATCCATTCGTGTGCGGTTGATCCTCTGCAGTGATAGAAGTCACTCCCTCACTATCTGTTCTGCTTTGGAGACAACACTAATGATTTGTTTGTTTCTGTTTTTACTACTGAAGGAAAAGGTACTTTGCTGTAACTTTCTCTTGATCTCAATTCTGCCTTTCTGAGCTACGTAAAATCAACTTAATTGTTTCTCGACACCTCTGAGATGTACAAAAACATGCTTAATAAGTATTTTTAGAACAAATGAATGGGTATCCCTTCAGGGTTTATCTTCTCGATACTGTAAAGAGCAAATTGGGTTAAGTCAGTTTTGTGAGAGCAAACATCGGCAGCTGGTATAATGGAGAGATCAGGGATAGCTGTTCAGTCTATGGTTTTTGCACTTCTCATACATAGCCAAAGAAACTACTTTTTTTTTTAATAGAGATAAATGAAACAAAGTGTAATATAATCCAAATTTAGATGTAGATTGGGCTTTATATTGTGCAAGGCTCTTTGAAGAAACCTTGGATTTCTAGGCTAACATTAACTTATTATTTAATAGGATTGGCTTCCTCAGTAACCTTATGCCATTGAATTATGAAAAAAACAAATCTTTTTTTTGCCCTTAATATTAACTGTTAGACCTGCATTTTAGATGCTGGGAATGCAGCGGTAAGCAAGAGCAGCAGACAGCAGGCAAGGGAAGGAGACTGCTACTAAAGAAGAATAAAATTTGTTACTTTATTCCCTAGTAGCCCTCTCTGCTACTGTCTGTCCTTCGTGTATCTTACCTAGGGCGATACATTTTTTAGAACATACAATAAAAGCTTAAATGAAAAGATGGGGGCTGCAATAGTCATTGATATCTAGAGATTTAAAGTTGAGTTTTAGGTTTTATTTAAACCTGCAGAGGGTGGGAATACAGAGGAGAGAACAAAGAAAGCTATTGTAATCTAAGTTCTAAATGTGCGATATGTAGAATGCCAACAACTGATGTATTTCATAGAATTTTAGAGCTGGAAGATCTAGGGAAGTCATCTACGCAGAGTTTCTGTAAGTGTAGGTGTCCCTCAGTTAACATCCATTCGTGTGCGGTTGATCCTCTGCAGTGATAGAAGTCACTCCCTCACTATCTGTTCTGCTTTGGAGACAGCACTAATGATTTGTTTGTTTCTGTTTTTACTACTGAAGGAAAAGGTACTTTGCTGTAACTTTCTCTTGATCTCAATTCTGCCTTTCTGAGCTACGTAAAATCAACTTAATTGTTTCTCGACACCTCTGAGATGTACAAAAACATGCTTAATAAGTATTTTTAGAACAAATGAATGGGTATCCCTTCAGGGTTTATCTTCTCGATACTGTAAAGAGCAAATTGGGTTAAGTCAGTTTTGTGAGAGCAAACATCGGCAGCTGGTATAATGGAGAGATCAGGGATAGCTGTTCAGTCTATGGTTTTTGCACTTCTCATACATAGCCAAAGAAACTACTTTTTTTTTTAATAGAGATAAATGAAACAAAGTGTAATATAATCCAAATTTAGATGTAGATTGGGCTTTATATTGTGCAAGGCTCTTTGAAGAAACCTTGGATTTCTAGGCTAACATTAACTTATTATTTAATAGGATTGGCTTCCTCAGTAACCTTATGCCATTGAATTATGACAAACAAATCTTAGCTAATATTAACGTATTTTTTTAGATTAGAGTTTGTATTTGTGGAACACACCCAACGTTAAATAATGGGAGGGAGTGTATTAACTCTTAGGAAGTTAACCTTCAAATTAAAATTTGACATAAATAACCCACAATGAGGACATGCCATCAGTCGGGCAGATAACTGAGTTGTTGTTACGGTACAGATTTTGGTTCTTAGTTGAGAAATTTAGAAGAGTTTTATTTGATATTCCTTTCCTTTTGCAGAAATATGGCCTGGTGAGAAAAACTGCAAAATTTTAAATGAAAACTGTAAATTTTTTTATGGCAGGAAACCTTTCTCTAATTCACTATTACAATCCCATACTTAATAGAGAGCTCAGAAAAAGCTTTGCTGACTAAATAGATCATTGTATAATAAATCTAATATGTTTGATATTTTATATGTATTTCATTGTTTTCTCTTCCCATGTTAGTGTTGAGTGAAGATCCTGTAATCAGCCTGCGTAGACCTCCTCTAAGAAGCCCAAGATCTGGTAAGCAATTCTTTTGTGTGTTGGTTCAACTTTCTTTTTTTTTTTTTTTTTGGCCTCTTTTATCATTTTTTTATTTATTTCTTTTCATTCATCTTTATTCTTTGGCCTGTGTGGGCTTCCCATTGCAGTGGCCTCTCTCATTACAGAGCACCACCTCTGGACACATGCGCTCCAGAGTACTGGTTCCTAATTGGACACACTGGTTCAGCCGCTCCGCGGCACGTGGGATCTTCCCAGGCCAGGGATTGAACTGGTGCCCCTCTTTACCCACTGGACCACCAGGGAAGCCCCAGCTTTCTTGTATTTTTAAAAATGCATATTTTTACATGTATTCATATGGTTCAAAATTCAAAAGTCTCCGTAAATATACAGTGGCAACTCTCCCTGATCCTTTTGTTCTCTGTCCACTCAGTTTCATCATCAGAGACAACCAGTGTTGTCAGTTTCTTAGGTAGTCTTCCAGAGATATTTCATGGAGATATAGAGGAATTCATGGATGAAATGATCATTTCCTCTTTCTTAATGTACATTTTAGCTCAATAAGGACTCTCTTCTATACCTTCTTACTGTTTATTTTTACTTAAAATCTATGGAGACATGTTTCCATATAAGAGTATGAAAGGACTTCTTCATTCTTTTTTAGAGGCTATGTCCTTGTATATTGCTGTGATTCCTTTTGTTAGCAAAATGCTTTTAAATTAGGTAAGGAACTTTTTATTATTCCCAGTGTAGTGCTAATAAAAATTAAAGACTGAGACTTTGTGGCTCAGGGTTATAAATTTTTCCTGCCTTAATTACATTTCTTTGGACTAAGACCTTAAAAGAGTATTGCCTTTAAGTTGATATCACGACTGTGAAAGAAAGCTAGTAGTGTCATTCCAAGAGGTCTACTTCTTCATTTTTAGAGTTTCTTGGCCCTAAAAGAGTGCTTTATTGTGGCAACTAAAAAGAAAACATTTACCTTCACATGAGGTTTCTACTCCTCAGTTACTCTCTTTAAAAAAAAAAATTAGATTGAATCCCTTTTTCGTTTGTTTGTTAGATGGCTATCCTTTTAAGTTTTAAAAATGATAAAAATCTGTTAAGGTTTTGATGCTGAACCTGTGGTAAAGAACTGCATGATTCATTTCCTTTTAAGCGCTAATCAGTTTCTTGCTGTCTCTCTTGCAGATTCGGCGTACAAAACAAATGAAAATACTAAAATGAGTAACTTAGGTTTGTTTGTCTCTAATTCTTTTTTTTTTTTTTTTTAAACTTTTATTTATTTATTTTTGGCTGTGCTGGGTCTTTGTTGATGTGTGGGTTTAGCTGCTCTGCGATATGTGGGATCTTCCCGGATCAGGGCTCGAACCTGTGTCTCCTGCATTGGCAGACGGGTTCTTATCCACTGAGCCACAAGGAAAGCCCCTGTCTCTAATTCTTATCGGTTCTTTTTGAGGATTCTAATTATTGGTGGAATACAGGAGTCCTTTCATTTGGTCACTGGCTTTTGAATATTATTTCAGCTTGAGGGATAGTGTGTTTATGACCAATAGCCTTGGTTTTTGTACTCTAAAATTATGTCTTGTTATATTATTGTTTAAAGTTCACGTAAGAAAACCCAGTAACATGTATTTTAGTTTTTACTAGCAGTCATTAGGTTTACACTGTAGAGAAAAAAGAGGTATCAACTTACCAATTAAGATTTTTCTTGATAGAGAAAGTGAATTCGGGACATTTTGTAGTAAGTTAAGTTCTGTTTCCATGTTTGTTGAAGTAGTTTATATTCTTTTCAGGATTTGCTTTGGTGTAGGACATGAGCTACCAAGATCTATGATTTTAAGTGAACTTAAGTTGATTGTGGTTGGACTTAAGTTGTCTTAAGTTACAAATTTTCTTAGTTTGGAGATGAGTCAAAGGAGAGAAGCTTAAGTACTTTCCAGCTTAAAGGAAACTTCTGTGAGAGGGCAGAGAAGGACACTCTTTCTTTTCTTGTTAGTAGTAACGCTAGTACATCCTGGAATGTATAAAATGGCTGTTCATGGAGCTTGAACACCAGCAATATCTCCAGACTATTCTTTATTCTCTTTTTCTTGCTGCCCCACTCTCTGTTCTCCAGTGCATGGTCGGCAATGAATAGTCTTAATAGGTACCTTTCTTAAAGGTTATCTGTAGTGGGGATCCACAAAGTACAGCCTCTGAGTAAAATCTGCCCTGTGGTCTTCTGTGAACTAAGAAAAGATTTTTACATTTTGTGAAATAGATATATGTATACACATGCATATCCATATATGTACACATACACACACCATATATATGTATATATATGTATGTATGTCAGAGACTAAGCTAGAGAAGCATAAAATATTTACTATCTGGCCCTTGAAGGAGAAAGTTTACCCACCTCTTATAATATTAATGGTAGACCTAAAGAGAGCAAATCACCTAAATTGCCGTCTGTTCTAAGAATAAATTCAGGGAGTGACTTAACTGCCTGGACATAGATTTATGTCCACACATCAGTTTAGCATTCCGCACTAGGTTTTACTGACAACACAAAAAGGAGACACAGTGACTCTGTCATGTCCAACTCTTTGTGACCCTGTGGACTGAGTCATGCCAGGCTTCCCTGTCTTTCACTGTCTCCTGAAACTTTCTCAAACTCATGTCCATTGACTTAGTGATGTATTCTGTCTGGTCTTCTCTTTGAGAAAGCATGGTGGTCTCACTTGTGAATTTTCATGCCTTTGTCCCCAGACACAACACAATTAACGAAGTTGATATTTCCTTGAGTACCCTTCACTCCTCATACCAACACACTCCGTAAGTCTCTTGGAATAGGAAAGCCCATAGTAGAAATGTACTGGTAGTTCGTGTTTTTCTTAAAACTATGGCCAAGCAAAAAAAAAGTGAACAAAAGTGATACAGTTAATGGGTGGACTCCACCAGAGGGGTTTAGAAGTGATCTGTTTTTACAACAAATATAGGACTTCTGACTGTACCTTTTCCTAATTGGTTGAAGTTATTAGAAAAGTGACACCTTAAGAGGACATTTAATTATTGCCATTTGTCTAAAAGCCACAGCTTTTATAATTTTTTTAATAATTATTTTTGGTTAAGGGTATCATTCATTAAAAGGAATTTTAATTTCTTGAAAGTTTTTGCATGTGTGTAGGCAAGAGTAATGTTTTTTTTGAAAAATATTTTTTAAAATGTTTTAACTTCCCACATGTAGCATCCAAGAAGTTTAGAATAAAGGAAGCTGAATGACAAAAGAGAGAAATGAAATGGAAAGCTATATATCAGATTGTATGTGAATATTTTATCTGTACATTTTTTTGCAGCTTGGGTTAAAAAAGAAAATTGTTACAAGTATTAAAATAACAGTATTATGGTAGCCTAAAGAGGTGCCATATTCTATGGAAGAGATCAGAAAGGATTTATGGAGATAGTATTTGAACTGAATTTTGAAAGTTGAGTACCAGGCAAATGAGGAAGGAGAATTACAAATACTACAGCTTGTCTTGTAATAGAATGTCTTTTTTTACCTTTAGAGTTCAGGCAGTATGAGAAACTACTTTAGAAACAATGCTCACATTAACTGTGGCTCCTTGAGATATCTTATGTTAAATTATTTTCAGAATGACATTCTCAGTTGGTAGACTTGGGTTTCCAGAGTTTCATTTCCTAGAGTGAGAACTATGTTTAAAAATGTGTGTAAAAAAAAAAAAATGTGTGTATAACCAAGATAAAAGCCTATTAATGATGAGTACTTGGCATATATATAAGATGTATTATTATTTAATGTAGTTCCTAAAATACTACTGGGTTATAAGGTACAAAATAATACTATTTTTTGTTGTTAGTGGTATTATCAAGATAGTCTTGCTTGACAAGTTACTGTTTATGTCTTATTGAGTGCTGATACATATTTACTGTTAGGAGCATGGAATGGTAAAGGATTTTTAGACCCTATATTAAAAGTCATCAAAACTAGATTATTAATACTTCTAATATGATAATGACATATTAGAAGTATTAAAAGTAAATGCAGAACTCCCTTCTAGAAGTGGATTAAAAAATACTTCTAAATTCTCCCTTGTGCTAATTGCAGTTAACATAAACAAAAGAAGAGATTGAATTGTAGGCAACCTGGTATATGAAGGATTGATTATTAGTTAATTGGCTCTAGACGTGGAATTTCAGAAGTATTGTGGAAACAAATTATATCAGGACGAAAAGAGAGGGATTACTGAACTATTTGCTTTTTCCCTGGTAGTTTGGTGAATAAATTAATGTTCTACATACTTATCTTTCCATTAATACAGATTCAAAAGATTCAGTTCAGCCCTAGAGAAATTTTGCTGCACCAAATCAGTTTTAAACTATATAAAACATAATGCCCTAATATAAATGTGACTTTAGCAAAGCTATTGTATTACATGACTTAAACTTAGGTGTTGTTGAAACCTCTCATTTTAGGAGGAATCCACTTCTCAGCCTTTTCCCATCATTCATTCGTTTACTCAAAAAATTATTGAGGAGACTTTTAAAAAGGTTCCATATGAGACTTCCCTAGTGGTCCAGTGGGTAAGGACACCACCTTGCAATGCAAGGGGTGCCAGTTCAGTCCCTGGCCTGGGAAGATCCCACATGCTGTGGAGCAGCTGGACGGATGTGTCCAGCTACCAAGCCAGAGCTCTGGAGCGTGTGTGCCCAGAGCCAGTGTCTGAGACAAGAGAGGCCACTGCGATGAGAGGCCCACATAGGCCAAAGAACCAAAGATAAATAAATGAAAGACCAATAGAAGTGGCCAAGAAAAAAAAAAGGTTCCACATATAAGGAGCTTAGAAGTCACCACTTCAGGCTAATAGCAAGTCAAAAACTGATTAACTGTAAAACCAACATCTCCTCTTGGATCCATAAGAGAGGAAATGATACAGTTTAGACCACTGCCCCCAAGACTGGAGAAATGGGCAAATACAGGAAGTTGGGGCTTGCTGGAGCCTTGACTCACAAGTAGAAGCCTCTGCAGGAAGTCGTGCTGAGTAGGAAAACCTGAGCTACAGTTGATATATTTTGGGGGGTTCAGTGTGGACCAGTCTGAATTCAGAGTTTAAAAGTTTCAAGAGGATGCAGTGTAAGGTAGGCCCATATTAGTGTTGTGAAATTTGCCTCCAGAAGCTCAGCCAGGCTCCCATAAAAATCTCATACTTCACCAAGGTGGGAGAAAAGAAATATTTTTGAAATATGCCAGGGCATTCTCTTGTTCTTAATAAGGCAAGGCCTCAAGGAAATATAGTTAACTGGAGCCTAACTTCTTTTTTTCTATTTGGGTTACTTAATTTAAGGCAAGGCCTCAAGGAAATTAATGTTCTACATACTTATCTTTCCATTAATACAGATTCAAAAGATTCAGTTCAGCCCTAGAGAAATTTTGCTGCACCAAATCAGTTTTAAACTATATAAAACATAATGCCCTAATATAAATGTGACTTTAGCAAAGCTATTGTATTACATGACTTAAACTTAGGTGTTGTTGAAACCTCTCATTTTAGGAGGAATCCACTTCTCAGCCTTTTCCCATCATTCATTCGTTTACTCAAAAAATTATTGAGGGAGACTTTTAAAAAAGGTTCCATATGAGACTTCCCTAGTGGTCCAGTGGGTAAGGACACCACCTTGCAATGCAAGGGGTGCCAGTTCAGTCCCTGGCCTGGGAAGATCCCACATGCTGTGGAGCAGCTGGACGGATGTGTCCAGCTACCAAGCCAGAGCTCTGGAGCGTGTGTGCCCAGAGCCAGTGTCTGAGACAAGAGAGGCCACTGCGATGAGAGGCCCACATAGGCCAAAGAACCAAAGATAAATAAATGAAAGACCAATAGAAGTGGCCAAGAAAAAAAAAAGGTTCCACATATAAGGAGCTTAGAAGTCACCACTTCAGGCTAATAGCAAGTCAAAAACTGATTAACTGTAAAACCAACATCTCCTCTTGGATCCATAAGAGAGGAAATGATACAGTTTAGACCACTGCCCCCAAGACTGGAGAAATGGGCAAATACAGGAAGTTGGGGCTTGCTGGAGCCTTGACTCACAAGTAGAAGCCTCTGCAGGAAGTCGTGCTGAGTAGGAAAACCTGAGCTACAGTTGATATATTTTGGGGGGTTCAGTGTGGACCAGTCTGAATTCAGAGTTTAAAAGTTTCAAGAGGATGCAGTGTAAGGTAGGCCCATATTAGTGTTGTGAAATTTGCCTCCAGAAGCTCAGCCAGGCTCCCATAAAAATCTCATACTTCACCAAGGTGGGAGAAAAGAAATATTTTTGAAATATGCCAGGGCATTCTCTTGTTCTTAATAAGGCAAGGCCTCAAGGAAATATAGTTAACTGGAGCCTAACTTCTGTATTATTATTATGAGAGCCTGATTGACCTGAGAGATGGGAAATACTCAACATCAGACCACTCTGAGCATTCTGTCCCACCTAAAAGCGAAGGGGAAAAATTGAGGAACTGTTGTGAAGTTCATGGTCTTGAGGCATAAGCTTGCTAAACAGTGGACACCTAGAACTGTAGACTGCTCCCCTCCCCCAGCACCTCAGCACATCACTGAAGACCAATTTATAGCAGTTCTTCTTACGCAGTACATCATGTCCAGCTATCAAGAAAAAAATTATAAAACATAACAAAATACAAAACTCAATTTAAAAAGATACAGCAGTATCAGCCAGATGTGGCAAGATTGTTAGAATTATCAGACCAAGAGTTTAAAACAACTATGACTAATATGTTACGGGCTCTAGTGAATAAAGTAGGCGGCATGCAAGAACAGATGAGCAATGTCAGGAGAGATAGAAATCCTAAGAATACACTGTAAAGTATACTCATAGATATAGCACAGTGTTAAATACCAGTTTTACCACAATCTTAAAAAAAAAACAATCCTTGAAAAGCAGAGAGAACAATGACTGAATAATACAGAATATCCTAGACTGTGCAACAGCTATGAAGGGTATAAAGAAACAGAAGAAATGTTGGAAATAATAATGACTGCATGCATTTGTGTTCAGGTTCATCTGACTCCTTGTGACCCCAGGAACTGAAGCCTGCCAGGCTCCTCTATCTGTGGGGTTTTTCAAGCAAGAATGCTTGAGTGGGTTGTTATTTCCTTCTGTGAAGAATCTTCCTGTTCCAGGGATTGAACCCACATCTGTTGCATTGGCAAGGAGATTCTTTACCATTTGGGACACCTGGGAAGGCCAATAATGTCTGAGAATTTCCCAAGAATATGTCAAACACTAAATTCAGATCCAGAAACCTCACAGACACCAAGCGGGATAAATGCCAAAAAATAAAAATACACTTTGGCATATCCTTTTTAAACCACAGAAATTAAAAAAAAAAAAAAAAAATCCAGAAAAAAAGCCAAAGGAAGACAACACATGACCTGTAAAAGGAATGAAGATCAGAATTATATCTAACGTCTCAGAAGGCATGCATGCAAGAAGAGATTAGGGTGAAAATTTTAAAGTACTAAAAAATAAAAAACACACCAACCTGAAATATTGTTCCTTGCAAAAGTGTCCTTCAAAGATGAAGCTTCTGCCCAAGCTAAGAAAAAAAAGAAAAGCAGAGAAGAAAAAAAAATGGAGAAAGAAAAGCTAGGACACAAGTTACTAATGTTGAGTTAAAGAGGGGACACTGTAGATCCCATGGAAATTAAAAGGATAACATAGGCATATTATGAGCAACTCCTTGTCCACAAATTTGATAGCCTAGATGAGATAAACTGATTCTTTGAAAGATATAATCTACTAAAGCTCACTCAAAACAAAATATCTCTAATCTCTTAAATAAGTTGAATCAACAGTTACATTTCCAAAACAGAAAGCAACCGGCCCAGGTGAGTTTCCTAGTGAATTCTGCTGAACATTTAAGGAAGAAATTACATCAATTCTCTACCATCTCTTGGAGGATAGGAGCAGAGGAAATATTTCCTAACCCATCATGTGAGACCAGCATTATGCTTTTACCAAAACCAGATGAAGAGCCACAGTAACATTATACCACAAAAAGAAAATGACAATTCTCCAGAAACAAAACTTGATTGTAACCTGACTGGAGAGAATTAAAGATAGCTATCATGAAAATACTCAAAACTCAAGCAGAAAAAAAAAAACTAAGCAGTTTAATGAGCTCAGCAATAAAATTAATGAACAGAAAGAATACCCTCACCAAGATACTAAAATTCTAAGACAAATTCTGAAGAACACAATAAATAAGAGGAAGAATTCATTAGAAAGAAAACCTACCACATGAAGAGTTAGTGACCTTTAGATGGAAATCTAGACATAATTCAGATAGAAGAGAACAGAGAAATAAGATGTTTTTAAAATGAGGGAATCCTAAATAGTCAAAATTCAATGATAGTATTCTAAAGGCAGCCAGGGGGAAAAAAATGGTGACCTGCAGAAGAACCCCCATCAGGCTATTGGTAATTTCTCTCAACAGGAATTTTACAGGCCAAGAGGGAGCAGAATGACATTTTCAAAGTATTGAAAAATAGAAACTGTCACATAAGAATGCTCTATCCAGTAAAGGTGTCATTCAGATACGAAGGAGAAAAAAACTTTGCCAGACAAAAGCTGAAGGAGTTCATCAACACTAAACCAGCCCTTGCAAGATATGCTGAAAAAGGAAATCTTCAACCAGAGACAAAGTGACCAAAATAGACAAAACTTTGGGCAAGGTAAAAATTAGAGTCAGAAAATTGCAACTATCAAAAATAGGTTTTTTTGATAGTCTTTCTAAAGAAAGAATAGCATAGTAGTATTAGCAATTTTCTCAGTTAATTTTTTATAGCAAAAATGTTGGCAAATACGATTTGTACCTGCCACTATTAAGTATGAGTCATTTGACTAATATTGATGTTGCACCAGTCTAATTAAACTGATTTTTAAAAAATATTTCCAGATTCATTATATGATGTGATAGTTGCCTTCTGCAATACAATTGTTTTTTCTTTTGAAAAGCAAAGAGGAGTTAATAGAGGAAAATACGAAAGTAAACAAATTTTCAGCTTTGTGGAAACAGCCTGGTTCATTCTACTTCTTTTTTTTTTTTTTAAGATTTATTTATTTATTTTTGGGCGAGGGTCCGGTTGGGGAGGGTGGGGAGCGGGTGGGCCACTTCCATTGGTCCTTCATTTCTCTATTTTCCTCCGTCTTTGTTCTTTTGGCCCCTGTGGGCCTCCCATCGCGGTGGCATCTGTCACTGCAGAGCAACGGCTCTGGGCGCATGCGCGCCAGAGCTCCGGCTCGGCAATTGGACACATCGGTCCAGCCGCTCCGCGGCACTTGGGATCTTCCCAGGCCAGGGATCGAACCGGCGCCCCTTGCACTGCAAGGCGGTGTCCTTATCCACTGGACCACCAGGGGAAGCCCTCATTCTACTTCTTATATGATCATTCAGCAATCTTATAGTTCACTTGTGCAGTATTTACCTTTGGGTATATCTTCCTTTATTTAAAAAAAAAAATCAGGGGATTCCCTGGTGGACCAGTGGTTAAGGACTCTACTCTTCCATTGCCAAGGGCCCGACTCCAATCCTTGGTTGGGAAACTCAAATGCCACAAGACACCCCCACCCCCGCCATTAAAAAAAAAATCAGAATAGCCCATGTGAAAATACTGCATTTGTTCGGCACGTCTTACTCATTTATTTTTGTCCAGCTTCTCTGAGTGAGAAATAGTAGTTTATGTGGACCTACTAGAACTAAGAGCATTTCTTTACTTTTCTTATAGCCTCTTTGGATACACCAATGGATTAAAACACTGGTTTTTCAGCTCTACTGGTGTAGTTGGCTTTTTAAAAGGAGTATGGGAAATCTAGCAGATGTGAGAATAAGAATACAGTAAACCTTTAGGGACTCTATTTATCAGCAGAGAGTTTCAATTTTCTGCAAACACAGGTTATATTTATAATACAAATAGACATCTGGGTGTAGAAACAAAGTCTTTTTGATTCTAGTTTGTAGCCTACTTAATTCCTGAAATAGTGTAAAGGGAAATAATCTTTTTTTTTTTTTAATGATTTAACAGGAAAAAAAAATTCTGGTGTGACATAATGTTCACTTTCCTGAAGTAAATGCTCTTAGTTATTCCTGAACTTTGGCTAGTGATGGTACCTACAACACGTATGCTCTTCTTTTCCAGAAGCTACCACTGTCCAGCAGAAAGTCAATTTCTTGGAAGAAGGTATTTTTTCTTAAAATATTATGCTATATATTCTAAGTGTTTTTGTTGTTAAGATTAGAAGCAATTTTGGTAGGTACTTAAAAGAGAAAGCAGAAAATAGGATCTTTTTCTTCAAGAAAAAAAAATTTATGCTTATCTGAACTGTTAAATGGATAGGTAAAATAGGATAGAATGAGTGATGATAAATTTTATGTGCATTTTAAGTATCTTTTGTCTGTAGAAGTTAATTTAAGCAAAGCTAATATTTTCTGTTTCTGGCATGTGCTAGCTTTTGATTATGGTATTACAATAATCAGTTTTCCAAGTCCTGTATTTGAATAGTACAGTAAAATTTAGTCTGCTTTAAATTCACCATAATCTGAGATTAGTTTCCTGTGTACTGAAATGTTTGTGTATGGGTATATGTATGCACACACCCTGTTCACACACACATATATATGCAAATACGTATGCATGCATCTGCTAATCTGGTCTGAATTTGTACACTAATTATATGTACTTTTCCTCACCATAAGGTAAAACTTTTCTTGTGTTTAATATTTGTTTACTTTTTTACTGCAAAGCCTTAGAATATAATCTTATTGAGTATTCATTTTGAATATAATTATGTATCTCAGAGAACATAAATGAGCCCAATTTTTGTTTATTTAGAACTTTGTGAGGCAGGATAGTAAGCATAATAACTAGCAATTCTGTATCTGATTTTTTAAAAGATTATATTTTGATGTTGAATTATTATTATTTTTTAATCCAGATCCTTAGAGCCTTAGAATAAAGACTATACTAATGTGTTTTTATTTCTTTTTAGGGGAAACTGAGGGCAATGATCCTGACAGCTCTGACAGTGATGTTACTGTTAAGGTCAAATCCAGAGATTCTTTTGAGACTGGAGGTAACATTGCTTTATGACTCTTATCTTAGGAGGTGTATTTTAGTTAAAGTATAAACTATTTTGCCAATTTGCTTTTTTTAAAAATATTTTAAAGTATTAAAACTACTTTTTAAGAAGTTGTGTACTTGTAAACATTTAGTAAAATTACTGATTCCATGACATATCTGATTAGTAATGTAATATCTAAGCAAACCAATCGCTTTTTCCTTGCTTTGTGGAATATATTTCTGTATGCTCACACACACACACACACACACACACACATACACAGTTATCTGTGGCTTTTAAAACCCTTTATAGAGAAACTGATCATGCTGACATTGACTCACCATACTGTCAGGAATGTTAGTTAGTTTATAAGAAGTTTTAATAAACTTAGATTACTGCTTGTATCTCTGAACTGTTCAAATTCACACCAGGTTAGCAATAATAGTTTCTGAGTGTTCTTGGAAATTGATCTTTAAGTTTATTTAAGAAAAGAATCTACTGAAGGAGAAAAAAAATACCACCATGAGGCTTAGGAGAGTGCTAATCAGATTTGTAAGCGGTGTTACTTACAAGTAGTTTATTTATGTTAGTCCCATTGATGATTAAGTCTCTACTTCTCAGTGTCTTTTGAAAATTTCTATAATTCCTATGTTTTACTTAATCAGTCTGTTTTAAAAATGAGCTCAGAAACTGCTTTATGGGCACTTGATACTCTTTTTATTTCCCACTCTTCTTCATTTTTTCCCTATCCTTTCCTTTTCCTCCTTTTTCTTTTTTTTAAGATATTTTATTTATTTATATTTGGCTGTGCTGAGTCTTACTTGTGGCATGTGGGGTCTAGTTCCCTGACCAGGGATTGAACCTGTGCCCCCCTCATTGGGAGCACAGAGTCTTAGCCACTGGACCACCAAGGAAGTCCCCCTATCCTTTCTTGATACAGAAATCCCGAAAGAGATGAAAACGCCTCTAGTGTAGTGGTTAAGATCATGGGCTTTAGAGTTTACTGGGTTTCACTCTTCCAGCTCTGTGGATAGGTTTGTGCCCTCAGGCAGTTGCTTAACCTCTGTTCCTCAGTTTCCTTCTCTGGGTTGTTGTGAGGTTAAATTACTTGGAGAGTACCTGGCAAATAGTAAGCACTCAAATGAAGTGCTGTTGTTAGCTTTTATGGACACATACCTACAGCTCTAAAAATGAGAGACTCGTTAAGCTGTTCATGTAGCCACTAGCCTGATGGCCATTGCTACCAGTGCTACTCTTTGAAACTACATAAACCACAGGCTCTGTGATCCCTTTTGAATTCTAATAAATTCTTACAGAGCCACGTATACTCCATGCAGAAGAAAACTCTAGCTAAAGAACGAGATGCTGAAGCATACTAACAAGAATACTGATCATTTTAGATTTACTTTGGGGCCGGTTATCACCACAGATCCACTGAAGTGCTGGAGGAAATATAAGAATTTAATCTATATATATCTTTTATTTCATCCATTTACAATGTCTGTGTTAGTTTGTTTTATAATATGTACAACACATTCATTAAAAAGTAAAGCTTGCATGTCATATTAGAAATATATTTTGGAAACTGATGCTCAAAACTTTTTAGTTATAGGAATATACTAACAAAAATCCACCATGAGGCTTAGGAGAGTGCTAATCAGATTTGTAAGCGGTGTTACTTACAAGTAGTTTATTTATGTTAGTCCCATTGATGATTAAGTCTCTACTTCTCAGTGTCTTTTGAAAATTTCTATAATTCCTATGTTTTACTTAATCAGTCTGTTTTAAAAATGAGCTCAGAAACTGCTTTATGGGCACTTGATACTCTTTTTATTTCCCACTCTTCTTCATTTTTTCCCTATCCTTTCCTTTTCTCCTTTTTTCCTTTTTAAGATATTTTATTTATTTATATTTGGCTGTGCTGAGTCTTACTTGTGGCATGTGGGGTCTAGTTCCCTGACCAGGGATTGAACCTGTGCCCCCCTCATTGGGAGCACAGAGTCTTAGCCACTGGACCACCAAGGAAGTCCCCCTATCCTTTCTTGATACAGAAATCCCGAAAGAGATGAGAACGCCTCTAGTGTAGTGGTTAAGATCATGGGCTTTAGAGTTTACTGGGTTTCACTCTTCCAGCTCTGTGGATAGGTTTGTGCCCTCAGGCAGTTGCTTAACCTCTGTTCCTCAGTTTCCTTCTCTGGGTTGTTGTGAGGTTAAATTACTTGGAGAGTACCTGGCAAATAGTAAGCACTCAAATGAAGTGCTGTTGTTAGCTTTTATGGACACATACCTACAGCTCTAAAAATGAGAGACTCGTTAAGCTGTTCATGTAGCCACTAGCCTGATGGCCATTGCTACCAGTGCTACTCTTTGAAACTACATAAACCACAGGCTCTGTGATCCCTTTTGAATTCTAATAAATTCTTACAGAGCCACGTATACTCCATGCAGAAGAAAACTCTAGCTAAAGAACGAGATGCTGAAGCATACTAACAAGAATACTGATCATTTTAGATTTACTTTGGGGCCGGTTATCACCACAGATCCACTGAAGTGCTGGAGGGAAATATAAGAATTTAATCTATATATATCTTTTATTTCATCCATTTACAATGTCTGTGTTAGTTTGTTTTATAATATGTACAACACATTCATTAAAAAGTAAAGCTTGCATGTCATATTAGAAATATATTTTGGAAACTGATGCTCAAAACTTTTTAGTTATAGGAATATACTAACAAAAATAATTGGCCATCACCTGATGTGTCAAAGGCTTTTGCTTCCAAGATAGCCATCTGATATCTTTTAAACATATTATGTTTTAAATTCCACTTATAAATGACAAATTTTTAAGATTTTTAAGAAGGGAAGACTGAAATATGTAATGTATTGATCACCTATAAGAAAAATTTAATGCAAAATGGATGGCAATGATTCCAAGAAGATACATTATTGTAAATTTTCTAAATTTTTCCCAATTCTAAGGTGTCATTATTTCCTTTGCCTCCTGCCAGGGTCTTTTTTTTTTTTTTTAAAGATTTATTTATTTATTTATTTTGGGCGGGGGTTGGGTTGGGGAGGGTGGGGAGCGGGCAGGCCACTTCTATTTCATTTCTCTATTTTCATCCATCTTTGTTCTTTGGCTCATGTGGGCCTCCCATCACCGTGACATCTGTCATTGCAAAGCGCCGGCTCTGGGCGCATGCACTCCAGAGCTCCGGCCCGGTAATTGGACACATTGGTCCAGTTGCTCCGCGGCACGTGAGATCTTCTCAGGCCAGGGATCGAACCGGCGCCCCTTGCACTGCAAGGCGGTGTCCTTACCCACTGGACCACCAGGGGAAGCCCTGCCATGGTCTTTATCTTACTTTTTTCTTTCAAAAGAAGAGACAGATAATTCATTCATTTCCTGAGGTTTATCTGAATGTTTTTGCTCTTTTGATTATTCATTGTTTTCTGATAAATATGCACTTAGAAAGTTAAATGTGCTTTGTAGTATATTATGCTTCTTTTTTGTGTTTAGACCAAATCAGCAGATCACCAGGTCAATATGAAGAATCACATTGGCAGTTATCACAAAGTGAGTAAAACCATAATTTGCACCCTTAAAAGTCTAGCTTTGAGTGTGATTGCATGCTTTTCTTATTTTTGAAGATCATCTTTTGTAATTTAATATAAAATGTTGAAAAAGAGGTATAGTGAATGATTAAAAAAACTCATCTTACATCGTGAATTTGCTTCTTGAGTTAATCACCTCTGTGCTCAACCTTGATTTTTTTTTTTAATTTTTTTTTTTTTTTTCCTTTTTTTTCCGGGGGACGGCAGGTTGGGGAGGGAGTGGGGCTGGCGGGCCACTTCTATTGCTCTTTCATTTATCTATTCTTCATCCATTTTTGTTCCTTGGCCCATGTGGGCCTCCCATCGCAGTGACCTCTGTTGTCGCAGAGCACTGGTTCTGGGCACATGCGCTCCAGAGCTCCGGCTCGGTAATTGGACACATCGGTCCAGCCGCTCCGCGGCAGGTAGGATCTTCCCAGGCCAGGGATCCAACTGGCGCCCCTTGCACTGCAAGGCGGTGTCCCTACCCACTGGACCACCAGGGAAGCATTCGACCTTGATTTTGAATTAAAAAAAAAAAGATGCTGCTTTCTTTGGTTTTATTGAATGTTCTTATTCGCAGTATAAATTGAATGATTGTTTTAATTAACTGATATAGTAACGTGAGCCTACTTGTA
Organism: Tragulus kanchil; assembly: GCA_022376925.1. Lineage (NCBI taxonomy): Eukaryota > Metazoa > Chordata > Mammalia > Artiodactyla > Tragulidae > Tragulus > Tragulus kanchil. The sequence goes on along the minus strand of JAIOJX010000024.1, from coordinate 24,129,945 downwards.
TGATGTCAACTGTGTTGCAAAAATTGGGAAGGACGAATAAATAAGTGATAAAACAGGTATAGTAAAAATTTGGTACATAATTGGTGCGTATGTACCAGTCTTACAGCCTTGCTTACAACTTTGAAATTTTTCATAAAATATTGAGAAAATGTAACAGAAAAAGATTAGAAAGTAATATACGAAGATGTAACAATGATTTGTTCAGGGCAGTAGAATTATTGTTGACATTTTTCATTTACTTTTTTCTATGTTTTGTAGATTATCTACGATGGATATGTGTTTCTTAGATTAAGCAGAAATTACACTATTTTTTCTTTTTCCACTTTTAAATCAAGTTCCAGAATTCAAATTAATTATTAATCAGTCATAAATGTCCTGGAATGTAAAATCTTCAAGGACTTTTTTCCTTCCACGTAGCCATTTTAAAAATGAGAGTTTTTATTTTTTTAAAGAAGCATCGTTTAATATATACTGTTATTTATTTCTGTATGACGGTGCTCTGTCTTCGTTGCTGCACGGGCTTTTCTCTAGTTGTAGTCCAGAGGCTTCTGTTTTTTGTTTTTTTATTTATTTATTTTGGGCGGGGGTCGGGTTGGGGAGGGAGGGGAGCGGGCGGGCCACTTCTATTTCATTTCTCTATTTTCATCCGTCTTTGTTCTTTGGCTCATGTGGGCCTCCCATCGCCGTGACATCTGTCATTGCAAAGCGCCGGCTCTGGGCGCATCGTTCCAGAGCTCCGGCTCGGTGATTGGACACATCGGTCCAGCCGCTCCGCGGCACGTGGGATCTTCCCAGGCCAGGGATCGAACCGGCGCCCCTTGCACTGCAAGGCAGTGTCCTTACCCACTGGACCACCAGGGGAAGCCCCAGAGGCTTCTGTTTTTGATGAGCATCGCCTCTAGGGTACGTGGGCCTCAGTAGTTGCTGCTGTTGGGCTATAGGTGGTGACACATGGGCTTAGTTGCTCCATGGCATGTGGAATCTTCCTGGATCAGAGATTGAACACATGTCTCCTGCCTTGCCAAGTGGCTTCTTTACCACTGACCCATGAGGGAAGCCCATGAGACTATTTTTAAAGAAAAGACTTTGGAAATCTGTTCTGTAATCACTGTATTCTTAGACTTCCACTTTATATATGTGTGTGTGTATACACATGCACACACATACTAGTTTTTACTAGGTTCTGGGCTTAAAGTTTAAGCTTGAGACAGAGCAAAAGCAGCTGGAACAAAAGTCATTCATTTATGAAAAATTACTCTGAATCATCTTGTATACTTGCTCTCGGTTATTCTAAATCCTTAATCTTATAAAAAAGTTTAGGTGATCAGTATATATTTAGTTGAATCTAAAATGCTGTTGCCTCTGCATATCACTGAGAGAGAAAAACCGGTTAAACTGTGTGATACCATTGATTATAAAACAAAGGCATTCTTTAAAAATTGCTACTTTTTTAAAAAGTGCTTTCTTAGTGTAGACTGAAAACAGATCTGCAATACATGTCTATCTGTGTTGCTCACCATGGTTTTCCTACAATATTTTACACATAGTAGGCACTGAACAGATATTAATGAATTTTTAGAGTATGCATTTCTAGAATGGTGTATTTGTGTTATAGCCAGCATATTATTACATTTGTAGTCAGAAAAAAGTTGAGCATAAATTTATATTGATGCTTGTATCAGTTGGCAGAAGTAACTTGTTTCTTCAGGCCAAATTTGAAAATTTATCATGTTATAATTGTAATATCATTTTTTAAATTATCTCATTGTATCATTTATTGTTATCCCATTGTATGGTTGTCCTTAAGCACCATCCCAAAATATGAAGTAGCATCTTGCACCACTTTGCTTATATAGCTGTTCAGTTGCTAAGCTGTGTCTGACTCTCTGTGACCCTATGGACTGAAGCACACCAGGCTTCCTTGTCCTTCACTGTCTTCTGGAGTTTGGTCAAACTCATGTCCATTGAGTCAGTGATGCCATCCAACCACCTTACCCTCTGTCATTCCCTTCTCCTGCCCTCAATCTTTCCCAGCATCAGAGTCTTTTCCAGTGAGTCAGCTTTTTGCATCAGGTGGTCAAAGTATTGAAGCTTCAGCTTCAGCATCAGTCCTTCCAATGAATATTCAGGGTTGGTTTCCCTTCGGATTGCCTGGTTTGATCTCCTTGTAGTCCAAGGGACTCAAGAGTCTTCTCCAGGACCACAGTTGAAAAGTATCAGTTTGTCGGCACTCAGCTTTCTTTAAGGTCCAACTCTCAAATCTGTACATGACTCCAGGAAAAACCATAGCTTTGAATACACGGATCTTTGTCAGCAGAGTAATGTCTCTACTTTTTAGTACACTATCTGGATTTGTCATAGCTTTTTTCCCCAAGGAACAAGGATCTTTTAATTTCATGACTGCAGTCATTGTCCACAGTAATTTTGGCTCTAAAATGCTGTTGCCTCTGCATATCACTGAGAGAAACCGGTTAAACTGTGTGATACCATTGATTATAAAACAAAGGCATTCTTTAAAAATTGCTACTTTTTTAAAAAGTGCTTTCTTAGTGTAGACTGAAAACAGATCTGCAATACATGTCTATCTGTGTTGCTCACCATGGTTTTCCTACAATATTTTACACATAGTAGGCACTGAACAGATATTAATGAATTTTTAGAGTATGCATTTCTAGAATGGTGTATTTGTGTTATAGCCAGCATATTATTACATTTGTAGTCAGAAAAAAGTTGAGCATAAATTTATATTGATGCTTGTATCAGTTGGCAGAAGTAACTTGTTTCTTCAGGCCAAATTTGAAAATTTATCATGTTATAATTGTAATATCATTTTTTAAATTATCTCATTGTATCATTTATTGTTATCCCATTGTATGGTTGTCCTTAAGCACCATCCCAAAATATGAAGTAGCATCTTGCACCACTTTGCTTATATAGCTGTTCAGTTGCTAAGCTGTGTCTGACTCTCTGTGACCCTATGGACTGAAGCACACCAGGCTTCCTTGTCCTTCACTGTCTTCTGGAGTTTGGTCAAACTCATGTCCATTGAGTCAGTGATGCCATCCAACCACCTTACCCTCTGTCATTCCCTTCTCCTGCCCTCAATCTTTCCCAGCATCAGAGTCTTTTCCAGTGAGTCAGCTTTTTGCATCAGGTGGTCAAAGTATTGAAGCTTCAGCTTCAGCATCAGTCCTTCCAATGAATATTCAGGGTTGGTTTCCCTTCGGATTGCCTGGTTTGATCTCCTTGTAGTCCAAGGGACTCAAGAGTCTTCTCCAGGACCACAGTTGAAAAGTATCAGTTTGTCGGCACTCAGCTTTCTTTAAGGTCCAACTCTCAAATCTGTACATGACTCCAGGAAAAACCATAGCTTTGAATACACGGATCTTTGTCAGCAGAGTAATGTCTCTACTTTTTAGTACACTATCTGGATTTGTCATAGCTTTTTTCCCCAAGGAACAAGGATCTTTTAATTTCATGACTGCAGTCATTGTCCACAGTAATTTTGGAGCTCAAGAAAATAAAATGTCACTGTTTCTACTTTTCCCCATCTGTTTGCCATGATGTGATGGGACCAGTTGCCATGTTCTTAGTTTTTTGAATGATGAATTTTAAGTCGGCTTTTTCACTCTCTTCTTTCACTCTCATCAAGAGACTCTTTGGTTCTTCTTCTCTTTCTGCCATTAGGGTGGTATCGTCTGCATCTCTGAGGTTGTTGATATGTCTCCCGGCAGTCTGGATTCCAGCTTGTGAGCCATTCAGCCCAGCCCTTGCTGTTTATGTCCTTTATCGTACCCATCTTTGCATTAAATGTCCCCTAGGTATGTCCAGTTTTCTTGAAGAGATCTCTCGTCCTTCTCATTCTCTGGTTTTCTTCTATTTCTTTGCATTGTTCACTTAAGAAGACTTTCTTACCTCTCCGCATCCAGTCAGATATATCTTTCCCTTTCTCCTTTGCCTTTTGTTTCTCTTCTTAGCTATTTGTAAGACCTCCCCACACAACCACTTTGCCTTCTTGCATTTCTTTTTCTTGGTGATGGCTTTGGTTACCGCCTCCTGTACAGTGTTACGAACCTTCGTCCATAGTTTTTCAGGAACTCTGTCCCACTAGATCTACTGCCTAGAATCTATTTGTCACTTTGCTTATATAGTGTTAACAAATTTGCTTGTATAGTATATACTGTTATATATGAACTGCCTAGGTTTATATCTCAGTCCTACCACCTTTAGACTTGTAATCTTGGGGAAATTACCAGTTTCCTTATTTGAAAAATGGAAATAATAGTATCTACCACATAAAGTGTAAGAATTAATAAAATTATACTTGGTACTTGGTAAACATTCAGTACATTTAGCCATTATTTTGATGGTGTTATTCCTAAAGCTGGCTTTTTCTTATCTAATTCCTGAACATTCTGAAGTTTAGAAAAAGGAAAATACATATATATTGTATATGTATGGGACTGATTAAAAAAGGGTTTGGTTTTTTGTTTGGTTTTGGTGTCGGTGGTAAACAAGCAAAATGTCTGTGCAACATTGTCTTTGTTTTGTTCCCCCAAGTATTCTATGACCTTATCTCTGTCTTCTGTTTCAGGTCGAGACTTCACAGCTTTTGATGAGCAACGATTAGAGCTAAGTAAGTGGTTGGTTGTCTGTTCTTTATTAGTCAACCAAGTGTAACCCAGTCTTATTCTTCCAACAAGAATTTGAATAGGATTCAAAGTCGTTTTATGCTCTTTGCCTTCTAAGATACTATATGTGATTTTAGTACTCTATGATACAGAAATATGTTCAGGACTTTACCAAAAATAATTTATTTTAGGGGCTTCCCTGATAGCTCAGTGGTAAAGAGTTCGCCTGCCAATGCAGGAGACATGGGTTCGATCCCCGATCCAGGAAGATCCCGCATACTGCAGAGCAACTGAGCCCGTGAGCCACAGCTATTCAGCCTGTGCTTTAGAGCCTCAGAACCGCAACTACTGAGCCCATGTGCCACAACTGCAGAAGCCCATGTGCCCTAGAGCCCAGGTTCCACCACCAGAAGCCTGCTGACATCAATGAGAGAGTAGTCCCACTCCCTACAACTAGAGAAGAACCTGCAGCAGCAGTGAAAACCCAGAATAACCAAAATAATTAATTAATTAATTAAAAAATAATAATAATTGATTTTACAAAAGTGATTAGTTAGCCTTTTTCTTCTTAATTAACACCAAAATGTTAATGAAGTTTGTTATTATTTGGAGTCATTCTCATAGACCATAGCAAAGGACTTACATACAGTTTTGTCTGTTAGGGGATTGCATATTTATTTACTGCCTATTTTGCTGTGGGAAGTGGTTCATCCTCACTATTGTGATCTTTTGACGTTACCTTTTACTTTTTCCTCCCTAACTTTGTTTTGCCTTTCTGATAAATTTGCCTTATAACTCTTAGGCATAGTATACATTTTCAGAATGTATGAAAATGATATCTTGATATAAATTTTTAACCAGGCTCAGGATATCAAAAAAATCGTCCAGAATGGGTTGAACAAACCACTAGAATGAGGACTGGGATGCACAGTAAGTCGATAAATCTCTACCTGTTACTGAAGTAATTTTTAAGTCTCTGTTATTGAAGTAATTTTAATTTTATTTGCTGTTTTCTTGATTATTTTAACATATAAAGCTGTTTAGTTCTTCATATAAACATTTGGGTTGTTTGTGATCTCGTTAATAAAGGATGTTCATGATGACCAGTTTAGGTATTTGTTTGAATTGGCAGGAGGTGGACTGGATAGAAAGTATAGATAGTGGTGTGAGAAAACCAGTAGATGATGAGTCTGTAGTTGAAAAATTGTCAGTTCTGTCTAACAGTAGTACAATATGCACATGAAAATGAAATTCTAATGACAATACCTGTTTTTTTTTTAATTTTTAACAGTCGTTTACCAATATGTAAATAAACATGTAGACCAGCTTTGTATACCTATTATTTTAAGTTATAAATGCCAAAATCCTCAAATTGTATTTTCATATATGGGTTTATGATAGACTAAAGGTAGAATTTAAGGAATATTTATTTCAGAAATAGGTACTGTGAAACAATCATACTTTGAATTCAGTGTTTATTATAATATCTATAGTAGCAATGTGTCCACATTAAACTTTAAAAAACCATGTCATACCTTATGCTAAGTTTATAACTCCTATGTAAGTATATTCTCTGTTTGCATTTCTACTTTGTCTTAAGTTTATACATTTTTTTTTTTTAAAGATTCATTTATTTTTATTTCGGGGGTTGGGGAGGGAGGGGAGCAGGCGGGCCACTTCTATTGGTCTTTCATTTGTCTATTTTCATCCATCTTTGTTCTTTGGCCCATGTGGGCCTCCCATCGTGGTGACCTCTGTTGTCACAGAGCACTGGCTCTGGGCGCATGTGCTCCAGAGCTTCGGCTCGGTAGTTGGACACATGGGTCCAGCCGCTCCATGGCACGTGGGATCTTCCCAGGCCAGGGATCGAACCGGCGCCCCTTGTACTGCAAGGCAGTGTCCTTACCCACTGGACCACCAGGAAAGCCCTATACATTTTTTATGGCTTAACCATTTGTATACTGATTGATAGCCATCCACCACATATGCAAGATTTGTAGAGTTAAATAGAAATTATATAGCAGATGCTTGCACATTAAAGTGCAGATAACAAAGTTTTTTAGATTTTTGACCACACAGGGACTTAAAAGTAAGAACAGTAAATAGGAAAAAAGAACTTCCAGTCCAAATAGAAGACGTCAGTGATTTTCAGACAGCCTAATAGATTTCTTCTCAGTCTAAGATCATTAGAAAAAAATTTCATTAAATTCCAAGTTTCATATCTCATTGTCTTTGACCACTACATGCGAAGGTATTTGTTTGAATTGGCAGGAGGTGGACTGGATAGAAAGTATAGATAGTGGTGTGAGAAAACCAGTAGATGATGAGTCTGTAGTTGAAAAATTGTCAGTTCTGTCTAACAGTAGTACAATATGCACATGAAAATGAAATTCTAATGACAATACCTGTTTTTTTAATTTTTAACAGTCGTTTACCAATATGTAAATAAACATGTAGACCAGCTTTGTATACCTATTATTTTAAGTTATAAATGCCAAAATCCTCAAATTGTATTTTCATATATGGGTTTATGATAGACTAAAGGTAGAATTTAAGGAATATTTATTTCAGAAATAGGTACTGTGAAACAATCATACTTTGAATTCAGTGTTTATTATAATATCTATAGTAGCAATGTGTCCACATTAAACTTTAAAAAACCATGTCATACCTTATGCTAAGTTTATAACTCCTATGTAAGTATATTCTCTGTTTGCATTTCTACTTTGTCTTAAGTTTATACATTTTTTTTTTTTAAAGATTCATTTATTTTTATTTCGGGGGTTGGGGAGGGAGGGGAGCAGGCGGGCCACTTCTATTGGTCTTTCATTTGTCTATTTTCATCCATCTTTGTTCTTTGGCCCATGTGGGCCTCCCATCGTGGTGACCTCTGTTGTCACAGAGCACTGGCTCTGGGCGCATGTGCTCCAGAGCTTCGGCTCGGTAGTTGGACACATGGGTCCAGCCGCTCCATGGCACGTGGGATCTTCCCAGGCCAGGGATCGAACCGGCGCCCCTTGTACTGCAAGGCAGTGTCCTTACCCACTGGACCACCAGGAAAGCCCTATACATTTTTTATGGCTTAACCATTTGTATACTGATTGATAGCCATCCACCACATATGCAAGATTTGTAGAGTTAAATAGAAATTATATAGCAGATGCTTGCACATTAAAGTGCAGATAACAAAGTTTTTTAGATTTTTGACCACACAGGGACTTAAAAGTAAGAACAGTAAATAGGAAAAAAGAACTTCCAGTCCAAATAGAAGACGTCAGTGATTTTCAGACAGCCTAATAGATTTCTTCTCAGTCTAAGATCATTAGAAAAAAATTTCATTAAATTCCAAGTTTCATATCTCATTGTCTTAACTATGCACTTCTGTGACTTCAATGAGAAAGAAATACTCATTTTTAGATTTAGGTGAACTTGGATTTCAGATAATTATTACCCTTTGTTAGAACCAGCTCCCTGGGTAGGCAGACCCCAGTTCAGGTTTCTGGCTGTATCCAAAACGTTTGAGAAAGATAGAGCCATTGTCTTTACTTTCGGCATTTCCCAGGTGATAAATCAGTGAGAGTAAGGAAGACTGTCCGTGAAGAATATTACTGCAGTTAACATGAGTGTGCCTCATCACTGCTGTAAATTGGTATCTCCAAGATACTAATTTCAGTTCCTTTGGATGTATATCCTAAAGTGGGATTGCAGGATCATATGGTAGTCCATTCTTCCTTTTTGAGAGCTCTCCATAATTCTTTAACATAGTGATTGCACCGGTTTATATTCCCACCAACAGTGTACAAAGGGATTCTCTTTTCTCCACATCCTCTCCCCATGCCTGGCTTTTCCTTTTCTGTTTTTTTTTTTTTTTTTATAATAGTCACAATACATTTGATAATGTGAGGTGACACCTCAGTGTGATTTTAATCACGTAAGTCATTGTGCTTTTTAAGTTTGATGTGACCTCAGGGTCTATTTTGACTTTTGTTGTCCGTGTTTCTGGTGTCGTGTCCAAGAAGTCATCGCCAAGGCCAACCTCAAGAAGGTTTTTCCCCACATTTCTTCTGGGAATTGTATTGTTTTGGTTCTTAGTTTAAGTCTTTAATCCATTTTTAGTTGATTTTTGTGTAGACTGTAAGCTGTGGGTCCGACTTCATTCTTTTTTGTGTGGCTATCCAGTTTCCCCAAAGCTGTTTACTGAAGAGACTATCTTTTCCGCATTGTGTATTTTTGGCAGCCTTGTTGAGGATTAGTTGACCATATCATGAGTTTATTTCTGACTCTCTGTTTTTCTTCAGTGATTTATATGTCTTTTTTTATGGCAGTACCATAATGTTGTGATTACTGTAGCTTTGTGATATGTTTTAAAATCAGAAAGTGTGATGCCTCCAGTTTTGTTCTTCTTACTCAAAGTTACTTTGGCTGTTTGGGATCTTTTGCAGTTCCATATGATTTTCAGGATTGTTGTCTTTCTGGGTTTTTTTGTTGTTGTTGTTTAAAAAAAGGATGCCATTGGAATTTTTATAGGGATTGGACAATCTGTAGATAGCTTTTTGTAGTTTGGACGTTTTAAGAATATTCTCCAATCCCTTACACTATGGAATGTCTTTCTGTTTCCTTATTATCTGCTTTCATTTCTTTCATCGGTGTTTTAGAGGTTTCAGTGTATAATTCTGTTAACTCCTTGCTTAACCTTATTCTTATATATTTTCTTGTCCGTGAAGAATATCTCATAAGATGCCTCATCACTGCTGTAAATTGGTATCTCCAAGATACTAATTTCAGTTCCTTTGGATGTATATCCTAAAGTGGGATTGCAGGATCATATGGTAGTCCATTCTTCCTTTTTGAGAGCTCTCCATAATTCTTTAACATAGTGATTGCACCGGTTTATATTCCCACCAACAGTGTACAAAGGGATTCTCTTTTCTCCACATCCTCTCCCCATGCCTGGCTTTTCCTTTTCTGTTTTTTTTTTTTTTTTTATAATAGTCACAATACATTTGATAATGTGAGGTGACACCTCAGTGTGATTTTAATCACGTAAGTCATTGTGCTTTTTAAGTTTGATGTGACCTCAGGGTCTATTTTGACTTTTGTTGTCCGTGTTTCTGGTGTCGTGTCCAAGAAGTCATCGCCAAGGCCAACCTCAAGAAGGTTTTTCCCCACATTTCTTCTGGGAATTGTATTGTTTTGGTTCTTAGTTTAAGTCTTTAATCCATTTTTAGTTGATTTTTGTGTAGACTGTAAGCTGTGGGTCCAACTTCATTCTTTTTTGTGTGGCTATCCAGTTTCCCCAAAGCTGTTTACTGAAGAGACTATCTTTTCCGCATTGTGTATTTTTGGCAGCCTTGTTGAGGATTAGTTGACCATATCATGAGTTTATTTCTGACTCTCTGTTTTTCTTCAGTGATTTATATGTCTTTTTTTATGGCAGTACCATAATGTTGTGATTACTGTAGCTTTGTGATATGTTTTAAAATCAGAAAGTGTGATGCCTCCAGTTTTGTTCTTCTTACTCAAAGTTACTTTGGCTGTTTGGGATCTTTTGCAGTTCCATATGATTTTCAGGATTGTTGTCTTTCTGGGTTTTTTTGTTGTTGTTGTTTAAAAAAAGGATGCCATTGGAATTTTTATAGGGATTGGACAATCTGTAGATAGCTTTTTGTAGTTTGGACGTTTTAAGAATATTCTCCAATCCCTTACACTATGGAATGTCTTTCTGTTTCCTTATTATCTGCTTTCATTTCTTTCATCGGTGTTTTAGAGGTTTCAGTGTATAATTCTGTTAACTCCTTGCTTAACCTTATTCTTATATATTTTCTTCTTTTTGATACTATTGTAAATTAGAGTTTTGTTTGTGTTAATTCTGTTTTCTTAATTTTGTATTTTGTGAGTTATATAAATATAGCAAGTATTTCATAATAACTTATTTTGCTGTTCTCCATTGTTAATATCTTCATGTACTTTACAGCTTTTTCTTGTATTATGTCATTTGATCTTTGCAACTATGGAGTGAGATATTCAAGTTAAACATTATCTAGTGGGATTTTTTTTCTTTCAGTAAGGCACTTACTGAAAGAAAATTTTGATGACCTAACTTTGAACCTCTAAATGATGATATTTCCTATGCTAAACTAGAAAGTGCGAAACAATATGCCTTTAGAGTTGAGGTTGATGCCATTTTGTTTCATTTGAGGGTTCTTGTCAGGTGATGAAAAATAAGGCTATTTCTGTAAAAATGGATAAATTAGCAGTGCTAATTGTATTCCTCCAGCTTAGCAGTGTTTCTCAAATGAAAACTACTGATAAATGCTAGGAAGATCACTCACACACATAGAAGTTATAAAACGCCAAGCAAGTGATAGACGACAGTATTGGTAACATAGATGATACAAATGAATACCTCAGCCTCTTCACCTTCTAAAGGTGTTTCCATTTCTTCCCTCTTAGATGTTAAAATCTGTGGCCATGCCAAGAAAGATGGAGGGTAAAAGGAATGAACTGGGTAGTTTTTGATTCGTTTTCTTAAGTAATGATGAAAATAGAGATTTGATGGACTTGTGAAAAACTTATTTTTGAAATCTGTTGTTTAACCCCTAAGCTAGAACAGAATTGCTTGTCTATTCACAGAAATGGTGAAAAGTTTTTTAGTGTAATTTCTAAAACATTACTGATATTTAAAATTGGTCAGAAGCACCAAAGGAAGTATTTGAATCAATTTGAGGTAGAAAATAGTAAGAGTTAAGATTGAGTTTTACCTTAAAACCTCTTACCCAGATAGCTCAGTAATCCATGATCCATATTTTGTCATTCTTTTCCCTCTTTACAGCATCATCACCAGGCAAGCGTTCAGTATATGGCAGTTTTTCAGATGGTATAATATGTTCCCTTTTATTATAGTTCTGCTTGTTTTCTTTATCCTCCTAACTTTGTACCAGAAATTTCACCACTCCCACTAAATAATTTTGATCAAATTCAAGGCTTTCTCACAAAACTAACATTTTAAGAGTATGGTTTGTACTAGACCATTACACGCCATGAATAATTATGAAAAAAAAATCGGTCCTGTGCCACAAGCAGCTGTCAATCAAATAGATGCTTGAATCTTCTGCTTTTTTCTTCTGTTTCTGGCTGATCTCCGCCATATTTCACTTTGTGAAGTTTGTATTTTCTTTTTTTTTTTTATTGGAAATAGCAGAAATTAGGAAACATAAATGATAATCTTGATTACTCCTATCATTAGATGACAGTGTTCAGAAATCAAAGTTTGGAAACCAATCTCCATCAGCCTCCAGCCAACGTAAGTTTGTCTGTTCATCTTTTATTAACTGAGTTTCTAAAATCGGTGATGATGATGATGATTTAAAAAAATTTTTTGACACCAAATAACTTAGTGTTGTTTGAAGAATTGTGTTGTAAGCACTTCCCTGGAAAAAAGTACGTATTTTACTAGCAGTGAAAGTCTTTAAGGACAAACTGTGTAAAAAAAAAAAACCATTGACTTCCCCCTTTCCTTTATTACCCATTAGACCAAAAATAAAAAAGCAACTAATACAATTAATCAAGTGAACCTTGTCAAGTCAAAAGAAAAATGCACACAGTGTGACATAATGGGATTACCATAGTTTTTAGAGTTCACAAACCTGAATTTAAATTAGTTCAGACTGCTTACCTTCTGCTATAGCAGTGGGGCAAGTTTCTTTAGTTCTCTAAAGCCTTTTTATTATCTTCAAAGAACACTAAGAAAATAACAGTCATTCTTAGATTTTTCTGGTCCCAGTGCCACTTTTCACTAGCAAAATTAATAAGCATCTCCAGAAACCTTTGAAAAAGGGTTATACCTTTCCATAATTACCTAGAGATTGAAGCTGAAAAAAAAAATCTTTTAATGTGCTAAATCACTTCAGTTGTGTCCAACTCTTTGAGACCCAATGGGTCGTGTAGACTTCCAGGCTTCTCTGTCCATGGGATTCTCCAGGCAGGAATATTGGAGTGGGTTGCCATGCTCTCCTCTGGGGGATCGTTCATTCCCATATCTCTTACATCTCCTACATTGGCAGGTGGGTTCTTTACCACTGGCGCCACCTAGGAAGCCCTACTTCTTAGATTATTTTTAGTTATTTTTAATAATAAAAATAACTCATGTTTATTGTTAGTTATTTAAAAATGATTTTTGCGTTTTCTCCAGGCTGTAATTCCTGGCTTAATAAAATGCAGCTGGAGTTTCATTTGAAGTATCTTCAGAAATTCGGCTTTATACTGATGTGCAAGGTTTTAGTAATCTTTAGACAAATGTGGATATTCTTTTTTGCTACTCTCTCAAACTTAAGCGGTCATTTCTAGAAGTTATTTGAAATAAGAAATCTGAAACCGTATTAATAAAGTTTTTGTATTCTGTTGTATTAAAACCCATTGATCTTTCTTGTACCTTGACTGAGTATCATCCACTGCACATTTGAAAAAGTTTGGTTTACTGAGTTATGTAGATCTTCCAAACGCTGACATGTTTGTAATATCATATAAAAAGACCATATTTGTTTAAGATCACCATCAGTCTCAAGACAAAAAAGTACTGAGAACTGTTGAACTCATGATGGCAGATATTCCTGCAACCATAATTTTCACTGAAGCCTTGACTTTTATTTCTGGGAACAGAGATTGTTGTTTTCTTAAAAGCAGAGACTCACATTGTTCATTTTCAAGAAAATGTCTCCCACATACAAAAGTCTGACTAACCATAGTTTGTCACTTTTCCTTTCAAGTAAAAATTCTATGGAAAAAAAGCACTAGTTCAGCTCCCAACCCAGTTGTGCAAGGCTCTTTTCCTTGATACAAACATTATACTATGCTGTGTAACAGAAGTGCTTTGTATATACTTCCCATTCACGTAGAATCTCAAAATTTATACTCAAGGGGGAGTTCATGAAGGGCAAGTAAGGGTTATACCTTTCCATAATTACCTAGAGATTGAAGCTGAAAAAAAAAATCTTTTAATGTGCTAAATCACTTCAGTTGTGTCCAACTCTTTGAGACCCAATGGGTCGTGTAGACTTCCAGGCTTCTCTGTCCATGGGATTCTCCAGGCAGGAATATTGGAGTGGGTTGCCATGCTCTCCTCTGGGGGATCGTTCATTCCCATATCTCTTACATCTCCTACATTGGCAGGTGGGTTCTTTACCACTGGCGCCACCTAGGAAGCCCTACTTCTTAGATTATTTTTAGTTATTTTTAATAATAAAAATAACTCATGTTTATTGTTAGTTATTTAAAAATGATTTTGCGTTTTCTCCAGTCTGTAATTCCTGGCTTAATAAAATGCAGCTGGAGTTTCATTTGAAGTATCTTCAGAAATTCGGCTTTATACTGATGTGCAAGGTTTTAGTAATCTTTAGACAAATGTGGATATTCTTTTTTGCTACTCTCTCAAACTTAAGCGGTCATTTCTAGAAGTTATTTGAAATAAGAAATCTGAAACCGTATTAATAAAGTTTTTGTATTCTGTTGTATTAAAACCCATTGATCTTTCTTGTACCTTGACTGAGTATCATCCACTGCACATTTGAAAAAGTTTGGTTTACTGAGTTATGTAGATCTTCCAAACGCTGACATGTTTGTAATATCATATAAAAAGACCATATTTGTTTAAGATCACCATCAGTCTCAAGACAAAAAAGTACTGAGAACTGTTGAACTCATGATGGCAGATATTCCTGCAACCATAATTTTCACTGAAGCCTTGACTTTTATTTCTGGGAACAGAGATTGTTGTTTTCTTAAAAGCAGAGACTCACATTGTTCATTTTCAAGAAAATGTCTCCCACATACAAAAGTCTGACTAACCATAGTTTGTCACTTTTCCTTTCAAGTAAAAATTCTATGGAAAAAAAGCACTAGTTCAGCTCCCAACCCAGTTGTGCAAGGCTCTTTTCCTTGATACAAACATTATACTATGCTGTGTAACAGAAGTGCTTTGTATATACTTCCCATTCACGTAGAATCTCAAAATTTATACTCAAGGATTGAGTTTTAGTAAGATAAAGAGTTGTTCATGTTTCATGAAGGGCATTCGTAAGTGAAATTGATAACCTTAAATACATGGCCATGAAGAATACAAAGACAAGTCCTAGTATAGTTTGGTGCCACTGCCCTGTGGTTCATCTGAAGCATCAGTTGGTTTTCTTACCATGGCTTTTTACACCATCAGTGCAGATTGTCAGTATGGTGGGAAAAGGCAAATAAGATCTTAGTGTTAGGAGAATAGCTTTAACCTCAGGGACGCCCCCTTGAAGAGATCTTGAGATACCCCACCAACCATAGTCTGAGAACTCTGCTGTAAAGGGTCCATGGTACAATTATTAGTCTAAAACTATTATTGCTATCATATGAAATGGTTAAATGATGTGGTATGTGAGACAGTGCTTTATAAACTGCAACTGCAAAGCACTAGGTAAATATAAATTGTTGTCATTGCCAATAATAATTAGGAGTGAGTTACAAACTAAATTTTACCAGTGTTAACTTTCATACTACAAAAAAAGAGGCATCAGTGCAATTATATAGAAGATTTCACTTATAACATATCTGTTTCTTTATCCCTTTTTATATTTAAATATTCCACCCTGGATAATAATCTGTGTTAGTTTCTAAATTTAAAGCTATTTTGTAAAGTGGCTTTTAGTATTGTTTACTTCCCAAATATTAGCAGCAGTAATAATAGTTCTGCTTTATAAATTGTATTCTTCCTGACTTGTATATGCCATTTCATGTACTTAAATTCTACTTTTCCTTCAAGACTTTTTGTCATTTTGATATTGAAGAGACACAGTCATACTCATACCTATAACTTAAAATAGCATGTGTTAAATTATTTCTTTATAAAAGGAAATTATCAGCTCTTCTTTAAATTCCTCCTCTCTTATCTGATGTTTATAAAGATTAATATGGACTTTAAAAGTCACTTGCCCTTGAATCTAAGAAAATAATATTTGTGTCTGTCATTTTTTTCTCTGATGCTTTATGAAAGATTAATATGGACTTTAAAAGTCACGCCCATACTATGCTGTGTAACAGAAGTGCTTTGTATATACTTCCCATTCACGTAGAATCTCAAAATTTATACTCAAGGATTGAGTTTTAGTAAGATAAAGAGTTGTTCATGTTTCATGAAGGGCATTCGTAAGTGAAATTGATAACCTTAAATACATGGCCATGAAGAATACAAAGACAAGTCCTAGTATAGTTTGGTGCCACTGCCCTGTGGTTCATCTGAAGCATCAGTTGGTTTTCTTACCATGGCTTTTTACACCATCAGTGCAGATTGTCAGTATGGTGGGAAAAGGCAAATAAGATCTTAGTGTTAGGAGAATAGCTTTAACCTCAGGGACGCCCCCTTGAAGAGATCTTGAGATACCCCACCAACCATAGTCTGAGAACTCTGCTGTAAAGGGTCCATGGTACAATTATTAGTCTAAAACTATTATTGCTATCATATGAAATGGTTAAATGATGTGGTATGTGAGACAGTGCTTTATAAACTGCAACTGCAAAGCACTAGGTAAATATAAATTGTTGTCATTGCCAATAATAATTAGGAGTGAGTTACAAACTAAATTTTACCAGTGTTAACTTTCATACTACAAAAAAAGAGGCATCAGTGCAATTATATAGAAGATTTCACTTATAACATATCTGTTTCTTTATCCCTTTTTATATTTAAATATTCCACCCTGGATAATAATCTGTGTTAGTTTCTAAATTTAAAGCTATTTTGTAAAGTGGCTTTTAGTATTGTTTACTTCCCAAATATTAGCAGCAGTAATAATAGTTCTGCTTTATAAATTGTATTCTTCCTGACTTGTATATGCCATTTCATGTACTTAAATTCTACTTTTCCTTCAAGACTTTTTGTCATTTTGATATTGAAGAGACACAGTCATACTCATACCTATAACTTAAAATAGCATGTGTTAAATTATTTCTTTATAAAAGGAAATTATCAGCTCCCTTCTTTAAATTCCTCCCTCTCTTATCTGATGTTTATAAAGATTAATATGGACTTTAAAAGTCACTTGCCCTTGAATCTAAGAAAATAATATTTGTGTCTGTCATTTTTTTTCCCTGAGCAGAAGTGACAAGACAACCCCAAAATGCATCTTTTGTCAAGATGAAGTGGGTTTGGCTCCTTGTTCCGTTAGCTGCTCTTATTGCAAGTTTTTGGTATAGTCGTCCTCCTGAAGCAGAAATCACTGCTGTTCAGGAGTTCCAGAACCAGATGAAACAGCTGATGAATAAGTACCAAGGTCAAGATGAGAAGCTGTGGAAGAGGAGCCTAACGTTCCTGGAAAAACATCTCAATAGTTCCCAACCTCGGCCTCAGCCTGCCATCTTGCTGCTCACGGCTGCCCGCGATGCTGAAGAAGCACTCAGGTGTCTGAGTGAACGGATCGCTGATGCCTACTCCTCCTTCCGTAGTGTCCCTGCCATCCGGATTGATGGAGCAGGCAAAGCCACTCAGGACAGTGATCTTGTCAAACAAGAAGTGGATCAGGAGCTGAGCAATGGATTCCAAAATGGCCAGAATGCAGCTGTGGTCCACCGCTTTGAGTCACTGCCTGCCGGCTCTACTTTGATCTTCTATAAGTATTGTGACCATGAAAATGCAGCCTTCAAAGATGTAGCCTTAGTCCTAACTGTCTTGTTGGAGGAGGAGACACTTGAAACCAGTCTAGGCCTAAAGGAAATTGAAGAAAAAGTGAGGGATTTCCTTACAGTCAAGTTCACCAACTCTGACACACCCAACTCCTACAAACATATGGACCCGGACAAACTGAGTGGGCTCTGGAGCCGTATTTCGCACTTAGTCCTGCCCGTGCAACCTGAAAATGACCTGAAAAGGGGTATCTGCTTGTAAGGAAAGAGAAAATTATGTCTCAAGCTCTGAGAATTTTTCAGTTTCTAACTAGACAGCATTCACAGCTCTTTTTGAGAGAACTGGCTTCTTTTTAAAGGAGGTTCGATTCCTAGGTAAACATAAATATAAAACATCTGTATTGTTTATTCAGCCTAATCGTCTGTTATTTGAAAGATTCGTTTCCCACTGACATCTATGTAGATTCCAGGGTGAATCATTATTGCTGTGGTATGACCAGTGAGAGGGATTAGGCTCCTTTCTGTGAATCCTCCCAACTTTTTAACTTAAGATTTTTTTCCACAGAGTTTGTTATTAGTACGACAGCTCCCTAAACACAATTGTGGGCTTTCCCATTTTGTTATCTGTTACATGATGTAGACGTGAGTTCCGTAGTCAGCTTCTGCTTGTAGGAACAAACATAATGAAAGGTCATCTGAGTGTAATTTTGGGTTTTTGTTTTGTTTTTTTCTCTGATTTTTGGAGGGCAGGTAGAAGGAGATAAGGGAAAAGTTGTGGAATGGAGAACGAAAGGGGATGAAAAGTCTTCAAGATGAAGTGTTAAAATAAGTCACTGAAAAAAAAAAAGTCACTGGGAGAATGCCCTGATGGTTCAGTGGTTAGAACTCCACGCTTTCACTGCCAGGGGCCTGGGTTCCATCCTTCATCAGGGAGGTAAGATCTGTAAGCCGCCCCCAGTGGTGGGTGGAGGGGGACTCCCTGTGACCAGGAGTTAGTCAAACATAGTTATATGAACTCCATCCTCAGTAAATTCTGTTATAACTTTTTATTCCTTTAAGAAATTGTTACTCCTCCCAAAGGTTCTGAAGCATGTATATGATAAGGTTTAGTATATTTGCTCACTTGGCTCTTAAGAATGGGCAAATTCAGGCAATTTATTTTGTTCTTATCCTGAAAGTTTTGTTAAGAAATATAATTTCAGGAATATTTGGTAAACCATTTTGTTACTCACCTCTCCTGTGCTATTGAAGAGGGCTTTGATCTTCTGCATGCCCACTGCCCACTTGTTGCAGTCTGAGTCGTTTAATGACACTCTTGAAACAAGTATGAAGATATACTATGCACGTGATAATTCTGTTGAGTGCCTCAAGCCAAAAAAAAGAAGTGAAGTTTACCATATATGAAGGATGTTAAAATGTACTGCTGTGCATTACTCTACTGTAGTATTTCAGTTGTAACTCTGCGTCTCTTTAACAGCTTTCTCATCTGTCAACTGCTTTGGTTTCCTTAGAACCTTAAAATTCAGGGTCTATTTTTTTTATTGTCTATAAACCTTTCAATGACAATATTTTTTTCAGAATACTAGAGCCTATCAGTGGCTTCATCATTTACCTGTTGAGGATCCTACAGCTGATGGTAGAGTATGGTCTTAATTTCTTTCCACTAGGGCTACCAGTATTCATAAATTTATACTCCTTTATTGTAATTCGTTCCTGACTGTCATAAGTCAGATATTCTGATCTATAGAGGATTCTAAAACAAGAGTTTTGAAAAGACTTATTTTATATATAATATGTATCATATGGAGAAACAAATGTTTTTATTAACTGTTTCATTGACCAAATTTTTCAAGTAATTAATGTTACTTAGAGCAGGGGAAATAATTGTAGCAGCTGATCTGTAAATGACTTTAAAAGCTATTTTAGTAATTTAAATAAATGTACTTTCTTGGTTTGTACTCTGTGTGTTTTAAACTTAATGATTCATATACCTTTTTAAAAAAGTATTCTTAGGGCTGTTTTTACACTTGAACAATTTCAGTGACTTCTGCTTGGAGAAACAAATGGCAAAGACAACTGGAACCACTTACAAGTAGGAAATATAATCACTGTGGTTTTCTGTTTCATCCTGGCATTTTGAATTATCACTAAAATTGAGTTAAAAGTATTCACCAGTTGGCAAAATAATATATACCATGTTTCTCAATTTTTTCATTCTCACCTCCCTAACGAACTTTTTTAGATATTTTTGTCCTAATCATTACCCACATTAAATTTTAATACCGCATATACACTGTATATCATATACATATTTTTATGCTTTATACACATGAAGAATAAGATTATTTTTTGCCCCCACTAAAAATGCATGCTCAAGAACATCTGTATGTTAGATCACTAACACCTGAACCTCTATCTTTTCATATTTCCATAATCTTTTTGAAGGGGAAATTATAATAAATTATTGGCTTGAAAATAGAAACTTGGGCCTCTAGAAATTAGGCCCTTGTGATTTTGGTTAACAGCATAGGCCCAGGGAAAACCATGATGCAGTAATTGACCCTACAAATTTCTAAAAACATGATTTAGTGACTTTCTTATATTACTTTTTTTTTTTTAAGGCTTTTTTTTGGCCACTTCCATTGGTCTTTCATTCATCTATTTTCATCCATCTTTGTTCTTTTGCCTGTGTGGGCCTCCCATCACAGTGGCCTCTCTCGTCTCAGAGCTCCAGCTCTGGGCACATGCACTCCAGAGCTCCAGCTTGGTAGTTGGACACATCTGTCCAGCCGCTCCACGGCACGTGGGATCTTCCCATGCCAGGGATCGAACTGATTCCCCTTGCACTGCAAGGCAATGTCCTTACCCACTGAACTACCAGGGAAACCCCTCTGATATTACTTTTAATGAAGTTTTCTAAACCTGTAATTCTCAAAACAAAGATTGGAAGTAAACCTGGTTTTCATTCTATGAAGAGAATTGTAACTTAAGAATTTGCATAGCTAATACCTAAACTGAAGCTATAAAGCTCAATTTACCTCTGATCTTAGGTTTTCAGAAAGTGGGCTTGATGTTCACAATATGAACAAGAAATTTTCATTGACTGCAAAACAACAGTGGACTCTTCTTGTTGTCCTTATCAAGACCACAGAGTAGACTCTTAACGAAGATTTTATCTGATGCTCGTCACCTGGGATGAAATTGTTAAGTTCTGAATCTGGGAAGCCAAACTGAGAAATCTTCCATTAATGCTCATTGACTGGGAAAAAGAGGAAACTCCTTCTTTAAGCCTGTCTCTGGCCTGGATTCAGAGAAATCCTGGTGGGCTTGCAGGTTCTTCTGGATGGTAGTAGAAATACAACCCATTATCTGAGCATGAACAGGGAGAACCTTTTGCAGTTTACTCATTGTGGTCTTTTGCATGCTCTTTTACACTTCTGAAGTATCCTTCACATATCTTGCTTCCTCTCTTTCCCGATCACATGCTCTGCTAATCCTTATTTGTTATGAAAGCTTCCATTTTTAAGGCAGAACTTCACTGAAACGTTCCCTAGTTCCCTACTCTACATACCTCTTTATGCTCTTGTTCATCCTTTCTTACCCCTGACACCACTTTTAGCATACTCCCACTACCATATACTTCTTAAAAAAAAAAAAAATGTATTTAAAGTGAAATTACAATGTCACAATTCCTGCTCTATTGTAACGTGATTGAATTACGTATGTGCTTGTTCATATTGCTTTATTATGGTTTATTACAAGATATTAAGTATAGGGCTTCCCCTGGTGGTCCAGTGGGTAAGGACACCGCCTTGCCACGCCGGTTCGATTCCTGGCCTGGGAAGATCCCATGTGCCGCGGAGCCGCTGGACCGATGTGTCCAATTGCCGAGCCGGAGCTCTGGGGCGCATGTGCCCAGAGCCAGCGCTCTGCAGCAACAGACGCCACCGCAATGGGAGGCCCACGGGAGCCAAAGAACAAAGACAGATGAAAATGGAGAAATGAAAGACCAATAGAGGTGACCCGCCCGCTCCCCTCCCTCCCCAACCTGACCCCCGCCCAAAATAAATAAATAAATCTTTTTTAAAAAAAAGATATTAAGTATAGTTTTTGTGTTAAACAGTAAGACCTGGTTGTTTATCCATCCTATATATGATGGTTTGTACCTGTTAGTCCCAAACTCCCAATCCTTCCCCTCTCTCCCCTCCCTCCCACTTGGCTACTACAAGTCAGTTCTCTGTGTGAATCTATTTCTGTATCATAGACTTTAAATGAAGACTTAAATTGGAAAAAGTAAGGAAAGCCCCTAGTCCATTCAAGTATGATCTAAATCAAATCCTTTACAATTGTATAGTGGAAAGGACAAATAGATTCAAGGGATTAGATCTGATAGAGTGCCTAAAGAACAATGGATAGAGGTTCGTAACATTGTACAGGATTCAGTGATCAAAACCATCCCCAAGAATAAGAACTGCAAAAAAGGCTAAATGCTTGTCTGAGGAGGCTTTACAAATAGCTGAGAAGAGGAAGAGAAGCAAAAGCAATGGAGAAAGGAGTAAGATGCATCCATCTGAGTGCAGAGTTCCAAAGAAGAGCAAGAAGAGATAAGAAAACCTTCCTAAGTGAACAATGCAAAGAAATAAAGGAAAATAGTAGAATGGGAAAGGCCAGAGATCTCTTCAGGAAAATTAGAGATACCAAGGGAATATTTCATGCAGAAATGGACAGAATAAAGGACAAATGGTATTGATTCAGCAGAAGAGAATAAGAAAAGAGGTGGCAAGAATACAGAGAACTATAAAAAGACCTTAATGAGCCAGATGATCGTGTGATTACTCACCTAGAGCCAGAAATCCTGGAATGTGAAGTCAAGTGGTTCTTAGGGAGCATCACTATGGAACAAAGCTAATGAAGGTAATGGAATTCCAGTGAGCTATTCCAAATCAAAAAGATGATGCTGTTAAAGTGCTGCACTCAGTATGCCAGCAAATTTGAAAAACTCAGCAGTGGCCACAGGCCTGAAAAAGGGCAGTTTTCATTCAAATCCCAAAGAAGGGCCTGCCAAAGAATGGTCAGACTTACCTCACAATTGTACTCAATTCACATGCTAGCAAGGTAATGCTCAAAATCCTTCAAGCTAGGTTTCAACAGTATGCAAACTGAGAACTTGTAGATGTACAAGCTGATTTAGAAAAGAGGAACCAGAGATCAAATTGCCACCCTTCATTAGATCACAGAAAAAGCAAGAGAATTCCAGGAAAACATTGACTTCTGCTTTATTTACTATGCTAAAGCCTTTGTGTGGATCACAACAAACTGGAAAATTCTGAGAGATTGGAATACCAGACCCCTTTACATACCTCCTGAGAAGCTTGTATGCAGGTGAAGAAGCAGCATTTATAACCGAAACAATGGACTGGTTCCAAATTGGGAAAGGAGTGCATCAAGGCTGTATATTGCCCTGTTTCTTAAACTTATGGCATCATGTGATGTACAAGTTAGGATTAGATCTGATAGAGTGCCTAAAGAACAATGGATAGAGGTTCGTAACATTGTACAGGATTCAGTGATCAAAACCATCCCCAAGAATAAGAACTGCAAAAAAGGCTAAATGCTTGTCTGAGGAGGCTTTACAAATAGCTGAGAAGAGGAAGAGAAGCAAAAGCAATGGAGAAAGGAGTAAGATGCATCCATCTGAGTGCAGAGTTCCAAAGAAGAGCAAGAAGAGATAAGAAAACCTTCCTAAGTGAACAATGCAAAGAAATAAAGGAAAATAGTAGAATGGGAAAGGCCAGAGATCTCTTCAGGAAAATTAGAGATACCAAGGGAATATTTCATGCAGAAATGGACAGAATAAAGGACAAATGGTATTGATTCAGCAGAAGAGAATAAGAAAAGAGGTGGCAAGAATACAGAGAACTATAAAAAGACCTTAATGAGCCAGATGATCGTGTGATTACTCACCTAGAGCCAGAAATCCTGGAATGTGAAGTCAAGTGGTTCTTAGGGAGCATCACTATGGAACAAAGCTAATGAAGGTAATGGAATTCCAGTGAGCTATTCCAAATCAAAAAGATGATGCTGTTAAAGTGCTGCACTCAGTATGCCAGCAAATTTGAAAAACTCAGCAGTGGCCACAGGCCTGAAAAAGGGCAGTTTTCATTCAAATCCCAAAGAAGGGCCTGCCAAAGAATGGTCAGACTTACCTCACAATTGTACTCAATTCACATGCTAGCAAGGTAATGCTCAAAATCCTTCAAGCTAGGTTTCAACAGTATGCAAACTGAGAACTTGTAGATGTACAAGCTGATTTAGAAAAGAGGAACCAGAGATCAAATTGCCACCCTTCGTTAGATCACAGAAAAAGCAAGAGAATTCCAGGAAAACATTGACTTCTGCTTTATTTACTATGCTAAAGCCTTTGTGTGGATCACAACAAACTGGAAAATTCTGAGAGATTGGAATACCAGACCCCTTTACATACCTCCTGAGAAGCTTGTATGCAGGTGAAGAAGCAGCATTTATAACCGAAACAATGGACTGGTTCCAAATTGGGAAAGGAGTGCATCAAGGCTGTATATTGCCCTGTTTCTTAAACTTATATGCAGAGTACATCATGTGAAATGTTGGTCTGGGTGAAGCAGAAACTGGAATCAAGATTGCATGAGAAATATCAATAACCTCAGATATGCAGATGATATCACCCTTATGGCAGAAAGTGAAGAGGAACTAGAGACCCTCTTGCAAAAGACGAAAGAATATAGAAAACGAAGATCGTGGCATCCAGTCCCATCACTTCATAGAAAATGGATGGAGAAACAATGGAAACAATGGCAGACTTTTTTCTTGGGCTCCAAAATCACTGTGGATGGTGACTGCAGCCATGAAATTAAGATGCTACTCCTTGGGAAGAAAAGCTATGACAAACCTACACAGCATATTAAAATGCAGAGACATTACTTTGCTGACAAAGATCCATATAATTAAAGCTATGTGTTTTTTTGAGGGGGGGAACCACTTCTATTGGTCTTTAATCTATTTATTTTCATCCATCTTTGTTCTTTGGCCTGTGTGGGCCTCCCATCGAAGTGGCCTCTCTCGCTGCAGAGCACCAGCTCTGGGCGCATGCACTCCAGAGCTCTGGCTTGGTACTTGGACACATTGGTCCAGCTGCTCCGCAGCACGTGGGATCTTCCCAGACAAGGGATTGAACTGGCACCCCTTGTACTGCAAGGCGCGTGTCTTTACCCACTGGACCACCAGGAAGCCCAAAAGCTATGACTTTTCCAGTAGTCATGTATGGATGTGAGAGTTGGACCATAAAGACAACTGAGCACCAAACAATTGATGCCTTCAAATTGTGGTGTTGGAGAACAGTTTTGAAAGTCCCTTGGACTTGATGCGAACCAGAGATCAAATTGCCACCCTTCATTAGATCACAGAAAAAGCAAGAGAATTCCAGGAAAACATTGACTTCTGCTTTATTTACTATGCTAAAGCCTTTGTGTGGATCACAACAAACTGGAAAATTCTGAGAGATTGGAATACCAGACCCCTTTACATACCTCCTGAGAAGCTTGTATGCAGGTGAAGAAGCAGCATTTATAACCGAAACAATGGACTGGTTCCAAATTGGGAAAGGAGTGCATCAAGGCTGTATATTGCCCTGTTTCTTAAACTTATATGCAGAGTACATCATGTGAAATGTTGGTCTGGGTGAAGCAGAAACTGGAATCAAGATTGCATGAGAAATATCAATAACCTCAGATATGCAGATGATATCACCCTTATGGCAGAAAGTGAAGAGGAACTAGAGACCCTCTTGCAAAAGACGAAAGAATATAGAAAAGAAGATCGTGGCATCCAGTCCCATCACTTCATAGAAAATGGATGGAGAAACAATGGAAACAATGGCAGACTTTTTTCTTGGGCTCCAAAATCACTGTGGATGGTGACTGCAGCCATGAAATTAAGATGCTACTCCTTGGGAAGAAAAGCTATGACAAACCTACACAGCATATTAAAATGCAGAGACATTACTTTGCTGACAAAGATCCATATAATTAAAGCTATGTGTTTTTTTGAGGGGGGGAACCACTTCTATTGGTCTTTAATCTATTTATTTTCATCCATCTTTGTTCTTTGGCCTGTGTGGGCCTCCCATCGAAGTGGCCTCTCTCGCTGCAGAGCACCAGCTCTGGGCGCATGCACTCCAGAGCTCTGGCTTGGTACTTGGACACATTGGTCCAGCTGCTCCGCAGCACGTGGGATCTTCCCAGACAAGGGATTGAACTGGCACCCCTTGTACTGCAAGGCGCGGTGTCTTTACCCACTGGACCACCAGGGAAGCCCAAAAGCTATGACTTTTCCAGTAGTCATGTATGGATGTGAGAGTTGGACCATAAAGACAACTGAGCACCAAACAATTGATGCCTTCAAATTGTGGTGTTGGAGAACAGTTTTGAAAGTCCCTTGGACTGTGAGGAAATCAAACCTGTCGATCTTAAAGGAAATCAACCCTGAATATTCATTGGGAGGAATGATGCTGAAACTAAAGCTCCGATATTTTGGTCACCTGATGTGAAGAGATGACTCACTGGAAAAGACCCTGATTCTGAGGAAAATAGAAGGCAGAAAGAGAAGGGGATGACAGAGGATGAGATGGTTGTATGGCATCACTGAGTCAATGAACATGAGTTTGAGCAAGTTCTGGGAGATGATGATGGACAGGGAAGCCTGTCATGCTGCAGTTCATGGGGTTGCAAAGAGTTGCACAGGTCTGAGCAACTGAACAACAGCAATTGTAGACTTATTCATTTGTGTCACTTTTTAAATTCCACGTACAAGTGATAACATGGTACTGTTCTTTTATATATAGTTCTATGGGGTATTTTTTGACTGTGTTGGTCTTTGTTGTTGCATGGGTTTTCTCTAGTTGTGGCAAGCAGGGGCTACTCTCTCACTGCAGAGCATGGGCTTCTCACTGCAGTCACTTCTCTTGTGGGGAGCCCAGGCTCTTAAGGGGAGCAGGCTTCAGTCACTGTGGCATGTGGGCTCAGTGGCTGTGGCTTCCAGACTCCAGAGCACAGGCTCAGTTTCAGTGGCACAGAGACTTAGTTGCTCCTCAGCATGTTGGATCTTCCAGGGTAGGAATTAAGCCCATGTCTCCTGCATTGGCAGGCAGATTCTTTATACCACTGAGCCACCACGGAAGCCCTGTATTTTTCCTTCTGACATACTTCATTTAGGGTAATTTTAGGTCTATCCTTGTTGCTGCAAATGGCATTATTTTGTTCTTTTTTATAAATGTGTAAAATCACATCATCTTTATCTGTCCTTCTGCCGATGGACACTTCGGTTGTTTCCATGTTTTGGCTATTGTAAATAGCGCTGCTATGAACATAGAGGTGCATGTGTCTTTTCAAATTAAGAGTTTTCTTCAAAGAACTAGCAAGTTTCCTTACATCTTTTCATGTGGCCTAAGAGGGTAATTATAGTCTATATAAAAGATGGCTAGGCATGTGGAGAGAAGATAGATAAGAATAACATTTGAGAAGTAGAAATGATAAGATTTGGTGACTGAATGTAATGTTACAGAGAAAAATGCCTCCTAGAGGACTCTTCAATGTGCTGTACTACTAAAAATACCTCTTCAGTTTATTTAGCTTATCGGTCTTCTCTTCCCTAAACACATGGTGGTAGGCTAAATTCTTAATCTCTATATGTCTTTTTGTTGACTCTTAGCAGTTTGAAGTAGAGACTCACCAAGTCAGAAATTGTGTGATAATAAAAATCCTGTCTAAAAATGAAAAAGAAATCCTGTGTAATCAACAAAAGAGAAAAGGAAGATTGAGGTGGGTATTATAAGAACATACATCTCAGACTCCAAGGCAGGAAAACACGGGAACTGTGAGGACTGTTCTTGCTGGAGACCTCACAGCCACTCCCCTGCCTCTCTACTTCTAGCTTGCTGTATGCCTCAGCAACTTCTCCCCTGTGACCTAAACACACCAAGAGGATGAGCTGATTGGCTCGGTCCAGTAGATGGGGTGATCCCTGAAAAGACTATGTAATTAGACTTAGTGGCCTAGGTTACTCCTTTAACAGGGACTGTGGGCTGAGGCTAGGGTTAGGACCGCCTCCTGAGGTCAGGCCAAGGAGTGGGCAGAAAAGGTTAAGGGACAGCTGAATACATATTCAAATTTATAGAGCTGTATACAGTGGGATGCTATCCTAATTCATTTTGCCTTTTTTTAGAAATCAGTGAGAGAAATTAAAGGTAGTGGAAACAACAATGAAGTTTTAAAATCTGACTTGAGGTCATAGCGCTCTCTAGATAGCTTTGACCTAAGCATGTGCATTTTGTAGCTCTGCTACAAATGTGCTGATTTCTCCACATTGCTTCTCTGTAGTGTTTCCTATGCTAAAAAAAAAGGCACAGTTAACAAAATTCCAGTTACTATTTTAGCATATAATGGCTATTATTAATTCATTCTAAGTCTCTCACAAACACACTGAGCTTTCTTTAGTTTTCAGTCTGTTTCTTGAATGAGTGAGATAGTAAATGACCATGTATGCCTGATTCAGACTTTGATTTTTTTAAGAGTTTGTTTTCCTGCTTTTAGAGAGCGCCATTCTTAGGCTAAACCCACGAAGAGAAACTGCTCCTTTCTATATAACCCATAAGAGACTATTTATACATAGTAATTATGCATATTTCTTGATAAGCAAGTCTTTTTAATCTGCTCTCAATAGCTCATAGTTTAAATGGACTTTCTCTTTCCTTGCCTGTAATGAAGATGGAAAAGACCTATGTGCAGATTTTTATATTTCAATATGTATTAAGTTATCGCTCATCCTTTTCTAGTTTTTGCTAACTATTTAAGTGAGTTCTTATTACTGCTCCAAACACTGTTCCAGCGCTTTGTATGTATTAACTGATTTCTTACAATAACCCTACAAGGTGGTACTATTACCCTAGACTTACTGACCAGAAAACTTAAGCTCAGAAAAGCTAAAATGACACTTAAGAATGCCCAAGTGAGGGGTTTCCCTGGTGGTCCAGTGGATAAAGAGTCCACCTTGCAGTGCAAGGGGCACCAGTTCGACCCCTGGGCCAGAAAGATCCCACGTGCCACGGAGTGGCTGGACGGGTGTGTCCAATTACAAGCCAGCGCTCTGGAGGAGCACATGCGCCCAGAGCTGGTGCTCTGCAATAAGAGATGCCACTGCAGTGGGAGGCCCACACAGGCCAAAAAATAAAGGTGGATGAAAATAAATAAATAAAAAGAATGCCCAAATGAAAATAGTAAAGCAGAGATTTGAACACAGGCAATTTGTATTTAAAACACCTATTCTTACCACCATGTAGAGAGTTGTTTTTTTTTTTTTAAGATTTGTTTATTTATTTTGGGGGGATCGGGGAGGGAGGGGAGCAGGCAGGCCACTTCTGTTGGTCTTTCATTTATCTATTTTCATCCATCTTTGTTCTTTGGCCCATGGGGGCCTCCCATCGTGGTGGCCTCTGTTGTCGCAGTGCACCGGCTCTTGGCACATGCACTCCAGAGCTCTGACTGGGTAATTGGAGACATCGGTTCAGCCGCTCTGCGGTACGTGGGATCTTCCCAGGCCAGGGATCGAACCAGCATCCCTTGCATTGCAAGGTGGTGTCCTTACCCACTGGACCACCAGGGAAGCCCTGTAAGTTTTTAAAACCCTAAAATCCTCCAGTTTATTCAGACTCTGTAACAGAGTATTTTTCCAAGACTTTGTAGAACGTTTTTTTTTCTATTGAAGTATAGTTGATTTGCAATATTGTGTTTCACATGTATGGCATAGTGATTTGAGATTCTTTTTCATTATAGATTATTGCAAAATATTAAATGTAAATATAATTCCTTGTATTATACAGTAAATTCTTATTTCTTTTCTATTTCATAAAGTGGTATGTAGCCCATAATCCTAATTTATCCCTCTTCCCTTTCCCCTTTCTTAACCATTAAGTTTGTTTTCTATGTTTGTGAGTCTGTTTCCATTTTCTGAATAAGTTTTTGTGTCTATTTTTAGATAACACATATAAGTGATACCATATATTTGTTTTTCTCCATGTGATGATCTCTAGGTCCATACATGTTGTTGCAGATGGCAATATTTCATTCTTTTTTTATAGCTGAATAGTATCCTATTATATATATGTCCTACATCTTTATTCATTTGTTGATGGATGTTTTAGTTGTTTCTATGTCTTTGCTATAAACATCGAGCTGTATGTATCTTTTTGAATTATATATATTTTTAAATTTTATTTATTTATTATTTATTTATTTTTGGCTATTCTGGGTTTTCACTGCTGCCACAGGCTCTTCTCTAGTTGCAGGGAGTGGGGGCTACTCTCTGGTTGAGGTGAGCAGGCTTCTTGTTGTGGTGACTTCTCTTGTGGACCTCGGGCTCTAAGGCACACGGCCATCAGTAGTTGCGGTACATGGGCTCCATAGTTGTGACTCCGAGGCTCTAGAGTATGTGCTCAATAGTTGTAGCTCATGGGCTTAGTTGCTCCACAGAATGTGGGATCTTCTCGGATCAGAGATCAAACCCATGTCTCCTGCATTGGCAGGCGGACTCTTTACCACTGAGCTACTAGGGAAGCCCCTCAAATTATAATTTTCATCTTTTCCAATGTATTCCCAGTAGTGGATTTGGGGCTTCCCTGGTAGCTCAGGGATAAAGAATCTGCCTGCAAATGCAGGAGATGCAGGAGACTCCTGTTTGATCTCTGCAGCAGGAAAATCTCCTGGAGAAGGAAATGGCAACCCATTCCAGTATTCTTGCCTGGAGAATCTCATGGACAGAGGATCTTGGCAGGCTGCAGTCCATAGATTTGCACAACTGAGCAGATGTTAGCTCTATTTTTGTTTTTTTAAAGGAACTTCCATACTGTTCTCCATAGAGGGTATACCAATTTACCGACCGTGTAGGAGAGTTTGCTTTTCTCTACATCCTCTCCAGCATTTATTCACTGAGACTTTTTTTGACGATGGCCATTCTGTTCGGTGCAAGGGGATGATACTTCCTTGTGGTTTTGATTTACACTTCTCTAATGATTAGTGAAGTTGAGCATATTTTCATGTGTCTGTTGGCCATCTGTATGTCTTTGGAGATATGTGTAGTTAGGTGTTTTCCTCATTTTTTGATTGAGTTGGGTTTTTGATATTGAATTGTTTGCTAGCTATTGAATTGTATTTGTGATTTTCCTTTAAGCTGTTTTCTTTCTTTCCTTGTTGGTCAGCTTCGTGGAATTCAACATTGTGCACATGAAGGATCTAAAGAATTTTGAGTAGAATGAGACAATCACAGTCCTACCTGTTGACTTATATTTGCATACACTGACATCATGCTTTTGTAACTGGAAACCTGCAGTGTTGACTCACAGGTCATCGTTTTCAAAACACCTACACGTAGCTGGGTTGTTAGCTGTCCTTGCATACCACACAGCCTTTGTTTTTGCCTGCCTTCAGCCTTTGATGCCAGACATCATTTCTCGGAATTCCTAAGGAAGAGTCCATTTGCTTTAATAACGTTGGTAATTTGGACATTCCTTGGCAGTCCAGTGATTAGGCTTTCGCTATGGGAGATGAGAGGTGGCCCAGGTTTGATCTCTGGTTGGGGAGGTAAGATCCAACAAGACATTGGTGTAACTTCCCCCCCAAAAAAGCATTGGTAATTTCACAGAAACTCTTGGAAAAGGATGTTTAAGCACACAGACCCTATAATCCCAGTTCCATACTTTTGTCATTGATGTCAGCTAATTACTTCTCTATGCCTCAGTTTCGTCCTCCCTAAAATGGGAGAAATAACATAACTAACTCTCTTCAGTAGTGGTGTGAGGATTATACATACAAAGCATGTAGGAAGTGCTGAGCACGTCAAAGGGTACAACATTAGCCACTTTTGTTCACCTGAATTCTTACCAGGGATTCTCCTCCTCCCCTCTGTGTGGCATCCACCATGGCTGGCTTCTATTTCTACCTCTTATGTGACCCTTATTTCACAGAGGACGCGGGCTTTCTCCCAGTTTGCACCTCTCTCACAAACCCCAGTCCATCGCCATGCTCCATAAACAACGGGCTTCCAGTTGTCGGAACTTATCCTCCCCTAGAATTCAGGAGATTATAAAGGAGAATGCTTCCCATCTCATATGCATATTGGTAACTCTTTCATATTTCCATGGCTTATTCAGCCTCACTGTTCCTCTCACATCCTTGAAGACCTCACTTTTACTCCAGCAGGTGTAATTTGTTGAGATGATTTTCTGAGTGGTGTACAGACCACCCTGGGTTAAACACAGAGATGTGCCACCTAGACCTCCTTACCAGGAAAATTTCTGTGCCAACTTCTAGATTGGCCAATGGACAGCCTTCACTGACAGCCACTTTATGAGTTGCTTCAGCTGCAGAGTCACTTTACCCAAGGTTCAAGCCAGGGGAGTGGGAGGGGCTGCACATTCCATGGCTGATGGACAGAATATATAGGCTCAGCCTTCTCAGCCCAACACAGTGCAGTTTGGACCGGTTGTTGGCAACCAGAGCTCCCCGCTGAGGTTGGCTGAGGTTAGCACTGTATCATAGTGTGACATCCTGCTTCCTTTTCCACCCTTCCACAGGAGTTCATTCACACCCCATACATTCCCTAGTAAACATGCAACACACTAAATTTTGTTTCATTGTCTCCTTCTCAAAGACACCCCCTCCTGTGTCATTGTCTAAGCTTAGTGTAGCCTATAAATGGAGCAAATAATAGCTAATGTTTACTGACCACTAAGTATGTGCCATACAACATGATGGATGCTGTACATACATTGATTAGCCAAAAATATCATGTTTTTTTTTTCCTGTAAGCTGGCTTTGTAGCATTTAGTTATCTTTAACTTCATTCAGAACAGTTTTGATAGATTGTTAGATTTTATTGTAACAACTGTAATAAAAAAAACTAAATTGGTGAATTTTTGTGTAGCCATTTTAATATTGAAATGGAAGAAAAAAAGCAACGTTTTTAGCACATTAGCCTTTTTGATTTCAAGAAAGGTAACACAACTGAAACGCAAAAAAAAAAAAGGGCTTCCCTGGTGGTTCAGTGGGTAAGGACACCGCCTTGCAGTGCAAGGGGCGCCGGTTCAAGCCCTGGCCTGGGAAGATCCCACGTGCCGCAGAGTGGCTGGACCGATGTGTCCAATTACTGAGCCGGAGCTCTGGAGCGCATGCGCCCAGAGCCAGTGCTCTGTGACTACAGAGGCCACTGTAATGGGAGGCCCACACAGGCCAAAGAACAAAGATAGATGAAAAGAGACAAATGAAAGACTAATAGAAGTGGCCCGCCGCCCCTCCATCCCCCACCCTGCAAAAAAAAAGTTTGAGCAGTGTATGGAGAAGGTGCTGTGACTGATCGACCATGTCGAAAGTATTCTACAAAGTTTTATGCTGGAGTTTTCTCATTGGACAATGCTCCACGATCAGGTAGACCAATTGAAGTTGATAGCAATCAGATCAAGACATTAATTGAGAGCAATGTTATACAGGAGATAGCCAACATACTCAAAATATCCAAATCAAGCTTTAAAAATAATTTGCACTTGCTTGGATATGTTAATTGCTTTGATGTTTGGGTTCCACATAAATTAATCAGAAAAACAAACTTTCTTGACCATATTCCTCATGCAGTTCTCCTTTAAAACTTAAAAATCAGATAAGTGTGACATCCTGCTTTTCCACCCTTCCACAGGAGTTCATTCACACCCATACATTCCCTAGTAAACATGCAACACACTAAATTTTGTTTCATTGTCTCCTTCTCAAAGACACCCCTCCTGTGTCATTGTCTAAGCTTAGTGTAGCCTATAAATGGAGCAAATAATAGCTAATGTTTACTGACCACTAAGTATGTGCCATACAACATGATGGATGCTGTACATACATTGATTAGCCAAAAATATCATGTTTTTTTTTTCCTGTAAGCTGGCTTTGTAGCATTTAGTTATCTTTAACTTCATTCAGAACAGTTTTGATAGATTGTTAGATTTTATTGTAACAACTGTAATAAAAAAAACTAAATTGGTGAATTTTTGTGTAGCCATTTTAATATTGAAATGGAAGAAAAAAAGCAACGTTTTTAGCACATTAGCCTTTTTGATTTCAAGAAAGGTAACACAACTGAAACGCAAAAAAAAAAAAGGGCTTCCCTGGTGGTTCAGTGGGTAAGGACACCGCCTTGCAGTGCAAGGGGCGCCGGTTCAAGCCCTGGCCTGGGAAGATCCCACGTGCCGCAGAGTGGCTGGACCGATGTGTCCAATTACTGAGCCGGAGCTCTGGAGCGCATGCGCCCAGAGCCAGTGCTCTGTGACTACAGAGGCCACTGTAATGGGAGGCCCACACAGGCCAAAGAACAAAGATAGATGAAAAGAGACAAATGAAAGACTAATAGAAGTGGCCCGCCCGCCCCCCTCCATCCCCCACCCTGCAAAAAAAAAAAAGTTTGAGCAGTGTATGGAGAAGGTGCTGTGACTGATCGACCATGTCGAAAGTATTCTACAAAGTTTTATGCTGGAGTTTTCTCATTGGACAATGCTCCACGATCAGGTAGACCAATTGAAGTTGATAGCAATCAGATCAAGACATTAATTGAGAGCAATGTTATACAGGAGATAGCCAACATACTCAAAATATCCAAATCAAGCTTTAAAAATAATTTGCACTTGCTTGGATATGTTAATTGCTTTGATGTTTGGGTTCCACATAAATTAATCAGAAAAACAAACTTTCTTGACCATATTCCTCATGCAGTTCTCTACTTAAACATAACAAAAATGTTCCATTCTTAAAACAAACTGTGACAGATAATGAAAAGTGGGTATTGGACAATGATGTGGAGTGGAAAAGGACAGTGAAATGAACCATCTACAACCACACCAAAGACTGGTCTTCACCCAGAGAAGTCAGTGATGTGTATATGGTGGGACTGGAAGAGAGTCATCTATTATGTGCTTCTTCTGGAAGACTAAACAATACCAACAAGCACTGCTCACGATTTGGACAACTGAAAACAGCACTTCATGATAAGCATCTGGAATTAATCAACAGAAAACACATTAGGATATTCCATTAGGATAACGCAAGACTGCATGCATTTTTGGGTGACCAGGCAAGCACTGTTACAGCTCGGCTGGGAAGTTGTGCTTCATCCACGTGTTCACCAGACATTGCACCTTCAGATTTCCTTT
The DNA here is from genome assembly GCA_022376925.1 of Tragulus kanchil. Lineage (NCBI taxonomy): Eukaryota > Metazoa > Chordata > Mammalia > Artiodactyla > Tragulidae > Tragulus > Tragulus kanchil. Next base: position 24,095,394 of record JAIOJX010000024.1, on the reverse strand, counting down.
TTTTCCCCCCTTTGGTCTTTACAAAATTCTCTTAATGGAAAATATTTCAATTTCCTGGAAAATTGTAAAAGGCATCTGGAACTGGAATTATGAAGCTGACTGAAAAATGACAGAAGGTAGTGGAACAAAACAGTGAATACGATGTTCTATAAAGTTCTTGATGAAAATGAAGAATGTATCTTTTATTTTTAATGTAAATCTGAAGGAACTTTTTGACCAGCTCTAGAGTATCTCATTTAATGTTCATAATCTTTTGAAGTAAATAGTACTACTACCTCACTGTTACAGATGAGGAGACAAATATACAAAACTATAGCATTAGTAACTGGTAGAGACAGAATTTGAGCACAGATCGTCTGACAACAGAGCCTACGTTTTTAATGATCACACTACACTCTAGCCCACCATAATACTTTTTTTTTTTAAGCATTTATTTATTTATTTATTTATTTATTTATTTTGGTGGGGGTGGGAAGGGTGGGGGGTGGGCGGGCCACTTCCACTGGTCTTTCATCTGTCTAGTTTCATCCATCTTTGTTCTTTGGCCCGTGTGGGCCTCCCATTGCGGCGGCCTCTGTTGTCGCAGAGCGCCGGCTCTGGGCGCATGTGCTCCGGAGCTCCGGCTCGGCCATTGGACACATGGGTCCAGCCGCTCCGCGGCACGTGGGATCTTCCCAGGCCAGGGCTTGAACCGGCGCCCCTTGCACTGCAAGGCGGTGTCCTTACCCACTGGACCACCAGGGAAGCCCACCATAATACTTCTTGAGAAGTGAAAATGATATTAAAGTATGTCTTAGAAACCATAATATATAGTGGATATAAGTTAGAAAAACATAATGCATGATCTATAATATTACTTCAATATCTGATGAAATTTGTACCTCTCTATAGACATAAAACCTAGTTTTAAAAAAAATTGAAACTCTATTAGGAAGAATACTTTTTTAATAACATATGGTTCTGATTTCCAGAATCTGAATGTAGGTTGAACTATGTGCACATGTGCACACGTGCGTGCTCCGTCCCTTCGGTCGTATCTGACTCTCTGCAGCTCCGTGGACTGTAGCCTGCCAGGCTCCCGGTCTGTGGCATTCCCCAGGCGAGAGTACATGCCATCCTCCAGGACATCTTCCCAACCCACAGGTTGAAGCTGTGTCCCCTGCATCTGTTGCTTTGGATGCAGATTCTTTGCCCACTGTGCCACCTGGAAAGCCCAAATTACATGTAGGCTGAAGTACATCTCTGCCAATACTGATTCTATAAATTTGGCAAAAGTTATAATGTCTGAAAATACCGAAAAGTCGACAGCATTTTGCATGATGTCACCTCTGAAGGAGTCTATCTCTTGAGGCCAATAATCAATCTAATGTTCAGCAGATGACTCAAACTGGTTTGAGTAATGTCATACTAGCCACTTGAAATACAACATTCCATTGGGCAGATGCCAGTAAAATCTTTCCCTTTGGAAATAGTCCCAAAGGATCAGATTTTCTGTTGTTGCCTGGTCGATTCCAAAGACCAAAGGTTTGCTTCTCTGAAACATTTTCATTAGCTTTGGATATGCAGGTTGACAGACTCAGAATGAAGTACTTTCGTGTTCAGGAAATGCACCAACTTCCTATCTCTGACGTCACCTCTAGACTTTTTTACTGTTACTGAATCAGCAACTCTGCTCTTTGAGTCATGTGGGTGATTCCTGAAGTAACCTCTTTATCCTTGCCATTTTCCCTGAGATCGATGCTTGTTAGACTTAGGTTGAGCTCAGATTTAGTTCTAAGGGGCAAATATTTTGCCCTTACAGCATGTTATTTCGTTTCTGTAGAAAAGGGAAACACACATCAAAATTGACAGCAGTCTCAACATCTGCCTTAAATCTTTCCCAGAGTGTACAGGGAGGAATATATATATCTGTGCAGGCTAAAATTTACCTTTTATTATGGAATGAAATATGAGTGATGCAAATAAGAGATGGATGGATAAAGCTAATATAACTCACAGCCATAGATGTCTCCTCTAATTAGGAAGTTAAATGCCTTTTGATTTTTTTTCAGGTCTTAAATGTAAGCATATGAGCTTAAATTAAGTGAACAAACCAAACATGTGCTATGCTATGCTTGGTCACTCAGTCATGTCCAACTCTCTGCGATCCCATGGACTGTAGCCCACCAGGCTCCTCTGTCCATGGGGATTCTCCAGGCCAGAATATACTGGATTGAGTTGCCATACCCTCCTTCAGAGGATCTTAGCAACCCAGGGATTCTGAGTGGATTCTTTATCAGCTGAGCTACAAGGGAAGCCCCAAACCAAACAGCACATTAAATCATGGTTTCCTCAAAGCAGCAACTCGCCTCTCAACAATACAAACCGCACAATGAAGTTAAAAAAATACATACAGGGTATAAATAGAAATGAATAAAGCCAAAAAGCAATTGAACAGGGAAAGTTTGGAAGCAAGGTGCTGGGCTAATCAACAACCCTGGTGAAGTTCATTTCTTCAGACAGTATGAAGTCATGCCTTAGATAACAAAATACTTCTGGCGCCTTTCATCTGAGTTCTCCAAGTGCTTTGCTGACGTTATCTAATAGCAAATATTATTAGCCCCATTTTATAGGTGGAGAAACTAAGATATTAAGAGATTAAATAACTTGCTTAAGCATGCACAAGGAGTCAGTGATGGAACCAGATATTTATTTCAGGAATCTAATTACTAGGTCAGTTTTCCAGACACCAAGAGACATTCATTGGTATAAATTTGTATTAAATGTACTTTTAAAACTGTTATTATCTTCAAACAAGTCAGTGAAAATGCTTCTGTTGTCAGGTATGGTTGCTTTTTTGTGGAAGGAATTTAAGAGGCGATTTGAAAATATGTTCTCCCAGATTCAAGAGTATCTACATTAAGGTTACTTAATAGAATTCATTTTTAGGTACCTAATACAAAACCATAATGAAATTACGTCAGTTAGTATCCAGAGTCCTAATAATTCTGTGTGTGTGTGTCTGTGTCTGTGTGTTACTTTTGGTAGGACAGAGCATGAACAAGAGAGATCTGGGAATTATTTCATACTTTTTGTCCCTACTCAGAATTGACCCTGAAAATCCTATAATCTCCGGGGGAATATATGAAGGGGTGATTAGGGGGTGAGGGGTGGTTTTTGGTTGTGGTTCTTTCTCAAGAATATTATTCACTTTTTCTCTGTCTTAATCTCCAAGCTCCTGTAAATCTTTTATAGTCTGCCTCACGAACACAAAATCTTCAGTATGTAATTGACATCACTACTTCTGACAAACATCACAAATATAAATTATTTATATTCTACTAGTAACAAATACTTGTGCTAAAAGCAAGCTGTTCACAGGACAAAATAAAATTTTATAATATAAACTACATTTGAACTAACTATATTTCAAAATGGAAAACTAATAAAGTTCTCCTTGATTTTGGCCTGAACGCAGGATTAAAGTTACTGGGGCAGGGAGCTGCGTATGAACATGCAGACATACAGCCTTCCTTTATCACCTGTGTGTGCTGGCTCAAAGGTGACTTGAACTATACTTTAGTTTGAAAAAAAAAAAGTAACTAAAGAGTTGGGTAAAAGAGAGGGATCATGAACTCAGCAAATACAACTATTTTTCAGTCACTCATATCCTTTTTATTCAGCCAAAGCATAGAAATTCACATCCCAGTCTTCTTTCAAAGGAGTATCTAACTGCTTTGAACAGCCACACTGTGCCGTAGAACAGAATATGTTCTGTATTCAGAAGGTGGAGTTTCCAGCTCCAGCTTTAGCACCCTCCAACCTCCGCCTAAGAACACATCCCTTCACCTTTTCATCTGTGATTTAAATACCGCTCAGGCTTTCATGAGAATTATGCAAGACAATGTGTATGAATAACAGGTTATCAGAGGTTATACAAGAGTTACATATATAGTATATACTTTATAACTACACATGTTAGGGGCTTCCATGGTAGCTCATGTGGTAAAGAATCCACCTCCAATGCAGGAGACCCTGGTTCAATTCCTGGATCAGGAAAGATCCCCTGGAGAAGGGATAGGCTATCCACTCAAGTATTCTTGCCTGGAGAATTCCATGGGCAGAGGAGCCTGGCAGATATAGTCCATGAGTCGCAGAAAGTGACAAGACTGAGTGATACATATATATATACAAAATAATTGTCAACATATGTTAGATCAGTATATATGTTTGCTTGACAGGGATTTTTCAGTTCATGTTAATATTTATATTTCCCAAACCAGCTACCTGTTCACCATCACTCTCATTTCCGCTTGTCAGTTTTTCTCTTAGACAGTTCCAGTTGTCTGGAACTTTTGCCCTCTTCTAGTATTTTGTGGACCTTCTATTCATGCACTAGGATTTGTAACCAAATGCTCACATGTTCTCATTTCTTGTTCAACAGGTGGGGAGCACTCAATCCTGGGATTCCAGGAGTGTTTTTAGCGGCTGATAAGTCTCATTAAAACCTGTGGGTCTTCTTCCCAGCTGCCTTTTTCTATTTTTGGAATGACCACAGAAAAGGTCTCCTGTCAAGAGTTTAAAATTTTCCACTGTCTGTAAATAGGATGGTTTATCCCTTGCAAAACTTAACCTGGTTTGGTTACATATAACCTCATTGGTCTTATATTCTTCAGGGTTTTTTTTAATTGCACCTGTCTTGCTCTAGATGTTTTACTGCACATTTCATTGATATAATTAGTCCATATATCAGCTCTGAAACCAAGAGGTCCTCTAAAGAGAAATGTTCTTCTCTTTGAGTGTTCTAAGAAGCAGGGCTTGCCTTTGGACTAAGCTATTGACCAGCAATGTCAGTAGGTAAAATACCAAAAAGAAGGCACTCAACATTAAAAGAGACTAATCTTTGAAGACTTGTGGAGATTAAACATAGGAAAATACAATTTTTAAAGCTTAGAAACATTTCCAAATCACATGTTTCAGAAGTACTGTTGTTCTTAACAATTATAAAAGTTAATTTGGGGAAAAGGAAAAAGACTTAGTACTTAGATTTAAATATGTTGACTGGCTCATTCCTAAATTTTGTTGAGGAAGATGAAGAAGTTCAAAGTAAATCATAGAGATAAAATGATCAAAAGTCAGGCTCACCCTAATCCAAATCTGCTTCCCAATGGCAGAGTTTATCATTTTTATATATTTTGTACACTTAGATATATACATATACCCACAGAATAAGGGTAGAATCATTTATTTACAGAAAAGAGTACAGACATCTGTATAAGCAAGTTACTTTTTTTGCATCCAACAATGCTTTTTTATTAATAGTTTTGAGATGTACCCATTGTTTCCATGTCTCATAAGTGCCACAATAAATGAATCTATGATTTAAATCCTGTATATTAAAAAAAAAAAGTCAGCCTCTTTGACCTTACCATAAATAGAGGAAGGAAGAAACTTTCTAACCCATTGTCTGGCTCTATTCCAAGGGTACTTCAGTACTCATCCTAAGAGAGTGATTAGCCATCAAAAGTGAAATGTGGATTTGAAACAATTTTCCAGATAATTCAGTCTCCCCAAAGCTACTTTGATCTGAACAACCAAATACCTAAGAAACGGATTTTGTTCTGCTTTAGATTTCCAGCTAGTTCTCCTTTTCTGCTTCACTAATGGAATGAATTCATCCATCCAGCCGTCCATTCAATGAATTTCTACTGATGGTTAGAACTAAATGCATAGCACTGTTAAACAGGTCTACATTTTTTTGTGATTACAAAGAAGGGCATGCCCTTTGTAAAGGGTGTGTTTGCCCTTTTCATGTCAACTTTATCCATTACAGGCTGTACTTCCTTAATCCTAGCTACCTATACCAACCACTATGAACCAATAACTCAAAAACAGGATAGGAGAAGGTATAGGTCCTACCACTCATTTAACTGTTGGCCCTACAGGTCCATCACATCTTCAACTCATATCCTATATCAAAAAAGGTAGAATCCTAAAGCCAGAATCTGCTAACACTAGGCCCATTCAGGCTAAATTTCTTGTTTTAGACTCATAGGGCAAGTCATTGTGAGTAGAGAGTTTGAAATCAGACAACCAACAATGCCCTGCTATTCAAAATTTCAAGTCCTCGTAGACCGTAAGATATTTTATCACAAGGATTTTATTCTCAGTAACTAGTTTGTAACAAAATCAATGTTAATTGTATCTATAGATTATTTGGAGTAGGGAAATTAAGATTTTTTTTTTTTGTCTGTGCTGTGTGGCTTGTGGGATCTTAGTTCCTCAACTAGGGACTGCTCAGGTCACCACGGTGAAAGCAGTGAGTCCTAAGCAGTGAGTCCTGTCACTGAAATGCCAGGGTATTCCCATGATATTTATGGGAATATTTACAATATTTTTTAAAGTTTGAAAATAATTTTCCAGACCATCCCAAAGTAAGTCTGAGCGTATTTGGGTTGTTTGCTGCTAAACTCATTTACCTGCAACATACCTTGAAGATCTCTCTGATTTCTCTCTGAAGAGTGATGTCTCACTTTCCCAGGCAGGATTAAATCCTTTGCTTAGCAATAAGACAGAGATCATTTTTTAATATTTACTCAACAGAAGGTTGTTAGTAAATTAAGTGAAGGTCTCTGTTTTCATTTTACTAGATCCTCTTTAATGAGAATTTTTTTCTAAGCTATGGCTTTCTGCAATGGTTAGGTAACTTTTGACATTTAAGAAGAGTGAGCATTCTGAGCTATGGCTGACCTAGAATCCTAAGTCCTTTTTCGACTGAGGTAGATAAACACTGGTGCCTTAATTCTCAGAGAACTGATCAAGGCATGTTTTTGTGATTACAAAGAAGGGCATGCCCTTTGTAAAGGGTGTGTTTGCCCTTTTCATGTCAACTTTATCCATTACAGGCTGTACTTCCTTAATCCTAGCTACCTATACCAACCACTATGAACCAATAACTCAAAAACAGGATAGGAGAAGGTATAGGTCCTACCACTCATTTAACTGTTGGCCCTACAGGTCCATCACATCTTCAACTCATATCCTATATCAAAAAAGGTAGAATCCTAAAGCCAGAATCTGCTAACACTAGGCCCATTCAGGCTAAATTTCTTGTTTTAGACTCATAGGGCAAGTCATTGTGAGTAGAGAGTTTGAAATCAGACAACCAACAATGCCCTGCTATTCAAAATTTCAAGTCCTCGAGACCGTAAGATATTTTATCACAAGGATTTTATTCTCAGTAACTAGTTTGTAACAAAATCAATGTTAATTGTATCTATAGATTATTTGGAGTAGGGAAATTAAGATTTTTTTTTTTTGTCTGTGCTGTGTGGCTTGTGGGATCTTAGTTCCTCAACTAGGGACTGCTCAGGTCACCACGGTGAAAGCAGTGAGTCCTAAGCAGTGAGTCCTGTCACTGAAATGCCAGGGTATTCCCATGATATTTATGGGAATATTTACAATATTTTTTAAAGTTTGAAAATAATTTTCCAGACCATCCCAAAGTAAGTCTGAGCGTATTTGGGTTGTTTGCTGCTAAACTCATTTACCTGCAACATACCTTGAAGATCTCTCTGATTTCTCTCTGAAGAGTGATGTCTCACTTTCCCAGGCAGGATTAAATCCTTTGCTTAGCAATAAGACAGAGATCATTTTTTAATATTTACTCAACAGAAGGTTGTTAGTAAATTAAGTGAAGGTCTCTGTTTTCATTTTACTAGATCCTCTTTAATGAGAATTTTTTTCTAAGCTATGGCTTTCTGCAATGGTTAGGTAACTTTTGACATTTAAGAAGAGTGAGCATTCTGAGCTATGGCTGACCTAGAATCCTAAGTCCTTTTTCGACTGAGGTAGATAAACACTGGTGCCTTAATTCTCAGAGAACTTCAAGGCATATTCTTACAGGAAGTATATTCTGATCAGCAGTCGGCCTTATTGTGTCTCCTCTCACAGAACCTCAACATCCCAGGGCAGTCCTACTGAGCTGAGTCATGGACTCAGGATTGAGTGGCATCTACCATGAGAAGCACAATGCACAGACTTATGCCTACAGGTTTGTCCAGTGAAAAATAGGTTCTGCGGAGGTGGTCCAGTCCATTCTTATCAAAGGCAAATTCTTTCCATGTATTTCTTCCATGGCTGCTGAGATTATTAAACAAATGGATCAAAGCCTACTGCAAAAACTGCCATAAAGTATTACACCTAATTCTCAGCTGATGTCTAACTAGTCTGTACTAGTTTAGTTGTTTAAATATTAAAATAGTTCTGTATGATTTGCTGATTAACTTCTGTTCCTCAGTGAACTGATTCCCAGGACCTAACAAGTACAGAGCTTATCCCCAGCCCAAAAGGGGGATGGGCCTCTAACTCTGCTCCATTCTGATTGGCTCCAGACCTCACTGCACATTATAAAGTTTTAATGTCACTTTTACCTTAAACAAATGAGAAAATAAAAGTGAATAATCTAACAAATGCATACACATTTATGTAGTAGGAGACTAACTACATTTTACAAATTTAATGTCCAATTCTAGTGCTGCACAACGCATTATCCTGAAATTTACTGGCTTAAATAAAAACATCTTGCTCAAAAGTCTACAAATTGGATAGGACTTGTCTCTACTCCAGTTATATCAGCTGGGGTGGCACAAAGTCTCTGTAATGGTTAATTTTATATGCCAACTTGGCTAGGTCACAGGACTCAGATATTTCATCCAATAGCAGTCTAGATATTGCTGTGAAGGTATTTCTTGGATGAGACTAATGTCAGATGAGTAGATTTTGAGGAAAGCAGATCACTCTCCATGATGTGGATGAGCTTCATCCAGTCAGTTGAAGACCTTAAGATAAAACAGACTGAGGTCCCACAGAGTAGAAGAAATACTACCAGTAAACTGCTTTTGAACTGAAATCTTCCCTAGGTTTCCAGCCTGTTAGCCTATACGCTCAGAGACTGGACTTGCCAGACTCCACACCTGTGTGAACCAATTCCTTAAAATAAATCTCTCTCTTTTCCTTTCTCTGTCTCCATATATACATAAAATATGCCATTTCCTTCTCCAGGAGATCTTCTCGACCCAGGGATTGAACCTGTATCTCCTGCATTGGCAGGCCAATTTTTTACCACTGTGCCTCCTGGGAAGCTTCCCTTTCACTTGAGCTGGTACTAATTTACCCCCAATGAAGTCACTGCTTCTTTTTTCTTGGGTATAAATTCTTTTCTTGGCTTAAACTCTGATGAAAAAAATGACTATACTTTTCTGGCCAGTGTGGCAAAGTTGAGAAGTTTCTAGAGCCCCAGTTGTGTAGGATACCATTTCTATTGAGTGAAATTACATTCTTTTTTTTTTTTTTAGATTTATTTATTTATGTATTTTTTTTGGTATCTTCCCCAAGCCCAAAAGGTGTACGATTGGGCCTTTTTAGTGAACTGATTCCCAGGACCTAACAAGTACAGAGCTTATCCCCAGCCCAAAAGGGGGATGGGCCTCTAACTCTGCTCCATTCTGATTGGCTCCAGACCTCACTGCACATTATAAAGTTTTAATGTCACTTTTACCTTAAACAAATGAGAAAATAAAAGTGAATAATCTAACAAATGCATACACATTTATGTAGTAGGAGACTAACTACATTTTACAAATTTAATGTCCAATTCTAGTGCTGCACAACGCATTATCCTGAAATTTACTGGCTTAAATAAAAACATCTTGCTCAAAAGTCTACAAATTGGATAGGACTTGTCTCTACTCCAGTTATATCAGCTGGGGTGGCACAAAGTCTCTGTAATGGTTAATTTTATATGCCAACTTGGCTAGGTCACAGGACTCAGATATTTCATCCAATAGCAGTCTAGATATTGCTGTGAAGGTATTTCTTGGATGAGACTAATGTCAGATGAGTAGATTTTGAGGAAAGCAGATCACTCTCCATGATGTGGATGAGCTTCATCCAGTCAGTTGAAGACCTTAAGATAAAACAGACTGAGGTCCCACAGAGTAGAAGAAATACTACCAGTAAACTGCTTTTGAACTGAAATCTTCCCTAGGTTTCCAGCCTGTTAGCCTATACGCTCAGAGACTGGACTTGCCAGACTCCACACCTGTGTGAACCAATTCCTTAAAATAAATCTCTCTCTTTTCCTTTCTCTGTCTCCATATATACATAAAATATGCCATTTCCTTCTCCAGGAGATCTTCTCGACCCAGGGATTGAACCTGTATCTCCTGCATTGGCAGGCCAATTTTTTACCACTGTGCCTCCTGGGAAGCTTCCCTTTTCACTTGAACTGGTACTAATTTACCCCCAATGAAGTCACTGCTTCTTTTTTCTTGGGTATAAATTCTTTTCTTGGCTTAAACTCTGATGAAAAAAATGACTATACTTTTCTGGCCAGTGTGGCAAAGTTGAGAAGTTTCTAGAGCCCCAGTTGTGTAGGATACCATTTCTATTGAGTGAAATTACATTCTTTTTTTTTTTTTAAGATTTATTTATTTATGTATTTATTTTGGAGGGGTGGGATGGGGTAGGGAGGGAGGGGAGCAGGCGGACTACTTCTATTGGTCTTTCATTTGTCTGTTTTCATCCATTTTTGTTCTTTGGCCCGTGTGGGCCTCCCATCGCGGTGGCCTCTGTCGTCCAAGAGCGCTGGCTCTGGGCGCACGGGCGCCAGAGCTCCAATTCGGTAATTGGACACATCGGTCCAGCCGCTCCGCAGCACATGGGATCTTCCCAGGCCAGGGCTCGAACCAGCGCCCCTTGCACTGCAAGGCGGTGTCCTTATCCACTGGACCACCAGGGAAGCCCCTGAAATTACATTCTTGTTTTGTTCTTTCTTGCTTTCCCCACATGGATTTTTAAATTGTTTATTTCTATGTTTAACATATATTGTTTAATATTTTGGATATAAAAGAGCTCTGAAGAATGATAAAACAAACCTCTCTGTATCCACATCCAGGTTGAGAAAGAAAATAGCAACACAGCTGAAACTTCCTGTGTTCACCCCATTACATGTTGATTCTCCTTCTGCTCCCTCAGAAGTAATCACATTCCTGGTTTTGGTATTTTTTATTTCTTGATATTTAAAAATATTTTATGATTGTGCATATTCCTAAGTAAGTTATACCAATATTGCATATATTTTTAAGCTTTATAGTGGTAGTATAATGTATATAAGGACTTCCCTGGTGGCTCAGTGGTAAAACAATCCACCTGCCAATGCATGAGATGCAGGTTCATTTCCTGGATTGGGAAGGCTCCTGAAGAAGAGACTAGTAACCCAGCTCTTTGCAATTTTCCCCATTTTACCTACTGTCTCCATATATACATAAAATATGCCATTTCCTTCTCCAGGAGATCTTCTCGACCCAGGGATTGAACCTGTATCTCCTGCATTGGCAGGCCAATTTTTACCACTGTGCCTCCTGGGAAGCTTCCCTTTCACTTGAACTGGTACTAATTTACCCCCAATGAAGTCACTGCTTCTTTTTTCTTGGGTATAAATTCTTTTCTTGGCTTAAACTCTGATGAAAAAAATGACTATACTTTTCTGGCCAGTGTGGCAAAGTTGAGAAGTTTCTAGAGCCCCAGTTGTGTAGGATACCATTTCTATTGAGTGAAATTACATTCTTTTTTTTTTTTTAAGATTTATTTATTTATGTATTTATTTTGGAGGGGTGGGATGGGGTAGGGAGGGAGGGGAGCAGGCGGACTACTTCTATTGGTCTTTCATTTGTCTGTTTTCATCCATTTTTGTTCTTTGGCCCGTGTGGGCCTCCCATCGCGGTGGCCTCTGTCGTCCAAGAGCGCTGGCTCTGGGCGCACGGGCGCCAGAGCTCCAATTCGGTAATTGGACACATCGGTCCAGCCGCTCCGCAGCACATGGGATCTTCCCAGGCCAGGGCTCGAACCAGCGCCCCTTGCACTGCAAGGCGGTGTCCTTATCCACTGGACCACCAGGGAAGCCCCTGAAATTACATTCTTGTTTTGTTCTTTCTTGCTTTCCCCACATGGATTTTTAAATTGTTTATTTCTATGTTTAACATATATTGTTTAATATTTTGGATATAAAAGAGCTCTGAAGAATGATAAAACAAACCTCTCTGTATCCACATCCAGGTTGAGAAAGAAAATAGCAACACAGCTGAAACTTCCTGTGTTCACCCCATTACATGTTGATTCTCCTTCTGCTCCCTCAGAAGTAATCACATTCCTGGTTTTGGTATTTTTTATTTCTTGATATTTAAAAATATTTTATGATTGTGCATATTCCTAAGTAAGTTATACCAATATTGCATATATTTTTAAGCTTTATAGTGGTAGTATAATGTATATAAGGACTTCCCTGGTGGCTCAGTGGTAAAAAAAACAATCCACCTGCCAATGCATGAGATGCAGGTTCATTTCCTGGATTGGGAAGGCTCCCTGAAGAAGAGACTAGTAACCCACTCCAGTATTCTTGCCTGGGAAATACCATGGTCAGAGGAGACTGGCGGGCTACTGTCAATGATACTGCAAAAGAGTGGGGCATGACTAAACAACAACAAATGTTATGTGTGTTTATATATATGTATGTATGTATACACACACACACACACAGACACACACACATACTTTTGCAATTTTCTTTTTAAAAGCTATGTTTGTGAGATACATCTTTTATTTTCATTGCTAGTTAGTAGTTTGTTGTAATGATTGTTCCCCAGCTTACTTATTCATTCGCCTGCTGATGGACCTGTTATTTCCCATTTTTGAGATTATAAACAATGCTTTCTTAAAATACGCTATACTTGTCTATATACTTGAGTTTCTTATAGAAGTTAACTAACACATATTTGAGATATGAGTTTCTTATAGAAGTTAACTAACACATATTTGAGATAAGATAAGGAACTTATATTGGAATATAAATCAGTGTGCCATTTCATATAAATCAGTGTACCACCAAAAAAGTTTTATCACGGAAAAAAAGAAAAAAAAGCTGGCCCACCTAGGCAGTTTGCTTAGTGATACACTTGATTTATATTCTTTTTTTTTAACTCTTTTTTTTTTTTTTTTTTGGACCACTTCTATTGGTATTTATTTTCATCTATTTTTGTTCTTTTGGCCTGTGTGTGCCTCCCATCACAGCGGCCTCTCTGGCTGCAGAGCACCGGCTCTGGGCACAGGTGCTCCAAGAGCTCCGACTCCGTAGTTGGACACGTCAATCCAGCCGCTCCGCAGCACGTGGAATCTTCTGAGCCAGGGATCAAACCGGCACCCCTTGCACTGCAAGGTGGTGTCCTTACCCACTGGACCACCAGGGAAACCCTTGATTTATATTCTTGCACAAGCCTTTTATCTTACTGTGGTTCAGTAATGAGTTTGAGAATGCAGACCACTTTCTGTCAGATTGTTGGTTCATAGGCCCATCTTCAATTTCACTGCCTATTTCCAAACCATTTTCCTAAATCATTGAATCAATTTACACAGCTATCAGAAGTGAATAAAAATTCCCATTGCTTCACATTCTTTGACCACATGTATAATTATCAGACTTTTGAATTCTTGCTAATCTGATGGCATCAGATGGTTTCTTATTTTGGTTTTATTTTATGCTTCCATTATTGCTAGTGATATAGAGCATCTTGCCACTTAGAAGAATTTTATGCTTATTTTTTATTGAGATATAATTGACATACAGCATTGTGTTCGTTTTAGGTGTACAATATAATTATTTGATAATTGTATCTGTTGTGAACATACAATATTTGTCTTTCTCTCTTTGACTTATTTCACTTAGCATAATGTCCTCAAATTCCACTGATGTCGTTGCAAAGGGCTACCACGTTTAAAAATTGGTTTTTAGTTGTTTTTTTAAATCACTGGATTTTTCTAGACTGTTGCTGCTACTAGTCTTTAATTTTTTTTTTTAATTCCTTTTTCCAAAGATGGACTGTGTCAGCTATTGGTTTTTGTTTGTTGATTTATTTATTTATTTATTTTTCAAAGTGGACCCTTTTTTTAGTCTCTATTGAATTTGTTACAATATTATTTCTGATTTTTATGTGTTTTTTGGGTTTTTTTGCAAGGCATGTGGTATCTTAACTGCATCCCCTGCATTGAAAGACAGTTTTAACCACTGGATCACCAGGAATGTCCCCCCACTATTTCTTTTTAAATCTCCTCCTCCTTCATTTTCCTTCCCCACTGTTGCTTATTCCATTCTTGCCTGTGGAATGTTATTGATGAACTTGTGACAGACTTTATGCTTTTCTAACTCTTTGCTGGCTCAAGTTCTCTCAGGATCTCTCTACTTGTGGTAAAGATAATGTAACTGCATGCTGAATAAGCAAAACTCAGGAGTATGATAATAAAAGCAGCATCATTCCTCCGCTGTCCTAAATGTATTCTGTGAAAGAAATCCTTCTCTTACTTCTAGATAAAACTTAGAAAGTTCTCATGACTTTTCTGATCAATTTTAGTTAATAAAAAGTCTTAAATCACTTAAGCTGGCAAACGGTGTTAATTCAGTAATAACACGTCCAGTTCAATATATGAATCAACGTTTCTATCTTTACTCAGAAGTGCGACTTCTACCCTCTCCTATCTAGGGCTTCCTGCATTTGTGCTCTCTTCTTCCAGGGAAGGAGTAAGGTGTTTTTCTGTTTCTATCTGGACTGTCTCATTTTCCTCAGGTTTGCTGCTTTCCCTGGGGAGGAAGGGAGGAGATCAAGAAGGCAGTAAGAGGCCGTGAGGCTTACAAGAACATTCTCACTTAACTGTACAACAGTACAAGTTGTAAGGTAGATGTTTAAAGTCAATTCCATTATTGCTAGTGATATAGAGCATCTTGCCACTTAGAAGAATTTTATGCTTATTTTTTATTGAGATATAATTGACATACAGCATTGTGTTCGTTTTAGGTGTACAATATAATTATTTGATAATTGTATCTGTTGTGAACATACAATATTTGTCTTTCTCTCTTTGACTTATTTCACTTAGCATAATGTCCTCAAATTCCACTGATGTCGTTGCAAAGGGCTACCACGTTTAAAAATTGGTTTTTAGTTGTTTTTTTAAATCACTGGATTTTTCTAGACTGTTGCTACTACTAGTCTTTAATTTTTTTTTTTAATTCCTTTTTCCAAAGATGGACTGTGTCAGCTATTGGTTTTTGTTTGTTGATTTATTTATTTATTTATTTTTCAAAGTGGACCCTTTTTTTAGTCTCTATTGAATTTGTTACAATATTATTTCTGATTTTTATGTGTTTTTTGGGTTTTTTTGCAAGGCATGTGGTATCTTAACTGCATCCCCTGCATTGAAAGACAGTTTTAACCACTGGATCACCAGGAATGTCCCCCCACTATTTCTTTTTAAATCTCCTCCTCCTTCATTTTCCTTCCCCACTGTTGCTTATTCCATTCTTGCCTGTGGAATGTTATTGATGAACTTGTGACAGACTTTATGCTTTTCTAACTCTTTGCTGGCTCAAGTTCTCTCAGGATCTCTCTACTTGTGGTAAAGATAATGTAACTGCATGCTGAATAAGCAAAACTCAGGAGTATGATAATAAAAGCAGCATCATTCCTCCGTTGTCCTAAATGTATTCTGTGAAAGAAATCCTTCTCTTACTTCTAGATAAAACTTAGAAAGTTCTCATGACTTTTCTGATCAATTTTAGTTAATAAAAAGTCTTAAATCACTTAAGCTGGCAAACGGTGTTAATTCAGTAATAACACGTCCAGTTCAATATATGAATCAACGTTTCTATCTTTACTCAGAAGTGCGACTTCTACCCTCTCCTATCTAGGGCTTCCTGCATTTGTGCTCTCTTCTTCCAGGGAAGGAGTAAGGTGTTTTTCTGTTTCTATCTGGACTGTCTCATTTTCCTCAGGTTTGCTGCTTTCCCTGGGGAGGAAGGGAGGAGATCAAGAAGGCAGTAAGAGGCCGTGAGGCTTACAAGAACATTCTCACTTAACTGTACAACAGTACAAGTTGTAAGGTAGATGTTTAAAGTCAATTCTTTGTCTTGGAGGGTTTCCCTGGCTTCTTCAAAGGTTCTCCTGCCTGGCCACCATGGCTGTAACTCCCTGGATGGGCCTCTTGCTTTCCCTTCAGTTGAACACTCCCAATGTCTTTTCATCTTTGGTTCCCAGATGAATACTCTTTTTTTTTCTGGATTTCTCTCACTCCTTTAGGCCAACCTCTTTGGAAGATTCCTTCCCTTTTAATTTCTTTTCTTCTTAAGGAAAATAGCATTCTTTATGTTAAAATATTGGGCTTGCTGAAAAATCCATTCAGTTTCCCCACAACCTTTTTAAAAAAATTCTTTTTATTTATTTAATGAATTTATTTGGTTGTGCCATGTCTTAGTTACAGCATATGGGATCTTAGTTCCCTGCCCAGGGATCAAACCCAGGCCCCTGCATTGGAAGCATGGAGTCTTAGCTACTGGGCCACCAGGGAAGTCCCAGCATTTTAAGGAAAAACCTGAACCCGTGATTTGGCCAACCTAATATTTATTTTTTGAATGGTGATTACATTGGCACTCTTTTCTGACAATTTGCTTTAGTAATCCAAAGAAGTGAAGGAGAAAGCAGCTTCGTCATCACCCAGATATTGATTTGTTCAGGCATTTCAGTGCCTCCTGATAAAATGAAGCCATGAACACTTTTTCTATAAAAGAGTTCAATTGACATCTCTCTCTCTTACCTCCTGTCATTAGTTTCCTTCCACATTTTCTCTTAATGTTAGCACTCTCCTCTGTACCTCTGAAGAAACAGGTTATGTATGTATAAGCAAACATACATTTGACTCTTAAGTCAAATAACTCTGAATTGAAATACCAAAGACGTAGGTTCCTACTTCAGGTCCTGCCCCTGTTTCCTGGGATTCACTAATCTCTCACTCCCCTTTTAGAGCAAGGAAACCTTAATTTCACAGGTACCACCAGCTACTCAAACACAGAAGTTCCTGTTCTTTTTTTCAGGCAATTCAAGCCTCAGACTACTCTGGCATCCAAATTCCGGAACACACGGGTAGCTCTCTGTGTTGTCTCCTCAGAGCTCACCTCTCACTAGCCTGAGATAATGAAGAAGCTAGCTCTGCACCCCACTGCCTATTCTTCTCCCCTAAATCTTCCCTCAAAGCCTCAATCTACAATCCCTCAATTCCTCCATATCAGTGACCTGGCTGAAGGATCTCTGGTGAAGTTATGTGAAGAATTGCATAACCGGTCTCGTATTACTCCTTTGAAAGAGTGCTTCTTGGAAGCCCGTCAGGTAACTTTGGTTGTTGCTCTCAGTTTGCCTTCGGGCTTCAGGCAAAATTGTAACTTAACATTTTTCCAAAGAAGACATGCAGATGGCCAACACGTACATGAAAGGATGTTCTATATTGCTAACCATCAGGGAAATGCAAATCCAAACCCCAGTAAGATGTCACCTCACACCTGTTAGCATGGCTGCTATCAAAGAGAGGGGGCAAGTGCTGATGAGGGAGTGGAACAAAGGGAACCCTTGTACACTGCTGAGGCGTATGTAAACAGCACAACCACTACTATGGAAAACAGCGCGGAAGTGCCTCAAAAAGTCAAAAATAGAATTGCCATAGGATCCAGCAATTCCACTTCTGGGTATTCATTTGAAGAATACGAAAACACGGTTAACTTGTAAAAATACAGGTACCCTCACGTTCACTGCAGCATTACTTGTAACAGTCAAGATATGGAAACAAGGTGCTTATCAACAGATGCTTGCTTAAATAAAATGTGACACACATACATATATGTATACACACACAATAGACTAGTCTGCAGTCATAGAAAGAATGAAATCTTGCCGCTTGTGACAACAGGGATGGGGGCATTATGCTAAGAGAAATAAGTCAGACCAAGAAAGACAGATACCACATGATCTTACTTAGATGCAAAATCTAAAAACAAACAAACAAACAAATGAAAAAAAAAAAAGCTAAACTCATAGAGAAAATCTCTGGTGGATGCCAGAGACGGGGAAGTGGGGATGGTAGAAATGGGTGAAGGGAATCAAAAGGTACAAACTTCCAGTTGTAAAATAAGTGAGTCATGGACCTGTAACGTAGAGCATTGTGACTGCGGTTAATAACACCGTAATCCATAATTTGAAATTTGCTAAGAGAGTAAATCTTGAACGTTCTCATCACAAGAAAAAAATTCTAGAACTATGTATGGTGACAAATGTTAGCTAGATCTATTGTGGTATCATTCTGCAGTATGTATAAACATCAAATCATTATGGTGTACAACTGAAACTAATATAATTTTTTTTCAATTATATCTCAATTAAAAAAGAAATGAAAACAATTGCAATTTAATAGTTAATAGCCATCAAATATGGATAAATACTGCCTTTGTAGATATTCCTATTCTCCTTTTGCACTCTGGATTTGGTGTCAATGACTTATCTAACCATTATTACCTTGGCTCATGCATACCTACTCACATACGTGTAACTATTTATACATTTTAGTTTTTTTTTTTAAATCTGCACATCACAACATCAACCACCTTAAAAAATTCAAGACTAAGCTAAAAGACTGAATCTAAAAAAAGAAGGTAACCAGAAAACCCATCCCTACATTTGGTGTCTGCATAGTTTGTTAAAACTGAAGGGAGATTTGCAGTCTGAATGGTTGAATTTATTATTGAAAAGGTGGTGGACAAGATTACAGATCAGATTTGACACCTAGGCTTGACATTTCAATAGAATGTCTTTAGCCAATCCTGACACATAATTTCACTCAATTAACCTCAAATAGTGAATGACACTGTATGGCTGTATCTCTCTATTTCTCAATTTGTTATGTCTAGAGATCATTGTCAAAACTTACATTATCAGAAGAGAACACATGTCGTGATTCATCTCAAACTTAATTAACTCCAGCCAACATTCAATTTAATTCAACACATATTGAGTGCCTAGGATATACCAGGCACATATTCAGTTGATAAAAAATAGCAAAAATAACTAACATTTTTGAGCACCTACTATGCACAAAGTACTATGCTATGTCCTTTATTTATTTATTGTGTATTTTTGGCTGCAGTTGGTCATCGTTGCTGTGCACAGTTTTTCTCTAGATACAGCAAAGGGGGCTAGTCTTTGTTGCAGCTTGAGGGGTTCTCATGGGGGTGGCTTTTCTTGTTGCAGGGCACAGACTGTGGCTTCAGCAGTTGCAGCACACGGCTCAGTAGTTGAAGCTCTCAGGGTCTAGAGTGCAGACTCAGTAGTTGCGGTGCACAGGCTAAATTGCTCTGCAGCATGTGAACTCTTCCCAGAGCAGGGATCAAACCTGTGTCCCCTGCCTTGGCAGGAGGATTCTTATCCACTGTGCCACTAGGGAAGTCTATGTCCTGTACATGTATTGTTTCTTTTAGTCCACACAAAACCTTATGGCATGGTAGGTAGGAGCTATTGTAATCTCTACTAGACAGATGTAGGAACTGAGACACAAAGAAGTTTAAATACCTGACCAAAAGTTCTTTGATTTGATCCAGACCTACTTGACTCCAAAGTTTATGCTCTTAAGTAACTATGAAGTAGACAAAGGGCTTTACAGTCTAATGTGACAAAGATGTGTAAGCTAAATGCAGAATTGTCAATAGTAGATATAGCCCTAAGGAGATAAGTTAAGAATTACAGATAAAAAGATTCTGAAAAAAACCTACATTTGGTGTCTGCATAGTTTGTTAAAACTGAAGGGAGATTTGCAGTCTGAATGGTTGAATTTATTATTGAAAAGGTGGTGGACAAGATTACAGATCAGATTTGACACCTAGGCTTGACATTTCAATAGAATGTCTTTAGCCAATCCTGACACATAATTTCACTCAATTAACCTCAAATAGTGAATGACACTGTATGGCTGTATCTCTCTATTTCTCAATTTGTTATGTCTAGAGATCATTGTCAAAACTTACATTATCAGAAGAGAACACATGTCGTGATTCATCTCAAACTTAATTAACTCCAGCCAACATTCAATTTAATTCAACACATATTGAGTGCCTAGGATATACCAGGCACATATTCAGTTGATAAAAAATAGCAAAAATAACTAACATTTTTGAGCACCTACTATGCACAAAGTACTATGCTATGTCCTTTATTTATTTATTGTGTATTTTTGGCTGCAGTTGGTCATCGTTGCTGTGCACAGTTTTTCTTTAGATACAGCAAAGGGGGCTAGTCTTTGTTGCAGCTTGAGGGGTTCTCATGGGGGTGGCTTTTCTTGTTGCAGGGCACAGACTGTGGCTTCAGCAGTTGCAGCACACGGCTCAGTAGTTGAAGCTCTCAGGGTCTAGAGTGCAGACTCAGTAGTTGCGGTGCACAGGCTAAATTGCTCTGCAGCATGTGAACTCTTCCCAGAGCAGGGATCAAACCTGTGTCCCCTGCCTTGGCAGGAGGATTCTTATCCACTGTGCCACTAGGGAAGTCTATGTCCTGTACATGTATTGTTTCTTTTAGTCCACACAAAACCTTATGGCATGGTAGGTAGGAGCTATTGTAATCTCTACTAGACAGATGTAGGAACTGAGACACAAAGAAGTTTAAATACCTGACCAAAAGTTCTTTGATTTGATCCAGACCTACTTGACTCCAAAGTTTATGCTCTTAAGTAACTATGAAGGAGACAAAGGGCTTTACAGTCTAATGTGACAAAGATGTGTAAGCTAAATGCAGAATTGTCAATAGTAGATATAGCCCTAAGGAGATACTCAGCATTGTAGAGTGCAGGGCTGCACTGAGTATCACAAAAGATGAGCAGTCATGGAGTTTTTTCTGCATAGATAGCTTCTGAGCTTGTACTTAAGGATGTGGCAGAAATTGCAAACCAGGGTGGTACGTGGTGCTAGTTAGGGAACAGAAGTCCAGAAGGAGGAATGAAGAGGCCCTGTCTGAGATCTGACTTGACTTGAACATAACATCCAGTTAGGGAAGTAATAATAGCCACTGTTTACTACTCTGTTATGTGCCAGGCTCTTGACAAATGTTATTTCTAATCTTAAAGCATTTCCCAGCAGGCGCAGTGGTAAAGAATCTGCCTGCCAATGAATGAAGGAGATGCCAGAGATGCAGGTTCAATCTCTGGGTCAGGAAGGTCCTCTGGAGTAGGTAATGGCAACCCAGTCCAGTATTTCTGCCTGGGAAATTTCATGGACAGAGGAGCCTGGTGGGGTTTCAAAGAGTTGGACATGACTGAAGCGACTTATCACACTTGCATAGACAATGAAAAGGTTTTGGGGGTCGTAGGGAAAGTGATGGAGACAAGATTTGAACTGGGATCTTGTCGACATCACACCCTTGCCCTTCCAGATTTTTTTTTTTTTTTTTAATGCTGCCTTACTTTAGGAAGATAGAAAGCTTGGCTTGTGTCATATTGAGAAGGGTCTTAATGACTGTGGTGAGAATTTTTACCTATCTTGGCAGGCACAGGCAGGCAGGGGCAAAACTCAAGCTGGACTCTAGGAAGACTGCTGAAATTACTTGGGCGATAGAAATGAGAGGCTAAATTAGAAGAGCAAGGGTGCAATTGGACAAAAGGAATAGATAGAAGTGAAAAGTGTTAGTCAGTCATGTGTGGCTCTATGTGATCCCATGAGTTGTCCATGGAATTCTCCAGGCAAGAATCCTGGAGTGGGTTGCTGTTCCCTTCTCCAGGGGATCTTCCTGATCCAGGGATCAAACGCAGGTCTCCTGCATTGCAGGCAGACTCTTGAATATATAATATTTTAACACTTTTGATTCTCTCAGTTCTCAGCAGTGTGTTTGCAATGACCGTTAACAGAAATACAGGACAGGAGGAGGAGCTGGCTTTGTGAAAATGAAGAGGGAAACCAATAGACTTAATTTGGGAGTTGTAGGTATTGATCTGTATCTATGTGGAGATGGGTAAGACAGTTGGAGATTCAGTCTGAAGTTTGGGGGCTAAGATCCAGTTCTCCAAGAGAGCTGAGAGTCAAAGCTAAAATTCAGAAAAATCCGATCTTGGTGTTTACTAAGAAGCAGGAGAGAAAAGGAGCTATGTTAAATACCTATGATGTGCCTAGCACTGTGGAAACTACTGGAAGGTGAACAAACGTTTCCTCATTAAGCTTCCAATCTTGTTCAAGAGATTAATTACTCTTATGAGAACAAACAGTATAACATTTAGTATACTCAAACAGTCAATCTATAGGGTATAAACAATAGGAGCTAGGAGATGTTGAAAAGAAGTAAACTTGGTGTGTTTTTGGTATTTTTAAGGCGAAGGAGATGCCAGAGATGCAGGTTCAATCTCTGGGTCAGGAAGGTCCTCTGGAGTAGGTAATGGCAACCCAGTCCAGTATTTCTGCCTGGGAAATTTCATGGACAGAGGAGCCTGGTGGGGTTTCAAAGAGTTGGACATGACTGAAGCGACTTATCACACTTGCATAGACAATGAAAAGGTTTTGGGGGTCGTAGGGAAAGTGATGGAGACAAGATTTGAACTGGGATCTTGTCGACATCACACCCTTGCCCTTCCAGATTTTTTTTTTTTTTTTTAATGCTGCCTTACTTTAGGAAGATAGAAAGCTTGGCTTGTGTCATATTGAGAAGGGTCTTAATGACTGTGGTGAGATTTTTTACCTATCTTGGCAGGCACAGGCAGGCAGGGGCAAAACTCAAGCTGGACTCTAGGAAGACTGCTGAAATTACTTGGGCGATAGAAATGAGAGGCTAAATTAGAAGAGCAAGGGTGCAATTGGACAAAAGGAATAGATAGAAGTGAAAAGTGTTAGTCAGTCATGTGTGGCTCTATGTGATCCCATGAGTTGTCCATGGAATTCTCCAGGCAAGAATCCTGGAGTGGGTTGCTGTTCCCTTCTCCAGGGGATCTTCCTGATCCAGGGATCAAACGCAGGTCTCCTGCATTGCAGGCAGACTCTTGAATATATAATATTTTAACACTTTTGATTCTCTCAGTTCTCAGCAGTGTGTTTGCAATGACCGTTAACAGAAATACAGGACAGGAGGAGGAGCTGGCTTTGTGAAAATGAAGAGGGAAACCAATAGACTTAATTTGGGAGTTGTAGGTATTGATCTGTATCTATGTGGAGATGGGTAAGACAGTTGGAGATTCAGTCTGAAGTTTGGGGGCTAAGATCCAGTTCTCCAAGAGAGCTGAGAGTCAAAGCTAAAATTCAGAAAAATCCGATCTTGGTGTTTACTAAGAAGCAGGAGAGAAAAGGAGCTATGTTAAATACCTATGATGTGCCTAGCACTGTGGAAACTACTGGAAGGTGAACAAACGTTTCCTCATTAAGCTTCCAATCTTGTTCAAGAGATTAATTACTCTTATGAGAACAAACAGTATAACATTTAGTATACTCAAACAGTCAATCTATAGGGTATAAACAATAGGAGCTAGGAGATGTTGAAAAGAAGTAAACTTGGTGTGTTTTTGGTATTTTTAAGGCGAGGGAGAGGCCAAAGGTCAGTACAAGATGTAAGAGATGGAAATTGTGCATAGACTGACATGAGGGTAGCACTGCTCCCCACACAGTGACAGGAACTCTTGGCGTTTTTTTTTTTTTTTTTATCTTGCCCAGGGGATAACATGGGAGTGACAAAAATATAAATAGCTTTTTGAGTATGAGATACCTCAAATTTTACATGTGCCTCTTAATGATGGTTTAAATTTATGTAGCTTTTCTGAATTCATTTTCTCTTTTTTTAAAAAATGAGTGTAATGAGTATAGAGTATAATAATCAGATGGTTGAATACATTCAGAAAATGACATGAGAAGCATCTATCCCATTGCTTTACATAGAAAAGGTGGGAAAACCTAATAGATTCTTTCCTTAGGTAGTTTCTTTTGCTACCTCTTGCACCACTTGGATACCCTCATTTCCTGTTCTTCCCTCCAGCACAGCTTTCCGGAGACACAGCACACATTTTCCCCATGTGTAGGATTTTTGTACATTCATTTACCTCCAGTTTAGGCACAGCTATAGGTCCTTCATAGAGGGGGCAGTTACTGCCTCTTGCTTGTATTAAGATCTACTCGAGAAGCATTTCTTGAGCACCTACAATGTTTCAGTTACTATGCTAGGACCTGTTAGGGTAAAAAGATACTTAAAGATGAGAAACAAGCTTTGGATAAATAGCTATCTGAGTTCAGGAGGCAGAGGATAGTGATGGGTGGAGAGCCTGTGTGCCGTGAGCACCTAGCAGGTGGCATTATTTGCAGAAGAGATGTCATTTAAACTACAGATCATAGAATTCACCATGCAGAGACTGGGGAAAGGGGATAAAGATGTTAAAAGACAACGGTGATCACAGAATTTCTTAAAGCTCAGTTATGTCGATGCCAACACCGAACGGGAGGAAAAGTCCGTTTTACTTGCTTTGGAGTCTTAAGCCACTAGACAGAGTGCACGCTGAGCAAAACTGAAATCCTCGTGAATAAAACGGCCACAGTGACAGCAGTGGGTAACTGCGGCAGCCGCAGAGCCGCAATTACTCCGAAACTGACTAGGATACAGAAGATTTATGTGGACCACAACTGGGGAAACACTGTAAACTCTGAGAAGCTGCAATTTTCAGACTTCCAGT
The DNA here is from genome assembly GCA_022376925.1 of Tragulus kanchil. Taxonomy (NCBI): domain Eukaryota; kingdom Metazoa; phylum Chordata; class Mammalia; order Artiodactyla; family Tragulidae; genus Tragulus; species Tragulus kanchil. The sequence goes on along the minus strand of JAIOJX010000024.1, from coordinate 24,070,812 downwards.
TCATCCTTTTCACAACCCAAGCTTGATTTTTATTTTTTAATTTTTCGGCCGGGGTGAAATCCGCAGTTAGAAGGCCCAATTAGCATCAGACGATAGAGGGCGGGGGATGGGAGTTGGAGGGAGACCGAGGGGCGGAGGGAGGTCTCCGCTGCGGATCTGCTTTGGCTCCTCCCAACTCCTCCAAGGCCCTAACTTCGCCACACGAAACATGGCGCCCTCGAGGTTCCTCTCCTCGTTTTATCTCACATTCGCCCTTTGGCCACACTCAACATGGCCCTGACCGAAGGTTGCATTCCTGCGGAACCGACACGGGACAGTTCTCGCGAGGTTTGCCCGGACCCCGACTGCTCCCGCCCTGCCTCGCGCCGCCGCCACAGCCACTGCCGCCGGCGCCGCTCCTCCTCCGTGTCAGTTGTTGGGCTGTAATGGCGACTGGGCCGCCGCTGCCGAAGTGACTCCCGGGCGGGGGAGCCGGGCCAGACCAGCGCCAGAGGGAACTGCAGAGAGCCGCAGCTCAGGGGGTGGCTTGCCGTGGGGGAGGGGAGGCAGCCTTTGCGCCTCTCCTTGCTTCTCTGCAGACCGGCGGATCCCAGGAACCGGTGCGAGGCGGGCACCCGGTGCGTCCCCGGAGCGGGGAGGCCAGGCCGGGCAGCCCTGGGGCCGGTCGGGGCGGCGTCCCTGCACCCTCCGCCAGGCCCCGCGGGATGCACCGTGGGGGCCGAGGGCGGAGGCGACACACTCAGGTGAGCCGCGGGGGGACCTGGCTAGGTCCGCGGATGCTCGCTTAGCCTCCGCTGCCTCTGTCCGCGGTCCCGGGTCCGCGGCGGCGGCCAGAGAGGCGGGGCGGGGCGCGGGGAGCCCTGGCCCAGCCTGGCGTCCCCCTGGAGGAGCCTCCCTGGGTGCTGAAGCTTGGTTAGGAGGGCCGTTCTGAGACCTGGGTTTCGGGTCCCATCGGTGCCTGCCGTGGACGAGTTTCCTTCTTTACCTGCCCGTGTTTGTCCACCCTCCCTCGCCGCGCCTCTCTTCTGCCAAAGATGTGAGCTACCTCTCGCCTCTGGTCTCCGGAGAGGTGTCCCTTCTTCATTTAGCGTTCAGGCACATTTTGGGAAATTCCGGGGAACTGGCAAAGGATGACTAGTTTCTGTTCCTTTTTGGTGGGAATAAACGTTCTCAAGTATAGGGAAAACTTTGATCTGCTTCTCTGGCAGCTGCTGAATGTAGTCTATATCCATTTATTCACAAGCGGTGGAGGGATGGATTTAAGAAGCTTGTACGCTTTGTAAGTTGTCAGTATTTTTCCCCGCCCTCTTTTAAATGTCGCCTAACATGCTAAATGATGTTCAGCTAATGTCACAAATATGGCTTGGATTTTGACTGACTTTTCGGATAGGAAATTGTACATAGGTATAGATTTTGATGTGGTTTTGGAGAAGGAGCAAATCCTCCGTATAGGAGAAAACGCGTTGTCAGGGGTCGTGATGAGTTATCCATGTCTGTACTCCACCTGATTGTTGTGTTTTGATGGTAATCCTTGTTTGGAGTTTGGAAAAGTCGTTAATGTTTATGTTGCCATGTTAACGAGACCTCCTCCAGCCCTGTATTTTAAGGCTTTTAAAGGAATGGCTGTTTTAGGCAGACCTAGTAAGAACTGGAAAAGGTTTGTGGAAGCAGTGATAAACTACTCTCCCATAAAAAATAATCCTTAAGTTTTAAAATACTTTTTTAAGTAAGGCAGCGTGCTGCTATTAATAAGAGCAGGAGACTGTGACTTAGGGGGATTGTTTGTTAGACCTGTGGTAGAAGTTGCCTGAAGCCCATGAGCATGTAATAATTAGTTTTGGGGTGCTGAATTGACAAACTCTACTGTAATAAAATAAATCTTAACCATTGAACTGTCGTTGCATTCGATTTAAGATACTTTAATCAGAAAGGTATACACAAAACTAGAGTACGTTGTATGTGTGGACAAATGCGTATCTTATCTTTCCAGTGAGTAACAGGGCATGTGTTTGTAATGATGGTGAGTTATAACATGTAAACAACTTCATACATACGTGGCAGAATTTCTCTGGTTCTCTATGATATATTGGAGTATGGTGTTACATAAGAGTGTTAATACTTGAACAGCCAGCCTCCTGTGGGGTAAGCAATGAATTATGAAGTTTGAATTTTTTTCTAGTGCTCTAATTGCTAGTTTTTTGCCTATTTTATAATACTTTTATAGAAGAAAGGAAGATGAAGTCCCTAATAAATTTTGTTGTTAGTTAAAGAGCTATGAATTGGGGCTTCCCTGGTGGTCCAGTGGGTAAAGACACCGCCTTGCAGTGCAAGGAGCGCCGGTTCGATCCCTGGCCTGGGAAGATCCCACGTGCCGCTGAGCGGCTGGACTGATATGTCCAATTACCGAGCCGGAGCTCTGTGACGACAGAGGCCACCGCGATGGGAGACCCACGGGAGCCAAAGAACAAAGCCGGATGAAAAATAGAGAAATGAAAGACCAATAGAAGTAGCCCACCCGTTCCCCTCCCTCCCCATCCCACCCCTCAAAAGATAAATAAAATAAATGTTAAAAAAAAAAGAGAAGCTATGAATTATTCTTCAGCCTATGTAGGCCTCCCATTGCAGTGGCCCCTATCGTTGCAGAGTATAGGCTCTGGCTGCCTGTGCTCCAGAGTGCGGGCTTGTAATTGAACACACCAGTCCCCCTGCTCTGGGGCAGGTGGGATCTTTCTGGGCCAGGGATTGAACTGGTGCTCCTTGCACTGCAAGGCGGACTCTTTATCCACTGGACCACGAGGGCCGAAATTGAACTGGTGACTTTTTAAGTAAGGCAGCGTTCTGCGATTAATAAGAGCAGGAGACTGTGACTTAGGGGGATTGTTTGTTAGACCTGTGGTAGAAGTTGCCTGAAGCCCATGAGCATGTAATAATTAGTTTTGGGGTGCTGAATTGACAAACTCTACTGTAATAAAATAAATCTTAACCATTGAACTGTCGTTGCATTCGATTTAAGATACTTTAATCAGAAAGGTATACACAAAACTAGAGTACGTTGTATGTGTGGACAAATGCGTATCTTATCTTTCCAGTGAGTAACAGGGCATGTGTTTGTAATGATGGTGAGTTATAACATGTAAACAACTTCATACATACGTGGCAGAATTTCTCTGGTTCTCTATGATATATTGGAGTATGGTGTTACATAAGAGTGTTAATACTTGAACAGCCAGCCTCCTGTGGGGTAAGCAATGAATTATGAAGTTTGAATTTTTTTCTAGTGCTCTAATTGCTAGTTTTTTGCCTATTTTATAATACTTTTATAGAAGAAAGGAAGATGAAGTCCCTAATAAATTTTGTTGTTAGTTAAAGAGCTATGAATTGGGGCTTCCCTGGTGGTCCAGTGGGTAAAGACACCGCCTTGCAGTGCAAGGAGCGCCGGTTCGATCCCTGGCCTGGGAAGATCCCACGTGCCGCTGAGCGGCTGGACTGATATGTCCAATTACCGAGCCGGAGCTCTGTGCAGACAGAGGCCACCGCGATGGGAGACCCACGGGAGCCAAAGAACAAAGCCGGATGAAAAATAGAGAAATGAAAGACCAATAGAAGTAGCCCACCCGTTCCCCTCCCTCCCCATCCCACCCCTCAAAAGATAAATAAAATAAATGTTAAAAAAAAAAGAGAAGCTATGAATTATTCTTCAGCCTATGTAGGCCTCCCATTGCAGTGGCCCCTATCGTTGCAGAGTATAGGCTCTGGCTGCCTGTGCTCCAGAGTGCGGGCTTGTAATTGAACACACCAGTCCCCCTGCTCTGGGGCAGGTGGGATCTTTCTGGGCCAGGGATTGAACTGGTGCTCCTTGCACTGCAAGGCGGACTCTTTATCCACTGGACCACGAGGGGAGCCCTGAACAATATTCTTAAGAAATTGTACTTATTTTGTCAGCTCTCACTTTGTTTGGATACTCTTCGAGTTCTGTCATTTTTAGTATTTCAGGTAGTTTATAGTTTTGGTTAGCTGAAACAGATATTTAAGCCACAAGCAGTGTAACTGGAAAGTATTGACATCTTTGTGATTATATTATAGAATTGATGATTTAAAAAATTAACTTGCCACCTATGCTAGTGATTGCTGTTTCTGTCTTGTGGAACATTTGTGAAGTAATTTTCTTTATTGACTTTTTTTTTCCATATCAGTTTCTAGCATCACAAAATAACCCCCTAAATCTGAGTTATTGAAATATCGCAAAGTCTTTTTGGTGTTCTTTTTTTTTTTTCAATTTTTTTAAAAACATCTTTGGCCTCTTTTATTGGTTTTTTTTTTTTTTTTTTTTTTTAAAAGATTTATTTATTTATTTACTTTGGGCAGGGGTCAGATTGGGGAGGGAGGGGGGCGGGCGGGCCACTTCTATTGGTCTTTCATTTCTCCATTTTCATCCGTCTTTGTTCTTTGGCTCCTGTGGGCCTCCCATCGCGGTGGCCTCTGTCGTCGCAGAGCGCCGGCTCTGGGCGCATGCACTCCAGAGCTCTGGCTCGGCAACTGGACACATTGGTCCAGCTGCTCCGCGGCACGTGGGATCTTCCCAGGCCAGGGATGGAACCGGCGCCCCTTGCACTGCAAGGCGGTGTCCTTACCCACTGGACCACCAGGGGAAGCCCCTGGTTTTTTAATTTATTAATTTTCATCTATCTTTTTTCTTTGGCTTGTGTGGGCCTCCCATTGCAGTGGCCTGTCTAGTTGCAGAGCACTGGCTCTGGGCGCATGTGCTTCAGAGCGCTGACTTGTAATTGGACACACCGGTCCAGCCATTCCGTGGCACGTGGGATCTTCCAGGGCTGGGAATCGAACCGGTGACCCTTGCACTGCAAGGTGGACTCTTTACCCACTGGACCTCCAGGGAAGCCCCATGTTCATATTTTTTGTTCATTGTTGTTGCAAGTATAACTTCAGATTTGCTAGTGGTTTCTTTGGGTTGTTATTTGCCTTTCTCATCTAGTCTATAAGTTTCGTGATGGCAGAGATTGTCTGTCAGCTCTCATGCACCCAGTGCCTAGCACACAGTAAAAGAGTCAGTAAATACTGGTGAATAAATTGACCAGAGAATAGTGTTAGCGTAGTACTTAAATGAAGTAAAACTCTAGTTCATGTTTCCTAGGCACACATCAACTTTTCTTAGAATATACTCTACAGGTAAATTCAGCTTTGCTGGGTAGCAGGGGAATGATAGCCTGGGATTAAAAGCCACAGGTAGATCCTGAAAACTTTATTGATTTGCCTAGATGTACTGGCAGTAGTTATTGTAATTTAAAGAAAATGGAGGCTTTAAGACCCTGACCTGTTATACTAGTAGTGTAATTACAGACTTGTAATAACTTTAAGTCACTTCTTAATTACAGCATTGGGAGTTTTAAATCTTAAAGGCCATGCAGTCCAGTTCCCACGTTTTATATGTGAGTATATAGAGGATCATATTAGAGGATATACCTCACCGATAGTTGATTTCATAATTGAAGACTCTGAAAATTTCTGGTGAGTGTATTTATTTTTTTTCTAGCCTTTATGACCTTACAGATTTCTTAATTCACAAAGTAAGCGCATTGGCTAGATCAGTGTTTCTTAAACTTAGAATCTCCAAGCCATGCCGTGAAGTACCTGGGAGCACCATAGTGAACTCTTATGGGCGCTGTGGAGGATTTCTAAATTCTTGAGGGAGACAGTAATACTTGACAACTGTGGGTTATTTGTGGTGTATTTGGCATCTGTGAGACCACTGATCAAACTGTTAGTTTGAGATACTGTGCTTGAGATTGTGCTCCATTCCTTTGGGTGTCTTTTGAGGACAGTGTGTCTTCAAAAAGATTTTGATGGTTGCTGTGAACCAAAGAAAGTTCTGTGCAGAAGTAAATGTGAAACAGTAAATCAAAGTGGCTGTATCCAAAGTGATTTCAAGGTTTGAGGAATTATATAATATCTATTAGGTGCATACATCACATTAATAGGTAATTGTGGTTGTTTAGTAATTAAAATGTTTCTTTTAATTTAATATGTAGTTTTCAAGCTGTTACTAAGTTGTTAGGCAATAAATACTTATTAAGTTGTTAGGACCTAACTGTGCCTAATAAGTAGAACTTATAGGTATTTTTTGGTCTGTGGGCACTATGAAAAATTGACTCTAAAGGTTATATTAACTGAAAAAGCTTGGGAACTTCATGAACTCTTGTCTAGGATACCCACAGTATAAATATATTTTCTAGAAAAAATCAACTTTTCTTAGAATATACTCTACAGGTAAATTCAGCTTTGCTGGGTAGCAGGGAATGATAGCCTGGGATTAAAAGCCACAGGTAGATCCTGAAAACTTTATTGATTTGCCTAGATGTACTGGCAGTAGTTATTGTAATTTAAAGAAAATGGAGGCTTTAAGACCCTGACCTGTTATACTAGTAGTGTAATTACAGACTTGTAATAACTTTAAGTCACTTCTTAATTACAGCATTGGGAGTTTTAAATCTTAAAGGCCATGCAGTCCAGTTCCCACGTTTTATATGTGAGTATATAGAGGATCATATTAGAGGATATACCTCACCGATAGTTGATTTCATAATTGAAGACTCTGAAAATTTCTGGTGAGTGTATTTATTTTTTTTCTAGCCTTTATGACCTTACAGATTTCTTAATTCACAAAGTAAGCGCATTGGCTAGATCAGTGTTTCTTAAACTTAGAATCTCCAAGCCATGCCGTGAAGTACCTGGGAGCACCATAGTGAACTCTTATGGGCGCTGTGGAGGATTTCTAAATTCTTGAGGGAGACAGTAATACTTGACAACTGTGGGTTATTTGTGGTGTATTTGGCATCTGTGAGACCACTGATCAAACTGTTAGTTTGAGATACTGTGCTTGAGATTGTGCTCCATTCCTTTGGGTGTCTTTTGAGGACAGTGTGTCTTCAAAAAGATTTTGATGGTTGCTGTGAACCAAAGAAAGTTCTGTGCAGAAGTAAATGTGAAACAGTAAATCAAAGTGGCTGTATCCAAAGTGATTTCAAGGTTTGAGGAATTATATAATATCTATTAGGTGCATACATCACATTAATAGGTAATTGTGGTTGTTTAGTAATTAAAATGTTTCTTTTAATTTAATATGTAGTTTTCAAGCTGTTACTAAGTTGTTAGGCAATAAATACTTATTAAGTTGTTAGGACCTAACTGTGCCTAATAAGTAGAACTTATAGGTATTTTTTGGTCTGTGGGCACTATGAAAAATTGACTCTAAAGGTTATATGAACTGAAAAAGCTTGGGAACTTCATGAACTCTTGTCTAGGATACCCACAGTATAAATATATTTTTCCATGGAAACTTAACATACATAGTTACATGTATATCTGTATGTAAAATAAAATGGAAGTTTTTCACTTAAAAATTTTAGTACATCCTGATATTTTCAATTCAGTTTTATTTGATTTCATTAAAACATTCAAGCTCCATCCTACCAGATTGATTCTTTTTGATCTCCTCTATGGTACCATTACTACATATTTGAAAAACATGAGTCGAGGTGACCCCTGGCTTCCAACTCTAATATGCTTTGTTTTCTAATTAGTTATAAAGGAAGTCGGACTACACTTAGTACATCTCTGAAAACCTGTGTAGATGATTCACTTTCTTATATGATGAAACATTTAAAGTTCTATAGAGAAATAATGATGTAAAGGAGATCTTTTTACAGGTAGAAAGATACATTTACAATCAGAAGAATTGGATTTATCCTTGATCAGTTTAGGGTTAGGCTATTATTTTAAAAATTAATAACCAATTAAAGTTTTTGTTGTTATAAGTGGACTTCTGGCATCTCTCTCTTTTAGAAATTAGATTTAGAAATCATGCTTGAGTATTAATAACATTGGCTTCATTCAAGTTAAGCATTTCATTCATGATGTTCATGTCTAAATTTATAAAATTAAAGTATTAAATAATTTCTTTTAGTTTTGGGCTTATTTTAAAATATAACATACATATGTACACATAAAACTATTATTTTACAATACTTATGTATTTTTAACATGTTACCATGAGAGAAATTTTTTGCTTTCCAGTGGCTTACCTATCCATATTATAATATGAAATGCCTATGGGGTTTTGTTGTTTTTGGGGTTTTTTTGGCCTTGTTTCCTTTTAAGAATTGTATTCTGAGACTTATCAATGGGACCATCATCCAGCAAACAGATGTGGGGAACCTTGTATGTGCTATGTACTGGCCCTGGACCGGGGGTAGAAGGGAGAATAAAGTCTCGTCCTCATAGCCCCATGGAGAAGACAGACATGGGAAGAGTAGTGTGGGGTAGGGAGGTAAGAGGAGAGGTAGAGTGCTGTCGAGCCACCAAGTAGGAGCCATGCGACCCTGTCAAGGAGTCAGAGGTCTCCAGTGACATAACAAATTGTTTTATTTGTTTCCTTAACAGTCTCTAAATTAACTGAGTTATTGAATGCTGAAGGAAACTTCTCAAAGTTACTTCTCCTTGCTTGTTTAGTCAAAATGGGATAAATATATCTGCTTTAAGAAATTTGAAAACATATTCACTGGTTAATCTACTTTCTTTCTCAGACCCTCAGTCCCTCTCCTCAGAGTTAACCAGTGCTAATGGTTTCTTCTGTATCAGGGAAGCTTTTTTAGTGAATGTTTTATACTTTAGGGGAAAAAAATAATCCTGACTTGCACCATGGGACATTTTTATAAGGATGTATTCCTTATAGTTAATTTAGAGGAATAAATACTCAGAATGGATACCTAGATAGTAGGTAAATAGTGTACGGGCTCCTATTTTTAGTTCTTTAAAAGACTAGGGTTACCTTTAGTCAGGCTTTGGTTCCGCTCTTCGTTTCTTTTAAAATAAAAGACTAGGGATATCTTTAGTCGGGCTCTGGTTCCGCTCTTCATTTCATATCAGTGAAGGGCACTGTGTTTTTTGCAATCCTTATCCAGCCTCCTATACTCCAGAGGCCAAACTGGTACCAGATGTTATAGTTTCTCCTGGGTTTCCTGGATTATAGGAGGTCATTCTTCATTTGTAAAAGTAGGCTTGTTGAGGTTTATATTCAATATGTGAAAAGAGGTAAGGCTAAATAATTCTCAGGTCATTTGTTTTTGTATGTTATACTATATTGTGGGAGTATTGGTTATTCTGAGTATTTACATGAAACAGTGTAGGTCTGATTTAGAGCTGGATCGTTTTCCACTTTCCATTTAAGTAGCCTGGTTCCTACTAAATATGTCCATTCTGAGACTAGATAGTATGACTCTAGCAGGGTTGTTTTTTCTCAACCTTTTAGGCAGAGATGGTTGTTATATAGGGTCTGATTCCGATTTAAGTAGCGGGACCCAGTGTGCTAGCCCGGGGGTGAAACCCCAAGAGAGAGCAGACATGGGAAGAGTAGTGTGGGGTAGGGAGGTAAGAGGAGAGGTAGAGTGCTGTCGAGCCACCAAGTAGGAGCCATGCGACCCTGTCAAGGAGTCAGAGGTCTCCAGTGACATAACAAATTGTTTTATTTGTTTCCTTAACAGTCTCTAAATTAACTGAGTTATTGAATGCTGAAGGAAACTTCTCAAAGTTACTTCTCCTTGCTTGTTTAGTCAAAATGGGATAAATATATCTGCTTTAAGAAATTTGAAAACATATTCACTGGTTAATCTACTTTCTTTCTCAGACCCTCAGTCCCTCTCCTCAGAGTTAACCAGTGCTAATGGTTTCTTCTGTATCAGGAAGCTTTTTAGTGAATGTTTTATACTTTAGGGGAAAAAAATAATCCTGACTTGCACCATGGGACATTTTTATAAGGATGTATTCCTTATAGTTAATTTAGAGGAATAAATACTCAGAATGGATACCTAGATAGTAGGTAAATAGTGTACGGGCTCCTATTTTTAGTTCTTTAAAAGACTAGGGTTACCTTTAGTCAGGCTTTGGTTCCGCTCTTCGTTTCTTTTAAAATAAAAGACTAGGGATATCTTTAGTCGGGCTCTGGTTCCGCTCTTCATTTCATATCAGTGAAGGGCACTGTGTTTTTTGCAATCCTTATCCAGCCTCCTATACTCCAGAGGCCAAACTGGTACCAGATGTTATAGTTTCTCCTGGGTTTCCTGGATTATAGGAGGTCATTCTTCATTTGTAAAAGTAGGCTTGTTGAGGTTTATATTCAATATGTGAAAAGAGGTAAGGCTAAATAATTCTCAGGTCATTTGTTTTTGTATGTTATACTATATTGTGGGAGTATTGGTTATTCTGAGTATTTACATGAAACAGTGTAGGTCTGATTTAGAGCTGGATCGTTTTCCACTTTCCATTTAAGTAGCCTGGTTCCTACTAAATATGTCCATTCTGAGACTAGATAGTATGACTCTAGCAGGGTTGTTTTTTCTCAACCTTTTAGGCAGAGATGGTTGTTATATAGGGTCTGATAAAGATGAGAGAACTGAAGCAAAGGTATGGAAAATATTCCTTGGTAATGCAGAACAGAGTCATTTCTTGCATCTTTTATCCCCAGTACCTGGTATACAGTCGGTGGTCAGTAAAAAATTGAGCTGAATGAGAGTGCTGTCAATAAATGTGAAAGGAAAATTTATTTCTAGAAGATACTTGAGAATTGGGTATTTGAAAATGTCATGTCTTATTTGTATATGCATATGATAGGTATGGGCATCCCAGGTAGTGCTAGTGGTTAAGAACCCGTCTGTCCGGATGTGTCCGACTACCGAGCCGGAGCTCTGGAGCACATGCGCCCAGACCCAGTGCTCTGTGACAACAGAGGCCACCGCGATGGGAGGCCCACACGGGCCAAAGAACAAAGATGGATGAAAATAGATAAATGAAAGATCAATAGAAGTGGCCTGCCCGCCCCCCTCCCTTCCCAACCCGCACCTCCCCCCACCCCTCGCCAAAAAAAAAAAAAAAAGAACCCGTCTGTCAGTGCAGGCGATTTGACGTAAGTTTGATCTCTGGGTTGATAAGATTCCTTGGAGGAGGGCCTGGCAACCCACTCCAGTATTCTTGCTTGGAGAATCCTGTGGACAGAGGATCCTGGTGGGCTGCAGTCCATAGGGTTGCAGAGTTGGACACGACTGAAGCAGTGTAGCGCACATGCAGTCATGATATGTGTAGATTAGTGTTTCTCATGCCTCTGGGTGTCAAGAAGACCCTTTATGCTCTTGAATTATTGAAAACTCAAAGAACTTTTATGTGGACTATATCTATTGATATATATTATATTAGAAATTTAAACATTTATTTATTTAAAATGACATAATAGAGGTAAGGCTAAATAATTCTCAGGTCATTTGTTTTGTATGTTATACTATATTGTGGGAGTATTGGTTATTCTGAGTATTTACATGAAACAGTGTAGGTCTGATTTAGAGCTGGATCGTTTTCCACTTTCCATTTAAGTAGCCTGGTTCCTACTAAATATGTCCATTCTGAGACTAGATAGTATGACTCTAGCAGGGTTGTTTTTTCTCAACCTTTTAGGCAGAGATGGTTGTTATATAGGGTCTGATAAAGATGAGAGAACTGAAGCAAAGGTATGGAAAATATTCCTTGGTAATGCAGAACAGAGTCATTTCTTGCATCTTTTATCCCCAGTACCTGGTATACAGTCGGTGGTCAGTAAAAAATTGAGCTGAATGAGAGTGCTGTCAATAAATGTGAAAGGAAAATTTATTTCTAGAAGATGCTTGAGAATTGGGTATTTGAAAATGTCATGTCTTATTTGTATATGCATATGATAGGTATGGGCATCCCAGGTAGTGCTAGTGGTTAAGAACCCGTCTGTCCGGATGTGTCCGACTACCGAGCCGGAGCTCTGGAGCACATGCGCCCAGACCCAGTGCTCTGTGACAACAGAGGCCACCGCGATGGGAGGCCCACACGGGCCAAAGAACAAAGATGGATGAAAATAGATAAATGAAAGATCAATAGAAGTGGCCTGCCCGACCCCCTCCCTTCCCAACCCGCACCTCCCCACCCCTCGCCAAAACAAAAAAAAAAGAACCCGTCTGTCAGTGCAGGCGATTTGACGTAAGTTTGATCTCTGGGTTGATAAGATTCCTTGGAGGAGGGCCTGGCAACCCACTCCAGTATTCTTGCTTGGAGAATCCTGTGGACAGAGGATCCTGGCGGGCTGCAGTCCATAGGGTTGCAGAGTTGGACACGACTGAAGCAGTGTAGCGCACATGCAGTCATGATATGTGTAGATTAGTGTTTCTCATGCCTCTGGGTGTCAAGAAGACCCTTTATGCTCTTGAATTATTGAAAACTCAAAGAACTTTTATGTGGACTATATCTATTGATATATATTATATTAGAAATTTAAACATTTATTTATTTAAAATAATGATAAACTCATATCATATTGGGTTTCTCTGGTGGTTCAGATGATAAGGAATCTGCCTGCAATGTAGGAGACCCCAGTTCAGTCCTTGGGTTGGGAAGATCCCCTGGAAAAGGGAGTATTAATACATAATATTTAAAAATGAATAATAACTGTATTTTCCAAAACAAAAAAAAATTAGTGAAAAGAGTGGCATTGTTTGGCACTTTTCAAATCTGTTTAATGCCTGGCTTAATTGAAGGCATCTGGATTCTCATATCAGCTTCTGTATTCAGTCTGTTGGACTGGCATATAATGGAGCCTTCAGGAAACTCCACTACATGCACTACTGTGAGAGTGAAAAAGACAGTCTTAATATTATTATGGAAATAATCATGACTTTAAAGATACCTTCTGAAGGGTCTCATAGACCCTCAGAGATGCTTAGACCATACTCTGAGAGCTGGAAGTATAGACTGTAAATTTAGAGGATCTTAGAGATCATATAGTGTAATGATTCACCTCTTGTGGTTATTTCTTACTTGTGCAGTTGTGATAGGAAGTACCTCAAGTTTGTGTTTTAGGAATAATCATGGGTTAGTTTTTGGAGATGATGAGTTTGTGCTTTGATATTTCTGAATAAGCAGTTGGTTGGGATATCAGATGAGATCTGATCATTGTTTCAGAAATCAGTAACTTAGGATCTTTATAGTTTAACCGGCATCTTCTAGAGAAACAAGTTGTTTCATGTAAAAGTCAAAATATAAGTGAACAGTACTGCTTTGTTCAGACTAAAGTTGATATCACAAGAACTTAAACAGAAACTATATTTGACAGGGTTCTATTTGCATCAAATACAATGTAAATGAAAGCTCCAAGCAATGGGCTCAGAAATAAAAATGGCCTGTGTGTTGGGGGGAAGAAGAGGACTGTAGAAGCAGTGGGGAATGAGCAGTGGTAGGGAAAGCGACAGACGGCTAACTCCAAAGCTTAGCTCAGGATGAGACTAACTTACCCTGGAAGGTGGAAACGCAGTTTCACAAAAACTATGATAAATGATATGAAAAGAATTAGTTACAAGTGATATAAATAAAAAACAGGAAAACCAATAAATCAAACGAGATCTTAACTTTAAAAAAACCAAACCTATTTGCTTGATAACAAACATAATCTAAAGCCAACAAGGAATCATTACACCAAAATACTGACCTCATAAGAGAAGTACAAAGGCTCAGAGAAGACTCTCCAGAGCTGAGAAAAAAATATATTTACGCCTGCAATGTAGGAGACCCCAGTTCAGTCCTTGGGTTGGGAAGATCCCCTGGAAAAGGGAGTATTAATACATAATATTTAAAAATGAATAATAACTGTATTTTCCAAAACAAAAATTAGTGAAAAGAGTGGCATTGTTTGGCACTTTTCAAATCTGTTTAATGCCTGGCTTAATTGAAGGCATCTGGATTCTCATATCAGCTTCTGTATTCAGTCTGTTGGACTGGCATATAATGGAGCCTTCAGGAAACTCCACTACATGCACTACTGTGAGAGTGAAAAAGACAGTCTTAATATTATTATGGAAATAATCATGACTTTAAAGATACCTTCTGAAGGGTCTCATAGACCCTCAGAGATGCTTAGACCATACTCTGAGAGCTGGAAGTATAGACTGTAAATTTAGAGGATCTTAGAGATCATATAGTGTAATGATTCACCTCTTGTGGTTATTTCTTACTTGTGCAGTTGTGATAGGAAGTACCTCAAGTTTGTGTTTTAGGAATAATCATGGGTTAGTTTTTGGAGATGATGAGTTTGTGCTTTGATATTTCTGAATAAGCAGTTGGTTGGGATATCAGATGAGATCTGATCATTGTTTCAGAAATCAGTAACTTAGGATCTTTATAGTTTAACCGGCATCTTCTAGAGAAACAAGTTGTTTCATGTAAAAGTCAAAATATAAGTGAACAGTACTGCTTTGTTCAGACTAAAGTTGATATCACAAGAACTTAAACAGAAACTATATTTGACAGGGTTCTATTTGCATCAAATACAATGTAAATGAAAGCTCCAAGCAATGGGCTCAGAAATAAAAATGGCCTGTGTGTTGGGGGGAAGAAGAGGACTGTAGAAGCAGTGGGGAATGAGCAGTGGTAGGGAAAGCGACAGACGGCTAACTCCAAAGCTTAGCTCAGGATGAGACTAACTTACCCTGGAAGGTGGAAACGCAGTTTCACAAAAACTATGATAAATGATATGAAAAGAATTAGTTACAAGTGATATAAATAAAAAACAGGAAAACCAATAAATCAAACGAGATCTTAACTTTAAAAAAACCAAACCTATTTGCTTGATAACAAACATAATCTAAAGCCAACAAGGAATCATTACACCAAAATACTGACCTCATAAGAGAAGTACAAAGGCTCAGAGAAGACTCTCCAGAGCTGAGAAATTTAAAAGAATTATATTTACCTGTTATCTTTCCCTCTTATTATGCAGGCTAAGAGTTCATGAGTAGGGAGAATGGAAAACAAAATTGAGAAAAAGTAACTTTTAGAGAAAGAAACCATAAGAATACTTCACCTATTTTAACATTTCCTCACCTCTAGGTTCTCTCAAGAAACTTCAACCATCAGTTATATTTTCTCTCATATATATCTCTAGCCTTCTCTGCTCTGAGATTCTTACCGCATTTATATTTAATCACATCTTATTTAAACACAAAAATCCCTCAACACAGCACCCCTCCTCCGTTACTGCTTCTTTTTTCCTTTACAGACTTCTCAAAAAAGTCGAATACGTTCGGTTTCCATCAATATTTAGAAGATATTTTTCAGTCCCTCTTCTAGAAATTCCAGGGAGATTGCCACCCCCATTTCTTCACATTTAGCTCTCACTAAAATCATCAGAGATCTCTTAATCTGTAAACCCGATGGGCATTTTCAGATAACAAGCCCTCAAGCTGCTTGGCCTTTTGGCTGCTTTCATCACACCTGACCACTGTCTTGACATTCTCTTTTTCCTTTGGCATCTACAGACTACACTCTGATATTCTACCTCTACTCTACTTCTCTTTCTCAGTCGCCTTTGCTAGTTAGCCCTTCTCTTGTATATCTGGAGGTACTAGAGGGTTGGACCTTGAGCTCTTTTCTTCTCTAACATTACGCTTTCTCCCTGACCATTAGAGACTTTCAGAGGTTTGAGAGAGGGAGAGATCTAGATGTAATCTCCAGTTCTGTCTCTTACTAGCTAAATGACCTTGGACTAGTTCTATTGTCTGATACTGTGTCTTCTTCAGTACCACGAGTATAGGGATAGTTGCCTCTTGAGATTGGAAATAATGTATGGAGAACATAGCCCTTGGCCCACATAGATGAAACATGGACTGTATTAGCTATGAATATTACCTACTAAGTGCTCTCATGACCATCTCCCATAATGTCATAGGCCTGTGATTTTGGTTCCTGGTTTAAAATGATTGTTGTTGTTAAGTGTTCTGGAGCTTCAGAAGAGAGATGTCAGGTGATTAGGGAATAGGATTAGTTTTCTCCACTGATGCTCATCTTTATGGTTCAACAGTTTTGGGGCTTCCTGCTTCAAAGAGTAGACTTGAAGATGATCTCTAGAACTCCTGTGTGTTGGGATTCCTGTAGGCTTTTAAAAATACAGGGTTAGGACTTTTCAGATTCACAGATTCAGTGTCTCTTAGGAGTAGAGCCTGACATATCTGTTTTATTTCAGACGTAGTCTGGGTGATTTTCCTCTGGAGCTGCTTGAGAAAGCTGCTCAGAAGACAGGAACTCTGCAGCTGCCTGGAGAAAGGCACGCGTGACTGTTCTGAAACTCACGTATAGCGGGAATGTTTGGGATTGTAGGTATGGGTTATTTGGGAGGGATCGTTTTTATAGGCTTAAAAACTAGCAACAGAGGTTGAGTGGCGGAAACAGTGATTTTGAAATATTTTATTTCAAAGATGTTTAAATGCAAAGGATGTTTTTGGTGTGTCCCCATTTGCCATGGATTAAACAGCAAGTATGATGACTTTATGACTAGCAGTGCATTTCAACATGTTATTACTGGCATTTTAAGATTTGTGTCTTGTACATTATCTTTAGTATGAGTTCACATCATGCTCAGTTTTTTAAAAAAGAAGCCAAGCATATTATACTGTGCTTCAGTAAATGTATATTCATACATATGTATATATATGTATGTATACATATAAATGATTATATTGCATGTCTCTGTGTGGTAAAGTTATTTTGAGTTTTAAGGAAAGTTTTCTTATGTTTCAGGTGTATTCATAGACATTTATAAGAGTAAATGATAAACGTGGTATAAATATCAATAATATACATAAAAATAGAGAAGGGTGAGGAGGGGAAGAGAGGAAGTTAGATAAGAGATTAATATGGAAAGCAAGAGGGGAAAGAAAATGGGGATAGAAGAAAATAGGAATGGAAAAAATAAGAAAATATACTATTAAAATTTAAACAATATATACTATATTTGTTTTAGGAATGAATAGAAGTTTTCCTAATTTTACTAAGTGCTCTCATGACCATCTCCCATAATGTCATAGGCCTGTGATTTTGGTTCCTGGTTTAAAATGATTGTTGTTGTTAAGTGTTCTGGAGCTTCAGAAGAGAGATGTCAGGTGATTAGGGAATAGGATTAGTTTTCTCCACTGATGCTCATCTTTATGGTTCAACAGTTTTGGGGCTTCCTGCTTCAAAGAGTAGACTTGAAGATGATCTCTAGAACTCCTGTGTGTTGGGATTCCTGTAGGCTTTTAAAAATACAGGGTTAGGACTTTTCAGATTCACAGATTCAGTGTCTCTTAGGAGTAGAGCCTGACATATCTGTTTTATTTCAGACGTAGTCTGGGTGATTTTCCTCTGGAGCTGCTTGAGAAAGCTGCTCAGAAGACAGGAACTCTGCAGCTGCCTGGAGAAAGGCACGCGTGACTGTTCTGAAACTCACGTATAGCGGGAATGTTTGGGATTGTAGGTATGGGTTATTTGGGAGGGATCGTTTTTATAGGCTTAAAAACTAGCAACAGAGGTTGAGTGGCGGAAACAGTGATTTTGAAATATTTTATTTCAAAGATGTTTAAATGCAAAGGATGTTTTTGGTGTGTCCCCATTTGCCATGGATTAAACAGCAAGTATGATGACTTTATGACTAGCAGTGCATTTCAACATGTTATTACTGGCATTTTAAGATTTGTGTCTTGTACATTATCTTTAGTATGAGTTCACATCATGCTCAGTTTTTTAAAAAAGAAGCCAAGCATATTATACTGTGCTTCAGTAAATGTATATTCATACATATGTATATATATGTATGTATACATATAAATGATTATATTGCATGTCTCTGTGTGGTAAAGTTATTTTGAGTTTTAAGGAAAGTTTTCTTATGTTTCAGGTGTATTCATAGACATTTATAAGAGTAAATGATAAACGTGGTATAAATATCAATAATATACATAAAAATAGAGAAGGGTGAGGAGGGGAAGAGAGGAAGTTAGATAAGAGATTAATATGGAAAGCAAGAGGGGAAAGAAAATGGGGATAGAAGAAAATAGGCGAATGGAAAAAAAAATAAGAAAATATACTATTAAAATTTAAACAATATATACTATATTTGTTTTTTAGGGAATGAATAGAAATGTTTTCCTAATTTTAAGCAGATTTTCTTAAATGACACTGTACTAGTGAATGAAAGAACTGGAAATGAGAATAGAGAAAAAAAGGATTAGGAACCCTAACTCCCCCTTTCAGCTCCCTTTTGCCTAGGATTTTAGGAGAAGGGATTGTATGGTATATGTGTAAGGAGAAGGGATATATTGTTTCCTGATTGAATTAATTGGAGATGATATAGGACAATGGGCCTGGATTTCTAATTGCAACTTCTTACTGTCCTTTGTTGGAATCTCTGACATCTTGGAATTTTTGTTACTAGATTTCAGTTTAAATCAGAGTTCAGATCTGTTGAGGATACACACTCAACAACATCATGATACTTCCAGAATCAGGAAGCTTTATTGCTAACAGACATGGAATTTTTTTTTAATTAAGTCATGTAATTTTATTTATTTTTGATTGTTCTGGACCTTCGCTGCTCGACATAGTCCCTCTCCAGCTGTGGCAAGCACAGGCCTCCCATTGCTCTCACTCCACCTCTGTTCCCCAGTTGTGGAGCACAGGCTCTAGGGCACACGGGCCTCCATAGTTGCAGCATGTGGGCTCAGTAGTTGTGGTGCTCATGCTCAACGGTTTTGGCATATGGGCCCAGTTGTTTTGTGACACATGGAATCCTTCAGGACCAGGGATCAAACCCATGGCCCCTGAGTTGGCAGGCAGGTTCTCATTCACTGCATCACCAGGGAAGTCCCAGAAACTGAATTCTCAACAAGGCAGTTGTGTTTGCCAAATTGTAGCCTGATAGTTTGCAGTGATGTGTGAGTGCTCAGTTGCCAAGTCGTGTCTGACCTGATGGACTGTAGCTTGCTAGGGTCCTCTCTTCACGGGTTTCTCCAGGCAGGCAAGAATACTGGAATGGGTTGCCATTTCCTCCTCCAGGGAATCTTCCCCACCTAGGAATTGAGCCTATGTCTCCTGTGTCTCCTGCATTGGATGGTGAATACTTTACCACTTTGCCACTTGGGAAGCCCGCTAGTGAGACCCCTACCCCCTAGTAATTCCCACAAAGGATCTGTTTAGCTGGAGTCATACCATTCCCTTCTAAGAAGTGCTAAGATTTGTGTGAGGTTGAAACCATGGGTCTGGTAGTTAATCTTTGCTCTGGAAGAGTGAGTAGCTGGGACAAATGTCTGTCTTTTCTGGGTAGTTTTCTGTTGTTCAGTGACTCTCGAGGGCAGTGTATTACTGCTGCAGTTTAACTGCTCATTACCTTGTGCATGTCTTGAGAGTGAATAAATGAACCTCAAATAGAGTTTATACATTGTTCTTGTGCCTTTTTTTTTTTTTAACCTAATTGTAATAAGGCCTTCAGAGCAATAATATTGTCTTTCACTCCAGTCTTCTGACACATTGCACATCGATGATGATGTGCTTTTATCAGATGACTCACATTGTTTCCATGGAATCATACATTTAACTTACTATACGGTTCCCTGTAGCCCTCTTTGCCCTGCTCTCAGCAGGGTCAGTTATATTTTGTGTGTGTGCCTTGTGGTTTATCTTATCATATAGTCTTACAGGCTACTTGCAAAATTGTATATTAATTCCATTCCATGTTTTCCATTCCCCACCCCCTCCTGGCTTACTGGTCTAGTGGTGTATGTTAATTGTATTCCTCTTCCTTTCTTAGGAGTAGTTTTCTAAGCAGGCTTTCTTTTTTTTTTTTTCTTTTGGCCATGCCTCACACTTTCTGGAGTCCTAATCTCTGGACTTGCCAGGGAGTTTTTAGCCTGTTTTTTAAACCACCTCTTCTGCTTCTGTGGTCATGTCGTTTGTTAGTTCTAATGATTGACTTCACTCCTTTTCCTATTTGTCCTTTCACTGGCAGCTCTTTCTTTGATTCCTTTTTATTTTTTTTCTGTTTCTATTTGTTAATATGTATATCCTTTTTGAATTGAGAGCATTAAGTACTCAGTGGATTTTCATTAACTGAATGGATGACTGCTTGTGTGTATATGAGGATAAGTGCTGTGGAAAGTGGATAGAATGCTATGGGAAAGAGATGAAGTGATAATTCTGTGAAGAGACTGCCTGGGAAAGATTTATAGGAGATGACATTAAAGGTTGGCCTTGAAAGGTATTACTGCCAGAGAAGATTTCCAAAAAAAAAGAAGATACAGAGAGAATGAAAGTTTGGATATCCAGAGAAAGCATGCTACGTGTAGTTATTTGACAGGAACCGTTGGTATATTAAATTAAGGGTTATGAAGAGTTCAGACTTTATCATGCTAAGGGATTTATTTGGAACTTCATCCCATAGATGATAGTCAGTGAAGAGTTAATAGAAGTAGAATTGCTAGATTCTGTTGTAGAAAGGTAACTTTGGTTGTAGTATGGAGAGTGTTAGGAGCAGAATAATTTAGGAAGCTTTTTACTACAATTTAGGCTAAAGATGATGCTTTAATAGAGGCAAGGGGAAAAGAGAGAAATTAGAAATATCTTAAAGATTTTTTTTCAGCAGCTTTGAGGAGACATGTTTTACATATCGTAACAGAGAAACATTTTAAAGTTAGCATTAACTTAGTAACTCAGTAAATAATGAAGTAAGAAAGAGGCAGGAATGTCAAAGATGAGATGGATGCGTGGCAATCTCACTTGCTAAGAGAAACAAGAAGAATGAACAATTTTGAAAATAGATTTGGTCCTGAGCTTGATAAGACTGAAAACTTTGGTCCAGTGCTCTGAGAACAATCCAGGACATAAAAATAGGAAGTAGTTGAAACTGTGAAACTGTGTGAGGTCGCTTGGGACCAAGCAGCTAGAAAAGAGGACGCCTAGGAATTGAATCAGAAAGAAATAGAAAATCTGAACAGATTGATTACTAATAATGACATTTAATCAAGAATCAAATACTCCCAAGAATCAAAGACTCCAGGACCAGTTGACCTTACAGGGGAATTCTACCAAACGTTTAAAGAAGACTTACTGCCTGTCCTTCTCAAACTATTCCAGAAAACTGAAGAGGAAGGAATACTTTCAGACTCATTCTTCAAGGCCAGAGTTTCCCTGATACTAAAATCAGACAAAGGCCCTATACAAAAAAAAGAGAATGCTTGTGTGTATATGAGGATAATGGGGGCAAAGAGATGAAGTGATAATTCTGTGAAGAGACTGCCTGGGAAAGATTTATAGGAGATGACATTAAAGGTTGGCCTTGAAAGGTATTACTGCCAGAGAAGATTTCCAAAAAAAAAGAAGATACAGAGAGAATGAAAGTTTGGATATCCAGAGAAAGCATGCTACGTGTAGTTATTTGACAGGAACCGTTGGTATATTAAATTAAGGGTTATGAAGAGTTCAGACTTTATCATGCTAAGGGATTTATTTGGAACTTCATCCCATAGATGATAGTCAGTGAAGAGTTAATAGAAGTAGAATTGCTAGATTCTGTTGTAGAAAGGTAACTTTGGTTGTAGTATGGAGAGTGTTAGGAGCAGAATAATTTAGGAAGCTTTTTACTACAATTTAGGCTAAAGATGATGCTTTAATAGAGGCAAGGGGAAAAGAGAGAAATTAGAAATATCTTAAAGATTTTTTTTCAGCAGCTTTGAGGAGACATGTTTTACATATCGTAACAGAGAAACATTTTAAAGTTAGCATTAACTTAGTAACTCAGTAAATAATGAAGTAAGAAAGAGGCAGGAATGTCAAAGATGAGATGGATGCGTGGCAATCTCACTTGCTAAGAGAAACAAGAAGAATGAACAATTTTGAAAATAGATTTGGTCCTGAGCTTGATAAGACTGAAAACTTTGGTCCAGTGCTCTGAGAACAATCCAGGACATAAAAATAGGAAGTAGTTGAAACTGTGAAACTGTGTGAGGTCGCTTGGGACCAAGCAGCTAGAAAAGAGGACGCCTAGGAATTGAATCAGAAAGAAATAGAAAATCTGAACAGATTGATTACTAATAATGACATTTAATCAAGAATCAAATACTCCCAAGAATCAAAGACTCCAGGACCAGTTGACCTTACAGGGGAATTCTACCAAACGTTTAAAGAAGACTTACTGCCTGTCCTTCTCAAACTATTCCAGAAAACTGAAGAGGAAGGAATACTTTCAGACTCATTCTTCAAGGCCAGAGTTTCCCTGATACTAAAATCAGACAAAGGCCCTATACAAAAAAAAAAAGGAGGAAAGAAGAGAAACTGAAGACCAATATTGCTGATGAACATAGATGCAAAAATCCTCAACAAATATTAGCAAACCTAATTCAAGAATATATTAAAAGTATACACCATGATCAAGTGGACTTTATTCCAGAGATATAAGGATGGGTCAGTATCTGCAAATCTATCAACCTGATACATGACATTAAAAAAATGAAGAATAAAAACCACAGTCCTCTCAGTAGATGCAGAAAAACCATTTTGATGTAACATAGCATCCATTTATGATAAAATTTGTCAACAAAGAGGGTATAGTGGGAGTGAGTATACCTTAATGTAATAAAGGCTGTATATGGCAAATCCACCCCTGACATCACACTCAACAGGGAAAAGCTCAAAGCTTTTCTTTTAAGATTAGGGACAAGGTAAAGATGCCCACATCTGTCTCTTGTATGCACATAATAGTGGAAGTCCTAGCCATAGCTGTTGGATAAGAAAAAAAAAAGTCATCCAGATTGAAAAGGAAGAAGTAAAACTGTCACTTTTGACAGGTGACGTGATACTGTGTATAGAAAACCCTAACACCTCCACCCAAAAATTGTTAGGCCTAATAAATGAATTCAGTGAAGTTTTAAGATACAAAATTAATATACAGAAACCTGTTACATTTTTATATAGTAATAATGAACTTTCAGAAAGAAAATTTAGGAAGACAGCCATTTGCAGTTGCATTAAAAAAAAAAAAAAACCCAGGAGTAAATTTAACTAAGAAGATAAAAGACCTGTACTCTGAAAACTGTAAGACATTAATGAAAGAAATTAAGGGTGGCACATATAAATGAAAAGAGATGCCAAAAATAATATTGGAAACATAATATGGGAATAAAATAAATAAAATAAATAATACTGGAGAAAATAATATTGTTAAAGTTCATACTACTCAAAACAATCTGTGATTTCAGTGTCATCCCTGTCATGGCATTTCTTACAGAATTAGAGCAAATAATCCTAAAATTTGTATGGAACCACAGAAGAGGGTAAGAGTTCTGACAGATTAGAGCTTGCTTTTTCATTGCACTTGTTCCTCAATGATTCTTTTTTCTATTTTTATAGGAAACAATGACACTACTTAAATAGATTCTATTGATGACACTTATTGGACGTGGGATAACCAGGGATTTTGAAAGGTGGATTATTGTCAAAGTACTTCATGATACTTGACATATTATAAAACTGAATTATAATTATAAACTTAAGCCAAGATGTGGCTATTTCATGTTATCTGAAAATATTTTGGGATGGGGAGAATAAGTTGAGAGATTGGGATTGAAATATACACAATGTTCTATAGAAAATAGATAACTAAGAAGAGTCTACTATGGGCTTACTTGGTAATTTAAGTGGTAGGAGAGGTGGGTTCATCCTTAGGTAGGAAGGATCTCCTGGAGAAGGAAATGGCAAACCACTCTAGTATTCTTGCCTGGGAAATCCTATGGACAGAGAAGCCTGGCGGGCTACAGTCTATGGGGTGGCAGAAGAATTGCACACAAATTAGCGAACAAACAGCAGTCGCAGAGGACCTACTGTATATAGCACAGGGAACTCTACTCAATCTGTAATGGCCTATATGGGAAAAGAATCTGAAAAAGAGTGGAGATATATATATATATATATTTGATTCACTTTGTTTACATTGTAAATCAACTATACACTAATAAAAATTTAAAGAAAAAAGAAAACACTTTGAAGTATATGTTGAAAAAGTATATTGGTATCCAGGTTTTTTTTTTAAACATTTATTTTTCATTTATTTATCTTTGGGGGGGTGGGGTGGAGAGGGAGGGGGATGGGCGGGCCACTTCTATTGGTCTTTCATTTCTCTGTTTTCATCCGTCTTTGTTCTTTGGCTCCTGTGGGCCCCCCATCGCGGCGGCCTCTGTTGTCGCAGAGCGCTGGCTCTGGGCGCATGCGCCCCAGAACTCTGGCGCGGTAGTTGGACACATCCGTCCAGCCGCTCTGCGGCACGTGGGATCTTCCCAGGCCAGGGATCGAACCGGCGCCCCTTGCACTGCAAGGCGGTGTCCTTACCCACTGGACCACCAGGGGAAGCCCTGGTATACAGTTTTATGAAATCTCATAAATCGAATACACTGAAAAGATCAACACCCCAGTCAGTAAACAGTATTATTAGTGCCTCACAAGCCCTCCCTTGCTCCAGTTCTTTTCACCCTCCTCGCAGAAGCATATGTAAGGAAAGAAAGAGAAAAGCATTCATAATGACCTTCCTCAGTTCAAACACAGTAGATTAAATTTGCCTGTTTGACATTTTATCAAATGGAATTTTACAGCATGTACACTAGTTTCTGGCATTCTTCATATAACACATTTGTGATGCTCAACTATCTGGTTGTATGTAGTTGTGATTAGTTCAATCTCATTGTTAAGTGGTGAATATACTGTAATATATTTCTAGGATGAAATTCTATGTAAATGTCAAACCCCTAATATTCAGTCGTTTGCTTTTCAAGATGATTATTAATTATTAATCTATCTGCTATTTTGAAGCAGAGAGATTCTTTTTTATTTTTTCCTTGACTGTGCATATTTTCTCCAGTTGCTGTGTGAAGGTTTCTCTATTTGCAAAGCATGAACTCTAGAGCATGGGGACATCTCTAGTGGTGGCGCATGGGCTTAATTGTTCTGCAGCATGTGGGATCTTAGTTCCTTCACCAGGGATCGAACCTGCATCCCCTGCATTGGAAGGCTGATTTGTCATCACTTGACCACCAGGGATGTTCCTGAGGCAGTCGTTTTTGTTTTAGTTTTTTTAGTGATCTACACTGTCTCAGACTTATCAGCATTAGCTCTTAAGCATAGAGATTATGGATATATATGTAGATTTTGATTATTTAATCTGTTTCTGCTTCCCATTAGAAAATTGATCATTATCATATATTTCAGTATTTATTTTAGTTTTAAAGTGATGTGTGCTCAATGAGAACTTTTGTCAAATCATTGACAGGTTATTTAGTAATATAGAATAACTCATGTTTGTTTAGTTATCATTTGACAGTTAACTAGACGAAAAGTATCTTTATAGAGACAGTGAAGTAAGTTTATTTATTTATTTTTTTGGTAGCACTGATTAAAGTTTTTATGGTTAGAAGAATTTTAACTAATGGCATATTTATTGATTTAAAATTTTTATTATTCCTGTTTTTAAGAACCAAGATTGACTTTTCTGAGAGTCATCTTGTGTAATCTATGAACATTTTTATTTTTAGAACACTATTGAAGTTTTTTCTAAGAAATTTATAACCAGGATTGTTTACTATATGTGAAAGTAACTCTTAAAAATTAATTATATCTTTAGTTTTTCATGTTTGAACTTGGTAGGTTCTTCCTTTCTTTATAGTTTTTTAATAATCACAATATTGAACTGCCTTTACAGACATTGAAGAAGATTATTTTTACCAAATGTGACAGGTTTAATATACTATTTATAATGTAAGAACTCAGCAAATCAATAAGAAAAATTTTAATATCCTGGTAGTGGGCAAAGGACAAGAAAAGATAGTTTACAAATGAAGAATTAAAATTAAGATCTACAGCAGAGTTTTTAGTCCTTCAAACAGTATACTAAATTCAAATTGAAGAAACTATTTTCTGATACAAAGGAACTTACAAAACAGAACAACGCACAGACTAAGAGAACACAGTTACTTAGAAACAGACTCACAGACTTAGAGAAGAAACTTAGGGTAGCCAGGGGAAGGACTGGGGGAAAGAAGGGTTAAGTAGGAGATTTGGATAGTTAGGGAGTGTGTGTGTGTGCTAAGTTGCTTCATTTGTGCCTGACTCTTTGTGACACTCTGGACTGTAGCCTACCAGGGTCCTCTTTCCATGGGATGTTCTAGGCGAGAATACTGAAGTTGGTTGCCATGCCTTCCTCCAGGGGATCTTCCAGACTCAGGGATCGAGCCCATGTGTCTTACATCTCCTGCATTGGCACTTGGGAAACCCTGATGGACATGTACACACTGCTTTATTTAAAATGGATAACCAACAAGGACCTACTGTATAGCACATGGAACTCTGCTCATTGTTATGTGGCAGCTTGGATGGGAAGCAGTTTGGGGGAGAATGGATATGTGTATATGTATCACTAAGTCACTTTTCTGTTTACCTGAAACTGTCACAACGTTGTTAATCAGCTGTACCCCAGTACCAAAAAAGCAGTTTTAAAAGAATAAACTATTTTCTTCCCTAAAAGGAATATAATTAATATTCCTTAATAAGCAGCAGAAATAGTTAATATTAAAATATATTAATAAAACTGATGGGCTCATATTATTGTAAATTGGAAAACAGTTCAACATTGGATCTCTAGCATGTTCTGTACATCCTTTAGTTCAATTTTTTAATACTTTGTAGTTCCTGTTCTAGATGAATAATCCAAATGGGCAAACATTGGTGTACACAGGTATGTTCATTTCAGTGTTATTTATAAAATAACTGAAATCTCTTGCTGGGTAACTCTGCTTCCAGGATAGTTCACGCATATGGCTGTAGGCAGGAAGCCTGAGTTATTTTTTGCCCCATGGATCTCTTCATAGGGCTTCTTGACTGACTTCATGACATAGCAGCTGGGTCCTTGAGAGAGAGAACAAGCAGTGCCTTTGGTTACTTAATCTTGAAAATCACACATTGTCACTTCTACCACACTTTATTTGTTTAAAGTGAACCACCGCATTCAGTGAGAGGAAAATTAAGCTCCACTTTTTTTTTTTAATCTAATTCATTCGTTTTGTTTTTTATTTTTTCCCATGTAAATTTTAATTATTATTATTATATTTTACAGGGTTTTATTGTTTACTAAGCTCCACTTCTTGAAGAGAAGAGTATCAGAGAATTTGTGGATGTGTTTTAAAACCATTACAAATGTCTAGTACTTAAGTAGGACACAAAATTAGAATTACAGTGATTATAGTAAAAAAAGAAAAGTAGAATGAACAGAAGGGATCTTAATGATTGTGTTAAGATTTGAGGAGCAAGAATGAGTTTGCCCCTTCTGTATTTTCCAAACTGTGTTTTTATGTGACTTTTTCAACGGAGTTTTGTCATCAAACTTTTTAGTCAAATGAGTAGATCTGATCTTTCTCTTTGAGTCATGATATAATTTTTTAAAAATTTTTAATGTTTTTTGTTTCTAAGTCATTGTTTATTTTTCATCCATCTTTATTCTTTGGCCTGTGTGGGCCTCCCATTACAGCGGCCCCTCTAGCTGCAGAACACATGCGCTCCAGGGCGCTGGCTCCTAATTAGACACACTGGTCCAGCCACTCCATGGCACGTGGGATCTTCCCAGGCCAGGGATGGAACCAGTGCCCCTTGCACTGCAAGGTGGACTCTTTACCCACGGGGCCACCAGGGAAGCCCTGCCATGATATTAAAATATATTAATAAAACTGATGGGCTCATATTATTGTAAATTGGAAAACAGTTCAACATTGGATCTCTAGCATGTTCTGTACATCCTTTAGTTCAATTTTTTAATACTTTGTAGTTCCTGTTCTAGATGAATAATCCAAATGGGCAAACATTGGTGTACACAGGTATGTTCATTTCAGTGTTATTTATAAAATAACTGAAATCTCTTGCTGGGTAACTCTGCTTCCAGGATAGTTCACGCATATGGCTGTAGGCAGGAAGCCTGAGTTATTTTTTGCCCCATGGATCTCTTCATAGGGCTTCTTGACTGACTTCATGACATAGCAGCTGGGTCCTTGAGAGAGAGAACAAGCAGTGCCTTTGGTTACTTAATCTTGAAAATCACACATTGTCACTTCTACCACACTTTATTTGTTTAAAGTGAACCACCGCATTCAGTGAGAGGAAAATTAAGCTCCACTTTTTTTTTTTAATCTAATTCATTCGTTTTGTTTTTTATTTTTTCCCATGTAAATTTTAATTATTATTATTATATTTTACAGGGTTTTATTGTTTACTAAGCTCCACTTCTTGAAGAGAAGAGTATCAGAGAATTTGTGGATGTGTTTTAAAACCATTACAAATGTCTAGTACTTAAGTAGGACACAAAATTAGAATTACAGTGATTATAGTAAAAAAAGAAAAGTAGAATGAACAGAAGGGATCTTAATGATTGTGTTAAGATTTGAGGAGCAAGAATGAGTTTGCCCCTTCTGTATTTTCCAAACTGTGTTTTTATGTGACTTTTTCAACGGAGTTTTGTCATCAAACTTTTTAGTCAAATGAGTAGATCTGATCTTTCTCTTTGAGTCATGATATAATTTTTTAAAAATTTTTAATGTTTTTTGTTTCTAAGTCATTGTTTATTTTTCATCCATCTTTATTCTTTGGCCTGTGTGGGCCTCCCATTACAGCGGCCCCTCTAGCTGCAGAACACATGCGCTCCAGGGCGCTGGCTCCTAATTAGACACACTGGTCCAGCCACTCCATGGCACGTGGGATCTTCCCAGGCCAGGGATGGAACCAGTGCCCCTTGCACTGCAAGGTGGACTCTTTACCCACGGGGCCACCAGGGAAGCCCTGCCATGATATAGTTCTTCTCCTTAAAAATTTTTTTTATTGTAAGATGCACAGCGTAAAATTTAGCACGTTAACCATTTTCCAGGATACAGTTCAGTAGTACTAAATACTCTAGTGTTTTGCAGTCATCATAATCCCCCATCTCTAGGACTCTTTTCATCTTCCAAAAATGTAACTCTTTACCCATTAGACAGTAACTTTCTATTTCCCCCTCTCCTCAGCCCCTGACAACCACTATTTTACTTTCCATTCCTGTGATTTGGACTGTTCTACATATCTCGTAAGTGAAATCATGTTGTATTTGTCTCTGTAACTGGCTTATTTCACTTAGCCTGTTGTTCTCAAGGTTTACTTATTGTAGCATATATCAAAATTTCCCACCTCTTAAAGGTTGAATAATATTCAATTGTATGTATACTACAATATATACTCTGCTACAGTACTACATTTTACTCATCTTTTCATTTGTTTATGGACTTTTTGGTTGTTTTCATCTTTTGATTGTTGTGAACAGTGCTGTGAACAAATACCTCTTCAAGACCTTGCTTTCAGTTCTTTTGAAGACCTTGCTTTCAGTTCTTTTGTGCTGGACCATAGGATAATTTTACTTTTAATTTTTTGAGGAACTACTATTTTCTATAGTGGCTATACCATTTTGCATTCCCACAAACAGTGCACAAGAGTTCCAATTTCTTCACGTCTTCATTGATACTTTTTGGTTGGTTGGTTGGTTGGTTTGATAGTAGCTATCCTAGTTTGTGTGAAGTGGTCATGATATACATTTTAATGGTTTAGTTTTCCAAGCAATAATAAAGTTACTAGTTTATCAGGAACTAAGAGAATATAAAGATAACTTTTAGAGATGACAGAGTTCTTTTCTGACTCACAGAAGGCAAGATAGGACACTTAAAATTGATCTTATAATATGGATTTTCAGTGAATGCTGATGATGTGATTGCAGGTAAATTGGCAGGATGAGGAGCAGCAAATCAAAAGAGGTGCCTTTACCAAATCCAAGAAACTCTCAAAGCACGGATACTGTTCAAGGTAGGATTTGTTTTTCTTTTTTTTTAAACTGAACTTAGTGCTTTGTTTAGGTCTTGTGCCTAAAATTTGGCTACTCAGTAGATGAAAATATCCATATGCTTTTATTTACAGCAAATGGATAAATACTTTTTGAAATTCAGTTTTGTTTTGAATGTACAATCTATCCTACCTTAAAAGGTATCCAATAGTAAACTGCTTTGTAAAAGAATACATATTTTTAAAAAAGAATCAGTATATGTAAGATTAGTTATATATACTATCTTACAAATCCTGACAATGTTAATAAATGATATTTATCACTCCTAATATTGACTTGTAGTGCACAGGTGAAAGTTACAGTCTCATTGAACTCTCTCTCCTTTTTTTTTTTAATGATGCAGGGAGGTAACTTTTGATTTAGGATATGATTTTTTTTTTGAGGGACATTAACAAACTCGAGTACATCTGGAGCAAGATAATTGGGTTTGTGAGGGATCTGGAAATCATGTTGCATGAGGAGCATTTAGAGGAGGTAGAAATTCTTATCCTCGAGAGAAGGATGACTCGTGGGAAATACAGACTTACACTCTTTGAAGGGCTATTATCTGAAAGACTAAGTAGATGTTACCTTTGTTTCTACTAGTAGATTGAATTCTGGAGTTCTGTTTTTATTTTCAGAATAATATGAAATGCAGTACAATACAAAATTGTGTATTCAGCTCATTGGGATAAACTGAGGATACAGCTTATTGCTGGAAATGTAGAGGGGGATGTTAGTCTAATTGTCCTAAGGACTAATGGGATCAGTGCCTAATACAACTCTAAGCCATGTATTGGGAAGCTAGGCTTTACACGATGGGAGAAGAATCCTGTTTTGGCTCAGAATAATAAAGCACTTGCTGGGGAATAGTTCTGCCAAGTAAAGTGGTTCTCAAACTTTTGAGTGCATTTGGAAACTTATTAAAATGCAGATTCCCAGGTACACTTCAGAGATTCTAATTCAGTAAATATCAATGTTGTCCAGCAGATATAACCACACCATGGGATGCACTTTCTCAGACCAAGGCTGCTGTAAGTAATTATGGGTTCTGTTTATTTCCTTCTAGTTAGATATTTCCTATTATGATTGAATAGATTAAGATTCTTTTCTATAGTGCTTTTTTGATAAGAAAATAAAGTTAAACTTCTCAGTATGAAAAGTTATATACTCTATGTTACAAAATGAACATTAGTGACAATTATTAGATAGTAAAGCAATAATTAAGATATTAAGTATCAGACACATTAACACTGCAGCATATAAAATGTTAAAATATTTTGTGTTATTTATTCTGCTTTAATAAACTTAACTCAGTTGGTATGTTGTGATGAAGATTTAAAACATAACATTTATTAGAGAATGTAGGTAGGGCTGTCTTGACGTAGAAGGCTCAGAGTAAGAATGGAAACGAAAGGGACAGCCTTTCCTTAAGTGGGCTGTGAGTTACCTGCTGGTTTTTTGTGGCAGTAACAGTCTGTTTTCTTTTAGCACTGCTGGAGAAGAATGATTATGGGCAACTGTTCTCATTTATATTCTGTCCAGTCTTGTCTGGAGCTTAGGAATCCAAATTTGGCAAATGATACATAGCTCTTCAAAGAGAGACATTTTCCTTTTCTTTCTCATTTGCTCTCTAGGCAAATTACTCTTCTAATATATATTAGGTTGGCACAAAAATAATTGTGATTTTTGCATTATTGAAATTAGCCATTTGTTTTGGGGATATATTCTAAATAAATGTGGTTATGCTATACATCATTTTAATGCACATTTTTCACTTTATTTTTTTATTTGCTAGTGACTTGCTGGTTATTTTGTATTTATTTTTTACTATAGAAATGATGTTAGACAAAAAACAGATCTAAGTCATTTTCTTATTCAATCTTAAGCTCATTGGGATAAACTGAGGATACAGCTTATTGCTGGAAATGTAGAGGATGTTAGTCTAATTGTCCTAAGGACTAATGGGATCAGTGCCTAATACAACTCTAAGCCATGTATTGGGAAGCTAGGCTTAAACGATGGGAGAAGAATCCTGTTTTGGCTCAGAATAATAAAGCACTTGCTGGGGAATAGTTCTGCCAAGTAAAGTGGTTCTCAAACTTTTGAGTGCATTTGGAAACTTATTAAAATGCAGATTCCCAGGTACACTTCAGAGATTCTAATTCAGTAAATATCAATGTTGTCCAGCAGATATAACCACACCATGGGATGCACTTTCTCAGACCAAGGCTGCTGTAAGTAATTATGGGTTCTGTTTATTTCCTTCTAGTTAGATATTTCCTATTATGATTGAATAGATTAAGATTCTTTTCTATAGTGCTTTTTTGATAAGAAAATAAAGTTAAACTTCTCAGTATGAAAAGTTATATACTCTATGTTACAAAATGAACATTAGTGACAATTATTAGATAGTAAAGCAATAATTAAGATATTAAGTATCAGACACATTAACACTGCAGCATATAAAATGTTAAAATATTTTGTGTTATTTATTCTGCTTTAATAAACTTAACTCAGTTGGTATGTTGTGATGAAGATTTAAAACATAACATTTATTAGAGAATGTAGGTAGGGCTGTCTTGACGTAGAAGGCTCAGAGTAAGAATGGAAACGAAAGGGACAGCCTTTCCTTAAGTGGGCTGTGAGTTACCTGCTGGTTTTTTGTGGCAGTAACAGTCTGTTTTCTTTTAGCACTGCTGGAGAAGAATGATTATGGGCAACTGTTCTCATTTATATTCTGTCCAGTCTTGTCTGGAGCTTAGGAATCCAAATTTGGCAAATGATACATAGCTCTTCAAAGAGAGACATTTTCCTTTTCTTTCTCATTTGCTCTCTAGGCAAATTACTCTTCTAATATATATTAGGTTGGCACAAAAATAATTGTGATTTTTGCATTATTGAAATTAGCCATTTGTTTTGGGGATATATTCTAAATAAATGTGGTTATGCTATACATCATTTTAATGCACATTTTTCACTTTATTTTTTTATTTGCTAGTGACTTGCTGGTTATTTTGTATTTATTTTTTACTATAGAAATGATGTTAGACAAAAAACAGATCTAAGTCATTTTCTTATTCAATTTCAAAATGGGCCGTAAAGTAGTGGAGACAGCTGGCAATATCAGCAATGCATCTGGACCAAGAACTGCTAATGAATGTACAGTGTAGTGGTGGTTCAGGAAGTTTTGCAAAGGAGAAGCTTAAAGATGAACGTAGTCGCTAGCCACCAGAAATTAACACGACCAACTGAGAGCAATCATCAAAGCTGATCCTCTTATAATTAGGCAAGAAGGTGCTGAAAAACTCAGCGTCTACCATTCTATGGTCATTTAACATTTGAAACAAATTGGAAATGTGAAAAAGTTTGATAAGTAGATGCCTCATGAGCTGACTGGAAATTTTTAAAATTGTCATTTTGAAGTGTCTTCTTCTATACAACAACAGTGAACTATTTCTCAATTGGATTGTGACATGTGACAAAAAAGTAGATTTAATATGACAATTGGTGACAACCAGCTCAGTGGCTGCACTGAGGAGAAGCTCCAGAGCACTTCCCAAGGCCAAACTTGCACCACCAGTAAAATGGTCACTGCTTGGTGGTCTGCTGCTGGTCTGTCCACTACCACTTTCTGAATCCCAGTGAAACCACTGCATCTCAAAACTATGCTCAGAAAATCAATGAGATGCATCAGAAAATTCCAACACCTACAGCAGGCAGTGGTCAATGGAATGGGCCCAATTCTTCTCATGACAATGCCCAACCGCATGTCGCACAACCAATGCTTCAAAAGTTGAACGAGTTGAGCTGCTAAGTTTTGCCTCATCCACCATATTCACTTGACCTCTTGCCAAACAACTACACTTCTTCAAGCATCTCAATAACTTTTTGCAGAGAAAGTCCTTCTACAACCAACAGCATGCAGAAAATGCTTTTCAAGAGTTTGTCGAATCCCAAAGCATGGATTTTTATGCTACAGAAATAAACTTATTTCTCATTGGCAAAAATGTGTTGATTGTAATGGTTCCTATTTTTATTAATCAAGATGTATTTGAGCCTAGTTATAATGACTTAAAATTTACAGTTTGAGGGCTTCCCTGTTGTCTCACTGGTAAAGAAACCACTTGCCAGTGCATGAGACAGGCTGAATCCTTGATCTGGAAAGATCCCACACGCTGCAGAGCAACTAAGCCCGTACACCACAACTACTGAGCCTGAGCTCAAGAGCCTGAGAACTGCAACTACTTAAGCCCTTGTGCCCTGGAGCCCGTGCTCCATAACAACAGAAGCCACCAGAAAGAGAAGCCCACACACAACTAGAGAGTAGCACCCACTTTCTGCAGCTAGAGGAAAGTCCCCACAGCAATAAAAACCCAGAACAGCCAAAAATAAATAAATAAAATTTTTAAAATAAACTTATTTTTTAAAAAAGTCACAGTCTGAAACTGTATTATGTTTTCACCAACTTTACACACATACATACATATATACACATATATGTCTGTTTATTTTTTGGGTTTGTATTCTACCTGAATTTGCATCGTCTGTTTTTTTACTGTGCAAATATGGTATTTTCTGTTCCCTAATCTTTTGAACTGACTTGAAAGTCAATTTGGAAAAGGTCCTATCACCTAGATTTGATCATAATGCAGAGTCTGATTTTGGGTCCATGAATATAGCAATCTATATATATTCTCTGTCTTCTACATGAGCATTATACATCTATAATGTAGGAATAGTTTTTGTCCCCAGTTAAAGTTAGAGCTGAACTAATTTAGAGCTGAATTTTTAATAGTTGTTTTTCAAAAAAAACTACTGAGTTTTTAAAAATAAATTTTAGCAACGATAAGTGGTTCATAATATAAATGGGAGAAAAGTCTGATATGGAACTATTAAAATTTAAAGGATTATGCTAATTTTTCAGTACATTGTACTGCAGAAATCCAAAAGAGGGTAAACCAGAATTTTACAGAAAGTTTTTATCTCTGTGTGGTGAAATTTTGATTGTTTTAATTTTATTTTTTTCTACTTTGTCTGTTTTCTTCAAGTTTTCTCCCGTAAGCATGTGAGGGGCAAATGCTTTCTAAAATCATTGATGGTTATATCAAAAGTCAACTTAAATTGTAAAATGTGTGGAAACTTGGATTTTATCTTAAAATTTACAGTTTGAGGGCTTCCCTGTTGTCTCACTGGTAAAGAAACCACTTGCCAGTGCATGAGACAGGCTGAATCCTTGATCTGGAAAGATCCCACACGCTGCAGAGCAACTAAGCCCGTACACCACAACTACTGAGCCTGAGCTCAAGAGCCTGAGAACTGCAACTACTTAAGCCCTTGTGCCCTGGAGCCCGTGCTCCATAACAACAGAAGCCACCAGAAAGAGAAGCCCACACACAACTAGAGAGTAGCACCCACTTTCTGCAGCTAGAGGAAAGTCCCCACAGCAATAAAAACCCAGAACAGCCAAAAATAAATAAATAAAATTTTTAAAATAAACTTATTTTTTAAAAAAGTCACAGTCTGAAACTGTATTATGTTTTCACCAACTTTACACACATACATACATATATACACATATATGTCTGTTTATTTTTTGGGTTTGTATTCTACCTGAATTTGCATCGTCTGTTTTTTTACTGTGCAAATATGGTATTTTCTGTTCCCTAATCTTTTGAACTGACTTGAAAGTCAATTTGGAAAAGGTCCTATCACCTAGATTTGATCATAATGCAGAGTCTGATTTTGGGTCCATGAATATAGCAATCTATATATATTCTCTGTCTTCTACATGAGCATTATACATCTATAATGTAGGAATAGTTTTTGTCCCCAGTTAAAGTTAGAGCTGAACTAATTTAGAGCTGAATTTTTAATAGTTGTTTTTCAAAAAAAACTACTGAGTTTTTAAAAATAAATTTTAGCAACGATAAGTGGTTCATAATATAAATGGGAGAAAAGTCTGATATGGAACTATTAAAATTTAAAGGATTATGCTAATTTTTTCAGTACATTGTACTGCAGAAATCCAAAAGAGGGTAAACCAGAATTTTACAGAAAGTTTTTATCTCTGTGTGGTGAAATTTTGATTGTTTTAATTTTATTTTTTTCTACTTTGTCTGTTTTCTTCAAGTTTTCTCCCGTAAGCATGTGAGGGGCAAATGCTTTCTAAAATCATTGATGGTTATATCAAAAGTCAACTTAAATTGTAAAATGTGTGGAAACTTGGATTTTATCTTATGAATTTTGTCCTTATTGTGAAACTTACTTTGTAGATATAAAAGTATAAAAAGTGCCTGTTGGAATAGTCCTAAATTTTAGTCTAGATGAATTGTTCTTTCCTAGTTTTTGCATGTAAAATGCATATAATATATAGAAATGCACAAACACTGTAACATAATGATATGTAACATACAGTGTCAGAAAATTTACTGTTTTTGACAGCCCACAGAATGGGAGAAAATCATAGCAAATGAAACAACAGACAAAGAATTAATCTCCAAAATCTACAAGCAGCTCAAACAACTCAGCACTGGAAAAACGAACAATCCAATCAAAAAATGGGAAAAGGACCTAAACAGACACCTCGCCAACGACGACATACAGATGGCCCAAAAACACATGAAACGATGCTCAACTTCACTAATAATTAGAGAAATGCAAATCAAAACTACAATGAGATATCACCTCACACCCGTCAGAATGGGCATCATCCACAAATCGACAGACAATAAATGCTGGAGAGGGTGCGGAGAAAAGGGAGCACTCCTGCATTGCTGGTGGGAGTGTAAATTGATACAGCCTCTGTAGAAGACAGTCTGGAGATTTCTTAAAAAACTAAAAATAGAAGCACCATATGACCCAGCAATCCCACTCTTAGGCTTATACCCTGATGAAATCGAATCTGAAAGCAGCACCTGTACCCCAATGTTCATTGCAGCTCTCTATACAATAGTTAGAACATGGAAAGAACCTAGATGCCCATCGACAAACGAATGGATCCAAAAGCTCTGGTACATATATACAATGGAATACTACACAGCTGTAAAGAGAAATGCAGAAGAATCAGCCCTAATGAGGTGGCTGGATCTAGAATGTATCATCAAAAGTGAAGTCAGTCAGAAAGAGAAGGACAAATACAGTATATTAACACATATATATGAAATCTAGTAGGATGGTGATGATGGCACACGCAGTGAAGCGACGGAAAGACAGACATGGACTGTGGACATATGGACATTGTGGGGAAGGAACAGAGGGTGAGAGGCGTAAAGGAAGTAGCATGAAGGCCTGTACTATCATAAGTGAAGAAAATAGCTCTAGTCATTGCTCTGTGAGAAAAGGGGATCCTTCAGGGGTGCTGTGTGATGGTTGGGAAGGGGTGGGAAGGGGGGGATATACATATGACTAATCTGGGAATATGCATATCTGTAAACAACAAAGCTCTGTAAAAGTTAAAAGCAAAATAAAGGTTTAAAAAAAAAAATGAAAATTTACTGTTTTTGAAAAACTAAACAGTGAAAAAAATGGACAAAATAAATGCTTCATGATTTTTGTGTCCAAATTTGGACAGCATTGGGCCAGTTGTTAGTAGCTTAAGTAGAAGATAATGGAAAAACTACTGTTTTCAATTAAAATAAAGTTTTTTTCTACTTCAAAGTTGTTGGATGATATCAGTAACTGAATTGATGGTAGCTGGTTTATTTACAGAATTAACCTTTGTTTTGATGGTGTTTAAATTTCAGCTGAGACACATTGAAAACAAATTGGAAGTAGCCCCTACAAGTACAGCTGTGTTTGATTCTGTCATGGATACCAAGAAATCTTCTGCAAGTGCTACCAGAAAAATTAGTAGAAAAGGTACGTATGAGGTTACTTCCAAAGATATTAAATATATTAGGTATGAACTCTTGGTGTTTTGTTTCAATATAGTCCCATGTGTTTCCATATTCTTTTGTCAGAGACTATATACTTCATCAGGGTTTGGTTTCTTTCCTTTGGTACTAAGTAGTTACGATGCAGCCTCATAGACACTGACTGTAGATGATGTTTTCACCATCTTTTGAGCAGGGACTTAGCACCATTGTATCACCTTTGACAGTGAGTTTTCATTTGTGAGTGAGAATTTGATTATGAGTCTTTAGGGTTATATGTCTTCTTATTTTTTTTAATTCATAGGTATTTCATTTTGAAATTTAGTTGATATATATATATATATATATTGTTGGGTTTTATGATAAAAATTAGAATATCTGTCTTATAAATACTGTCATAAATTGGCACTGTAAATACTTTCTTTGGTTACCTTTCATATATTTGATTCTGTGATTGCATAATTAGTGGAATAAACCTGCAGATTACTAATTTCCACTGAAGCTGTACTATCATAAGTGAAGAAAATAGCTCTAGTCATTGCTCTGTGAGAAAAGGGGATCCTTCAGGAGTGCTGTGTGATGGTTGGGAAGGGGTGGGAAGGGGGGGATATACATATGACTAATCTGGGAATATGCATATCTGTAAACAACAAAGCTCTGTAAAAGTTAAAAGCAAAATAAAGGTTTAAAAAAAAAAATGAAAATTTACTGTTTTTGAAAAACTAAACAGTGAAAAAAATGGACAAAATAAATGCTTCGTGATTTTTGTGTCCAAATTTGGACAGCATTGGGCCAGTTGTTAGTAGCTTAAGTAGAAGATAATGGAAAAACTACTGTTTTCAATTAAAATAAAGTTTTTTTCTACTTCAAAGTTGTTGGATGATATCAGTAACTGAATTGATGGTAGCTGGTTTATTTACAGAATTAACCTTTGTTTTGATGGTGTTTAAATTTCAGCTGAGACACATTGAAAACAAATTGGAAGTAGCCCCTACAAGTACAGCTGTGTTTGATTCTGTCATGGATACCAAGAAATCTTCTGCAAGTGCTACCAGAAAAATTAGTAGAAAAGGTACGTATGAGGTTACTTCCAAAGATATTAAATATATTAGGTATGAACTCTTGGTGTTTTGTTTCAATATAGTCCCATGTGTTTCCATATTCTTTTGTCAGAGACTATATACTTCATCAGGGTTTGGTTTCTTTCCTTTGGTACTAAGTAGTTACGATGCAGCCTCATAGACACTGACTGTAGATGATGTTTTCACCATCTTTTGAGCAGGGACTTAGCACCATTGTATCACCTTTGACAGTGAGTTTTCATTTGTGAGTGAGAATTTGATTATGAGTCTTTAGGGTTATATGTCTTCTTATTTTTTTTAATTCATAGGTATTTCATTTTGAAATTTAGTTGATATATATATATATATATATTGTTGGGTTTTATGATAAAAATTAGAATATCTGTCTTATAAATACTGTCATAAATTGGCACTGTAAATACTTTCTTTGGTTACCTTTCATATATTTGATTCTGTGATTGCATAATTAGTGGAATAAACCTGCAGATTACTAATTTCCACTGAAGCTGTGATTCTTTTTTATTAATCTGTGAGTCTGTTGGGTTTTATCTGATGCTTCTTTTTTTTGAGTTTGAGAACCTTTGGCAAAGAGGAGTTCTTTATTTAGAATTTTTTTTGCATTGTTTGCTCAGAATATAGTTTTTCTGTATAGGTTTATTTACTGTAATAATTTAACCTGAATTTTTAAAATTATATATATATATATATATATGTATTTTTTTTTTTTAATTTTTACAGAGTTTTGTTGTTCACAGACATGTATGTTCCCAGATCAGTCATATGCATATCCCTGGCCCCCTCCCAGTTCCCCCTAACCTGAATTTTTTTTCCATCTTGAGAGTCTAGAAATAATAGATACCTAAGTGATTTTCTTAAATACTAGCCGCATTCAGAGACAGTTGTAGTTTATATCATATGTTCTCATAGATGTATTGTTTCTTCAGATGGTAGATACCTTGATGATTCTTGGATTACTGCTCCAGCCTCCAAATTTTCTAAATCACGAAAGGAAAAATCTCGTAGTCCCCTCAGAGCTACCACCCTGGAGAGTAACGTAAAGAAAATTAATCGTGTGGAGTTTCGTGAACCTTTGGTTTCTTACAGGTTAGTGTGGGTTGTTTTTTTAATTGTCTATAGAGTTAACTTGTAGTATTTGTAGTAAGATTGTATCTTATTTTCTCAGTTTTTCATTGCACTTTGGATCTAGTATTATTACCCTTTTCATTTTCCAAAAAAGCTACAGAAAAATCTTTTATATTATGAAATATTGACTTTCCATTCTTTACAGATTGAATATTTGGGGAGAAGAATTAGTAATGTTTGCTCTAGACCACTGCCATTGTAACATGTTTCCTACAAACAAATTGGTCAATTTCTGGAAGTGTGACTTTTTTCTCCCTTATATCCCAGATTGAGTGTCCTATGCAGTGCTCTTTGTATATCTTAATTTTCTTCTCTTTTTTTTTTGGAGAGAGGGCGTGGATGGCATTAATCAATTACCTAAAATTTCTTTCTTCTGAGAATATGAGTTAGTTTATTGTTTTACTGTGTTGCCAGTGGCTCCTTTCAACAATTTAATGAGATATTCAAGATTAATATATGAATTTTAATAGATAGTAGAAAATGCTTCCCATTTTTGTTAGGTAATTTAGGATAGTCAACAGATAAAATTACAGAACTTTGTATTTGTTTGAGGGACATTTTACTACCTACAGAAATGTGTTCTTGCTGTTAGGACAGCAAATACTGGACACTGTATAGTGTCCAGTAAGTCCATACAGTAAGTAATGGACACTGAACCTTACAGTTCTTTTTCATTTATAAGCATCTTTTAATATTTAGTGTCAATAGATAAATCAAGGAGTTTAATGATGGTACTTGGAAGTACTTGGTTTGTACTCTTGTTGTTGTTGTTCAGTTGCTATGTCATGGCTGACTCTTCACGACCCCATCTTATTTAATAATCAACCATTTAGATCTTCTTAGGTCTAATGTTTTTTGAGTCATGGCCCCCAGTGAGAATCTGATGAAAACTGTAGACTGTCTCCCTAGAAAAATGCACATACTTGTGCACTCATCATATATACAAGATTATGATATTTTACTGTAATAGAGTCATGACTTTAAAAATTTTTTTGTGATATTTAGAGTTTTATGCCTAAACTGAAACATTAGATCAGTAGTATACAGTGGCATCATTATTGTGGACCACACACATGTAGTTTAGTTTAGTAGTCAAGTCGCAGGCTCAGAGATGTTTTACAGTCTTTATTTTTTGTTTTAAATCTTTTAACTCAGGTATGTGATCTATATTACAGCACATCTCAGTTTGGGTTAACCACACTTAAGTGCTCAGCTGCTGCATGTGGCAGAATGTCTACTCTTTCAGAACTTACAGGCACAGGTGGTGATTATGTCTGTCTTTATGACTGTTTGCTCTAGACCACTGCCATTGTAACATGTTTCCTACAAACAAATTGGTCAATTTCTGGAAGTGTGACTTTTTTCTCCCTTATATCCCAGATTGAGTGTCCTATGCAGTGCTCTTTGTATATCTTAATTTTCTTCTCTTTTTTTTTGGAGAGAGGGCGTGGATGGCATTAATCAATTACCTAAAATTTCTTTCTTCTGAGAATATGAGTTAGTTTATTGTTTTACTGTGTTGCCAGTGGCTCCTTTCAACAATTTAATGAGATATTCAAGATTAATATATGAATTTTAATAGATAGTAGAAAATGCTTCCCATTTTTGTTAGGTAATTTAGGATAGTCAACAGATAAAATTACAGAACTTTGTATTTGTTTGAGGGACATTTTACTACCTACAGAAATGTGTTCTTGCTGTTAGGACAGCAAATACTGGACACTGTATAGTGTCCAGTAAGTCCATACAGTAAGTAATGGACACTGAACCTTACAGTTCTTTTTTCATTTATAAGCATCTTTTAATATTTAGTGTCAATAGATAAATCAAGGAGTTTAATGATGGTACTTGGAAGTACTTGGTTTGTACTCTTGTTGTTGTTGTTCAGTTGCTATGTCATGGCTGACTCTTCACGACCCCATCTTATTTAATAATCAACCATTTAGATCTTCTTAGGTCTAATGTTTTTTGAGTCATGGCCCCCAGTGAGAATCTGATGAAAACTGTAGACTGTCTCCCTAGAAAAATGCACATACTTGTGCACTCATCATATATACAAGATTATGATATTTTACTGTAATAGAGTCATGACTTTAAAAATTTTTTTGTGATATTTAGAGTTTTATGCCTAAACTGAAACATTAGATCAGTAGTATACAGTGGCATCATTATTGTGGACCACACACATGTAGTTTAGTTTAGTAGTCAAGTGCGCAGGCTCAGAGATGTTTTACAGTCTTTATTTTTTGTTTTAAATCTTTTAACTCAGGTATGTGATCTATATTACAGCACATCTCAGTTTGGGTTAACCACACTTAAGTGCTCAGCTGCTGCATGTGGCAGAATGTCTACTCTTTCAGAACTTACAGGCACAGGTGGTGATTATGTCTGTCTTTATGACTGTTTGGTTAGTTTTTCATGTCTTCTTCCTACTGCTGAGGCTTGTCATCATCTGAA
The DNA here is from genome assembly GCA_022376925.1 of Tragulus kanchil. Lineage (NCBI taxonomy): Eukaryota > Metazoa > Chordata > Mammalia > Artiodactyla > Tragulidae > Tragulus > Tragulus kanchil. The sequence continues at coordinate 24,028,450 of JAIOJX010000024.1, read as the reverse complement.
ATATAACTTATTAGAATGATAGGTAAAGTCAAAATAGTTTCTGAAGGAATACTTTTGTTAGTGTTTCTGTGAGTAGAGAGTACGGACTTTGTAACACATACTTTGGCTGTGTCCAGTCTTCTTTGCTTACTCTGGAATTTCTAGATTAGCTTTACATAATTTGAAGCTGCCAAAAAAGTTGTTTGTAGTTCAGAGAGTTTTGACTTTACTAACTACATTTATTTAGAGGAACATATTTAGTGTACTTCCACTTTATTTCTACTCCCAATCTATTTGTTAATTTGGCACATTGCTTAGAAGTTATACATATGAAATACCAGAATTGGAGAAATTTTTTCCCTAGTTCTTAAGATTTTATGGAAAAGTAAAATATGTATTTTGGTAATAAATGTCAAGTGAATATCCAAAGTTAGATTATAATTCTGCTTTCTGGGGTTCTTAAGGAAATCTCTCTGTGCATCTTTGCATATTTCTTATTTTGGATTATGGTTTAGATTATTTGCCATAATCTAACCTTTAATACCCAGGAGGCATTGAGCATTGAGTTTTAATAGTAGTAATGGTTAGTTTGGGGGTTTCTGGCCTCTTTTATTGGTTTTTTATTTATTTATTTTCATCCATCATTATTCTTCAGACTGTGTAGGCCTCCCATTGCAGTGGCCTCTCTCGTTGCAGAGCTCTGACTCTCAATTAGTCACACGGATCAAGCCGTTCCACGGCACATGGGATCCCCCCAGGCCAGGGATTGCACTGGTGCCCCTTGCAAGGCGGACATTTTACCCACTGGACCACCAGGGAAGCCCTAGTTTGTTATTTTTAACCAATTGGAATTTCCTTTCTTTTTTTAATTGAGAGATAATAGCGTTACAGTTTTCTTGTTTACATGGCAACATGGATCAGCCATAAATATACATATGTTTTGGGTCTCTAGTATTAACTTAGAGTTCTCCATTCAGTTTGTATGACTGGTTTTTGTATTCTTCATTCAAAACTTACCGTTTTTAATAACAGGGAAGTCCACGACACACCCTCCAGTATAAGTCCCAGCCATTTAGAGTCAAAGCGTATATATTGTGTGGATGTTAATGAAGAGAAGCCTGAGAGTGGGAACCGGATGATATGCAGTCAAGAAGATCGGAATATACATTGCTGTGATTTTGAGAGCTCCCAATCATCTGTCGTCAATGATACAGTTGTTAGGTTTTTAAATGATCGACCAACAATTGATGCATTGCAAAATTCTGAATGTTTGATTAAGGTGACAGCTCCTAAGAGAAGTGATGAAGAAAAGCCTAATAGAACAAAAGGAAATGAGAACACACTGAAGGCTTCTGTGTATAACATGGGCCATAATATTGATACAAAAGTGTTACGGTTAACTGACTCTTCTCCATCTTCTGCTAGTACTTGTAATTCCCAAAGATTAGATATCCTAAAGCGACGGCAACATGATGTCAAACTGGAGAAACTCAAGGAGCGGATTAGAAAACAATGGGAACACTCAGAAGAAACAAATGGCCACAGCCAGAATCTGGGTCATATTGACCATCCAGTAATGGTTGTTAATGTTGACAGCTCAGTGACAGCAAAAGTCAGGAAAGTGGCAGCAGCTCCACCTGCTCCAGTGTATAAAGGTTTGTAATCACTGTTTGTATCTTTTCCTGCCTCCTTGTCTCCCTTTTCCCCTAGGATATATTTGAATAGAGAGGCTCATTTTTAGAACAGGGCTTGATTCTCAAATCAAATGCATAAAAAGATTAATTCAAGACGCATGCTAAAAATGCATATTTAAGTCACTCAAGAGGTTCTTATACATTGAGACCTACCATATACAGATTTAGTAAGCTGAACAAATGAGAAGATAAAAATTAGTATAATTTTCAGAGAACTGAAAGAATATTGCTCTTATTCTACCATTGTATTTAAATTGTCATTAGAAATTCTTTCAGAAGTAATGTTTGAAAGATGATTCCATCAACTGCTAGTTAATATTTGGTTACAGAATATCTTGGCACTGACATTTTGATCCTGTTATTTTAAAATAACCTTAGAATTTTGACAGGGGTTTTCCCCATGTTTAAGAAAACAATAAATTTGAATCAGATTTCCATTGAGAAGATATTTTTCAGAAAGAAACTCTGTTTTCAGCCCAAGTCAAGTTTTTACATATGGTGGTTTTAGGAGTTTCCCTTTTTTCCTGAAATTATTTTGCAGGGTCAGGGTCATCCATGTAAAAATTTTAATGCAGTCCATTCATTGATGGGTTTAATGTTAGACTTTTGTCTTAATTTCCTACCATTCTGGCCTTTCTTTTGTGGCTGTTTTTTCAAGTTCAGTTTTTAGTTTCAATAAATGTGTGATCAAAATATAGCCAAGGTTTGTTTCTTCTGTTAATTTTAACAGAACAAGCTTAACTATCTGCAGTTTGAATACTTGCCAGTTTTTTTTGTGTTATGTTTTGCTAGTGATATTCATTATGAATTAGGTAAAATGTAGGTAATTTGCATTTTATTCTTGATAATTTGTGATGAGATTATCAGTCGTTCCCTTAATAAAATTCTTCATTAATGCTTCTTGTAGTTTGTGGATCATGTAGTAATTGTCCACTATGCTGACAGACCAGTTATCAAATGATGGGTCAGAAGTTCTTGCTGGTTCTAAGGTGGTGATTATCCAGACCATGCAGATTGTACCTTTCAGGTTTTTTCACTATAGAAGTCAAAGTTCTGCAATTCCAAAAGTTATTCCACTAAGGCAGAATTAAGATGGTTGATTTGAATCTGTGATTTATGTAATAACTCATAAAAATCTAAAAATTAAAAAAAGATAGCAACTTTAAATAATCAGAGTGAAAATCTTAAGTGTAACTTTGAGTTGTGATTAAATTTTGTGTATTCTTTTTGCTTACTAATTTTTAATACTTTAGTTTACATATTGAAATATATTATGAATACAACTTTTCTTAGGCTAATGAAATATACATTACATTTTAGAAATCATAATAGGATATGGTTTCCAATGGTATCCTGAGCAGTGGGTTTATTTTTTCCAATAGTGAAGAACTGTTTTTCTGCTAACTTTTTGTCAGTATAAATTAAAAGCATCTTAATATACTGTACTCTAAAATGACATTTTAATTTTATTTGTTCAAATACATAATAAATTTGCTCGATTGACAATTCAAAAGATGAAAAGGATGTACATTGAAAAGCTGTATCATTCTTGTGCTCCAGCCACCTGGTCCCTTTTCAGGAGCTTATTTCTGTTACATTTATGTTGTGTGTGTTTTAAATTTGAAGTAGTGAACACAGTGGTGCTTATGTGATTCTTTCTTGTCTTACACTTAGTGGTTTCTATATCGTTTTTTGCAGGGTCAGGGTCATCCATGTAAAAATTTTAATGCAGTCCATTCATTGATGGGTTTAATGTTAGACTTTTGTCTTAATTTCCTACCATTCTGGCCTTTCTTTTGTGGCTGTTTTTTCAAGTTCAGTTTTTAGTTTCAATAAATGTGTGATCAAAATATAGCCAAGGTTTGTTTCTTCTGTTAATTTTAACAGAACAAGCTTAACTATCTGCAGTTTGAATACTTGCCAGTTTTTTGTGTTATGTTTTGCTAGTGATATTCATTATGAATTAGGTAAAATGTAGGTAATTTGCATTTTATTCTTGATAATTTGTGATGAGATTATCAGTCGTTCCCTTAATAAAATTCTTCATTAATGCTTCTTGTAGTTTGTGGATCATGTAGTAATTGTCCACTATGCTGACAGACCAGTTATCAAATGATGGGTCAGAAGTTCTTGCTGGTTCTAAGGTGGTGATTATCCAGACCATGCAGATTGTACCTTTCGGGTTTTTTTCACTATAGAAGTCAAAGTTCTGCAATTCCAAAAGTTATTCCACTAAGGCAGAATTAAGATGGTTGATTTGAATCTGTGATTTATGTAATAACTCATAAAAATCTAAAAATTAAAAAAAGATAGCAACTTTAAATAATCAGAGTGAAAATCTTAAGTGTAACTTTGAGTTGTGATTAAATTTTGTGTATTCTTTTTGCTTACTAATTTTTAATACTTTAGTTTACATATTGAAATATATTATGAATACAACTTTTCTTAGGCTAATGAAATATACATTACATTTTAGAAATCATAATAGGATATGGTTTCCAATGGTATCCTGAGCAGTGGGTTTATTTTTTCCAATAGTGAAGAACTGTTTTTCTGCTAACTTTTTGTCAGTATAAATTAAAAGCATCTTAATATACTGTACTCTAAAGTGACATTTTAATTTTATTTGTTCAAATACATAATAAATTTGCTCGATTGACAATTCAAAAGATGAAAAGGATGTACATTGAAAAGCTGTATCATTCTTGTGCTCCAGCCACCTGGTCCCTTTTCAGGAGCTTATTTCTGTTACATTTATGTTGTGTGTGTTTTAAATTTGAAGTAGTGAACACAGTGGTGCTTATGTGATTCTTTCTTGTCTTACACTTAGTGGTTTCTATATCTTTTTCTTTCTGGCTTAAATGCCTCAGAAAGTTAAGAGCCTATACTGATCATCTTTATTTATTTATTTTTTTTTTTGGCCACTTTTATTGGTCTTTCATTTATTTGTTTTCATCCATCTTTGTTCTTTGGCCTGTGTGGGCCTCCCATCGCAGTGGCCTATGTCGCTGCAGAGCACCAGCTCTGGGCACATGCGCTCCAGAGCTCTGGCTTGGTAGTTGAACACATTGGTCCAGCTGCTCCATGGCATGTGGGATCTTCCCAGGCCAGGGATAGAACCAGCGCCTCTTGCTCTGCAAGGCGGTATCCTTACCCACTGAACCACCAGGAAAGCCCTCATCTGTACTTTAATTCAGAGCTTAGTACAGTGTCTTGGACACAAATGCACAGTTACTTTTTTTTTTTCTATTCAATACAACCAGTAAGAAAAAATGTGCATAAAGAGAATGGAAATAAAAACTGGGGAACAGAAACTGATGTAGGTACTGAAACCTTCTTCAAGTTAACTTGTAAGTAAAGATGCAAATATAAAGATAAGCGTTTTCTAAAGAGGAGAAAAGAAAAAATGATAAGGTTGAACGTAGAGAGATGGAATGAGCATGAGAAATGTTGGGAGGAAGATAGCTTTACATGGAATTGCCACACTTGTTACAAACTGTAGTTTGCAATAGACAAAACACTGTGTTTATGAACTTTTTCTTTATATGGCTATACACATAATTGTGCCCCATGCTATAAATTTCAGGTGAAATTAAGCTTATGCTATTGTCCTAAGGGATGAACAGATTATTTTCTATTAGACATGTGATTAATTGACCGGTAACACTTTATCTAACACTTTTAAAGTGCTTTTACCAATTTTTGATTCCATTACATTGATTTAATTTTTATAAAATATTTAATGGCATTTCTTTGCTAAAATGAACCCATTTGAAAATATAAATCTTTCTATTATTTTGGTTGTCATCCATATTCATTGTTTTGCAAAGTAACATTTAAGTTCAGTATGTTTCTTAAAGAGTAGTGATAAATTTGAAGTAGGAAATTAGAATGATATTTTCTAGGAAACAACACATGTGTAATGTTTGAGAAACTGAACAAGTATGTTTTAAAGAATCGTTTTCTGCACTTGGGTGGTCTGACTGCCTGTGCATACAGAAGCTTGTCCATTTGTTCAGTCATAAGCAAAATCAAACAGATGCAGTGATTAATGCCCTGTCTTCAAAGAAAAGAAGAGTGAGTAGTGTTGTTTCTCCTTAGTCCTGAGAAGGTAGTTTGTGTCTCTGATATCCATAATTGGTGATATTCTGTTATTATTTAATTTAGTGCTTCTCCATTTCTAGTCTTTTTGAACAAATGTGTATTGTTTTGTTTCACTGAAGCTTACTTTTTTCAAACGGCACTTGTTAACACATTATGTGGTACCTTATGATACGTCCCTTTTTGAAAAGCTTATAAAGTTGTTCAACATTTAGTTATTAGGGATACACAAATCAAAACCACAATGAGATACCATTTCACACTTGTGACGGTGGCTGTACTAAAAAAGACAATAGTGGGTGTTGGTGAGGATATGGACAAACTGGAACCTGCGTGCATTGCTGGTAAAAATGTAAAATGGTGCAGCTTCTTTAGAAAACAACTTGACAGTTCCTTAACAAGTTCATTATAAGATTTACCATATGACCCAGCAATTCCACTCCTAGATACAATACCCAGGGGAATTGAAAAAGGTGTATCTGCACATACACTCATGCATATGTCTATAGTGACTTTATTCATAATAGCCAAAAATAGAGACAGCCCAAATATTCATCGACTTATAAATGGATAAGCAAATGTTGATGTATCTGTACAATGGAATATCATTCAGCAATAGAAGACTAAGTGAAAGAAACCAGACAGAAAAGGCCACATATTGTATGATTCTATTTATATCAAAATGTCCAGAATAGGCAAATCTATATAATATGAAGTAGATTAGTAGTTGCCAGGGAATAGAGGGAGTGGGTGTGGGGAGTGATTGCCAACGGGTACAGGGTTACTTTTCAGGGTAAGCAGATGCTCTAGAATTAGATGGTCGTGATAGTTGTGTGACTTTCTAACTGTCCTAAAAAGCAGGAAGTTTACACCTTAAAAGTGTGACTTTTATAGTATATTAATTTATCTCACTTAATAGAACTTTGAATGCAACATTGATAAGAGTGTTCTGTATTGTTGGTTATATATTAGGCTTCAATCCTTCAGAGACCAAGATTCGAACTCCTGATGGGAAAGTGTGGCAGGAGGCTGAGTTTCAAAACTTGAGTAGAGAACTGTATCGTGACTTAGCACTTCACTTTGCAGGTGAGAGTAGATCATTCCTAGGTTTTGGGTGTTTTATTATGCATACTGTCTAACTTGCAATGCTGAAACAAAATGGTTACCAAACTAAAGTTGTTTCCCATTTCTAAATGCATGGTATACTTGAGTAGTGATGATGTCAGTCACAAGGCTCTTTTAGCCTCTAGGCCATGCTCCAGGGTTAAATTAGCATACGTGGCTGAAGAAACTAGGCTATTTTTAAACTAAGAGACTCTTATCTAAGTGGTCTTGTCTGATTTGAAGGAAACACAGCAAAGTCTAGTTGTAGTTTCCTAGACCTCTGAGATCTTTGAAGTGGTCAGTTATTTAGTGGGCAGCAGACAGCAGGACAGTAACATGAGGGCAAAATGTAGGAAGAGAAATGAGCATTATTGGAAGGAAATAATGTATGTTAGAGGACTGGAAATTGAGGAACTTATATAAGATCGGAAGAGAGAAATAGGAAGGTCATATGCATAATAGTACTTTATTAAACACCTTGTATGATTTGGGTCAAGATGCTGCTGGGTACTTAGTCTTCTGAGTGTTTTACAGTTAAAGAAGTATAGATAGGCTCAAGGAATAATTTTCCCATGGTTGCATAGAGCAGTTAAGAATTGAAATCAACGTTTAAAACCAGCTCTGTCTGACTCTAAAGCCTGAGATTTTTCTGGTAAGCCCCTGTAGAGAGTCCGCTAATAGATACTGTGGCATTAACTGTCCAGTCGCGTTTTCTTGCTATTATTTTTTGAACACTATCTTCAGAATTTTTTTTCATGTGAAAAGGAAATGTAATGCAATTATTTTAGAATCACTTTACAAGGGTTCGAATTCTGGCTCTGCTGCTTGCTAGCTTTTCATGTTATCTGTGTTACATAGCCTCTCTTCTTTGGTTTTCTCATCTGTAAAATAGGGATAATAATATGCTTCATAGAACAATATTTCAAAAAGGTTTTATCTGTGTACATAGCCTCTCTTTTGGTTTGGTAAAGTGCTTCAATCCTTCAGAGACCAAGATTCGAACTCCTGATGGGAAAGTGTGGCAGGAGGCTGAGTTTCAAAACTTGAGTAGAGAACTGTATCGTGACTTAGCACTTCACTTTGCAGGTGAGAGTAGATCATTCCTAGGTTTTGGGTGTTTTATTATGCATACTGTCTAACTTGCAATGCTGAAACAAAATGGTTACCAAACTAAAGTTGTTTCCCATTTCTAAATGCATGGTATACTTGAGTAGTGATGATGTCAGTCACAAGGCTCTTTTAGCCTCTAGGCCATGCTCCAGGGTTAAATTAGCATACGTGGCTGAAGAAACTAGGCTATTTTTAAACTAAGAGACTCTTATCTAAGTGGTCTTGTCTGATTTGAAGGAAACACAGCAAAGTCTAGTTGTAGTTTCCTAGACCTCTGAGATCTTTGAAGTGGTCAGTTATTTAGTGGGCAGCAGACAGCAGGACAGTAACATGAGGGCAAAATGTAGGAAGAGAAATGAGCATTATTGGAAGGAAATAATGTATGTTAGAGGACTGGAAATTGAGGAACTTATATAAGATCGGAAGAGAGAAATAGGAAGGTCATATGCATAATAGTACTTTATTAAACACCTTGTATGATTTGGGTCAAGATGCTGCTGGGTACTTAGTCTTCTGAGTGTTTTACAGTTAAAGAAGTATAGATAGGCTCAAGGAATAATTTTCCCATGGTTGCATAGAGCAGTTAAGAATTGAAATCAACGTTTAAAACCAGCTCTGTCTGACTCTAAAGCCTGAGATTTTTCTGGTAAGCCCCTGTAGAGAGTCCGCTAATAGATACTGTGGCATTAACTGTCCAGTCCCGTTTTCTTGCTATTATTTTTTGAACACTATCTTCAGAATTTTTTTTCATGTGAAAAGGAAATGTAATGCAATTATTTTAGAATCACTTTACAAGGGTTCGAATTCTGGCTCTGCTGCTTGCTAGCTTTTCATGTTATCTGTGTTACATAGCCTCTCTTCTTTGGTTTTCTCATCTGTAAAATAGGGATAATAATATGCTTCATAGAACAATATCATTATAGACTAGTGGAATGATGTATGGCACAGAACTCTTAAAGTAGTCTGCCTGTTAATACTCTGCCTTCTCTTTTGCTATGGTGGGTGAACTCTGCTGGTGCTCCTATCTTAAATCTACTTAGCCCTGCTTTTCTTTCTTTTCTGTCAACAAGTTTTCTCTCTCTTTGAGGCCATGCCCATCAACATACTGTTTGACAACTTGCTGTTGTCTGGGCTGTCATAAAAGAAACCCTCTTTTGGCCCTACTCTCTTCAGCAGCTGCCTTGTTTCTCTCCCTTTACTTGTGGCAAAGCTTCAGAAAGTTGCCTTATCTTCATAGTCTCCAATTTTTCTCCTTTGTTTTACTCTTGAATCCTTTCTGTTATGTTTTTGCTCCTATTTCTCTGTGGACTGCTCTTACTATGATCATCCGTGACTTCCACATTGCTGAATCCAGTGTTTAATTCTCATTTGTTATCCTGCTTGGTCTCTCAGCAACATTGGACATCACTAGTCACTTCATCCTTGAAATTCTGCACTTGCAATCTATCTAGGATACTATGTGTTTAGTTTACCTCCTAAGTTTATCTGTACCTTGTTAGTTGTTTTTTTTTTCCTAATTGACTTTGATCTCTGAACATTGCAATGTCCTGATCTCAGTGCATGGATCTATGTTTCTCATTATTTTTCTTTTTTTTTTCTCTTTCTCTCCTTTTCCATCCCTTTCTTTTTCCTTTTTTGTTTTTTAAATTTCTTTTTTAGTTATATGTAAACTAGGCAAGCTCATCTAGTCTCAGGACTTTAAAACCAGCTCTGTCTGACTCTAAAGCCTGAGATTTTTCTGGTAAGCCCCTGTAGAGAGTCCGCTAATAGATACTGTGGCATTAACTGTCCAGTCCCGTTTTCTTGCTATTATTTTTTGAACACTATCTTCAGAATTTTTTTTCATGTGAAAAGGAAATGTAATGCAATTATTTTAGAATCACTTTACAAGGGTTCGAATTCTGGCTCTGCTGCTTGCTAGCTTTTCATGTTATCTGTGTTACATAGCCTCTCTTCTTTGGTTTTCTCATCTGTAAAATAGGGATAATAATATGCTTCATAGAACAATATCATTATAGACTAGTGGAATGATGTATGGCACAGAACTCTTAAAGTAGTCTGCCTGTTAATACTCTGCCTTCTCTTTTGCTATGGTGGGTGAACTCTGCTGGTGCTCCTATCTTAAATCTACTTAGCCCTGCTGCTTTTCTTTCTTTTCTGTCAACAAGTTTTCTCTCTCTTTGAGGCCATGCCCATCAACATACTGTTTGACAACTTGCTGTTGTCTGGGCTGTCATAAAAGAAACCCTCTTTTGGCCCTACTCTCTTCAGCAGCTGCCTTGTTTCTCTCCCTTTACTTGTGGCAAAGCTTCAGAAAGTTGCCTTATCTTCATAGTCTCCAATTTTTCTCCTTTGTTTTACTCTTGAATCCTTTCTGTTATGTTTTTGCTCCTATTTCTCTGTGGACTGCTCTTACTATGATCATCCGTGACTTCCACATTGCTGAATCCAGTGTTTAATTCTCATTTGTTATCCTGCTTGGTCTCTCAGCAACATTGGACATCACTAGTCACTTCATCCTTGAAATTCTGCACTTGCAATCTATCTAGGATACTATGTGTTTAGTTTACCTCCTAAGTTTATCTGTACCTTGTTAGTTGTTTTTTTTTTTCCTAATTGACTTTGATCTCTGAACATTGCAATGTCCTGATCTCAGTGCATGGATCTATGTTTCTCATTATTTTTCTTTTTTTTTTCTCTTTCTCTCCTTTTCCATCCCTTTCTTTTTCCTTTTTTGTTTTTTAAATTTCTTTTTTAGTTATATGTAAACTAGGCAAGCTCATCTAGTCTCAGGACTTTAAATATTCTGTGGCTGATGATTCCCAAATTTATGTCTCTGGCCAAACTTCTCTGAATTCAGATTCATATCCAGCTGCTAGCTCTATACCTCCCCTGATGTAAAATAGATTTCTTTTTTTGTTTTTTATTTTTAGATTTATTTTTATTTGTTTATTTTTGGGCGGGGGTCGGGTTGGGGAGGGAGGGGAGCCGGTGGGCCACTTCTTTTTTTTTTTTTTTTTTTTTTAAAGATTTATTTATTTATTTATTTTGGTGGGGGTGGGGAGGGAGGGGAGCAGGCGGGCCACTTCTATTGGTCTTTCATTTGTCCATTTTCATCCATCTTTGTTCTTTGGCCTGTGTGGGCCTCCCATTGCAGTGGCCTCTGTTGTCACAGAGCACTGGCTCTGGGCGCATGCACTCCAGAGCTCCAGCTCGGTAATTGGACACATCGGTCCAGCCGCTTTGCGGCACATGGGATCTTCCCAGGCCAGGGATCGAACCGGCACCCCTTGCTCTGCCAGGTGGTGTCCTTACCCACTGGACCACCAGGGAAGCCCCGGGCCACTTCTATTGGTCTTTCATTTCTCTGTTTTCATCCGTCTTTGTTCTTTGGCTCCTGCGGGCCTCTCATCAAGGTGGCGTCTGTTGTCGCAGAGCGCCAGCTCTGGGCGCATGCGCTCCAGAGCTCCAGCTCGGTGATTGGACACATCAGTCTAGCCACTCCGCAGCACGTGGGATCTTCCCAGGCCCGGGATCGAACCGGCGCCCCTTGCAGTGCAAGGCGGTGTCCTTATCCACTGGACCACCAAGGGAAGCCCGATTTCTTAAGTTTAATGTATCAAAAAATGGAGCTAGCTAAGTGGGGTCACGGTACATCCCTTAAACTTACTCCTCTGGTAATCTCTCCATCTTAATGGAGAGTTAATCCTATCTTTCTGATTGTTCTGGCCCCCCGTCCTCTGTCATCCTTGATCCTTCTCTTTCTCTCCTACTTGTGTCTACTATTGTCTGAAACACATCGAAAATACAATCACCCTCACCTGCCACTTCACTTCAAGCTACCCACTGTCAGTATCCTGGCTGGGTTACTACGGTGGCCTGCTGACTGGTTACCCTGCTTCTGCTCTTCTTCGGAGTCTGTTCTCATCTTACCTGTCAGAATAAGCTTGTTAAAATAGCATTTAGGTGGGGCTTCCCTTGTGGCTCAGTGGATAAGAACCCGTCTGCCAATACAGGAGACACAGGTTTGATCCCTGATCCGGGAAGATCCCATATACCAGAGCAGCTAAACCCACACATCAACAAAGACCCAGCACAGCCAAAAATAAATAAATAAAAGTTTAAAAAATATATATCATTTAGGTTATATCACTCCTTTCTTAAAATGTCTCTTCCTGTTCTTCGGGAAGGGAAAACCTCATAATTTTTTTTGGCCTGTGTGGGCCTCCCATTGCAGTGGCCTCTGTTGTCACAGAGCACTGGCTCTGGGCGCATGCACTCCAGAGCTCCAGCTCGGTAATTGGACACATCGGTCCAGCCGCTTTGCGGCACATGGGATCTTCCCAGGCCAGGGATCGAACCGGCACCCCTTGCTCTGCCAGGTGGTGTCCTTACCCACTGGACCACCAGGGAAGCCCCGGGCCACTTCTATTGGTCTTTCATTTCTCTGTTTTCATCCGTCTTTGTTCTTTGGCTCCTGCGGGCCTCTCATCAAGGTGGCGTCTGTTGTCGCAGAGCGCCAGCTCTGGGCGCATGCGCTCCAGAGCTCCAGCTCGGTGATTGGACACATCAGTCTAGCCACTCCGCAGCACGTGGGATCTTCCCAGGCCCGGGATCGAACCGGCGCCCCTTGCAGTGCAAGGCGGTGTCCTTATCCACTGGACCACCAAGGGAAGCCCGATTTCTTAAGTTTAATGTATCAAAAAATGGAGCTAGCTAAGTGGGGTCACGGTACATCCCTTAAACTTACTCCTCTGGTAATCTCTCCATCTTAATGGAGAGTTAATCCTATCTTTCTGATTGTTCTGGCCCCCCGTCCTCTGTCATCCTTGATCCTTCTCTTTCTCTCCTACTTGTGTCTACTATTGTCTGAAACACATCGAAAATACAATCACCCTCACCTGCCACTTCACTTCAAGCTACCCACTGTCAGTATCCTGGCTGGGTTACTACGGTGGCCTGCTGACTGGTTACCCTGCTTCTGCTCTTCTTCGGAGTCTGTTCTCATCTTACCTGTCAGAATAAGCTTGTTAAAATAGCATTTAGGTGGGGCTTCCCTTGTGGCTCAGTGGATAAGAACCCGTCTGCCAATACAGGAGACACAGGTTTGATCCCTGATCCGGGAAGATCCCATATACCGCAGAGCAGCTAAACCCACACATCAACAAAGACCCAGCACAGCCAAAAATAAATAAATAAAAGTTTAAAAAATATATATCATTTAGGTTATATCACTCCTTTCTTAAAAATGTCTCTTCCTGTTCTTGAGTAAAACTGGACGTTCTCACAATGGCCTGTAAAATCCTACGTGATCTGGACATTCGTTGTGTCTTTTGGTCCTAGTTCTTACTGCTTTTCTGTTTTTTCACTTCATTCACACTGGTTTCCTTGCTGTTTCTTAGACACTAAGTATGCTTTTGCCTAAGGGCCTTTGAGTCACACTTTGCCCAGAATGCAGAGCTCTCTATATATTTAAAGGACATTTATCCAGATCTGTGATTGAAATTTTTAAAATGATATGTGTGGTCAATTTATGTGTGCAAGTTTGAATTTAAAAATTAGTGAGGGGCTTCCCTGGTGGTCCAGTGGGTAAGGACACCGCCTTGCAGTGCAAGGGGCGCCAGTACGATCCCTGGCCTGGGAAGATCCCACGTGCCGCGGAGCGGCTGGACTGATGTGTCCAATTACCGAGCTGGAGCTCTGGAGCGCATGTGCCCAGAGCCGGTTCTCTACGACAGCAGAGGCCACCGTGATGGGAGGCCCACACGGGCCAAAGAATGAAGATGGATGAAAATAGAGAAATGAAAGACCAATAGAAGTGGTCCGCCTGCCTCCTCCCTCCCCAACCCGCCCCCCCCATAAATAAATGATAAATATTAAAAAAAAAAATTAGTGAGTAGTAGTTTATGTGTTGAATACTTTAACATATTTTACTAGCTTAATCAAAGTTTTATTCTAGAAGTTCATGAATTTCTCAGTTAAGTAGGAGTTTTTAAGTGAACTAGGAATCTGTGACAGTGCTCACCTCTGAGATTCTCTAAATGCTGTGATCTAGCTTGGAAAGCATTACTGTTGTAGCTTCTTTCAGTTCGTGAAAGCCAGGTGACTGTCTCAAGGGTTTCCTAAAAAAAAAAAAAAATTAATAATAATAAGAAAGAATTGGAACCAACAATAGAGTAATGGAGATCTCAAGACCTTTCTGTAAGAGGACTTGGCATTTCAGCTTTTGAGTCAAAGAAATAGTGTCAGTGAAGGTTTTTCTCCGAACCCTGTCTGAACTATGTACTCTGTACAGATTTCTGATACTTGAGGGAGGATGAGTGGGTAGGTAGCAGTCGCTATAATATTTGCTATAAATGTTCTTTTTTTCAGATGATAGCTCTATGAAAGAAAAGCCAGCTGAAAAAAGTAAAGAGAAGAAAGTGGTCAAGCCAGTACGAAAAGTCCAAAAGGTAGCACAGTTATCAAGTCTAGAATGCAAAACAGGTTGGTTTTCTTACATATCAGGCCCATCTTAAAGTTACATATTAGTAAAGTGGCATCTACACAGAAATAAATGTTCCCATTACTTGACACACACAAAAATTAAGTATATTGTATGTATCATTATTTTGTATGTGTGTTTTATTTTTGTATAATTGACATATTTAGAATGTATAGTTTGATATATCTTCATATATGTATATACTCATGAAATACATGTACTGTGATACTGCACAATGCCCTCCCAAGTTTTTTCTATCATCGAATTAACCAGATTAAAGGTAATGATTTTTATTTAGAGAACTTTTATGTACAAAGGATGGCTTATAACAGTAGCTAAGTTCCTTCACTTATTCTTGTAAGAGAGCAAATATTGCACAAGAAAAATCTGGCAGTCCATGCCTAGTAATGGACTGAACTCTGAATAAATCAAGGTGGGGAAAAAAGAGTTCCTTAGTTTCATAATGATTAACATTGCAGGCTTGATCTAGATTGCCTGGGTTTACACTCTGTCAGGTCTAGCTTTGTTGCTTTGGTAAATGAGTTAAATGTAAATGTGTAAATGGGAAACCACTAGTTAGTTTTCTCATAGACTGTTGTGAGAACTAAAATAGTTAATACCAAAGGTACTCACAAAAATTAGTACCTGGTAACATGGTAAACAATTGTTAGGTGTAATTGTTCTACTACTGTTTGTTATTTCTAGCTATATTGAAAATGACTAGTATGTCATACTTAAGTCAGTGAGTAATTTGAGTCAGGAGAGTGGAGAAAGTTAGCAACTTGTAACTTTTCAGTTTGGAAACATTTAGACATGCATTCATTATGCAAATATTTTTGAGCACATGCTATATTTGAGGCCCTAAATATGGGGTATTCTAAGCTTAGACAATACAATGGTAAGCAGGATACATGACCCCTGCCCTCATAACCTTATCAGGAAAAGAGTAGATATGTAGTTACAATAAAGTGTCAATGAATGTCATAAATGTTCAAAGTCTTATGACAACGTGGAACTGGAGTAATGGGACACTGGTGGCTGACCAAGTGCTTGTCATAGACTAATCAGAAGAGTGGCAGGTAACTTGCTTTGTGGCACTCATTGTTAACTGTAGATGTCATACAAGAAAAACCCTGACTCTATACCAGTAAAAAATAAAATTTTATAGAAACATGAAGTACCTGTATATAAATTAAACTAATTCTTACATTGAAAAAGTATGAGTATTTTTCATTGGCTATTGTTCTCAGGGGCATAGTTTGAAATGAGGCCTCGGAAGCACCGTGACCTGTAAATACTGATCTTGGGTTGTATTTATCCAGTTCTTTGGTGGGCTTGTTCAGCCATGTGTGTCCTGTGACAGAGTCATTGAACTGTGCTAAAGCTGTTTTAACCATTTATCTATAGGAAAAGTTCTCTTTTTCTACCAGTGACTGTATGGGACTATTCCAGAAAGCTAGAATTTAGTAATAACCACCCAGCATTTTTGGGGTGCCAACATTTATAAATGACTACCTAGCGTATTCATGGTTACTTACTCTTTTTTTTTTTTAACTTTTATTTTGCTTTTAACTTTTACAGAGTTTTGTTGTTTACTGATATGTATGTTCCCAGATTAGTCATATGTATATCACCCCCATCCCACCCCCCCAGACCGTCACACAGCACTCCTGCAGGATCCCCTTTTCTCACAGAGCAATGACTATAGCTATTTTCTTCACATGTGATAGTACCGGTTTTCATGCTACTTCCTTTACACCTCCCACCCACTGTTCATTCCCCACAATGTCCATATGTCTACTGTCCATGTCTGTTTTTCCATCGCTTCACTGCATTTGGTTACTTGCTCTTGATTCGGAAAATTAAGCTGGAATTGAAGAGAAGACTGTTCATTCATTATGCAAATATTTTGAGCACATAGAGCCCTAAATATGGGGTATTCTAAGCTTAGACAATACAATGGTAAGCAGGATACATGACCCCTGCCCTCATAACCTTATCAGGAAAAGAGTAGATATGTAGTTACAATAAAGTGTCAATGAATGTCATAAATGTTCAAAGTCTTATGACAACGTGGAACTGGAGTAATGGGACACTGGTGGCTGACCAAGTGCTTGTCATAGACTAATCAGAAGAGTGGCAGGTAACTTGCTTTGTGGCACTCATTGTTAACTGTAGATGTCATACAAGAAAAACCCTGACTCTATACCAGTAAAAAATAAAATTTTATAGAAACATGAAGTACCTGTATATAAATTAAACTAATTCTTACATTGAAAAAGTATGAGTATTTTTCATTGGCTATTGTTCTCAGGGGCATAGTTTGAAATGAGGCCTCGGAAGCACCGTGACCTGTAAATACTGATCTTGGGTTGTATTTATCCAGTTCTTTGGTGGGCTTGTTCAGCCATGTGTGTCCTGTGACAGAGTCATTGAACTGTGCTAAAGCTGTTTTAACCATTTATCTATAGGAAAAGTTCTCTTTTTCTACCAGTGACTGTATGGGACTATTCCAGAAAGCTAGAATTTAGTAATAACCACCCAGCATTTTTGGGATGCCAACATTTATAAATGACTACCTAGCGTATTCATGGTTACTTACTCTTTTTTTTTTTTAACTTTTATTTTGCTTTTAACTTTTACAGAGTTTTGTTGTTTACTGATATGTATGTTCCCAGATTAGTCATATGTATATCACCCCCATCCCACCCCTCCAGACCGTCACACAGCACTCCTGCAGGATCCCCTTTTCTCACAGAGCAATGACTATAGCTATTTTCTTCACATGTGATAGTACCGGTTTTCATGCTACTTCCTTTACACCTCCCACCCACTGTTCATTCCCCACAATGTCCATATGTCTACTGTCCATGTCTGTTTTTCCATCGCTTCACTGCATTTGGTTACTTGCTCTTGATTCGGAAAATTAAGCTGGAATTGAAGAGAAGACTGTTCTTTCATTTTGCTTAAGAATATAAAGTATCTTGCAACTTGAGCAATAGACTTAAAATCTTTTAAATATTTTAGATAGACTGTTGAAAGCTAATAACAAGGTACAAAAGCATTTCTAAAGTAAATAATACACATTTAGAGCTCATGTTTTTTAATAATAGATGTTTTCATTAAAACTGTACTTTCATTTACACTTTTAAATGGAATTCTAAGTACTTCTTAAAAATTCTAGATACAATCAAATAGTACCACAGAAAGCTTGGAAAATAGAAGAAAAGAGACAAAAACCTTAAAGGACTGGTAGTTTTGTGTATTTCCTTACATTACCTTTTTTTTCTTCTATTTTTCTTTTTTCTTTTTTTTTTTAAATTTTTGCCTCTTTTATTGGTTTGTATTTTTTTATTTTCATCGATCTTTATTCTTTGGCCCATGTGGGGCTCCATTGCAGTGGCCTCTTTCGTTGCAGAGCACCAGCTCTGGGTGCATGCGCTCCAGAGTGCTGTCTCATAATTGGACACAGCAGTTCAGCTGCTCTGCAGCATGTGGGATCTTCCTGGGCCAGGAATCAAACTGGTGCCCCTTCTACTGCAAGGCAGACTCTCTACCCACTAGACCACCAGGGAAGCCCCATACATTGCTTTTAAAATCAGTAGTAGGTGATTATAGTCATTGTGTCCATAAAATTTTATCTTTTTCTCTTAGCATCTTAGGACAACAACATTTCTGTTATTTCTTATAGAAATTGTAATTTGAAATGGTCACAAAGCATGCCTCCTATAGAAATATAGTTTACCTAGCATTCAATATTTAAGTTACTTCAGATATTATAATAATTATACAGTGAACATTTTCTTTTTTTAATTTTTGGATGTATTTCGATTACTTGGCCTATTTGATTAAGGGAAATGAGCACGATGACATATAATACTATTTTTAAAAAAGCTATATCCATTGGTATTTCAACAAGAGTACTAGAAGTGATTATTATAATTTTACCAGCTTTGGCTGTGAATGTAAAAGTATTATTTTCTAATTTAGTTAGGTTTAAAGTGCTACTCTGTTATCTTCATTTCTGTTACATTTCTTACATTGTTTTGCATTTAAACACTTTTACATATTTCAGTTTTTTCAAAACAGTTTCTATTTTGTAAATGCTCTTTCATGGCATTTTTTTGTTTTTTTAAGTTAAAGTCTGTTTTGAAATAATGGCCTAATTTAAAAAAAAATTTTTTTAATTAAAGCTGAAGCTAGGGGTTTCCCTGGTAGCTCAGTGTTGAAGAGTTCTCCTGCCAATGCAGGAGACACGGGTTCGATCTCTGATCCAGGAAGATCCCACATGCTGCAGAACATCTAAGCCTGTGTGCCACAACTATTGATCCTGTGCTCTAGAGCCTCGGAGGCACAACTTTTGAGCCCATGTGCCACAATTATTGAAGCACGTGTGCCCTGGAGCCCACCTTCCACAACGAGCGAAGTCACTGCAACAAGAAGCCTGTTCACCTCAATTGAAGAGTAGCCTCCACTCCCTGCAGGTAGAGAAGAACCTGCAGCAGCAGTGAAAACCCAGAATAGCCAAAAATAAAGAAAGAAAAAAAAAAATTAAAAAAAAGAAGCTGGCGCTAACAAATGAAAATTTTTTCTCTTGATAAACAGTTATATTTATTGGAGTAACTTTTATTTTTATGAATTTCTATAATAAGGGCAGCTTAAAGCACTGATATTTGCTGAATGGCACCGTTTTATGTATTTAGAAGTAGTGTGTAGTTTTGTTATATGTCTATAAAATATAATGTGAAATTCATTGTTCAACCATCCCCTTCAGAGGTAATCACTACTAACTATTTGTTATATGTTTCCTTAGATTTTTTTGTATGCTTAGCGCTCACTCAGGAGGCATACCTTTTACCATGTGTCAGGTATTGTGCTAGTTTTGGTGAACCAAATACTTATAGTTAAGACATATTTTTTATTCTGTGTCAAACTGGTTCTTAACGTTCCAGAATTCATTAATATTTGGCACTTAACTTTGAAAGCATTTTACACTTGGTATTTGGGTGTGTGAGTAAATCAGAATTTAAACAGACTGTTAATTGATTTGAGGAACTTAAGTTTAAAAGTAAAATTAGGTTGTAAACTTTTTGACTTTGACATAAGATAAGCAAAAGATTAATTACAAATACCTGTATGGTTAAGTCAGAGGTACTTCTTAGAGCTAAACTTTTAGTTTTAAATTCACTATGCCTATGTTTCTTTCTCTTTTTTTTTCTCTTTTTTTTTAGGTAGCAGTCATCTGATAAGTACATCTTCTTGGCGAGATGGGCAAAAATTAGTAAAGAAGATCTTGGGTCCTGCGCCTAGATTAGAGCAAAAAGAGCGAAGAACGGCCTCAAGTGACAGAAGTGGAAGAGAAAGAACAGCTAAATCTGGTGAGTAATTAAATTACTCAGTCATTAAAATTGTTGAGCGAAGCAGTTAAAAGTTGCTTGTGTAAGTACTTTGAGAGGTGAAAATAGACTCTTTTAAGAAGCACGTGTGCCCTGGAGCCCACCTTCCACAACGAGCGAAGTCACTGCAACAAGAAGCCTGTTCACCTCAATTGAAGAGTAGCCTCCACTCCCTGCAGGTAGAGAAGAACCTGCAGCAGCAGTGAAAACCCAGAATAGCCAAAAATAAAGAAAGAAAAAAAAAAATTAAAAAAAAGAAGCTGGCGCTAACAAATGAAAATTTTTTCTCTTGATAAACAGTTATATTTATTGGAGTAACTTTTATTTTTATGAATTTCTATAATAAGGGCAGCTTAAAGCACTGATATTTGCTGAATGGCACCGTTTTATGTATTTAGAAGTAGTGTGTAGTTTTGTTATATGTCTATAAAATATAATGTGAAATTCATTGTTCAACCATCCCCTTCAGAGGTAATCACTACTAACTATTTGTTATATGTTTCCTTAGATTTTTTTGTATGCTTAGCGCTCACTCAGGAGGCATACCTTTTACCATGTGTCAGGTATTGTGCTAGTTTTGGTGAACCAAATACTTATAGTTAAGACATATTTTTTATTCTGTGTCAAACTGGTTCTTAACGTTCCAGAATTCATTAATATTTGGCACTTAACTTTGAAAGCATTTTACACTTGGTATTTGGGTGTGTGAGTAAATCAGAATTTAAACAGACTGTTAATTGATTTGAGGAACTTAAGTTTAAAAGTAAAATTAGGTTGTAAACTTTTTGACTTTGAC
Organism: Tragulus kanchil; assembly: GCA_022376925.1. Classification (NCBI taxonomy): domain Eukaryota; kingdom Metazoa; phylum Chordata; class Mammalia; order Artiodactyla; family Tragulidae; genus Tragulus; species Tragulus kanchil. The sequence goes on along the minus strand of JAIOJX010000024.1, from coordinate 24,007,786 downwards.
ATAAGATAAGCAAAAGATTAATTACAAATACCTGTATGGTTAAGTCAGAGGTACTTCTTAGAGCTAAACTTTTAGTTTTAAATTCACTATGCCTATGTTTCTTTCTCTTTTTTTTTCTCTTTTTTTTTAGGTAGCAGTCATCTGATAAGTACATCTTCTTGGCGAGATGGGCAAAAATTAGTAAAGAAGATCTTGGGTCCTGCGCCTAGATTAGAGCAAAAAGAGCGAAGAACGGCCTCAAGTGACAGAAGTGGAAGAGAAAGAACAGCTAAATCTGGTGAGTAATTAAATTACTCAGTCATTAAAATTGTTGAGCGAAGCAGTTAAAAGTTGCTTGTGTAAGTACTTTGAGAGGTGAAAATAGACTCTTTTAAGAAGACTCTTAAGATTTTGCTTTATAATTGTGAATGTAGCTTGAAAAAGAAGAAGTGTTCTGTTGGGCTTGTCTGTTTCCATATATAGATGTTATGTTGATCCTTATTAAGAATTCTGTTTGTGTTATATTAATTATATTTATTTGTCATTCTGAGTAAATAGCAAGGCATCATGTAATCAAATCCTATTAAACTATTAGGGACCTCTAGAGAATCAAGTCTAATCTGTCTTATCTCCACAGATGCAAATACAAGTAGACATTCACAAGGTTGTGTTTTTTTTTTTTTTTTTTTTTATTTATCTTTTTTTGGAGGGTGGGGTGGAGAGGGAGGGGGATGGGCGGGCCACTTCAGTTGGTCTTTCATTTCTCTATTTTCATCCGTCTTTGTTCTTTGGCTCCTGTGGGCCTCCCATTGCGGTGGTCACTGTCGTTGCAGAGCACCGGCTCTGGGCGCAAATGCGCCAGAGCTCCGGCTCGGTAATTGGACACATCGGTCCAGCCATTCCGCGGCACGTGGGATCTTCCCAGGCCATGGATCCAACCGGCGCCCCTTTCACTGCAAGGCGGTGTCTTTACCCACTGGACCACCAGGGAAGCCCCAGGTTGTGTTTTTTTATGTGTTTGTTTGAAAGATTGAAAAACAGAGCCTGAGGGGGAAATGAATTTTCTCAAAGGTATGCAGTCAGTGGGTGACAAAATTTGATCTTGATCTTGACCCTCAGGTTCATTGCTGTTCTCCTCTTGAAGTGTCTTAAAGTGGCATTTGAAATAACTAGTACTTTTTCATAAACACTAATTTTGGAAAATGGAATATAAATGCCTACCAGACAGCTTTCCTTTTCAATAGAAAAAAATTACCTAAATTTGAGCTTTTGGAATGGACTCAGTAAGAAATGCTATTTGATATATAGAAGTTAATACGTATTTTGTGTTTGCTCTTTTTGTCTGACTTATAAATAAACTCACACCATCCTCAGTGTAAAGTTAAGCCATATCAACAAACGTATAGGTGATAAAATGATTGGTTTTTGATATACGTACTTTTTTCTATTTTCATTGGAAAGTTGTGGCAGCCTAACATCAGTTTTTTAGCAGCTGTTTTGGGGGTTTGGGGAGGGAAATAAATAGTAACATTAAATATGCATATGGGAGAGAACTAGTATTTCTGTATTAATAGATAATATTAATAATTATTAAGAGTTGTACAGGGGCTTCCCCTGGTGGTCCAGCGGGTAAGGATACCGCCTTGCAGTGCAAGGGGCGCCGGTTCGATCCATGGCCTGGGAAGATCCCATGTGCCCCGGAGCGGCTGGACCGATGTGTCCAATTACCGAGCCGGAGCTCTGGGGCGCGTGCGCCCAGAGCTGGCTCTCTGCAAAGACAGAGGCCACCGCGATGGGCGGCCCACAGGAGCCAAAGAACAAAGACGGATGAAAAATAGAGGAATGAAAGACCGATAGAAGTGGCTCGCCTGTTCCCCTCCCTCCCCAACCCGACGCCTGCCCTAAATAAATAAATAAATAAATAAATCTTTAAAAAACAACAACAACAAAAAGAGTTGTACATGACTGAGCAACTTTCACTATGCTATTATTAATAGTTAAATAGTTACATCAACAGCAAGATCTATCCTTATTTCAGAAATATTAAAAGATGCACTTTTTAAAAATACTGAGGAAGTATTGTTTCTACAGAGTATCGAAATTCTTCTCCTACTGTCTTTCTTTTCTTTTAAAATATTCTTTAGAAGCCTTTATAAGATATTTGAGTTTAAGATAAAGTGAAATTTCCCAATTTTTTCCTTAATGCATTGAATCTTAGGAATGAATATAGAATTTTCATACTTTGCAGGGGGTCATATTGGAAGAGCAGAGTCGGATCCCAGATTGGATGTGTCACATAGACATCGTCCACAAAACTCAGAACGTTCAAGAAGTAGAGCTCGGTCAGAAAATAATGTAAAGAAAGTAGCTCCATCTCTTCCAGATAATAAACAGGAGGAAAATGCTGCCTTAAATAAGGACTTTTTACCTGTTGAAATTCGTGGAATTCTTGATGACCTCCAGCTGGATTCAGCAGCTCAGGCTATAAGGCAAGAGACAGGAGAGTTACAGAATCAAAAGTCATCAACATCCATACAGGCTTCTAGGAGTCATAGCCCAATAAAAAGAAAACCTGACAAAATAACAGCAAATGAAGATCCCCCTGTTATTTCTAAAAAACGTCACTATGATACAGATGAGGTACGACAGTACATTGTTAGACAGCAGGAAGAAAGGAAGAGAAAGCAAAATGAGGAGAAGAAGGCCCAAAAGGAGGCCACTGAGCAGAAGAACAAACGATTACAAGAGCTCTACCGAAAACAGAAAGAAGCCTTCGCTAAAGTGAAAAATGTACCTCCTTCTGAGCCTTCAGCAAGTAGTAGACGACTACAGGAAACTTACTCCAAATTGCTTCTGGAAAAGTCATTGCTTGAAGAGCCAGCTCATCAACATGTTACACAGGAAGCACAGGTAATGGTAGTGACAGAAATATAAAGGGAAGTAATTCATGGTTAGGGAAGGCTTACTTGCTATACTGTTAAAAAATAGCTTACCATTCCTAATATTCAGACATAATGCTCAGACAGTGTTTATCATAATGATGGCCTTTCATGAAGTTAATTCTGTATGCAGAATCATTTGATAAATACGACTGAAAATAAGTAGTCAGTCTGTTTCCTGGAGTGATTGTTGATCTGTCCTGTTGTTAGTTATATTCTTGCCTAGTTTTTATTGTATACTGGGCAAAGTTAGACTCTGTTAATAATGAGAAACCTAGTTTGATAATCTTTACTGAAATTAGAGAATATTCTACCATAGTATGCTAGTTTTATGAGTATTGTTACTGTTTTTAAGGATAATAAGAATAACATTCGAGTGCCATGTGCCACATGGCCGTTTTTAAAGCTTTATAGGCTTAAGTTTTAGTAAATCCTCACAACTGAGAAGGAGAGGTACTCCTACTGAGGTTTAGGTTTATTTCCTCCAAAGTACACAGTGAATTTTAGGTGCCCTTGTTGGGTTTCAGGTGTAATTTTGCTGTTAACCACAATGGCTGCTTTTAAGACAGACTAAATTTAAATTGGTTTTATTTGAGAGGAAAAATCTCCTGCATTTCGTGGTCTTTGTAAAGCTGAAGTGACTTAATATTTATCTTATGTGCTTCTTGAATGTGTCTTTATGATGGGAGTCAGATAAATATATCCTTTCCTTCTAGGCCAGACCAGGGTATCAGCCATCTGGAGAATCTGACAAGGAGAACAAAGTACAGGAACGTCCCCCAAGCGCATCTTCCAGTAGTGACATGTCTCTGTCAGAACCTCCACAGCCTCTCGCCAGGTAAAAGAGGAGAATGAGAGATGATTAAGGTTCTTTCTTTCTGTGATATTTAGTATAGTGGTCTGTGCTCCATGAATTTTGTTTATTGACCTTTGTGTGAGCAAGAGGTTTATTTAGAAATTGGTTAATGTCTTCTAATGGGCACTTAAACATGGTATACATCTGTACTAATTGCATGTCTGCCCTACTCTGTTTAATTTTTCCTTGATCTTTAATATTTGGTGTAAATATCACTTCCTTCTGGTGATCACGTGCAGTTGGAAGTACTCTTGCCTTCTCTGACCTCGACACATGATAAAAGTTTGTTGCATAAGTGAATCACGGTGAAATTAATATTTTTAAGTATTTGTGTTGAATATTTTTTAAAAGGTGTTTCTGTATTCATTTTATTCAAAATTTCTTCGTATACTCTTATATCAACATATCTTCTCAAAAACTATATTTGGAGATAGGTATGAATGCAAAAGGACTAAGAGGGAATTTGGTATGAATTCAGATTGGTGACTGAGGACTCTTTTACCTTACATTAAGAAAAAGATTTTTTGTAATGTTTGCAATAAAGTAAAACAAACAGAAAAGCAAACCTATTTGTCCATAAAGGTTAAGATGATTTTCAGATTGCGTGGTTGTAAATTATACCTGTGAGATAATCATTTTCATAAGAGAAAGATTTTTGTAATTATTTGTGGACAAACAAATAAAAATCAAGTCACATACCATTTTGTCAGAATTTATTTCCTCCAAAGTACACAGGTTTGGCCCTTGTTGGGTTTCAGGTGTAATTTTGCTGTTAACCACAATGGCTGCTTTTAAGACAGACTAAATTTAAATTGGTTTTATTTGAGAGGAAAAATCTCCTGCATTTCGTGGTCTTTGTAAAGCTGAAGTGACTTAATATTTATCTTATGTGCTTCTTGAATGTGTCTTTATGATGGGAGTCAGATAAATATATCCTTTCCTTCTAGGCCAGACCAGGGTATCAGCCATCTGGAGAATCTGACAAGGAGAACAAAGTACAGGAACGTCCCCCAAGCGCATCTTCCAGTAGTGACATGTCTCTGTCAGAACCTCCACAGCCTCTCGCCAGGTAAAAGAGGAGAATGAGAGATGATTAAGGTTCTTTCTTTCTGTGATATTTAGTATAGTGGTCTGTGCTCCATGAATTTTGTTTATTGACCTTTGTGTGAGCAAGAGGTTTATTTAGAAATTGGTTAATGTCTTCTAATGGGCACTTAAACATGGTATACATCTGTACTAATTGCATGTCTGCCCTACTCTGTTTAATTTTTCCTTGATCTTTAATATTTGGTGTAAATATCACTTCCTTCTGGTGATCACGTGCAGTTGGAAGTACTCTTGCCTTCTCTGACCTCGACACATGATAAAAGTTTGTTGCATAAGTGAATCACGGTGAAATTAATATTTTTAAGTATTTGTGTTGAATATTTTTTAAAAGGTGTTTCTGTATTCATTTTATTCAAAATTTCTTCGTATACTCTTATATCAACATATCTTCTCAAAAACTATATTTGGAGATAGGTATGAATGCAAAAGGACTAAGAGGGAATTTGGTATGAATTCAGATTGGTGACTGAGGACTCTTTTACCTTACATTAAGAAAAAGATTTTTTGTAATGTTTGCAATAAAGTAAAACAAACAGAAAAGCAAACCTATTTGTCCATAAAGGTTAAGATGATTTTCAGATTGCGTGGTTGTAAATTATACCTGTGAGATAATCATTTTCATAAGAGAAAGATTTTTGTAATTCTTTGTGGATAAACAAATAAAAATCAAGTCACATACCAGTTTTGGTTTAATGTGCAGACAATCCTCTCACCCCTTTGCTACCACCTCATTACCCCCGCGAGAGAATAATAATTTTGATAGAAAGAGCTAACGTTTATTGTTTGTTAGATTTCAGGCACTGGTCTAAATACTTTGCATATATCATTCTATTTAATCTTTGTAAATTCTTTGAATTCTCTGTTATTACTATTCAGTTGCTAGTCGTATCCATCTCTTTGCAACCCCATGGACTAAAACATGCCAGACTTCCCTGTCCTTCCCTATCTCCCAGAGTTTACTCAGACTCATGTCCATTGATCTCAATTATTTTATGCTTAAAAGCACAACATTTCTTTCCCTTGGCCTTCATTCTCCGTCATTCCACTAGGTAGAAAACTCCAAATTACACATCTGAACTTCCAGGACCTTGCAGATAAGCTGAAAAGTTAGTTTCCTTGGCCAGCAGAGTTCATTCTTCTCAATCTATACCTATTGAACTTTATATATCTTTGTATTAGTGCTTAGTGACATTGTGTTTAGCTGTTTGTTAACCTCATCCCTGCTAGATCTTCTGAAACTGAAGTGTAAGCATTAGGTCTTAATTGGATCACATCTGTCCATTTTTGTGTACTGCTGTTCTTCTACTGTTAATATAGAGCCTGACACAAAATTATCATTCTAAATGCTTGAATATAAAGATCTTGGATTTTTGCTCAGCAGTACCTTTTTTTTTATCACTTGCTTTATATTTCCATTACTACCAATTTAGTTTGGGCACTGATAACTTCACACCTTGCATTTGTTATAGTGTGTATTCTGTGGCATAGAATCTATTCACTAGTCTTCCTTTATTCTACTTTCATAGTAAACCTTCAGTATAAAAGATTGCTACAACATAAGCTTCCACCAAACCATACATGACATGCTTTTCATTTCTGTTATTACCCTTGGTTACTCTCTTCCAGATGGCTTTTTGAACTTAATTGGTAGAACTTCACGTTTATTCATACTTGTTTGGTCTAAGGTTGCAGCATATCTAAATAACTTTGAGTCATAATTTGATAGTTTGTTGGGTTAACCATGCCTCCTAGCTTTCTGTCATCCACAAATTTGATAAGGACATCTCCATCTCATCATCCAAAAATAATGGATAAGACCAAAGACAAAGGCTGATGTTTTGTTTCCCTAAGGATCTTCTTAGGGAAACAGTAGATAATTGGATTAAAGATCTACTGAACATGGCCTTGCCCACCAGAACAAGATCCAGCTTTCCTCACAGCCAGTTCCTCCCAACAGGAAGCTTCCACAATTTATCCATCAGAGGGCAGACAGAATAAAAAGCACATTCACAGGAAACTAACCAAACTGATCATATGATCACAGCCATGTCTGTCTCAATGAAACCATGAGCTGTGCCATGTAGGTCCACCCAAGATGGATGGGTCATGGTGGAGAGTTCTGACAAAATGTGGTCCACTGGAGAAGGGAATGGCAAACCACTTCAGTATTCTTGCCATGAGAACCCCATGAACAGCATGAAAAGGCAAAAAAAAGATGTGACACTGAACGATGAACTCTCCAGGTCAGAGATTGGTAGATGCCCAAAATGCTACTGGAGAAGAGCAGAAAAATAGCTCCAGAAGGAATGAAAAGGTTGAGCCAAAGCAGAAACAACGCCCAGTTGTGGATATGTCTGGTAGTAAAAGTAAAGTCTGATGCTTCAGAGAACAATATTGCATTGGAACCTGGAATGTTCGGTCCATGAATCAAGGTAAATTGGAAGTGGTCAAACAGGAGATGGCAAGAATGAATGAACATTGACATTTTAGGAATAAGTGAATTAAAATGGACAAGAATGGGCAAATTTAACTCAGATGACCAGTATATACACTACTGTGGGCAAGAATCCCTTCAAAGAAACAGAGTAGCCCTCATAGTCAACAAAAGAGTTCAAAATGCAGTACTTGGGTGCAATCTCCAAAACGACAAAATGATCTCAGTTCGTTTCCAAGGCACACCATTCAGTATCACAGTAATCCAAGTCAGCATCCAACTACTGATGCTGAAGAAGCTGAAGTTAAACGGTTCTATGAAGCCCTAAAAGATCTTCTATAACTGACACCAAAAAAAGATGTCCTTTTCATCACCGGGGACTGGAATGCAAAAGTAGGAAGTCAAGAGATACCTGGAGTAACAGACAAATTTGACCTTGGAGTACAAAATGAAGCAGGGCAAAGGCTAACAGAGTTTTGCCAGGAGAAGGCACTGATCATAGCAGAGATCCTCTTCCAGTGACACAAGAGACAATGCTACACATGGACATCACCAGATAGTCAATACTGTAATCAGATTAATTTTTTGCAGCTGAAGATGGAGAAGCTCTATACAGTCAGCAAAAACAATATGTGGAGCTGACTGTGGCACAGATCATGAGCTCCTTATTGCACAAAGCAGACTTGAATTGGATAAAGCAGGGAAAACCACTAGGCCATTCAGGTATGACCTAAATCAAATCCCTTATGATTATACAGTGAAAGTGACAAATAGATTCAAAGGATTAGATCTGATAGAGAGCTTGAAGAACTATGAATGGAGGTTCTTAACATTGTATAGGAAGCAGTGATCAAAACCATCCCCAAGAGAAAGAAATGCAGAAAGGCAAAATGGTTATTGGAGGAGGCCTTTCAAATAGCTGAGAAAAGAAGAGATGCTAAAGGCAAAGGAGAAAAGGAAAGATACACCTGTCTGAATGCAGAGTTCCAGAGAATAGCAAGGAGAGATAAGAAAGCCTTCTGAGCCAAAGCAGAAACAACGCCCAGTTGTGGATATGTCTGGTAGTAAAAGTAAAGTCTGATGCTTCAGAGAACAATATTGCATTGGAACCTGCAATGTTAAATTCATGAATCAAGGTAAATTGGAAGTGGTCAAACAGGAGATGGCAAGAATGAACATCGACATTTTAGGAATCAGTGAATTAAAATGGGCAGGGATGGGCGAATTTAATTCAGATGACCATTATATCTACTACTGTGGGCAAGAATCCCTTAGAAAAACTGGAGTAGCCCTCATAGTCAACAAAAGAGTTCAAAATGCAATACTTGGGTGCAGTCTAAAAAAGCCCAGCATGATCTCAGTTCATTTCCAAGGCAAACCATTCAGTATCAACAGTAATCCAAGTCAGCATCCAACTACTGATGCTGAAGAAGCTGAAGTTAAACGGTTCTATGAAGCCCTAAAAGATCTTCTATAACTGACACCAAAAAAAGATGTCCTTTTCATCACCGGGGACTGGAATGCAAAAGTAGGAAGTCAAGAGATACCTGGAGTAACAGACAAATTTGACCTTGGAGTACAAAATGAAGCAGGGCAAAGGCTAACAGAGTTTTGCCAGGAGAAGGCACTGATCATAGCAGAGATCCTCTTCCAGTGACACAAGAGACAATGCTACACATGGACATCACCAGATAGTCAATACTGTAATCAGATTAATTTTTTGCAGCTGAAGATGGAGAAGCTCTATACAGTCAGCAAAAACAATATGTGGAGCTGACTGTGGCACAGATCATGAGCTCCTTATTGCACAAAGCAGACTTGAATTGGATAAAGCAGGGAAAACCACTAGGCCATTCAGGTATGACCTAAATCAAATCCCTTATGATTATACAGTGAAAGTGACAAATAGATTCAAAGGATTAGATCTGATAGAGAGCTTGAAGAACTATGAATGGAGGTTCTTAACATTGTATAGGAAGCAGTGATCAAAACCATCCCCAAGAGAAAGAAATGCAGAAAGGCAAAATGGTTATTGGAGGAGGCCTTTCAAATAGCTGAGAAAAGAAGAGATGCTAAAGGCAAAGGAGAAAAGGAAAGATACACCTGTCTGAATGCAGAGTTCCAGAGAATAGCAAGGAGAGATAAGAAAGCCTTCTGAAGTGAACAGTGCAAAGAAATAGAGGAAAACTAGAGAATGGGAAAGGCTATAGATCTCTGTAAGAAAATTAGAGATACCAAGGAAACATTCATGCAAAGATAGGCCCAATAAAGAACAGGAATTGTATGGACCTGACAGAAGCAGAAGATACTAAAAAGAGGTGGAAAGAATATGCAGAAGAACTATACAAAAAAGATCTTAATGAGCCAGATGACCATGATGGTGTGATCACTCACCTAGAGCCAGACATCTTTGTGTGCAAAGTCCAGTGTACCCTAGGAAGCATTGCTACCAACAGAGCTAGTGGAGGTGATAGAATCCCAGCTGAGCTATTTAAAATATTAAGAGATGATGCTGTTAAAATACTACTCTCAATATGCCAACAAATTTGAAAAACTCAGCAGTGACTGGCAAAGGTCTGTTTTCATTCTTGTACCAAAGAAGGGAAATGCCAAAGAAAGTTCAGACTATCATACCATTGTGCTCATTTCTCAGACCACCATATCTGCTTCCTGTGAAACCTGTATGCAGGACAAGAAGGCAACAGATAGAACCAGGCATGGAACAGTGGACTGGTCCCAAACTGGGAAAGGAGTACGTCAAGGCTGTACATTGTCACCCTGCTTGTTTAATTTATATGCAGAGTGCATCAAGTGAAATCCCGGTCTGGATAAAGCAGAAGCTGGAATCAAGATTGCTGGGAGAAATACCAATAACCTCAGGTATGCAGATGATACCACTCTTATGCAGAAAGTGAGGAGGAACTAAAGAGCCTCTTGATGAAGGTGAAAGAGGAGAGTGAAAAAGCTGGCCTGAAACTCAACATTCAGAAAACGAAGATTGTGGCATCTGGTCCCATCACTTCATGGCAAATAGGTGGGCAAACAATGGAAATAGTGACAGACTTTTTTTCTTGGACTCCAAGATCACTGCAGATGGTAACTGCAGTCATGAAGTTAAAAGGTGTTTGCTTCTTGGAAGAAAAGCTGTGACAGACCTAGACAGTGTATTCAAAAGCAGAGACATCACTTTGCTGATGTAAGTCCGTATAGTCAAAGCTATGGTTTTTCCAGTAGTCATGTATGAATGTGAGAGTTGGACCATAAAGAAGACTGAGCACTGAAGAATTGATACCTTTGAACTGTGGTATTCGAGAAGGCTCTTGAGAGTCCCTTGGACTGCAAGGAGATCAAACCAGTCATTCCTAAAGGAGATCAACCCTGAATGTGCATTGGAAGGACTGATGGTGAAGCTGAAGCTCTGATACTTTGGCTGCCTGAAGTGGAGAGGCAGCTCATTGGAAAATAGTCTGATGTTCGTAAAAATAGAAGGCAGAATGAGAAGGGGATGACAGAGGACGAGGTGGTTGGATGACATCACTGAGTTGATGGACATGAGTTTGAGGAAGCTCTGTGAAATGGTGAAGGACAGAGAAACCTGGCTTGCTCCAGTCCATGGGGTCTCAAAGAGTTGGACACAACTGAGCGACTGAACTGAACTGAAGGATCTTAATAGTTAACACTAGTTAACACCAGTTTTTCATGAAGTAGATTGTATTAATCTCATTTCTTTAGATTGCACAATATTAAATATAACTGTGTGATGCTTATTAAATATGTTGATTATAGTAATATGCTGTCATCTTAAGCATTTCTCTTTTATATAACACTATTTTTAAAAAGGGAAAGGTAGAGCCACAATTGTAAAACGTTTTGTCTATAGAGTTTCAAGGGTAACCAAAATTCAATGCCTGTCACCCTGCTTGTTTAATTTATATGCAGGGGATTGCCTGGATAAAGCAGAAGCTGGAATCAAGATTGCTGGGAGAAATACCAATAACCTCAGGTATGCAGATGATACCACTCTTATGCAGAAAGTGAGGAGGAACTAAAGAGCCTCTTGATGAAGGTGAAAGAGGAGAGTGAAAAAGCTGGCCTGAAACTCAACATTCAGAAAACGAAGATTGTGGCATCTGGTCCCATCACTTCATGGCAAATAGGTGGGCAAACAATGGAAATAGTGACAGACTTTTTTTCTTGGACTCCAAGATCACTGCAGATGGTAACTGCAGTCATGAAGTTAAAAGGTGTTTGCTTCTTGGAAGAAAAGCTGTGACAGACCTAGACAGTGTATTCAAAAGCAGAGACATCACTTTGCTGATGTAAGTCCGTATAGTCAAAGCTATGGTTTTTCCAGTAGTCATGTATGAATGTGAGAGTTGGACCATAAAGAAGACTGAGCACTGAAGAATTGATACCTTTGAACTGTGGTATTCGAGAAGGCTCTTGAGAGTCCCTTGGACTGCAAGGAGATCAAACCAGTCATTCCTAAAGGAGATCAACCCTGAATGTGCATTGGAAGGACTGATGGTGAAGCTGAAGCTCTGATACTTTGGCTGCCTGAAGTGGAGAGGCAGCTCATTGGAAAATAGTCTGATGTTCGTAAAAATAGAAGGCAGAATGAGAAGGGGATGACAGAGGACGAGGTGGTTGGATGACATCACTGAGTTGATGGACATGAGTTTGAGGAAGCTCTGTGAAATGGTGAAGGACAGAGAAACCTGGCTTGCTCCAGTCCATGGGGTCTCAAAGAGTTGGACACAACTGAGCGACTGAACTGAACTGAAGGATCTTAATAGTTAACACTAGTTAACACCAGTTTTTCATGAAGTAGATTGTATTAATCTCATTTCTTTAGATTGCACAATATTAAATATAACTGTGTGATGCTTATTAAATATGTTGATTATAGTAATATGCTGTCATCTTAAGCATTTCTCTTTTATATAACACTATTTTTAAAAAGGGAAAGGTAGAGCCACAATTGTAAAACGTTTTGTCTATAGAGTTTCAAGGGTACCAATGCCTTCTTTTAAATTAATAGTTATAAAAACAAGACTTAGTTAAAAAATACCTATGTCCTTGTTGAAAATAGCTGTTTATAAAACAATATGTATGGTAAAATTTCATTTTTGTGAAAGTAACACCTCCAAACACAACTTACACATAGGAAAATGTTTGGAAAGATATAATTCTAAATGAAATAGTGATAATGCCTCTCTTCCTGGTTAGCTATGAGTGATCTTTACCTTTTTTACTCTTTGTTGTTGTCATCCTCATCTTTTTTTCTATTTTCTTTTTTTTTTCCGACCACTTCTGTTGGTCTTTCATTTATTTCCATCTTTGTTCTTTGGCCTGTGCGGGCCTCCCATCGCAGCGGCCTCTCTCGCTGCAGAGCACCGGCTCTGGGCGCATGCGCTCCAGAGCTCCAGCTCAGTAGTTGGACACATTCGTCCAGCCACTCTGCGGCACTTGGGATCTTCCCAGGCCAGGGATCAAACCGGCGCCCCTTGCATCCTTACCCACTGGACCACCAGGGAAGCCCCTTTTGTTCTTTTTTAATATTGGCTGTGCATTACTTTTATAATTAGAAAAAAACAGACCTTTAAGAAAAAGGATGGCTTAGTTATGATTATGAAGTCCTGTGTTAATTAACATACTGTAATTTTAATTTCCAGAAAAGACCTGATGGATGCTTCATGGATGCAGCCTGACAGACTGAGTCCACGAGTTCACCATTCTCAACCACAGTCTCATGTTGGAACAGCTGGAAATTTGCTTTCCCATCTCTTGAGTCTAGAGCATGTAGGGATTTTACATAAGGATTTTGAATCCATTTTACCAACTAGGAAGAATTATAATATGGCTTCGGGACCATTAACTTTTACACCTCAACCGTATCTGACCTCACCAACTTCTCATCCAGATGCCTTGTTAAAACCTAGTGCTAGCCAATATAAGAGTAAACTGGATCGTATTGAAGCCTTGAAAGCAACTGCTGCTTCTTTGTCCAGCAGAATTGAGAGTGAGGCCAAGAAATTAGCTGGGGCAAACATCAACTATGGGACAGTATGGAACACTGAGTATGATGTGCAGCGAACACCACAAGAAGATGGGCATTGGGCTAAGGCTGTAAGTCCACCTGTGAAAGAGGATGCAGAAGATGCTTTCTCTGCTCGAATTCAAAAGATGCTGGGGACCTGTGTATCTCATGCAACTTTTGATGACGATCTTCCTGGCGTAGGCAACCTTAGTGAATTCAAAAAGCTTCCTGAGATGATAAGACCTCAGAGTGCCATATCAAGTTTCAGAATGAGATCGCCTGGCCCCAAAGCAGAAGGGCTGCTGTCACAGTTGTGTAAAAGGCAGACCGACTCTCCTGGCTCCGACATGCAAGCTTGTTCTCAAGAAAAAGCCAAAGTGTCTCTCGGTTCCAGCACAGATTCCGTCAGTGAAGGACCTCTTCTTAGCGAGGGGAGTCTCTCTGAAGAAGAAGGAGGTCAAGATGGACAGTCCCCTTTGAAGATAACAGAAATCTTAAAAGACAAGGAATTTTGTGCTGGAGAAAGAAATGCTTATGAACCCATCAAAGAGTTTCAGAAGGAAGCTGAAAAATTCTTGCCACTCCTTGGGCACATAGGGGGCACACAAAGCAAAGGACCATGGGAAGAACTGGCAAAGGGAAGTCCACATAGTGTCATTAATATTTTTACAAAATCGTATAAGTTATATGGAAAAGGTGAGAAAAATAAGTAACCCTTGAAATATTTGTATGTTATCTTAAGATTAATTATTTCTTAATGCTATACAAGATAATACTTAACTACAAATTTCCATCATTTATTGCAAGGATAGTGGAAATTTGTTATTGTCCAAGTTAATCTCAATTATCTGCAAGTTTCAACTACAGTATTGTAATTCAATCTTTAAAAATACTTTTTAGGACTTCCCTGGTGGTCCAGTGCGTAAGGACACCGCCTTGCAGTGTGCAAGGGGCGCCGGTTTGATCCCTGGCCTGTGAGTCACATGCCACGGAGCAGCTGGACCAATGTGTCCAACTACCAAGCCGGAGCTCTGGAGTGCATGCACCCAGAGCCGGTGCTCTACAGTGAGAGAGACCGCTGCGATGGGAGGCCCACACAGGCCAAAGAACAAAGATGGAAATAAATGAAAGACTATAGTACAAGTGGCCAAAAAAAAATTTTTTCTTAGCTGGTATTGTGATTAACACAATTTTTGATTGATGGTTATAGAAATTTTGGTCTGATTTAGAGAAACTCATTGGTGATATTCAGGATTGGTATGAATCAAGTGTATAGTCAGTTTACTGTGACTAGGGTTATATATTTAGGTAGGAAATAAATGTATTTCTATATTCACTATATTTGGGAATATAGTGGTCAAGAATTGAGAGGGGCAACTGTAGTGACATTTCTAATATTTTGGAAAGAAGTCTGTTACTATTTGTCTAAACTAATTTTAAAAACAGACTTTGGAGGCTTCCCTGGTAGCTCAGTGGTAGAGAGTTCACCTGCCAGTGCAGGAGACACGGATTTGATCCCTGATCCGGGAATATGCCACATGCTGTGGTGCAACTAAGACCATGAGCCACAACTTTTGAGCCTGTGCTTTAGAGCCTCGGAGCCGCGACTATTGAGCCCGTGTGCTGCAACTACTGAAACCCATGTGTCCTAGAACCCAATTTCCGCAACAAGAGAAGTCCCGAGGCCACAAACTTAAGCACATAGGGGCACACAAAGCAAAGGACCATGGGAAGAACTGGCAAAGGAAGTCCACATAGTGTCATTAATATTTTACAAAATCGTATAAGTTATATGGAAAAGGTGAGAAAAATAAGTAACCCTTGAAATATTTGTATGTTATCTTAAGATTAATTATTTCTTAATGCTATACAAGATAATACTTAACTACAAATTTCCATCATTTATTGCAAGGATAGTGGAAATTTGTTATTGTCCAAGTTAATCTCAATTATCTGCAAGTTTCAACTACAGTATTGTAATTCAATCTTTAAAAATACTTTTTAGGACTTCCCTGGTGGTCCAGTGCGTAAGGACACCGCCTTGCAGTGTGCAAGGGGCGCCGGTTTGATCCCTGGCCTGTGAGTCACATGCCACGGAGCAGCTGGACCAATGTGTCCAACTACCAAGCCGGAGCTCTGGAGTGCATGCACCCAGAGCCGGTGCTCTACAGTGAGAGAGACCGCTGCGATGGGAGGCCCACACAGGCCAAAGAACAAAGATGGAAATAAATGAAAGACTATAGTACAAGTGGCCAAAAAAAAATTTTTTTTTCTTAGCTGGTATTGTGATTAACACAATTTTTGATTGATGGTTATAGAAATTTTGGTCTGATTTAGAGAAACTCATTGGTGATATTCAGGATTGGTATGAATCAAGTGTATAGTCAGTTTACTGTGACTAGGGTTATATATTTAGGTAGGAAATAAATGTATTTCTATATTCACTATATTTGGGAATATAGTGGTCAAGAATTGAGAGGGGCAACTGTAGTGACATTTCTAATATTTTGGAAAGAAGTCTGTTACTATTTGTCTAAACTAATTTTAAAAACAGACTTTGGAGGCTTCCCTGGTAGCTCAGTGGTAGAGAGTTCACCTGCCAGTGCAGGAGACACGGATTTGATCCCTGATCCGGGAATATGCCACATGCTGTGGTGCAACTAAGACCATGAGCCACAACTTTTGAGCCTGTGCTTTAGAGCCTCGGAGCCGCGACTATTGAGCCCGTGTGCTGCAACTACTGAAACCCATGTGTCCTAGAACCCAATTTCCGCAACAAGAGAAGTCACCACAACAAGAAGCCTGGTCACGTGAACTAGAGAGTAGCCCCCACTCCCTGCAATTAGAGAAGACCCTGTAGCAGCAGTGAAAACACAGAATAGCCAAAAAAGAACCCCCAGAGTTTGAACAGTAATATATATGCATATCTGGGTCCTGAAATAATAACTTTTAAAGTACCCTTCTGATCCCTGAAATCCTGCAGTGCAACTTTTTCTTTTCTGTGGTAGACTCAACTTCTTGAAGTTCTTTTCTTTACTCCTCCTGCCACAGGTGGGTCCTACCCATCTTATGCTAATATAACCTTGAACTCCCAGGTTGGAGAATGAGGCCAAGTCCTAAGTCAGCTATGGATACTGTGGTGTTTTAATTTCCATTCTACATAGTGAACAACTTATCTGACAAATGAATTGATTCCATCTGTTCATCTTATGCTTAATTGGGTTTCCCATCACATTTTCCTGGAAATCATAGTTTGCTACTTTGTTTTAATCTTATGAAGACCTATATGTGCTATCAATCTCTTTTGTTTAATGCTTACCTTTATAGGTGATAATTTTAAATTTCCTTGAATATAAAAGTTCTTTTGATTAAAGCAAAGTGCATGTAAATCAACTCTCAACTTTCTTTTTCATGAAAAGGTTGGATTTGTTTTTAAATCCTTCTATTAGATTTTCACTATGATATTATAATTATACTGAAATATTTAGAGTTGGTATTTTATCTGGGATTTGTCTGAAAGTAATATTTGCAAAGAGTTACAGATGGAAGGAAAAGCAAGTTTAATTGAATTAGATTGGTCATGTATTGACACTTGTTAAAGGTGCATAATGGATTCGTTAGTTTCATTATATGTTTCTTTCTACTGACACATATGTTTGAAAATTTCAGGGATCCAACCCAGGCCTCCCACACTGCAGGCAGATTATTTACCATCTGAGGCACCAGGGAGGCCCAAGAGTACTGGAGTGGGTAGCCCATCCCTTCTTCAGGGGATCTTCCTGACCCAGGAATCGAACTGGGGTCTCCTGCATTGCAGGCAGATTCTTTACCAGCTGAGTTACCAGGGAAGCCCAATAAAAACTTAAAAATGAAAAAAAAAAAAGAAAAATAATTAAAAATATATATCACATATAACTTGACGCACTAATAAAAGCAAACAAATACCCCTAAATCCATGTTAATCCCCAGGTTGTGGGAATGCTTTGCTCGGAGTTAAAATTTTTTTTTGTTTTAAAACACATTTCTAATTACTTCTGACAGAATTTGAAGACAGGTTGGAAAGAGGAACATCAGCATCACGGCCTTTGAATGCCATCACATCCCCTCTAAGCAGCATTTCCTATGAAGATGATTTTGTCTCCTCTGCGGGGAGTGGAACTTTGACAGAAAAAAAGTCAGCTCTTGAACTCAAGTAAGAATATGTTACCACTATGGAATAAAATCTGAAGAGTGAGAAAAATGTACAATTGAGAACTGAAATCTGAATATTAGTCAGTTTTGATCTGAATTGATACTCAGATCTGAATATTAGTCAGATCTGAATATTAGTCAGACTTTGCTTGTTTGAAAATATGTGTAGATGCTACATTGTGTAGTAGTTATTAAGAGCATGGTTTCTGGATCCAGACTGTAGGTGTAAATACTGGCTCTACTAATGGTTAGTAGTTTGTCTTTGAACATATTGCTTAATTTCACTGTGCCTCAGTTTTCCTCTCTGTGAAAGGGTTATGAATGTTCAATGAAACACAAAGTATACTTAGAGTAGGGCCTTGTACATAACAAACATATATAAATTATTAAATCCATCTGTGAATCCCCAGTGAAGGTTAATCTTAGGAAAATTGTCCCATGGTTTATTAACATGAGATGATTAAGAAATGGTTTTCTGTAATAGAATTGAAGATGACTAGGTAGACACTTGATTCTATGATCCCAAGTAATCAGTACACTTTTTTTTTTTAATTGGAATAACATCTAAAACTTTGCAAATCTTTGAATAGTAGCAAGAATATAATTTTAATATTTATTGAGCACTTAGTGGACAAGGGGCTTCCCTGGTGATTCAGATGGCACAGAATCTGCTTGCAATGCAGGAAGCCTGGGTTTAATCCCTGTGTCGGGAAGATCCCCTGGAGAAGGAAATGGCAACCCACTCTGGTATTCTTGCCTGGATGATCCCATGGACAAAGGAGCCTGGCGGGCTACAGTCCATGGGGTCACAAAGAGTCAAACATGACTGAGTAACTAACACTTTCACTTTAATGTACAAGGTGCTAAGAGGACTGAGCAGGCTTTACTTGGATTAACCTATTCTACTAGCCTGATACGATAAATATTTGAGTTACTATTCCTCCTTGAGATCGGAAACTGAAGCCCTAAGGTTGTTACTTATACAGTGTCATAAAGCAGGTGAATCAGATTTTGCCAAAGAATTTCCTCCCTAAATTTTTGTACCATACACAATAGTCTGTAATCACTCACATGCAGTGTAATTTTCTTCACACATTATAATTTGTAATGCACATCAAGTTATTGGATGATCTTTCAAAAAATAGTTATATCTGCATATATATATATATGTATGTATATATGGAATCTAGAAAGATAGTACTGACGATCCTGTGTGCAGGTCAGAAAAGGAGACACAGACATAAAGAACAGACTTTTGGACACAGTGGGAGAAGGAGAAGGTGGGATGATTTGAAAGAATAGCCTGAAAACAGGAAGCCGAAAGCCTGTGCATTGTGACAGACATAGAGGGGTAGGAAGGGGAGGGAAGTAGAGAGAGGGGACGCATGTATCCCTAATGCCCATTCATGTTGATGTATGGTAAAAACTAACACAATATTGTAATTACCCTCAAAAAAATTAGTTAATTGAAAAGTTAGTTATATCTAGCTGAATTAATGTAAATAAGTATTATTAAAACTATAGCAGAAGTGTAGTTTTAAATTTTGAACTTCAAAGAAAAGATTTACTTTTAAATCAAGATGTACAAATATTTAATTTTGGTAACATTTAATGTTACTAATCAATATGATTTATTACATTTTATTTCTGAGTTGAGTTAGAACACATTTAATTATTGTTCTGTATAAGATTATTAGAAGGAAAATAATATATTGAATTATAATTTTGAATAGAAATAGAGGTCACATTTTTCAGTATCCAACATTATATTTTTTTCTCTTATATGTCTGAATTATCCAGTTTTATTGGTTTCACATCAGTAAAAAACTGCCTGAGACTTTCTCAGTAATAAATTGAGCCATAGAGAATAATCCAGGCTTCTGGTAGTAAGAAACCAAGACAAGTGGAAAGCGTCTTTGATTATAGTTATATTCTCCTTGTGACTAAATGGATTTTAAAATATCTATAGTTTTAGCTGTGGTTTGAAACTTTTTATTTCTTCCTTTAACTACTGTACCTTTTCTTTGACAGTATTGGTAGTCACAGTCAAGGCATTCAGGAGGATCATTCTAGTAGAAAGTCTGCCTGTGATCTTTCCTCTGTGGACGTGACCTCCCAGCACTCTTCAGGGGCCCAGTCTGCTGTATCGTCTCGTTCATCATCTTCTTCTAAAGGGAAAAAAATAAAAAAGGAAAAGATAGAATGTAAGTGGAATTCTGTAGTGAATTTTGTTTTCTCTTAACCAGTGACTTTGTGACAGTGATCTAAAGTTACGATTTGATTTCATAAGTTAATTTCTTTATGATAACAATATAATTAATTAATACTTATTTACTATTATAACAATACCTTTTGATATATAACATTATAAATATTTTGGTTAATATGAAAGGAATACATTAACAACAATAAAAAAATTGAATGTTGTAGGGCTTCCCTGGTAGCTCAGTGGTGAAGAGTTCACCTGCTAATGCAGGAGACATGGGTTCGATCCTTGATCCAGGAAGATCCCACATGCTGTGGAGCAGCTTAGCCTGTGAGCCACAACTATTGAACCTGTGCTCTAGAGCCTCAGAGCTGCACCTACTGAGCCCATGTGCTGCAACTATTGAAACCCGTGTGCCCTAGAGCCCGAGTTCCACCACAAGAGAAGTCACTGCAACAAGAAGGCTGCTCATCTGAACTAGAGAGTAGCCCCAACTCCCTGCAACTAGAGAAGAGCCTGTGGCAGCAGTGAAAACCCAGAATAGCCAATATGATTTATTACATTTTATTTCTGAGTTGAGTTAGAACACATTTAATTATTGTTCTGTATAAGATTATTAGAAGGAAAATAATATATTGAATTATAATTTTGAATAGAAATAGAGGTCACATTTTTCAGTATCCAACATTATATTTTTTTCTCTTATATGTCTGAATTATCCAGTTTTATTGGTTTCACATCAGTAAAAAACTGCCTGAGACTTTCTCAGTAATAAATTGAGCCATAGAGAATAATCCAGGCTTCTGGTAGTAAGAAACCAAGACAAGTGGAAAGCGTCTTTGATTATAGTTATATTCTCCTTGTGACTAAATGGATTTTAAAATATCTATAGTTTTAGCTGTGGTTTGAAACTTTTATTTCTTCCTTTAACTACTGTACCTTTTCTTTGACAGTATTGGTAGTCACAGTCAAGGCATTCAGGAGGATCATTCTAGTAGAAAGTCTGCCTGTGATCTTTCCTCTGTGGACGTGACCTCCCAGCACTCTTCAGGGGCCCAGTCTGCTGTATCGTCTCGTTCATCATCTTCTTCTAAAGGGAAAAAAATAAAAAAGGAAAAGATAGAATGTAAGTGGAATTCTGTAGTGAATTTTGTTTTCTCTTAACCAGTGACTTTGTGACAGTGATCTAAAGTTACGATTTGATTTCATAAGTTAATTTCTTTATGATAACAATATAATTAATTAATACTTATTTACTATTATAACAATACCTTTTGATATATAACATTATAAATATTTTGGTTAATATGAAAGGAATACATTAACAACAATAAAAAAATTGAATGTTGTAGGGCTTCCCTGGTAGCTCAGTGGTGAAGAGTTCACCTGCTAATGCAGGAGACATGGGTTCGATCCTTGATCCAGGAAGATCCCACATGCTGTGGAGCAGCTTAGCCTGTGAGCCACAACTATTGAACCTGTGCTCTAGAGCCTCAGAGCTGCACCTACTGAGCCCATGTGCTGCAACTATTGAAACCCGTGTGCCCTAGAGCCCGAGTTCCACCACAAGAGAAGTCACTGCAACAAGAAGGCTGCTCATCTGAACTAGAGAGTAGCCCCAACTCCCTGCAACTAGAGAAGAGCCTGTGGCAGCAGTGAAAACCCAGAATAGCCAAAAATAAATAAATAAAATTAAATGTTGTATAAAAACAATTGTATAAGAATTATAAACCTCTTCTCGTCAGTGGTAACTACTATTAATGTTTTTGGTGTCTGTTTTTCCACTGTTGCACATAAAACCAGGCACACTCTCACATACATTTTTTTTTTTTTTGAAACATCTACTTACATCCATTTTAATGAAGAGTTACAGGATACAGCCACATACATTTTTATAAAACAAAATCATATTATTTTGCAACTGCTTTAAAAAAGCTTTATATCATGTACATTTCTGAGTGTCATTAAATATAATACTCATATATCCTTATCTGTAAAGTTAAGATGGTAATAAATGCTTTATATCATAATTTTGAAGCCTACATACATCATGTGTACATATCAGTATTTAGCACGGTAGCCGGCCCTTTGGCATTCTGAAGTATTTTTGACTGTTTGAGAGGAATACCTTTCAGTCCCCTCAGTTCTACTCCTGGCTATAACATGCTCAGTCGGCCTAGAGTTGAGAAGATAACAGTAATTAGGCAAAGGCCTCTTAGGCTCACAAAGATAGTCCCTAGGGAATGATTTTTGCTTTGAAAATTTTTTTCCTCATGGTAAAAAATTGTTCATTGAGTTAAAAAAAGTAGAGAGGATGAATCTGTAAATATAGAAAACTATTTAAAAATTAAAAATCAGGGGCTTCCCTTGTGGCTCAGTGGATAAGAACCTGTCTGCCAATGCAGGAGACACAGGTTCAAGCCCTGATCTGGGAAGATCCCACATACTGCAGAGCAGCTAAACCCACACATCAACAAAGACCCAGCACAGCCAAAAATAAATAAATAAAAGTTTTTTCAAAAAAAAAAAAAAAATCAGGGCTTCCCTGGTGGTCCAGTGGGTAAAGAGTCCATCTTGCAGTGCAACGTTCAATCCCTGGTCTGGGAAGATCCCACATGCCACGGAGCAGCTGGACCCGTGTATCTGATTATGAGCCAGCATTCTGGAGGATATGTGCCCAGAGCTGGTGCTCTGCAACAGCAGAGGCCACTGCAATGGGAGGCCCACACAGGCCAAAGAATAAAGATGGATGAAAATAAATAAATTAAAAAACAATAAAAGCCAAAATTTTTTTAAAAAATTACAAATCATCTGTATTCCCTCCACCTAGAAATAACTATTGTTAATGTCTTTTTAACACAAAGCACATGTTAAGCCCCTCTTTGATAAATTAAGCTCAATGAAGGTATTTTCTCTCATAACAAGAAGCATGTTGCTTTGCACTAAATATATATTGATTCAGATACTCTATAAAGCATGTTGCTGCTTAGTCAGTCAGTCATGTCAGACTCTGTGCAACTCCGTGGACTGTAGCCCACCAGGCTCCTTGGTCCATGAAATTTCCCAGGCAAGAATACTGAAGTGGATTGCCATTTCTTTCTCCAGGGGATCTTTCCAACACGGATCGAACCCTCGTCTGCTGCATTGCGGGTGGATTCTGTGCCACCTGCCAAGCCCAATGGCTACCTAGTGTTCTGTTATTTGAATATATTGTAATTTGTTTATCCATTTTCCCATTGCTGGACATTTAGGTTCTTTGCCTTCTTTTATCTTAGTCTTACAAATGAATCTTTATGCATTGATTTGGTTTTTTCCTTTAAGAGAACATCCCAGAAAGGAGATAATGGACAGTGAGTGTGTCATGCTTAAAATTTGGATACAGTTTACCGAATAGCTCTTGAGAAAGCTAGTGCCACTTTATACTTCCAATGTGAGGCTTCTGGGAGAGATTTTTTTAAAATCATTAACCTAGTGTAACTCTCTTGCAGGAATTGTTCTGAAAGTGTGTAGCAGGAACACTAGACATCATTTTATCAACACTTCCCAAAGCCTGTCTTGTCTTGTGAAATACTGATTGAGTGCAGTAGGCTGCTTCTTAGGTGTTCAGAGAATTAAAGAGCTCCCATGGTTCCACAAACCTGGGAAATGCTTTTAGAGTGAAACAGGCTTCTTTTTAAATGGATTCATTAACACTTTTGTTGTGCTAATATGGATTATTTAGGATGAGGCTGTAGTGTGAAGTATTTTTCAGGTAGATTTGACCACAGAATCAGTTCTTTAGTTAGCATCTTACATTAAAATTCAGCAGAATACATTTTGGGCAATGTCTGTCTGCTCAGTTTTTTTATTTTGCAGTTGTCATGCTTTATTATGTTAGTGCCTCACTTAAGGTTACTAACTAGTATATTGGCAAAGCCTTGATTCTGACTTCTAGCTCCCAAATCAAGTTTACTTTCCACTACACAATATATTGTACCACTTAAGATATCATGATATATTAAATGATGAGTATAAACAGTATGATTAAATATAGGTTTTAAAAATTATAATCTAAAACTCGATTGGGTAAAATGCAGGTAGCAGGCTTCCCCTGGTGATCCAGTGGGTAAGGACACCGCCTTGCACTGCAAGGGGTGCTGGTTCGAGCCCTGGCCTGGGAAGATCCCACGTGCCGCGGAGCGGCTGGACTGATGTGTCCAATCACCGAGCCAGAGCTCTGAAGCGCATGCGGAAAAATCAAAATCGTTTTTTGGTTTGCATTGCGGGTGGATTCTGTGCCACCTGCCAAGCCCAATGGCTACCTAGTGTTCTGTTATTTGAATATATTGTAATTTGTTTATCCATTTTCCCATTGCTGGACATTTAGGTTCTTTGCCTTCTTTTATCTTAGTCTTACAAATGAATCTTTATGCATTGATTTGGTTTTTTCCTTTAAGAGAACATCCCAGAAAGGAGATAATGGACAGTGAGTGTGTCATGCTTAAAATTTGGATACAGTTTACCGAATAGCTCTTGAGAAAGCTAGTGCCACTTTATACTTCCAATGTGAGGCTTCTGGGAGAGATTTTTTTAAAATCATTAACCTAGTGTAACTCTCTTGCAGGAATTGTTCTGAAAGTGTGTAGCAGGAACACTAGACATCATTTTATCAACACTTCCCAAAGCCTGTCTTGTCTTGTGAAATACTGATTGAGTGCAGTAGGCTGCTTCTTAGGTGTTCAGAGAATTAAAGAGCTCCCATGGTTCCACAAACCTGGGAAATGCTTTTAGAGTGAAACAGGCTTCTTTTTAAATGGATTCATTAACACTTTTGTTGTGCTAATATGGATTATTTAGGATGAGGCTGTAGTGTGAAGTATTTTTCAGGTAGATTTGACCACAGAATCAGTTCTTTAGTTAGCATCTTACATTAAAATTCAGCAGAATACATTTTGGGCAATGTCTGTCTGCTCAGTTTTTTTATTTTGCAGTTGTCATGCTTTATTATGTTAGTGCCTCACTTAAGGTTACTAACTAGTATATTGGCAAAGCCTTGATTCTGACTTCTAGCTCCCAAATCAAGTTTACTTTCCACTACACAATATATTGTACCACTTAAGATATCATGATATATTAAATGATGAGTATAAACAGTATGATTAAATATAGGTTTTAAAAATTATAATCTAAAACTCGATTGGGTAAAATGCAGGTAGCAGGCTTCCCCTGGTGATCCAGTGGGTAAGGACACCGCCTTGCACTGCAAGGGGTGCTGGTTCGAGCCCTGGCCTGGGAAGATCCCACGTGCCGCGGAGCGGCTGGACTGATGTGTCCAATCACCGAGCCAGAGCTCTGAAGCGCATGCGCCCAGAGCCGGCGCTCTGCAGCGACAGACGCCACCGCGATGGGAGGCCCACAGGAGCCAAAGAACAAAGACGGATGACCATAGAGAAATGAAAGACCAATAGAAGTGGCCCGCCCACTCCCCTCCCTCCCCAACCTGACCCCCGCCCCAAATAAATAAACAAATAAATAAATCTTAAAAAAAAAAAAATGCAGGTAGCATTTGGTGGTTCTCAGTAGCCCTGATTCCTTCTCAAAATGCCTTAAAAAAAAAAAAAAAAAAAACCATGTATTTTACTTACCAGAGCATCATCTTAAACTTGGTGCTTACTTTATCCCCAAGTTCTGAGATCTGTAAATTTTGTTGTATATGATCCATCTGGTGGTGAAGAGGAGTGTCTGCATGCATGCTCAACTCCTCAATGTAAATGAAAATAGCAGATGACAGTGGTATCAATCATAAGAAAAAATTGTCTTAGTTTAACTTTAGAACATATAAATATATTTTCATTTGGGAATCTTTTAGACTAGAGACAAATGTCTTTGCATATAAGTCCCTTGATTTGACTTTCGATCTTTTGTACATAGACCATTATATTGTCTATTATTTCTAGTTTTTTTAAATCAAGAACAATTTTTAGATTGTATATTTTCAAAAATAATAAATGAATAAAATTTTTTATTATATAAGAGTGCATCTTTATTATGGAAAAATTAGAAATAACAAGTATTAATAGCTTACTTCCAGCCTAGGGATTATAAATAGATTTTAGATTATAGAATCCTAATTGATTGGTCCAGATTATTTGTGTTTTTCTCCCCCTTATGATTTGATGACTGGCATATTGAATTCATTGTATACATCTTCACATAGCTTCCTAGGATAAATTACTATGAGAAATTCCACTCAGGTGAAATTTCTGAGTCAGGAACTTGACTGGAAAATGATTTTTATGTATTTTTGAGTTGTCCTTAAGAAAGGATATATGATTTCTTAAAAAACTTGAAATAAAACTACCATATGACCCAGAAGTCCCACTTCTGGGAATCTACCATGAGAAAACCATAATTGAAAAGGGCACGTGTACCCCAGTGTTCATTGCAGCACTGTTTACAATAGGATATGAGAGTAACCGTCAACATATGAGTAGATAAAGATGTGACACACATATATATAATGGAATATTACTCAGCCACACCAAAAAATGAATGTTAGTCAGTTCTGGTGAGGTAGATGATACACAAAATAAAGTCAGTCATAAAGAGAATAACAAATATTGTATATATTATCGGATGTTTATAGTATTTAGAAAAGTGGTATTGAGACTTGTGGACACAGTTGGGGTAGGAGAGTGGGACGAATGGAGCCTAGACATATGTACATTACCACGTGTGAAATTGATAGCTGGTGAGAAGTTGCTGTATAGCACAGGGAGTCTGTCCAGAGACTCTGTGATGATCTGAAGCAGTAGGGTATGGAGAGGGGACAGAAACTCAGGAGGGAAATTATGTATGGATAATTATGGCTGATCTGCATTGTTGTATGGCAAAAACAATCACAACATTGTAAAGCAATTTTCCTCCAGTTAAAAAATAAATTAAAAAAAAAAACTTAAAAAGAACAACAAAAAGACAGGATATTAGGGTTTAAGCCCCCGTGAAAATGGTTTATCAGTATTATATCATGTTGAGTGCTGAATGGTTTCATTACTTTTAAAATATTTGCATATAATGGGGCTTTCCTGGTGGTCCAGTGGGTAAGGACACCGCCTTGCAGTGCAAGGGGCGCCAGTTCCATCCCTGGCCTGGGAAGATCCCACGTGCCGCGGAGCGGCTGGACTGATGTGTCCAATTTCCGAGCCGGAGCTCTGGAGCGCATGCGCCTAGAGCCTAGAGCCGGCGCTCTGCGACAACAGATGCCACCGCGATGGGAGGCCCACATGGGCCAAAGAACAGAAATGGATGAAAATGGACAAATGAAAGACCAATAGAAGTGGCCCACCTGCTCCCCTCCCTCCCCACCTCACCCCCACCAAAATAAATAAATAAATAAATCTTTAAAAATATTTGTGTGTAATGAAAAGTGACATCTCACTGAGATGATTTGCATTTCTTTGATAGATAGTTGGGTTTAATATTTCTCATATGGTAAGACTGTTCTCAGTTTTCCTTTTTCAAATCAAAATTTAATGAAAAATTTTACCTTATTATTATCACTACAGCCTAGTACAGCATGATTTAAAAATTTTTTTTTTTATGTGATAAAAATAACTAACATAAAATTTGCTATTTTAATCATTTTTAAGCATATCATTCCATGGCATTCAATTTATTCGTGCTATTTACAATCAGGTTTCACTACTGTCTACATCCAGAACTACTTCATCTTCCTGCATTGAAACTTGGTGCCTATTGAACAGTGACTCCTGATTACTCCCTCTCCAGCCCTGGAGGTCACCATTCTACTTTCTTCCTCTGTGAATTTAGCTAGGAAGTTTAACCATTGTTCAGGGTCCAACTCAGTGACCTTAAATACATTCACATTGAGCACCTGACATTACTGTTTCATTATTCCAAACTGGAGCTCTGTGCCCAAATAAATTACTAACTTATGTATAATTGCTGCATTTATGGCAAAACAATCACAACATTGTAAAGCAATTTTCCTCCAGTTAAAAATAAATTAAAAAAAACTTAAAAAGAACAACAAAAAGACAGGATATTAGGGTTTAAGCCCCCGTGAAAATGGTTTATCAGTATTATATCATGTTGAGTGCTGAATGGTTTCATTACTTTTAAAATATTTGCATATAATGGGGCTTTCCTGGTGGTCCAGTGGGTAAGGACACCGCCTTGCAGTGCAAGGGGCGCCAGTTCCATCCCTGGCCTGGGAAGATCCCACGTGCCGCGGAGCGGCTGGACTGATGTGTCCAATTTCCGAGCCGGAGCTCTGGAGCGCATGCGCCTAGAGCCTAGAGCCGGCGCTCTGCGACAACAGATGCCACCGCGATCGGAGGCCCACATGGGCCAAAGAACAGAAATGGATGAAAATGGACAAATGAAAGACCAATAGAAGTGGCCCACCTGCTCCCCTCCCTCCCCACCTCACCCCCACCAAAATAAATAAATAAATAAATCTTTAAAAATATTTGTGTGTAATGAAAAGTGACATCTCACTGAGATGATTTGCATTTCTTTGATAGATAGTTGGGTTTAATATTTCTCATATGGTAAGACTGTTCTCAGTTTTCCTTTTTCAAATCAAAATTTAATGAAAAATTTTTACCTTATTATTATCACTACAGCCTAGTACAGCATGATTTAAAAATTTTTTTTTTTATGTGATAAAAATAACTAACATAAAATTTGCTATTTTAATCATTTTTAAGCATATCATTCCATGGCATTCAATTTATTCGTGCTATTTACAATCAGGTTTCACTACTGTCTACATCCAGAACTACTTCATCTTCCTGCATTGAAACTTGGTGCCTATTGAACAGTGACTCCTGATTACTCCCTCTCCAGCCCTGGAGGTCACCATTCTACTTTCTTCCTCTGTGAATTTAGCTAGGAAGTTTAACCATTGTTCAGGGTCCAACTCAGTGACCTTAAATACATTCACATTGAGCACCTGACATTACTGTTTCATTATTCCAAACTGGAGCTCTGTGCCCACTAAATACTAACTCTCATTCTCCCCTCCCCGCACCACTGGTAACAGCTATTGTGCTCTGTGTGTTTCTGTGAATTTGCCTCTTCTAGGTACCTCCTAGGAATTTATCCTTGTAGAATGTGTCAAAATACCGTTCGGTTTTAAGATTGAATAATATTTTATTATATGTATGTACCAGTTTTGTGTATGCAGTCATTGTTGAAGGGCATTTGAGTTGCTTCTACATTTTGGTTATTATGAATAATGCTATGAACATGGGTGTGCAGCATAATTTTTTTTAGCTTTTCCATTTTCTTTTAATCTTTAACCATGTTAAAAACCACATTAAAATTTTTTTTAGCTGCCATTATAATGTGTACACAGTTTTTCTTTCTGCTTAAAAAAAGAAAACAGCGTATATTTTTCTGTGCTGCTATTGAAACATACCATCAAGGTGAGCAGTGCCCTAGACTTAGAAGCGTGATGCCTGAATTTATGTCCTGTTTCTGCTGTCAGCCATGTATCTTTAAGTTATTTAGCCTCACAGATCTCTAGTTACCTCATTAGCAAATTAAGCATAGAGTACCCACTTCA
Source organism: Tragulus kanchil (assembly GCA_022376925.1). NCBI lineage: Eukaryota > Metazoa > Chordata > Mammalia > Artiodactyla > Tragulidae > Tragulus > Tragulus kanchil. Next base: position 23,978,463 of record JAIOJX010000024.1, on the reverse strand, counting down.
TAAGGTGTTCAAGAGCAGTAAGATAATGTATATGTTTAAATTACAAAGAGCTGATTCAGAATTCAAGTTACTATTATCTGTGTAATTTAGACAATTCTGTTGGTAATGTAGGTTGAAATATTTTAAATTATGGAGTTATGCATTGAATATCGTGTATTGTTTGTTTCAGCAATGTTAGTGAAAGAAATGCCACTTTCCTTGAATGGCAGTGAAGTCCATTTTAAGATATTCTGGTGTGTACTTTTTGTTATTTTACTGAAATCTAGGTCTCAATTATCTCTCAGTAGCTTATAATACTGGCAATCAGTTTTATAAGAAATTTACTTTACAGGGCTGGATTCACTCACTGGAAATACTCAGAATTCACTTCATGATGAAGAAAAAGTACACTCTGGTTCAGAACATGGCTCTCATCAAGGAAAGAAATCTGGGACCAGTAGCAAACTTTCTGTAAAAGATTATGAGCAGACTCTTGACACCGATAGCACTTTGGAAGATCTTTCTGGGCATTCTTTGAGGTAGAGTAATGTATATTTTATATTGTGATTTATATTTCATTAAAGTTACAATATCATTGATAGAGAATTCACCTAATAATATATTTTATGTATCTTTTTGTAGTTTCTGTGAATTTGCCTCTTCTAGGTACCTCCTAGGAATTTATCCTTGTAGAATGTGTCAAAATACCGTTCGGTTTTAAGATTGAATAATATTTTATTATATGTATGTACCAGTTTTGTGTATGCAGTCATTGTTGAAGGGCATTTGAGTTGCTTCTACATTTTGGTTATTATGAATAATGCTATGAACATGGGTGTGCAGCATAATTTTTTTTAGCTTTTCCATTTTCTTTTAATCTTTAACCATGTTAAAAACCACATTAAAATTTTTTTTAGCTGCCATTATAATGTGTACACAGTTTTTCTTTCTGCTTAAAAAAAGAAAACAGCGTATATTTTTCTGTGCTGCTATTGAAACATACCATCAAGGTGAGCAGTGCCCTAGACTTAGAAGCGTGATGCCTGAATTTATGTCCTGTTTCTGCTGTCAGCCATGTATCTTTAAGTTATTTAGCCTCACAGATCTCTAGTTACCTCATTAGCAAATTAAGCATAGAGTACCCACTTCATAAGGTGTTCAAGAGCAGTAAGATAATGTATATGTTTAAATTACAAAGAGCTGATTCAGAATTCAAGTTACTATTATCTGTGTAATTTAGACAATTCTGTTGGTAATGTAGGTTGAAATATTTTAAATTATGGAGTTATGCATTGAATATCGTGTATTGTTTGTTTCAGCAATGTTAGTGAAAGAAATGCCACTTTCCTTGAATGGCAGTGAAGTCCATTTTAAGATATTCTGGTGTGTACTTTTTGTTATTTTACTGAAATCTAGGTCTCAATTATCTCTCAGTAGCTTATAATACTGGCAATCAGTTTTATAAGAAATTTACTTTACAGGGCTGGATTCACTCACTGGAAATACTCAGAATTCACTTCATGATGAAGAAAAAGTACACTCTGGTTCAGAACATGGCTCTCATCAAGGAAAGAAATCTGGGACCAGTAGCAAACTTTCTGTAAAAGATTATGAGCAGACTCTTGACACCGATAGCACTTTGGAAGATCTTTCTGGGCATTCTTTGAGGTAGAGTAATGTATATTTTATATTGTGATTTATATTTCATTAAAGTTACAATATCATTGATAGAGAATTCACCTAATAATATATTTTATGTATCTTTTTGTAGTTTTGTTCATAGCACTAGTCTTTATCTACATTATAAAATATAGTCATCTCTCACCTAAACTATTTCAACCATGGCCACAGGAATTCTCTGCTGCTAGCACAAACTACCTTTCTGTTCTAAACACAATTTTCACAGTTGTTTTCTTGACTCGGTCATTTGACTGAGTTCTGCTTTCCTTGGGGTACTCTGGGAGCCCACAGTTAACACCATAGAGCTTAGCACTTAGAGCTTAACTTTATTTGAAGTGTTATCACTAGGCTACCAAAGACTTACCTTATTTCCCTTGATTATACATTTTTCTTCTCCCCGGTGTTCTTCCACTCTTTAAGCACAACCACTTAGTGCCCCTTTGGTATCATTGTTTATTTGTACCTTTGAACTTTAGTCTTATGCTCAACTTATTGGACAATTAGATTTTGAAATCTCACTTTTATATTTATTATGGAACTTGCACACTCTGTTTTTTTTTTCTTCTTTGTAATATCATACATTATGCACTTAGCCTATTGCTTACTGGCTGTTAATGGCTGTTGTTTCATGTACAATTCCTGCTGTCTCTGTGACTTTTTATGTGCTGCACTGGTTTTGTCCTTCTGGAAATTTAAGCTCCTAGAAGTCATGGATTTATTTTTATATTTTAAAACTGTATGCTTTTTCTTGTACAGTGTTACATACAGGTCATCATTTTTAATGCTTTCATGTTGCAAATAATGCTGTATTTTTAATACCATTATTCCTGTGTCTAAAGTTGAATTTTAATTTCTTTGTCAATGATTTTGGGATTTAGAAAACTTTACCTTTCCTTAAGAGATTCTCTGATGATTTAACTCGAAAAATCTACAGAATGAAACAAACTCCATAGCCAAATAAGTTGATAAATACTCCATACTATAGTCTAGACCTCCTGCTTCCCCACCCCTGGAGATTCACAACGGATAAAACAATTTGAGGGTTTGATACAAAGGAATCCAGATTTTAAAAAAAAATCATTTGACTTATTTGGCTGTAGATACTCTCTATGTAGAATTCTTTTCCTTTGTATATTTTGGAAAACTTATTAACATCATTGGAAATGCTAGTCTAGGTAAGTTTCTGCAGAGGAAATATGAATTCATGCTGTAAAACCATAAGGTGAGATTCATCTTATGAGTAATTTGTTTTATTAATGTTAGATTGGAATTCTTTCATTGAAATCTGTTAGGAGACAGAAATAATGATAATTCTTTTTATGTTCTATAAATGAAGTTGTCAGAGTGTTAAACATACTATTTCTCTAAAGCTCAGAAAAAGGTCATTGGGAACAAGTGAGTGCCTCTCAAGACTACTTTTATTCAGATTTAAATGCTGATATAAGAGAAATTTTTACCTGTGAAAACTATCTCCTAGTTTTATTAAAGCTTAAAGTAAGCTTGCTTTAGTATGTTGAAATATGCTAGCTGCTAACATGCTTTATGGAGAAGAAAATGGCAATTCACTCCAGTATCCTTGCTTAGAAAATCCCATGAACAGAAAGGCCTGGTAGACTGCAGCCCATGGGGTCATAAGTATATATGTAGGGGCTTCCCTGGTGGCTCAGTGGTAAAGAATTTGCATACATGCAGGAGACCTGGGTTGGGAAGATCCCCTGGATGAGGGGGCGGCAGCCCACTCCATTACTGCTGCTTAGAAAGTCCTGTGGACAGAGGAGCCTGGTGGGCTGCAGTCCATGGGGTTGCACGGAGTCGGACCTGACTGAGCGACTAAGCAGCAACAACATGCTTTATAGAGTATCTGAATCAATATATATTTAGTGCAAAGCAACATGCTTCTTATTATGAGAGAAAATACCTTCATTGAGCTTAATTTATCAAAGAGAGGCTTGACACGTGCCTTGTGTTGAATTAAATGCCTTGAATTATTTTAATCAAACTATTGAGAAGTTACCTCTTAGAAAGTTCTGAAAAGAGGTGGCTGGATCTAGAATGTATCATCAAAAGTGAAATCAGTCAGAAAGAGAAGGACAAATACAGTATATTAACACATATATATGGAATCTAGTAGGATGGTGATGATGGCACACGCAGTGAAGCGACGGAAAGACAGACACGGACAGTGGACATATGGACATTGTGGGGAAGGAACAGAAGGTGGGAGGCGTAAAGGAAGTAGCATGAAGACCTGTACTATCATAAGTGAAGAAAATAGCTCTAGTCATTGCTCTGTGAGAAAAGGGGATCTTTCAGGGGTGCTGTGTGATGGTTGGGAGGGGTGGAAAGGGGGGGATATACATATGACTAATCTGGGAACATACATATCTGTAAACAACAAAACTCTGTAAAAGTTAAAAGCAAAATAAAGGTTAAAAAAAAAAAAGAAAGTTCTGAAAAGAATTATAGCATTAAAAAGTGGACAGAAACAAATGGACATTTATAAAGTATTTAGAGATAGTTAGTATGAAACTTTTTAGCTGTGACTTTTTGGTTAAAAGAAATAACAAGAGTAGTTTTTGTCATTTAAAAAATTTTAACACAGAATGATACTTCATTCTCTTTCAGAGATGCATTTAAGATATTTTTTGTAAAACAGGCTTAATCTTGCCTTTTTTTTGGTTATATGGTTGTAATTTTATTGCTATATAAAGTCTAAGTATTCTAGAGAATTTGGCTGCTCCTGTAGTAAGTGATTTGTAGTAAATGTACATTGTAGAGGAAGGAGTTAAGTCCCTATTTAATCAAAAGACTCCTTTTCTTTGTTATTTTGGTCAAGACTTGTCCCTAGCTTGTTCACCAGTGTCTAGCAATAGGAGGAGTACTCATAGTCATTCACACAACCTAGCGACTCTGTTAAATGAATAAATGCCTGAATCATAGTTTCTTAAAGCTAATGTTAATAAGTCATGGATGTTATTCTTATTGTTTGAATGGTTTCTAAAGTAGTTTTCTTTACTCTAATGTCTTTATGAAATAAAACTTCTAGTATCTCCTCAGATAAGGGAAGATCTCAGAAAACTCCAACTTCTCCCCTATCTCCAAGTTCTCAGAAATTGTTGCAGTTTGACCTTCCAGGAACTTCATTAGAAAGATCTAAATCCTCAATAGTAGTGACTCCAACAGGATTTAAGTCTAATGCAGCTTTTGCAGATGTGAGCCTGGCTGCCAGCAGAACAGCGACAGAGATGGCGTCAACACCAGGCAAGTAGATCCATGCAGCTGTAATTAAATAGGATATGAAGTTTTTCTAAAAAATTAAACCATAGAGAAATATTACTTAAAGTGAATGCAATTACATTTTGAAGTATTAAAAATTGCCAGAAAATAAATAGTGAAAAGCATAAAGAATGCATAAGTGAAGAAAATAGCTCTAGTCATTGCTCTGTGAGAAAAGGGGATCTTTCAGGGGTGCTGTGTGATGGTTGGGAGGGGTGGAAAGGGGGGGATATACATATGACTAATCTGGGAACATACATATCTGTAAACAACAAAACTCTGTAAAAGTTAAAAGCAAAATAAAGGTTAAAAAAAAAAAAGAAAGTTCTGAAAAGAATTATAGCATTAAAAAGTGGACAGAAACAAATGGACATTTATAAAGTATTTAGAGATAGTTAGTATGAAACTTTTTAGCTGTGACTTTTTGGTTAAAAGAAATAACAAGAGTAGTTTTTGTCATTTAAAAAATTTTAACACAGAATGATACTTCATTCTCTTTCAGAGATGCATTTAAGATATTTTTTGTAAAACAGGCTTAATCTTGCCTTTTTTTTGGTTATATGGTTGTAATTTTATTGCTATATAAAGTCTAAGTATTCTAGAGAATTTGGCTGCTCCTGTAGTAAGTGATTTGTAGTAAATGTACATTGTAGAGGAAGGAGTTAAGTCCCTATTTAATCAAAAGACTCCTTTTCTTTGTTATTTTGGTCAAGACTTGTCCCTAGCTTGTTCACCAGTGTCTAGCAATAGGAGGAGTACTCATAGTCATTCACACAACCTAGCGACTCTGTTAAATGAATAAATGCCTGAATCATAGTTTCTTAAAGCTAATGTTAATAAGTCATGGATGTTATTCTTATTGTTTGAATGGTTTCTAAAGTAGTTTTCTTTACTCTAATGTCTTTATGAAATAAAACTTCTAGTATCTCCTCAGATAAGGGAAGATCTCAGAACACTCCAACTTCTCCCCTATCTCCAAGTTCTCAGAAATTGTTGCAGTTTGACCTTCCAGGAACTTCATTAGAAAGATCTAAATCCTCAATAGTAGTGACTCCAACAGGATTTAAGTCTAATGCAGCTTTTGCAGATGTGAGCCTGGCTGCCAGCAGAACAGCGACAGAGATGGCGTCAACACCAGGCAAGTAGATCCATGCAGCTGTAATTAAATAGGATATGAAGTTTTTCTAAAAAATTAAACCATAGAGAAATATTACTTAAAGTGAATGCAATTACATTTTGAAGTATTAAAAATTGCGCCAGAAAATAAATAGTGAAAAGCATAAGAGAGTCAGTAATAGTGGCTTTTCCCATCTTGCCAGCAAAAGACACTTAAAAAATGTATCCTGTATATGTATGTGTATTATGTAACCAGGCATGGTATGTATACACGTGCATACGCAGACACACTCACAGAAAGTACCTGTTAGAATACAATATACTAAAAAGTCACTGTCTTTCCTGCAAAGGACAGAAGATTTGTTTTTGGATCTTAAAATAAGAAATGAATTTTAGAAATCAGACACAATTTCATACAAACTTTTACATGTAACATTTATATGCCTTCCAGGTTCTAAGCGCTTTTCTCCTGCGGGCCTCCAGCATCGCATGGCAGCGGAGCTCAGTTACTTGAGTGCCATTGAGGAGTCAGTGCGCCAGCTATCAGATGTAGAAAGAGTCAGAGGCGTTTCACTAGCTCAGCAGGAGAGTGTGTCTCTGGCTCAGATCATAAAGGTATTTGTGGAAGTTTCTTTAGCTTTCTGTGTTTTTTTTCTCTTTTCTTTGCTATTTAGAATGATCTTAATGATGAATTAAAACAAAACAAAACTTTTAACTTGCCAAGTAGAGAAAAAAGATCTGTCATACTGTACTGCAAATTGCCATGAGAAAAACTGTCATATGCTGAAGAGAGAATTCAGGATGCCATAGTTGGCAGTGGAACAGTCATTCTCTTTCAGATACTTCATTTTCCATATTCTCTACCTTTTTTTTTGTTACATTGTAGATATCATCAGACATTTTCATTATTTTCTCTTTCTGTGTGACAAGTCAGAAATGACTTTGATTTTGTTTTTTAAAGATTTATTTATACTGAAAACAAAAGTTTCTGAGGTCTAAGTGTTTGGTAGTGCCAGGATAATGGGACTTTTCCTTAGCTAACAGAAGTCCACTGTTGCTCAGTTGAAATGCTATTGTTATCTTTTCCTAAAAACTGAGGTAGTATATACATATAATGAAGTACACAGATTTTAAATGTATAATTTGATGAGTTTTGAGCATGTAACAACCACCCTCATCAAAATACAGAACATCTCTGACCCTAGAAGCTTCCCTCAGGCCCCTTATCGGTTCGTCTCCCCACCAGAGGCAGTATGTTGATTCATATCACTATAGTTTATTTTGGTCAGTTCTAGCATAAACTGGAAGGATACCTTCTCCTCTGTTGTGTGTAGCTCATTTTATGCAGCATAATGTTTTTAAGATTGATCCGTGTTGTTACACTTATGGTGTTGCTTTTGGTTTTCGTGCTGAGTAACATTCCACTGGTGAATGTATCACAATTCCATTTATCCATTCTGCTGTTGGTATACATTTGTATTATTTCCAGTTTTAGACTATGATAAGTATTCTTGCTGTGAATTTTTCTTTTTTTCTCAATTTTCTGTATACCACACAAATTTTTATTTTTCTAACTTAAATACCTAGGAGTGTAATTCCTTGGGTTAAATATACATTTACCAAAAAATGCCATTCNTTTTCAAAATAGTTATAACGTCTATGATATATCTGCCAGCTTCAGTAAATCTTCTAGCTACTTCCCCTTTAAAGTTTGGAAGTTTCTTTAGCTTTCTGTGTTTTCTTTTCTTTGCTATTTAGAATGATCTTAATGATGAATTAAAACAAAACAAAACTTTTAACTTGCCAAGTAGAGAAAAAAGATCTGTCATACTGTACTGCAAATTGCCATGAGAAAAACTGTCATATGCTGAAGAGAGAATTCAGGATGCCATAGTTGGCAGTGGAACAGTCATTCTCTTTCAGATACTTCATTTTCCATATTCTCTACCTTTTTTTTTGTTACATTGTAGATATCATCAGACATTTTCATTATTTTCTCTTTCTGTGTGACAAGTCAGAAATGACTTTGATTTTGTTTTTTAAAGATTTATTTATACTGAAAACAAAAGTTTCTGAGGTCTAAGTGTTTGGTAGTGCCAGGATAATGGGACTTTTCCTTAGCTAACAGAAGTCCACTGTTGCTCAGTTGAAATGCTATTGTTATCTTTTCCTAAAAACTGAGGTAGTATATACATATAATGAAGTACACAGATTTTAAATGTATAATTTGATGAGTTTTGAGCATGTAACAACCACCCTCATCAAAATACAGAACATCTCTGACCCTAGAAGCTTCCCTCAGGCCCCTTATCGGTTCGTCTCCCCACCAGAGGCAGTATGTTGATTCATATCACTATAGTTTATTTTGGTCAGTTCTAGCATAAACTGGAAGGATACCTTCTCCTCTGTTGTGTGTAGCTCATTTTATGCAGCATAATGTTTTTAAGATTGATCCGTGTTGTTACACTTATGGTGTTGCTTTTGGTTTTCGTGCTGAGTAACATTCCACTGGTGAATGTATCACAATTCCATTTATCCATTCTGCTGTTGGTATACATTTGTATTATTTCCAGTTTTAGACTATGATAAGTATTCTTGCTGTGAATTTTTCTTTTTTTCTCAATTTTCTGTATACCACACAAATTTTTATTTTTCTAACTTAAATACCTAGGAGTGTAATTCCTTGGGTTAAATATACATTTACCAAAAAATGCCATTCTTTTTTTTCAAAATAGTTATAACGTCTTATACTCTGATGGCAATATATGAAAGTTCTAAATTGTTTTGTATGTTTGCTACCATTGTGTACTCTAGTTATTCTAGTGAGGGGGAAGTAGTATCTCTTGATGAGATTGATCTTTTGCTATATTTATTGATCTTATGTCTTCCTTACTGAATATCTGTTCAAATTTCATAATTGGAATATTTGTCTTTTAATTATTGAGTTGTAGGAGTTTTTTTTTTTTTTTTTTTTTTAAACTTTAATTTATTTGTTTTTGGCTGTGCTGGGTCTTTGTTGATGTGTGGGTTTAGCTGCTCTGTGGTATGTGGGATCTTCCCGGGTCAGGGATCGAACCTGTGTCTCCTGCATTGGCAGACAGGTTCTTATCCACTGAGCCACAAGGGAAGCCCAGGAGTTCTTTATGTATTCTAGAAACAAATCCTTTCAGGTATAGCTCAAATATTGCTTTCCATTCATTTTGTGTGTGTGTGTGTGTGTGTGTGTTTGTTTTTGGTTTTTTTTTGCTTTCCATTCTTGACTTGCCTTTTCATTTTTTTAACCTCTGACTTTTGAAGATTTTAATTTTGATGAAATCTAGTTTAAATATTTTTTTTCTTCTATGGGTGGTGCTCTTTGTATTCTAAGAAATCTTCCTCTGCCCTAAGATACTAAGGTATTCTAACAGAGACATTCTTTTATATTTTCCCCAAAGCTTTATAGTTTTGGCTTTCGTATTTAAGCTTGTGAACTGTTTCAGGTTAATTATGGACAGTGAGATAGGGGTCAACGTTAATCCTTTCCCGCTGTATGGATGTTTTGTTGTACTAGCACTGTTTTCTTAAATTGCCTTGGCACCTTTATCAACAATTGTATCATTTATGTATTGATCTGTTTTTGCGTTCTGTTGTTTTCCATTGACCTATTTGTCTAGTGTCATACTATTTTACAATAGCTTTAGAGTTAGTCTTTTTTCTTCTTCTTCTTTCTTTTTTTTGTTTTTCTCCAGTCAAAATTTTTTTTATTGGATTATAGCTGATTTACAATGTTTTGTTGTCTTTCTATTTGCTGTCTTTCTTTTACGTTCTTACTGGATGCTTCAAAAGATTTGTGTTAGGAGAACATCATTCCATTTAATATTATTTTTGTAGGTGTACAATGAAGTGAATCAGTTAAACATTTGGGTGTATCCACACTTTTTAAACTTCTTTTCCCACTTAGGCCATTATAGGTTATTGAGTAGAGTTCCCTGAGCTATGCAATAGGTCTTTATTAGTTATTTAGTTACCTGTTTTCTCTGTAGTAATGTGTATATTGTCCATCCCAGTCTCCTGCTTCATCCCTCTCCCCCATAGTGGGGCTTGAAATCAAGCTGTAATGAATCCAGTTTTGTTCTTTCTCAAGATGATTTTAGCTCTTCTTTGTTTTTGCTTTTCTACTTAACCTTTAGAGTCCATTTATCAGTTCCTACCAAAATTTTTTAAAAGCTTGATAGAGTTTTGATTTGAGTGACATTAAATCCACAGATCAGTTTGGGAAGAATTCATATCATAACAATATTGCATCTTCTAATTCATGAACATAATATTTTTTCTATTTGTTTAGGTTTTTCGATATTTCTCTCAGCAGTGTAATTTTCATCGTAGAGATCTTGCATGTTTTAAAAGTTATTCTTAAGTATTTTATATCTGTTGATGATAAATCTTTTTCAATTTCCTTTTGTAGTCGTTCCTCTTAAAATATCAATAGTTGTGTGTGGGTGTGGGTGTGTTTGTGGAACTGCTCAACCTTCCTGCACTCCTTCCAATAAATAACAACATTGTTGTCCATTCATTAAGACCATAAAAGCTCTTCAGGCACTTCCAAATGTTCACTGGTGGACACTGACGAGGGGCCAATAGCACCTTTGCTAAAAAATCCCTGGCTTGGGCTTCCCTAGTGGTCCAGTGGGTAAGGACACCGCCTTGCAGTGCACAGGGCGCCGGTTCGATCCCTGGCCTGGGAAGATACCACATGCTGCAGACCTATGTGTCCAACTACCGAGCCAGAGCTCTGGAGCACATGCGCCCAGAGCTAGTGCTCTGCAGCGGGAGAGGCCACTGTGATGGGAGGCCCACACAGGCCAAAGAACAAAGATGGAAATAAATGAAAGACCAATAGAAGTGGCCAAAAAAGAAAAAATCGCTGGCTTAGCACTCTTTAGCACATGCGCCAAGAGCTGGTACTCTGCAGTGAGAGAGGCCACTGCAATGGGAGGCCCACCAAGCCAAAAAAAAAAGATGGATGAAAAAAACAAATAAAAAAAAAAGGAAAAATCATTGACTTATTCGACTTTATTGCAGTTGTCATCTTTTCCTTGAAATCTGAAAAACCACTAATATTATCTACCATTTTAAGAGTTTATTATAACTTTTTGGGTTTTTTTTGAAACAAAAAAAAAAACTTCCCCCCATCCCTCTCCCCCATAGTGGGGCTTGAAATCAAGCTGTAATGAATCCAGTTTTGTTCTTTCTCAAGATGATTTTAGCTCTTCTTTGTTTTTGCTTTTCTACTTAACCTTTAGAGTCCATTTATCAGTTCCTACCAAAATTTTTTAAAAGCTTGATAGAGTTTTGATTTGAGTGACATTAAATCCACAGATCAGTTTGGGAAGAATTCATATCATAACAATATTGCATCTTCTAATTCATGAACATAATATTTTTTCTATTTGTTTAGGTTTTTCGATATTTCTCTCAGCAGTGTAATTTTCATCGTAGAGATCTTGCATGTTTTAAAAGTTATTCTTAAGTATTTTATATCTGTTGATGATAAATCTTTTTCAATTTCCTTTTGTAGTCGTTCCTCTTAAAATATCAATAGTTGTGTGTGGGTGTGGGTGTGTTTGTGGAACTGCTCAACCTTCCTGCACTCCTTCCAATAAATAACAACATTGTTGTCCATTCATTAAGACCATAAAAGCTCTTCAGGCACTTCCAAATGTTCACTGGTGGACACTGACGAGGGGCCAATAGCACCTTTGCTAAAAAATCCCTGGCTTGGGCTTCCCTAGTGGTCCAGTGGGTAAGGACACCGCCTTGCAGTGCACGGGGCCCCGGTTCGATCCCTGGCCTGGGAAGATACCACATGCTGCAGACCTATGTGTCCAACTACCGAGCCAGAGCTCTGGAGCACATGCGCCCAGAGCTAGTGCTCTGCAGCGGGAGAGGCCACTGTGATGGGAGGCCCACACAGGCCAAAGAACAAAGATGGAAATAAATGAAAGACCAATAGAAGTGGCCAAAAAAGAAAAAATCGCTGGCTTAGCACTCTTTAGCACATGCGCCAAGAGCTGGTACTCTGCAGTGAGAGAGGCCACTGCAATGGGAGGCCCACCAAGCCAAAAAAAAAAGATGGATGAAAAAAACAAATAAAAAAAAAAGGAAAAATCATTGACTTATTCGACTTTATTGCAGTTGTCATCTTTTCCTTGAAATCTGAAAAACCACTAATATTATCTACCATTTTAAGAGTTTATTATAACTTTGGGTTTTGAAATATGGACAGGACATTGTATGACTTTATATACAACCTTACCACTTTAGAGAATCTATATTGTTTAGCACTATTCTAGAAGAAATGAATAAATATAAATTTATAGGTTACCTGTATGGAATAATTGTAAGAAAGAACCCTGTTAAAAAAGACTTTTAGTGAACAACATTTTTATGAAGCTGCTCCTTCAAGGTTGAAGGAGTCATAAAATTGTGACATATGAGGCATTATTTTTGTTTTTACATGTTGAATGTTTTAATGTCCTCCAAAGAGCTACTTATAGCTTTGTTTCCAAACCAGCTTTTTGGTATCAGTTCTTAGTCCTATATGCCTTAAAAATTTTTTTCTATTATCTGACACACAGTAGGTTGTCATTAAATATTTATAGATAAATGATAAATGTTTGATGTCTATACTATTTGCTGTCTTTCTTTTACGTTCTTACTGGATGCTTCAAAAGATTTGTGTTAGGAGAACATCATTCCATTTAATATTATTTTTGTATTAAAATAGCTTAGTGTTTTAGAATTAATTAATCGTTGATCATTGCTTTATTTCTGAAGGCACAGCAGCAACGCCATGAAAGAGACTTGGCCCTTTTGAAACTGAAAGCTGAACAAGAGGCTCTGGAATGTCAGAGACAGTTAGAAGAAACCCGCAGCAAAGCAGCTCAGGTGGCTTCTTTTGCAAATTTCTATCCTTGAAATCACTTTAATGTTCTTTTAATTATATAGGAGGAAAAAGGAAAGATGTAAATAATAATGTTTTAGTACATTATCTCATGTGAGTTAATTTTATGCTATTTCACTCTTATAGCAGCCCTGTGAAATTAAGTAGTCAAGATTTATCCTCAGTTTGGAGAAATGGAAACTGAGGTACACAGTGGTTACTAGTCTACAGACACCTCAACTTGTGAACAGTGGAGTAAGACTTACACTTCAGCAGGGACATTAAGATTTCAGATTTTAAACTCTAAATTTTAAGACATGGAATCCAGATAGTAGTTAAGGGTTTTTTGTGTTTTCTTTTTTTTCCCCAGAAGACATTTGATCCGTGAAACAAATTTACAAGTTAAAACTAATTTGGGTGAGATGAGACTGAGACATAAAGGGAGTTTCCCCCCCTCCTTTTATTAACAGGTCCATGCGGAATCATTACAGCAGGTGGTTAAATCACAGCGGGATATGACTGAGGTCCTGCAGGAAGCAACATGTAAAATGGCTGCTCAGCAAACAGAGACTGCTCGCCTGACCACTGATGCAGCACGCCAGATCTGTGAGGTTAGAGCCGCTGAGAACACGTTTCGTTTTAATTCTTTTCGGCCAGCCTGAGTACCTTTGGTCTTAGCAGTCATGGGTTTATAACATCTCACAAATGCGTATTTTTAATAAGTGACTTTCAGTGAGGGCCATACCCTATTGAAATGAGGGACCATTTATTGTAGTCTGTTGTCTATGTGAATGATACAGAGGCAGCAGAAAGATGCAAAAGAACTCTGTATTTTGTTCCCTGAGTCAGGTTTTTTAGAAATACCAATTTTATTGATGTGTAGTAGTTTATAATAACATTTACAATAACATGTATTTAGAGTAATATGTATCCATTTTAAGTATATAACTTATGAGTTAATACATAAATATATATCTATAGATATATTTCTGATTTAATTGTTTATTTTGGGCTCTGCTGGGTTTGTTGCTTCATGCGAGCTTTTCTCTGGTTGTGACGAGTAGGGGCTACTCTCTAGTTGCAGTGCCTGGGCTTCATTGTGGTGGCTTCTCTTGTTGTGGCACATGGGCTCCAGGTACACAGGCTCAGTAGTTGTGGCATGTGGGCTTAGTTGCTCCATTGGTTGTGGGATCTTTCCAGACCAGGGATCGAACCTGTGTCTCCTGCATTGACAGGTGATTTCTTTACCACTGAGCCCCAGAGAAGTCCTGTGTATATATATATTTTATCATATCTCTACCCTATAAACATCACAATAATCGAATGAATATTTACTAGTCTACAGACACCTCAACTTGTGAACAGTGGAGTAAGACTTACACTTCAGCAGGGACATTAAGATTTCAGATTTTAAACTCTAAATTTTAAGACATGGAATCCAGATAGTAGTTAAGGGTTTTTTGTGTTTTCTTTTTTTTCCCCAGAAGACATTTGATCCGTGAAACAAATTTACAAGTTAAAACTAATTTGGGTGAGATGAGACTGAGACATAAAGGGAGTTTCCTCCTTTTATTAACAGGTCCATGCGGAATCATTACAGCAGGTGGTTAAATCACAGCGGGATATGACTGAGGTCCTGCAGGAAGCAACATGTAAAATGGCTGCTCAGCAAACAGAGACTGCTCGCCTGACCACTGATGCAGCACGCCAGATCTGTGAGGTTAGAGCCGCTGAGAACACGTTTCGTTTTAATTCTTTTCGGCCAGCCTGAGTACCTTTGGTCTTAGCAGTCATGGGTTTATAACATCTCACAAATGCGTATTTTTAATAAGTGACTTTCAGTGAGGGCCATACCCTATTGAAATGAGGGACCATTTATTGTAGTCTGTTGTCTATGTGAATGATACAGAGGCAGCAGAAAGATGCAAAAGAACTCTGTATTTTGTTCCCTGAGTCAGGTTTTTTAGAAATACCAATTTTATTGATGTGTAGTAGTTTATAATAACATTTACAATAACATGTATTTAGAGTAATATGTATCCATTTTAAGTATATAACTTATGAGTTAATACATAAATATATATCTATAGATATATTTCTGATTTAATTGTTTATTTTGGGCTCTGCTGGGTTTTTGTTGCTTCATGCGAGCTTTTCTCTGGTTGTGACGAGTAGGGGCTACTCTCTAGTTGCAGTGCCTGGGCTTCATTGTGGTGGCTTCTCTTGTTGTGGCACATGGGCTCCAGGTACACAGGCTCAGTAGTTGTGGCATGTGGGCTTAGTTGCTCCATTGGTTGTGGGATCTTTCCAGACCAGGGATCGAACCTGTGTCTCCTGCATTGACAGGTGATTTCTTTACCACTGAGCCCCAGAGAAGTCCTGTGTATATATATATTTTTTATCATATATCTCTACCCTATAAACATCACAATAATCAAGAACTAGAATATTTCCAATACTCTTAAAAAGTTCCCTCATGCTCTTTTGCAGTCAGTCATGCTCTTTTGCCAGTTTCTGTCCCAAAGAACCCCACATCTGTTTTGTATGTAGAGGTGTAGATGTTTCATTGTTAGCCAAAGTGATACTAGTATCTTTTTTTTTTTTCGTCTTTATTGTACGAAGGTAAAGCCAGAATTAGTTTTACTGCTGTCTCTATGTAGGATATCATGATCTATAAAGTTTCAGTTTATTTTAGCAGTTACTATTTGGGACTGTTTGTGAAATGATTCTGTTGCTAAAAAGCCGTGAACCTACTATACGCTTGTACATGGGGTTGTCCAAATAAGTATAGAGTCTCTTTTCTCAAGAAAGTTTGGGTTACAGTTAACAGATTTTAAAACATTTCAGTTCATCAAAGCAGTGTGGAATAATAGATGGCAGTAATGGTTAAGAGTAGGGAAAATGTGGGCTTCCCCTGGTGGTCCAGTGGGTAAGGACACCGCCTTGCAGTGCAAGGGGCGCCGGTTCGATCCCTGGCCTGGGAAGATCCCATGTGCTGCGGAGCAGCTGGACCGATGTGTCCAATTACCGAGCCAGAGTTCTGGAGTGCATGCGCCCAGAGCTCTGCAACGACAGACGCCACCGCAATGGGAGGCCCACAGGAGCCAAAGAACAAAGACGGATGAAGATAGAGTAATATGTATCCATTTTAAGTATATAACTTATGAGTTAATACATAAATATATATCTATAGATATATTTCTGATTTAATTGTTTATTTTGGGCTCTGCTGGGTTTTTGTTGCTTCATGCGAGCTTTTCTCTGGTTGTGACGAGTAGGGGCTACTCTCTAGTTGCAGTGCCTGGGCTTCATTGTGGTGGCTTCTCTTGTTGTGGCACATGGGCTCCAGGTACACAGGCTCAGTAGTTGTGGCATGTGGGCTTAGTTGCTCCATTGGTTGTGGGATCTTTCCAGACCAGGGATCGAACCTGTGTCTCCTGCATTGACAGGTGATTTCTTTACCACTGAGCCCCAGAGAAGTCCTGTGTATATATATATTTTTTATCATATCTCTCTACCCTATAAACATCACAATAATCAAGAACTAGAATATTTCCAATACTCTTAAAAAGTTCCCTCATGCTCTTTTGCAGTCAGTCATGCTCTTTTGCCAGTTTCTGTCCCAAAGAACCCCACATCTGTTTTGTATGTAGAGGTGTAGATGTTTCATTGTTAGCCAAAGTGATACTAGTATCTTTTTTTTTTTTCGTCTTTATTGTACGAAGGTAAAGCCAGAATTAGTTTTACTGCTGTCTCTATGTAGGATATCATGATCTATAAAGTTTCAGTTTATTTTAGCAGTTACTATTTGGGACTGTTTGTGAAATGATTCTGTTGCTAAAAAGCCGTGAACCTACTATACGCTTGTACATGGGGTTGTCCAAATAAGTATAGAGTCTCTTTTCTCAAGAAAGTTTGGGTTACAGTTAACAGATTTTAAAACATTTCAGTTCATCAAAGCAGTGTGGAATAATAGATGGCAGTAATGGTTAAGAGTAGGGAAAATGTGGGCTTCCCCTGGTGGTCCAGTGGGTAAGGACACCGCCTTGCAGTGCAAGGGGCGCCGGTTCGATCCCTGGCCTGGGAAGATCCCATGTGCTGCGGAGCAGCTGGACCGATGTGTCCAATTACCGAGCCAGAGTTCTGGAGTGCATGCGCCCAGAGCTCTGCAACGACAGACGCCACCGCAATGGGAGGCCCACAGGAGCCAAAGAACAAAGACGGATGAAGATAGAGAAATGAAAGACCAATCAAAGCGGCCCGCCCACTCCCCTCCCTCCTCAACCCAACCCCTGCCCAAAATAAATAAATAAATAAATACATAAATCTTTAAAAAAAAAAAAAGAGTAGGGAAAATGTACTTCACATTATTGGTCAGAAAAGACTTATTTAGAAAGTTCTAATTCAGTTTGCTTCTTGAAGAAAGATTTAAGTTTTTTTTTTTTTTTTTGGGCGAGGGTCCGGTTGGGGAGGGAGGGGAGCGGGTGGGCCACTTCCATTGGTCCTTCATTTCTCTATTTTCCTCCGTCTTTGTTCTTTTGGCCCCTGTGGGCCTCCCATCGCGGTGGCATCTGTCACTGCAGAGCAACGGCTCTGGGCGCATGCGCGCCAGAGCTCCGGCTCGGCAATTGGACACATCAGTCCAGCCACTCCGCGGCACGTGGGATCTTCCCAGGCCAGGGATCGAACCGGCGCCCCTTGCACTGCAAGGCGGTGTCCCTATCCACTGGACCACCAGGGGAAGCCCGAAAGATTTAATTTTTGATTTACTAGGACTTATTTTTGGCTTGAAGGTTTTCTGCTTAGGAATTCATAAATTGTATAGCTAGATGAAGCCTTAGAAATCACATGGTCTACTTCTATTTTTTATAAAAAAGTTGTTGAAACTTATAAAGAGTCTAAGTTGCCTAAAATATCTTACCTGTTATGGCAGAATTTGCTTGCTTTTCAGTCCAGTGATCTTTCCAAGACGCTCTGCTCACTCTCTGTTCTTCTGTAACGTTACCTTTTTACATCTGCTTTGCCTGGTGTGTGTTCATGTCTACTTTTCTTCAAGAAAGTTTTTGGGGTTACAGTTAACAGATTTTAAAACATTTCAGTTCATCAAAGCAGTGTGGAATAATAGATGGCAGTAATGGTTAAGAGTAGGAAAATGTGGGCTTCCTGGTGGTCCAGTGGGTAAGGACACCGCCTTGCAGTGCAAGGCGCGGTTCGATCCTGGCCTGGGAAGATCCCATGTGCTGCGGAGCAGCTGGACCGATGTGTCCAATTACCGAGCCAGAGTTCTGGAGTGCATGCGCCCAGAGCTCTGCAACGACAAACGCCACCGCAATGGGAGGCCCACAGGAGCCAAGAACAAAGGCGGATGAAGATAGAGAATGAAAGACCAATAGAAGTGGCCCGCCTGCTCCCTTCCCTCCCCAACCTGACCCCCGCCCAAAATAAATAAATAAATAAATACATAAATCTTTAAAAAAAAAAAAAGAGTAGGGAAAATGTACTTCACATTATTGGTCAGAAAAGACTTATTTAGAAAGTTCTAATTCAGTTTGCTTCTTGAAGAAAGATTTAAGTTTTTTTTTTTTTTTTTGGGCGAGGGTCCGGTTGGGGAGGGAGGGGAGCGGGTGGGCCACTTCCATTGGTCCTTCATTTCTCTATTTTCCTCCGTCTTTGTTCTTTTGGCCCCTGTGGGCCTCCCATCGCGGTGGCATCTGTCACTGCAGAGCAACGGCTCTGGGCGCATGCGCGCCAGAGCTCCGGCTCGGCAATTGGACACATCAGTCCAGCCACTCCGCGGCACGTGGGATCTTCCCAGGCCAGGGATCGAACCGGCGCCCCTTGCACTGCAAGGCGGTGTCCCTATCCACTGGACCACCAGGGGAAGCCCGAAAGATTTAATTTTTGATTTACTAGGACTTATTTTTGGCTTGAAGGTTTTCTGCTTAGGAATTCATAAATTGTATAGCTAGATGAAGCCTTAGAAATCACATGGTCTACTTCTATTTTTTATAAAAAAGTTGTTGAAACTTATAAAGAGTCTAAGTTGCCTAAAATATCTTACCTGTTATGGCAGAATTTGCTTGCTTTTCAGTCCAGTGATCTTTCCAAGACGCTCTGCTCACTCTCTGTTCTTCTGTAACGTTACCTTTTTACATCTGCTTTGCCTGGTGTGTGTTCATGTTTAGATGGCGGAGTTAACGCGCACTCATATCTCAGATGCCGTCGCTGCTTCAGGAGCTCCCCTGGCAACCCTCCATGACCACCAGCGGCAGCACGCTCCAGACTTCGCAAAACAGCTAAGGACAAGGGCTGAAACAGATAGGTTAATATCCAGTCATTCAGTAAATAGGTAATGAGTATCTGTTATGCCCCAAGCACTGTTTTGGGTACTGGAAATACAGCTATGGACGTATAACCAAGTGGGGAAGAGAAACATTAATCAAATATTCCTTTAAGTGAATGAACACTTATAAATTAATATAATTATTATGAAACAAAGGAATGTTTGGTTTTTTGAGATATACAGCAAAGGAATTTGAATATCACAGAAGTCAGAGAAGGTTTTCCTGAGGAAGTAAAGCTAATGATGAGATCTAGTGGATGAAAAGGAGTCAATGATATAAAGGAGGTAAGGAATAGGCAGGTCAGTGCATGCGAATGTGGACAAGAAAATGAAGGAACACCAAAGTGACTGGAGCCAAAGGGCGAAGAGGAGAACGGTAGAAGATGATGCAAAGGTCAGATCGTAGTAGAACTTTGCAGATCTTATGGATTTTGGAGTTGATTCGAGGAGCAATGAAAAGTCACTAGAGAGTTTTTTAGGCAGGACTGGGTGATGTATCGTGTTTATGTGTATATTTTTTTACATCAATTTTGACTGTCTCTAGTTCACAGATTTTAAGTCTGTTCACATTCATCAATACTTGAGGTGATTTGTGTTTATTTCACATAATAAATAGAAGATATTCTTTAATGTATTGTATACTTTTCTGTGAGCAAATGCCTTTCTCAAATACTTTGTGGCAAGTATTTTATAATTCCTATTCACGATTTTATCTCATATTAATATTAAACAGTATTTAAAATCTTTCTCTTATCTGAGACTTAAATGTTTTAATCAGTTTTTATTTTCTTTTTAGGAAAAGTCCATCTGGCTCACTCACTCAGAGTAAAGAAGGGACCCTTGACTCCAAGCATCAGAAATTTTCTCCTTCATACAGTAGTTACTCTGAGTCTTCAAGATACAAGAATCGTGATAGAAGGTGAAGAGAGTTTGATTTAGTGAAGTCTGATAAATGACTTAGATGACATTGCCTTTTTATATTTTATTCTTTTCTCTTATTTCTTTAAATGAAATATCATCTTCCCTTCTGTTCTGGCTTCCCTGATTTTTAGCCTGTTTACTGAATAGTTGTTCCATGTAATGATATAGCTACCATTCCTTGACAGTCTACATTGTAGAAGTACTGTAGAGTTGTTTTTCCTGCATTTAATCTTCACAACAAACTTCCAAGACAGATATTATCCTCATTTTATAGATCAGGGAACTAAGTCTCACAGAGATATCAAGAAACTCACCTACACTAACATTAGCTAACATCACACCAAGGAGTTGAACCATGGTGTACCTGGCTCCAAAGCACATTGGTTTGCTGACATCCATATTTTTTGACATTACTGTATGTACTAGTTTTTATGATTATGTAAAAAGATTGAATACTTTGTTGTTAGTACTTGGCACAGTAGTAACGTCTATAGTTTTCAATTAGGGGTCTGTCCTTAGAGTAAAAGCTTTACAGGCTTCTTTCCATCATTCCTAGAGATAGGATACCTGTATTATCAAAGTATTCTAAAACCTCAATTTAAAAGATTAAATCAGAAGACTAAAAAAACATGAAAATTAATGTAGGGTAAGTACCAAGAGTTATTAAGTACTTACTCTGTGTCTGAAACTATATGGCTTCCATTTAACCTTCACTGACACTTAATTTAGGTCATCACCAGAGTTACTGCAGTGGACTTCTAATAGATTTCCCTGTCCTTTAACCTTTCCCTGCTCTATTGATGAACCACATGGCAACCAGAGTGATTGTTCGAAAAATTGCAGCTGATTTGCTGTTTACCTGTTTGAAACTCAGTGCTTCCTCAGGGCCACTTAGTATAGTCTGGAAGTCCCTTTGTTATTAAACCTTTAGTTCATCTCCAGCTCTGTCACTTGGCACATTCGCTCTTAGCATGTTCTGGTAGTCCTAACTACTTCCGTTTCTCTAAAAGAGCCTGCTGTCTTTGTCTCCTGTACCATTTTACGTGTTGTCCCTTCTTCCTAGAGCCTCCCTTCTCCAATTTGATTTACTTTACTTTTACTTCCCCTTTAAGAATCAGTGTTAGGGCTTCCCCTGGTGGTCCAGTGGGTAAGGACACCGCCTTGCAGTGCAAGGGGCGCCGGTTCGATCCCTGGCCTGGGAAGATCCCACGTGCCGCGGAGCGGCTGGACCGATGTGTCCAATCACCGAGCTAGAGCTCTGGAGCGCTTGTTCCCAGAGCTGGCGCTCTGCAATGACAGACGCCACCGCAATGGGAGGCCCACAGGAGCCAAAGAACAAAGACGGATGAAAATAGAGAAATGAAAGACCAATAGAAGTGGCCCGCCCGCTCCCCTCCCTCCCCAACCCGACCCCCGCCCAAAATAAATAAATAAATAAATCTTTAAAAAAAAAAAAAAAAGAATCAGTGTTAGCCCCTCATCTGCTTTAGAGATCCTGTCTGTGTTCTCCCAGAGCCCTCCAAGTACAACTGTTCCAGCCTTTACCACCTTCTATATTCTTACTGCTTTACTCATCACTTGTAAACTAGACTTGAGTTCTTTAAGGACTTCATTTTCCTCACCCCCACCAAAGAAACCCTATACCCATTAGCAGTCACTTCTTACATCCCTGACAACAACTCATCTACTCTCTATTTCTGTTTTCTATGGATTTTTATCTATTAAGGACATTTCGTATGAATAGCACTGTACAATGTGTGGCTCCACGTGACTGGCTTCTTTGACTTGGCATAATATTTTCAGAGTTCATCTATCATGTAACAGTACTTTATTCCTTTATTTACACAGATAATCTATTGCATGGATGTCCCGCATTTCATTTCTCTTTGGTATATACTTAGGAAAGGGATTGTAGCTCTGTTTAACACCTTGAAGATATGTCAAATCGTTTTCCAAAATAGCTGCTCCATATTAGATTTTAACCATCAATATAAAAATCTTCCACATCCTTCCTAACACTTGTTGGCGGGCTGATGAAGACTATGTCATTTTTGTATCCCTAGAGCTTAGCAATAAGCCAAACACATAGTAGGCAATCTGCTGCATGTTTATTGAGTGAATGATTGACACATAACTGCTAAGTAGGAGAACTGAGATTAACCTCATATCCTACTCACTTCAGAGCACTTTTGGTCTCTTACATTCTTTTACCTTATAGCTTTATTATACAATTTATCCTTTCAAAGCATTTATTAAATCAGACAGATAATTGCATAATATTCTGATAAGTACTATCGTACAAATCTGCATGTACATGCACACACACATGCACACAGTATAAACACAGAAGCAGAAGTGACCAAAGCCTCCTTGCGGGTAGAGGAGTCCACAGACAATTTGCAGAAATAATACTCTACTGAGTCTTGAATCATTAGGCACAGAGGGAAGATGGGCATATCACAAGAGGAAATAACATATTCAGAGGACATCAAAACTTGTCTCATGGTTGGTGGTATATTTAGGTTTAGTGAATGGATAAATGAAGGAAAACAAAGAGGGAGGAAGGAAAACACCAAACTTGAAAGCATGGTCACTAAGTATTTGGAAAACTGAGGTTTCAAGTCAGGAGAAAGGCAGAGCAAATGAACTGACTTGAGCCTCACTCTGAATGATAGCAGTAGAAATTACAGAGATGTGTAAGATTGTCCAAGGAGACTATACAGCATAAAGGAGAAAGAAACCAAAACCCTAGTAGGAAGCACAGTCATTTTAAGAAAAGATAGAAAAGCACAGAAAAACTTGTTTAAGGAGGTATAGAAGAGAAGCAGGTGGGAGTGGAGTCAGGGAATATAAGAAAGGAGAGCCCTTTTATTTATCGTTTAGTTTGGATAGGATTTCAAGTTTATAAAAACATTGCAAGAATAACACAAAGTTCTCGAATAGCTTTCATCCAGGTTACCGTAGTGTTAACATTTTAGTACATTTGCTTTAACAAGCTTTTGTTTTGTTTTTAATTATTTATTTTTGGCTGTTGTGGGTTTTCACTGCTGCCACAGGCTCTTCTCTAGTTGCAGGGAATGGAGGCTACTCTCTAGCTGAGGTGAGCAGGCTTCTTGTTGCAATGACTTCTCTTGTTGTGGAACTCGGGCCCTAGGACACACAGACTTCAGTAGTTGCGACACATGGGCTCAATAGTTGCAGCCCTGAGGCTCTAGAGCACAGGCTCCATAGTTGTGGCTCATGGACTTAGTTGCTTCGCAGCATGTGGGGTCTTCCCTGATCAGAAATCGAATTCATGTCTCCTGCACTGGCAGACTAACTCTTTACCACTGAACTACCAGGGAAGCCCTTTAGCAAGCTTTTAAAGGAAGAAGATAAGAGATTCATACCACCTGATGTTGTAGAAAAAGAAATTATGTATTGGATTTGACATTCAGAGTTTAGGTAGAGTTTACAGGAACAGTAGCAATAGAATAGTTGGAAATTGAAGCAGGCTGCAGTAAATTATGAGGTCCGTGAAAAGGAAGGAAGTGGAAACAGCAAGTAGAAGCCCCCTTTCCCAGTAGATTGATTTTAAAATGAAAGGGAAAAAGAGAGTGATAGCCTGAGAAGAGTGGTTCCCCATCATTACTATTTAAAAGGAAGCATTTTCATCTCATCTTTTCTAAAATAGTTTATTCTCAGACTTAATGTCTTTGTATCATTTTTATGTTTTATATCGATCATTGTTTCAAGTCTTGATCATAAGACACATTTCCTTGGCCAAATAAGTTTGCTTTGAAGTTATATCCTTATTTTGTTTCCTTAATATTTTCTTCTGGTTTGTTTTCATAATATCCCTAAACAGGAGTAGTAGTGGTAGTAGCCGTCAAGAAAGTCCTTCAGTTCCATCTTCTAAGGAAAATGAGAAGAAACTTCATGGTGAAAAGATGGAGAGTTTTATTGAGGAACAGGTTCAGACTGCTGCCGATGACTCTCAACGAAGTGATAGTGTGCCGTCTCTTCCTGATGAGAAAGGTAACTTTCTTTGCACATGTATATCTAATTACTTATTTAGGCTTCCTCTGGTGGTCCATTACTTGAGTGTTTTTAGTCTTTGTTTCAATTATTTATTTTTGGCGGGGACTGCCACAGGCTCTTCTCTAGTTGCAGGAATGGAGGCTACACTCTAGCTGAGGTGAGCAGGCTTCTTGTTGCAATGACTTCTCTTGTTGTGGAACTCGGGCCCTAGGACACACAGACTTCAGTAGTTGCGACACATGGGCTCAATAGTTGCAGCCCTGAGGCTCTAGAGCACAGGCTCCATAGTTGTGGCTCATGGACTTAGTTGCTTCGCAGCATGTGGGGTCTTCCCTGATCAGAAATCGAATTCATGTCTCCTGCACTGGCAGACTAACTCTTTACCACTGAACTACCAGGGAAGCCCTTTAGCAAGCTTTTAAAGGAAGAAGATAAGAGATTCATACCACCTGATGTTGTAGAAAAAGAAATTATGTATTGGATTTGACATTCAGAGTTTAGGTAGAGTTTACAGGAACAGTAGCAATAGAATAGTTGGAAATTGAAGCAGGCTGCAGTAAATTATGAGGTCCGTGAAAAGGAAGGAAGTGGAAACAGCAAGTAGAAGCCCCCTTTCCCAGTAGATTGATTTTAAAATGAAAGGGAAAAAGAGAGTGATAGCCTGAGAAGAGTGGTTCCCCATCATTACTATTTAAAAGGAAGCATTTTCATCTCATCTTTTCTAAAATAGTTTATTCTCAGACTTAATGGCTTTGTATCATTTTTATGTTTTATATCGATCATTGTTTCAAGTCTTGATCATAAGACACATTTCCTTGGCCAAATAAGTTTGCTTTGAAGTTATATCCTTATTTTGTTACCTTAATTTTTTTCTTCTGGTTTGTTTTCATAATATCCCTAAACAGGAGTAGTAGTGGTAGTAGCCGTCAAGAAAGTCCTTCAGTTCCATCTTCTAAGGAAAATGAGAAGAAACTTCATGGTGAAAAGATGGAGAGTTTTATTGAGGAACAGGTTCAGACTGCTGCCGATGACTCTCAACGAAGTGATAGTGTGCCGTCTCTTCCTGATGAGAAAGGTAACTTTCTTTGCACATGTATATCTAATTACTTATTTAGGGGCTTCCTCTGGTGGTCCAGTGGGTAAGGACACCACCTTGCAGTGCAAGGGGCGCCGGTTCGATCCCTGGCCTGGGAAGATCCTATGTGCCGCGGAGCGGCTGGACCGCTGTGTCCAATTACCCAGCCAGAGCTCTGGGGCGCATGCGCCCAGAGCCGGCGCTCTGCGATGACAGAGGCCACCGCGATGGGAGGCCCACAGGAGCCAAAGAACAAAGACGGATGAAAAATAGATAAATGAAAGACCAATAGAAGTGGCCTGCCCGTCCCCCTCCCTCCCCACCCCACCCCTCAAAAGATAAATAAATAAAAAATAAATGTTTAAAAAAAAAATTACTTATTTAGGGAGGTTTTCAGAACTTTGAGATATTTGTGACTGAGCCAGTTAATATAATTAGAATGTGGTGATACTGCAGACCATATTTTAAGTCTGATATTAAATGTATACAGGTAAAACTGTTTCAAGGTCATTCACCATGCCAGAAACCTTGCTAATATTTTATATGATTGTATGATATGATGCTAAAGGGAGGCACAACTAAATCTAGGAGAACATGCATGTGAGTGGAAAATACATACTCAGTACTGAAAAAAATTACTTCTATTGTAGGTATGTAACATGATCATAAAAAGAACACATTATTATACCTTTAAATTTTGACCAATATAATAAGGATACAATTTCTTATCAATGATGATAACATCAGATATACTAACTAGATAAAAACCCATTACCTAATTCCTCCTGAATCATAAACAAAAGCTGTCCTCCTGTCAAATCAGGGGTAGTAAATAATATAGCTGAGAAGACAGAATTTGACAACAAATGACACCTTTAAGACATTAAGTCAGCAAATTAACAGCCTCTATTTTAGATTTATTTTTAAATAAATGTCCATTAAGCAGTGTTTTTGATTGATAGTCCAGAACTATTTTCTTCAAAGCAGGATGGGAAAGATACTCTTTGGAATGTAAGAAAAAAATATATAAATTTTTTTAAAAATCTTTAAAATTTTCTTTAAAAATCTTTTTCTGTAAATTTTATTAGTGAGTATAATATAGGGGTTTATTAGCCTATAGTTACGGCAGCCAACTGATTAATACAGATGTTGGTACCTTGAAGTGAGGTGCTGCTATACTAAAAGTGTGTAAGTGACTTTGAAACTGGATAATAAGTAAAGGATAGAACAGTTTTGAGGTTCATGCAAGAAAAAGCCTACATTGCCTTGCCGAAATTGTTGGTAGGAATATGTATTAAAGGTGACTGATGAAGTCTGATAAACTTAGAAATAAAGAACATGTGTCCCTGATGGGGCAGTGGTAAAAAATTCACCTGCCAATGTAGGAGATGCGGTTTCAATCCCTGTGTCAGGAAGATCCCCTGGAGAAGGAAATGACAACCCACTCCAGTATTCTTGCCTGGGAAATCCCATGGACAGAGGAGCCTGGCAGGCTACGGTCCATGGAGTTGCAAAAAACTGGACATGACTTAGCAAATAAACAACAGCAATAAGGAACACGTAATTGGAAGGAAGACAGTCCTTGTTATGAAGTAGCAAAGAACTTCATTGAACTTGTTTTAGTGTTTTGTGGAAAGTTAAAGTTAAAAGTGATGACCCTGGTGAGCCTTTCCTAGTGGTCTAGTCAGTAGAGTCCGCCTTGCAGTGCAAGGGGCACTGGTTCGATCCCTGGCCCAGGAAGATCCCACGTGCCGTGGAGTGGCTGAACCAGTGTGTCCCAATACGAGCCAGTGTGCTGAAGTGCATGCACCTGGAGCCTGTGCAAGAAATTATTAAGCAAAAAGGAACCAGAATTTGAAGATTTTGAAAATTCTTGGCTTGTCAATATTGTAAAAAAAGGAGCAAACGAGTTCTGGAGAGAACACCAAGGGTGTGAGTGGACAGTTCCTTCATAAAGATAGCACCCATGGATTTAATCAACCATCTCAGCATGTTCAGCCAAAGCCAGGAACACAGATGGGTTTATATGAGCAGAGACAGCCAGTCTGGACTAAAGGGCACGAGACAGGATGAAATACAGGAAAGCTTTCGGACTTCTGTGATCTTTGGGATGAGACATTAGAGCTATCCAACTGTGAACACACCTATTCTTCAAGAAGGCTAAGGTGGCCAGGAATTCATGGGACAACCAATATCCAAAGAAAGTAAAACTTTGGAAAAGTAATATGAAAGAGAAAACAAGAAAAACTCTTAAGTCACTTCAGCGATGATTTCTTAGCCTATAGTTACGGCAGCCAACTGATTAATACAGATGTTGGTACCTTGAAGTGAGGTGCTGCTATACTAAAAGTGTGTAAGTGACTTTGAAACTGGATAATAAGTAAAGGATAGAACAGTTTTGAGGTTCATGCAAGAAAAAGCCTACATTGCCTTGCCGAAATTGTTGGTAGGAATATGTATTAAAGGTGACTGATGAAGTCTGATAAACTTAGAAATAAAGAACATGTGTCCCTGATGGGGCAGTGGTAAAAAAAATTCACCTGCCAATGTAGGAGATGCGGTTTCAATCCCTGTGTCAGGAAGATCCCCTGGAGAAGGAAATGACAACCCACTCCAGTATTCTTGCCTGGGAAATCCCATGGACAGAGGAGCCTGGCAGGCTACGGTCCATGGAGTTGCAAAAAACTGGACATGACTTAGCAAATAAACAACAGCAATAAGGAACACGTAATTGGAAGGAAGACAGTCCTTGTTATGAAGTAGCAAAGAACTTCATTGAACTTGTTTTAGTGTTTTGTGGAAAGTTAAAGTTAAAAGTGATGACCCTGGTGAGCCTTTCCTAGTGGTCTAGTCAGTAGAGTCCGCCTTGCAGTGCAAGGGGCACTGGTTCGATCCCTGGCCCAGGAAGATCCCACGTGCCGTGGAGTGGCTGAACCAGTGTGTCCCAATACGAGCCAGTGTGCTGAAGTGCATGCACCTGGAGCCTGTGCAAGAAATTATTAAGCAAAAAGGAACCAGAATTTGAAGATTTTGAAAATTCTTGGCTTGTCAATATTGTAAAAAAAGGAGCAAACGAGTTCTGGAGAGAACACCAAGGGTGTGAGTGGACAGTTCCTTCATAAAGATAGCACCCATGGATTTAATCAACCATCTCAGCATGTTCAGCCAAAGCCAGGAACACAGATGGGTTTATATGAGCAGAGACAGCCAGTCTGGACTAAAGGGCACGAGACAGGATGAAATACAGGAAAGCTTTCGGACTTCTGTGATCTTTGGGATGAGACATTAGAGCTATCCAACTGTGAACACACCTATTCTTCAAGAAGGCTAAGGTGGCCAGGAATTCATGGGACAACCAATATCCAAAGAAAGTAAAACTTTGGAAAAGTAATATGAAAGAGAAAACAAGAAAAACTCTTAAGTCACTTCAGCGATGATTTCTTAGATACAGTACCAAAAGCATAATCCACAAAGGAAAATTGCCAAGATATACTTTATTAAAAACTTTAAAATTTCAGCTCTGTGAAAGACATTATTAAGAGAAGGAAAAACTACAGACTGTTAAAAAATATTTGTAAATCACATGTTGGATAATAAACTTTTCTCCAGAATGTGTAAAGGACTCTTAAAGCTCAATAAGAAAATCAGCAACCCAGTTAAAAAAGCATGCAGAAGATCTAAACAGACACTTCATTGAAGAAAGTTTACAAACCTTCAGTATCATATGGTTCTCATTATCATATGTTTATAGGGAAGTGAAAATTAAAATCTCATTGAGACACTATCACTTGCCTATTGGAATGACTGAAATCCAAAATAACAACAAATTGGTGGCAAGGATGCTGGGCAGCGGGCACTTGAATTCCTCACTGCTGAGAATGTAAAATGGCATGGGGCCTCTGAATGACATTGTCACAGTTTTTTATAATAACCCAGCAATCATATGCCTAGGTATTTACCCAGTGATCTGAAAACTTATATCCACACAAAAATCTATACGTTAATGTTCATGGCATCATTATTCATAATTGCTAAAAAACTGCAAGCAGTCAAGATGTCTTATGAGGAGAATGGATAAACAACCTGGTAAATCTGTGCAATTGAATACAGTTCAGGAAGGTACAAGCTGCTGATAAATGGAACAGAACAGATCAAAAAAAATTTTTTTTAAAGATTTATTTATTTATTTATTTATTTTGAGGGGTGGGGAGGGAGGGGAGCAGGTGGGCTACTTCTTTTGGTCTTTCATTTTGTCTGTTTTCATCCGTCTTTGTTCTTTGGCCCGTGTGGGCCTCCCATTGCGATGGCCTCTGCTGTCGCAGAACACTGGCTCTGGGCGCATGCGCTCCAGAGCTCCGGCTCGGTGATTGGACACATCGGTCCAGCCGCTCTGTGGCACGTGGGATCTTCCCAGGCCAGGGATCGAACCGGCGCCCCTTGCACTGCAAGGAGGTGTCCTTACCCACTGGACTACCAGGGAAGCCCCAATTTTTTTTTTAAACTTATTTATTTATTGACTATGCTGATTCTTAGCTGCAGCATGAGGGATCTAGTTCCCTGACCAGGGATTGAAGCTGAACTCCGTGAATTAGAAGCCCAGAGTCTTAGTTACTGGACCACCAGAGAAGTCCCAACACAGATCAATTTTAAGTGAATTTTACTTAGTGAAGGTAGCAGGCCCCCAGAGCCCCTATATCGTATGTATTGTATGATTCCATTTATATGACATTCTGGAAAAGGCCAGACTATATAGAGATGGAAAACAGATGAATGGTTCTCAGGTATCAGATGGAAGATAAAGTGGTAGATACAAATTAGATGCACAGAAGAACTTTTTAGTGTGAAACAACTGGTATGTAACAAGGTATTGTGTGTTCTGCATCTACTGTCTGATGTTGTGCATTTGTCAAAACCCTAAAACTGTACATTACAAAGAGTAAGCTTTAATATATGCAGACTAAGCACTCCTCAGTCAGGATATTAGAATGGGGAGGTCCCAGGAGGGAATGCAGCCTGTGACAGATGAACCTAACTGCAGTACAAATGCACAGAAAAACCACACTGAAGGGGAGGGGTTGAAGGGAAAAGGATCCAGCCCAGCTAACTTTCAAAAATGGTATTTTTCAGTAGGAACTGTAAGCTTAAATACAGAAGGAGCAGTATAAAAATACTGTGTTCTAGTTGGTAAATTTGTTTTTCACAGATGTACAGTATATAGTTGTTTTCATATCTATTGGAGTTGAACAAATAAATAAATGAATTTTGAATTGTGGGAAATAGTTTCTCAGTGTTGGAGATAGAAATTACAGATACACAAGACAGGAAGACTAGAATGAACTCTGTGGTACAAGATTAGAGTCAGAAACTTCAGTATGGATCCATGTTTGGATGGATGGATGGAGACAGGAGAGTGAGTGTGTGTAGATGGGTTAGTATACCTGCATATATTCATATTACTTGGCTCTGTTGTCTGAGAGTGAAGAGAAAAGCTCTGCTCATTGAGAGAAAGTGAAGAAGCAATAATGTCCCATCAGTTATAAGGACCAATATATTTTGGTTTCTAAATATTCTCCAGTAAAAGAAACCAGAAGTCTCTAGACTGATTCTAGGACAAACAGGGAAAATAAGAAGTGAAACAAAGGATTGGAGGGCAGGAGGAATGTCAAAGACTCATAGGAACTAACCGAAAAGAGCCATCAGGGTTTTTTTGTTTTTTGTTTTTTCTTTTTGGCCACTTCTATTGGTCTTTCATTTATTTATTTTCATCCATCTTTGTTTTCTGGCCTGTGTGGGCCTCCCATTGCAATGGCCTCTCTTGCTGCAGGGCACTGGCTCCAGGCGCATGCACTCCAGAGCTCCGGCTTGGTAGTTGGACACATCAGTCCAGCTGCCCTGTGACACGCGGGATCCTCCCAGGCCAGGGATGAAACCTGCGCCCCTTGCACTGCAAGGTGGTGTTCTTACCCACTGGACCACCAGGGAAGCCCTGTCATGTTTTTAAGTAAACATGGGATTGATGAATTTCTAAAAATTGTTTCATTTGCATTTCTTTGGCTTCTGGTAATGTTAATTTTAAAATTTATTTATTTTTTACTTTATTTTGGCTGTTAATATTTCCTTTGTGAAACATCAGATCGTGGCAACTTCTCAGTTTTCTTTAGGGGTATTTGTTGTCGTTCAGTTGCTCAGTTGTGTTCAACTCTGCAATTCCATGGACTGTGGTTCTCTAATTGATTTATAAGAGCTCTTTATATTTGAAGTACGTTTTGCCATACTTCTTTTACTAGTATTTTTAGATATTTTAGGTTTTATTGGTTTCTTGTTTGTAAAGTTTGTGAGTTTTTCTTATTATTCCATATCTATTAATTACTAATGATCAGTTCTTTAATTTGTTAGATGGTCCCATAAAGATGCAACGGGGGCTACTAATTGAATATCTACTGAAACTGTTGCAATAATAAAGTCTACTTACTTCATATTCTTTTAGATTCAACTTCTATTGCAACAGAATATTCCCTGAAATTTGATGAATCCATGACAGAAGATGAAATAGAAGAAAAATCATTTCGGTCTTTACTACCTTCTGAGAGTGAAGACAAAAGCTCTGCTCATTGAGAGAAAGTGAAGAAGCAATAATGTCCCATCAGTTATAAGGACCAATATATTTTGGTTTCTAAATATTCTCCAGTAAAAGAAACCAGAAGTCTCTAGACTGATTCTAGGACAAACAGGGAAAATAAGAAGTGAAACAAAGGATTGGAGGGCAGGAGGAATGTCAAAGACTCATAGGAACTAACCGAAAAGAGCCATCAGGGTTTTTTTGTTTTTCTTTTTGGCCACTTCTATTGGTCTTTCATTTATTTATTTTCATCCATCTTTGTTTTCTGGCCTGTGTGGGCCTCCCATTGCAATGGCCTCTCTTGCTGCAGGGCACTGGCTCCAGGCGCATGCACTCCAGAGCTCCGGCTTGGTAGTTGGACACATCAGTCCAGCTGCCCTGTGACACGCGGGATCCTCCCAGGCCAGGGATGAAACCTGCGCCCCTTGCACTGCAAGGTGGTGTTCTTACCCACTGGACCACCAGGGAAGCCCTGTCATGTTTTTAAGTAAACATGGGATTGATGAATTTCTAAAAATTGTTTCATTTGCATTTCTTTGGCTTCTGGTAATGTTAATTTTAAAATTTATTTATTTTTTACTTTATTTTGGCTGTTAATATTTCCTTTGTGAAACATCAGATCGTGGCAACTTCTCAGTTTTCTTTAGGGTATTTGTTGTCGCTTCAGTTGCTCAGTTGTGTTCAACTCTGCAATTCCATGGACTGTGGTTCTCTAATTGATTTATAAGAGCTCTTTATATTTGAAGTACGTTTTGCCATACTTCTTTTACTAGTATTTTTAGATATTTTAGGTTTTATTGGTTTCTTGTTTGTAAAGTTTGTGAGTTTTTCTTATTATTCCATATCTATTAATTACTAATGATCAGTTCTTTAATTTGTTAGATGGTCCCATAAAGATGCAACGGGGGCTACTAATTGAATATCTACTGAAACTGTTGCAATAATAAAGTCTACTTACTTCATATTCTTTTAGATTCAACTTCTATTGCAACAGAATATTCCCTGAAATTTGATGAATCCATGACAGAAGATGAAATAGAAGAAAAATCATTTCGGTCTTTACTACCTTCTGAGAGTCATCGCAGATTTAACATGGAAAAGAAAAGAGGCCATCATGACGACTCTGATGAAGAGACTTCCCCAGAAAAGACTACGCTGTCCTCTGCCAAGGTGTGTTTCAGTTTACCTCTGGAGAGACTTCAGGGGCGTGGGTGTGCTCTCTCAAAGGTAGGAGGGACCCTTTTGTACTTGAACTCAATTGTTGGCTTCCAGAATACTTTTCCTAAGGTACCAGTTTTGTTATGTTTTGGTATAGAATTTGGCCTCACTTTCCTTGTATAGTCGCTTACAAACGTATTCCTTGGAATGATATATAAGGCCTTTGAGGCTGGGAGCCAGAGTTTTATCTTTGGCTTTTTCACTCATTTTACTCTTACAACACTTTATTCCATTTAAAAGCTTGCATTTGTATAAATCTTCTTACTAAATCATATGCTTTTTGGATAACAGGGAAAAATTCTTACCCATCTTTACATCCCTGGGACAGTGCCTGGTTTACAATAGTTATTTGTTAAAACTTTATTGGGTGAATAAATTAGCAGATGAGTGTTTCTCTCGTGTGCCTTTTTTTTTTTGAAGAATGTTCTCTTACATGGTTGGCAGCCTTTTTATATACATAATTTATTTTTATAAGTGCATGCCTCTTTTAATGAAGTGTGTTAAGTTCTAAAAGGCTTAGACGGTGATAAAGATGACATAGACTTTGTCACTCAGGAGCTGAGCATGCCGTTCTCAGGAGGACAAGACAGCTTTTCTAAGTTCACGATGGAGATGGTTCGACAGTATATGAAAGAAGAGGAAATGAGAGCAGCTCACCAGTCTTCACTCCTGCGTCTCCGTGAAAAGGCCTTGAAGGAGAAAACTAAAGCTGAATTAGCCTGGTTGGAGCATCAGAAAAAGTACGTTCTTTCAATGACTCTTCAGTTCCTCCTTTCATGAAAAGAAAATGCTTTGTTTTTAAAAGATGTTTTTGTTTCCTCATTTAATTTGATCAACGGGGCTAAAAATTTGAAAAGACTTCCCAGAAATTTGAACAATATCCAAAAACTGACAGAAGATGAAATAGAAGAAAAATCATTTCGGTCTTTACTACCTTCTGAGAGTCATCGCAGATTTAACATGGAAAAGAAAAGAGGCCATCATGACGACTCTGATGAAGAGACTTCCCCAGAAAAGACTACGCTGTCCTCTGCCAAGGTGTGTTTCAGTTTACCTCTGGAGAGACTTCAGGGGCGTGGGTGTGCTCTCTCAAAGGTAGGAGGGACCCTTTTGTACTTGAACTCAATTGTTGGCTTCCAGAATACTTTTCCTAAGGTACCAGTTTTGTTATGTTTTGGTATAGAATTTGGCCTCACTTTCCTTGTATAGTCGCTTACAAACGTATTCCTTGGAATGATATATAAGGCCTTTGAGGCTGGGAGCCAGAGTTTTATCTTTGGCTTTTTCACTCATTTTACTCTTACAACACTTTATTCCATTTAAAAGCTTGCATTTGTATAAATCTTCTTACTAAATCATATGCTTTTTGGATAACAGGGAAAAATTCTTACCCATCTTTACATCCCTGGGACAGTGCCTGGTTTACAATAGTTATTTGTTAAAACTTTATTGGGTGAATAAATTAGCAGATGAGTGTTTCTCTCGTGTGCCTTTTTTTTTTTGAAGAATGTTCTCTTACATGGTTGGCAGCCTTTTTATATACATAATTTATTTTTATAAGTGCATGCCTCTTTTAATGAAGTGTGTTAAGTTCTAAAAGGCTTAGACGGTGATAAAGATGACATAGACTTTGTCACTCAGGAGCTGAGCATGCCGTTCTCAGGAGGACAAGACAGCTTTTCTAAGTTCACGATGGAGATGGTTCGACAGTATATGAAAGAAGAGGAAATGAGAGCAGCTCACCAGTCTTCACTCCTGCGTCTCCGTGAAAAGGCCTTGAAGGAGAAAACTAAAGCTGAATTAGCCTGGTTGGAGCATCAGAAAAAGTACGTTCTTTCAATGACTCTTCAGTTCCTCCTTTCATGAAAAGAAAATGCTTTGTTTTTAAAAGATGTTTTTGTTTCCTCATTTAATTTGATCAACCCAGTCTCTCAAGCTAGAAATGTGGCAGTCATCCTTGAGTCATGTTGCTTCCAAGACTTCCTACTCAAAAAACATTTTATTTGCATCTCTCTCTTTTGCGTAACTGACTTTTATATTGTTATTTTGTCCAGAATCCCTTTATCGTATTTATAATTTCTTAAAGCTATCTTTAAAGGGCACAGGCTAAGGTTGCGTATATCACAAATCCAATGAAATATTTGTTGAGATAGGGATTGCTGCATGAAGCAGCTGTTTTCCACACTTGCAACTTTAAATGGTTAGAGACTTTGAGTGGTTGAGAATTCTTGATGTTAGAATTGGAATTTGATCTAATCTTTGTCTCGCTGGGAATAATTGCAGACATCTACGAGATAAGGGTGAAGATGATAAAATGCCCCCACTCCGGAAGAAGCAGCGTGGTTTGCTCTTAAGGCTGCAGCAAGAAAAGGTATGTTAGGGAAAACAAAGGAGACAAAGTAGATTGTGGAATCTATTATTTTGCCTAGTCTTTTGTTCTTATTATCACATTAAAGGAGATTTAGTTGGTATTTACCACTCTTTATGCCTACTACTGTAATTACAGGAATTGCTTAGTGACCTACTGTATTTCTTCTA
Source organism: Tragulus kanchil (assembly GCA_022376925.1). Lineage (NCBI taxonomy): Eukaryota > Metazoa > Chordata > Mammalia > Artiodactyla > Tragulidae > Tragulus > Tragulus kanchil. The sequence continues at coordinate 23,942,756 of JAIOJX010000024.1, read as the reverse complement.
AATTAGGATTGTGCTTTACCCCTAACAGAATGTAATATTGAGTCAAACCTTCTACCTTCATTTGCTATGTAAAATATTGTACAGTTGTGTTTCAGTATATATGTTTTAAAAATTAAGATATTTGTGAATCTAATTGGATTCATTTTTTAGTCACTGTTTCCCCAAATAGATTTTAAGACACGAATTACAGCTTGGCAAATATTTTAGTTTAGTGGGCTGATCAAGACCTGGTTTGGAATCCTGGAGTGTCAGCACAGTGTTGTGGTTAAGAATTCAGGCTCTAAATTCAGATTGTTGTTGTTGTTTAGTCACTAAGTCATTTCTGATTCTTTGTAACCTCCTGGACTTGAGCCCACTATGCTTCTCTGTCCGTGGGATTTTTCCAGGTAAGAATACTGGAATAAGTTGCCATTTCCTTCTCCAGGGAATCTTCCTGACTCAGATTTAACCTTCATTGGCAGGTGGATTCCTTACTGTCAGGAAAGCCATAAATTCAGATTTCCTGATCCAAGATCTATCAGTTACTAGTTTTATAAGCCTGAGGAGTTACTTCTCTGTGCCTCAGTTTCATTATCTATAAACTGAATATAATAGTGATAACATACTTTTTAGGGTTGTTGAGAGGAATAAGGGACTAAATACATAAAATAAATTTAGAACAAACCTTGGCACAAAGGTAAATGCTCAATAGATGTTAGTTATTATTTGAATTCCAGCTTTGCCAGTTGCAAATATGCAAGCATGGTCAAGTTTAAGTAACTGTCTGAGGCTTAGTTTCCCCGTCTATTGAAGTGAGATTCTTTCATATGGTGGTTGTGAGGATTAAATGAGGTAACATATGTACAATGTTTCATATTGCCTAATAGATTCTAATTTTCCTTTACTGACCCTACTATGTTGGATAATCTATGAAGTTAATCATTTGAGTTATATATTAGAATGCTACTTGGTAGGTTTTCATTTTTTTTCTTTTCTTTTTACTTTATGCTTTTACAGAGTTTTGTTGTTTACAGATATGTACAATCCCAGATTAGTCATGTGTATATCCCCGGTCCCCTCCCCCCCATTCCCCTCCCAGTCCCCCCATCCCACCCTTCCAGGCCATCGTACAGATTTTTTATTTTTTAATTTAAAAGTTATTTCTTAACTTCTCCCTAGGGGTCCAGTGGTTAGGATTTGATTAGTGGCCCAGGTTCTGTTTCTGGTTGGGAAACTAAAATCCTACAAACCACACGGCATAATCAAAAAGAAAAAATCACCCGAGGAAGTGTCACTAGTCATATCAAGTTGAAAAACTTTCCAACTTTATTTTAAAACAAGTTATATCTTTTTAATCAAAAAAAATTGGTGTTAAAATAACTTAAATTCTTCCTTAATAAATACATAAATTTGTTCAATATTACAATATTGGAAAATATAAAACTCTTTGTAAAATAGAAAAAAAAACTGAATTTACACATATTTTCTCATTCCATGGGTTTGTTTTCACATTCTTAATACTTTGCCTTGAGGCACACAATTTTTAATTTTGGTAAATCTGTTATTTTATTGTGTGTCTGCTGATAACAAATTCTAATTTCATTAGTTTGAAAATAATACCCGTTTTACCTTCTGCTGTTTTCTCCCTATTTTTTTGGCCACACTGTGTGGCATGCAGGATCTTAGTTCCTCAACCAGGAATCGAACCCATGCCCCCTGCAGTGGAAGCAATATAATAGTGATAACATACTTTTTAGGGTTGTTGAGAGGAATAAGGGACTAAATACATAAAATAAATTTAGAACAAACCTTGGCACAAAGGTAAATGCTCAATAGATGTTAGTTATTATTTGAATTCCAGCTTTGCCAGTTGCAAATATGCAAGCATGGTCAAGTTTAAGTAACTGTCTGAGGCTTAGTTTCCCCGTCTATTGAAGTGAGATTCTTTCATATGGTGGTTGTGAGGATTAAATGAGGTAACATATGTACAATGTTTCATATTGCCTAATAGATTCTAATTTTCCTTTACTGACCCTACTATGTTGGATAATCTATGAAGTTAATCATTTGAGTTATATATTAGAATGCTACTTGGTAGGTTTTCATTTTTTTCTTTTCTTTTTACTTTATGCTTTTACAGAGTTTTGTTGTTTACAGATATGTACAATCCCAGATTAGTCATGTGTATATCCCCGGTCCCCTCCCCCCCATTCCCCTCCCAGTCCCCCATCCCACCCTTCCAGGCCATCGTACAGATTTTTATTTTTAATTTAAAAGTTATTTCTTAACTTCTCCTAGGGGTCCAGTGGTTAGGATTTGATTAGTGGCCCAGGTTCTGTTTCTGGTTGGGAAACTAAAATCCTACAAACCACACGGCATAATCAAAAAGAAAAAATCACCCGAGGAAGTGTCACTAGTCATATCAAGTTGAAAAACTTTCCAACTTTATTTTAAAACAAGTTATATCTTTTTAATCAAAAAAAATTGGTGTTAAAATAACTTAAATTCTTCCTTAATAAATACATAAATTTGTTCAATATTACAATATTGGAAAATATAAAACTCTTTGTAAAATAGAAAAAAAAACTGAATTTACACATATTTTCTCATTCCATGGGTTTGTTTTCACATTCTTAATACTTTGCCTTGAGGCACACAATTTTTAATTTTGGTAAATCTGTTATTTTATTGTGTGTCTGCTGATAACAAATTCTAATTTCATTAGTTTGAAAATAATACCCGTTTTACCTTCTGCTGTTTTTCTCCCTATTTTTTTGGCCACACTGTGTGGCATGCAGGATCTTAGTTCCTCAACCAGGAATCGAACCCATGCCCCCTGCAGTGGAAGCATGGTGTCTTAACCACTAGACCAGGAGGGAAGTCCTTTACCTTCATTTTTGAAGGATATTTTTATTAGCCATAGGATTATTTTCTTTCAGGATTTTTAATGATATCATTCTCCATTGTCTACTGATTTCCGTTGTTGTTATAGAGACACAATGTTATTCTTTTGGAGATTGCTTTTAATATTTTTTAAAATTATTCTAGGGAATTCCCTGGTAGTCCAGGGGTTAGGACTTGGCACTTCCACTGCCAGGGCCTCGGTTCAAGCCCTGATTGGGGAACTATGATCCTGAAAGCCATACAACACAGCCAAAAAAATAGAAATAAAAAGTTGCCTTTGGGCTTCCCTGGTGGTACAGTGGGTAAAGAGTCTGCCTTGCAGTGCAAGGGGCACCGGTTCAATCCCTTGCCCAGAAAGATCCCACGGGCTGCAGAACCGCTGGACCAGTGTTTCCAATTACTAGCCAGCACTCTGGAGCACATGCGCCCAGAGCCAGTGCTCTGCGGCGAGAGAGGCCACTGCAATGGGAGGCCAACACAGGCTGAAGAATGAAGATGGATGAAAATGAATAGAGGGCTTCCCCTGGTGTGGTCCAGTGGGTAAAGATACCGCCTTGCAGTGCAAGGGGCGCCAGTTTGTTCCCTGGCCTGGGAAGATCCCACGTGTCGCAGAGCAGCTGGACCGATGTGTCCAATTACCGAGCCGGAGCTCTGGCGCGCATGCGCCCAGAGCCGGTTCTCTGCGACGACAGTGGCCACCGCGATGGGAGGCCCACAGGAGCCCAAGAACAAAGACGGATGAAAACAGAGAAATGAAAGACCGATAGAAGTGACCCGCCCATCCCCCTCCCTCCCCACCCCACCCTCCAAAAGATAAATAAATAAAAATTAAAAAAAAAAAAAAAGAAAATGAATAGATAAAGGACCAATAAAAAAGAGGCTAAAATTAAAAAAAAGAAAATTTGCCTTTGATTTATCAGTAGATTTACTATGATGTGCCTAGATGTACTTTCTTTTATATTGATACTATTTAGAGTTTGTAGAGCTTCTTAAGTCTGTTGTTTATATTTCATCAGGTGTTTCTTTTTTTTTTTTTTAATTTTGGCCTCTTTTATTGGGTTTTTATTCATTTATTTTCATTCATCCTTATTCTTTGACCTATGTGGGCCTTTGACTGCAGTGGCCTCTCGTTGCAGAGTACTGGCTCTGGGCGCATGCGTGCTCCGTGGCACGTGGGATCTCAAACCAGTGTCCCTTGCACTGCAAGGCGGACTCTTTACTCACTGGACAACCACGGAAACCCTATTTTATCAGTTTTGAAATTTATCTCTAGGCTTTTACACTGTGATATACACTGTTAAATCAATCCAATGAGTTCTTAAGTTTTTTTTTAGTTTTGTAATAATCTGTTTTGTTCTTTTTTATAGATTTTAATTCTTGTTGAAATTCTCTACATTTTCATCTATTTTTCTTGTCTTTTTCTATTATTTGTTTTTTAACACATTTAGCTTTCCTATCTGCTAACTGTGTCATTTGAACGGTGTGTCTGCTACGATTGTCTGCTTCTATTTTTTATTGTCACATGATCCTTTCTCTTTGCATGCCAGTCATTTTTTAGATTGAAAGCTGGACAGTGTGTATAAATAACTGCAAAGGCTCCAAATGATGTTATCTTCCTTAGTTAGGATTTGTCCTTTTCTCTGCCGTGCATTTGGAGTGGTCAGCTGTTCACTTTTTTCCAGTCAAGGGCTGAGCATTGAGTTCCAGAGTTGCCTCCACCCTGAGTTGTGACCCTGCAAAGATTTCAGCTGAAAGCCAGGTTCATCTTTTTTGCCAGCACAAGAAGCTATAGAATTTCTGCTCTGCTGTGGAGAGGCTTCTGGCTTCATTCCTAAGCCTTTTTGTCCATGCTACTTTAGAATTGGCAACTACTTTGAAGGGAAGACTGAGTTTGAAATCTGAAGTTTTAAGACTTAAGTTTTGACTTAACTGTCTTAGGTCTCCAGTTTTTGTCACTGAAGTTCTCTGTAGCTGGTGGGAGTTCCCTGAAATGGGTCTAACTGCTTTCGGAGTAGATTTACTATGATGTGCCTAGATGTACTTTCTTTTATATTGATACTATTTAGAGTTTGTAGAGCTTCTTAAGTCTGTTGTTTATATTTCATCAGGTGTTTCTTTTTTTTTTTTTTAATTTTGGCCTCTTTTATTGGGTTTTTATTCATTTATTTTCATTCATCCTTATTCTTTGACCTATGTGGGCCTTTGACTGCAGTGGCCTCTCGTTGCAGAGTACTGGCTCTGGGCGCATGCGTGCTCCGTGGCACGTGGGATCTCAAACCAGTGTCCCTTGCACTGCAAGGCGGACTCTTTACTCACTGGACAACCACGGAAACCCTATTTTATCAGTTTTGAAATTTATCTCTAGGCTTTTACACTGTGATATACACTGTTAAATCAATCCAATGAGTTCTTAAGTTTTTTTTTAGTTTTGTAATAATCTGTTTTGTTCTTTTTTATAGATTTTAATTCTTGTTGAAATTCTCTACATTTTCATCTATTTTTCTTGTCTTTTTCTATTATTTGTTTTTTAACACATTTAGCTTTCCTATCTGCTAACTGTGTCATTTGAACGGTGTGTCTGCTACGATTGTCTGCTTCTATTTTTTATTGTCACATGATCCTTTCTCTTTGCATGCCAGTCATTTTTTAGATTGAAAGCTGGACAGTGTGTATAAATAACTGCAAAGGCTCCAAATGATGTTATCTTCCCTTAGTTAGGATTTGTCCTTTTCTCTGCCGTGCATTTGGAGTGGTCAGCTGTTCACTTTTTTCCAGTCAAGGGCTGAGCATTGAGTTCCAGAGTTGCCTCCACCCTGAGTTGTGACCCTGCAAAGATTTCAGCTGAAAGCCAGGTTCATCTTTTTTGCCAGCACAAGAAGCTATAGAATTTCTGCTCTGCTGTGGAGAGGCTTCTGGCTTCATTCCTAAGCCTTTTTGTCCATGCTACTTTAGAATTGGCAACTACTTTGAAGGGAAGACTGAGTTTGAAATCTGAAGTTTTAAGACTTAAGTTTTGACTTAACTGTCTTAGGTCTCCAGTTTTTGTCACTGAAGTTCTCTGTAGCTGGTGGGAGTTCGCTGAAATGGGTGTAACTGCTTTCGGAGCAGTTTGACCATATCTAGTTAACTGGAAGACATATAATCTATGACTCAGCATTTCTGGATCTTAGTATACATCCTCAAGAAGATTTTACACTGTATAGAGGAAAGTGGAAACAACTTATTTCTTCAGTAATAGATGAAACAGAACATATTTCTGCAAGAAAGTAGAACAATGCAGGAAAAAGAGTGCACTAAATATAAGACCTGTTCAGTGATAACATTCTATATCTCTTCTACCCAATACAATAGCTACTAACCACATGTTACTATTGAGTACTTAAAATATGGTTAATACAGCTGATAGACTGGGATTTTCATTTCATTTAATTTTAATTAATCTCACTTTAAATAGCTTACTTAACAGCTAACAACTACCATATTGAATAGTACAGGAGTAGGTCTTAGCAAAAATCATAATATTGGGACTGCCCTGGCAGTATAGCATAAGACCTTGCACATCTGCTGCAGGGAGTACAGGTTTGATCCCTGGTCAAGGAACTAAGATCCACATGGCATACAGTGAGGCCAAAAGTATTTTTTTCAGTTCCTTGGTGGTCCAGTGGTTAAGAATGCCTTCCAGTCCAAGGGATACAGGTTTGATCCCTGGTGAGGGAGCTAAGATACCGAATGCTTCAGGGCAACTGAACTTTCATGTTGCAGTGAAGATCCCGTCGTGCTGCAACTAAGATCTGATGCAGCCAAAATAATAAAATAAATATTTTTAAAAATCATAATATTAGTTATTATAGAGAGGCAAGATACAAAAGAACATGTACAACATGATACCATTCTTGGTAAATTTTTTGTGGTCACCAGTTAGTAATACACATTCCACAGAAGCATTCATGCCTCATGTAGGGATGATACACTCCTTAGTGGAGAGCAAAATGAGATTGGGATGGAGTGTAGCTTTATTTCTCATGATTTTTGGAAAAAGAGATTTGAAACAAATATGGTTAAACTCTTCAGTTCCAGAGGTGGTGGGGGGAGGGGTTGAGAGACTGATTTCTGTGCATCCTGGATATCAGGAGGAGGTGATTAACTCATGGGAAAACCTTTTTTCAGTTATTTGAACTACAAGCTGAGAAAGCCACATTTTTTTCATGGAATACTGTTTTTACCTGAAAGAGTTATCCAGAGACAAACTATATTTATTCACATTAGGGTATTTGACAGTCACTTTCTCAAAAATGAACAAAGTGTGCTTGTCACTTCAGAGAAGACAATTGACAGTATTTGTTGCCAGTGATAAAACCAAACTTCCCAGGAAGTATCAGAATTTTGGAAAACTTCTGTCTACCTAAAACTGAAGAAATTTTCTTTTTGAGATTATAGTAATATTAATAGTAATATTAGTAATATTAATATAGTAATATTAATTGTGATTTGGGGGGGTATTGTCTGATGAAATATGTGAACATTTGGAAGATCTTCATAACTGAGTGAACTAAACATTGTCTAAGTAACAGTGCTTGGTGTTTTTTTAAAAAAAATCAAGCCATGGTGGAGTGGGGTGGGATAAATTAGGAGTATGGGATTAACCCCTGCAGAAGGGCATGGCAACCCACTCCAGTATTCTCATCTGGAGAATCCCATGGACAGAAGAGCCTGGCGGGCTACATGTCCATAAGGTTGCAAAGAGTCGGTTGCAACTGAAGTGACTTAGCACCACACAGAATGGGATTAACAGATACAGACTATTATGCATTAAACAGATAAGCAACAAGGATTTACTGTATGGCATAAGGGGACTATAGTCAGTATTTTATAATAATCTATAATGGAAAATAATATGAAAAAATGTGTGGTACTGAATCACTTTGCTGTATACCTGAGACTAATATAGTATTATAAATCAACTATATACATTTTTTGAAAATTCTTTATTTTAAAGATTTTACTGAGTTTTGTTGTTCACCGACATGTATGTTCCCAGATCATTCATATGCATATCCCTGGACCCCACCCCCAGATCCCAGCCTCCCACCCCTCCGGACCATCGCCCCATGCCATTGTGAGCACTCCTATTCCCTCAGCACAATGACGATAGCTACCTATATACTTTTATTTAAAAAATTAAGGAAAAAAACTAAAACCAAGTCAAAAAAATAAATAAAATCAAGCCAGACACTAAAGAGATTTGCAAACATCTAAATAGTACTCTTTTCACTAATTTTACTTGTTTTAGAAAATATAGTTATTTTCTTAACAGTGTGCACAGTACCACTGGTACACAGAGAATGAGAATGAAAAAACAAATAATGTCTTAGCATTATGAAGATAGTTTGCGGGTCTCCAGAAGGAATCTCAGGAACCCCCAGAGATCATGGACCATACTTTGAGAACTGTCCTTGAGAGGAATTTATACATGTGCCCAAAGAGACGAAAAGTAAAAGGTTGTTGATCATAGTATTATTTGTAAGAGTAGACAACAACCTCATCTAACCGTAGAGGTAATAAATCTATGAAATATGTATACCTCCAGTGTAATTTTATGTAGCATTTAGGGACAACTCAACATGGAGACATATGAAAACATTGTTTAGTAAATAAAACAAGATTGAAAATGTGTATATTTGATAATATTTTTAAAATATTTGAAAACATGTTATACAAACCAAGCAGTGTATGTGTGTGTGTGTGTGTGTATATATATATATATATATTTTTTTTTTTTTTTTTTTTTGCAAATAAGCACAAATATTTGTAGAAGAATGTTGGAAGGGTATATACCATGGAAGTACATATATGCCATGATAGTGATTACCTTTAGGGAGTTGGGGTAGGGGATTTGCAGACTGGTGTTATCTGTGGTATTTTAGTTCTTTATGAAATTAAAGACTAAGGAAATATGACAGACTATTAACAGCTGTTAATTTTGGATTTTGGAAATTAGATGTTTATTTTGTACTTTTCTGTATTTTCAGGTAGTTTAAAAATCTCTCAAACATGATTTAAAGAAATTATAATAAGTTATTAATATCATTGCTATGCTTACTTTATTGACAAGAAAGCAGGTTACAACATATTTATGGGGAAAAAAAAGTCTGTTAAATTTTAATGATTATTTACAGTGAAGTGTATCATCTTTTTCCCACTGTTAGCAACAGAAAATAATAATATCCTGTGTGGAGAGACTTTGATGCAGTGTTGTCTTAAATGTTTCCGTTGACATTTTATGTGGAGAAAATTCTTTCCTGAAAACAATTTTAAAAATTGTTCTAAGGAGCATAGAATAATTCATTTTCTTTGACTTGTCTGTCCTACTTTTTGGAATTTCTCCTAATCCATAGTGTGAAATAATTATAGGCTTTAAAGCATTATTCAGGATGGAATTTACAATAGAAGAATAGTTACATTAATTAGTTTACATGATATGCAGTTATTAAATAACTGTAAAGACTGAATGGAACTATGGAAAAATGTGAAAGGTATATTAAGCTGAAAATTTTAAATCTCAGGAACCCCAGAGATCATGGACCATACTTTGAGAACTGTCCTTGAGAGGAATTTATACATGTGCCCAAAGAGACGAAAAGTAAAAGGTTGTTGATCATAGTATTATTTGTAAGAGTAGACAACAACCTCATCTAACCGTAGAGGTAATAAATCTATGAAATATGTATACCTCCAGTGTAATTTTATGTAGCATTTAGGGACAACTCAACATGGAGACATATGAAAACATTGTTTAGTAAATAAAACAAGATTGAAAATGTGTATATTTGATAATATTTTTAAAATATTTGAAAACATGTTATACAAACCAAGCAGTGTATGTGTGTGTGTGTGTGTGTATATATATATTTTTTTTTTTTTTTTTTTGCAAATAAGCACAAATATTTGTAGAAGAATGTTGGAAGGGTATATACCATGGAAGTACATATATGCCATGATAGTGATTACCTTTAGGGAGTTGGGGTAGGGGATTTGCAGACTGGTGTTATCTGTGGTATTTTAGTTCTTTATGAAATTAAAGACTAAGGAAATATGACAGACTATTAACAGCTGTTAATTTTGGATTTTGGAAATTAGATGTTTATTTTGTACTTTTCTGTATTTTCAGGTAGTTTAAAAATCTCTCAAACATGATTTAAAGAAATTATAATAAGTTATTAATATCATTGCTATGCTTACTTTATTGACAAGAAAGCAGGTTACAACATATTTATGGGGAAAAAAAAGTCTGTTAAATTTTAATGATTATTTACAGTGAAGTGTATCATCTTTTCCCACTGTTAGCAACAGAAAATTATAATATCCTGTGTGGAGAGACTTTGATGCAGTGTTGTCTTAAATGTTTCCGTTGACATTTTATGTGGAGAAAATTCTTTCCTGAAAACAATTTTAAAAATTGTTCTAAGGAGCATAGAATAATTCATTTTCTTTGACTTGTCTGTCCTACTTTTTGGAATTTCTCCTAATCCATAGTGTGAAATAATTATAGGCTTTAAAGCATTATTCAGGATGGAATTTACAATAGAAGAATAGTTACATTAATTAGTTTACATGATATGCAGTTATTAAATAACTGTAAAGACTGAATGGAACTATGGAAAAATGTGAAAGGTATATTAAGTTCTAAAAGGGGATGTGAAATAAGCAGTCTGTTTTAACTGTAATACTTAAAGAATCATGTTAAATTGTTCTAGCAGTGATGGAGTTTACTTCCTCCTTCACTACTTAAAAATTTCTCAGTGTTATTACTTTTATCTTGAAATCCTGTATGTTTATTTTTGTATATGTGATGATTGGGTTTTCTTTTTAAAATACTACTTTGGATTTGTCTCCTCCAAATTTTAATCCCTCTCCTGAATCTTTAAACCTTAGGCAGAAATTAAACGTCTTCAAGAAGCCAATAAGGCAGCTCGGAAGGAAAGACAGCTGATTCTTAAACAGCAGGAGGAGATAGAAAGGATCCGACAGACCACCATAAAACTACAGGAGAAGCTGAAGTCTGCAGGGGAGAATAAATTGGTAAATTACATGAAATTATTATTAGTTTGTTTTCTGCTTCATGTTGCTTGGTAGCACCTAACCCTGCTTCCTTGCATGATGGTTGTGTGTTTGTTTCGACACTATGATACAGTAGTGCAACAAAATAAAATTCTGTGTATATGTCTTCATGTAAAATGAGGGTTTTTATTTTATTTTCCCCATGGAATGTTCTTTTGAACAGAACACATAGCTCATGTATTAGTTTTAAAATGTTTTCCATTTATAAACTCATTTTGGATAACGAACTTTGGTTTTGCTTATCAAAAAACATTTTACAATTTTAATGATTATTTACAGTGAAGTGTATCATCTTTTCCCACTGTTAGCAACAGAAAATAATAATATCCTGTGTGGAGAGACTTTGATGCAGTGTTGTCTTAAATGTTTCCGTTGACATTTTATGTGGAGAAAATTCTTTCCTGAAAACAATTTTAAAAATTGTTCTAAGGAGCATAGAATAATTCATTTTCTTTGACTTGTCTGTCCTACTTTTTGGAATTTCTCCTAATCCATAGTGTGAAATAATTATAGGCTTTAAAGCATTATTCAGGATGGAATTTACAATAGAAGAATAGTTACATTAATTAGTTTACATGATATGCAGTTATTAAATAACTGTAAAGACTGAATGGAACTATGGAAAAATGTGAAAGGTATATTAAGTTCTAAAAGGGGATGTGAAATAAGCAGTCTGTTTTAACTGTAATACTTAAAGAATCATGTTAAATTGTTCTAGCAGTGATGGAGTTTACTTCCTCCTTCACTACTTAAAAATTTCTCAGTGTTATTACTTTTATCTTGAAATCCTGTATGTTTATTTTTGTATATGTGATGATTGGGTTTTCTTTTAAAATACTACTTTGGATTTGTCTCCTCCAAATTTTAATCCCTCTCCTGAATCTTTAAACCTTAGGCAGAAATTAAACGTCTTCAAGAAGCCAATAAGGCAGCTCGGAAGGAAAGACAGCTGATTCTTAAACAGCAGGAGGAGATAGAAAGGATCCGACAGACCACCATAAAACTACAGGAGAAGCTGAAGTCTGCAGGGGAGAATAAATTGGTAAATTACATGAAATTATTATTAGTTTGTTTTCTGCTTCATGTTGCTTGGTAGCACCTAACCCTGCTTCCTTGCATGATGGTTGTGTGTTTGTTTCGACACTATGATACAGTAGTGCAACAAAATAAAATTCTGTGTATATGTCTTCATGTAAAATGAGGGTTTTTATTTTATTTTCCCCATGGAATGTTCTTTTGAACAGAACACATAGCTCATGTATTAGTTTTAAAATGTTTTCCATTTATAAACTCATTTTGGATAACGAACTTTGGTTTTGCTTATCAGTCCAAATATATTCATCAGAATTAATAGGAGGAAGTAATTTTTTTCCTCTTTATACAATACCTGTTTCAGCTGTCTAATGTCTTATATTATAGCACAAGGTTAAAGGAGATACTCAGACAAAAACAAAATTAGGACCTATTGTGAAATACTGTAAAGTGTCAATGTAGTGTTGAAAAACTCAGACTGTATAGAAATATAGTTAGATAAATCTTTAGTATTCACTGGTTTGATTTTTAAAATACATTTTAAATTTTGAAACAATCTCAGATTTATAGAATATTTCAAACACATACAAACAGCTCTGATTTTCTGAGCAAGAGTTATATTGCTAACAAATTAATACTGATACATCACTACCATTTAATCTGCAGACACCATTCACGTTTCTTCAGTTGTCACAATAGTGTTCCTTATATCAAAAGGCAAGTTCAGAAGCACATATTGCATTTAGTTTTCACATATCTTTAGTCTCTTAATGTCTGGAAAAGTTCCTTCATGCTCATAACTTTCACATTTTGGAAGATTACATGCCAGATATTTTGTAGAATGGTCCTCAAGTTGGGTTTGTCTGATGTTTCCTCATAATTAGATGCAGGTTTTGCATCTTTGGCGGGAATATCATAGATGTGATGTTGTGTTCTCTGCATTCAGTCAAGTGGTACCTGATTTTGACTTATTAATGTCTGGTGTGTATGCATGTTCAGTTGCTCCGACTCTTTGTGACCCAATGGACTGTAGCCTGCCAGGCTCCTCTGTCCATGGAATTTACCAGGCAAGGATATTGGAATGGGTTTGTGTTGACTCAATCACTTAATTAAGATGGCTTCTACCATACTTCACTGTATACTCATTCTCCTTCCCTTTGTAATTAGTAAGTACTTTGTATGAAAGTATTTTGTGAAAATTTAACATTAGTTATGTTTTTTTTCTGCTTCATGTTGCTTGGTAGCACCTAACCCTGCTTCCTTGCATGATGGTTGTGTGTTTGTTTCGACACTATGATACAGTAGTGCAACAAAATAAAATTCTGTGTATATGTCTTCATGTAAAATGAGGGTTTTTATTTTATTTTCCCCATGGAATGTTCTTTTGAACAGAACACATAGCTCATGTATTAGTTTTAAAATGTTTTCCATTTATAAACTCATTTTGGATAACGAACTTTGGTTTTGCTTATCAGTCCAAATATATTCATCAGAATTAATAGGAGGAAGTAATTTTTTTCCTCTTTATACAATACCTGTTTCAGCTGTCTAATGTCTTATATTATAGCACAAGGTTAAAGGAGATACTCAGACAAAAACAAAATTAGGACCTATTGTGAAATACTGTAAAGTGTCAATGTAGTGTTGAAAAACTCAGACTGTATAGAAATATAGTTAGATAAATCTTTAGTATTCACTGGTTTGATTTTTAAAATACATTTTAAATTTTGAAACAATCTCAGATTTATAGAATATTTCAAACACATACAAACAGCTCTGATTTTCTGAGCAAGAGTTATATTGCTAACAAATTAATACTGATACATCACTACCATTTAATCTGCAGACACCATTCACGTTTCTTCAGTTGTCACAATAGTGTTCCTTATATCAAAAGGCAAGTTCAGAAGCACATATTGCATTTAGTTTTCACATATCTTTAGTCTCTTAATGTCTGGAAAAGTTCCTTCATGCTCATAACTTTCACATTTTGGAAGATTACATGCCAGATATTTTGTAGAATGGTCCTCAAGTTGGGTTTGTCTGATGTTTCCTCATAATTAGATGCAGGTTTTGCATCTTTGGCGGGAATATCATAGATGTGATGTTGTGTTCTCTGCATTCAGTCAAGTGGTACCTGATTTTGACTTATTACTGACGGGTGTGTATGCATGTTCAGTTGCTCCGACTCTTTGTGACCCAATGGACTGTAGCCTGCCAGGCTCCTCTGTCCATGGAATTTACCAGGCAAGGATATTGGAATGGGTTTGTGTTGACTCAATCACTTAATTAAGATGGCTTCTACCATACTTCACTGTATACTCATTCTCCTTCCCTTTGTAATTAGTAAGTACTTTGTATGAAAGTATTTTGTGACTACATAAATTCCTATAAATTCCTGTTTTTTATTGGAGTTAAATTTATTCTTTTATTTATGTCAGTATGGGCTCATGGATTCCTATTTAACTCAGCATTATAATCTGTTACTATCGTTATTTGTTTTGATGCTCACTTTGTCTCCAGTTGGGCCATAAGGAGATGTTTCAGTCATTTTTTAGTTTTTCTGCCTCAGCCTTGGAATCAGCTATTTCTCCAGAGAATAGTTACATAGAAATCAAGATCTGGTGCTAGGTGTACTCATGCCTCTTCAGGTTTTGTTCTTTCTAAGCAACAGATCTAGGGACTGTATTAGGACATACAAATGCATTTTACCTGTGTGGTATAATTTGGTCCTTTAAGTAATACCTTAATTTCAGCTACTTTACAAATCTCTTGTAAAGATAAATTAATTTTGCAATGATTTAAATCTTAAATCAGTTTGAGATCTTAAAATTCCAATTTAGCTGTAACACTTTACCCCCTTTGGTTTGCAGGACTCTCATAGTGATGATGATACAAAGGATAATAAAGCAACCAGTCCTGCTCCAACTGATTTGGAGACTCGCAGCCCTTCACCCATTTCAATCTCCAGCAGTGAAACAAGCAGCATTATGCAAAAACTGAAGCAAGTTAACCTATAGCATTTAGTTTTCACATATCTTTAGTCTCTTAATGTCTGGAAAAGTTCCTTCATGCTCATAACTTTCACATTTTGGAAGATTACATGCCAGATATTTTGTAGAATGGTCCTCAAGTTGGGTTTGTCTGATGTTTCCTCATAATTAGATGCAGGTTTTGCATCTTTGGCGGGAATATCATAGATGTGATGTTGTGTTCTCTGCATTCAGTCAAGTGGTACCTGATTTTGACTTATTACTGACGGGTGTGTATGCATGTTCAGTTGCTCCGACTCTTTGTGACCCAATGGACTGTAGCCTGCCAGGCTCCTCTGTCCATGGAATTTACCAGGCAAGGATATTGGAATGGGTTTGTGTTGACTCAATCACTTAATTAAGATGGCTTCTACCATACTTCACTGTATACTCATTCTCCTTCCCTTTGTAATTAGTAAGTACTTTGTATGAAAGTATTTTGTGACTACATAAATTCCTATAAATTCCTGTTTTTTATTGGAGTTAAATTTATTCTTTTATTTATGTCAGTATGGGCTCATGGATTCCTATTTAACTCAGCATTATAATCTGTTACTATCGTTATTTGTTTTGATGCTCACTTTGTCTCCAGTTGGGCCATAAGGAGATGTTTCAGTCATTTTTTAGTTTTTCTGCCTCAGCCTTGGAATCAGCTATTTCTCCAGAGAATAGTTACATAGAAATCAAGATCTGGTGCTAGGTGTACTCATGCCTCTTCAGGTTTTGTTCTTTCTAAGCAACAGATCTAGGGACTGTATTAGGACATACAAATGCATTTTACCTGTGTGGTATAATTTGGTCCTTTAAGTAATACCTTAATTTCAGCTACTTTACAAATCTCTTGTAAAGATAAATTAATTTTGCAATGATTTAAATCTTAAATCAGTTTGAGATCTTAAAATTCCAATTTAGCTGTAACACTTTACCCCCTTTGGTTTGCAGGACTCTCATAGTGATGATGATACAAAGGATAATAAAGCAACCAGTCCTGCTCCAACTGATTTGGAGACTCGCAGCCCTTCACCCATTTCAATCTCCAGCAGTGAAACAAGCAGCATTATGCAAAAACTGAAGAAAATGAGAAGCCGCATGGATGAAAAGTAATCCATTTTTTAACATATCTCCTGCTTACACTGAAAGTAGTAGCAACAAATACTATTTTTAATGTACTTCATTAGATTAGATCCACAGTATTTTATGGATTCTGTTGCAATTTAGCAGAATTATTATGTCATCCCTAGAAGTCAGTTAACTGTAGACCTTATTTATAAAACAAATTTTCTCGATTTTAAATATAGCCAAGTTTCTTATTTTAAAAACTGAAGCAGTATTTGCAGGTATACCCATAACAGTGTTTTCTCCTTTCTTCTATTAAAAGTTATGAGTAAGTGTGACATTTTTATGCTTTCTGACCTCTGAGGGCACGCCAGTGACTTGGGGGAGCAGTTTCATGGTGTATCTTGAGGTCTTGTCCCGTGACTCTGACAACTCTCAGGCTTACTCAAGTAGAAGAGTGAAGTCTTAACCTCGTGAGTGGGCTTCAGTTGCTCAGTTGAAAATAAGAACTTTCAGTTGAGCCAGAAAGTCCGAAATTCTAAGATGTTGAACCAAAAAATCTGAAATTCTCCTGGGATATTGAATGATTCAACAGTCTGCCATTCTTCTAAAATATTTCTAAGTATCATTTTTCTTAAAGATTATTGAAAAACGCTACTCCAACTTTGATATAGCTCAGTCATATGCCAGCTTTGACCATACCAATGACGTTTATGTGAGAGTTTATTTTTTTGCCTATACATTTAAGTAAATACATTTATAAAGTAGCTGTTTGTGGCCTATTTTCTGTCTTTAAATATGGAAGAGAGATCCTTTAAAATTTTTGTTGATTCCTGTTTTAACAGTTTGAACCACAGATTGAATTTAAATTGTAGCTTGATACACTTTGGCAGTATTCTACCCATCACCAAATTTAATAATGCTCTATGTTTATATGTAAAATTCCAATTTAGCTGTAACACTTTACCCCCTTTGGTTTGCAGGACTCTCATAGTGATGATGATACAAAGGATAATAAAGCAACCAGTCCTGCTCCAACTGATTTGGAGACTCGCAGCCCTTCACCCATTTCAATCTCCAGCAGTGAAACAAGCAGCATTATGCAAAAACTGAAGAAAATGAGAAGCCGCATGGATGAAAAGTAATCCATTTTTTAACATATCTCCTGCTTACACTGAAAGTAGTAGCAACAAATACTATTTTTAATGTACTTCATTAGATTAGATCCACAGTATTTTATGGATTCTGTTGCAATTTAGCAGAATTATTATGTCATCCCTAGAAGTCAGTTAACTGTAGACCTTATTTATAAAACAAATTTTCTCGATTTTAAATATAGCCAAGTTTCTTATTTTAAAAACTGAAGCAGTATTTGCAGGTATACCCATAACAGTGTTTTCTCCTTTCTTCTATTAAAAGTTATGAGTAAGTGTGACATTTTATGCTTTCTGACCTCTGAGGGCACGCCAGTGACTTGGGGGAGCAGTTTCATGGTGTATCTTGAGGTCTTGTCCCGTGACTCTGACAACTCTCAGGCTTACTCAAGTAGAAGAGTGAAGTCTTAACCTCGTGAGTGGGCTTCAGTTGCTCAGTTGAAAATAAGAACTTTCAGTTGAGCCAGAAAGTCCGAAATTCTAAGATGTTGAACCAAAAAATCTGAAATTCTCCTGGGATATTGAATGATTCAACAGTCTGCCATTCTTCTAAAATATTTCTAAGTATCATTTTTCTTAAAGATTATTGAAAAACGCTACTCCAACTTTGATATAGCTCAGTCATATGCCAGCTTTGACCATACCAATGACGTTTATGTGAGAGTTTATTTTTTTGCCTATACATTTAAGTAAATACATTTATAAAGTAGCTGTTTGTGGCCTATTTTCTGTCTTTAAATATGGAAGAGAGATCCTTTAAAATTTTTGTTGATTCCTGTTTTAACAGTTTGAACCACAGATTGAATTTAAATTGTAGCTTGATACACTTTGGCAGTATTCTACCCATCACCAAATTTAATAATGCTCTATGTTTATATGTGACATTAGCCAACGATTTAGGTACTTTCTGAACAGCCAAGCAGTTGTAAATCAAATCTTAACTTACTGTAGGTATAGTATTGTACATTAGCACTTAACTTGCTTAATTGAAATTTCATTTCAGTAGCTTAAAATAGGCATTTCATAAATTAAAAATACCTAAATTTATTGTGATAATAAATTTAAAAAATAAATATAAATTTTTAAAATAAAACGTATAAGGGGGTGAAAGCTGAATATTTACAGACGCATAAGAATACCTTTTGTATGATTTCTGTGGGACAGACCAATTAAGACTTATTTATGTAGGAATTCTTTCTTCCTGTTTGTCAAAACAAACTTTCTAATAGCCATTATGGGCATACTATACTGCTCCAGGGATTTTTTTTTAATTCAGAATAATCTATTTCATAATTTTTCTAACTTATTAGACATTTTCTATCTGCTTCAAAATGCCTTTGGATCATAAGTGTTGGAGGAAAGATAACTTCAAGGGAAATGTTTCCATTGGTTCCTTGCTTGTCTATACCTGTGAAATCTTCATTGCTAGTCTCTGTGAATAGTATTCTAATAATTTTATTCACATCTGTGGAAGAAACTGCTTATCCTGTTCTGCTTGTGAGATTAGTCAGTTTATGTAGGGCTTATTTGCAATTTGATTAAAGCTTTAAAAATCCTAAGTAACAAATTAAAACTTGAGTTTATTGACTTTGTCCTCAGTTTTGTTAATTAACTTTCTCTGAGCCCAAAGTATTAAACACCTAGAATATTTTTGTAACATTGCGCTGCCTTCCTTTGTCAACTACTGCAGTCTGTTTCTGAGAAATCTGTCAAAGAGAATAGACCTTGAATCATGCAGTTAGTTCTTGATTTATTATTTGAATCAACACATTTCTGTTTGTGGGAGGGGTGGGTTAAGAGCAGCAAAGAGATTAGTTTCAGTGTTTGGAAGATGATGCTGAAATTTAAGGATGAACTGAAGTATTTTTCAAAATTAGCAATGCATTAAAAAGGGAGATTATTCTTGTGTGTTTTTTTCTTTTTTTTGATCTCCAGAACAAAGTACAGTTGATCCTTGAACAGTGAGGAGCGGAGGATGTTGGGAATGTTGACCATCCACATAGTTGAAAATTTGCGTGTAGCTTACATAGTCGGACCTCCGTATTCGTGGTTCCTTTATAAATGGGGTTCCTCTGTATCTGTAGCTGTACATCTTTGGATTCAGCCAACCACAGATCATATGGTACTACAATATTTATTGAAAAAAGTCTACGTGTATGTGGACATGTGCAGTTCAAACCCATGTTATTCAGGGATCAACTGTAATGTGAAAACTAATTTTTTTTTTTTAATTTCGGCCTCTTTTATTGTTTTTTTTTTTTTTTAATGTATTTATTTTTATCCGTCTTTATTCTTTGACCTGTGTGGGCCTCCCATTGCAGTGGCCTTTCTCATTGCAGAGCACCACCTCTGAGTGAATGTGCTCCAGAGCACTGACTGGTAACTGGACACACTGGTGCAGTCAGTCTGCGGCATGTGGGATCTTCCTGGGCGAGGGATCAAACCAGTGCCCCTTGCACTGTAAGGTGGACTCTTTACCTACTTAACCACCAGGGAAGCCTGAAAACTAATTTTTGAATACCATTCAGATGACCAAATCTTAGAGTTAAATCTCTTTCAATAATGTTGGGATGTCAGCTCAATAAATAGAATGAGTTAATTTTGCTACAGTAAATAATTGATAATAGAATCATTTGAGCCTTTGCTACTAAGCACTATTATTTGTTTTGTAGAGTGGAAAAGGTAATTTTCCAAGAGAGTACTGTTTCATTAATATAAAACACCTGTCAGAAAATAGTCAACCTTCTCAATAAATTTAGATAACTTTGGGAGGAACTTTTTCATTATGTTTTACTAGTTATTGTTAACTCTCTGAACATTGACTCTGTGATTAATATTTTTTCTGAAGTATTCAAACTATTCTTGGCTGCAATGAAAGATTTCCTTCTTTTATATTTCCCTGAAACAGCAAAGCCTTTGTTAAAATTTCTAATCTATAGCTTTTCTGGATCTCTTTAACAAGTTGGCATTTTAGAAATAATTTCCATTTCTCCATATAGTGGAAAGCAAAAGAAAATTAAACTGAAAAAGGTTAGTTACAATGAAATTATCATTATGTTTGAAAAAGCTGCAGCCTGTCTAGCCCTCAGATTTTTGATAATTATTAATTAATGAAATCTGAGTTTTGTTTACTATTGTGAGGAACATTGTTTACAGTATAAAGTTGTGAAACAGATACTCATGGGAAAAAACTATGCAGTTCACTTTCCGTTTAGTTGTCAGTTCTGTTTTAGGAAATTTATTTACTAAGCAAATGAAACACTGAAAGAATGGTGCTGTCTTCCTTTTTTTAAGTGTTAAAATAGGACACAGTACACTTTTTCTTTCATTCGTTAACAGCAGCTTGTTCTTCCTTATTTATTTATTAATTGTATACTTATTTCCTCAGCAGTTATTTACTGGGAATTATATGAATATAGTAGGTTCTGAGGGATGTGAAGATGAATCACACATAAACCCTGTGCTTTAAAAGCTTATCATCTAGTTGGAAAAAAGAATAAATATCTTTTATTAGGGAAGTATATAGAAATCTACTGCCTTGGAAACTCAGAAGGACAAACAATTTTTACTGAAAGGAGTACATATCAAGGAGATTTTCTTGATGAATGTTAAGAATTACTTTGGATATGTACTATTTTTCTAAAGAAGCTATTTTAATTGAAACTTTAATCAATGTATTATATATATCATTGCCTAAATTAGAAGTACAGTTTTTTTAGAGAAAGTTCTAGACTAATTGTAGTAGATGAGTAAATCCTGCTGTCTTACAATATGCTCTTTTTTTCCTTTACTTCCTAGATAAGGGATAATATACCTGTATTATTTTGGTTAAGCACAGTCTGTTCAGAATATTAAACAATAGATTTTGCTGTAGGGAAAATAGACGTATTTTCTTTTATGTCCATACTATCCATATGCTCATTTATCTTCCTTTTTGAATATCATTAGAAATACTTTAGGACTTTAAAGAATTAAAATTAAAAGCACTTTGTCTCATTTTTACTTGTAACAATATAGAATTAAGGAGCTCTTTAGATCTAGAAAGAATTTTAAAATAATTTAAGATACTAGGTTTTTGTATTTCATTTAATATCTTTTAGAATCAGATGACTTTAGACCTGGAAGTTTTATTTAAAATTTAGATAATAGTTTTGCTCTTTCAAATTGTAGAAGAGTTTTAGAATCTCTTGGAACACAATCCACAATTATATTAGCTCAGTGGGAAAAAGGTTTTCATTTATATCACATGGTCTAGCAATGTATTGAGGTATGTATTTTTCAAAGAGTGTTGAAGAGGTACTTAAGAAAGAATCATAAAATGTTGGAACTAAGGGATCCTTAGGGAGGTCATATATTATAGTCCCTTGGTTTTACAGGAAGAAATTGAGGCCCCTAGAGATTGAGTGCCTTGCCCCAGGTCGCACAGATAGCACAGTGGCAGAGCTCAAACTACAACCCTGCTCTGTGGACTTCAGCCAGCTACAGTGAGAATTAAGTTAGCACATCTACTTTCAACCTTGTAGCGTTTTACAGGAAATTGACCTCTAAATGTTTACTTTTTTAGTGGGATTTATTTATTAATTGTATATACCTCAGCAGTTATTTACTGGGAATTATATGAATATAGTAGGTCTGAGGGATGTGAAGATGAATCACACATAAACCCTGTGCTTTAAAAGCTTATCATCTAGTTGGAAAAAAGAATAAATATCTTTTATTAGGGAAGTATATAGAAATCTACTGCCTTGGAAACTCAGAAGGACAAACAATTTTTACTGAAAGGAGTACATATCAAGGAGATTTTCTTGATGAATGTTAAGAATTACTTTGGATATGTACTATTTTTCTAAAGAAGCTATTTTAATTGAAACTTTAATCAATGTATTATATATATCATTGCCTAAATTAGAAGTACAGTTTTTTTAGAGAAAGTTCTAGACTAATTGTAGTAGATGAGTAAATCCTGCTGTCTTACAATATGCTCTTTTTTTCCTTTACTTCCTAGATAAGGGATAATATACCTGTATTATTTTGGTTAAGCACAGTCTGTTCAGAATATTAAACAATAGATTTTGCTGTAGGGAAAATAGACGTATTTTCTTTTATGTCCATACTATCCATATGCTCATTTATCTTCCTTTTTGAATATCATTAGAAATACTTTAGGACTTTAAAGAATTAAAATTAAAAGCACTTTGTCTCATTTTTACTTGTAACAATATAGAATTAAGGAGCTCTTTAGATCTAGAAAGAATTTTAAAATAATTTAAGATACTAGGTTTTTGCATTTCATTTAATATCTTTTAGAATCAGATGACTTTAGACCTGGAAGTTTTATTTAAAATTTAGATAATAGTTTTGCTCTTTCAAATTGTAGAAGAGTTTTAGAATCTCTTGGAACACAATCCACAATTATATTAGCTCAGTGGGAAAAAGGTTTTCATTTATATCACATGGTCTAGCAATGTATTGAGGTATGTATTTTTCAAAGAGTGTTGAAGAGGTACTTAAGAAAGAATCATAAAATGTTGGAACTAAGGGATCCTTAGGGAGGTCATATATTATAGTCCCTTGGTTTTACAGGAAGAAATTGAGGCCCCTAGAGATTGAGTGCCTTGCCCCAGGTCGCACAGATAGCACAGTGGCAGAGCTCAAACTACAACCCTGCTCTGTGGACTTCAGCCAGCTACAGTGAGAATTAAGTTAGCACATCTACTTTCAACCTTGTAGCTTTGTTTTTTTAAACTTGAAGGAGCCTCAGTAGAAATTGACCTTCTAAATAGTATTTGTTGAAGCTGGGAAAGTGCTTATTGACTGATATTATCACGGTCAAATAGCTGCATAGCTAAAGTGTATAGACTGTAAAATTTTGACTTTAAAAGAGAATTAATTACTTCTGAATTTCTCAAGCTTAAACATTATCGGAGCATAAATTATTTCCACACTAGATTAAATATATCATGTATCTCATATTTGTCCAGGGCTCTGTAAGCCTCAGATGTCTTGTTGGGGAATGTCTTGACCATAGCCATAAGGTGTATCAGTAGTGTTTTCTGTGGATAGTCATTTATGTTTCCATCATTTATAATTTTTTTTATTTCTTACTCTTACAGCGTCTTGAAGGATTAACTCTAGTGTAAAGTATTACTGCTTTTATCTCAATTTTATTCAACTTTTAGAGGACCCTCTTAAATTCTAGAATATATGTATATTAAATAAGGAACATGTGTTTGTGGGAAGGATTTTTTTTACCCTATCTCTTAAACTATTTTCTTCCCTTATTTTTCAGTATTTCTTTTGTTGTTCATTTCTACCCTAGAGCTTTTGAATATACTTTAATCTTTATAAATGAAAAGCAAATGATTCATATTTATTCTAATTGAGGAAGTTGTTATTATCTATATTAAATTGGACAGAAAAATTTAATGTGCATTTTTACAGTCTATTTTACATGTTCCAATTTTCTGCTTTTTGTACTAGATGACTTTAGACCTGGAAGTTTTATTTAAAATTTAGATAATAGTTTTGCTCTTTCAAATTGTAGAAGAGTTTTAGAATCTCTTGGAACACAATCCACAATTATATTAGCTCAGTGGGAAAAAGGTTTTCATTTATATCACATGGTCTAGCAATGTATTGAGGTATGTATTTTTCAAAGAGTGTTGAAGAGGTACTTAAGAAAGAATCATAAAATGTTGGAACTAAGGGATCCTTAGGGAGGTCATATATTATAGTCCCTTGGTTTTACAGGAAGAAATTGAGGCCCCTAGAGATTGAGTGCCTTGCCCCAGGTCGCACAGATAGCACAGTGGCAGAGCTCAAACTACAACCCTGCTCTGTGGACTTCAGCCAGCTACAGTGAGAATTAAGTTAGCACATCTACTTTCAACCTTGTAGCTTTGTTTTTTTAAACTTGAAGGAGCCTCAGTAGAAATTGACCTTCTAAATAGTATTTGTTGAAGCTGGGAAAGTGCTTATTGACTGATATTATCACGGTCAAATAGCTGCATAGCTAAAGTGTATAGACTGTAAAATTTTGACTTTAAAAGAGAATTAATTACTTCTGAATTTCTCAAGCTTAAACATTATCGGAGCATAAATTATTTCCACACTAGATTAAATATATCATGTATCTCATATTTGTCCAGGGCTCTGTAAGCCTCAGATGTCTTGTTGGGGAATGTCTTGACCATAGCCATAAGGTGTATCAGTAGTGTTTTCTGTGGATAGTCATTTATGTTTCCATCATTTATAATTTTTTTTATTTCTTACTCTTACAGCGTCTTGAAGGATTAACTCTAGTGTAAAGTATTACTGCTTTTATCTCAATTTTATTCAACTTTTAGAGGACCCTCTTAAATTCTAGAATATATGTATATTAAATAAGGAACATGTGTTTGTGGGAAGGATTTTTTTTACCCTATCTCTTAAACTATTTTCTTCCCTTATTTTTCAGTATTTCTTTTGTTGTTCATTTCTACCCTAGAGCTTTTGAATATACTTTAATCTTTATAAATGAAAAGCAAATGATTCATATTTATTCTAATTGAGGAAGTTGTTATTATCTATATTAAATTGGACAGAAAAATTTAATGTGCATTTTTTTACAGTCTATTTTACATGTTCCAATTTTCTGCTTTTTGTACTAGGTCTTACATGCATTTAGCAGTTATATACTTAAGAGGGTGGGTGAAATTTGAATGTTATGAATAGATTTTTGGACCTTTTTCAAAGTACATTTGTTTTTGCATAATATTTTGATAATTGGCATCAAAAAAGGTTTATTATACATTCATAAAGAAGGGCAAGGAAGGTTGCTTCATCTTGAAATTTGGCTAAATTGTTTTTCCTTGAACCTCATTGCAGAAAATCAAGGTAGCCCAGAAACAATCAAGAGAGGAGAGAGTGAATATTAAGTCGTATGTGGGGAAACAGACTTTGAAATCATCTGATACCTAAAGATATTCATGTAGTCAAAAATTCTGCATACTTTTTAAAATCCAAATGAGTGACTGGATTCATACCTAAATTTTCTCAATTCTGTGACTAAACTGGTATAGTATTCCTTGCCCTTCCAAGGCAATAAATTTTGCCTTGATCTACAAGTTATTGTGTGCATGTGAACAGGAGCATGCTCTGTCAAAGAGAATTAACCTTTTTAAAGCTGTTACTAGACTTATTTATCCTTTTATATGTATAATGATCTATTTAAAGTTTTAAGAAAAGAGAAAAGTAGGTTTTTTCCCTACTTTTGTAAGTTTTACATATGGAATTTCTTATTACTTTTAACCTTATGATTGATTGAACTGTCCACAGCATGATTTTTTTTAACTACTGGTAGGTAGTATTTATTGGAACTAGCTTAGTTTATTTCTCTTTTCATTGGGGCATGGAGGATGGGAGATGGGGGGCGTCCCAGGTGGGGGCACCCCATGCAGCTTGCAGGGTCTTAGTTACCCAAGTATTACTCTTTTATCTCAATTTTTTCTTTCCCTTAATTTAAATATATGAAAAACATGTGTTTGTGGGAAGGATTTTTTTTACCCTATCTCTTAAACTATTTTCTTCCCTTATTTTTCAGTATTTCTTTTGTTGTTCATTTCTACCCTAGAGCTTTTGAATATACTTTAATCTTTATAAATGAAAAGCAAATGATTCATATTTATTCTAATTGAGGAAGTTGTTATTATCTATATTAAATTGGACAGAAAAATTTAATGTGCATTTTTTTACAGTCTATTTTACATGTTCCAATTTTCTGCTTTTTGTACTAGGTCTTACATGCATTTAGCAGTTATATACTTAAGAGGGTGGGTGAAATTTGAATGTTATGAATAGATTTTTGGACCTTTTTCAAAGTACATTTGTTTTTGCATAATATTTTGATAATTGGCATCAAAAAAGGTTTATTATACATTCATAAAGAAGGGCAAGGAAGGTTGCTTCATCTTGAAATTTGGCTAAATTGTTTTTCCTTGAACCTCATTGCAGAAAATCAAGGTAGCCCAGAAACAATCAAGAGAGGAGAGAGTGAATATTAAGTCGTATGTGGGGAAACAGACTTTGAAATCATCTGATACCTAAAGATATTCATGTAGTCAAAAATTCTGCATACTTTTTAAAATCCAAATGAGTGACTGGATTCATACCTAAATTTTCTCAATTCTGTGACTAAACTGGTATAGTATTCCTTGCCCTTCCAAGGCAATAAATTTTGCCTTGATCTACAAGTTATTGTGTGCATGTGAACAGGAGCATGCTCTGTCAAAGAGAATTAACCTTTTTAAAGCTGTTACTAGACTTATTTATCCTTTTATATGTATAATGATCTATTTAAAGTTTTAAGAAAAGAGAGAAAGTAGGTTTTTTTTTCCCTACTTTTGTAAGTTTTACATATGGAATTTCTTATTACTTTTAACTTTATGATTGATTGAACTGTCCACAGCATGATTTTTTTTAACTACTGGTAGGTAGTATTTATTGGAACTAGCTTAGTTTATTTCTCTTTTCATTGGGGCATGGAGGATGGGAGATGGGGGGCGTCCCAGGTGGGGGCACCCCATGCAGCTTGCAGGGTCTTAGTTACCCAACCAGGGATTGAACCTGAGCCTTTGTTGTGAAAGCGCTGAGTCCTAATCACTGGATTTCCAGGGCATTCCTGCTTAGTTTATTCTTAATTATGCATCCTGACCTTTTATAGAATGGGTATTATATTCTAGTATTATTATTTAAGTGGGCCTTTGTTAAATATAGAACAAGAAATACTTCCAGTAGGTCCTGTTAACAGTAAGGTTTATGTTGTAGATATAAACAAGATATTTTTACTATAAATTGATTTTCTAAATTATATTACTATTTTCAAGCTAGATTATAACGGTAGGTTAAGTAAGGCAAATGTAGTGCTTTTAAATTTAAATACAAGCTTAATGTGTATGATAAGGTACAGATATAAAAGTTACTCATACAAGAATACATATGTGTATAAAATTGCTGATATGCTAGGTTCATGGCCATAACTTTTTGTGCTGTATGTTAAAGCTCATGAGAAAACTTACTTAGCTTCACATTCTACTTCTCATTACTTTCCTCATAAATAAATAAATTTACCTGAAAGTATAGATGATGGTTAAGCAGCATCTGAGAAGAAAGGCATGTATATTCAGAAGTCATTGGTAAGACCTATAAAAGCATATATTTTGTATGTCACACAAAGTATAACACTTGCTTTAACTGAGTAGCTTACAGTGGTATTCAGGAAGCATATTAAAAGCTCTGCACTCGGCTCTTATGCTTCTTTCCCTTTCTCATTCTTTCTACCTCTTGATCTCTTGGTTTTAAAATCTTCCTCCTTATTTTGTAGACACTGCTCTCCTGTTCACTACTTCTTCTCTGTCTTTACGTCTCATCACTGGGCCTCTCTCAGTGTCTGTTTTCCCAACCTTCATCCCAAATTCCAGCTGTATATCTACAACCAATTGGTCAGGTAACTTTGCACCTTTTTCAGTGCACTCTTTGATAGAGCATGCTCTGTTCTTTTTGCTTGTTTTTATTGCTTTTTTCTTTCTTTCTTTCTGTTTTTTTTCCTAACAGCCTAGGGACCACTTGTCAAATGTCCCATAGACTTTACCTTTTTGTTCTCATGATTATTTGACATGCTGATGGTTCAAAAACTGGAGTGACAGTTCTTGTGCTTTTTAGTGTTTCTGGGTATGTGAATGCATTTTTGTTGATTAGCCACCACTACTGATGTAATGCTTGTAATATGAGCAGCCCATCTTTAATTTAGCTGTGGCATCTACATTTGAGGAGAGCCTAATAGTATCTTTTTAACTATTCAAATAACTTTCCCTAAATCACTAATGTTCCCTAACCCTTTGGAACCAAGATCTATTAGGCTTTCTAATTTCAGAGATTGGGTTAAATTGAGAAGTTTGAGGCATTTGTTGCATCCTTGTACTCAAGTAAATAGTTGTTTTATGCATAAGGCATCTGACTGTGGTGCTTAGTGTTCTTTCCATGAAAAACAGCTATGGAATTATCATCTCCCAGGTAATGCTTCACTATACCTGAAGCCAAACCAGACTGAAAAAAAAGCTAATGTGTATGATAAGACGTGATATGTACATATGTGTATAAAATTGCTGATATGCTAGGTTCATGGCCATAACTTTTTGTGCTGTATGTTAAAGCTCATGAGAAAACTTACTTAGCTTCACATTCTACTTCTCATTACTTTCCTCATAAATAAATAAATTTACCTGAAAGTATAGATGATGGTTAAGCAGCATCTGAGAAGAAAGGCATGTATATTCAGAAGTCATTGGTAAGACCTATAAAAGCATATATTTTGTATGTCACACAAAGTATAACACTTGCTTTAACTGAGTAGCTTACAGTGGTATTCAGGAAGCATATTAAAAGCTCTGCACTCGGCTCTTATGCTTCTTTCCCTTTCTCATTCTTTCTACCTCTTGATCTCTTGGTTTTAAAATCTTCCTCCTTATTTTGTAGACACTGCTCTCCTGTTCACTACTTCTTCTCTGTCTTTACGTCTCATCACTGGGCCTCTCTCAGTGTCTGTTTTCCCAACCTTCATCCCAAATTCCAGCTGTATATCTACAACCAATTGGTCAGGTAACTTTGCACCTTTTTCAGTGCACTCTTTGATAGAGCATGCTCTGTTCTTTTTGCTTGTTTTTATTGCTTTTTTCTTTCTTTCTTTCTGTTTTTTTTCCTAACAGCCTAGGGACCACTTGTCAAATGTCCCATAGACTTTACCTTTTTGTTCTCATGATTATTTGACATGCTGATGGTTCAAAAACTGGAGTGACAGTTCTTGTGCTTTTTAGTGTTTCTGGGTATGTGAATGCATTTTTGTTGATTAGCCACCACTACTGATGTAATGCTTGTAATATGAGCAGCCCATCTTTAATTTAGCTGTGGCATCTACATTTGAGGAGAGCCTAATAGTATCTTTTTAACTATTCAAATAACTTTCCCTAAATCACTAATGTTCCCTAACCCTTTGGAACCAAGATCTATTAGGCTTTCTAATTTCAGAGATTGGGTTAAATTGAGAAGTTTGAGGCATTTGTTGCATCCTTGTACTCAAGTAAATAGTTGTTTTATGCATAAGGCATCTGACTGTGGTGCTTAGTGTTCTTTCCATGAAAAACAGATATGGATTATCATTTGACATTGCATCTCCCAGGTAATGCTTCACTATACCTGAAGCCAAACCAGACTGAATTTGCAAATAAAAGTCAAAAAGGGACAAGAACATATTTTCTGTTTGCTTGCTTGTTTGGGATTTTGGGGGGTTTTGTTGTTGTTGTTTTGGCCTTTGTTGTATTTGAGTTTGTGTGTTTTTTTGTCTAAACTTTCAGAATAAATTCCTTATACCTTATGTTAGGAAAAAGAATCACCTATGAAGAATGAATATATAAGTATTGTCAGTCATGGTTAGCCAAGTATTCAAAGATTTTTTTTTTTTTTCTGAATTTATCATTGTTTTTTCTTTGCCAATCTTCCAAACAGTTAACTGCAAGTGAAAAATAAATTCTCTCATTTTCTGAATAAGATGACTTACAAAGCTTCTGTTTTCTCAGACGTTTTTTCAGAGCAATATTATGAATGTCTTGTTTTTATACAACTTGTTGAAAATGTAATGAATAATAAATCTCTTAAAGTGATTTCTGCCTATAGATTTCTCTTCTCACTATTCTTCATGGTGTGGCCATAGGTTTCTGACAAAGCGAGAGCAAAAGCTAATGCAACGGCGACAGCATGCGGAAGAGCTACTAGAGTGGAAGCGACGTTTAGATGCAGAGGAAGCAGAAATTCGTCAAATGGAAAAACAAGCTTTGGCTGCCTGGGACAAAGAATTGATAAAGCCCAAGACTCCTAAGAAAGAACTGGAGGACCAGAGAACAGAACAGAAAGGTAATAAATACTAACTGTCCAGACTACATACTAAAGCCTAACATACCTGAAAGATTTACTTCATTATTTTAAAAATGTGGATGATTAAGGGTGCAGAAGGTGATACAACTGTAAATGCTACCGAATTAGAAAGATAAGAGAATGTTGTAAATATCTTTATGTTAATATACTTGAAAACTTAGAACAAATGGGTGAATTCCATGAACTGGAAATAGGTTATCCTAGGACCAAATAGGGATTAATACATACTAAAAATTGATAATGTGGTGAAAGATTAAAGGAGAAAATTTACATGCTATCTCAGTGGATTCAGAAAAAGTACTTAATAAAGTCCAAAACATCATTTGTAATAAAATAAATAAATCTCAATTCAAATTAGTGATAGAAAGGAATTTTCTTTATTCAATGTAGAATATTTAGTAACAAAAACAAGAAACCCAAACCTGCAACAGACTTCATACTTAATGATAAAACATAGAAAAATTTCCCTTTGAATTTGGAGATCACAGATGCTTATTTGCACCTATAAAGTGAAAGGAAGAAGCAGAACTCTCATTGAAGGTGAGAAGGCTATGCATATAGAAAATCCAGCATTTACATGTCAGTTATTAGAATTAATAAGGAAACTTAGAAAGGTTGTTGTATATAAAATCTGTAAACAAAACTCAATTGTGTGTCTATAGATAACAGAAATTGGTTAGGAAAATCTAATTTTTAAAAGAGATGCCTTTTCTAAATTTTTTATTATTATTTTACTTTTTACTTTTACAATGTTTTGTTGTTTACAGACACGTACAATCCCAAATAAGTCATATGTATATCCCTGGCCCCCATCCCTCCTCCCAGCACCCGCCGCCCCACCCCTCCAGTAAAGGGGTGCCTTTTGTAAATTTAACAGAAAGTATATAAGAGGAGAGCAAAGGAGGGCGCTCCAGGTGAAAGTGCTGCAGACGCTATTATCCTCTGTTCTCTGCTGCACCGACCTTGGCGTCTTGCCTACTTCTCACTTGTTTGCAGCCTGTAGGGTACTGCAGCCCTAGGGGGTCGTTTGGTCCCGCCCAGAACACTTGAGTTCTGCCCTGGAAGGATATATTTAATACCTGATTGGTGTATTCCTTGAATACAAGAAAATGGAAACTGAACAGCCAGAGGAAACTTTTCCCAACAATGAAACTAATGGTGAATTTGGAAAACACCCTGCTGAAGATATGGAAGAGGAACAGGCTTTTAAAAGATCTAGAAACACTGATGAGATGGTTGAATTACGCATTCTGCTTCAGAGCAAGAATGCTGGGGCAGTCGATTGGAAAAGGAGGCAAGAATATTAAGGCTCTCTGTACAGACTACAATGCCAGTGTTTCAGTCCCAGACAGCAGTGGAGCACATATTGAATATCAGTGCTTATATTGCTAGGACCAAATAGGGATTAATACATACTAAAATTGATAATGTGGTGAAAGATTAAAGGAGAAAATTTACATGCTATCTCAGTGGATTCAGAAAAAGTACTTAATAAAGTCCAAAACATCATTTGTAATAAAATAAATAAATCTCAATTCAAATTAGTGATAGAAAGGAATTTTCTTTATTCAATGTAGAATATTTAGTAACAAAAACAAGAAACCCAAACCTGCAACAGACTTCATACTTAATGATAAAACATAGAAAAATTTCCCTTTGAATTTGGAGATCACAGATGCTTATTTGCACCTATAAAGTGAAAGGAAGAAGCAGAACTCTCATTGAAGGTGAGAAGGCTATGCATATAGAAAATCCAGCATTTACATGTCAGTTATTAGAATTAATAAGGAAACTTAGAAAGGTTGTTGTATATAAAATCTGTAAACAAAACTCAATTGTGTGTCTATAGATAACAGAAATTGGTTAGGAAAATCTAATTTTTAAAAGAGATGCCTTTTCTAAATTTTTTATTATTATTTTACTTTTTACTTTTACAATGTTTTGTTGTTTACAGACACGTACAATCCCAAATAAGTCATATGTATATCCCTGGCCCCCATCCCTCCTCCCAGCACCCGCCCCCACCCCTCCAGTAAAGGGGTGCCTTTTGTAAATTTAACAGAAAGTATATAAGAGGAGAGCAAAGGAGGGCGCTCCAGGTGAAAGTGCTGCAGACGCTATTATCCTCTGTTCTCTGCTGCACCGACCTTGGCGTCTTGCCTACTTCTCACTTGTTTGCAGCCTGTAGGGTACTGCAGCCCTCGGGTGTCGTTGGGTCCCGCCCAGAACACTTGAGTTCTGCCCTGGAAGGATATATTTAATACCTGATTGGTGTATTCCTTGAATACAAGAAAATGGAAACTGAACAGCCAGAGGAAACTTTTCCCAACAATGAAACTAATGGTGAATTTGGAAAACACCCTGCTGAAGATATGGAAGAGGAACAGGCTTTTAAAAGATCTAGAAACACTGATGAGATGGTTGAATTACGCATTCTGCTTCAGAGCAAGAATGCTGGGGCAGTCGATTGGAAAAGGAGGCAAGAATATTAAGGCTCTCTGTACAGACTACAATGCCAGTGTTTCAGTCCCAGACAGCAGTGGCCCCGAGCACATATTGAATATCAGTGCTTATATTGAAATGATTGGAGAGATTCTGAAGAAAAGCATCCCTAAGACCTTGGAAGAGGGCCTACAGTTGCCATCACCCACTGCAACCATCCAGCTCCCGCTTGAATCTGATGCCGTGGAATGCTTACATTACCAGCACTATAAAGGAAGTGACTTTAACTGCAAGTTGAGACTGTTGATTCATCTGAGTCTGGCAGGAGGAATTATTGGGGTCAAAGGCACTAATATCAAAGAACTTCGAGAGAACACTCAGACAACAATCAAGCTTTTCCAAGAATGTTGTCCTCAATCTACTGACAGAGTTGTTCTTACTGGAGAAAAACCTGATAGAGTTATAGAGTACATAAAGATCATCCTTAATCTTGTATCAGAGTCTCCCATCAAAGGACGTGCTCAGCCTATGATCCCAATTTTTATGATGAAACCTATGATTATGGTGGTTTTACAGTGATGTTTGATGACCACCGTGGATGTCCTCTGGGATTTCCCATCAGGGGAAGAGGTGGTTTTGACAGAATGCCACCTGGTCGCGGTGGGCGTCCCATGCCTCCATCCAGAAGAGATTATGATGACATGAGCCCTCGTTGAGAACCTCCTCTACCCGCTCCTGGACGCGGTGGCCGGGGTGGTAATAGAGCTCAGAATCTTCCTCTTCCACCACCACCACCACCTGGAAGAGGAGATCTAATGACCTATGACAGAAGAGGAAGACCCGGAAACTGTTATGATGGCATGGTTGGTTTCAGTGCTGATGAAACCTGGGACTCCACAATAGATACATGGAGCCCATCAGAGTGGCAGATGACCTTTGAACCACAGGGTGGCTCTGCATATCATTATTCCTATACAGGCGGTCGTGGCTCATACGGTGATCTTGGTGGACCTATTACTACACAAGTAACTATTCCCAAAGATTTGGCTGGATCTATTATTGGCAAAGGTGGTCAGCGGATTAAACAAATCTGTCATGAGTCAGGAGCTTTGATCAAAATTGATGAGCCTTCAGAAGGATCTGATGATTGGATCATTACCATTACAGGAACATAGGGCCAGATACAGAATGCACAGTATTTGCTACAGAACAGTGTGAAGCAGTATTCTGGAAAGTTTTTCTAAGACTAGTGAAGAACTGAAGGAGTCCTGCATCTTTTTTTTTATCTGCTTCTGTTTAAAAAGCCGACATTCCTCTGCTTCATAGGTGTTCTGCATTTGAGGTGTAGTGAAATCTTTGCTGTTCACCAGATGTAATGTTTTAGTTCATTACAAACAGGGTTGCGAGTTGGGGAGAGTGTGCAAAAACTAACACTGAAATTTTGAAACAGCAGCAGAGTGAGTGAATTTTAATTTTTGTTCATTGTTGGTGGTTTAAAAAAAATCCTCCCATGTAATTATTGTGAACACTTGGCTTTGTGGTCATTGTAACATTGGGAGGGCAGGGAGGTAAAGTTAACAATAGTCCATATGTCCCTGACATCTGTTCAGAGCAGTGTGCAGAATGTAATGCTCTTTTGTAAGAAATGTTTTATGATTTTTAAAATAAATTTAGTGAACCTAAAAAAAAAAAGAGTATATAAGATCTTTATGAAGAAAAATTTAGAATTTTCTTAGGGAGACATTAGAGAAGACCAAAATAAATAGAACAAATAGCTTAGAAAAAGACCTGTATATGGGAAGTTGACTAGTGAAGAAAGGAGGAAATCTCCAATAAATTCTGTGAGAGGTGAAAATAAAGTGGGGTCCCTATCTAACAATACGAAAAGATCCATCTCAAGGGGAGAGAAAAGTGTCAATGTGAAATTTAAACTATAAAACTTTTAGAAGAAAATGTAAGAAAATATCTTTTTGACACCAAGGGGATGAGAAGGTTTCTTTAAAATGTTATACAAGGCAAAAATCACAAAAGGAAAGATAAATTTTACTTTAATAAATTTAGTATTTATTTATTAATACACTGTAAAGAAAGTAAAACAACAAAATAAGATATTTGCAGAAAATATGACTGACAAAGGAATAGTATCAAGGAAAAAAAAAGGTTTAAAAACTAGGCAAAAATGGACCTATTACTACACAAGTAACTATTCCCAAAGATTTGGCTGGATCTATTATTGGCAAAGGTGGTCAGAAAAAGCTTTGATCAAAATTTATGAGCTTTCAGAAGGATCTGATGATTGGATCATTACCATTACAGGAACATAGGGCCAGATACAGAATGCACAGTATTTGCTACAGAACAGTGTGAAGCAGTATTCTGGAAAGTTTTTCTAAGACTAGTGAAGAACTGAAGGAGTCCTGCATCTTTTTTTTTATCTGCTTCTGTTTAAAAAGCCGACATTCCTCTGCTTCATAGGTGTTCTGCATTTGAGGTGTAGTGAAATCTTTGCTGTTCACCAGATGTAATGTTTTAGTTCATTACAAACAGGGTTGCGAGTTGGGGAGAGTGTGCAAAAACTAACACTGAAATTTTGAAACAGCAGCAGAGTGAGTGAATTTTAATTTTTGTTCATTGTTGGTGGTTTAAAAAAAATCCTCCCATGTAATTATTGTGAACACTTGGCTTTGTGGTCATTGTAACATTGGGAGGGCAGGGAGGTAAAGTTAACAATAGTCCATATGTCCCTGACATCTGTTCAGAGCAGTGTGCAGAATGTAATGCTCTTTTGTAAGAAATGTTTTATGATTTTTAAAATAAATTTAGTGAACCTAAAAAAAAAAAGAGTATATAAGATCTTTATGAAGAAAAATTTAGAATTTTCTTAGGGAGACATTAGAGAAGACCAAAATAAATAGAACAAATAGCTTAGAAAAAGACCTGTATATGGGAAGTTGACTAGTGAAGAAAGGAGGAAATCTCCAATAAATTCTGTGAGAGGTGAAAATAAAGTGGGGTCCCTATCTAACAATACGAAAAGATCCATCTCAAGGGGAGAGAAAAGTGTCAATGTGAAATTTAAACTATAAAACTTTTAGAAGAAAATGTAAGAAAATATCTTTTTGACACCAAGGGGATGAGAAGGTTTCTTTAAAATGTTATACAAGGCAAAAATCACAAAAGGAAAGATAAATTTTACTTTAATAAATTTAGTATTTATTTATTAATACACTGTAAAGAAAGTAAAACAACAAAATAAGATATTTGCAGAAAATATGACTGACAAAGGAATAGTATCAGGAATGTGAATCAATAATAAAATGGCAACCACGTTTGAAAAATCTAGGCAAAAGAGCAAATGGTTCACAAATAAGAAATTCCCAACAGTCAATAAACATATGAAAAAATGTTCAACTTCATTCGTAATCAGAACATAAAAACCATAGAGAAATATCATTGCATGCCTATGTTCATTTCCTAGAACTGCCATAATGACTGCCACAAATTGGATGACTTTTTTTTGTTCTCTCACTGTTCCGGAGGGCAGGACAAAATCAGGGCACTGGCAGTACTGTGTGCTTCTTCTGAAGGGTCCAGGACACAGTTCTTTCTTCCCTTTTCCAGCTTCTGCTGGTGTGCTGTAGGTACTCCTTGTGTCTGCTTCACTCAGGCTCACATGGTCTTCTCCTCCATGTCTGTCTGTCTCCTCTTTTGTCTCATAGGGAAACTTGTCATTGAATTTAGGACCTATTCAGATAATCCCAGATGATCTCATCATGAGACTCCTTAACTTAATTACATCTGCAGGCCTTCTTCCAAATAAGATGTATTCACAGGTTTTAGGGATTGAGACACAGATACATCTTTTGGGGAGCCATCATTCACCCCATTTAGAACACCCATCAAACCTGTTAGTATGTAGGTGGAACAAAGAACTACTGGTGTGTTAGTTGTTAAACATAGTTTGAAAAATAAGTTGAAAGGTGAGGAATTAAAAGTCATTAGAGAAGACCAAAATAAATAGAACAAATAGCTTAGAAAAAGACCTGTATATGGGAAGTTGACTAGTGAAGAAAGGAGGAAATCTCCAATAAATTCTGTGAGAGGTGAAAATAAAGTGGGGTCCCTATCTAACAATACGAAAAGATCCATCTCAAGGGGAGAGAAAAGTGTCAATGTGAAATTTAAACTATAAAACTTTTAGAAGAAAATGTAAAAAAATATCTTTTTGACACCAAGGGGATGAGAAGGTTTCTTTAAAATGTTATACAAGGCAAAAATCACAAAAGGAAAGATAAATTTTACTTTAATAAATTTAGTATTTATTTATTAATACACTGTAAAGAAAGTAAAACAACAAAATAAGATATTTGCAGAAAATATGACTGACAAAGGAATAGTATCAGGAATGTGAATCAATAATAAAATGGCAACCACGTTTGAAAAATCTAGGCAAAAGAGCAAATGGTTCACAAATAAGAAATTCCCAACAGTCAATAAACATATGAAAAAATGTTCAACTTCATTCGTAATCAGAACATAAAAACCATAGAGAAATATCATTGCATGCCTATGTTCATTTCCTAGAACTGCCATAATGACTGCCACAAATTGGATGACTTTTTTTTGTTCTCTCACTGTTCCGGAGGGCAGGACAAAATCAGGGCACTGGCAGTACTGTGTGCTTCTTCTGAAGGGTCCAGGACACAGTTCTTTCTTCCCTTTTCCAGCTTCTGCTGGTGTGCTGTAGGTACTCCTTGTGTCTGCTTCACTCAGGCTCACATGGTCTTCTCCTCCATGTCTGTCTGTCTCCTCTTTTGTCTCATAGGGAAACTTGTCATTGAATTTAGGACCTATTCAGATAATCCCAGATGATCTCATCATGAGACTCCTTAACTTAATTACATCTGCAGGCCTTCTTCCAAATAAGATGTATTCACAGGTTTTAGGGATTGAGACACAGATACATCTTTTGGGGAGCCATCATTCACCCCATTTAGAACACCCATCAAACCTGTTAGTATGTAGGTGGAACAAAGAACTACTGGTGTGTTAGTTGTTAAACATAGTTTGAAAAATAAGTTGAAAGGTGAGGAATTAAAAGTCATCAATAAAATAATAAAAATAATAGAGCCAGGTACACATGCCCTACAATTCAGCAGTTCCATTGCCAAGTATAAATCCTGAAATGTTGGTTCTTAAAGTATGGTCCATGGTCTCTGAGATCCTTTCAGAAGGTCTGAATAATACCGACATGTTGTGTAACTTGTTTACTGTTAACCTAATATTAACTGTTAACCTAACATTAACCTAATAGTATAATAATAATGGTGGGTAAAATTGCTGATGCCTTTATATGAGTCAAGGCAGTGGAAGTAAATCACATAGTGGTAACTGTACTCTTTACCACCCTGTATGCACAGTAGAAACATGCTGTTTTCACATTTTATGTGATTTTAATTTAAATATTTACACAGTTAATTTAAATACTAATTTTATTGAATCTCAACTTTGAATACATATCTTTTTAATATTTTATGTGACCAAATAGGAAATATTCGTAAAGCACTTGCATTGCCAAAGCATGATGTTTATCTTGAAGAAGCTCTATAGTTGTTTGATTGGCAAGCTGAATTAGCCATTTATTTTTCATGTGGTAACATTTTTCCTTAAGTGACTAATGAATTGTGGTTATTCACTCCTAAGTATTTACACACAATTTTTCAGAAATAAATGAAACAACTCTGACTCTTTAAGAAAAACAATTGATAGTGTTTCTTGTTGGTAAATTTTCAAACGAAGATTAGGACTTTAAGCAGTGCTTTTTCCCCTTCTGTGAGCTTGACAGCTTTCCAGTACTTTAAAGACTTCTGGTGTGAGTAATGATCTTAATCAAAGTCGTTTTTTCATATTGTGTGATAAAATGTGCCAATATTTGAAAAGATCTTCCTCATAACTCAGTGAACTATTTTCCAAATGATCAATAATGATTAGAAAATCATGTATGGGTAAAAGATCCATTTAAGGTACAAGATAGGCCAGTGAATTTTGAGTGGGGGAGTGGGGGGGGGTGGGCGGGCCACTTCTATTGGTCTTTCATTTATCTGTTTTCATCCATCTTTGTTCTTTGGCCCGTGTGGGCCTCCCATCGCGGTGGCCGCTATTGTTGCAGAGCACCGGCTCTGGGTGCATGCGCCCCAGAGCTCTGGCTGGGTAATTGGACACATCGGTCCAGCCGCTCCGCGGCACGTGGGATCTTCCCAGGCCAGGGATCGAACCAGCACCCCTTGCACTGCAAGGCAGTGTCCTTACCCAGTGGACCACCAGGGAAGCCCAGCCAGTGGACTTTAATGTAACACATTATGAAAAGTTCACTGAAATGGTTTCAGATTTCCCATTATAGTTAACATTTAAGAAACTACCAACTCTCCACTGTTGGTATGGCATTAAAAAAGGATATCCATAGTTACTTATGAATACTGTTCAATACTCATCCCTTTCCTAATTTATGTATCATTTGTGTGAGGCCAGATTTTCTGCACACTTCAGCCAAATCAACCCATAGCCACAGATTGCATACAGAAACAGATATCAGAATCCAACTGTCTTCTGTTAAACTAGCCATTAAAGGTTGTATTTTACTGTGTCAATGAAACAGTTTCTCTCCTTTTAGCTAAACTTCCTTTTCAAAAGAAAATAAATTGCAGCTATGTTGAATTCTAGAAAATGTGATCACATACAAATGTTTATTACAGTTATTTTTAATAAACTAATTTTTCTTTTTAATTTCTATTATGGTAAATATTTATAGATATAACTGTGTCTGTAACCACGTAAACTAAAGCTTTTTGGGGTCGTCTATACTTTTTCAGAATGTAAAGCGGTCTTGAGACCAAAGTGTTTGAGAACTGCTGTCTTATAGCATTGTTTTTTAAGTTGTGGTTTATTTTGTTAAAGATACATGAAATCTGCTTAGTGGATTGTAGTCAGCATTGTTTAAACTGGAAATAAAATAGAAAATATCATTATGTCATACATAGTAAGGATAATTATTATCATAAAGGTAAAAAAAAGTCTGAAAACCACTGCTATAGAGAACTAATACATAGATAATAGACTGATACTGCTATCTGTAAATACTGATTTATATATATATAGAGAGAGAGATAGGTATTTATCTATGCTAGGATATATATATGGCATTGTTCATAGCAGCAATATTGAGAAAGTCGAGGGGGAAAAAAGGAAACCAACCACATCAATAGAAGAATGGATTAATAAATTGTGGTATATTTACGTATTATATCATGCTCAGTAAAGATGAAAAAATTACAGCATACAAGTCAACATACAAGAATCTCAAAACAAATTGCAGAAGACTACAAGCAGTTTGAGTTCTTTTATAGGAAATTCAAAGCAAATAGAACTAAATGACATTATTTACCTATATATACCAAGTGATACATAAAGAAACTACCAACTCTCCACTGTTGGTATGGCATTAAAAAAGGATATCCATAGTTACTTATGAATACTGTTCAATACTCATCCCTTTCCTAATTTATGTATCATTTGTGTGAGGCCAGATTTTCTGCACACTTCAGCCAAATCAACCCATAGCCACAGATTGCATACAGAAACAGATATCAGAATCCAACTGTCTTCTGTTAAACTAGCCATTAAAGGTTGTATTTTACTGTGTCAATGAAACAGTTTCTCTCCTTTTAGCTAAACTTCCTTTTCAAAAGAAAATAAATTGCAGCTATGTTGAATTCTAGAAAATGTGATCACATACAAATGTTTATT
Source organism: Tragulus kanchil (assembly GCA_022376925.1). Classification (NCBI taxonomy): domain Eukaryota; kingdom Metazoa; phylum Chordata; class Mammalia; order Artiodactyla; family Tragulidae; genus Tragulus; species Tragulus kanchil. The sequence goes on along the minus strand of JAIOJX010000024.1, from coordinate 23,902,273 downwards.
ACAGTTATTTTTAATAAACTAATTTTTCTTTTTAATTTCTATTATGGTAAATATTTATAGATATAACTGTGTCTGTAACCACGTAAACTAAAGCTTTTTGGGGTCGTCTATACTTTTTCAGAATGTAAAGCGGTCTTGAGACCAAAGTGTTTGAGAACTGCTGTCTTATAGCATTGTTTTTTAAGTTGTGGTTTATTTTGTTAAAGATACATGAAATCTGCTTAGTGGATTGTAGTCAGCATTGTTTAAACTGGAAATAAAATAGAAAATATCATTATGTCATACATAGTAAGGATAATTATTATCATAAAGGTAAAAAAAAGTCTGAAAACCACTGCTATAGAGAACTAATACATAGATAATAGACTGATACTGCTATCTGTAAATACTGATTTATATATATATAGAGAGAGAGATAGGTATTTATCTATGCTAGGATATATATATGGCATTGTTCATAGCAGCAATATTGAGAAAGTCGAGGGGGAAAAAAGGAAACCAACCACATCAATAGAAGAATGGATTAATAAATTGTGGTATATTTACGTATTATATCATGCTCAGTAAAGATGAAAAAATTACAGCATACAAGTCAACATACAAGAATCTCAAAACAAATTGCAGAAGACTACAAGCAGTTTGAGTTCTTTTATAGGAAATTCAAAGCAAATAGAACTAAATGACATTATTTACCTATATATACCAAGTGATACATAAAGAAAACTAATGATTTAATAAATACAGTTCATCTGTAGTGTTCCTTTTTTCCTCAACAATTGTTATTAATTTTTTCAGTAGAGGCTTACTTCTTTGTCTACCTCCACATCCTCATTCTGTAGCCTCAAATTCTGCTACAGACCTGTCTATCTTGAAAGGAAATTTAAGAACACCTAGAAAACAGATTCATTTTCTCAGGTTGAGCTGTCATAAAAGTAGAAAATATTTCTGACTATGGCTGGAGGGAAATCAAGATTGGTTGTCACTATTAAAGCCTTCATTTGTCAGGAACTGTTGGCCTATATAATCATGCAAAGTTTTACTGGGTAAATGTGATAAATCAAAGGCAATTTTAATCTTACCAAATATTGCTTAAGAGTAGTGTATTAGTTTCTTTTGCTTACATCATGACATATGTAACATAAAAATTAAGAATTGTGTGTACCCATTAGAGCACATTGCTGCAGGAGCTGAAGCTGACTAAGAGCAAGCAGAAAAGTAACTTTCTAAAGACCATGTAGTAGTTTGTATAATTGTTTGAGTTGACTAGAGAGCCAGCTCTACACTGAGCTTCAAGAAGTGCTAAAACCTCACCAGCGAACTGGCCAGATGAGGAATCTGCTCCAGCAGTTATTCAGCAGAACCCTAAAGAGAACTGCTGTTTCTGTTGTTTCCCCACTCATGGCGGTTCTGCACCAGGGACTCAGCTTTGCAGCCACTGAAGAATTCACTGTCACTACCAAAAGCCACCTAGAGTTGAGCCCACATGGAGCTTTCTTTGGGTTATTCAGTTTTAAAATGAGGGCTTCCCCTGGTGGTCCAGTGGGTAAGGACACCGCCTTGCAGTGCAAGGGGCGCCGGTTCGAGCCCTGGCCTGGGAAAATCCCACGTGCCGCGGAGCGGCTGGACTGATGTGTCCAATGACCGAGCCGGAGCTCTGGCGCGCATGCGCCCAGAGCCGGTGCTCTGCAACGACAGACGCCACCGTGATGGGAGGCCCACAGGAGCCAAAGAACAAGGTCGGATGAAAATGGAGAAGTGAAAGACCAATAGAAGTGGCCCGCCCACTTCCCTCCCCCCCCCACCCGACCCCCACCCAAAAATAAATAAATAAATAAATCTTTAAAAAAAAAAAAAATGAAATCTTCTACAGCAACCCCTAATTTCACTGCCCAAGTACCAGTGCCAGCAAAGAAGCTGGAAATGGGATTTTCTGGGTTCTCTCTTCAGTGACAAGGAACTCAGGGGCAGGAAATCGTAAAATACCAATGAAGGATTAAAGGTAAGCTTGGGCTCCGAGAAATCTGACAGATGTCTATTATTAAGGCATTTAAGCCATTCCTCTTTCTTTCATAAAGCATTATAAAATATTATTCGGTGAAGAACTCTGAGACTTTTTTCCAAAGCCTCATTTTTTTTTTTTTTAAAGATTTATTTATTTATTTATTTAGGGCGGGGGTCGGGTTGGGGAGGGAGGGGGATGGGCAGGCCACTTCTATTGGTCTTGCATTTCTATTTTCATCCGTCTTTGTTCCTTGGCTCCTGTGGGCTTCCCATCGCGTGGCCTCTGTTGTTGCAGAGCACTGGCTCTGGCGCTCGCCGGCTGCTAGTGATTGTCAGTACCGCACGTGATTCCCAGGCCAGCTCAACCGGCTGCACTGCAAGGTGGTGCCTTCAAGAAGTGCTAAAACCTCACCAGCGAACTGGCCAGATGAGGAATCTGCTCCAGCAGTTATTCAGCAGAACCCTAAAGAGAACTGCTGTTTCTGTTGTTTCCCCACTCATGGCGGTTCTGCACCAGGGACTCAGCTTTGCAGCCACTGAAGAATTCACTGTCACTACCAAAAGCCACCTAGAGTTGAGCCCACATGGAGCTTTCTTTGGGTTATTCAGTTTTAAAATGAGGGCTTCCCCTGGTGGTCCAGTGGGTAAGGACACCGCCTTGCAGTGCAAGGGGCGCCGGTTCGAGCCCTGGCCTGGGAAAATCCCACGTGCCGCGGAGCGGCTGGACTGATGTGTCCAATGACCGAGCCGGAGCTCTGGCGCGCATGCGCCCAGAGCCGGTGCTCTGCAACGACAGACGCCACCGTGATGGGAGGCCCACAGGAGCCAAAGAACAAGGTCGGATGAAAATGGAGAAGTGAAAGACCAATAGAAGTGGCCCGCCCACTTCCCTCCCTCCCCAACCCGACCCCCACCCAAAAATAAATAAATAAATAAATCTTTAAAAAAAAAAAAAAATGAAATCTTCTACAGCAACCCCTAATTTCACTGCCCAAGTACCAGTGCCAGCAAAGAAGCTGGAAATGGGATTTTCTGGGTTCTCTCTTCAGTGACAAGGAACTCAGGGGCAGGAAATCGTAAAATACCAATGAAGGATTAAAGGTAAGCTTGGGCTCCGAGAAATCTGACAGATGTCTATTATTAAGGCATTTAAGCCATTCCTCTTTCTTTCATAAAGCATTATAAAATATTATTCGGTGAAGAACTCTGAGACTTTTTTCCAAAGCCTCATTTTTTTTTTTTTTTAAAGATTTATTTATTTATTTATTTAGGGCGGGGGTCGGGTTGGGGAGGGAGGGGGATGGGCAGGCCACTTCTATTGGTCTTTCATTTCTCTATTTTCATCCGTCTTTGTTCCTTGGCTCCTGTGGGCTTCCCATCGCGGTGGCCTCTGTTGTTGCAGAGCACTGGCTCTGGGCGCATGCGCTCCAGAGCTCCGGCTCAGTGATTGGACACATCAGTCCAGCCGCTCCGCGGCACGTGGGATTTTCCCAGGCCAGGGCTCGAACCGGCGCCCCCTGCACTGCAAGGTGGTGCCCTTACCCACTGGACCACCAGAGGAAGCCCCAAAACCTCATTTTTTAATGGCTATTGAGCACTTGAAATTTAGCTGGTAGAACTGAGAGACTGAATTGAATTGATATTTAAGTAGCAATAGGAGACTGACGGGTACCATATTGGACAGCACTTACGGATTATACATTTTACACAGTTTTGGTGTTTTTCTATTATAGTCCATATTTCTTTAAAAGCATACAACTTATATATACAGTTTGAACCTTTAAAATCAGTGTATGTTACTTGTTGAATAGAAATAAAATATGTTGAGGAGCATAAAGCAGAAATGGAGAGAAGTCTTCTATTCCCTACTACCTAAAAAGTGAATGATTTTTAAACCATTTTAAATTTTACCCACATTCTGTCTTGGAGTATATGAATCTTCCTAAGGATTTTTAGAATTCCCTAATTATTCAGCCATTCTAATCATACTGTCCTTTCACAATATAAAAATACATCTTTTAAATTTTTTTATGGAAATACTTATAAATGTTAGGCCATGCTTATTTATTAAAGTAAAACATTCTTTGGGGTATTGTTATTTCTTTTGTTGAGCTTCTCAAGTGGCTCAGAGGTAAAGAATCCGCCTCCCAAGCAGGAGACCCAGGTTCAATCCCTGGGTCAGGAAGATCCCCTGAAGAAGGAAGTGGCAACCCAGTGCAGTATACTTCCCTGGGAGATCCTGTGGACAGAGAAGCCCGGAGGCCAACAGTCCATGGGGTCTCAAAGAGTCGGACACAACTGAACATGCACACATATGATGATAATAGTAACTGATAGCAAATTTTATCATTATTGACCCAAAGCATGATTTAATCCTTGTAGGGTATTGTATCCATGGTGACAGAAGGAAAGCAGTGTACATTCTTAAGATTATACAAGTATAATGTCAAGAATTTTCTATTTGTTTAACTCAGAGCCAAGGCCACAGTGAACAAGAAATTCCAGAGGCAAGGCAATGCTACAAATTGTAAAAGAGCTGAGTAAAAGTCATAGTATATCTCTGTCAGTGCATACAATTTGTTTATTTTTATTGCTGTATAGTATTTCATTTCATAAATATACCACAATTTATTCATTTTAACTTAATTTTTTGCTGTTATAACAACACTTTTTTTTTTATTCTTTATTTTAAAGGTTTATAACAACACTTTGATAACCATGTACATGTCTCCTGGTGCATATGTATAAAAAATTCTCAGGGGCTTCCCTGGTGGTCCAGTGGGTAAGGACACCGCCTTGCAGTGCAAGGGGCGCCGGTTCAAGCCCTGGCCTGGGAAGATCCCATGTGCCGCAGAGCAGCTGGACCGATGTGTCCAATTACCGAGCCGGAGCTCTGGAGCGCATGCGCCCAGAGCCGGTGCTCTGCGACAACAAAGGCCACCGCGATGGGAGGCCCACACAGGCCAAAGAACAAAGACGGATGAAAAATGGACAAATGAAAGACCAATAGAAGTGGCCCGCCTGCTCCCCTCCATCCCCACCCCACCCCCCACCAAAATAAATAAATAAATCTTTAAAAAAAAAAAAGAATTCTCTAGGACATATACCTAGAAGTAGAATCGCTAGATCATAGAGTGTTTGCTACTCCCAAATTGCTTTCCAAAGGGATTGAACTAATTTCCGTATGTTTCCATATTCCTAAACAAATATGTGAGTTGTGATTGCTGTACATCTTTACACTCAGGTTGTCAGTCATTATTATTGCTGATTATATGTTACAAATAACTTCTCTCAGCTTGCGTCAGCCAAAATTCTTAGACTTAGGAAAGTTATAGTAAATGTGATTCATTAAGTGATGAGATTAAGAAATATATGTAAATGCAGCTAGTGAAATCATGCTTAAAAAAAAAAAGGTCAAGTTTAACAGATGAACATTTCCCTTGACCATGATTGTATACTTTCTCTTGTTTTCACTTTGTCTTCTAGAAATAGTGAGTGAAACAGAGTCTCCAGTACCTTCCTACTCTCATCTACACAGTGAAAGCTCTGTTCCCGAGGAACTGGGCAGCCCTGCCGTTGAGTATATACCACCTGAATCCACAGTTCAGGAGCATCTTGGGAGTCCAGATCACAGTATACTTACTGAAGAAATGGTTTTTTCACAAGAACTGGAATCTTCTACCTCACTTAGTAAACATGTAAGCTTATATATATTTATATTTAAAGCTTCTTTAAAAGAAACCTGTCTGAAAGGTATATTATTAACAGTTATATTTTTGATATGGAAAACAGCATTGTCTATCACCCACATCTGTAACATACATCACATGACATTTGAGTAGAAATAAAGCTTTTCATTGACTCCTGAAGACTTATAAATACATGGATTTTAGCTTTAGTGGCAGTTATAAAATTATAATGCTATGAAGTTATTAATATTTAGGGGATAGGAATTTCTAAAGTCTTTAATAAAAATAGTATGTGGGGCATGCAAGTTTTTATAAATGCCTGTGTTATCTTGAAATAGAAACAGTAGACCTTAAACCATACCGATGTGCCTTTTCTGTAGTTAATGACTGCTCTATAACTTAATCAGAATAAAAGTAGTGGTTTCATCTCTTTAAAGAAGAATCTGAAATGGATATAGATTCTAAATTAGAATAATGGTCACTTAGAATAAAGAGATTTTCCACATTGTCCTTAACTTTATACTTTAGTGAAAAATCTGGCAAAAATTTAAGCTAGACATTTAACTTTTCTTTTAAAATTGATTTTATACCATATATAAGGGACCAGCATAACAATATTAAATATTTTTTATAAGTGAACACAAACATTGTTAAAGCTGCTTTGTGTTTAAGAAGAATCCACTTAAATTTAAAACCTAACATAAAGTCAAAACTAGTGTGTCTTAAAAGTTACTTGTGTAATAAAAAGTAATATTTATTTATCAAGAGCCAGGTAGTATGCCAAATGCCTTATGTAGACTGACCTCACAGCAGTTCTTTAGATAATGTTTTAAGCCCCACTATGAAGCTTAGCAGGCTCGATAACTTGCCCACTGTCACAGGGATAGGAAGTAATGATGTAATATTTAGGAATCAGATCAGCCATTTTCACTTCCTCTTGACACCAGGGTTAAAATTGTGCCCTTTGTAATAAATAATCTAGTGTGAGCAGTCTTCTTATGTTTTATTTTCTTCCCTCCCTGTTTCCTTTTTTCCATAAAAATAGTTCATTTTTAGTATTAATTTTTTTTTTAGTTTTATTGACACAGTAATTGGCACATAGCACTGTGTGAGTTTAAGGGGTGCAGTGTGATGACATGTGTTGTGAAATGATTACTATAGCAAGTTTAGTGAATATTCATCACATCGTTAGTTACAAAACTATTGTGATGAGAACTATTAGGATCTACTCTTTTGGCAACTTTCAAGCGTACCATACAGCAGTGTTAAATATATTCATCATGTTGCACATTAACTCAGTAAATACATGGATTTTATTAGTGGCAGTTATAAAATTATAATGCTATGAAGTTATTAATATTTAGGGATAGGAATTTCTAAAGTCTTTAATAAAAATAGTATGGGGCATGCAAGTTTTATAAATGCCTGTGTTATCTTGAAATAGAAACAGTAGAGCTTAAACCATACCGATGTGCCTTTTCTGTAGTTAATGACTGCTCTATAACTTAATCAGAATAAAAGTAGTGGTTTCATCTCTTTAAAGAAGAATCTGAAATGGATATAGATTCTAAATTAGAATAATGGTCACTTAGAATAAAGAGATTTTCCACATTGTCCTTAACTTTATACTTTAGTGAAAAATCTGGCAAAAATTTAAGCTAGACATTTAACTTTTTCTTTTTAAAATTGATTTTATACCATATATAAGGGACCAGCATAACAATATTAAATATTTTTTATAAGTGAACACAAACATTGTTAAAGCTGCTTTGTGTTTAAGAAGAATCCACTTAAATTTAAAACCTAACATAAAGTCAAAACTAGTGTGTCTTAAAAGTTACTTGTGTAATAAAAAGTAATATTTATTTATCAAGAGCCAGGTAGTATGCCAAATGCCTTATGTAGACTGACCTCACAGCAGTTCTTTAGATAATGTTTTAAGCCCCACTATGAAGCTTAGCAGGCTCGATAACTTGCCCACTGTCACAGGGATAGGAAGTAATGATGTAATATTTAGGAATCAGATCAGCCATTTTCACTTCCTCTTGACACCAGGGTTAAAATTGTGCCCTTTGTAATAAATAATCTAGTGTGAGCAGTCTTCTTATGTTTTATTTTCTTCCCTCCCTGTTTCCTTTTTTCCATAAAAATAGTTCATTTTTAGTATTAATTTTTTTTTAGTTTTATTGACACAGTAATTGGCACATAGCACTGTGTGAGTTTAAGGGGTGCAGTGTGATGACATGTGTTGTGAAATGATTACTATAGCAAGTTTAGTGAATATTCATCACATCGTTAGTTACAAAACTATTGTGATGAGAACTATTAGGATCTGCTCTTTTGGCAACTTTCAAGCGTACCATACAGCAGTGTTAAATATATTCATCATGTTGCACATTACATCCTCAGTACATACATATCTGAAAACTAAACATAGACCATTTGACCAGCTTCAGCCAGTCATCCCACCATTCCCCATTTCTGGTGACTACAAATCTGATCTCTTTTACTAGGAGCTGGGGTTTCTTTCGATACCACATATAAATGAGATCATACAATATTCATCTTTCTCTCTCTGACTTACTTTGCTTAGTACAGTGCCCTCAAGATCTATTCATGTTGTCTCAAATGACAGGATTTCCTTTTTTTTTTTTTTAAGATTGAACAGTATTTGTGTGTGTGTATGTGTGTGTGTGAAATTTTCTTTACCCATTTCTCTGTTGATGAAGAATGACCATTGAGCCAGCAAATCTACTTCTGAATGTATATATGTATATATATATATCAAAAGGAAGTAAAATCATGATGTAGAAGAGATATCTACACGCCCATATATAGTATATTTAAAGTTAAATAAGGGGGTAAATATCACTGATTCAGTAGCCACTCATAATGTATCATAAACATCTTTAAAAGCATGCTTTTTTATAACATCTTTCCATACATTTAAAAAGTTGATCTTTTGTGTAATTTGAAAATTGTTTTTCACTTTTCATTTCATAAAACTCTTCATAAATAAGATTTTTAACTGGTTACTATCTGGAATTTTAAGTAGAATATCACAACTGTATCACAGAACAGTTCTCATTTGATTTTCTGTTTAAACAGTCACCCCCAAAGAGCTGCATGTCTGTGTCAAAGCAGGAGTCTAGCAAAGGAAGTCATAGGACTGGAGGACAAGGTCATCTACCCGTCAAGTCCCATCAGCACTGTTACAGTTGGTCAGATGAGTCATTGTCTATGACACAGTCAGGTAAGAGTAACAAAGAGGAGTTAGTTTTCTTTGCACTGTATTTGAATTCCTCTTTAATAAGCTTTGTGTATCTATATGACTGGTAAAGTATTATTTGCTTTTTTTTTTTTTTTATCTTTTTGGGGAGTGGGGTGGGGAGGGAGGGGGATGGGCGGGCCACTTCTATTGGTCTTTCATTTATCTATTTTCATCCGTCTTTGTTCTTTGGCTCCTGTGGGCCTCCCATTGCAGTGGCGTCTGTTGTTGCAGAGCACCAGCTCTTTGTACATACATATCTGAAAACTAAACATAGACCATTTGACCAGCTTCAGCCAGTCATCCCACCATTCCCCATTTCTGGTGACTACAAATCTGATCTCTTTTACTAGGAGCTGGGGTTTCTTTCGATACCACATATAAATGAGATCATACAATATTCATCTTTCTCTCTCTGACTTACTTTGCTTAGTACAGTGCCCTCAAGATCTATTCATGTTGTCTCAAATGACAGGATTTCCTTTTTTTTTTTTTTAAGATTGAACAGTATTTGTGTGTGTGTATGTGTGTGTGTGAAATTTTCTTTACCCATTTCTCTGTTGATGAAGAATGACCATTGAGCCAGCAAATCTACTTCTGAATGTATATATGTATATATATATATCAAAAGGAAGTAAAATCATGATGTAGAAGAGATATCTACACGCCCATATATAGTATATTTAAAGTTAAATAAGGGGGTAAATATCACTGATTCAGTAGCCACTCATAATGTATCATAAACATCTTTAAAAGCATGCTTTTTTATAACATCTTTCCATACATTTAAAAAGTTGATCTTTTGTGTAATTTGAAAATTGTTTTTCACTTTTCATTTCATAAAACTCTTCATAAATAAGATTTTTAACTGGTTACTATCTGGAATTTTAAGTAGAATATCACAACTGTATCACAGAACAGTTCTCATTTGATTTTCTGTTTAAACAGTCACCCCCAAAGAGCTGCATGTCTGTGTCAAAGCAGGAGTCTAGCAAAGGAAGTCATAGGACTGGAGGACAAGGTCATCTACCCGTCAAGTCCCATCAGCACTGTTACAGTTGGTCAGATGAGTCATTGTCTATGACACAGTCAGGTAAGAGTAACAAAGAGGAGTTAGTTTTCTTTGCACTGTATTTGAATTCCTCTTTAATAAGCTTTGTGTATCTATATGACTGGTAAAGTATTATTTGCTTTTTTTTTTTTTTTATCTTTTTGGGGAGTGGGGTGGGGGGGGGGGGGGATGGGCGGGCCACTTCTATTGGTCTTTCATTTATCTATTTTCATCCGTCTTTGTTCTTTGGCTCCTGTGGGCCTCCCATTGCGGTGGCGTCTGTTGTTGCAGAGCACCAGCTCTGGGCGCATGCGCTCCAGAGCTTTGGCTTGGTAATTGGACACATCAGTCCAGCCGCTCCGCGGCACATGGGATCTTCCCAGGCCAGGGATCGAACCGGCACCCCTTGCACTGCAAGGCGGTGTCCTTACCCACTGGACCACCAGGGGAAGCCCTGCTCTTTCTTTTTTGCCAAATATAAATCACATAATTCTTTGCTTTCTATTGATAATTTATATCCCTCATTGCACAAACTATGATAAATTGTTATATTCATAGATATTAATAGTCATTTATTCATCAGACATTTGTTGAATTTTTTGTGCGTGACAGGCAGGCTCTGAACTTCAACTTGTTATACCAGACAACACATAAATTTAATCAAACAGATTAATGTAATCAACACATTAATTTAACTTGGTTGCAGGTCTCCGCTAGTACAATATAGATTCTCGCAGAGGAGATTCTTAGGTTTTGTTAACTATTGTAGCACCAGACCCTGCAAGTACGTTGCATTTCTCATGTGAGTAGTAGTCGCTCAGTCGTGTCCCACTCTTTGCAGCCCCATGGACTATAGCCTACCAAGCTCCTCTGTCCATGGCTTTCTCCTACATGCATTTCACATGATAGGTATGTGTTAAATGTTTCTTGAATGATTTAATGAAGACCATGAGGAAAAACAGGAGATGGCAGAGCAAGATAGCATAAGTCTCAAGGGAGGAAAAGTAGAGACTGAACTTGGCAGTAGAGAGCATTAACTCTTTTCCCATAACCTCTATCCTACTATCAGTCTCTGTAGTATGTAGATTGTGAAAGAATGAACAACCTTTACTCTAAATGACTCCCACGATCAAGGCATTGATCTTGGGAGGCATACCTAGACAGTACTTTATGTAGGATTTTGAGAAAGATTAATACTATATCAAGTATATGTCTTTTGAGCTCATTTTCAATTTTCTTTTGAGAGTAGACTAAGGAAAAGTAAAAAATATTACTCATTTTTTAAATCGTTGATCCTCTTTTATGCCCTCTTTTTTTCAGCGTTTTTTTTTTTTAAAAAAAAAAAAACCTTTATTTTGCTTTTAACTTTTACAGAGCTTTGTTGTTTACAGATATGTACATTCCCAGATTAGTCATATGTATATCCCCCCCTTCCCACCCCTCTCGACCATCACAGCACCCCTGAAGGATCCCCTTTTCTCACAGAGCAATGACTAGAGCTGTTTTCTTCACTTATGATAGTACAGGCCTTCATGCTACTTCCTTTACACCTCCCACCTTCTGTTCCTTCCCCACAATGTCCATATGTCCACTGTCCATGTCTGTCTTTCCGTCACTTCACTGCGTGTGCCATCATCACCATCCTACTAGATTCCATACATATGTGTTAATATACTGTATTTGTCCTTCTCTTTCTGACTGACTTCACTTTTGATGATACGTTCTAGATCCTGCTACCTCATTAGGGCTGATTCTTCTGCATTTCTCTTTACAGCTGTGTAGTATTCCATTGTATATATGTACCAGAGCTTTTGGATCCATTCGTTCATCGATGGGCATCTAGGTTGCTTCCATGTTCTAGCTATTGTATAGAGAGCTGCCATGAACATTGGGGTACAGGTGCTTCTTTCAGATTCGATTTCATCAGGGTATAAGCCTAAGAGTGGGATTGCTGGGTCATATGGTGCTTCTATTTTTAGTTTTTTAAGAAATCTCCAGACTGTCTTCCATAGAGGTTGTATCAGTTGACATTCCCACCAGCGATGCAGGAGTGTTGCCTTTTCTTCGTACCCCCTCCAGCATTTATTGTCTGTCGATTTGTGGATGACGGCCATTCTGATGGGTGTGAGGTGATATCTCATTGTAGTTTTGATTTGCATTTCTCTAATTATAAGTGAAGTTGAGCATCGTTTCATGTGCTTTTGGGCCATCTGTATGTCGTCGTTGGAGAGGTGTCTGTTTAGGTCCTTTTCCCATTTTTTGATTGGGTTGTTCGTTTTTCCAGTGCTGAGTTGTCTGAGTTGCTTGTAGATTTGGCAGATTAATGCTTTGTCTGTTGTTTCATTTGCTATGATTTTCTTCCATTCTGTGGACTGTCTGTTCAGCTTTTTTGTGATTTCTTTTGCTGTACAAAAGCTTTGAAGTTTCATTAGGTCCCACATGTTCATTTGTCTTTTTAGTTCTGCTATTCTAGTAGGTGGATCCGAGAAGATCTTGCTTTGATTTATGTCCTTGAGGGTTTTGCCTATATTCTCCTCTTAAGAGTTTTATGGTTTCTGGCCTTACATTTAGGTCTTTAATCCATTTTGAGTTGATCTTTGTGCATGGTGTCAGGGGAATGTTCCAACTTCTTTTTTTTGCATGTAGCTGTCCAATTTTCCCAGCACCATTTGTTAAAGAGGCTGTCTTTGTCCCATTTTATAGGTTCACCTCCTTTGTGAAAAATAAGGTACCCATAGGTGTGTGGGTTTATCTCTGGGTTCTCGATCTTGTTCCATTGGTCTATATTTCTATTTTTGTGCCAGTACCATACTGTCCTGAGGACTGTTGCTTTGCAGTAGAGTCTGAAGTTGGGGACGCTGATCCCTCCAGCTCCATTCTTCTTCCTCAGGATTGCTTTGGCTATTCGAGGTCTTTTGTGTTTCCATATGAGCTGTGTTATTCTTTGGTCTAGTTCTGTGAAGAATGTCAAATTGGTAGTTTGATAGGAATCGCATTGAATCTATAGATGACATTTGGTAGTATGGTCATTTTCACAATATTGATACTTTCGACCCAGGAACACGGAATATCTCTCCATCTGTTTAAGCCTTCTTTAATTTCTCTCATGAGTGTTTTGTAATTTTCTGTGTACAGTTCTTTTGTTTCTTTGGGTAGGTTTATCCCTAGATATTTGATTCTTTTGGTTGCAGTGGTGAAAGGGATTGCCTCTTTGATTTCGTTTTCTGATTTTTCATTGTTTATATATAGGAATGCCAGTGATTTCTGTGTGTTGACTTTGTATCCTGCGACTTTGCTGAATTCGCTGATTAACTCTAGTAGTTTTGTAATAGTGTCTTTGGGATTTTCTATGTATAATATCATGTCATCTGCAAATAGAGTTTGACTTCTTCCTTTCCAATCTGGATTCCTTTGATTTCTTTCTCTTCTCTTAATGCTGTTGCTAGAACTTCCAGGACTATGTTGAATAAGAGTGGTGAAAGTGGACAGCCTTGTCTTGTTCCTGATCTTAGAGGAAATGCTTTTGAGTTTTTCACCATTGAGGATAATGTTCGCTGTGGGCTTCTCATAGATGGCTTTCACTATGTTGAGATAGGTTCCTTCTATGCCCATTTTTTGAAGAGTTTTTATCATAAATGGATGCTGTACTTTGTCAAAGGCTTTTTCTGCATCTATTGAGATGATCATGTGATTTTTGTCTCTCAATTTGTTGATATGGTGTATCACATTGATTGATTTGTGGATATTGAAGAATCCTTGCATGCCTGGGATGAACCCAACTTGATCATGATGTATGAGCTTTTTGGTGTGTTGTTGAATTCTGTTTGCTAGGATTTTGCTGAGGATTTTGGCGTCTAAATTCATCAGTGAAATTGGCCTATAATTTTCTTTTTTTGTGTTGTCTTTGCCTGGCTTTGGTATCAGAGTGATGGTGGCCTCATAGAATGTGTTTGCAAGTGTTCCTTCCTGTGCAATTTTTTGGAAGAGTTTTAGAAGGACAGGCGTTAGCTCTTCTTTAAATGTTTGGTAGAATTCAGCTGTGAAGCCATCTGGCCCTGGGCTTTTATTTTTGGGTAGATTTTTGATCACAGAGTCAATTTCTGAGCTTGTGATTGGCTTGTTCATAGTTTCTATTTCTTCCAGGTTCAGTCTTGGGAGATTAACCTTCTCTAAGAAACTGTCCATTTCTTCCAGGTTGTCCAGTTTGTTGCCATAGAGTTGTTCATAATAGTCTCTTAGAATCCTTTGGATTTCTCCATTATCTGTTGTAATCTCTTCTTTTTCATTTTTGATTGGTGATCTGGTTCTTCTCTCTCTTTTCTTGATGAGTCTGGCCAGGGGGTGGGATTTTTTGATTTCATTTTTAATAGGAATGCCAGTGACTTTGTATTGCCTGATTGATTCGCTGATTAACTCTAGTAGTTTTGTAATAGTGTCTTTGGGATTTTCTATGTATAATATCATGTCATCTGCAAATAGAGTTTGACTTCTTCCTTTCCAATCTGGATTCCTTTGATTTCTTTCTCTTCTCTTAATGCTGTTGCTAGAACTTCCAGGACTATGTTGAATAAGAGTGGTGAAAGTGGACAGCCTTGTCTTGTTCCTGATCTTAGAGGAAATGCTTTTGAGTTTTTCACCATTGAGGATAATGTTCGCTGTGGGCTTCTCATAGATGGCTTTCACTATGTTGAGATAGGTTCCTTCTATGCCCATTTTTTGAAGAGTTTTTATCATAAATGGATGCTGTACTTTGTCAAAGGCTTTTTCTGCATCTATTGAGATGATCATGTGATTTTTGTCTCTCAATTTGTTGATATGGTGTATCACATTGATTGATTTGTGGATATTGAAGAATCCTTGCATGCCTGGGATGAACCCAACTTGATCATGATGTATGAGCTTTTTGGTGTGTTGTTGAATTCTGTTTGCTAGGATTTTGCTGAGGATTTTGGCGTCTAAATTCATCAGTGAAATTGGCCTATAATTTTCTTTTTTTGTGTTGTCTTTGCCTGGCTTTGGTATCAGAGTGATGGTGGCCTCATAGAATGTGTTTGCAAGTGTTCCTTCCTGTGCAATTTTTTGGAAGAGTTTTAGAAGGACAGGCGTTAGCTCTTCTTTAAATGTTTGGTAGAATTCAGCTGTGAAGCCATCTGGCCCTGGGCTTTTATTTTTGGGTAGATTTTTGATCACAGAGTCAATTTCTGAGCTTGTGATTGGCTTGTTCATAGTTTCTATTTCTTCCAGGTTCAGTCTTGGGAGATTAACCTTCTCTAAGAAACTGTCCATTTCTTCCAGGTTGTCCAGTTTGTTGCCATAGAGTTGTTCATAATAGTCTCTTAGAATCCTTTGGATTTCTCCATTATCTGTTGTAATCTCTTCTTTTTCATTTTTGATTGGTGATCTGGTTCTTCTCTCTCTTTTTCTTGATGAGTCTGGCCAGTGGTGCATCGATTTTATCTACCTTTTTGAAGAAACAGCTTTTTGTTTTATTTATCTTTACTATTGTTTCTTTCATTTCTTTATCATTTATTTCTGCTTTCTTCTTTATGATTTCCCTTCTTCTGCTGGTTTTGGGGTGTTTTTGTTCTTCTTTCTCCAGTTGTTTTAAGCATAAGGTTAGGTCGTCTGTTTGAGATTTTCCTAGTTTCTTGAGGTAGGATTGATTTGCTATAAACTTCCCTCTTAGAACTGCTTTTGCAGTATCCCATAGGTTTTGCACTGTCATGTGTTCACTGTCGTTTTCTTCTAGGAATTTTTTAATTTCTCCTTTGATTTGCTCAATAATCAGTTGGTTTTTTAGGGATGTGTTGTTTAATCTCCATGTGTTTGTGTTTTTAGCAGTTTTTTTCCTGTAGTTGATCTCTAGTCTCATTGCGTTGTGGTCTGAGGAGATGGTTGATATAATTTCAGTTTTCTTGAATTGACTGAGGTTTGATTTGTGGCCCAAGATGTGGTCTATCCTGGAGAATGTTCCGTGAGCACTTGAGAAGAAAGTGTATTCTTCTGGTTTTGGATGGAAGGTCCTAAAGATATCCATGAGGTCCATCTCTTCTAGTGTGGCATTTCAGGCTTGTGTTTCTTTATTAATTTTCTGTTTGGATGAGCTGTCCATTGGTGTGAGAGGAGTGTTAAAGTCTCCTACTATTGTTGTGTTAGTGTCGATGTCTTCTTTTATGTCTGAAAGTGTTTGTCTTATATATTGGGGTGCTCCTGTGTTGGGTACATAGATATTTATGATTGTTATGTCTTCTTCTTGGATCGATCCCTTGATCATTATGTAGTGTCTTGCCTTGTCTCTTCGAATCTTCTTTATTTTGAGGTCTGTTTTGTCTGATATGAGGATTGCTATTCCAGCTTTCTTTTGATTTCCGTTTGCATGGAATATCTTTTTCCAGCCTCTCATTATCAGTCTATGAGTGTCTCTAGGTCTGAAGTGAGTTTCCTGGAGGCAGCATATGTATGGGTCGTGTTTTTGAATCCATTCAGCCAGTCTGTGTCTTTTGGTTGGGCATTTAGTCCATTTACATTCAAAGTAATTATTGATACAGATGATCCTATTGTTTCTTTCATTTCTTTATCATTTATTTCTGCTTTCTTCTTTATGATTTCCCTTCTTCTGCTGGTTTTGGGGTGTTTTTGTTCTTCTTTCTCCAGTTGTTTTAAGCATAAGGTTAGGTCGTCTGTTTGAGATTTTCCTAGTTTCTTGAGGTAGGATTGATTTGCTATAAACTTCCCTCTTAGAACTGCTTTTGCAGTATCCCATAGGTTTTGCACTGTCATGTGTTCACTGTCGTTTTCTTCTAGGAATTTTTTAATTTCTCCTTTGATTTGCTCAATAATCAGTTGGTTTTTTAGGGATGTGTTGTTTAATCTCCATGTGTTTGTGTTTTTAGCAGTTTTTTTCCTGTAGTTGATCTCTAGTCTCATTGCGTTGTGGTCTGAGGAGATGGTTGATATAATTTCAGTTTTCTTGAATTGACTGAGGTTTGATTTGTGGCCCAAGATGTGGTCTATCCTGGAGAATGTTCCGTGAGCACTTGAGAAGAAAGTGTATTCTTCTGGTTTTGGATGGAAGGTCCTAAAGATATCCATGAGGTCCATCTCTTCTAGTGTGGCATTTCAGGCTTGTGTTTCTTTATTAATTTTCTGTTTGGATGAGCTGTCCATTGGTGTGAGAGGAGTGTTAAAGTCTCCTACTATTGTTGTGTTAGTGTCGATGTCTTCTTTTATGTCTGAAAGTGTTTATCTTATATATTGGGGTGCTCCTGTGTTGGGTACATAGATATTTATGATTGTTATGTCTTCTTCTTGGATCGATCCCTTGATCATTATGTAGTGTCCTGCCTTGTCTCTTCGAATCTTCTTTATTTTGAGGTCTGTTTTGTCTGATATGAGGATTGCTATTCCAGCTTTCTTTTGATTTCCGTTTGCATGGAATATCTTTTTCCAGCCTCTCACTTTCAGTCTATGAGTGTCTCTAGGTCTGAAGTGAGTTTCCTGGAGGCAGCATATGTATGGGTCGTGTTTTTGAATCCATTCAGCCAGTCTGTGTCTTTTGGTTGGGCATTTAGTCCATTTACATTCAAAGTAATTATTGATACAGATGATCCTATTGTCATCTTCTTAGATGTTATAATGGGTTTGTTTTGTGGATCTTCTCCTTCTCTTATATTTGTTGTCTATATAAGTCCCTTTAACACTTGTTGTAAGGCTGGTTTCATGTTACTAAGTTCTTTTAATTTTTGCTTATCTGTAAAGCCTTTGATTTCTCCATCAATTTTGAAGGAAATCCTTGCAGGGTAGAGGATTCTTGGTTGCAGATTATTCTCTTTTAGCCGTTTAAATGTGTGCTGCCATTCCTTTCTGGCCTGCAGAGTTTCTATTGAAAGATCAGCTGTTAAACGTATGGGCTTTCCCTTGTATGTCACTAGTTGCTTTTCCCTTGCTGCTTTGAGAATTCTGTCTTTGTGTTTAATTTGTGTTAGCTTCATTAATATGTGTCTTGGTGTGTTTCTTCTCGGATTGATTCTGTATGGTACTCTTTGCACTTCTTGGACTTGATTGACTATTTCTTTTCCCGTGTTGGGGAAATTTTCAACTAGAATCTCTTCAAAAGTTTTCTCATAGCCTTTCTTTTTTTCTTCTTCTTCTGGAACCCCTATAATTCGAATATTGGTGCATTTGATATTATCCCAGAGGTCTCTGAGGTTATCCTCTGCTCTTTTCATTCTTTGAGCTAGATTCTGTTTTTCAGCAGTTAACTTCCACCATTCTGTCTTCCAGCTCACTTATCCGGTCTTCTGTCTCAGATACTGTGCTCTTGATTCCTTCTACAGTGTTTTTCAGTTCAGCAATTGAGCTGTTTGTCTCTGTTACTTTTTTGTAAGTTCCTGTATTTCTTTATTCAGTGTGTTAGTTGTGTCTTGCAATTTCTATACCATTCTGTTTTCAGTGCCTTTGATCATCTTTACTATCATTCTTCTGAAATCACTTTCAGAAAGTTTGTCCAAATCTTCTTCATTGATTTGATCTTGTGTGCATGTAGATTGTTCCTTCACTTGTGTGATATTTCTCTGCCATTTCATTGTTATTATTAATTTTTTAAAACTGACTCTGTTTAGGATTTCCTTTTCCCAGACTTTGAGTTACGTCTGTTGGTGTTTGTTGTTTGGATGGGGCTTCTATTCTGGGTGATGCTGGTGATTGGGTGATGTCAGGACTTGCATACAAGTGCTTACCTTTGTTGGCGTTCTCACTTGTATACTGCTCTCTAGTATTAGGTGTTCTCTAGTATTGTAGAGTTTTGGAGTCAGTGCTCCCTCCCTAAAGCCCTGGGGCTTGTTGCTTGACCAGGGAATGAAGATTTCATGGCTGGTTTGTTATGGCATTAAATGATATTAAAGCATATATATGCGAACGAGAAACAGAAGGTATACCTTTGACAAATGGCAATTAAAATATTATGCAAATACTATCTAGCATATTGAATTATACACACAAACATATACAGCTGTAACATAACCCAAGCATTCCAACCAAAAATACAGTACAATACGTTAGCACAGCGAATAGAGAAAACCAAGAATGATATCCCCCGGTTAATAAACAAACTAAGTAGAGCACACATTGAAGAATAATGATAGAGCAGGGTCCCCATTGGGGATAAGGCAATGAGGACAGAACAGAAATATGGTGGGATAAGGGGAAAAGAGGAAGGGAAGATAGAAGAGAAATATAGAATAATAGTGCAAAGTTAAATATAGGGAGATAAAGATTTGTATGTATTAGAGTTTAGTGCTATAGGAAAGGAGCATCAGAGAAAGCAAAGAATTATAGAGGAAGTAGCAGTACAAATAAAAATTTTCAAAAATTAAAACAGAGATAAGTATATAGAAAAATACAGAAAAATAAAAGCAAAAACAATAAAAACAAACAAACCCCCCACAGAACCTTAAAAGGCCAATGTGGAACCAGAAGTTTATACCAAAATAAAATGTGTGGTTTAAAAGGAAAAAGACGAAAAACTTGAATATATTCAGTCTTACTGATAAGATTAGTAGCTTCATTAGAATTCAGTGAAAGAAATAAACACACCCACACTCACACGCCCAAAAAAGAGGGAAAAAAATATGGGGAGGGGGATGGGCACTGAGTGGATTTGGAAAAAAGGGAAAAAAACAATTGAAACAAAACAAAAGCAATGAAAAAGAATAAGGAATAAAGTGGAATTTTAAAAATCCAGCAGTAACTCCAGCTTCAGACAAAATGTGAAAATCGTATTTATGTTCTTCTGTCTCTTGCTGACTATTCAGGAATTATCCGTCTTTTTCTTGCCTCTTGCAGTGGTTGGATCTGAAGACCTCTTTGACTGTTTGTTGATTTCTGCCTATTCCAGAGCTAAAAAGGCCCGCCCAGGCTGACCCTGGGAGTTTCTTAATCCAAATCCCTTTTCTTACTGGGTGGAGCTAAATTGCCTCCCTGTAGCTTGACCAGCAGCCAAACTACAGCAGGGAAAACATACAGTAGGGAAAAAACAATTAATAAAACAGTAATAGGATCATACATGCTGATAATTACCTTAAATGTAAATGGATTAAATGCACCAACCAAAAATACCTAGACTGGCTGGGCAGATGAAAACATGTGCATGTATGCACTTGCCCTTACCACATCACTTTACTTAACCCCTAGACTGTATGTAATTATTTTATATTATTAGGTTAATTATGTTCCCATTATGGCTTGCAATTGTAATTGTCTTGCTTTTGATTGTGAAAAGTGATGAACATCTTTTACTATTGTGATTATATAGCTATTACTCATATAATACCATTGTATCATGATTGGTCAATAGAAAAGTAATAGAATGCTATATCACCAAAACTACCATGTAATAGAAAAAAGTAATCACTTTCAAAAATCCAAATGCGTATCAGAACTATCTTGGAATTTTTTGAAAAATACAAATGCCCAGATACTGCTTTTTTTTTTTTTTCCAGAGCTCTAGATACGTTTCTGATGAGCAGCCGTGTTTAAAAACAATTGGACTGTATGAGGATATTCTACTTTTATCTAGTTTATTCCATTTTTTTCTGTTTCATATTCGTACTCTTGTTTCATTTAGTTTATGTTTTCCAACTTCTCCATCACCTCATTTTTTTTTTTGATGTTGTTTCTCAAGCCTTTATCAGGCATAGTGGAAAAGCTTTTATATACATATATATTAATAGTATGTATAATATATTTTTAAAAAAAAACTTAAAAATTTTTTTGCCTAACAAATTTATGGCATTTGGATTCCACTTATTTGACTTGGTATAAATAGAATGCTAGATTTCTAATTTAAAACATAGATATACGACAAGCAACAAAGTTTTACTGTATAGCACAGGAAACTCTAGTCAATATCTTATAGTAACCTCTAATGGAAAATATGTATGTGTTACTGTATCACTCTGCTGTGCGCTTGAAGCATTGTAAGTCAACTGTACTACCGTAAAATATATATATTATGAAAAAAATAAAATGGATAAATTAAACCAAAAAAATGAACTGATTATTTTCTTCAGAAATTAAAAGAAAACATAAGAAAAAAAAAAAGAAAACATAAGGAAAATGCTCAGTTGCTGTCTTCTCACCACCACCTTTTTTAAGTTTAAACCCAAAACTTTGTTACACAAAATATGGCTGTATAAAAATCTGTTTTATGTGTGCTAATAGTACCACCATTCATTGAGCTTTTTATAGTAGTCTAGGTGCTATACTATATGCTTTATGTGCCTTACTTAATTTTCACATCAGTTCTAGAAATTGTTAAGTGCCAGACACCTGTAAGTTACCAGTAGTAGATTCAGAGTTGAAAACGACCTTTGTTATTGCTTCATTTTGTAAATGTTAATCAGTAAATAGTGAACTTCATCCATGCTAAGGGCTCAGTCTGATGCCACTACTGGTATAAGATGAGTGTAACTTTCCTAATACACCTTAAGACAGTCGATAAAAGTGGCAGGAACTTAGATGTCATTATGTCTAATTTGGATATTTACACCACATTGCAAAAAATGGACTTGCCATTTCAAAATTTCTGTGACTAGTTATATGCAATTTAATTTGAAGTACTTGAAAAAAGAAAACCTGATTGGTTATGATGCAATGTTGTAATATATATCTGAGTCTTCATGGTTGTATATAATAGTATTTCTCTTAAAAGACTGTTAAATGTCTCACTCATCATTAATGTGTAAAAATGACACCATGGTGTGATTCAAGGAGGAGATGTCATTTTTTTATATATGTAATTTCCATGTTTGCTGAAATAAACTGTTTTTAAATGATGCTTATTTTTATAAGGTACATGTGATGCTTACAGTGAAGTGTCTTTTTCATGGTTTTACTGTGACTAAACTTCTACTTTGTATGTGTGCATATGTGTCTAAACTGTTGGGAAGAAAATAAGATTTAACTAGCTTCATTTCAGTTATTTTAAATGTTTTAAGAGATTCCAAAGGTTATTGAAAAATATACTTCTTTATAATTTTTCTCCTTTTATGTGCTAATAAGACATTAGCTGAAAAAAAAAAAAATAAAGACATTAGCTGATAACTCACAGTCAATTTCAAATGGTAAAATTCCAGGGTTTTTTTTTTGTTTTTTGTTGTTTTTTTTGCAACCACTCTAGTTTGATTTTAATATAACTTTAAAACTATCAAATTATTACTGACCAAGAGGAAATACAATTAGGTATGGCTGTTTTGTTACCAGGAAAGAAATCCTTAATGAATGTCCAAATTTCACTAACCAAAAATTTTTCTACTTCCAGCTACTTATAAAGACAGAGTACCTTCAGATTTATTCACAGTTTCAAATAGCACAATTAGAAAGTGAAAATCAATAGGAAAACACAAACCCCCACCCCTGTGTAGAGACTTAGGAGAAAGAAAGGATGCAAATCACTAATAATTTTTTTCTGAAGCTCAGATTTTAAATGTTAGATTGACTTTGTGTTGGTGCTTTTTATTAATAGTTGCTGAATTTATTTATGTTAAAATTACATAACAAGGTTTTATGTCTCTTTCAGAAACTACATCTGACCAGAGTGACATTGAAGGTCGAATCAGAGCCCTGAAGGATGAGCTGCGGAAAAGAAAATCAGTTGTGGACCAACTCAAGAAGGAACAGAAAATCAGGCAAAAGGAAAGACTCAAAGCCCAAGAAGCCAGTCTGATCAAACAGTTGGAGGTTAGCCATAAGAAGAAAGGGGTTTAATTTCAGGGCTAATGGAAATGTGAAGCTGGAAATGTTTTTAGTGTAATAAAGTGATAGAATTTTTCAGTATTAGTTTTGTGCGTTTAAAGTACTTTTTTTTCCCAATTTTCTATATATGTAATTTCCATGTTTGCTGAAATAAACTGTTTTTAAATGATGCTTATTTTTATAAGGTACATGTGATGCTTACAGTGAAGTGTCTTTTTCATGGTTTTACTGTGACTAAACTTCTACTTTGTATGTGTGCATATGTGTCTAAACTGTTGGGAAGAAAATAAGATTTAACTAGCTTCATTTCAGTTATTTTAAATGTTTTAAGAGATTCCAAAGGTTATTGAAAAATATACTTCTTTATAATTTTTCTCCTTTTATGTGCTAATAAGACATTAGCTGAAAAATAAAATAAAGACATTAGCTGATAACTCACAGTCAATTTCAAATGGTAAAATTCCAGGGTTTTTTTTTTGTTTTTTGTTGTTTTTTTTGCAACCACTCTAGTTTGATTTTAATATAACTTTAAAACTATCAAATTATTACTGACCAAGAGGAAATACAATTAGGTATGGCTGTTTTGTTACCAGGAAAGAAATCCTTAATGAATGTCCAAATTTCACTAACCAAAAATTTTTCTACTTCCAGCTACTTATAAAGACAGAGTACCTTCAGATTTATTCACAGTTTCAAATAGCACAATTAGAAAGTGAAAATCAATAGGAAAACACAAACCCCCACCCCTGTGTAGAGACTTAGGAGAAAGAAAGGATGCAAATCACTAATAATTTTTTTCTGAAGCTCAGATTTTAAATGTTAGATTGACTTTGTGTTGGTGCTTTTTATTAATAGTTGCTGAATTTATTTATGTTAAAATTACATAACAAGGTTTTATGTCTCTTTCAGAAACTACATCTGACCAGAGTGACATTGAAGGTCGAATCAGAGCCCTGAAGGATGAGCTGCGGAAAAGAAAATCAGTTGTGGACCAACTCAAGAAGGAACAGAAAAAAAGGCAAAAGGAAAGACTCAAAGCCCAAGAAGCCAGTCTGATCAAACAGTTGGAGGTTAGCCATAAGAAGAAAGGGGTTTAATTTCAGGGCTAATGGAAATGTGAAGCTGGAAATGTTTTTAGTGTAATAAAGTGATAGATTAGAATTTTTCAGTATTAGTTTTTGTGCCGCGTTTTAAACTAACTTAAAAAAAAAAATAACAGAGGTAACTGAACAAACTCCTGCTTAAAACATTAACTATTATATTAAAATGTTAAATATTATATCAGCTATTAAAGTAATTAGTAAA
Organism: Tragulus kanchil; assembly: GCA_022376925.1. Taxonomy (NCBI): domain Eukaryota; kingdom Metazoa; phylum Chordata; class Mammalia; order Artiodactyla; family Tragulidae; genus Tragulus; species Tragulus kanchil. The sequence continues at coordinate 23,878,206 of JAIOJX010000024.1, read as the reverse complement.
ATATTAGAATAAGGTTTTTTTCCAAAGAGGAAAGATTGGACCTATGAAAGAAAGATTTACATCTGTGTCCTTTTAAGGAAAGAACCATTAGAAAAATAATCCTAGCTATTGGAACTGTTACAGCCTTTTTTTCTTTAAGCAGAATTGCATTTCATGCCCCTGAGCTTATTAGTAGACTCTCTATAATATTTGCATGCCTCCTAAATAGTAACTCTGAACTTGAGCTTCCTCCAAACTCTAGCAACCTTCCCTGATTCTACCCAGCCTGGAAACCTAGTTTCTATATCTTCCTCATTCTGTTTTTTTCCCATTCGTTCAGTTACCAGATCCCATTGATTCTTTTTCATAAATCTTACTTGTCCCATTCCTTTCCTACGGCTGTCAAGCTGTTTGGAGCCTGATGTCTTCTTACCTCTGTTGTCTGCATAGCCTCTTATATGTCCTTGCCTGTGGTGGCTTCCCTGTAGCTTACATGCATTCTGCCAGTGAAGTGTTCCTAAGCATCACATTCATTATAGAACCGCTCTGAACTTCCTGTTCATTGTAAGAATCTCTTCACATGGCCTCACTTGAGATCATTCAGCTTCTTCTCAGTCACTTCCAGTAATAGCAGATTTTCAAGGCAATTGATTTTATTGGTTGAACTCCAGGTGTTCTAAGTGCTAGGAAGATCTTTGTTAATGTTTAGCCAAAATTTCTGTACTTTTAGTCGTCCTTTTCTGGTAGCACCAAACGTGTTCCTCCAGCCTTTATTAATTTGAAAAAAACAGAAAAAGGCAAAAGGAAAGACTCAAAGCCCAAGAAGCCAGTCTGATCAAACAGTTGGAGGTTAGCCATAAGAAGAAAGGGGTTTAATTTCAGGGCTAATGGAAATGTGAAGCTGGAAATGTTTTTAGTGTAATAAAGTGATAGATTAGAATTTTTCAGTATTAGTTTTTGTGCCGCGTTTTAAACTAACTTAAAAAAAAAAATAACAGAGGTAACTGAACAAACTCCTGCTTAAAACATTAACTATTATATTAAAATGTTAAATATTATATCAGCTATTAAAGTAATTAGTAAAATATTAGAATAAGGTTTTTTTCCAAAGAGGAAAGATTGGACCTATGAAAGAAAGATTTACATCTGTGTCCTTTTAAGGAAAGAACCATTAGAAAAATAATCCTAGCTATTGGAACTGTTACAGCCTTTTTTTCTTTAAGCAGAATTGCATTTCATGCCCCTGAGCTTATTAGTAGACTCTCTATAATATTTGCATGCCTCCTAAATAGTAACTCTGAACTTGAGCTTCCTCCAAACTCTAGCAACCTTCCCTGATTCTACCCAGCCTGGAAACCTAGTTTCTATATCTTCCTCATTCTGTTTTTTTCCCATTCGTTCAGTTACCAGATCCCATTGATTCTTTTTCATAAATCTTACTTGTCCCATTCCTTTCCTACGGCTGTCAAGCTGTTTGGAGCCTGATGTCTTCTTACCTCTGTTGTCTGCATAGCCTCTTATATGTCCTTGCCTGTGGTGGCTTCCCTGTAGCTTACATGCATTCTGCCAGTGAAGTGTTCCTAAGCATCACATTCATTATAGAACCGCTCTGAACTTCCTGTTCATTGTAAGAATCTCTTCACATGGCCTCACTTGAGATCATTCAGCTTCTTCTCAGTCACTTCCAGTAATAGCAGATTTTCAAGGCAATTGATTTTATTGGTTGAACTCCAGGTGTTCTAAGTGCTAGGAAGATCTTTGTTAATGTTTAGCCAAAATTTCTGTACTTTTAGTCGTCCTTTTCTGGTAGCACCAAACGTGTTCCTCCAGCCTTTATTAATTTGATCATCAAATATTCAAACATCTATTTATGTGCTGGAAACTCAACTAGTTATTGTATACGTGTTTTCATTTTATCTTCATAGCACTAAGGTGTGGGTATTACTATCCCTGTTTTACAAATGAGGAAACTAAGTTTCAGTGAGATTAATGATATCCACAGATATGAAGCTCACATGTGTTAGAACTAGGATTTTAATTTAGCTTGAATTCCAAATTCTATGCCCTTACATTACACTACACTCTCTTTCACATAGAAAATAAACTTGCTAACAGATCAGGAAAAGATAGACATTTACATAGGTACACAACATAGAAATGGAAACAGGAATCGTAACTTGCACATGTTTAGAAGAAAAATGATTAAGATTCATTGACCATGCTGGAAAGTAGTGAGAAACAAAGTTTTAAAATAAAGATCATGTATAGGGCTTTAGGAATCAGACTGATGAGTTTGAACTTCATCCTATAGGTATGTAGTGCTCAATCTGACTGTACATTAGAATTAATGGAGGAGATTTTTTGAAAAACACAAATATCCAGGCTCACTCTCAGAGATTTTGATTAATTGGTCCAAGGTGGGGCCCAGGATTTAAAAGTACAAGTATTATTGTAGGTCATGAGGAGCAACTAAAGCTAAATTAATACTAGTAGATTAAATAGCATTGCCCCAAAAGTTCAATAATAGATATGTCAACCAGAAAAAGTATCCAGAGAGCAATATAAGGATCCATCCCATTCAATATTTTATTAAATGATTTAAATAAAAGCAATAAAAAGTTCTATATTTAGATTTTACAATTATAGTATATGATAGAGGAATCCATATAGCAACTTGTATGAAAAAAAAAGCTTTTGACAGATATTGGTTCTAATTTCAAAAAAAAAACTTTTGGATTTTATTTGATCACATGTTTAATTAATGAACTGCACTCATATAAGTATAGTGTTCAGATCTGAGAAGTGTAGTCTTCATATCTACCTAGCTAGCCAGATCACATAGCTGTAGTATATTTTTAATACCAGAAGTTACTTTATCAAAACATGGACAGTTCAGAGGTAGGGAACATAGATGGTGATAGTTACAGTGATTTTAACCCAGGTTTTAGGGAACGTTAGCAGTTGACAGACATCCACCTGCTCATTCACTCTTTCTGTAGTATTTATACTGACAGCCTACTTTAAGCCAGACGCTCTGAGTAGATACCGGACATACAGTGTTGAGCAAAACAGCTCTTTTATGTTAAAGTAGAATTTTACTACCCACAAATGAGGAAACTAAGTTTCAGTGAGATTAATGATATCCACAGATATGAAGCTCACATGTGTTAGAACTAGGATTTTAATTTAGCTTGAATTCCAAATTCTATGCCCTTACGTTACACTACACTCTCTTTCACATAGAAAATAAACTTGCTAACAGATCAGGAAAAGATAGACATTTACATAGGTACACAACATAGAAATGGAAACAGGAATCGTAACTTGCACATGTTTAGAAGAAAAATGATTAAGATTCATTGACCATGCTGGAAAGTAGTGAGAAACAAAGTTTTAAAATAAAGATCATGTATAGGGCTTTAGGAATCAGACTGATGAGTTTGAACTTCATCCTATAGGTATGTAGTGCTCAATCTGACTGTACATTAGAATTAATGGAGGAGATTTTTTGAAAAACACAAATATCCAGGCTCACTCTCAGAGATTTTGATTAATTGGTCCAAGGTGGGGCCCAGGATTTAAAAGTACAAGTATTATTGTAGGTCATGAGGAGCAACTAAAGCTAAATTAATACTAGTAGATTAAATAGCATTGCCCCAAAAGTTCAATAATAGATATGTCAACCAGAAAAAGTATCCAGAGAGCAATATAAGGATCCATCCCATTCAATATTTTATTAAATGATTTAAATAAAAGCAATAAAAAGTTCTATATTTAGATTTTACAATTATAGTATATGATAGAGGAATCCATATAGCAACTTGTATGAAAAAAAAAGCTTTTGACAGATATTGGTTCTAATTTCAAAAAAAAAACTTTTGGATTTTATTTGATCACATGTTTAATTAATGAACTGCACTCATATAAGTATAGTGTTCAGATCTGAGAAGTGTAGTCTTCATATCTACCTAGCTAGCCAGATCACATAGCTGTAGTATATTTTTAATACCAGAAGTTACTTTATCAAAACATGGACAGTTCAGAGGTAGGGAACATAGATGGTGATAGTTACAGTGATTTTAACCCAGGTTTTAGGGAACGTTAGCAGTTGACAGACATCCACCTGCTCATTCACTCTTTCTGTAGTATTTATACTGACAGCCTACTTTAAGCCAGACGCTCTGAGTAGATACCGGACATACAGTGTTGAGCAAAACAGCTCTGATGTTAAATGTGAGAGAAGTAAAAGTAGGAATTTTAACCTAGAAAACTGAGGAGGTTTTTTTAATAGGAGGTGGGCTTCCTTAGCTTTCATACAAATTTGAATTATAAATTAGTGAAGCTTTATTTACAGAATGACTAATGACTAAGGAGTATTTTTGCAATTCTGTACTATCATGCTCCCAACTTCACTTTTCTCTCTCCTTAGGTTTGTATTCTTGAAGTATGTGCCCCTTAAGAAGCTTAAGAAGCCATTGAAACTCAATGGCTAAACTTCTTAAAACTATCAGAAAAGTGTTAGGACATCCTTTAAAAATTAATTATATAATCAGCTAAAGAATTACTTTAATGTGGCAGGGCCTAAATTATTGCTTCATAAGTATTAAGCTTCTGTAATTGAGACTGTATCATTTCCTAATTGACATTAATGTTCATTATATATCATGCTTATACATAAGTTATTTCAAGAAGACTATGCAACTAACTGATTTTAGAACTCTGAGAAATAGTACTGATACAAGGAGTAGGAATTTTACAGTGACATCTTTTTTACTGTTTGAATATTTTGCCATTAAATATACTATTTTTCTAATTTAAGATAGTTTTTAAAAATTCTGTTTAGTAACTCCTCTGATTTTTCTAAATGTAGTCATATGATGAATTCATTAAGAAAACTGAAGCCGAGCTTAGTCGAGATTTGGAAACTTCACCAACAGCCAAGCCTCAGATTAAAACGCTCTCTTCAGCTTCTGAAAAACCCAAGATCAAGCCGCTTCCACTGCACAGGTAGATATTTTTGATAACTAGCCTGTATTATGCCTTATTTGCAAAAGAAGCAAAGGTTTTCAGTAGAAGCTATCTTTTGGATGTGAAATCGTACAAGTGAAAATGCTGATTTATGTTTTTAGTTTCACTAAAGTAAATTTTGTTACTTATGATATAATCACAAATCAAATATGTAAGTTAAAAACCCAGGTTTTAGGAACGTTAGCAGTTGACAGACATCCACCTGCTCATTCACTCTTTCTGTAGTATTTATACTGACAGCCTACTTTAAGCCAGACGCTCTGAGTAGATACCGGACATACAGTGTTGAGCAAAACAGCTCTGATGTTAAATGTGAGAGAAGTAAAAGTAGGAATTTTAACCTAGAAAACTGAGGAGGTTTTTTTAATAGGAGGTGGGCTTCCTTAGCTTTCATACAAATTTGAATTATAAATTAGTGAAGCTTTATTTACAGAATGACTAATGACTAAGGAGTATTTTTGCAATTCTGTACTATCATGCTCCCAACTTCACTTTTCTCTCTCCTTAGGTTTGTATTCTTGAAGTATGTGCCCCTTAAGAAGCTTAAGAAGCCATTGAAACTCAATGGCTAAACTTCTTAAAACTATCAGAAAAGTGTTAGGACATCCTTTAAAAATTAATTATATAATCAGCTAAAGAATTACTTTAATGTGGCAGGGCCTAAATTATTGCTTCATAAGTATTAAGCTTCTGTAATTGAGACTGTATCATTTCCTAATTGACATTAATGTTCATTATATATCATGCTTATACATAAGTTATTTCAAGAAGACTATGCAACTAACTGATTTTAGAACTCTGAGAAATAGTACTGATACAAGGAGTAGGAATTTTACAGTGACATCTTTTTTACTGTTTGAATATTTTGCCATTAAATATACTATTTTTCTAATTTAAGATAGTTTTTAAAAATTCTGTTTAGTAACTCCTCTGATTTTTCTAAATGTAGTCATATGATGAATTCATTAAGAAAACTGAAGCCGAGCTTAGTCGAGATTTGGAAACTTCACCAACAGCCAAGCCTCAGATTAAAACGCTCTCTTCAGCTTCTGAAAAACCCAAGATCAAGCCGCTTCCACTGCACAGGTAGATATTTTTGATAACTAGCCTGTATTATGCCTTATTTGCAAAAGAAGCAAAGGTTTTCAGTAGAAGCTATCTTTTGGATGTGAAATCGTACAAGTGAAAATGCTGATTTATGTTTTTAGTTTCACTAAAGTAAATTTTGTTACTTATGATATAATCACAAATCAAATATATAATGAGGCACAAATTTAAAAATATATCCTGGGGACTTTCCTGGTGGTCCAGTGGGTGAAGAGTCTGCCTTGCAATGCATGGGGCACTGGTTCGATCGCTGGCACGGGAAGATCCTGTATGCCATGGAGCAGCTGGACCGGTGTGTCCAATTGTGAGCCAGTGTGCTGGAGCGCACGTGCCCAGAGCCGGTGCTCTACAGCGAGGGAGGCCACCGCGATGGGAGACCACACAGGCCAAAGAATTAGGATGGATGAAAATAAATAAATGAAGGACCAATAAAAGAGGCCAAAATTTACAAAAAAAAAAAAAAGTCAAATGTTCTATATGAAACAAACAAACAAATATATATATATATGTTCTGAAATCTGGTGGTGCAGTAAAAAAAAGTACGCTCCAGCATTGTTGTTACCACATTGTAAGTTAGTATAGGTGTTTTGAAAAGCAAGTCGGCAATGCTTCAACAGTCAGAAACCATCTGTAACTTTTGACTCAATAATTCCTCATCTGAAATCTAGATTGAAAATATATGGACACCAAAAATATGTGTTTGTATGAACATGTTTATCATAACATGTTTTATATTAATTAAACACTGGAAAGAATTTTTATGTCCAAAAATGGGTGACTAACCCAGTTAATGATGGTTCTTTCCAAGTTTAAACTATTATGTAATCAGTGAATGCAAATACAGAAGATAGAGAGTAGAGCCATTAGAATATATAGTATGGTGTATAAGGAGATCCAGTAGTACTAATATTTGTAATAAATTTTGAACAGTGACCAGAGGTTATGTCGGTCAGCAGGACTGAGAAATAGGGGATATTTCAGAGAGAAAACCACTGATGAGATCTTGGCATATTATGGAGGCTGAATGTGATGACATATTGCCTGAGTTAGAAGAGACTGGAAAAATAAAAAGCAAGTTGTGATAACCTAGTATTCACGCACTCTTAGTAGTTTCTTATTTTCTTTTTTAGAAGATGTGAAGCCTTGAAAGGTATATAGTAGGCTATTTTTGTTTCTTAGAAATGTTATACAGGCACATTACAATTAATTTAGCATTACCTGACTTCAGCACCAGCCAGCTATTTGGTTTGGGGCAAGTTATTTAACCTCTCTATGTATTCCAGTTTTTTAATAGGAATTTATATCCCTATAACAAAACCTGAGTAATAAACTTCTTATGAGGATTAAAAGACAACTTAGAACACGGTCTAGCACAAAATCAGCTCTGTGTATTAGCTCTTGCTATTATTGTGATTAAAATGTTGATGGAAGTGCTAAAAAGAAAAAAGTTTAAATCATATCATGCCTAACTATCCCAGAATGACAGATGGTAGCAATTAGGTATATTTCCTTCTGGGATTGGTTTTGACTTAGATTTTGTGTGTAATTTTGTTACATATGCATTTTCCCTTTATGTTACATTATATGTAAGTTTTATTTTAATTTCTACATTCCATTGAGTTGTTTTATGGTTGTATTAACCAAGCTACTAAGGATTTTAACCAGAGAATGACAAAATCAGATTTCTATTAGAGAGATCTTTATGACTACAATATGAAGGAAAGATAGAAAGCGGTAAGTTTAGAAGTAGGGATAACAGTAGTCTAAGCCAAGCCTCAGAAAATCCACTTTAATAAGAATAGAGAACAGGAAATAGATTTTAGAAATATTTTAAGAAGTATACCAGGGGCTTCCCCGGTGGTCCAGTGAGTAAAGAGTCCGCCTGGCAGTGCAAGGGGCACCAGTTCGATCCCTGGCCCAGGAAGATCTCGCATGCCATGGAGCAGCTGGACTGGTGTGCCCAATTACAAGCCAGCGCTCTGGAGTGCATGCGCCCAGAGCCGGTGCTCTGCAACAAGAGAGGCCACTGCAATGGGAGGCCCACACAGGCCAAAGAATAAAGATGGATGAAAATAAATAAAAACAATAAAAGAGGCCAAATTTTTTTTAAAAAGTATACTTGACTGATTAAAGTTATAGATGGGGAAGCTGAGTCACTGCCATATTTCTCTCAAGTAGTTGGTTAAGTCAAAATTCCACTAACCTAAATGGAAAAGCAGGTGTTCTTCAGGGAGGCTTTTGATTTTGGTGTTAAAATGTTAATTTTAAGCTACCTATGGTTCATCAAAGTAGAATTATGCCTTGAAAGGTATATAGTAGGCTATTTTTGTTTCTTAGAAATGTTATACAGGCACATTACAATTAATTTAGCATTACCTGACTTCAGCACCAGCCAGCTATTTGGTTTGGGGCAAGTTATTTAACCTCTCTATGTATTCCAGTTTTTTAATAGGAATTTATATCCCTATAACAAAACCTGAGTAATAAACTTCTTATGAGGATTAAAAGACAACTTAGAACACGGTCTAGCACAAAATCAGCTCTGTGTATTAGCTCTTGCTATTATTGTGATTAAAATGTTGATGGAAGTGCTAAAAAGAAAAAAGTTTAAATCATATCATGCCTAACTATCCCAGAATGACAGATGGTAGCAATTAGGTATATTTCCTTCTGGGATTGGTTTTGACTTAGATTTTGTGTGTAATTTTGTTACATATGCATTTTCCCTTTATGTTACATTATATGTAAGTTTTATTTTAATTTCTACATTCCATTGAGTTGTTTTATGGTTGTATTAACCAAGCTACTAAGGATTTTAACCAGAGAATGACAAAATCAGATTTCTATTAGAGAGATCTTTATGACTACAATATGAAGGAAAGATAGAAAGCGGTAAGTTTAGAAGTAGGGATAACAGTAGTCTAAGCCAAGCCTCAGAAAATCCACTTTAATAAGAATAGAGAACAGGAAATAGATTTTAGAAATATTTTAAGAAGTATACCAGGGACTTCCCCGGTGGTCCAGTGAGTAAAGAGTCCGCCTGGCAGTGCAAGGGGCACCAGTTCGATCCCTGGCCCAGGAAGATCTCGCATGCCATGGAGCAGCTGGACTGGTGTGCCCAATTACAAGCCAGCGCTCTGGAGTGCATGCGCCCAGAGCCGGTGCTCTGCAACAAGAGAGGCCACTGCAATGGGAGGCCCACACAGGCCAAAGAATAAAGATGGATGAAAATAAATAAAAACAATAAAAGAGGCCAAATTTTTTTTAAAAAGTATACTTGACTGATTAAAGTTATAGATGGGGAAGCTGAGTCACTGCCATATTTCTCTCAAGTAGTTGGTTAAGTCAAAATTCCACTAACCTAAATGGAAAAGCAGGTGTTCTTCAGGGGGAGGCTTTTGATTTTGGTGTTAAAATGTTAATTTTAAGCTACCTATGGTTCATCAAAGTAGAATTATCCAGAAAAGATGTTAGAGTTATATATATGGGGATGATCAACATACAGATCATGATTGAAGCGAAAAATATAGCAACATTTGGGTGAACCTTCTTCATCCAAAGAAAGTATGCATTCAGAGAGAATAAAAGGGAGACAAGTACTAAATTTGATAAAATAGGGACATTTAAGGGGATTAAAAGGAAATAGGCGTAGAAGACAAATAATATGACTTTGCAGAGTAGAAAGAAAGTTAGATAATGAAGATGGTGAATGTCAAATTAAAGCATAGAAGAGGATAGGAGCATCAGTTGAAGGAATGAAGAACTGTGGGGAGGAGAACTTTGACCAATATGTTTTAATAACATAAATGGGAAAAGAATTTGAAAAAGAATAAATATATGTGTATGTGTAACTGAATCACTTTGCTATACAACTGATGCTAATACAGTGTTGTAAATCAGCTATAGTCCAACATTGAAAGGGTCAGAGTTTTTTTTTGAGGCTTGAGGGATAAACTGAGGGGGAAAGTATCACCAGATTGGAGGACTAGATTGTAGGGAAAAGAATGGATAGTTGAGGAATGCCATCAGTGAGGCTGTGGAAGTGTATGGGATTTGGGGCAGAAAGGAGTTTGAACAAGTGTAAGAGATACACCTTTTTCTTCCTTGCAGACAGGAGGAAAGGCAGTTGGGATGGCAGTGAATATAGATAAATTAGTAGGTAAAAGGTTTGCTGATGGTTTTTGTTTCTCTCTCATTAAGAGACAAGATGATGTACTGAGAGTGACGAAGGCCAGAAATAGGCTTGGTGAAAGGGGCAAAGGGTGGAATAGTTCCTGTGGAGAAGAAGGAAGAAATTGTCTAAGAATTAACTGCTTTTTGATCCCCAGAGTGTCAGCAGTACATTTATTTCTGTTTATTAATTTTTCTACTTAAGATCTGAAACAGCAAAGAATTGGAAATCACTGACAGACTCAGACCGTTCCAGAGGATCCCTGGAGTCTATTGCTGAACATGTTGGTATGTAACTAGAAAAAGTCACACATGTATCTACATGGACTAAAGATTTTTTTTTTTTTAAAGATTTATTTATTTGTTTATTTTGGCGGGGTAGGGAGGGAGGGGAGCAGGCAGGCTACTTCTATTGGTCTTTCATTTGTCTGTTTTCATCCATCTTTGTTCTTTGGCCCATTTGGGCTTCCCATTGCAGTGGCGTCTGTTGTCGCAGAGCACCAGCTCTGGGCGCATGTGCTCCAGAGCGCCAGCTCGGTAATTGGACACATCGGTCCAGCTGCTCCGCGGCATGGGGGATCTTCCCAGGCCAGGGATCGAACTGGCGCCCCTTGCACTGCAAGGCAATGTCCTTACCCACTGGACCACCAGGGAAGCCCCGGACTAAAGATTTTTACAAATGCGTATACAGTTCTACCTCTACATCTTTTTGGTTAAAAGATGAATTTCTCAAAGATAATAGATTATTTAATATTTTAAGTTACTTTTATATTTTAAAGTGATTTAGTGGTTATGCATCAGTTATATGGATCAGTTTTTATTGTCTCAATAACTGATAAAAACTGAGGCATAAAGACATTGATCTAAAATGGCTGTGAGGATATCCTCACTCAGTGTCTCAAAACTCTCCCTTAACCAGATTTTGTATCTGATTGTGTATATTGTCAGTCTGTGCTATTTCTCAAGGTATGTAGTAATATAAATTTTTTTCAATTGAGTCCAAAGAAAGATAAGAGCTATTGAAAATGAAGTATAATTAAATGAGGAATTAAAACTGAGGCATGAAAAAGCCTACCCAGCAACAATGACAAAATAGAGATTTGAATTAAAAACTTTTAATCCTTGGTTTTTTAGTTCATCAAATCTGACTTATTTTCTTATTTAGTGGTTTTAGCTAGTAAGTTGCTGTATTTGCAGAAATAGTTATTTATTCCATTTTTACATCCAAGAAGTTAGTTAAGTCCCTAGGAAAATTTGTTCTTTTATATTCATTTATTCTTTGATTCCTTTATATTTGTATATACTAGTACATTTGGCCCTCTTTCATTGCTTTCATATTTGAAGAATATGTAATAGTCATCTTCCAGTTATGTGTTTACATAGTGTGAGATCTGCACCCCCATAAAACTTTGATCCTTTTTTCTTTACTTTCTAACTTAAGACAACACTTAAAAAAATTATACCCAACTTTAGATTTTTAGTTGTTCTTAAATGTTCTGTTTATTGTTGGTACAGATATATTCTTAAAGGAAAAACGTATCATATATGGTAACCCATAAAATAGGTTATATATTTATTGACCAGAGCTTTCTCTCACTAATATTTGGCTTTTATTTCAACTTTTGTTTGAGAAATTGAAAGTTGTAATTGGATAATTTTGATGTAATTTTTTTTCCCTCTTTAAGATGCTGTATTGTCAGGTTCTGAAAGATCAGTATCAGAAAGATCTCTATCTGCATATGCAAAGAGGATGATTGAATTGGACGGTCGAACAGAAGAGCACTTTCGGACTTCTTCCCCAATTCTCAGATCAAGAAGAACGAGAGCAGAATCTGGAGATTCTCTAGAAAATGCCCCTTCGTTACCTCTTCTCAAAGAATTAAATTCCTCTCATAGAATTCTGGATATGTCAGATGCCAAGACTGAAGAAGAGTCTAGTCAAAAATCCAAAATACAAGAAGTGGAATATGCAAAATTGGAGGAGAGCACGGTTGAAGATGCCTATTCTAAACGGTCTAGGAAATCTGATGTCTTCCTGAAACTAGACCTGGAACAGGGAGATTCATCTGAAATTCTTTCAAGAAAAGATCTTCCTTTAGATGCTGTAAATAATCAGAAAGACTTAGTTAGATTAGCCATTGAAAATCTTCATCAAAAAGAATCAAGTGAGAGACCATCAAATCAAGATGCGAGTCATAGTCCAAACATCCAGTCAGAAAAAGAGACTCGTATACAAAAGAATATAAAGAGCAGGGACTCATCTTGGTCACAGCATCTTTTCACGCTAAAGAGATCATACGGTGAGATTTTGACCTAGTTAAATTTGTTTTTTCTTTTATATTCATTTATTCTTTGATTCCTTTATATTTGTATATACTAGTACATTTGGCCCTCTTTCATTGCTTTCATATTTGAAGAATATGTAATAGTCATCTTCCAGTTATGTGTTTACATAGTGTGAGATCTGCACCCCCATAAAACTTTGATCCTTTTTTCTTTACTTTCTAACTTAAGACAACACTTAAAAAAATTATACCCAACTTTAGATTTTTAGTTGTTCTTAAATGTTCTGTTTATTGTTGGTACAGATATATTCTTAAAGGAAAAACGTATCATATATGGTAACCCATAAAATAGGTTATATATTTATTGACCAGAGCTTTCTCTCACTAATATTTGGCTTTTATTTCAACTTTTGTTTGAGAAATTGAAAGTTGTAATTGGATAATTTTGATGTAATTTTTTTTCCCTCTTTAAGATGCTGTATTGTCAGGTTCTGAAAGATCAGTATCAGAAAGATCTCTATCTGCATATGCAAAGAGGATGATTGAATTGGACGGTCGAACAGAAGAGCACTTTCGGACTTCTTCCCCAATTCTCAGATCAAGAAGAACGAGAGCAGAATCTGGAGATTCTCTAGAAAATGCCCCTTCGTTACCTCTTCTCAAAGAATTAAATTCCTCTCATAGAATTCTGGATATGTCAGATGCCAAGACTGAAGAAGAGTCTAGTCAAAAATCCAAAATACAAGAAGTGGAATATGCAAAATTGGAGGAGAGCACGGTTGAAGATGCCTATTCTAAACGGTCTAGGAAATCTGATGTCTTCCTGAAACTAGACCTGGAACAGGGAGATTCATCTGAAATTCTTTCAAGAAAAGATCTTCCTTTAGATGCTGTAAATAATCAGAAAGACTTAGTTAGATTAGCCATTGAAAATCTTCATCAAAAAGAATCAAGTGAGAGACCATCAAATCAAGATGCGAGTCATAGTCCAAACATCCAGTCAGAAAAAGAGACTCGTATACAAAAGAATATAAAGAGCAGGGACTCATCTTGGTCACAGCATCTTTTCACGTCTAAAGAGATATCATACGGTGAAGATTTTGAAGTATCTTCTTTCAAGAAAGACATTTCAGCTGAATTACACAAAGATGACTTTGAGGTGGCATCTTTGTCGTTACTCAGGAAAGACTCTCAGTCTTGCAGGGAGAAGTCACAGGCAACAAAGATCTCTAGAAGTAGAGCCACTGGCTTCAGTAGTGATGAGGAAATCAGTGAGTGCCTCAGTGAGAAAAGCCTTTCTCTTCATAGTAGTGTCGACTCAGAAAGGCTATTAGAACTCAAGTCCCCCACTGAACTTATGAAAAGTAAGGAGCGCAGTGATGTAGAGCATGAACAGGGAGTTACTGAGTCCCCTTCCTTGGTTCCAGCTTCTCCTGCAGATGAATTACTTGATTTTCACATTGGCGATAGGGTGTTGATTGGCAATGTTCAACCAGGAACTCTTCGATTCAAAGGTGTGACTAGTTTTGCTAAAGGATTTTGGGCTGGAGTGGAGTTGGATAAACCTGAAGGAAATAACAATGGAACATATGATGGCATTGTGTACTTTGTGTGCAAAGAGAAGCATGGGATTTTTGCTCCTCCTCAAAAAATATCTCACATTCCAGAAAACTTTGATGACTATGTAGACATAAATGAAGATGAAGACTCTTACTCAGATGAGCAATATCAATACTATCATCAAGAACAAAAAGATACAGAGGGTCCCAAGTCTGACAGAGAAAAGGATGTAGTTGAGTATTTTTATGAGGAATCTCTACCTAGTATGCACGAACCAGAAGCCTCCATTGATAGAAGCCTTAAAATAGAAGCAGACAATATACAGAACATTTCTGGGGCCATTGAAGCTCAAATTCACCAGCAGAATTCAGTGGACTCACTGATTTCTTCAAAGGAAAACAAAGACCTTGTTTCTGGTGCCACAGAAAAGGTTTCCTCTGCTGCAGATGACGACACTTTAGATAATACCTTTTCTGAAGAATTAAAGAAGCAACAGCAGCTTACCGAAAAGGAAGAGAGCCTCTATCCGGAAGTCTCAGAAAAGCTTTCTACACCACTTCTGGACCTTTTAGCAAGAGAAAAGAACCAATTGGAAGCCCAGCTGAGATCATCAGTAAGTGAAGAAAAGAAGTCAAAGGAACAGCTAGAAACAGTCAGCTTACTGACAGACAGTTTACTACAAGCCTTTGTGAAAGACACAGTCAGTCAGCTACAACAAATCAAAAAAGCCAGGAATGAAAAAATCCAGCTTAGCAATCAGGAGCTTCTTGTGGAGGATCAAAAGAAAGTACCACCCCAAGGCACAGCCCAGAATCTTGAGGAACAGTCACCAATTGTTCCAAGTTCTTTCTTAACATCTGAATTGGAAGATGAGAAAGAAGAGATTTCCTCACCAGATATGTGTCCCAGACCTGTAAGTATTTTGTCTAGACAAAAAGTCAGTTAACCTTGCCTCATGGTACATCTTACCCTGCAAGGCGGTGTCCTTACCCACTGGACCACCAGGGAAGCCTGGTACATCTTAATTCCGTAACTCCTGATGGGGTTTTTCTTTGGTGATGTGTAGCTATGTTTATTAAATAAAGATCACTCTACTAGTTTTTTCTTTCTTATTTTTTTTTAGTATGACATTCTTTTTCTTTTTTTTTATTTTTTTTATTTTTTAAATTTATTTATTTCTGGCTGTTCTGAGTTTTCACTTCTGCCACAGGCTCTTCTTTAGTTGCAGGGAGTGGAGGTTACTCTCTAGTTGAGGTGAGCAGGCCTCTTGTTGCAGTGACTTCTGTTGTTGTGGAACTGGGGCTCTAGGGCACACGGGCTTCAGTAGTTGCAGCACATGGGCTCCATAGTTGCGGCTCCGAGGCTCCAGAACACAGACTCAATAGTTGTGGCTCACGGACTTAGTTGCTCCGCAGCATATGGAATCTTCCCGGATCAGGGATAAAAACCCATATCTTCTGAATTGGCGAACTCTTTGCCACTGAGCTACCAGGGAAACCCACTCTACTAGTTTTTAAGGCCATCTGGCTGTGTTTCTGTCTAAAGCATACTTGTCCTCTGTTAGGTCATGAGTGGTCACTAGAGAGTTGTCATAAGCACTGGCAGGATTGTGCAGGGTTTCATCCTGCCAGTGTATACTGCCCACAGATTACATTCCCTTCCAGATTCACTGAACAAATTTTATTCCATGGATTCCGTTGGTTCTCAACCCAGTTCTTTTTTGCCTGTGAAATCATTTGTTCACATATCTACTCGGTCATAGTTGCCTTGCAGAAATTACCAGTTGTGATGTTGACTCTGGTAAAACTGAAATCTATTCACTGTGACATATACTCAGACCGGCAACTTGTTTAGGTTGCCCATGGACGGTTGGACAACAGTAATGATTTTGAATAGCTTGAACCAGATGATCACCAAAGGTGAGAAATTTTATATCTACTTCCATATCCCAGAAACAAAACATTTCTTCAGAAACAGAATAATGGTGGCACAAAAAGGCAAAAACTAATCAATAAACAGTTCATAAAAATTGAATTATAAGGCTCTTGTAAGCAGAATTACAGGAAACAGGATAGTCTTTTCTTAAATTGTTCATTGGTAACCACCATATTGTTTTTATTTTGCTTATTTATAGAGAAATAGTAAATATACAAATAATATATTTACTTTGTCTTTTAAGAAAAAAAAAAAAAAACCTATACTTGTTAAGTGACCTGAGGTTACTTACTGGTGCTCTGTTTGAATGGTTCCATTTCTGTAGGAAAGTCCAGTATTTGGTGCCAGTGGGGGCAAAGGAAGAGCTTGCTAGAGTTTGAAGCGTAGTTTCCCGGAGGTTACTCTCTAGTTGAGGTGAGCAGGCCTCTTGTTGCAGTGACTTCTGTTGTTGTGGAACTGGGGCTCTAGGGCACACGGGCTTCAGTAGTTGCAGCACATGGGCTCCATAGTTGCGGCTCCGAGGCTCCAGAACACAGACTCAATAGTTGTGGCTCACGGACTTAGTTGCTCAGCAGTATATGGAATCTTCCCGGATCAGGGATAAAACCCATATCTTCTGAATTGGCGAACTCTTTGCCACTGAGCTACCAGGGAAACCCACTCTACTAGTTTTTAAGGCCATCTGGCTGTGTTTCTGTCTAAAGCATACTTGTCCTCTGTTAGGTCATGAGTGGTCACTAGAGAGTTGTCATAAGCACTGGCAGGATTGTGCAGGGTTTCATCCTGCCAGTGTATACTGCCCACAGATTACATTCCCTTCCAGATTCACTGAACAAATTTTATTCCATGGATTCCGTTGGTTCTCAACCCAGTTCTTTTTTGCCTGTGAAATCATTTGTTCACATATCTACTCGGTCATAGTTGCCTTGCAGAAATTACCAGTTGTGATGTTGACTCTGGTAAAACTGAAATCTATTCACTGTGACATATACTCAGACCGGCAACTTGTTTAGGTTGCCCATGGACGGTTGGACAACAGTAATGATTTTGAATAGCTTGAACCAGATGATCACCAAAGGTGAGAAATTTTATATCTACTTCCATATCCCAGAAACAAAACATTTCTTCAGAAACAGAATAATGGTGGCACAAAAAGGCAAAAACTAATCAATAAACAGTTCATAAAAATTGAATTATAAGGCTCTTGTAAGCAGAATTACAGGAAACAGGATAGTCTTTTCTTAAATTGTTCATTGGTAACCACCATATTGTTTTTATTTTGCTTATTTATAGAGAAATAGTAAATATACAAATAATATATTTACTTTGTCTTTTAAGAAAAAAAAAAAAAAACCTATACTTGTTAAGTGACCTGAGGTTACTTACTGGTGCTCTGTTTGAATGGTTCCATTTCTGTAGGAAAGTCCAGTATTTGGTGCCAGTGGGCAGGAAGAGCTTGCTAAGAGACTTGCTGAACTTGAGATCAGCCGGGAGTTCCTGAGCGTGTTAGGAGATGATCAAGACTGGTTCGATGAAGACTTTGGTTTGAGCTCTTCTCACAAGATCCAGAAGAACAAGGCAGAAGAAACAATTGTACCTCTAATGGCAGAACCTAAAAGAATTCCAGAAAAGCCATGTGAAACATTACTGGCTGTTCCACATACTGCGGAAGAAGTAGAAATTCTTGTACATGATGCAGCAGAAGAGCTTTGGAAATGGAAAGAATTAGGCCATGATCTTCACAGCATCAGTATTCCTGCAAAACTGCTTGGCTGTGTCAGTAAGGGTCTAGATATAGAAAGCACTAGTAAACGGGTGTACAAGCAGGTATGTGACAGGGAAGGGTAATTCTAATTTTTAAACGTCTCACTGTTGTCTGAAATTCGGATTCTTAGCCATTTTGTTTTGTTTTGTTTTTTCTCTATCCAGGCGGTTTTTGATTTAACAAAAGAGATTTTTGAAGAAATATTTGCTGAGGATCCCAACTTGAATCAGCCTGTCTGGATGAAGCCATGTAGAATCAACTCTAGTTATTTCCGACGAGTGAAAAATCCAAATAACCTTGATGAAATCAAGGTAAACTGGAGACTATAAAGTATCTCCTTTTTTGATTTGCTCTTCTTTTTGTACAGATCTATAAATGTCATTAAAGCAGGAACTTTTCTTTAGTATTCACTATTCTGTCCTCAAGACCTGTTCCCTGGTAGGTATTCAGCAAATACTTGTTCATTCAGTCTGTGAGCAAAAGAGGGATGAGGGTGGCAGGGAATCCTGAATCCACAATATTTTGTAAAACAAAACTTAACAGTCATTTCATATACATATATTTTATAGTATTTTAAAGAAATTGGCAAATAGGGAGATTAATAATTGCTATTCATATGAGTTTTAGGTAATTTTTTAAAGTGATTTAGAGATAGGTATAATACTGTAAAAGTATAATGAAGACATATCCATATATCAGACATGCCAGTCCTAGAGACACAGATGATGTTACCATCTCATTTTTGATTTTGGAGGTTTCAGATTGGTCATGTGGTTTTGAAATATGTGGAATAAAAATATTGCTTGTTGCCTAGGAGCCCCTGAAATGATTAAGTGCCCTGAAGCTACAAAGACTCTCCAACAAACCAACTTTAAAATCACATTTGTGGGGCTTCCCTGGTGGTCCAGTGCGTGAAGAGTCTGCCTTGCAGTCCAAGGGGTGCCGGTTTGATCCCTGGCCCAGGAAGATTCCACTGCCGTGGAGTGGCTGGACTGGCGTGTCCAATTACGAGCCAGCGCTCTGGAGCGCATGTGCCCAGAGCCAGTGCTCTGCAGCAAGAGAGGCCACTGCAATGGGAGGCCCACACAGGCCGAAGAGGAAGGATGGATGAAAAATAAACGAATGGAAAAACAAATGAAGGCCAAAATTTTAAAAATAAAAAATTTGAAGTACTTTAAAAAAAAATCACATTGGTGGAAATTCCTCTGCCTGTTTACTTGTTCTTTAAATATAGCAAAGGTGATACTTCCACTGCAGTGCCTCTCGGATTTTAATGTGCATCTGAGTTATCTAGGGATTTTGGCAAAATGCAGATTTCTTACTGAGTAGATCTGGAGTGGGCTGGAAAATCTGCATTTCCGCAAGCTCCCAAGTGATGCTGTTATTGCTGATCCTAAGATGATTTGAATAGCAAGGCTCTAGAATTTTGTTTCCCAGGCTTATTTGATCAATAGAAACTTCTTTTCCACCAGAGTTTATGCCTTCAGTTATTTATCTTCCTGGTGTATTTTCTTTTTTCTTTTTTCTAATTTTGGCCTCTTTTATTGGTTTTTTATTTATTTATTTTCACCCATATTTATTCTTTGTCCTGTGTGGGCCTCCCTTTGCAGTGGCCTTTCTCATTGCCGAGCACTGGCTCTGGGCGCATGTGTTCCAGAGTGCCGGCTCGTAATTGTACTCTGCGGCACATGGGATCCTCCCAGGCCAGGGATCGAACAGGTGCCCCTTGCACTGCAAGGCAGACTCTTTACCCACTGGACCACCAGGGAAGCCCTGGTGTATTTTCTTACATCATCCAGTGGCATATGTGGACTGTCAAACTACGTTAAAGGAATATGTGCATTATTCTGGTATGTAACATAAAAGGAAACGTTGTCTAAACAGTTTGATCATTTTTTTTCCTGAGATATAATTGACACATAATATTAGATTAGTTTCAGGTATATAATGTAATGCTTTGATCTCTATATGTACTGTAAAAAGAATACCAAAATAAGTCTGGTTAATAACCTTACGTAGTTACATTTTTTTTCATATGATAACAACTTTTAAGATCTCTGTTAGCAACTTTGAAATGTATAGTACAGTCTTATTAACTATGGAAAGCTTTTAAAAATATTTTGTACTGACAGAACACCCAACAAATGTTTATGAGATATAATATATGCTTACATCTGGGGTGGGCAAACTGTGGCCTGAGGCCAAATCCAGCTGACCACATGTCTGTAAAAAGAAAGTTGCATTGGACCATAGCCACATCTAGTTATTTACATATTGTCCATGCCTGCTTTCCTACTTCAGTAACAAAGTTGAGTAGTTGCAATAGAGACCATAGGGCCCACAAAGCCTTAAATAATCACAGTCTGGTCTTCGACAGAAAAAGTTTGCTGGCCCTTGCTTAGATTAAAGTAAGCAGGGGGATAAAAAGTTTTCAAAGGTTGGCTTGACAAATTAAAAAAAAAAAAATCTTTAAATTGATATTCAGCTTTGAGAAATGGCTTATCAGAACCACGTGGGGAGCTTTATCAAAACACTGGTGCACCTCATTGCTTTCAGCCTTCAGCAGTTGACACAGGCTTCAGTGCGTGTGTGTGTGTATTTATGTGTGAGTAGGGAGTGGTGTGGTTTGCAGTTTGGGAGCACATTGGTACTTTGAGAATCTGAGAATCTTCAAATGATCCTAGCTTGTAAATGTGTCCTTTCCTCCATTAAGACAAAATTATCTTTTTTTTTTTTCACTAGTAGAACAACCATAAAAGTAGTCTCATTATTTTATTAATAATAAAGGACAAATATATAAAAATAAAAAGATGTATAATATGAACCAGCATTCATCAGAACATGTACATCATTATGACACACAGTGATGCTCCAGGTGCCCCTTGCACTGCAAGGCAGACTCTTACCCACTGGACCACCAGGGAAGCCCTGGTGTATTTTCTTACATCATCCAGTGGCATATGTGGACTGTCAAACTACGTTAAAGGAATATGTGCATTATTCTGGTATGTAACATAAAAGGAAACGTTGTCTAAACAGTTTGATCATTTTTTTTCCTGAGATATAATTGACACATAATATTAGATTAGTTTCAGGTATATAATGTAATGCTTTGATCTCTATATGTACTGTAAAAAGAATACCAAAATAAGTCTGGTTAATAACCTTACGTAGTTACATTTTTTTTCATATGATAACAACTTTTAAGATCTCTGTTAGCAACTTTGAAATGTATAGTACAGTCTTATTAACTATGGAAAGCTTTTAAAAATATTTTGTACTGACAGAACACCCAACAAATGTTTATGAGATATAATATATGCTTACATCTGGGGTGGGCAAACTGTGGCCTGAGGCCAAATCCAGCTGACCACATGTCTGTAAAAAGAAAGTTGCATTGGACCATAGCCACATCTAGTTATTTACATATTGTCCATGCCTGCTTTCCTACTTCAGTAACAAAGTTGAGTAGTTGCAATAGAGACCATAGGGCCCACAAAGCCTTAAATAATCACAGTCTGGTCTTCGACAGAAAAAGTTTGCTGGCCCTTGCTTAGATTAAAGTAAGCAGGGGGATAAAAAGTTTTCAAAGGTTGGCTTGACAAATTAAAAAAAAAATCTTTAAATTGATATTCAGCTTTGAGAAATGGCTTATCAGAACCACGTGGGGAGCTTTATCAAAACACTGGTGCACCTCATTGCTTTCAGCCTTCAGCAGTTGACACAGGCTTCAGTGCGTGTGTGTGTGTATTTATGTGTGAGTAGGGAGTGGTGTGGTTTGCAGTTTGGGAGCACATTGGTACTTTGAGAATCTGAGAATCTTCAAATGATCCTAGCTTGTAAATGTGTCCTTTCCTCCATTAAGACAAAATTATCTTTTTTTTTTTTCACTAGTAGAACAACCATAAAAGTAGTCTCATTATTTTATTAATAATAAAGGACAAATATATAAAAATAAAAAGATGTATAATATGAACCAGCATTCATCAGAACATGTACATCATTATGACACACAGTGATGCTGCCTACCAGTTTTAATATTGCTATAGCAGGGCTTCCAGGTGACTCAGTGGTAAAGAATCCACCTGCCAAGCAGGAGACCTGAGTGCAGCCCCTGGTTGGGAAGATCCCTGGAGAAGGAAATAGCAACCCCCTCCATAACTCTTGCCTAGAAAATCCCATGGACAGAAGAGCCTGGCATGCTACTGTCCAGAGAGTCACAAAGAACCAGACACATGTTAGCAACTAAGCAGCAGCAGCAACATCACAAATGAGGGTTTTATATGACCTCATCCTCAGGTCATTGAAGAATGCTTTAATCCTTCCTAGAATGCAGGATTAAAGAAAAAAAACAAACAGCAAAAATACTGCTACAGCATTTTGCAAAGCTTTTTTTTAAGGTTCAAATACTGTTAGCAGTAAAATTACCATGCTTTTCATACCAGAATTTTTTTTTAATTTTTTCTCATTTTTATTTTGGCCCTTTTTTATTGATTTTTTGTTTATTTATTTATTTCCTTCGGCCTGTGTGGCCCTCCCATTGCAGTGGCCTCCCTCGCTACAGAGCACTGGCTCTGGGCATATGCGCTCCAGTGTGCTGGCTTGTAATTGGACACACTGGTCCAGCCACTCCACAGCACGTGGGATCTTTTACCCACCAGACCCCCAGGGATGCCCAATTAATATTTTTTTAATTTAGCATTCTTGAATCTTTGTGCTTCAAAATAAGCTGTCCCAACTGAAGCCTTGTTCAGAGATTTGTTTTCTACTTTCTTTTGTAGTTTTGCTAGCTTGAAGTTAACTAATGGTGGTTCTTGCATAGAAGGCACTCTAAAGTGATTTTTTTGTTTGTGCAGATTCATCAATGGGTTTTACTTTTTTTTTTTTTCTATGTTGTATAGAAGTAAAAATTATTTTAAGTGAATACGGTCTGAGCATTTGGGAATGTTTTTCTCTTCAAGTTGCTGAGTGGGATTGTAAGTGAAATAAGTTTGATTAATATGATCTTTTTATAAATGTTGCATTAACAAAAATCTGTTTACCGCATTATAAACACTAAGTCTCAAAATCTTTGTTTGTGTTTCATTCGTTCCTCTTATTTTCATAGAACTTCATAGCAACCGAAGTGCTCAAGCTATTCAGTCTTAAAAAGGAGCCAAACCACAAAACAGATTGGCAGAAAATGATGAAATTTGGAAGAAAGAAAAGAGACCGAGTGGATCATATCCTGGTCAGTGTCTTTAAGTGAACTATTTTTTATTTTCACCATTTTTTTCCAAAATCAGAAGTAGTTAGATTCTAAAAGAAAAGAGAATATAATCTAAAGTCTACAGTGAGCTCAATCTTTGCGACCCCATGGACCCTAGTTGGCCAGGCTCCCCTGTCCATGGGATTTTCCAGGCAATAATACTGGAGTGGGTTACCATTTCCTCCTCCAGGGGATCTTCCCAAACCAGCAGTCAAACCCACCTCTACCTCGGCAGGTGGATTCTTTACCACTGAGCCATCTGAGAAGCCCAACTCTATGATAGTTAAGTCTTAAAGTCTTCATCTGCAGTATTTACCACCACCTGTCAGTTTTAGAAATTGCTTTCATTTGAATTCTGTAGATAAATATTTAGCTTAATAGTATTTTATAGATGCAGAGAACTTGAGAAATAAAAAGTTTGGAAGCAAATTTAAGGTCTGAATTAAACCAGTATAGACTAGGGACAGGCCACCTGAGTCTCAATTCTGGTTCTGGCACTTTACTTGATGTGTAATCTTGGACAAATTATCTAATCTCTTTGTGCTTCATTTCTCTATCTTTAAAACAAGATAATAGTACCTACCTGATACAATTAAGAGAAATAAATGATTATTTATATATGTGTATAGATCAGTACCTTGCACAATAATTCAGTAAATATTAGTTGTTATTATTTCAACATCATCATCATTATTATCCAGAAATTTAGCTGTATAGGATTTATTCCATTTTGCAGTATATTTTCTTTTTTTTTTTTTAAAGATTTATTTATTTATTTTTGAGGGGGTGGGATGGGGAGGGAGGGGAGCAGGCAGGCCACTTCTATTGGTCTTTCATTTATCCATTTTCATCCATCTTTGTTCTTTGGCCTATGTGGGCCTCCCATCGTGGCAGCCCCTTTTGTCGCAGAGCACCGGCTCTGGGCGCATGCGCCCCAGAGCTCCGCCTCGGTAATTGGACACATTGGTCCAGCCGCTCCGCGGCAGGCCAGGGATCGGACTGGCGTCCCTTGCACTGCAAGGCGGTGTCCTTACTCACGGGACCACCAGGGAAGCCCTTCAGTGTATTTTCTAGCATCAGAAAAATGCTTATTAAGCAGTAACAGGAAAAAAAAAGATCGTTCATTCTTTCTTCCCTAAAAGAATGTTAAGATGTTAGTAGTTAGATTCTAAAAGAAAAGAGAATATAATCTAAAGTCTACAGTGAGCTCAATCTTTGCACCCCATGGACCCTAGTTGGCCAGGCTCCCCTGTCCATGGGATTTTCCAGGCAATAATACTGGAGTGGGTTACCATTTCCTCCTCCAGGGGATCTTCCCAAACCAGCAGTCAAACCCACCTCTACCTCGGCAGGTGGATTCTTTACCACTGAGCCATCTGAGAAGCCCAACTCTATGATAGTTAAGTCTTAAAGTCTTCATCTGCAGTATTTACCACCACCTGTCAGTTTTAGAAATTGCTTTCATTTGAATTCTGTAGATAAATATTTAGCTTAATAGTATTTTATAGATGCAGAGAACTTGAGAAATAAAAAGTTTGGAAGCAAATTTAAGGTCTGAATTAAACCAGTATAGACTAGGGACAGGCCACCTGAGTCTCAATTCTGGTTCTGGCACTTTACTTGATGTGTAATCTTGGACAAATTATCTAATCTCTTTGTGCTTCATTTCTCTATCTTTAAAACAAGATAATAGTACCTACCTGATACAATTAAGAGAAATAAATGATTATTTATATATGTGTATAGATCAGTACCTTGCACAATAATTCAGTAAATATTAGTTGTTATTATTTCAACATCATCATCATTATTATCCAGAAATTTAGCTGTATAGGATTTATTCCATTTTGCAGTATATTTTCTTTTTTTTTTTTTTTAAAGATTTATTTATTTATTTTTGAGGGGGTGGGATGGGGAGGGAGGGGAGCAGGCAGGCCACTTCTATTGGTCTTTCATTTATCCATTTTCATCCATCTTTGTTCTTTGGCCTATGTGGGCCTCCCATCGTGGCAGCCCCTTTTGTCGCAGAGCACCGGCTCTGGGCGCATGCGCCCCAGAGCTCCGCCTCGGTAATTGGACACATTGGTCCAGCCGCTCCGCGGCAGGCCAGGGATCGGACTGGCGTCCCTTGCACTGCAAGGCGGTGTCCTTACTCACGGGACCACCAGGGAAGCCCTTCAGTGTATTTTCTAGCATCAGAAAAATGCTTATTAAGCAGTAACAGGAAAAAAAAAGATCGTTCATTCTTTCTTCCCTAAAAGAATGTTAAGATGTTAAGTAGTAGCAAACCTTGGGAAACTCAGATGTTAACTGATTCAGGTTTATCTCCAAACATTTCCACTTGAACTTTGTCTTTTCTGATATTTATATCGTGAAAAAAATGTAATGCTTAAATTTATCAGGTTTTTTTCCCAAGTATTTACCTCTAGTGTTTCATTTACTCAGTAATAACTTTACTAGCGAAACATTTGTTAAATATTCTTTCTCACATCCTATTTGATCCTCACAATAATTGTATGAGGTAGGATGAACTAACATTACTCTGCTTTACAAATGAGTAAGTTTAGATTCAAAGATAGTAAGTGATTTGCCCAGCAAATAGGAACAGGACTTTAACCAGTTCTTAGATCTTTGGCTTTCAAAGTGAACTTGCTGTCATAGTTCTACCATGGTTTAGAGTGCGAGTGGATTAATTACCAAGGTGTTACTCCTC
Organism: Tragulus kanchil; assembly: GCA_022376925.1. NCBI lineage: Eukaryota > Metazoa > Chordata > Mammalia > Artiodactyla > Tragulidae > Tragulus > Tragulus kanchil. Next base: position 23,852,416 of record JAIOJX010000024.1, on the reverse strand, counting down.
CTTCTTTAGGAACTAAAGAAAAAAAGCATAACAAGAGACATTCATTTGTCCTACCATCAGTGGAATTGATCATATTCCCTATAAACCATCTCTGTGCATTTATTTAGTCAAGAATTGAGCTAGTTAAAGACCAATATTACAAAAGTAAGCAAGACAGACATAGACCCTGCCTTCATGGATTTACAGTTTGCTAGCAGAAGCTATCCATTGGTATATACTTTACACGTGTTTAATTATAAATAATGAAAATAGAAGAATAGGGAGCTGTTATAAAAGCATTCAGAGGTGGTGGTCCAGTGGGTAAAGAGTTTGATCCCTGGCCCGAGAAGATCCCACAGGCCGTGGAGCGGCTGGACTGGTGTGTCCAGTTACCAAGGCGGAGCTCTGGAGCGCATGCACCCAGAGCCGTGCTCTGCAACGAGAGAGGCCAATGCAATGCGAGGCCCACACAGGCCAAAGAATAAAGATGAATGAAAATAAATAAATAAGTAGCCAATAAAAGAGGCCAAAATTTAAAAAAAAAAAAAAAAAAAGGTATTCAGAGGAAACTAATCCAGTGAGGATAGTCAGGAAAGTTTTCCCTGTGTAACTGACAGTTGAGCTGAGATCTTAAAGATGAATAAGCATTCCCTAAGAGCAATTTAGGGAGAGCGGGGAATAGCAATTTAGGGAGAGGAGACCACATGTGCGAAGACCTGAAATGGGAAGGAGTGTGGAACTGAAATGTCGATGTGTCTGGAGAGTGAGCTAGCTCCCAGGGCTTGTGTAGCTGCTTTCACGAGTTCATTCCTCATAGTGTTTGGTGAAATGATACTGTTAGCAACCTGAGTTAGTTATTACCAGGAAATGCTGAATAAACTGGTCACCTTTCCCTCTTTTATATTTAACCAAGTTAGAATTGAGATTCTAATTTTTGTGCATTTTAGAGGGATTGAGATTTAAAACAGTTTTCATAACATGTAAAACAGAAATTTTGCCATCAGTTCAAAAGGGTCTCAAAAGTGGAAATTTCAAATGTTTTAAAAATTATAATTATAAAACAATCATGCTTGTTTTTAAAATGTAAAATACTGATTAATCAGAATAATCAGGATAATCTTACCATGTAGACAACTCTTAATTATTTTGATATATAGTCTTAGAGTTTCTTTATTTTTTAAATTTTATTTATTTATTTTATTTTTTGGCTATGCTGGGTTTTCCCTGCTGCAACAGGCTCTTCTCTAATTGCAGGGAATGGGGGCTACTCTCTAGTTGAGGTGAGTAGGTATCTTGTTGCAGTGACTTTTCTTGTTGTGGAGCTCGGGCTCTAGGGCATGCAGGCTTCCGTAGTTGCGGCTCCGAGGCTCTAGAGCACAGGCTCAATAGTTGTGGCTCACAGGTTCAGTAATTGTGGCTCACAGGCTTAGTTGCTTTGCATCATGTGGGCTCTTCCCGGATCAGGGATCAAACCCGTGTCTCCTGAATTGGCAGGCAAGCTCTTTACCACTGAACTACCAGGGAAACTTGAGTTTATTTTTGTACAAAGAATTTTTTTTAAACATTTGGGATCATAGTTTATTTTGTTATCCTGACAGTTTTTACTTAATTAAATGTGGATATTTTCCTTGTGATTAAATGTTCCATTATTTTATATAATTTTTAAAATAAAGTTCCATTTTAATTTTTGTGGAAATATAGTATTCCATTGTGAAATTATATATCACAATTTATTTAATCAGTTAATTATTTTTTTATTCTTTGAAATAACACTTCTATAATAAGCATCTTTGTAGCTATTTACAATAATTTATTCAGTGTAAGTTCTTAGAAATAGAGCTGCTGATCAAAAATATGTGCAGAATGTTTAGGCTTTTGTATGTGTTTGCCAGATTGTTTTCCACAAAGGTTGTACCAATGATACATACTCACCTGCATGATGCAAGAGTGATGCCTCTTTTCACCTTTGCCAATACTGGCTATTATCAATATTTCTTTCTAAAAAAAAAAATTCATTTTTCTTTGTACAATTTTATTATTAATGAGGTTATTTTTTTACCTGTTTATTGACTGTTCTAAATCCTGTGTATGTTTAATTGCTAAATATCTTGGAAGTGCAAAAAAGAACAGAAAATAGTAGAGGAACCATTGTTTCTGCATCTCTTTCATTTTGATTCAGTTTTCACCTTTGTGGTTTGTCTATACATGTTTTTATTTCAACTCTTAATCTTGAATTAATACTTTACCTGAGTATTGAATTCTAGGCTTAAAGCTCTTTTTACCTCTGTAATTTGAATACATTATTTCATTGTCATCTAACCTCTGTCGTTGGTCTTGAGAAATATGTTAACAGTCCTTTATGGGGAATGTGTCTTTTTGTTTTCTATTTAAGATTGTATGTGTTTGTTATTCTACAATTTCTCTGAATGTATCTAGTCATGGACTTTTTATTCTTACTATTTTGGATTCCCTGTGCTTATTGAATCTATAGATTTATCATCTGCTCAATTCTGGAAGGTCCTCAGCTGTTGTCTCTTAGAATATTGCCTTTCCCCAGTTCTTCTGGTTCCCTCAGGTACTTGTTTGGACATATATCTTTGACTTTATTCTCTTTCTTTCCTATCTCATAATTCCTCCCCTAAGTAGTTATAATGCTTGCCATTCTTTTAAATCCCTTATCAACTTGGAGTACTTACACTCTCTTCCTTTTTCATGATTTCTTTATGAATTACACACTAATTGTTATGTAAGAAGTTTTTTTGCATTATGTTACACTGCCATTTTTTGCTGGAATTGACCTTGCTAGCTGTTTTCCTATACAGGGTTTGGGGGGTTTTTTGTTGGTTTTTTTACATACTCAAAAAATTCTTCATAAATTTTACTTACAATTGATATTTGGATATTATATTTCAGAAGTGCAGGAGAAGACAGTGGTTAATATTTTTGGTCAGCTTTATACTGTAGATAAAAATGAAACCATGTTTTCTTTAAAAATTTATGGTTTTTATTGTTTTTATAGAGTTTTGACTGTTAGTGCTTTTGCTTAGGATCTGTTTTTAAAGGGTCCTGAAATTTCCTGAGCCTCATTTAATATTATCGGGTATAATAAACCCCAAAATGCTCTCGTAAGCATTAGTGCCACTACAGTACAGAGAGTGTGGCATAGTGGTTAAGAGCAGGATCTGTGAAGTCAGGCTGCTTGTAGGGTTCCAGTCTTGTCTCTTCCACTTACTAACAATGTGACTTTGGGAAAGTTACCTCTCTGTGTCTCAGTCTCCCCATCTATATAAAATGACAGTCTCGTAGAGTTGTTATGATGACTGAATAAGATACTGTATGTATTAAGTGGCATATGAGACGCTCTAAAAATATTAGTTATTATTATCACTTTCATTGATTTACAATAGTTTTCTTACTTAATCCCTGCCTTCCCTGTCCCCAGTTAGCCGGAATCCAAATTACATAGATTAGAACTTGAGTCAGATATTTGACTTGGCACTAAAAGATATGTAATTATGAAGATTTGGAGGGTGGGGTTGAGGTATAAAACTAAAAATTCCATCCTGTTATTAAAAATATCCATGCACTTCAGGCTGTTTCAGCTACAGTGTTTTTAATCTGCCACCTTTGCCTAATAGAGCGTTCTTGAGAATAAAAACACTTTGACTAAGAACAAGCAGGAGCTGTCTCCTCTGCCTGAAGATCCTACCGCTGCTAGTAGATTTCATTCCCAGAATGCTGTGACTCCATCTTTCTACGTTCTTTCCTGTGTCAGTCATATTATCAAGTTTTTCGATACGATTTTCTGACAAATTCCTTTTTTTGGGCATTATGTTACACTGCCATTTTTGCTGGAATTGACCTTGCTAGCTGTTTTCCTATACAGGGTTTGGGGGGTTTTTTGTTGGTTTTTTTACATACTCAAAAAATTCTTCATAAATTTTACTTACAATTGATATTTGGATATTATATTTCAGAAGTGCAGGAGAAGACAGTGGTTAATATTTTTGGTCAGCTTTATACTGTAGATAAAAATGAAACCATGTTTTCTTTAAAAATTTATGGTTTTTATTGTTTTTATAGAGTTTTGACTGTTAGTGCTTTTGCTTAGGATCTGTTTTTAAAGGGTCCTGAAATTTCCTGAGCCTCATTTAATATTATCGGGTATAATAAACCCCAAAATGCTCTCGTAAGCATTAGTGCCACTACAGTACAGAGAGTGTGGCATAGTGGTTAAGAGCAGGATCTGTGAAGTCAGGCTGCTTGTAGGGTTCCAGTCTTGTCTCTTCCACTTACTAACAATGTGACTTTGGGAAAGTTACCTCTCTGTGTCTCAGTCTCCCCATCTATATAAAATGACAGTCTCGTAGAGTTGTTATGATGACTGAATAAGATACTGTATGTATTAAGTGGCATATGAGACGCTCTAAAAATATTAGTTATTATTATCACTTTCATTGATTTACAATAGTTTTCTTACTTAATCCCTGCCTTCCCTGTCCCCAGTTAGCCGGAATCCAAATTACATAGATTAGAACTTGAGTCAGATATTTGACTTGGCACTAAAAGATATGTAATTATGAAGATTTGGAGGGTGGGGTTGAGGTATAAAACTAAAAATTCCATCCTGTTATTAAAAATATCCATGCACTTCAGGCTGTTTCAGCTACAGTGTTTTTAATCTGCCACCTTTGCCTAATAGAGCGTTCTTGAGAATAAAAACACTTTGACTAAGAACAAGCAGGAGCTGTCTCCTCTGCCTGAAGATCCTACCGCTGCTAGTAGATTTCATTCCCAGAATGCTGTGACTCCATCTTTCTACGTTCTTTCCTGTGTCAGTCATATTATCAAGTTTTTCGATACGATTTTCTGACGAATTCTTAGCTTTTATCACACTGGCTTGTGATCACTGTGAGAAAGGGCTGGAGAAGAGTAGTGGGAGGTGGCATAGTTACATGACTGAGTGTGATGAAAGGAAGGATTACTCTTAACACAGAGTTAAATCATGTGAAAAATGACCGTTGGAAAAGGGACTCTGATGGGGGTATGCATAAATAACATGAAAGAAATAGAGAGAATTATCCAGTATTTTCCTGTTAAAGCATTATTGAGAAGGATCCCCTGAGCTACAAGGAGCATTTGGCCTATTAAGATTAATCCAGTGAGTCAGTAATTGTTTCTTATGCACCTCCTATGTGCTGGCCAGTGCTCTGTGCTGTGCTAAGTCGCTTTAGTTGTATTCAATTCTTTGTGATCCTATAGGCTGTAGCCCACCAGTCTCTTCTGTCCATGGAGATTCTCCAAGCAAGAATACTGGAATGGGTTGCTGTGCCTTCCTTCACGGAATCTTCCCAACCTAGGAATCAAACTCATGTCTCTTACATCTCCTGTATTAGCAGGAGGGTTCTTTACCACTTGGCCACGAGAATACATTAGTGAACAAAACAGCGAAACTCGAGGAGCTTTTACTCTAATGAGGGAGACAGATATGTAAGACAGATAAATAGGCAGGGAATAAGGGTATATTGGGGTGGTTTGACTTACCTTTTAACAGGATCGCTCTGGCTGCTGTATTGAAGCTAGACTAAAGGAAGGGTAGCAGAGGTGGGAGTAAGGAGGCCAGGAGGATGTGGTCATACTCCAGGTGAGTGATCAGAGTGGCTGAGACCAGCTCAGTGGTGGTGGAGGTGCTTAAGAACAGTTTTCAAAATAGAACAGCAGAATTGCCAATAAATCAAATGTGGGATATAAGAGGAAGGGAGGTGTTGAGAAGAACTCAGTCTTCTGAGTCTGAGTAGCTGAGGAAGGGAATTGTCATTTGCTGATTTGAGGAAGACTGAGAGAAGCAGGTTTGTATAATTTCAATAGGCGTTCTTGAGAATAAAACACTTTGAAGAAAAAGGAGCTGTCTCCTCTGCCTGAAGATCCTACCGCTGCTAGTAGATTTCATTCCCAGAATGCTGTGACTCCATCTTTCGTTCTTTCCTGTGTCAGTCATATTATCAAGTTTTTCGATACGATTTTCTGACGAATTCTTAGCTTTTATCACACTGGCTTGTGATCACTGTGAGAAAGGGCTGGAGAAGAGTAGTGGGAGGTGGCATAGTTACATGACTGAGTGTGATGAAAGGAAGGATTACTCTTAACACAGAGTTAAATCATGTGAAAAATGACCGTTGGAAAAGGGACTCTGATGGGGGTATGCATAAATAACATGAAAGAAATAGAGAGAATTATCCAGTATTTTCCTGTTAAAGCATTATTGAGAAGGATCCCCTGAGCTACAAGGAGCATTTGGCCTATTAAGATTAATCCAGTGAGTCAGTAATTGTTTCTTATGCACCTCCTATGTGCTGGCCAGTGCTCTGTGCTGTGCTAAGTCGCTTTAGTTGTATTCAATTCTTTGTGATCCTATAGGCTGTAGCCCACCAGTCTCTTCTGTCCATGGAGATTCTCCAAGCAAGAATACTGGAATGGGTTGCTGTGCCTTCCTTCACGGAATCTTCCCAACCTAGGAATCAAACTCATGTCTCTTACATCTCCTGTATTAGCAGGAGGGTTCTTTACCACTTGGCCACGAGAATACATTAGTGAACAAAACAGCGAAACTCGAGGAGCTTTTACTCTAATGAGGGAGACAGATATGTAAGACAGATAAATAGGCAGGGAATAAGGGTATATTGGGGTGGTTTGACTTACCTTTTAACAGGATCGCTCTGGCTGCTGTATTGAAGCTAGACTAAAGGAAGGGTAGCAGAGGTGGGAGTAAGGAGGCCAGGAGGATGTGGTCATACTCCAGGTGAGTGATCAGAGTGGCTGAGACCAGCTCAGTGGTGGTGGAGGTGCTTAAGAACAGTTTTCAAAATAGAACAGCAGAATTGCCAATAAATCAAATGTGGGATATAAGAGGAAGGGAGGTGTTGAGAAGAACTCAGTCTTCTGAGTCTGAGTAGCTGAGGAAGGGAATTGTCATTTGCTGATTTGAGGAAGACTGAGAGAAGCAGGTTTGAAAGCAACATCAGGATTTCTGTTTTGAGTGTATTCAATTTGAAATGTCTAATAAACCATCCAGTGGAGGTGTTGAGTAGGCAATTAGGTATGTAAGTCTGAAGCTCAGGCAAGAGACGTAGGCTGGAGATACAAATTCAGGAGTGCTAAATGTATAGATTGTAGTCAATTGGGAGCAAGAAAGAATGTAGACCAACAAGCGAGATGGTTCAAGGACTGCTTCCTGATACATTCCAGTGTCTTGAGGGTTAAGGAGATGAGGAGGAGCCAACAAAAGAGATTAAGAAGGAGCAGCTGGTATATCCAGGAGAGTGGGAGGTCCTGGAAGCTGTGGTGATTCAGGGAAGCAGAGTGAATCAGTTAAGTAGTGCTCATTGGTCAAGTAAGATAGGATCTGAGAATTTACCACTGGGCTTAGCAACATGGGGGTTTTCCCTGATCTTAACATCAGTACAGGTAGTTTTCATGGCATAGATGAGGTAAAAGGTTGATTTGAGCAGGTTTCAAGAAAGAATGAGAAATAAATTAAGGAGAGCAAAATTGGACAAATGAGGGTTTGGTTTTTTTTATAAAGAGGAAAATGGAGGGAAATGGTAACAAGAAAAGGGTTTAGCTTGAAAGAGATACGCCAAGATGAAACATTGCATGGGGAAATTGTGATGATGCAGAGAACAAGGAGGGGGCCGCTGGATGCCCAAATAACTGGAAAAGACCACTTGGCCACGAGAATACATTAGTGAACAAAACAGCGAAACTCGAGGAGCTTTTACTCTAATGAGGGAGACAGATATGTAAGACAGATAAATAGGCAGGGAATAAGGGTATATTGGGGTGGTTTGACTTACCTTTTAACAGGATCGCTCTGGCTGCTGTATTGAAGCTAGACTAAAGGAAGGGTAGCAGAGGTGGGAGTAAGGAGGCCAGGAGGATGTGGTCATACTCCAGGTGAGTGATCAGAGTGGCTGAGACCAGCTCAGTGGTGGTGGAGGTGCTTAAGAACAGTTTTCAAAATAGAACAGCAGAATTGCCAATAAATCAAATGTGGGATATAAGAGGAAGGGAGGTGTTGAGAAGAACTCAGTCTTCTGAGTCTGAGTAGCTGAGGAAGGGAATTGTCATTTGCTGATTTGAGGAAGACTGAGAGAAGCAGGTTTGAAAGCAACATCAGGATTTCTGTTTTGAGTGTATTCAATTTGAAATGTCTAATAAACCATCCAGTGGAGGTGTTGAGTAGGCAATTAGGTATGTAAGTCTGAAGCTCAGGCAAGAGACGTAGGCTGGAGATACAAATTCAGGAGTGCTAAATGTATAGATTGTAGTCAATTGGGAGCAAGAAAGAATGTAGACCAACAAGCGAGATGGTTCAAGGACTGCTTCCTGATACATTCCAGTGTCTTGAGGGTTAAGGAGATGAGGAGGAGCCAACAAAAGAGATTAAGAAGGAGCAGCTGGTATATCCAGGAGAGTGGGAGGTCCTGGAAGCTGTGGTGATTCAGGGAAGCAGAGTGAATCAGTTAAGTAGTGCTCATTGGTCAAGTAAGATAGGATCTGAGAATTTACCACTGGGCTTAGCAACATGGGGGTTTTCCCTGATCTTAACATCAGTACAGGTAGTTTTCATGGCATAGATGAGGTAAAAGGTTGATTTGAGCAGGTTTCAAGAAAGAATGAGAAATAAATTAAGGAGAGCAAAATTGGACAAATGAGGGTTTGGTTTTTTTTATAAAGAGGAAAATGGAGGGAAATGGTAACAAGAAAAGGGTTTAGCTTGAAAGAGATACGCCAAGATGAAACATTGCATGGGGAAATTGTGATGATGCAGAGAACAAGGAGAGCCGCTGGAGCCAGGTTTCTGAATAGAACTGGATGAAATCCACACAAGTGAATGGGTTGACCTCAAACTGAACGTGAATTGCCCTTCGAAAGTACTTAGAACACGATAAACTATTGTATTTAATATCATAATAAGCAGTTGCTTTTTCATATTAAGAAAATATATAATTGGTGATTGTTGCTTGTATTTAATATCATAATAAGCAGTTGCTTTTTCATATTAAGAAAATATATAATTGGTGATTGTTGCTTGGACTATGAAAGCCCCTAATCAGTCTGTGCATCTTTAGGCATTATTTGAGGTCAGTCAGTTACAAAGAATGGTTTTAAGTCATGAAAGGCCTCTTGGCTGAAATCTTTTGGCTCCAGTTCTCATTTCCTATCCCCTTACCACTTCAAAAAGGTATTGATTAACTTACATCTTAAGTTGGCTAAGACTATGAGCTATTTTTAGCAATGCATTCTCAAAGTATATATGATGTAGAGTAACCAGTAATTCAACCAACTTTTGTATATCCTTTGTATACAGTAGCCTTGGGAAATCTCCCTACTGTACATAGAATTGCACTTAAAATGACAAATCCTGTGGTGAACCACCTAGCTCATGACTGACTCTCCTTTACAGCTTAAGATCTGATAAGGTACTCAATAGTTCCTGAGTCTTTATACTTACTGTTGGTAAGTTCTTTCTCATATTAAGCCTAAATTGCTTTTCACGTGATTAATTATTATTTGCTTTCACAGCTCTCAGGCTTTACATGACAATTTTAATTCTTCCTCCATGCTTTTGAAATACCTGTAATATTTCACCTGAGTCTTTTCCTCCCTATTAAACATTGGTGTTCTCTCTGTTGTCTGCTGATGTTTCTGAACCCTTTCAGCACCATCAGCTCTAGCTTTTGTCAGTGTCCTTCCTTAAATACACTGCTCAGAGCTGACCATATGCACTTTGGCACTTTGCTTTATTGTGCTTCCTACATAGTACGGGATGGGTGAGGAGGAGCGGGGTGGTGTTTGTTTTAATAAATTGAAGGTCTGTGGCCATCCTGCATTGTCAGATAGTGGTTAGATTTCTTAGCAAAGATATTTTTTAACTAAGGTATGTACATTGATTTTTTAAACACTTAGGTGACTGACCACACAAGTGAATGGGTTGACCTCAAACTGAACGTGAATTGCCCTTGAAAGTACTTAGAACACGATAAACTATTGTATTTAATATCATAATAAGCATTGCTTTTTCATATTAAGAAAATATATAATTGGTTTGATTTGTTTTGGGGCTTGTATTTAATATCATAATAAGCAGTTGCTTTTTCATATTAAGAAAATATATAATTGGTGATTGTTGCTTGGACTATGAAAGCCCCTAATCAGTCTGTGCATCTTTAGGCATTATTTGAGGTCAGTCAGTTACAAAGAATGGTTTTAAGTCATGAAAGGCCTCTTGGCTGAAATCTTTTGGCTCCAGTTCTCATTTCCTATCCCCTTACCACTTCAAAAAGGTATTGATTAACTTACATCTTAAGTTGGCTAAGACTATGAGCTATTTTTAGCAATGCATTCTCAAAGTATATATGATGTAGAGTAACCAGTAATTCAACCAACTTTTGTATATCCTTTGTATACAGTAGCCTTGGGAAATCTCCCTACTGTACATAGAATTGCACTTAAAATGACAAATCCTGTGGTGAACCACCTAGCTCATGACTGACTCTCCTTTACAGCTTAAGATCTGATAAGGTACTCAATAGTTCCTGAGTCTTTATACTTACTGTTGGTAAGTTCTTTCTCATATTAAGCCTAAATTGCTTTTCACGTGATTAATTATTATTTGCTTTCACAGCTCTCAGGCTTTACATGACAATTTTAATTCTTCCTCCATGCTTTTGAAATACCTGTAATATTTCACCTGAGTCTTTTCCTCCCTATTAAACATTGGTGTTCTCTCTGTTGTCTGCTGATGTTTCTGAACCCTTTCAGCACCATCAGCTCTAGCTTTTGTCAGTGTCCTTCCTTAAATACACTGCTCAGAGCTGACCATATGCACTTTGGCACTTTGCTTTATTGTGCTTCCTACATAGTACGGGATGGGTGAGGAGGAGCGGGGTGGTGTTTGTTTTAATAAATTGAAGGTCTGTGGCCATCCTGCATTGTCAGATAGTGGTTAGATTTCTTAGCAAAGATATTTTTTAACTAAGGTATGTACATTGATTTTTTAAACACTTAGTATATACTATATTGTATAAACATAACTTTCACATATACTGAAAAACTGGAAAATTTGTGTGACTAGCTTTCTTGCAATACTTACTTTATTGCAGTGGTCTGGAATCGAACCACAGTATCTCCGATGTATGCCTGTAATATTTTGTGTGTTGCTTAATACAATCCCATAACCTCGCCTTTTTTCTACATATTATACTTTGATTAATGCAGTTTAATCACATTTGTTTTGTTTATTTTCAGCTGTATCATTCTCATGGAACTCATAAAAGCTTAGAAAAATTCCAGTACCCAAATCTCAACCTGGCTTTTATAGTTTTTTAATATTCATTTCATGTATTTATTTGACTGCATCAGGTTAGTTGTGGCACACAAGATCTTCAGTCTTCATTGCAGCTAGCAAATGCTTAGTTGTGGCCTATAGGGAATCTAGTTCCCTGACCAGGCACTGGGAGTGTGGAGTCTTAGCCACTGGACCACTAGCGAAGTCCAGGTAGTTATTTTTTTGGTTCGAGTACAGGACCTTACTTTATTCCTTCATTTTGTTATATTTGGTCCATCATTTCAAGCTTATCAACACATTTTTAGGCTCTTTCTTTCAATATAGCTATTATGTTTCCCAACTTTCATGTCAGCTCTAAAACTGAGGCACTTCCCTTCATCCAGCTCATTGTTAAGATGGATGAACTGAACAGAGGCAAAGGCAGCCTTAAAACACTCACTAAAATATTGATAGGCCAGATATTTATTGAACACCTTCTGTCCTAGTCACTGGGAAATTAGAAATTAGAAGAGGTCTTGAGGCATCCACAGCCTAGTGAGAAAAGAGAGACACAGAATACAAAACTCTGCAGGGTAATGACCACAATGGAATAAGGCAGAATAATTACTACAAAGGAGAACACTCTGGAATCTTCCAGGCAGAGACTTCCTTCCAGGTGCTTGTTGTCCTTTAGTCCAAAAAAGAACCCATCCACCTGACTGACCTGTCTCTATTCTGCCATCTTGTTCACAGGGATATGGTGCAAGGCCCTGACATAGGCTTGCTGAAATCGGGCCACATTCTATTTACTGCATTTCCTTTTTCTACCAGCCTAGTACCCTGTGCAAAGAAAAAAAAAGTTATTATTAGGCTGACTTTTTGATTACTTATCTGTAATGTATCTTAATTTACCGACATACACAAATGTGTTTTCAGAAGTAGCAGCAGCAGGGCAATGTGCAGTTGAACAGATTACCCAAGGCAGGGGAAAATGGATGCAGATTTACTGTGAGATCTCTGTGGCCATAGTTGAGGCTCTAAACTGGACTTTGTGCTTTCTGATAGCCAATGAAGAAACCTGTAATATTTTGTGTGTTGCTTAATACAATCCCATAACCTCGCCTTTTTTCTACATATTATACTTTGATTAATGCAGTTTAATCACATTTGTTTTGTTTATTTTCAGCTGTATCATTCTCATGGAACTCATAAAAGCTTAGAAAAATTCCAGTACCCAAATCTCAACCTGGCTTTTATAGTTTTTTAATATTCATTTCATGTATTTATTTGACTGCATCAGGTTAGTTGTGGCACACAAGATCTTCAGTCTTCATTGCAGCTAGCAAATGCTTAGTTGTGGCCTATAGGGAATCTAGTTCCCTGACCAGGCACTGGGAGTGTGGAGTCTTAGCCACTGGACCACTAGCGAAGTCCAGGTAGTTATTTTTTTGGTTCGAGTACAGGACCTTACTTTATTCCTTCATTTTGTTATATTTGGTCCATCATTTCAAGCTTATCAACACATTTTAGGCTCTTTCTTTCAATATAGCTATTATGTTTCCCAACTTTCATGTCAGCTCTAAAACTGAGGCACTTCCCTTCATCCAGCTCATTGTTAAGATGGATGAACTGAACAGAGGCAAAGGCAGCCTTAAAACACTCACTAAAATATTGATAGGCCAGATATTTATTGAACACCTTCTGTCCTAGTCACTGGGAAATTAGAAATTAGAAGAGGTCTTGAGGCATCCACAGCCTAGTGAGAAAAGAGAGACACAGAATACAAAACTCTGCAGGGTAATGACCACAATGGAATAAGGCAGAATAATTACTACAAAGGAGAACACTCTGGAATCTTCCAGGCAGAGACTTCCTTCCAGGTGCTTGTTGTCCTTTAGTCCAAAAAAGAACCCATCCACCTGACTGACCTGTCTCTATTCTGCCATCTTGTTCACAGGGATATGGTGCAAGGCCCTGACATAGGCTTGCTGAAATCGGGCCACATTCTATTTACTGCATTTCCTTTTTCTACCAGCCTAGTACCCTGTGCAAAGAAAAAAAAAGTTATTATTAGGCTGACTTTTTGATTACTTATATGTAATGTATCTTAATTTACCGACATACACAAATGTGTTTTCAGAAGTAGCAGCAGCAGGGGCAATGTGCAGTTGAACAGATTACCCAAGGCAGGGGAAAATGGATGCAGATTTACTGTGAGATCTCTGTGGCCATAGTTGAGGCTCTAAACTGGACTTTGTGCTTTCTGATAGCCAATGAAGAAAGGGAAAACCAGGCTGTTAGTTCTCACCGGCTGGGGGAAAATAGTTCCTGTTCTTACAGAGGAGGGAAACTTCTGCTGAACTGACGAGGGCAGTGTGGAGGCTCATCACAGCTTCGCTGAGAGAATATAATGCATTTTGTCCTGAGCCTGTGTTCCTGCTGGCAAAAATGGTTTCGTTAGGACAGTGTTTCCTAAATTTTACTATTGGGTAGGAGAATAATAGAATAATTTTATTATTGTGCTTCTTTGTTTGAATAACAAATTCATGAGAGATAAGAAATCTTTTTTGGAGGGATATTGATTAGCTTTCCCCAAACATGGTTCTCCCTTGGCACCAGTTTGAGAAGTATTGCATTAGATGGTTGCCAATAGCATCCTTCAAAAGAGCAGAACACTGGTTCTTTTGTACCTTAATAATATTTCTTACAAAGCCATACAAAATGAGTCTTTGCTCAGCTACATACAGGAGATTCTGAATTAATCAAGTGTGTTTATTGGTGGACTTCACTTTAAAATAGACTGATACACATTGTGAAACTCCCAGAGGGAGTTCTCTGAAATTTCCATATACCTCTTATGGTGGCATTTCTGTACAGCACGTATACATTAGGGGGGAGGGGGAAGATTTCTCTGGAGGTCCAGTGGTTAGTACTTGTCACTTTAATTTCTGAGGAGCTAAGATCCCACAAAGACATGTGGCATGACCAAGAAGACAGTACTCCATTAATAAGAAATTTGGCTTATTTATTTATCCAGTATTGTCTTTGGATATGTGCAAATTCAAATAAATTACATGTTTTATGATTGTAAATCCATACAGATATCGAAAAATGTGCCTCCTCTCCCCCTAAAATTCTTCTATGTATTCTCCTGTGTTGACAGAGACAACTTGCTTGCAGTCCTTCATATCTGTCCAGTACTGAAATATTATCAGGGTTGACAGATTTGAAGCAGATTTTTATACAACAGTTGAGTGTTTTTCTAACTTTTTGCAACTTTCAAAGGGCTATGGATACCATCATATAAATTACCTTTTTTCTCTGACTTATTCCCTTGGGCTCTCTTCCCAGGCAGGGGTTTACAAAGTCAGCAACTAGCATTTGTCTCCTAGCCTTTGTGTGACAGTGATTTTCTAAGCTTTCTGTCTTCTAAATTCCAGGTCCAAGAGCTTCACGAGGAGGAGGCACAGTGGGTGAACTACGATGAGGACGAGTTGTGTGTGAAGATGCAGCTAGCCGACGGGATCTTTGAGACCTTGATCAGAGACACTATTGATGTTCTGAATCAGATCAGTGAAAAACAAGGGAGAATGCTACTTGTGTGACATCTTGCAAATAAATCGAACACTGAGTGCTAATATGAGTCCTGGGAACTAAATTCATGAGAGATAAGAAATCTTTTGGAGGGATATTGATTAGCTTTCCCAAACATGGTTCTCCCTTGGCACCAGTTTGAGAAGTATTGCATTAGATGGTTGCCAATAGCATCCTTCAAAAGAGCAGAACACTGGTTCTTTTGTACCTTAATAATATTTCTTACAAAGCCATACAAAATGAGTCTTTGCTCAGCTACATACAGGAGATTCTGAATTAATCAAGTGTGTTTATTGGTGGACTTCACTTTAAAATAGACTGATACACATTGTGAAACTCCCAGAGGGAGTTCTCTGAAATTTCCATATACCTCTTATGGTGGCATTTCTGTACAGCACGTATACATTAGGGGGGAGGGGGAGGATTTCTCTGGAGGTCCAGTGGTTAGTACTTGTCACTTTAATTTCTGAGGAGCTAAGATCCCACAAAGACATGTGGCATGACCAAGAAGACAGTACTCCATTAATAAGAAATTTGGCTTATTTATTTATCCAGTATTGTCTTTGGATATGTGCAAATTCAAATAAATTACATGTTTTATGATTGTAAATCCATACAGATATCGAAAAATGTGCCTCCTCTCCCCCTAAAATTCTTCTATGTATTCTCCTGTGTTGACAGAGACAACTTGCTTGCAGTCCTTCATATCTGTCCAGTACTGAAATATTATCAGGGTTGACAGATTTGAAGCAGATTTTTATACAACAGTTGAGTGTTTTTCTAACTTTTTGCAACTTTCAAAGGGCTATGGATACCATCATATAAATTACCTTTTTTCTCTGACTTATTCCCTTGGGCTCTCTTCCCAGGCAGGGGTTTACAAAGTCAGCAACTAGCATTTGTCTCCTAGCCTTTGTGTGACAGTGATTTTCTAAGCTTTCTGTCTTCTAAATTCCAGGTCCAAGAGCTTCACGAGGAGGAGGCACAGTGGGTGAACTACGATGAGGACGAGTTGTGTGTGAAGATGCAGCTAGCCGACGGGATCTTTGAGACCTTGATCAGAGACACTATTGATGTTCTGAATCAGATCAGTGAAAAACAAGGGAGAATGCTACTTGTGTGACATCTTGCAAATAAATCGAACACTGAGTGCTAATATGAGTCCTGGGCCTTTCTGCCTCCTGATACACACCCCATCTCCATCATAGCAAGAGTGCTTCTGGACCTTGAACCTGTTCTTAAAGACTACTGGTTTGGAATTCATGGGACAGTACGATCAAAGGCATTACAGCCTTTGCCTTGTAGAGAGTGTCCACTGGATTAACTGGTGGGTTTTGGTGGGCAGGGTTGCACTCCTGATGTTGACACACAGTATAATCCTACACCTCTTGTTCACATTCCTACTGGGCTCCGACGAGGGCTGAAAACACCAGACTTACCTCTTAGCTTAGACTAGGGTATCACTTCCTTGAGTCTGAAGTCAGACAAAAGAGGTATATAGATGTGCATCATACCGTTTTTGAAAGGTGAGCCTGGTTTATCCCACGAAAGTCAGAAATGGACATTAGAGTCTCTAAACAGTATTAAACCCTGAACTTCTTTCAGATAGGCAAGTTGGATAACGTGTGCCTATTGCCCATGGTGGAGTTCATTTCATTTCTTTGTGAAGATAATTTTCTTGCATTATTGCAACTGAGCAGCACCAAGTGGACTGTCAAGTTAACAGGAATCAATGGTAGCCTTGCTTTCTGAACACCATCTAAAGAATTGTAAACTTTTGCATTACATTCAGTTTTTCTCTGTGGGCATGAAAACAGAGAATTGCCCTCACTGAAGACTGGGCTTAACAGGACTGGTGCAGGGCTGGTTCTTCTACCCCTTGTCGACCCCTGCACTTTTCTTACTTCTTCTGAACCTCTACCAGCTGCTCCCAGAATCACAGATCCTCAGGACCATCTCAGGCATCCAGGCATGGCAGAAGTGGAAATAATTCATTTGGGCCTTCAAACTTTCAGCTCCCATATCTCCCCAAGACGTCAGAGCTGTTACTTGAATGATTTAGGAAGCAGTGTGTGCACCAAAGACAAAAAGATACTATCTATTGTTCGTGTGCTTGTTTTGCGCTAATATAGAACAGTTTGTTAACTTATTTTAAGATAAATTATTAAGTTGAAAAACAAGGGAGAATGCTACTTGTGTGACATCTTGCAAATAAATCGAACACTGAGTGCTAATATGAGTCCTGGGCCTTTCTGCCTCCTGATACACACCCCATCTCCATCATAGCAAGAGTGCTTCTGGACCTTGAACCTGTTCTTAAAGACTACTGGTTTGGAATTCATGGGACAGTACGATCAAAGGCATTACAGCCTTTGCCTTGTAGAGAGTGTCCACTGGATTAACTGGTGGGTTTTGGTGGGCAGGGTTGCACTCCTGATGTTGACACACAGTATAATCCTACACCTCTTGTTCACATTCCTACTGGGCTCCGACGAGGGCTGAAAACACCAGACTTACCTCTTAGCTTAGACTAGGGTATCACTTCCTTGAGTCTGAAGTCAGACAAAAGAGGTATATAGATGTGCATCATACCGTTTTTGAAAGGTGAGCCTGGTTTATCCCACGAAAGTCAGAAATGGACATTAGAGTCTCTAAACAGTATTAAACCCTGAACTTCTTTCAGATAGGCAAGTTGGATAACGTGTGCCTATTGCCCATGGTGGAGTTCATTTCATTTCTTTGTGAAGATAATTTTCTTGCATTATTGCAACTGAGCAGCACCAAGTGGACTGTCAAGTTAACAGGAATCAATGGTAGCCTTGCTTTCTGAACACCATCTAAAGAATTGTAAACTTTTGCATTACATTCAGTTTTTCTCTGTGGGCATGAAAACAGAGAATTGCCCTCACTGAAGACTGGGCTTAACAGGACTGGTGCAGGGCTGGTTCTTCTACCCCTTGTCGACCCCTGCACTTTTCTTACTTCTTCTGAACCTCTACCAGCTGCTCCCAGAATCACAGATCCTCAGGACCATCTCAGGCATCCAGGCATGGCAGAAGTGGAAATAATTCATTTGGGCCTTCAAACTTTCAGCTCCCATATCTCCCCAAGAAGTCAGAGACGCTGTTACTTGAATGATTTAGGAAACGAGTGTGTGCACCAAAGACAAAAAGATACTATCTATTGTTCGTGTGCTTGTTTTGCGCTAATATAGAACAGTTTGTTAACTTATTTTAAGATAAATTATTAAGTTGAAAATGTATGTCCCTCCTCAGAAGTGAAAGATTCTTCTTATAATAGTTCAACTTCCGTCTTGAAGCTTCTATGGTTTGTGGTCTTTGCACAGGAAGCCTATGGTTTTAACAAATCCATACACCTGTCCAAGAAGGCAGTTAAATTCAGTGAAAAGAAGTGAACTTTTCTAACATCACCTGCAGCAGTGGGAATGGGATAAAATGATTTGAAGACGCTGTAAAATTCAGTTCTGCCTCTCTTGCAGCATCACTTCTCACAACTATTACCTGTATCTGAAAAAAAAAAATTATACAGACTCCAGCTGCTACATTAGAGCAGATGTGATGCTCTCCTGGGACCTCAGTACCCTGCCTTCTTGACTGGTTTCTCTTAATCAGTCCTGTCCTTCAAGTTATCTAGAAGAATGTGGATAATCTTAGGCGTGAATGTCAATGCCTTAATATTGAAGGTCCTGATTAGAAGTGCGATAGAAGACATCCACTGGATTCATAGTTAAAATATCCTGGAATGTTACACCTTCAAAATATGTTAGGAAAACCCCAAAGATGGTATAATCTCTTAAGTGTGCACATTCGTTCATTTCTACATCTTTCCTCCAAACTTGCCTTTGCGTCTCAGATGTTTCACTATGCACACTTCCATTCTCTTTGGTTTCATCTTGTCACTATGAGAAACTTATCGAAATGATCATTGGAATATTTGCATTTTGCACAAAGACTGGTATGATAGCTCTTGACAAATAAGGAAAGCACTGAAATGTTGTGACTGGGTCTTGGGAAATGCTCAGATTGATGTTGCCAGCATTTCTTCTAGGCTTTTGATGTTGAGCTCTAGTCTTGTAGCCATAATGAGCAAACTGACTAAGAGAAGCTAGGGTTCCGCGGGGTTATTAACCAGTAGTGTGGAAATTCTATTTTTATGTAGCCAAGGAAAAGTGCAGCCTTTTCTTTTCAGTTGTGTTATTGGAAAGACAGAGCAGCATCATGTCCACCTTGTTTGGCTGTTTGTAGGATTACATTTTCCTTATGAAACTGAACCTTTACAGCTGTGATAAGTTTTTCTAAATGAATATGAAAATAATATGATAGGAATATAGGTTGTTTTTCTACATCCTCATTATTTCTACCTAAATCAATCTTTAATAAAGTTTATCTTTGTATGATTTTGTGATTCCAAAAAAGGAAAAAAAAAAAGATATAAGTCCATGGAATCAGTAACCCGGACTTAAAGTTCCCTGGTAAGAATGCTGCCAAGAATGTGGCCGTAGCTGTCCCAACACACTCCACCTCTCTTTGCTATCTTGAGAATCCTGGGTTCCAGATGAGAGGCAGAAATGGATCAGTCTCACTCTCTGCTAGAAATGATTACCCATAGTTTGGCAGCAAAAAATGAGGGAATCTGTAAGTAGCATTATTGCAACTATTTGGGTACAGTTGAAAAGGAGTTAATTATTAGCATTAGGAATAATAAACATGGATACCCAGCCTCACGTTCCATAGTGGGATCTTATCACCAAGCTCTGCCTCTTAACGAAGAATCTTAAAAACTCCCTCTTTGTAATCTTTGTTCCTTCTCCCCAGACCTCCCTCCTCTTTCACTCTTTCTTCATAATTCCTCTATGAAAAAGATCTTTGCATCAGCAGTAATATCTTTTAGAATAATAGCACTATCAAAATTTAGCAGTAAACCAACCTACAGACTTCAGATTTGTTTCTGAGTCCAAAATAATTTGTGCTATCCAGGGTACTTCACTCTGGGTTAAATAAGTACAGGGTATAGATTCCCTCTTCAGGTCTAAACAGGAATTTTTACTCTAGGGAAAAATGGGAAGAGCTCAAAAGTAGTTAATCAGGAAGGTAATTTGTTTTTCTTTTACATAAAAGAAAGGAAAATTCCTTCTGTGACTACAGGTCTCTGAGAAATTATCTTTCAAAGGAGATTTCATTGCTCATAAGAGTGTCGTGGCCTATTGATAAAAACAATTTTGTTCACTTTCTTGTCTTGAAAAAAGTGGCCTTAGCTTTTTGCAATACTTGAATAAAGTGTGTACTCACAGTGTTAGAGACTCATAACTTTTCTGCAAGAAGTTCAAACTTACATCTTCTTTTACTACCTTAAGAATACTAGTGAATAAAACATTAATTCAAAGAGCAAATGATAGAAACTACAATGATGTTTAATGCAAATTGTAGAAATTTACATTGTTTACAAATCATCTTAAACTGGTTGTGCAGCAATTCAATAAAATATCTTTGTATTATAAAAATGTGAAGAAAAACATGTTAACTGATGTAAAAGAGGTACTGTCGTTTGAATTAACCTATGTTTAATAGCTTTTCCTTCCAAACTTTGCAAAGCCTTCTCGGTAAACACATTGCAAAGCGTTCCCTGGGAGGCCCAGCCTCTCCGTGTGTACTGTACTGTGCAGACATGAAAACAAACCCGTTTACTGTGTATTTGTAAATAGCCTGGTCACCAGGCCGTTTTCAACCAATAGTCACATCCAGTGCACCTTTGCACAGAAGACTGCGGTGTGGTTTGTAAGTAGGACCTGTAAATAACTGGGGTGAGTTCCCATGTACACCTGTGTAAATAAATTTGTTAACTGAAATGTACTTTAAGAGAAGAGAAAAATCTGTAAATAAACTGATTTGTAAATTAATTTTGTGTCGGGCATCCTTTTTTTTCAGCGTTTGAGCCAAGTTCTTTCTTCATAATTCCTCTATGAAAAGATCTTTGCATCAGCAGTAAATTTAGAATAATAGCACTATCAAAATTTAGCAGTAAACCAACCTACAGACTTCAGATTTGTTTCTGAGTCCAAAATAATTTGTGCTATCCAGGGTACTTCACTCTGGGTTAAATAAGTACAGGGTATAGATTCCCTCTTCAGGTCTAAACAGGAATTTTTACTCTAGGGAAAAATGGGAAGAGCTCAAAAGTAGTTAATCAGGAAGGTAATTTGTTTTTCTTTTACATAAAAGAAAGGAAAATTCCTTCTGTGACTACAGGTCTCTGAGAAATTATCTTTCAAAGGAGATTTCATTGCTCATAAGAGTGTCGTGGCCTATTGATAAAAACAATTTTGTTCACTTTCTTGTCTTGAAAAAAGTGGCCTTAGCTTTTTGCAATACTTGAATAAAGTGTGTACTCGCACAGTGTTAGAGACTCATAACTTTTCTGCAAGAAGTTCAAACTTACATCTTCTTTTACTACCTTAAGAATACTAGTGAATAAAACATTAATTCAAAGAGCAAATGATAGAAACTACAATGATGTTTAATGCAAATTGTAGAAATTTACATTGTTTACAAATCATCTTAAACTGGTTGTGCAGCAATTCAATAAAATATCTTTGTATTATAAAAATGTGAAGAAAAACATGTTAACTGATGTAAAAGAGGTACTGTCGTTTGAATTAACCTATGTTTAATAGCTTTTCCTTCCAAACTTTGCAAAGCCTTCTCGGTAAACACATTGCAAAGCGTTCCCTGGGAGGCCCAGCCTCTCCGTGTGTACTGTACTGTGCAGACATGAAAACAAACCCGTTTACTGTGTATTTGTAAATAGCCTGGTCACCAGGCCGTTTTCAGCCAATAGTCACATCCAGTGCACCTTTGCACAGAAGACTGCGGGTGTGGTTTGTAAGTAGGACCTGTAAATAACTGGGGTGAGTTCCCATGTACACCTGTGTAAATAAATTTGTTAACTGAAATGTACTTTAAGAGAAGAGAAAAATCTGTAAATAAACTGATTTGTAAATTAATTTTGTGTCGGGCATCCTTTTTTTTCAGCGTTTGAGCCAAGTTTCAAAAAGCAAATCACCATCATAAACTTCACTTCTGATCACTACCTGAATGGCAGAGCGCTTATGCTTGAGCAGAAAAGGACGGCAGGCTGCATGGAGGAGCTCTTTCCATAAATGCCGCCTCCACATCCATCCGAGCAGCCTCGCTCCTTCAGCAGCCACTGCACCCACCTGCGTGTCTGAGCTCTGTGCCCGGCACAGGGAGATAGCAAGAAGGACTGACATGATCCCTGACCTTGTGTGGAAGAGAGTCATCAAATCATTTCAAAAATAAGGCATGACATATTGTGGGAGTCCTGCACAGGAAGCATATACTGCTTTAAGAAAATATAACACAAGGACCCAACAAAAGAGTGAATCAAGAGTTCCCTGATAGATTATAACGTTGGGTTCTGGGTTGATGGGCTTCTTCCCTGTAATTAACGGCCAATGTTGTTTCTCCCAAGTGACTTGAATTCGGATCACCCTTATAGAAATAACACGTGTGGAAAAGTCACACAGTTAAGTGGACAACAAAGAAGAACGACCGTCTGATGATGCAGTGTGGCTAAAATTTATTTCTAGATACCCAAGCTTGGAGAAGAATGGGGCCAGAGATATGGAAGAACGAAAGAATGGCAGAGATGGAAATGGACGGCGTTCAGGAGTATGAATCATCTCTGGTCCAGCAAGTTAGAAGTCACCCCATCGTCTCACCTGAATTCTCTGGTAGCCTCCTGATGGCTTCCCTGCTACACCTTTAACTCCTACACAGCCATGAACATTCACAAGGAGAAGAAGATCCCATATTGCAGCAAGTTCTAAGAAATGCTTTTGAGGGCCCACTATGTGCCAGATAACGATGGGTGCTGCTAAGCCACAGTAGTAATGACTGCTTGAACCTTGGAATAAAGCCCAATTATTTGTTTTCTTGAATAAAAACATAAAAGGGGTAGGTGGGAGGATGGCAGTTCACACAGCAGAGCAGAGAAGGCGAGACCAACACAGATGAGACCTCCGGGGGTGAGTGCCTGCAGGGGTGAGGGCGGGAGAAGCAAGCCAGTGTTCCACGAAATCCCAGAAAAGCCCAACAAATGGAGGCAGCAGCTGCCACAGAGAAAGGTGTGAAGCGTGGCATCATTGTTTCACTGGGTGGCCAGGCTGTGGAGCCAAAATTAAAAGGCAACTAATAACTACGCAGGGGAAAGACCATGTGTAATCCAAGGTCGCTGAGAACAGGTAACAGCACCCCAAGCTCAACTGGTATCAAGTTTCCTCACAGGAAGGAAAGAACATGCTTAGAACCCAGTTCCTCGCAGTGCTTTGTCCCTTGTGGCCAGCAGGTCCATCCACACCCTGAGGGGACGATGTGACGGCACACACCCCTCGCGGTGTTGCGTGGGAGGACCCTGACACCTCCTGTGGGGTCTGAGATGCAGAAAGCTGGGGGCGTGCCCGAGCTGAGGGCCACGGACGTCGGCGCTGAAGCAGAGCCAGGAGTCCACGCTGAGTCTGAAGCAAAGAAGGCTAGTGAGCCCAGCACAGATCATGAGGACTCAGTCCCTTGGTAAGGAAGGATTCCAGGCCCAGGCCCATTCTTACATGACCATGCAGAAGGCGAGAGGTCGTACATGGCTGCCTTTCTCAACAGTCCACCCCTCCCGCCCTAGCCAACGAAAGTGCACCAACTCTGGGAGGACCATCATTGGCCCCGAACGTGTAAGGCAGAGCTGGGTGATGGGCCCTGAGCCACTGGGTGGATACCGTGTGCTGGCAGAGGTTCCCTGTGACTTTGACACAGCACTTGACCAGAGTCACTAGAAGAACCAGACCCAGGACGAAGATCGGGCCGGCCTCCCTGAATGACGGTGTTCAACTAGGAACTGCCAGAGCTGAGACTCAAACGTGGAGTCTGGGGGCACTGCGTGAGCTGGATGATGACCATCCAGCCTGAGCCAGGCACTTCTGCTTCCCCGTGGGGTGGATACGCCCTCAGCAAGCGGCGCTAGCAGTCATATTCATACAAACGCCACTCCATTCTATAAGCAAAATGGGAGCCATTCAGGTGTGCATCACTTACCTTGGCTAGCGTGGGTTGTGATTCTTGTTGATTCTGAGGAAAGTCCAAGCCAGTGTTCCACGAAATCCCAGAAAAGCCCAACAAATGGAGGCAGCAGCTGCCACAGAGAAAGGTGTGAAGCGTGGCATCATTGTTTCACTGGGTGGCCAGGCTGTGGAGCCAAAATTAAAAGGCAACTAATAACTACGCAGGGGAAAGACCATGTGTAATCCAAGGTCGCTGAGAACAGGTAACAGCACCCCAAGCTCAACTGGTATCAAGTTTCCTCACAGGAAGGAAAGAACATGCTTAGAACCCAGTTCCTCGCAGTGCTTTGTCCCTTGTGGCCAGCAGGTCCATCCACACCCTGAGGGGACGATGTGACGGCACACACCCCTCGCGGTGTTGCGTGGGAGGACCCTGACACCTCCTGTGGGGTCTGAGATGCAGAAAGCTGGGGGCGTGCCCGAGCTGAGGGCCACGGACGTCGGCGCTGAAGCAGAGCCAGGAGTCCACGCTGAGTCTGAAGCAAAGAAGGCTAGTGAGCCCAGCACAGATCATGAGGACTCAGTCCCTTGGTAAGGAAGGATTCCAGGCCCAGGCCCATTCTTACATGACCATGCAGAAGGCGAGAGGTCGTACATGGCTGCCTTTCTCAACAGTCCACCCCTCCCGCCCTAGCCAACGAAAGTGCACCAACTCTGGGAGGACCATCATTGGCCCCGAACGTGTAAGGCAGAGCTGGGTGATGGGCCCTGAGCCACTGGGTGGATACCGTGTGCTGGCAGAGGTTCCCTGTGACTTTGACACAGCACTTGACCAGAGTCACTAGAAGAACCAGACCCAGGACGAAGATCGGGCCGGCCTCCCTGAATGACGGTGTTCAACTAGGAACTGCCAGAGCTGAGACTCAAACGTGGAGTCTGGGGGCACTGCGTGAGCTGGATGATGACCATCCAGCCTGAGCCAGGCACTTCTGCTTCCCCGTGGGGTGGATACGCCCTCAGCAAGCGGCGCTAGCAGTCATATTCATACAAACGCCACTCCATTCTATAAGCAAAATGGGAGCCATTCAGGTGTGCATCACTTACCTTGGCTAGCGTGGGTTGTGATTCTTGTTGATTCTGAGGAAAGTCCAAGTCACTGTGTTCTGACCAAGGTATTAAAATGGGAGTGTGGGACAAGAAGGGCCTTGTTCTGGGTCGAGAAGTCAGCATTGTTTGAGTTGGCCTCCTCTACTGTCGGCTGTGCTGATGCTTATCAGAGCCACATGCAAGCACCACAGAGGCTTCTTTGAAGTAAGAAGACAGGTTCAAATTCCCACCTCACTCCCACTCCAGGAAACTCCCAAAGCC
Organism: Tragulus kanchil; assembly: GCA_022376925.1. Classification (NCBI taxonomy): domain Eukaryota; kingdom Metazoa; phylum Chordata; class Mammalia; order Artiodactyla; family Tragulidae; genus Tragulus; species Tragulus kanchil. Next base: position 23,827,058 of record JAIOJX010000024.1, on the reverse strand, counting down.
AAAGTCGCTCTCATTGGCTACTTCTGTGGGATCCACCAACCCTGTGGCCTGACAAACCTTTCACCCCAATCATTCAGCCTGGGGAGGGCAGTTACTCTGAATGCACTTTACCTACTCTGTGACAGCATCTGTTGAGTCAGAGGTCCCAGCACAACCCGGGGAGCCTAGTGCCCCATGTTCTGTGTAGGATCGCCAGGAGGGAGGCACTTGAGGGTAGCATTGTCCCCACATTTGAATCAGGAGGCCTACTGGTGATCCCACTGTGACCCTGATCATGTCACCCCCAGGAAGTGTGTTCCAGCAGTAGAAGAATGGTTGGGCATCCGGGTGCTGGGATTTGGCAGGTACAGGCTAATCAGGCAGCTGCCTGGTCCCCCACCTACTCCAAGTTCAGTGTTGCCCATTGTGTATTGGAGTGCAGTGCTTAGTGTTCAAACGGCTTTTCTTAAGTGGAGTTTTTTGATGGCTTTGTTGTAGTTGTTGTGGCCTGAATGGAAAGATCCAGTCAAGCTTATTCAGAACCTCCAACCCCAGCAAGAAGACTGAAGGACCCTCCTCTGGAAAAAAAGAATAGCCTTGGAGGAAAGACCTGTAGGTACTGACATTTGGAGATGCCTCTGGAGAAAAGGTTAGATTGGCACTTGATCTCCTTCCAGTAAAGTCAACCCGTCAAAAAGCCCCACCCACGCATACTGGGTTACTCATCATGTTTTTAGCACATCATCCATGTGTGAACAAAAGCCAGCCAGATACTTGGGGGAAGCCTCCTATGTGAAACATACGTGCATGCTGAGTTGCTTCAGTCACGTCTGACTCTTGGCGACACCATGGTTGGTCCACCAGGCTCCTCTGTCCATGGGACTCTCCAAGCAAGAAGACGAGAGTGGGTTGCCATTTCCTCCTCCAGGCGATCTTCCTGACCCAGGGATCAAACCCACGTCTTTTATATCTGCATTGGCAGGCAGGTTCTTTACCACTAGTGCCACCTGGGAAACCCTCTGTGTGAAACAGGCCAAACCAAAAAGGGAGAAAAAAAAGGAATTCTGATGAAACAACAGTGTATGGCAAAAAATACAAACTGTAATTAAAATTAAAATCCTGAGATAGCAGAAGCAATGTTGCACCCATAAAATAGGAATGAGATGTTCTAAGAGTAGAGTCAAACAAGATACAGCTCTTGAAAATTAAAAGAATAGTAACCATAATTTTAAATTCAATAGAAAGCCAGAGGATAAAGTTGACAAAATAGTTGTAGAAAATAAAAGGGTTGATAAAAATAGGAAACATAAAATCAGAGAACCAGTCCAAGAAATCCAATGCCTAATTAACTGGATATCTAATAAGAACAGAGAAAACAAGAGGAAATGACACTCAAAAAAATATTCTGGAAATTAAATATCTGAGTTTCCAGTTGGAGCTGGTGCAGTGGGTGCCCAGCACAATAAATAGACCTCCGTCCCCAGGAAGCTGTGTCATTGTGAACTATCAGGACTCTGTAGGAAAATAAACCATTCTAAAAGTTTCTGCAGAGAAAAATAAAATACTGTGGGTTAAGGATTAGGGATAAAAATATCATCACTCTCCTGAGAAGAAACATTGGAGGCCTTGAGAACATACAGCAGAATTTTCAAAAACTAAATGGAGATTGTTTTCATCCAAAAATCTCCACTTGGCCAAACAATGGATCAAGTGTTAAGACAGAATAGGGACACTTTCAGAAATGTCTTTCCTTTCAGGCATCCTTTGTCATAAAGCATGAAAGGTAGAGACTTGGAATCCTGAAACAAGAGTTCCATTTCAGGAAGACTTGGGTCCTGACTTGGAAAGAGCATTCCTGAACAAGGGTTACTCATCATGTTTTTAGCACATCATCCATGTTGAACAAAAGCCAGCCAGATACTTGGGGAAGCCTCCTATGTCACGTCAGGGATTTTTCTTGGCGACACCATGGTTGGTCCACCAGGCTCCTCTGTCCATGGGACTCTCCAAGCAAGAAGACGAGAGTGGGTTGCCATTTCCTCCTCCAGGCGATCTTCCTGACCCAGGGATCAAACCCACGTCTTTTATATCTGCATTGGCAGGCAGGTTCTTTACCACTAGTGCCACCTGGGAAACCCTCTGTGTGAAACAGGCCAAACCAAAAAGGGAGAAAAAAAAGGAATTCTGATGAAACAACAGTGTATGGCAAAAAATACAAACTGTAATTAAAATTAAAATCCTGAGATAGCAGAAGCAATGTTGCACCCATAAAATAGGAATGAGATGTTCTAAGAGTAGAGTCAAACAAGATACAGCTCTTGAAAATTAAAAGAATAGTAACCATAATTTTAAATTCAATAGAAAGCCAGAGGATAAAGTTGACAAAATAGTTGTAGAAAATAAAAGGGTTGATAAAAATAGGAAACATAAAATCAGAGAACCAGTCCAAGAAATCCAATGCCTAATTAACTGGATATCTAATAAGAACAGAGAAAACAAGAGGAAATGACACTCAAAAAAATATTCTGGAAATTAAATATCTGAGTTTCCAGTTGGAGCTGGTGCAGTGGGTGCCCAGCACAATAAATAGACCTCCGTCCCCAGGAAGCTGTGTCATTGTGAACTATCAGGACTCTGTAGGAAAATAAACCATTCTAAAAGTTTCTGCAGAGAAAAATAAAATACTGTGGGTTAAGGATTAGGGATAAAAATATCATCACTCTCCTGAGAAGAAACATTGGAGGCCTTGAGAACATACAGCAGAATTTTCAAAAACTAAATGGAGATTGTTTTCATCCAAAAATCTCCACTTGGCCAAACAATGGATCAAGTGTTAAGACAGAATAGGGACACTTTCAGAAATGTCTTTCCTTTCAGGCATCCTTTGTCATAAAGCATGAAAGGTAGAGACTTGGAATCCTGAAACAAGAGTTCCATTTCAGGAAGACTGTGAGGGAAAATCCCAAGATGACTTGGAAAGAGCATTTCCAGGATGATGACTGTCTTGCACACCTAAGGCACCATCAGTCCAGACTGGAGCAGAGGGACAGAGAGCTTGAGAAGGAAGTTCTCGTGTGGGAAGGAAGGCAGAAAAGACAGCAGTAAATAACCTGATGTTTTAACCATGTGAAAATGCTGAGTGGTAGGCAGTTGGAAGATGAGAAAAGGCTTAGTAATATGTTCAAAGAATGAGTAATGAAAAAATGAGGAAAAAGTGTTGTACAAATAGGAAACAATCGTGACATACTTCTTGGCTCAGCTATGAACAATGTTTATAATTAAAATAATGTAAAACTTGAATATTATGATATTATATTGAGCAGATGGGGAAGGTAAGGGTGGTATCAGAGAGTTCAATATGCATCTACTATACTAGCAAGTCTGATGGTTAATTTCATGTGTCAGTTTGGTGAGGCCACAGTACCCAGATATTTGATCAAACATCAGTCTAGATGTCTCTCTGCGTTAGATGAGATTACCATTTAAACCAGTAGATTTTTCTTTTAATTTTGGCCTCTTTTAATGTTTGTTTTTCTTTGCGTATTTTCATACATCTTTATTCTTTGGCTTCTGTGGGCCTCCCATCACAGTGGCCTCTCATTGCAGGGCAACGGTTCTGAGCACACGAGAGCGCTGGCTCATAATTGGACACACTGGTCCAGTCTTTCCACGGCATGTGGGATCTTCCCGGGCCAGGAATTAAGCCAGTGCCCCTTGCACTTCAAGGTGGACTCTCTACCCACTGGACCACCAGGTAAGCCCTAAATCAGTAGATTTTTGAATAAAGCTTATTATTCTTCATAATGTGGTGGGCCTTGTCCAACCAGGTGAAGCATTTAAGAGGAAGGGGAAAAGAGACCAAAGTCTCTTGAGGAAAAGGGAAATCTGACCCAGATAGCCTTTGACCTCAAGTTTCAACATCAGCTCTTACCCAAGCCTGCTGGCCTGCTTTGTACCTGTCAATTCCTACAGTTACACGAGCAAATTCCTCTCTCTCTCTCTCTCTGTCTCTCCACACACACATTCCATTGGTTCTGTTTCTCTAGAGAGCCCTGAGGAATACAGTCATTCAATAGATAAAATAATAAGAGCACCAAGATAAAGATGAGAGCAAAGATCTGAAGTGAAATGATAACAGTGGGTGTTTCTGGATAATGGGAAGGAGAGAAACGAGACTGCAGATGCCTCTGTGTGTCTGTTTACTGAAAAAATAGAAAAAAAGAAAAAAAACTGCCGTGTACAAGTATCACCTTTTGGGGGGCTGCACCAGAATTTGTTGTGGCATGTGGGACCTAGTTCCCCAACCAGGGATGGAACCCAGCCCCCCTGTACTGGGATCGTTGAATCTTAACCACTGAACCACCAGGGAAGTCCCGACAAGTATCACCTTGATAATAAAAACTAATAAAAACTAATAAAAACTAATACTCCCTCTTCCCCAAAATAAAGCCACACCAAAAAAGGGCATATTCAGCTTCTTTTCATTTACTTCTCTAATCACATTTATGTGGCATTAGACTCCCTTTCCTCTTATAGCTTCAAACTCTTCCAATACTACTGTTTGCAAAAGTTAAATTTTGGTTGCTGCTTTTCAATGTAAATATTTCTCATTTCAACTAAGAAATTGACTCAAGGTAATTTAAAAATGTTGATGTGTAATTGAAATGGTGCATTTAACACAATGAAAGTATTTTAGTACTTTTGCATATTAAAAAAGATTAAAGATGCATGCTCAATTGTAGGGAAGTGAATTGTCCTGTTATGTCACTGACTAGTGGCCTCAATGTGTTACCCTGAGCAGAACCACATTCAGGAGGCCCAAATTTCCTTTGGCTCTATAAATCTATTACTTTTTAAAATTTATTTTGTTTTCATGATACTGCCATCTTCTGTTAAGTGCATATCAAATTTTTGTATGTTTTCATTGGAATAAGAATATCATTTAAAAATACATTTTATGCAATTGGTCTTAAGAATGTACATCAGGAAACCCCAAACCACTCTTTTAGCTCCAAACACATTCCAGGATTCTGAGTTTCCACAATACAGAGGCATGTGTGATGACCCATTTTAAGCATAGCCAAAATATTTTGAAAAATAATAATCATCTAAATAACTTCCCTAACTGGTCTGTCAGTGTTATTACTGCTGTTTTGATAAAATAATAAGAGCACCAAGATAAAGATGAGAGCAAAGATCTGAAGTGAAATGATAACAGTGGGTGTTTCTGGATAATGGGAAGGAGAAACGAGACTGCAGATGCCTCTGTGTGTCTGTTTACTGAAAAAATAGAAAAAAAGAAAAAAAACTGCCGTGTACAAGTATCACCTTTTGGGGGGCTGCACCAGAATTTGTTGTGGCATGTGGGACCTAGTTCCCCAACCAGGGATGGAACCCAGCCCCCCTGTACTGGGATCGTTGAATCTTAACCACTGAACCACCAGGGAAGTCCCGACAAGTATCACCTTGATAATAAAAACTAATAAAAACTAATAAAAACTAATACTCCCTCTTCCCCAAAATAAAGCCACACCAAAAAAGGGCATATTCAGCTTCTTTTCATTTACTTCTCTAATCACATTTATGTGGCATTAGACTCCCTTTCCTCTTATAGCTTCAAACTCTTCCAATACTACTGTTTGCAAAAGTTAAATTTTGGTTGCTGCTTTTCAATGTAAATATTTCTCATTTCAACTAAGAAATTGACTCAAGGTAATTTAAAAATGTTGATGTGTAATTGAAATGGTGCATTTAACACAATGAAAGTATTTTAGTACTTTTGCATATTAAAAAAGATTAAAGATGCATGCTCAATTGTAGGGAAGTGAATTGTCCTGTTATGTCACTGACTAGTGGCCTCAATGTGTTACCCTGAGCAGAACCACATTCAGGAGGCCCAAATTTCCTTTGGCTCTATAAATCTATTACTTTTTAAAATTTATTTTGTTTTCATGATACTGCCATCTTCTGTTAAGTGCATATCAAATTTTTGTATGTTTTCATTGGAATAAGAATATCATTTAAAAATACATTTTATGCAATTGGTCTTAAGAATGTACATCAGGAAACCCCAAACCACTCTTTTAGCTCCAAACACATTCCAGGATTCTGAGTTTCCACAATACAGAGGCATGTGTGATGACCCATTTTAAGCATAGCCAAAATATTTTGAAAAATAATAATCATCTAAATAACTTCCCTAACTGGTCTGTCAGTGTTATTACTGCTGTTTTGATAAAATTGATTTAAACAATTAGATGAACTAAGTGGAATTTAAAATCTTCAAATTTCTACTGTGAGTCTCAAGGTTGAGTTTCTTCAGTTGGAGAAAAGGGGTAGAAAAGGCATTTATTCAAGAATTCCTTGGTCTATTGACCATTCTTGCTTCCAGTCTTTGAAACCAGTATCTTGTTAAGTCTACTAACTTGACAGAACAATTGCTCAAAATGTACATAACACGAGAATTTGAAGATGTTTTCATCCTTTTGGGAGACCCAGAATAGAAGCCAGGAGAATCTGTGAGTTTCTGGTGAAGAAGATGAACCATTTACAAGTTTTGCTCTTCAATGAAGGGCCAGTGATTGGAAACAAGACCATTTTGATTTCTACATCTTTGCTTATAAAAAGAATTAAGGATCTCATTGTGTGAAATAATTAATATGCAAAATAAATTTTACTGAGAACTATCACAGCTAAAGGACATTTGACTGCAACGAACAGAGTGCTTGGCTAAAAGCAGATCAACAACAGGAGTTTGGGCTTCTCATACAACTAGGAATCTAGAGGAAAACAATGCCAGGGTCAGTCAGTGACTGTGCAACGTCAGAACTTTTGTGTTAACTTCATTCTCTTTGGTCTCTTGTTCATCATGGCCAGGTGACCAGAGCAGCTCCGGTACCTTGTTCTCACGCATCATCCAAAGAAAGAAGGGAGGGAAGGGATTCTATCTAGCTCATTCTCTTTTAAACAGAGACTGAAATTATTCCCAGAGATTACAAGAGAAAATTCATTTAAAATGACATTAGAGAATGAATATGTATTTACTAAAGCCTAGAGAGCAAGGCCTTTGTAATTTTTCCTACCCTAATTCCCATTTCCTCTCATTTCTCATTATTGTGGTTTTTATTATTATTGTTTTCTCTGCTATCGTAATTTGTTGTTAAATGTTTTGGCGAGAAAAAAAAAGAATTGAGAAGTTATTCATCTAAACCAAAAGAAATATGTGTTTATGTTAGCAAAAGAAGTTCAAAAATTTTTTAAATTTATTTTACTGAAGTGTAGTTGATTTACAGTGTTGTGTTATTGTCTGGCGTACAGCAAAGTGATTCATATATATATATATATATATTCTTTTTTCACATTGTTTTCCACTCTACATTATTATAAGATATTGAATACAATTCCCTGTGTTTGTTGTTTATCTATTTTATAAATAGTAGCTTGTATCTGCTAATCCCAAACTCCTAATTCATCCCTCCTTCCTTTCAAAGTTCAAATTTTTTAACTTAAAAAATATTTTTCAAGTATTCCCATAAGTCCCAGCAAACTTCCCCTTATGTGTCACTGGCACAAGGTCTTCCTCGAATTGTAAGACTCAGAGAGCAAGTATCCAGAATCTTCAGCTTCTGAGGGCAGGTCCCACAAGGAAGGAAGAAGAACAGGGATGTGATTGTCTATTTCACACCCAGCAGCGTCCGCAAATGCATGATCCAAAGCTGCTGACTTTCTTGGCAAAGTTATGAGTTTGTGACTTAATAAAGGTGTAGCTGCGTAGCTCTTGTTGACCCGCCAGGTCATGCCAACAGCCTTCCGTGTGCTCTCTTACGGCAGAAGGGCCTCGAGCACTCAGCTTCTCATCTCTTCACTCTTGGAAACGACCACATGCCAAATAGCCACACAATTTAAAGCAACTTCTCCACTTTTAACACACTTGAGAGAAAACCATTGTTCTTGATCTCATTCATTAGCCGGAAGGTCTTCAAATTTCACTTGCATAATTTATGCTCAAGGTGTGGAGGCAAAACACATGCATGTTAATAAGTAAAGGAAACCATTAGGTAACAGCCACCTAGGGGTATGTTCATCCATCCGTTCATTCAGCCCATGTGTCCACTCTTTTCTGGCTCTGCTCTGTGCACTGTGTTGAAAGTGTCAGTTACTCAGTCGTGTCTGGCTCTTTGCAGCTCCGTGGCCTGTAGCCTACTCTGTCCATGGGATTTCCTAGGTAAGAATACTGGAGTGGGTAGCCATTCCTTTCTCCAGGGGAATCTTCCTGACCCAGGGATCAAACCTAGGTCTCCGGCATTGCAGCCACAATCTTCCCCATCTGAGTCACTGCAGAAGCCCTTTCTATGCACTGTGGATCCCAACAGAAAAATAAGAAATCTACGTCCCTATTCTAACTGCTCACATTCTGGCAGGAGGAGACAGACAATAAAACAAGCAATGTCTGGAGGCTTCCTTGGCGGTCCAGTGATTAAGACTTACCACTTCCACTGCAGGGGACTGTGGGTTCTCTCCTTGGTCAGGAAATGAAGATCCTGCATACCAGGGCAGCATGACCAAACAACAACAAAAACCCAAAAAGTGTAATGAGGGGAGTGGTAAGATCTGTGAAGACTCAAGAACAGGTGAAGAAGTAAGAGATGGGGCAAGGTAGGAAGTGCTCCGTACACAAAGGTCAGGGAAGGCCTTTCTGAGACACTAACAGAGCTGAGACCTGGTTGGTCAGATCTGAGGGAAGAGCATTCCAGGCAGAGGGAACAGCTAGTGCGAAGGCTGTCAGGGGTGCGTGAGGCACAGAGAACAGGCAGGAGAAGCTGCAGCCCTGTGAGCAGGGGAGGGTGGTAGAGGCCAAGCCCGGGCCGCACAGGCCATGGTGTGGGGCTGGGACTTATTCCTCCAGCAGGTCACTGGGAGAGCTGTAACTAGGGGTGTGATGTGATCAAGTCTGTACTTCCCAAAGCACCCCCTGGCTGCTGAGCAATGAATGAAGAAGCTATTGCAGGAGAAGATGGTGACAGAGACCAGAGAGTGAGCTGTGAAGGGAGACCTGGAGAGAGAGGGAGAGCCTTTCAGAAGGAAGGCCCTGGACTGCTGCTGACGGAACGGGGTCCTGGTGGAAAGAGAGGCTTTGGCCTGATGTCAACGGCGTGCCTTTGACGGAGACGCGGAAGGCCGGGTGAGGATGCTCTTGTCAATTAGGTTATTCAGAGGTGGAGAGGACAACTGTGGCCTGTGGTCTCAAAAAGAGAGCTGTCAGGAGGGAGTGAGTCCTCAGCTTTGGGCCTGACAAAGAGAGGTCTAAGAGGGAGCTTCGTCCTCTTAGCCAGTCAGAGGGAAAATGTGAGCACAGACAGGTGGGCCATTTTATGGGGACAGGGTTCACCTGCGGAGGCTGGGGCAGGGCAGATGTGACCAGACACATGATGGCTATGTGCAGCTTCATTTAGCGCAGAATTCCACGTAGCCGTTCATCAGCAACCACAGGGGGGCAACTGTCCCGGCAGTTATGAACGTCAGGGTCCACCAGCCCCTGCTGAGAGGCCTCGCAGAGGGGCATTAAACACTTGGGGTCGTTTCATCACGACCAGGGGGCTATTCCCCAACCTGAGACATAGAAACAGGGAGGTATCCGCTCTCCCAAAGACGTGCAGACACTCTGGAAAAGTCTCATAAATTGAGGAATAAATCAGAGTGCTTCCCTACTGATTGACAACGGAGAGTATAACTTTCCAAAGAGCCTAACACCTGTACCTTCTCTTCCCCATGGCCATGCCCCTGCCCCTCCCTGGTCTCAGAAGTTGCATTGTTAATTAGCAGTATGTTTGGTGAGTGTGGAAAGAGGCCAAAGGCTGGAGGGACATCGCACCCCGCATACAGGTCCCGGAACCCTCTCATGCCTGGACTGCTTCTCTCTTTGCTCACTTTCTCTCTCCTGGACAGCGCTGCCCCTCATGACCGCCACGCTGGCAGACTCTCCAACAAAGGCCATGACAATCCACAGGATGGTTCAGTGAGCACTAGCTGCCCAGGTGCCAGCGTTTTGCAAACATCGTTGGACTGGGTCCTCCCAATCCTTATGAGGTAAGCTCCATTTTACAAGTGAAGCAACCGAGGTTTAAAATTGAAGGACCTTTCCCTGGAATACAGAGTTTATAAGTGACACAACCTAGACTCATCTGCGTTTGTCTGACTCCCAAAGCCCAGTCTTCTTACTGTATTGATTTTGGGTTATTGTCCCTTCTATTGAAGTATCTTCCTGAGAGCTTAGGAGGGGTTCCATCTCCTCAGACCCCGGGTCCCCACATCCTAGATAAGCCCCCAAGAACTGTCCATAGCAAAGTTAAAATCTCTGAATACCTCCCCATTTGTTCAGAATAGAAACAAACCCCTCAGCACAGGCTGCAGGATCCCCCACTGCCCGGGCTCATGACCTCGTCACACACCTGCACTCAGGGCAGCATTAGGATCACCTGGAGGTCACAAATGTGTAACGCAGGGGCACAATTTCCTGCCCCCTTGGATGGTTATGTACATTAATTCACTTAATCGGCAAATCACCCTATAAAGCAGGTGCTATTAGCAGGCTCATTTAATAGATACTATGATGGGGGCATAGGGCAAGCAATTAACTTCAGGGTCCACCAGCCCCTGCTGAGAGGCCTCGCAGAGGGGCATTAAACACTTGGGGTCGTTTCATCACGACCAGGGGGCTATTCCCCAACCTGAGACATAGAAACAGGGAGGTATCCGCTCTCCCAAAGACGTGCAGACACTCTGGAAAAGTCTCATAAATTGAGGAATAAATCAGAGTGCTTCCCTACTGATTGACAACGGAGAGTATAACTTTCCAAAGAGCCTAACACCTGTACCTTCTCTTCCCCATGGCCATGCCCCTGCCCCTCCCTGGTCTCAGAAGTTGCATTGTTAATTAGCAGTATGTTTGGTGAGTGTGGAAAGAGGCCAAAGGCTGGAGGGACATCGCACCCCGCATACAGGTCCCGGAACCCTCTCATGCCTGGACTGCTTCTCTCTTTGCTCACTTTCTCTCTCCTGGACAGCGCTGCCCCTCATGACCGCCACGCTGGCAGACTCTCCAACAAAGGCCATGACAATCCACAGGATGGTTCAGTGAGCACTAGCTGCCCAGGTGCCAGCGTTTTGCAAACATCGTTGGACTGGGTCCTCCCAATCCTTATGAGGTAAGCTCCATTTTACAAGTGAAGCAACCGAGGTTTAAAATTGAAGGACCTTTCCCTGGAATACAGAGTTTATAAGTGACACAACCTAGACTCATCTGCGTTTGTCTGACTCCCAAAGCCCAGTCTTCTTACTGTATTGATTTTGGGTTATTGTCCCTTCTATTGAAGTATCTTCCTGAGAGCTTAGGAGGGGTTCCATCTCCTCAGACCCCGGGTCCCCACATCCTAGATAAGCCCCCAAGAACTGTCCATAGCAAAGTTAAAATCTCTGAATACCTCCCCATTTGTTCAGAATAGAAACAAACCCCTCAGCACAGGCTGCAGGATCCCCCACTGCCCGGGCTCATGACCTCGTCACACACCTGCACTCAGGGCAGCATTAGGATCACCTGGAGGTCACAAATGTGTAACGCAGGGGCACAATTTCCTGCCCCCTTGGATGGTTATGTACATTAATTCACTTAATCGGCAAATCACCCTATAAAGCAGGTGCTATTAGCAGGCTCATTTAATAGATACTATGATGGGGGCATAGGGAAAGCAATTAACTTGCCCAATAAGACTCAGCTAGCAAGCGATAGAGCCAAATTTGAATCTAAATAATCAGATCAAACACCATATATTACATCTGTCCACAAATGCCTTCTAGTGTTAGGGCTCAGGTCCTGAATGTGGGTGGTTGATTTCTTCTGAAAACAGGCTAGTAGACAAGCTACTGAGGCCTGACTTCCATGGTTGTGCAGAGAAGAGGGAAAACCTCTTGCGTCCACAGCCAGCACTTTGACCAGATGCCTCAGGGAGTCGCTCAGCCTGGGTTAGGACCATAGAGGTTCGATTCCTATCTGTGAACACAGACCCTATATCTGTACAGACAAGACAAAGGAAGGAATGTCAGCTTCAGCCTTCTGTTCTTTTAGAAACCTCTGGTTCTCCCCACCCCACTCTCAGGAACATCTTGCCTAAGATGGTTTTCATCATGAGAGAGGTAATCTTCATTTCTCAATAAGAGCATTAAACTCTTGTCAAATGTAGGTCTATATTTAGCCACTAAAAGTTACCTAACCTAAAACAACATGCATGGCTTGGTCTGTGTGTGGGTCTGAGGGCGTGGTGCAATCACTTCAGCGAAGGGGAAGCCGCAGATTGGCACAACTCACAGGTGGAAGTATGGAATTCCGAAGGCGGAAGCCAGATGGCCCCCATCCAGGACTGTAAGACTCCCGACAGCCCACAGAATCCACTCGGCACAGCACAGGACAAGTCCCATTGGCACCCCGCCATGCCTGCTGTGCCTGGGCCCAGGACATGCCATGAGGGGCCACACCACTCTTCACGTTGGTTCCTCCAACTCTGGGCTGTGAGGTTGGCTTTGGGGAACCACGTGGTATTGAGAACCATGGGGTATTGTCCCTGGACCTCGGAGCAGCATGGCTGAATTACTTAGACTGTCCCACATAATCCTTGAAGACAGAACCCAAAGAGCCCAGGAGTTGACATAATTTGCCCGACTGGTGGAGCTGGGATTTGTCCCCAAGGCATAGGCAGCATCAGGACATGAGCCAAGCCCTCCTCCCCAGGGGTTACCCATGACAGGGTGTCCCAGGGTCTGCTGGACACAGGGACCACTATTTGAGCTCCCAGGGGAGGGACAATGGGAGGCCAGGACAGCCACCATGCAGAGCCTTCCCTGGGATTAGAGGGCCCCCACCCAGAGCACAAAGGCACGGCCAGAGCAAGAGGGATTCGTGCCCCACTGAGACAGGTGGCCTGGGTCCACTCAGACCCACACCCCAACATCGATGGGGCTACAGGAGGAGAGATGGAAGCCAAAGGTCATATGTCTACATGTTTAAACTAGTTAAATGTTATCAATCGAGCTAACACGCTGTTAAGTGAAACACATTCTCTCCTCTGACTTTGACAGATAAGGCTCCATGATGATCTGGGGGGCCAGGTTTGAATGTAGAGCTCTTAGGCTCTGCAGAGCTCTGTGTCTGACCGAGGAGGTGTGTGGAAAGTGGGCCCCAGCCCGAGGCCCACCCTTCCTCTTCTTGGGCCTGCTCTGTCCTACCTCGTAAGGGGTTTTGCCACACGTGTGTGGACACTGGCCTGCATAGTCAAGCTCTGCCCATAGTTTTTGCAAAAAGCTGTTACTTGGCTACCGTTTGGGCCCACTCAAGAGCATAGCCAAACTTCAAGATGAACCCTGGGGAGAGGCCCTGGAAGCAAACTCGTGGTCATTTGGAGTGGGAATTCCAGAGTCTCAGGTGCCCCAGCATGGTCTAGAAGCAGAGGGCTGCTTTCTCCTTGACCCTGTGGATTCTCTGCCCTGTGGGGAGAGACCTCTATGCAGCAGAGCCGCCTAAGCAATGAGGCCCAGGGCAGAAGCACCTTGGTCTGGGCCTAAGGAGGTTGTCATTGCCACTTCCTTATTGTGGAACTTCGAATACACTAATTAAATCTCTCTGTTCCTTGTTTTCTACACTTGTGAAAAAAAAAAATCATTGTAATAAGGAATAGCTGAAGAAGAAGTGAACTTCCTGAATTTGGGTAAAGTGCTTAAAACAATGCCTGGCAAACAGCAGGGTTATGCAAGTGCCATCAATTTAGTGTAATTATTATTTGGACTTAGTCAAGCATCCTCAAAGTTGTTCACAGGTTGAGTGCTTCCCATAAAACTTATTTCTTAACTGGTGATGGGCAGGAATTCTTCCTGGAGACCTGGAGACTTCCGAGAGCTGGGCACTCCAGAAGCCTGACCTGTCCTCAGGCCAGAGCATAAAATAGAACAAAAACTTTGGAAAGGCCGGAATAGAAGGGAGCGGGAGAGAGGGGAGGGTGTGGCATTAACTGCTAATTCATTCAAAAAATACGTCTTGGGCGGGCATTTTCTAGGCCCCAGGCAACCAGAGTGTACAGGACAGACAAGGGTCTGTGCTTCATTAGTCTTAGCTTCTTGGTACGGGGGAGAGGGAAAGAGGAAGCTATTTAATAAGAAACAAGGACATACACGTGGCCATCACTGATGGGGAAAAGAGGAGTGAAAGCAATCCAACAGGGTGAACAGAGAGTGAGGACTAGAGAGGGGAGGGGGGACTGTTTTCTGCAGGATCATCACCTCAGAGGAGGTGATGTTGCCGTGGGCAGAGCATAGTTATTTATTTCTAATTAATAGAATTGGGGAAACACTCAATTGCCCCGGTACTATTATCAGAAAACTTCAACCTATACTCTGTAGTTCCCTCTAATTTGAGACTAGAACTTCAACAGTAAAAAAGGTGTGGAGTTCAAATCAAGATCAGATTTATTGAAACATAATAGAAATCAACTCAAAATTCGTTATAATGTGCATCAACAACTCTAAGAAATGTAACAATAATAATAACTTTAAGATTTTAAAATTATCTCAGAACTCAAAAGTTATTTCAGAACTTTAAAGTTATCTCAGAACTCAAACAGTAAATTATTTCAGAACTCAATCAACAAAGTAACAGAAAGATCTTACCCCAGAGCTGAGAGCTTCAGCCTTATCTCAGTTGCAGCTGAGATCTGTGAGTGGGCTGAGCTGCTCATAATCTGTCCCCTGCCCCCTTTATAGTGAAACAATCTCATTAAACTTCGAGCCCGTCCAGAATTTTGGCCCAAATACAGTTCGTGTACACTTTGTGTACACTAAAGCATTTTCTCTTTCTTTAAAGTGACAGTAACAATTTGGGCAATTGATTTTACTTCTCATTCAACCTTTGTATTTATTCAGGCATTATATAAATCAAACTCAAACACAAACACAAAATCTCTCGATTAGTTTTTTTTTTTTAAGATTTATTTATTTATTTATTTTGGGCGGGGGTCAGATTGGGGAGGGAGGGGAGCGGGCGGGCCATTCTATTGGTCTTTCATTTCTCTATTTTTCATCCATCTTTGTTCTTTGGCTCCTGCGGGCCTCCCATCGCGGTGGCGTCTGTTGTCGCAGAGCGCCGGCTCTGGGCGCATGCGCTCCAGAGCTCCGGTTCGGTGATTGGACCCATCAGTCAGGCCGCTCCGCGGCACATGGGATCTTCCCAGGCCAGGGATCGAACCAGCGCCCCTTGCACTGCAAGGCGGTGTCTTTATCCACTGGACCACCAGCGGAAGCCCTCTTGATTAGTTTTTTTTTTTTCTTGATTAGTTTTAACAGAGAAAATTCAAGTAAAAACTTAGAAAGTCAAAAGAAAACTTTCTTCCTAATCACTCAAACTAGTGATTAAAGAAAAACCTAAACCTTGAAACTGTCACACAGAGACTTTACCCTTTGTGCTAGACCAGGGCAGGCTATTTTACTTATTATTTAAACTTTCTTATACTTAATAAGTAACTACATATTACTTTGGGGAGTTCCCTTCTTATTTCATTTCTCCTCCGAACCTTACGGGGCGGTTGTGACTCAGGGTCACTTTCGTTTTCGCTAGAAAGGCTTTGACTGCTTTGTTCATGATTTCTTTTATTCCTTTCAGATACAATTCTCTTGCCTTTTGGGTTAACATATATCCCCCCTTTGGGTATCATCATATTCACCCACTCTTCTTCTCCCTCTGGACTTATCTCACTTTCCAAAGGGCGAACCATAGGTTTAAAAAACTTATCTGGGGTTCTAGGACTGTCTGAGCTATCCATATCATCACTCATTTCCTCATATCCAGGGGTCCAGTACTTTCCTAGGAATTGACCTGTGGTAATCCACGTCAATGTTAGACAGAGGCCTGCACCAGGTGGAGGGGCTGGCTCTGTAAACAATCAGGAAGAGGTATGGCAAGAAAAGAACTGGCCAGCAGGAGAGCCCTGAAGTAATAGAGTGCTTGAAACAATGTAAGAGGCAGAGACAAGACCTATGCCACTTAAAAGAAAGAGAAGAGTAAAAGGAAACAGAAGTAAGAAAGGGACCAGTTCATGCGCTTCTCAAAATACAATATGCCTACACACCACCTGGGATCCTTCCAGGGTTCAGATTCAGAAAGTCTAAGCTGGGGCCTGAGATTCCGCCTGACATGATCCCAGTTTAGGCCAACACCACTGGTCTGTGGAGCACTCTTTGAGCTGCCAGACTTTTGGCAACAGATTTCATTTTAACTGTGTTCAGAAGACTTTAAATGATTTTAAGTAGGAACATGACTTGGTCTGCCTATAATTTTTTCTGAACAATTTTTTTTAAATTTTGGCCTCTTCTATTGTTTTTATTTATTTATTTTCACCCATCTTTATTCTTTGGCCCGTGTGGGCCTCCCATTGCAGCGGCCTCTCTCATTGCAGAGCACCGGCTCTGAGCTCACATGCTCCAGAGTGCTGGCTTGTAATTGGACACACTGGTCCAGCCGCTTCGCAGCATATGAGATCTTCCCAGGCCAGGGATCAAACCGGTGCCCTTGCACTGCAAGGTGGACTCTTTACCACTGGACCACCAGGGAAGCCCTGTCATTTTTTCAATTGGAGGATAATTGCTATACAATGTTATGGTCTCTGCCATACATTAATGCAAATGAGTCAATAACTATATATGTGTGTGTGTGTGTGTATATATATATATATATATATACTAAGTCATTTCAGTCATGTCCAACTCTTTGCAACCCTCCAGAATGCAGCTGGCCAGGCTCCTCCGTCCATGCCTTTCTCCAGGGGATCAAACTGGCATCTTACTATGCATTAGCAGGTGGGCTTTTTACCTCTAGCCCCACCTGGGAAGCCCGTAGATACATATCCCCTCCCTGAATGGCCTCCCTCCCCAACCCCCACACTCCATCCCTCTAGATTGTGTTTTAAAAACTTGAGCAAGTGACAAGAAAAAACATGCTCCTGGCTACAAAACAGATATGCAAGGAGTTCACCGACCTGCTGGCTCAGGACCGATCTCCCCTGGGGAACTCGCGACCCAACCCCATCCTGGAGCCCGGCATCCAGAGCTGTTTGACCCACTTCAACCTCATCTCCCACGGCTTCGGCAGCCCGGCGGTGTGCGCCGCGGTCACAGCCCTGAGAAGAGTAAAAGGAAACAGAAGTAAGAAAGGGACCAGTTCATGCGCTTCTCAAAATACAATATGCCTACACACCACCTGGGATCCTTCCAGGGTTCAGATTCAGAAAGTCTAAGCTGGGGCCTGAGATTCCGCCTGACATGATCCCAGTTTAGGCCAACACCACTGGTCTGTGGAGCACTCTTTGAGCTGCCAGACTTTTGGCAACAGATTTCATTTTAACTGTGTTCAGAAGACTTTAAATGATTTTAAGTAGGAACATGACTTGGTCTGCCTATAATTTTTTCTGAACAATTTTTTTTAAATTTTGGCCTCTTCTATTGTTTTTATTTATTTATTTTCACCCATCTTTATTCTTTGGCCCGTGTGGGCCTCCCATTGCAGCGGCCTCTCTCATTGCAGAGCACCGGCTCTGAGCTCACATGCTCCAGAGTGCTGGCTTGTAATTGGACACACTGGTCCAGCCGCTTCGCAGCATATGAGATCTTCCCAGGCCAGGGATCAAACCGGTGCCCTTGCACTGCAAGGTGGACTCTTTACCACTGGACCACCAGGGAAGCCCTGTCATTTTTTCAATTGGAGGATAATTGCTATACAATGTTATGGTCTCTGCCATACATTAATGCAAATGAGTCAATAACTATATATGTGTGTGTGTGTGTGTATATATATATATATATATACTAAGTCATTTCAGTCATGTCCAACTCTTTGCAACCCTCCAGAATGCAGCTGGCCAGGCTCCTCCGTCCATGCCTTTCTCCAGGGGATCAAACTGGCATCTTACTATGCATTAGCAGGTGGGCTTTTTACCTCTAGCCCCACCTGGGAAGCCCGTAGATACATATCCCCTCCCTGAATGGCCTCCCTCCCCCACCCCCACACTCCATCCCTCTAGATTGTGTTTTAAAAACTTGAGCAAGTGACAAGAAAAAACATGCTCCTGGCTACAAAACAGATATGCAAGGAGTTCACCGACCTGCTGGCTCAGGACCGATCTCCCCTGGGGAACTCGCGACCCAACCCCATCCTGGAGCCCGGCATCCAGAGCTGTTTGACCCACTTCAACCTCATCTCCCACGGCTTCGGCAGCCCGGCGGTGTGCGCCGCGGTCACAGCCCTGCAGAACTATCTCACCGAGGCCCTCAAGGCCATGGACAAAATGTACCTCAGCAACAACCCCAACAGCCACACGGACAACAGCGCCAAAAGCAGTGACAAAGAGGAGAAGCACAGAAAGTGAGGCTCTCCTCCCGCCCCGCCCCCTGCCGCGCGCCCACCCACTCGGCCACCTCCACCTGCCTCCCGTGTCCCCCCACCGCCCACCGCGGCAGGTGACAGCTCCAGGGTCAGCGACCCCCCTCTGCTGCTACTGCTGCGGCTGCCGCCGCCGCTGCCGCCGCCTTCGGTCCGCAGTCTTGGGGGCCCGGGGACCTCGTTGCACGGCGAGAGGAGCGACCCCTCAGGCCCCGGCCCCGACTTCCCCCATCAGCACCCACTCCCTTTGACCCCGCGTGGAGCCTAAGAGAACAGAACAGGCCCTGAAGCCAGCCAAGAAAAGTTCTGCCCAAGGTTGTGAACCTTTTTTTAAAAATCCAACAAATCAACAACAACAACAAAATTAAAAACGTTTTTTTTTAGAAAAAAAACCCGTAAAAGCTAAAAAAAATATATATCTATGAGTTTCATGGGATGGAATCATCACCTTCCCTTACATACTTCAGTTCAGATTGTAGCCATACTTTAAAAATAAGGCGAAAAGGATCATGACATTTTTATCAGTATTGTGAATAAACTTGAACACAGATCCTCCAAAAAAAAAAAAAACTTGCTCTGGTTACAGTGTGGAGACCAGGCTAAGGGTAAGAAAGAACGTTGGCCACCAACTGGAAGGCGACCTCAGTGGTCCAGGTGAAAGGTGGTGGAGGCCTGGGGGTAGCTGGGGTGGGATGGGGGTATGGGAGTGAAGAAGCAGCCAGTGAGCCTGGCTAACTGACTGGATGATGAGGGTGAGTTGGAAGCAGAGCTGCAGCATGCCTGAGCAGGACTGGGTCTTGAGCAAGGGGCTAGGTGGCGTCCTTCCTGACTTGGCTGACGCTGGGAGGGAAACCGTTTATAAGGGTAAACCCAGCATTTCAGTTTGGTTACGCTAGGTTTGAAGATGACAACCACATCTCCAAGGGGAAATGTGAGTCAGATAGATGAATCTTGAACTCGAGAGTGAGTTTAGGGCTGAAAATAAACATTTAGAAGCACTGCTTTGCACAGGATGTTTTCAAGGCATGAGAGTGTTCGGTTTGCTGTGGGAAAAGGATAGGAGCGGAGGAGGAGAGCTGAGGGCTGTGGCTGTGGGTGCTGGTGAGGCAGGAAGGAGACAAGGAGGGCCCAGCAGTGGTCCCCAGAGATGGCTACACCTAATCCAGGAAGCCTCGGAACACATCATCTGGCACAGCCAGAGGGATTTGGCAGATGCAAAGAAGGTTAAAGAGCTTGAGATATGCAGCTTAGCCTCAATTATCTGGGTAGGCCGAATCTTACTGCCAGTCTTTAAAAAAGGAAGCTCAAAGGCGGGGGTCAGAGAACTGTGGTAATGGAAGAGGAAGAAGAAACTTGAAACACAGGAGAGATTTAGCCATCACTGCAGACTTGGAAGATGCAGGAGCCCAAGAAAGAGGTGGCCTCCAGGAGCTGGGACTAGTCCTCCGCGGACAGCAAGGACGAAGGACCTCCGTCCTACAACCGCAGGGAATGAGTTCTGCCAACAGCCTGCGTGTGCAAGGAAGCAGATTCTCGCTTAGAGCTTCCGGAAGGGAACACAGCACTTGCCAGCCCCTGGATGTTGGCCAGGGCGACACGTGTGGGACCACTGACCTAGGGAACTGTGAAATGACCAACTGCCACTGTTTTAAACCTCTAAGTAAGGTCATTTGTGACTTCAGCAGTGGAAAAAGAGATTCAGGTGGTTTAAACTAAAAGCGAAAAGGAAAAAAGTGTTTCAAGAAAGAGGGGGCCATGCACTGGGGCAAAGCTGTGAGGCGGAGCTTGCGGCTAACCTTGATGGGGAATTTCAGCCACGTGGTAAGGCCAGAAACCAGGCCGAAAATCGGTTGAGGAGGAAAGGGCAGGGTGAGGAAATGGAAGCGGTGAACACAAACAACCCTGTTGTAAAGGTTAGTTAGGACGAGAAGGAAGGAAGTGGGGCTGCACCTGGGGGAAGGTGTGTGTACGC
Organism: Tragulus kanchil; assembly: GCA_022376925.1. Classification (NCBI taxonomy): domain Eukaryota; kingdom Metazoa; phylum Chordata; class Mammalia; order Artiodactyla; family Tragulidae; genus Tragulus; species Tragulus kanchil. The sequence continues at coordinate 23,806,638 of JAIOJX010000024.1, read as the reverse complement.
CCAGGAGTTCTATTTTGTCAGTTTTATTTTTTCTTTCAGTATTATCTTTTTCTGGCTGCACTGCACAGTATGTGGGATCTTATTCCCCTTATGAGGGTTTGAATCCCTGCTCCTTGCAATAGACGTGTGGATTCTTAACCATGGCACCATCAGGGAAGGCCCTTGTTTTGTCGGTTTTAGGAGGAGATAGCGTGTTTGTTTGCTGAAGGAATCGATTTAGTACCAAGAGTTAGGTTTGTGAGAGCAGGTGGAGGGGATCAGGAGCAAAATTACTGAGCCCCAGTGGAGGGGCTGCTGGTGATGGGAGAAAGGAGCTGGGAAAAGAGGAACACAGCTGTGAGGGGTTTGCAGTTTGGTGGGAGGAGGGTGAGTTCAGTCTGATGGCTTGTTTTGTGAGCTCTCACCTGAGGGTATGGGGAGAGAGGCGTGTTGGAGGTTTGAGGAAAGACAAAAAGAAAATGGCTTGTCTTGGAACAAAGGAAGCCACCTGACTACAGAAGGAAGTGGCCTTTGCTTTCTCTTCTCTGCCTCATTCTGCGACTGGGTGGTCTGTCGGATCACGGCTAGGCTCTGCAGTATATTTCTTACTAGGCAAACACCCCGGAGCAACTTTCTTCGCCTGTCTGCACTTTGGTTCTAGATCACTGTTTTCATCAGGCCTGCTCCGCCTACTTCCATCAGAGGAGGCGGCAGGTGGCAAAGGGCTTCGTGGACTGTCCAGCCCTGTCCGGCTGTGAAGGGTGTTCGTTCATCGTGGGCGGTGTGCATCTTAAGATTCCCGGCCACAGCCGGGGAGATCCCCGAAGGCTGGAGATGAGTGTCTGGGAGGGTGCTGGCCCAGCCGCAGCCTCTGCATGCTGAGCTCACTCCCTTCTGAGGATGAGCAATTCCTTCCACCTCCACCTGGTCCCGGGAAGCCTGAGAAACTCAGGCCTGAGTTCGCCCTTCCTGGTACCTGGAGCGAAGGGAGGGGAAATCTGTGTGAGGCTCTCCCTCCTTGGTCTGCCCCTCCAGCCATATTGTCTGTAGCTGTAACCAGCCTTGCCCCTTGCTGAATGCTTCCTGGAGGGCCCGGGAGGCGCAGACGTTTTCCTTGGATTAGGATGTGTAGTGTAGGTCATTTTGAGAAGGGTTTTAGTTGTTATTTAGTCGGTTAAGTTGTGTCCAAGTCTCTTGCGACCCCATGGACAATAGCCCACAAGGCTTCTCTGTCCATGGATTTTTCCAGACAAGGATACTGGCGTGGGGTTTCCATTTCCTCCTCCATGGATCTTCCTGACCCAGGGATTGAAGATTGGCAGCCATCTCTACATCTCCTGCATTGGTAGGCGGGTTCTTCAACACTGAGCCACCTGCGAAGCCCCTTTGGTGAACGGCTACTTTATAAAAATTAGATAAATAAACCCCACTGTGACCAGAAGGGAGGGAACACTCGGATCAGAAAGCAAGAGGACCTTGACCAGCTAGGATCAGGCACAGGTGAGAATCCAGGTCTAAATCAAGTCTATTTGACTTCAAGCTCATGTGTTTTTTTCCTCACCATAAAACACTGCCTTCTGGGATCCAATGAGCTTTCCTGTTTCCAAGGAAAGGGAGGATACAGACATTTGCAGACGGTTGCTTCGCAGGCTTCGTGTTTCTGTTCTGGCCCTCTTGGCAGGGTGCAGGGGGAGGGAACAGGCCTGAGCAGCAGAGAGCCATCAGCGGACAAGGACAGAAGCTGTTTTGTGCCTGAGTGCTGGCAGTCGGAGCTCTATGGGAGACGGATGGGTGTGCTTTGGAAGCCAGGCTGCACTCAGCGTTTGGTCCTGGTCACTGAAGACAGAGGGACCAGGGCCCCACAATCTCTTCTATGCACACCTCTATACGCCGTCCCCCAGCCCCCTATTGCTGTGAAAATGATTCCATTTTTTTCTCTCCAAAATAGGAAGCAAGGAGAAAAAGAAGATTAGGAGAACGATGATGGAATAGAATGTCTTCAAATCTCACCTCCTTCTGAGGATGAGCAACCCCAGGTCCCGGTGAGACTCAGGTTCGCCTTCCTGGTACCTGGAGCGAAGGGAGGGGAAATCTGTGTGAGGCTCTCCCTCCTTGGTCTGCCCCTCCAGCCATATTGTCTGTAGCTGTAACCAGCCTTGCCCCTTGCTGAATGCTTCCTGGAGGGCCCGGGAGGCGCAGGACGTTTTCCTTGGATTAGGATGTGTAGTGTAGGTCATTTTGAGAAGGGTTTTAGTTGTTATTTAGTCGGTTAAGTTGTGTCCAAGTCTCTTGCGACCCCATGGACAATAGCCCACAAGGCTTCTCTGTCCATGGATTTTTCCAGACAAGGATACTGGCGTGGGTTGCCATTTCCTCCTCCATGGATCTTCCTGACCCAGGGATTGAAGATTGGCAGCCATCTCTACATCTCCTGCATTGGTAGGCGGGTTCTTCAACACTGAGCCACCTGCGAAGCCCCTTTGGTGAACGGCTACTTTATAAAAATTAGATAAATAAACCCCACTGTGACCAGAAGGGAGGGAACACTCGGATCAGAAAGCAAGAGGACCTTGACCAGCTAGGATCAGGCACAGGTGAGAATCCGCAGGTCTAAATCAAGTCTATTTGACTTCAAGCTCATGTGTTTTTTTCCTCACCATAAAACACTGCCTTCTGGGATCCAATGAGCTTTCCTGTTTCCAAGGAAAGGGAGGATACAGACATTTGCAGACGGTTGCTTCGCAGGCTTCGTGTTTCTGTTCTGGCCCTCTTGGCAGGGTGCAGGGGGAGGGAACAGGCCTGAGCAGCAGAGAGCCATCAGCGGACAAGGACAGAAGCTGTTTTGTGCCTGAGTGCTGGCAGTCGGAGCTCTATGGGAGACGGATGGGTGTGCTTTGGAAGCCAGGCTGCACTCAGCGTTTGGTCCTGGTCACTGAAGACAGAGGGACCAGGGCCCCACAATCTCTTCTATGCACACCTCTATACGCCGTCCCCCAGCCCCCTATTGCTGTGAAAATGATTCCATTTTTTTCTCTCCAAAATAGGAAGCAAGGAGAAAAAAGAAGATTAGGAGAACGATGATGGAATAGAATGTCTTCAAATCTCATAAACATTCAAACGACAGAGGAGAAAGACGTATACAAACTGGTAAGGGATATAAAGAGAAATAAGGAGACAGCCCCTTGAACATGTATTATTCCAAACTCTCTGCTTTTGTTGTTTATTCACTGGTTATTTTTCTAAATGACATAAGGAAGTTATGTGGCAGCTCTGTAGACTTCATTTTCTATTTATTTATTTATTTTTTTGGCCACTTCTACTAGTCTTTCATTTATCCACTTTCATTCATCTTTGTTTTTTGGTCTGTGTGGGTCTCCCATTGCAGTGGCCTCTCTCGTTGCAGAGCACCGGCTCTGGGCACATGCACTCCAGAGCTCCGGCTCAGTAGTTGGACACATTGGTTCAGCCATTCTGCAGCACATGGGATCTTCCCAGGCCAGGGATCTAACCGGTGCCCCTTGCACTGCAAGGCGATGTCCTTACCCACTGGACCACCAGGGAAGCCCAAAGATTACCCTTTTTTCCTGACCAATATCCGAGCGTTGACTAGGACATGTAAAGATAAGAAAGACTTTATACTCCACCATTAGTGAAATGGCAAAGCAGACCATCACATCATGAGTGTGATTACTTTCAAGGTAAGATTAACAACACAAGGGTCCAGGAAGAACAGGAAGATAGGGAACTTTTATTTTTTATTTTATTTTTATTTTTTTGGGGGGAGAGGGGTCGGGTTGGGGAGGGAGGGGATGGGCGGGCCACTTCCGTTGGTCTTTCATTTATCTATTTTTATGCATCTTTGTTCTTTGGCTCCTGTGGGCCTCCCATCGCGGTGGCCTCTGTCGTTGCAGAGCGCCGGCTCTGGGCCATGCGCTCCAGAGCGCCGGCTCGGTGATTGGCACATCAGTCCAGCCGGGGCACGTGGGATCTTCCCAGGCCAGGGATCGAACTGGCGGGCGCCCCTTGCACTGCAAGGCGATGTCCTTACCCACTGGACCACCAGGGAAGCCCCAGGAACTTTTATTTTTGATAGTAAGGCCACGTTGAGAAGAAGAGTTCATGAAGGTCAACTAGGAAATTTCAGGCTCATCACATGGCAGACAGGCCATTTTATGTTTTTATGAAAGTACAGAAGCAGACACTGCATTCAAACACCCTTCTGAACCAGAAGCTACAGTGCCAGCTGCAGATGGGGCCGCTGACCACCAAACTGCAGGGCTTGGCACCCTGGGAGGTACAATGGTGATGTCTGGGCACATAGAAAGCCCCTCTGTCCAGCAGAAGCAGCCCCTCAAGGGCCTGGGCAGAGAGCGGAAGCCAGAGCTGGAGGGGCGTGGCTGAACGCGGGCAGGGCAGTCGTATGGGGAAAGCGGGTTCCACAAGGAAGGGGAGGTGGGGCCTTGTGTGGTCCTTCAGGGTTGTCTTGCGGATAAGCACGGCCATGGTAAAATAAGAATGCAGCATCTGGATGCTGATGTGGTCACCTGGGAACTTTAAGACACTCATGGTTTCATTCGGGCAATGCAAGCAAAAGGCACTAACGGGGTGTCTACTGTGGACTGGGCAAATCCCTGTAAGATATCCTTTCTTCTCTAAATATGCTTCTCTCTATTTTTGCAACTAAATATCTTAAGTCAAATTTATTTGGACACCTAAAAATCTCTGATGCATGCATGACATGTCTACATAGGTTTTGTGACCTCCAGGGGGTACTCAGACCTTAGCCTTTCCTCCTTTTTTCTCTCTCTCTTTTTTTTAATGTTTGTTTGGCTGCATCGGGCCTTTGTTGCAGCATGCAGGCTTACTTGCTCTCAGGCACCAGGGATGGAACCCACGTCCCCTGCATTGCAAGGCAGATTCTTAACCACTGGACCACCAGGGAAATCCCTTTCCTGTTCCTTTTTTTAAAAGAAGCAAGTATTAGTTGAGCCCTGCTGTCTTGGACACTGTGCTAGACCCTTCCACGTTCTCCCATCTGGTCCATCCACCTCTGCCTCCACCTCTGTGCTGGGCATTGACCGCTTTGGGCTGTGCCGCCACATTGAGCCTCTTTCTCTGATAACAGTATCCCCTTCTCTTTGGAAAAGCCGATCCTTTCTTACTCCAAACATGTAGTTACATAGTTACAGTGCTTACCCCAAGGGTGATATGATCTCCCTGATCATAGTGACTCATCCAGGAATAAATAAACAATCCAAGCCTGACCAGAATTTTCCCCAGTATTTTTCAAACTAGGGTCAGGAGAGAAGTTCTGGATTTTTTCCACCCTCTCTGATCTCAAAGCTGAAAGTATACAACCAGCATTCTGGACTTTAAGAAGCAGGACTGCTGAGGGAATAAAGCCAATGTAACAGCAACTGGAAATGCAGAGCAAGATGGTATCATGGTGGCTCAGTCTAGGCATGGCTTTGCCCTACTCTTTTTTTTTTTAAAGATTTATTTATTTATTTATTTTGGGCGGGGGTCGGGTTGGGGAGGGCGGGGAGTGGGCAGGCCACTTCTATTGGTCTTTCATTTCTCTATCTTCATCGGTCTTTGCTCTTTGGCTCCTGTGGGCCTCCCATAGCGGTGGCGTCTGTTGTTGCAGAGCGCTGGCTCTGGGCGCATGCGCTCCAGAGCTCCGGCTCGGTAATTGGACACATCGGTCCAGTCGCTCCGCAGCAGGTGGGATCTTCCCAGGCCAAGGATCGAACCGGCCCCCCCTTGCACTGCAAGGTGGTGTCCTTACCCACTGGACCACCAGGGGAAGCCCTGCCCTACTTTTGATTTGGTTCTTTGAGGCAACTGAGTCCCCTTCCCAGCTTCAGCTGATTAAGTTTAGGGTCTTCTTGAGTGTAACCAAGAGTTCTCCTAAGGTGCTCATCTATTCAGACAAGTCCCAGAATCTCAGGCAGCGCCTAGCTGCCCAAGAGGCTCAGATTCTGTTCCTCTGAGTTTTGACATCTCTTTGAAGTTCTCTTGTTTCCTCTGTAGCTATGCCCACCACACTGGTTCCAGCTCATAATTCTGGACTAAATATTTATTTTAGCTCTGCTAAGATAGCCTGGGATTTTCAAAGGCTTGACGAAAATTCTGAGGGCTGACAGCCAGCAAACAAATCATATGAGGTACTAAATGTATAAAACAGACACGATTACAGAAGTCTTCCGCAAGCTTACTTCAAGGCTTGCAGACCTCTATTATCACATGAGCTATCTTGAAATTGCTTTATTGTAACTCTGAAGATGTGGCAAGAGGTCTTAGCAATTCAGCCTGGATCTCTTGCTTCCTAGCTACGAATCTGACTCCACACAGAGGGCACTGCTGAAAAAATTATATACAAAAATTAAAGTGTAGCAAAAAAAAAAAAAAATGTAGCAAAACAAATTGATATGTCCTGGTGTTGAAATTCAACTCTACCCTTGCATAGCTGTCTGACTTTGTGCAAGTTATTTAGCTTTCTATGCCTCAGTGACCATGTCTGTAAAATGCAGATCACAGTATTACAGGCTAGTTCTGAGGATTAAGTGAGATAAAACATGTCAGATATTCAGGGTAGATAAGTGGGACTTCTACTCCTCTTTGGCCCTGAAAAAGAGCAACTAGAGGAGGGTGTGTGCAGCTTCTTTCTGGTCCTCACTCACCTCACTGACAGGGAGGACGGGTGACCTAGCTGGTAAGTTTAGGAAAGGGAGCTCTACCGTGAGACCTGGTCTCTCTGGAGTTTCCTCCTCTGGCCCTTACGTGCCTGCAGGTGCCAACTGATGTCTTCTCTTACGTTCAGCCAGCTTACCAGACAGGCGCAGCCCCAGCCAAGAGGGCCGGGAGCTGGGGGTCATGTTGAATAAGGAACACTTTGCGGAAGCGCATCTAAGCCACATGCTCCAACCAGCTTCATCTGCAAGAAAGTGGAGCGGATGGTCTCCGTTTGTTTTCTGTGCTTGTTCCTTATTGGAGTCAGGACACAGGGGTATTACTGACAGGCCCCCATGCTCCCACCCCAACCGCCTTGCCTTAGCACAGTGCTTGGCCATAGTAAACACGCAGACATCTATTCCAGAAACCTAACATTCTCCCGAATCAATCTCATAGCGTCACAAAGTTGGCAAGGTCCCCAGAAATCTCCTATGGAGAAGACTGGACACCCTCCACCCCAGCGACTCAGCAATGTGGTCTTCTTGCTTTTAACTTCAGGCCTCATTTGATGACTTCCAGGTTCCGGAAAGGCTTTCCCCTTGACATTTGCTGGAGAGCCCAAACAACAAGACCTCGAGCATATAGCCTTATATCTTCATTTCACTTTAAATAATCCGCTCATCCTTGGGGACAAAGGGTGGAAGTGTGGAGAAAGCAAGGAGGTTAGGAATGTATTTTGGGGAGCACCTATTGCCTTTGAATTGCCAAGTGACCTGAGGATCAGGGAAGCTCTACCTGGGCATGGGGTTCTGCCCCAAATGTCCCTTTCATAGAGGTCCTCATCTTAATACTTCAATAGTTATGTTAGAAACTGACAAAAATGGACTCTACCATTACTTTGCTGTGTGACCTTGAACAAGTGCCTTCACCCTTCTGGGCCTCAGTGTCCTGGATGGATAAAGAATAAGACCATTGGACTAAGTGTGACCAGGAAAGAGGAGCTGAGAAGGGATTAGCCTTAGCCATCCTTGCCCTTGCATGCTGGCTCTCTCCAGTGGGTGGGTAGACCCCCCTGTTCCCTGCTCCCACCCAGGAGACTCACAGGATGATTAGGGATTTTTGTGTTTCCACTCTCATTTCTAAGGCCTTGAAGAGCCCAAGTTTAGATACAGTATGCTGCATTCTCTACCTTCCTCTAACTTGCCTTTTGTTCTAGAAGCCCACCTTCATGGACTATAATCAGGACGTCCTCACTTCCGGTTTTGATTGGGTTTGGCCAATGGGAGGCATTGGCAAGACAGCAGAGGACTAGGGGAGAAAGAGTCAGAAGGGAGACTTTCCCAGCACCTCCCTGCTCTCCACCCGGCTCTGTGTCCCTGGCAGTGCCATTTTGTGGTCAAGGCTCCTATTGGGTGGCTCTCTTTCTGGTCTCCAGCTTCTACCAGATTTCCTCGCAGAGTTCCCTCCCCTGGTCTCCTCCCGTGGAAGAGTGCTAAAAGGGCTTCTTCCTGTCATTTGTTGCTAGGGACCTTAGACATCTTGTCCCTTCCCTCCACCCACACGCACGTCTGAACCAGTCCATCCATGAACAACCCCCTCAGCCAGTCTCCTGAATGTGCCTTCTCTTTCCTGCCATATCTAACTGATAACAGACTTGTACCTCTCTTCTGATGTTTACGACGGGTATTTCAGCTGACCCAAGCCACAGAAAGGTTCATCTGGAAGACCAAGAGGCAAGTTCTGAAGGGACAAAGCCACGATTCCTTCTCCACTGCTGGGCACTTGCCTTCCAGGGGCTCACACCCTCTCTGAGCCTCATTGCTAATGAGTAAGTAGAAAGTCATCTAATGCTCTGCCACCGGATGACATATTTTACCAAGCACTATTCTGTTGCTCACCATCATTATTGTATTGGTGTATAAGCTGCATTCCTCTTGCCACCTATCTCATTTTGAGTGGACAGACTCCCAGATTCCCTCCCTTTTATTCACACATAGCACACAAATGACTCACAAGTGGGAAAGTCAACGGGGATCCTTTGATCTCAGTCTTCTCATCAGTAAAAATGAGATAATACTCTCAACCCCACAAGAATGGGGTGAGGATTAAGTGAGTAACATCTTAAGTGCTCAGCAGAGCAGGTGTCAACTATTAGCCATTACTGTCAGTATTCATTCATCTGATTTTTCTTGTCTCACTTTCCTAGAGTTTGTATGCAGGAAAGGGAACAGGGAACCTCGCTAAGAATTCCCCTAAGTCCCCCACTGGTTTTCTCAGCACATCTTCCCCTTGCATACCCCGTCCCTGAGGAGATTTCCTTCTCTGCCACTTTTTCATCCCAGGAAGCTCCTGGAAGAGCAAGCAGGGAAGTTTTAATACTTACGTCTTCTGCTTTCAATTCTAGACCATTGGTTTTCAAATGGTGGCCTATGGGAGATCTGGGGTTTCCAAGAAGCCTCAAGGATCACAGAAAGTGGTTATTGTTGTAGCACACCTCGCAGCGTGCTTTTATCTGAGACTCCTTTTAAAACTCAGAACAAATTTCCAAGACTTAAAGGTGAGGAACCCTGTATTGCTGTTCTGAGATACTGAAGCTCCAGATTTTATAACTTTCAGTGTGAATTTCTTTGGTCCCATTGCCAAGAAACTTTATTCCATTCTTTTTAAAAATTTTCATTTATTTATTTATTTTAGCTATTCTGAGTTTTCACTGCTGCCACAGGCTCTTCTCTAGTCTAAGAAAGTGGGGGCTACTCTCTAGTTGAGGTGAACACGCTTCATGTTGTGGTGACTTCTCTTGCTGTGGAAGCTCTAGGGCACACGGGTTTCAGTAGTTGCAGTACATGGGCTCCATAGTTGCGGCTCCGAGGCTCTAGAGCACAGGCTCCATAGTTGTAGCTCACAGGCTTAGTTGCTCTGCAGCATGTGGAATCTTCCCAGATCGAGGATCAAACCCTTGTCTTCCGCATTGACAGGCAAACTCTTTACCACTGAGCTACCAGGGAAGACCTCTTCCATTCTTATCATTTGTATTCTTTTCCATTTCTGATGTTCTGAAATAGGTAAGTAACACATTTTTCTGTACTTACCTGGGGTGTCCTTCCCATGTATCCTTCATGATCAGCCAGTGTTGTCCCCTTAATTCCAGGGAACTCCTTGGGGGAAGATAACTACAACACTTTTTAACAATAGAGACATCTGAAGGCACTTGACTTTCATTGACAGCTGATCTTAGCCACTGGAGTGCATCCACCCCTTGGAGTCCCAGGTTGCTAGGGGACTGTTCTATGCAGTTCAAGATTCTGGCACAGAGAATGCAAATGCATTGAGGGAGCAAAGCCCCAACCTCCAGATCTCTGCCTGGAATGCTCTTACCCCACATCACCTCGAGTTTCTCTCCCATTCTTCATTTGAGTCTTTGGCTCGAATGTTACCTTAAGACTGGGGAAGAGGAAGCCCTACCTTGTCTTGCGAGTGGTCTGGTCCTCTCCCAGCCGCACCCCTTACCACAGAGCTAGAAGTCCATGGGCCAAGGGGATGTGCCCAGCCAAAGCTCTTGGGCCTCACCCCTTTTTAGATCATACTGTGGGTACCTGAGACCCTAGAACTCCTGCCCCAAGTAAACCACGCCAGCTTCTAGAGCCAGCTATAGAGAGACAGCAACAGCCTTTTCCTCAAGGTCTGCTCTCTTGAGGAACCAGGAGAGGCTGTTTGCTGGAGGTGTGGGCGGAGTTCAGGTGTGCAGACAGGGGTGCATAGGTGCAGTATGGGACAGAGACCAGTTACCGCCTAAGCAGCCCCATTCCCATTCCGTCTTGGGAGAAGTCCAAGAATTCTGAACTCGAGTTTGGCCTTCCAGATTATTGTGAATGTACAGTTGTCAAGATGAAAGAACAGGGATTTCACATAAATTTAAATTGGTTTATAATCTTAGGTAGACATATGTATACCTCCAAGGGCACTGTTTACCCTGGCCTTGTAAATGTCAGCTCATGCCCATTCCTGACTGACTTGTCTAAAACAAAATCTCTCTTCCTCTGTCACTTTATTCTTACTTCAGTGTACATTTCTTCATAGACTGTGTCAACACAGGATCTACATTGCTATCTCTCCTTATTCACACTAGCATGTACGTTCCATGACTAGAGAGTCTTGGTTTTTAGGTACTGCCTTAACCTTAGTACTAGAGCAGTGTCTCACATGAAGAAACCACTCCATAAATGTTGAATGAATAACAAATCTAGTCTTAGGTGACTTAGAGGTAAGATGGACCAACACGGGAGACATAAAGGAAAAAGATTGTGACCACAGTCTGAGGAACACCTACTCCCCTTAAGGTAACTCAACACTGGAGCTACAAAATTAATCATTAATGCTTTAGTACACAGAAAGACGATTAGTTATCAGGTTACTCCTGAGAGGGATATGTAAATGAATATGGAGATATGTGAGCAGGCTGGAGGGTTAGATGTGGAGAACCCGGGCTGCTGGGAATCGTCAGGAATCATCTTAACAACTTCGGGGCGGCCAGACCTGCGTCTGTGAATTCTGATTCCACCCAGGGGGCGCCCTGATCCTGCCCAGCTTGTGATGGGGTAGGGGGTGCAGGAGGGCTTCTAAGTCATAATCAGGAAGCTCTCAAATAATGTGTTCCTTGACTGGTCCCAGGCCTCAGGCCGGGTGGGCACATCTGATTTCCGTGAGGTCACGGTGGGTTACAGGCACAAGAGACTGTCCTTCCACCCATCCTTCTCTGCCAGGTGCTTCTAAGTCACAACTTCTCATCGCTGGGTGGGATCCCCAGAACTTTCTGGGAACAGCATACATCGGTCCACTCTATTCCAACGGACCCTTTTCTCCGTTGAATACGGGGCCTGTGAGAAGCCAAATGGCTTCCCGGGTCGCCAATAGTGACCGGAACACGGGCCGGGGACTCTGCCCCGCTGGTGTCCCACACCTCTCCTTTGACGGGTGGGGCTCCGAGGCCTGGGTGGGCTGCGCTTCCCGCCGCTTCCGGACGAGGCGAGAGTAGCTCTGAGCTTTCGGCGGAAGGCGATGACAGGTGCTAGTCGCGTGGTCGGGTGGCCAGCGCCGGCTCCGGCCTGGGTCGGTTCTCCGGCCCTCCGGTCGGAGGGCGGGGCCAGGGGGCGGGGCCAGGGGCGGGGACGGCCAGCGGTGGGCGGGGCCACGTGGCTCCTCCTCCCGGCCGAGAAGGAGGTGCCGCGGAGCCGCCGCGCTGTAAGTCGCCCGAAACTTGTGCGCAGTGCTGGATTGGCGCGGCGGCCGAGGATGGCGTGGTGCTTTCGCGGCTCCGGGCCGCCGCCGCCGTCGTCGCGGCGGCTGCTGCTGCTGCTGTCGCTGCTGCTGGCGGTGCCTGGCGCTGGCGCGGGCCCGCGCTCGGCGCTCTACTCGTCCTCCGACCCGCTGACGCTGCTGCAGGCGGACACCCTGCGGGGCGCGGTGCTGGGCTCCCGCAGCGCCTGGGCGGTGGAGTTCTTCGCCTCCTGGTGCGGCCACTGCATCGCCTTCGCCCCGACGTGGAAGGCACTGGCCAGCGACGTCAAAGGTAAGAAACTGGGTGCGGGGGAGGAGGCTCGGTCCCCTGGCCCCACCCGGGCGGACCCCCGCCACCTGCCTCATGGAGACCCCTCGGCGCTGCCCGCTTCCCCCTGCCCATCACCTCCGCCCGTCTTCTTTCTGCCCCTCCCACTCCCCCCAGCCCCCGCCAGTTTCTCTGCGCTCTGCTCCATCTTTAGCTCCCGCCCTTCCTTTTCTTTTCCCCTTTGGCCAGTGTCCCGAGTTTCTCTCCCTCTTCTCGCGGTCTGGGTCCCCAGACCTGCCTGGCTTTCCCTGCCAGCCCTCTTCCGACTTAGGCCCCATTCCTGCGACGTGGTCTCCTTTGTTCCTCCTCGCTGACACCTTACACCTTCCTGTAGTTCAGGCTTGTGGCCCCAGCACCACTTCTACCGAGTTCCCCAGCTGCGAGGGGATCGCTCCTCACTGTACCGCCCCTTTGCTCCCACGCCCTCCTTCCGTTCCCCACCCCTTGGCTAGTAGACCCAGCCGGTCCGTAGACTCCTTTCACAGCTTTATCTTTAAGGCAGTTTCCCAGTTTCCTGTTTCCAGGCCTCTCCTGCCTGCAGCTCCTTAGCTTCTGGGCCACATCCTTCTGCTTTAACCTCTTGAGCCCAAAGGCCCGATTGAGGGCAGCCTCTTGGGGTGTGTTTAGCCCCTGCTCCATTTTCCCATTCATTGGCCAGGCCACTAGTACCCAGTGTTCTTCTTTCTAAAGAGATTGTCAATTGCCATTCTTTTACTAACAGCCTGAGGGATAGAGGGACAAGATGACCACTCACAGATGGACAGAGATTTAAAGGCATACTCCATTACAGAAATGTTAACCTTTTTTAAAACTTTTATGATCTGGTGCTGAGTAAATATGGCAACAGTAGTGATTGATATTTACTGCGTGCTTGCTACATTGTCTGTCAGACCCCTTCCTCAGTACTTGCTGTACAGTATCTCAGTTTCTGCAAGTCAAGACCCTGGTGGGATCATCCGTCTTCCTTGTCTGGGCAGTGGGTGTCTGTGGTCTTTCGGCTCCCGAAACGAGCTGTTTCCTGCTCATGATGCTAGCCCCTAAGCAGCTCAGTGGTCTCTGAGTGAGAGCTGTGGGTGTCTTGGAGAATAGGGCTCTTCCTGGAGAGCAAACAACTGGAGCGGTTGTTTCCCTGCTGTGCCGTCGGCATTTTTTGATAAACTCAACTGTTTGTAGTCGAGTGTGTTTGGTGGCGTTAGTGGTAAAGAACCCACCTGCCAGTGCTGGAGACCTAAGAGACACGAGTTCGATCCCTGGCTCAGGAAGATGCCCTGGAGGATGGCATAGCAACCCACTCCAGTATTTGCGTAAGCCTTTAGCTCCCGCCTCCTTTTTGGCAGTTTTTCTCTCCTCTTCTCGCGGTCTGGGTCCCCAGACCTGCCTGGCTTCCGACCTTAGGCCCCATTCCTGCGACGTGGTCTCCTTTGTTCCTCCTCGCTGACACCTTACACCTTCCTGTAGTTCAGGCTTGTGGCCCCAGCACCACTTCTACCGAGTTCCCCAGCTGCGAGGGGATCGCTCCTCACTGTACCGCCCCTTTGCTCCCACGCCCTCCTTCCGTTCCCCACCCCTTGGCTAGTAGACCCAGCCGGTCCGTAGACTCCTTTCACAGCTTTATCTTTAAGGCAGTTTCCCAGTTTCCTGTTTCCAGGCCTCTCCTGCCTGCAGCTCCTTAGCTTCTGGGCCACATCCTTCTGCTTTAACCTCTTGAGCCCAAAGGCCCGATTGAGGGCAGCCTCTTGGGGTGTGTTTAGCCCCTGCTCCATTTTCCCATTCATTGGCCAGGCCACTAGTACCCAGTGTTCTTCTTTCTAAAGAGATTGTCAATTGCCATTCTTTTACTAACAGCCTGAGGGATAGAGGGACAAGATGACCACTCACAGATGGACAGAGATTTAAAGGCATACTCCATTACAGAAATGTTAACCTTTTTTAAAACTTTTATGATCTGGTGCTGAGTAAATATGGCAACAGTAGTGATTGATATTTACTGCGTGCTTGCTACATTGTCTGTCAGACCCCTTCCTCAGTACTTGCTGTACAGTATCTCAGTTTCTGCAAGTCAAGACCCTGGTGGGATCATCCGTCTTCCTTGTCTGGGCAGTGGGTGTCTGTGGTCTTTCGGCTCCCGAAACGAGCTGTTTCCTGCTCATGATGCTAGCCCCTAAGCAGCTCAGTGGTCTCTGAGTGAGAGCTGTGGGTGTCTTGGAGAATAGGGCTCTTCCTGGAGAGCAAACAACTGGAGCGGTTGTTTCCCTGCTGTGCCGTCGGCATTTTTTGATAAACTCAACTGTTTGTAGTCGAGTGTGTTTGGTGGCGTTAGTGGTAAAGAACCCACCTGCCAGTGCTGGAGACCTAAGAGACACGAGTTCGATCCCTGGCTCAGGAAGATGCCCTGGAGGATGGCATAGCAACCCACTCCAGTATTTCTGCCTACAGCCTCCCATGGACAGAGGAGCTGGCAGGCTACAGTCCATGGAGTTGCAGAGAGCAGACACGACTGAAGCGACTTATCACGCAGCAGTGCATTTGTAGATGCTGGTTTTCAGACTCAGGCTCCTTCTCTGGAGCAGCTTGCACTGTGATTCCTGAAGTGGCCAGATGGAGAGATGTATCATCCGCTAGCTATATGGTTGTGGAAAGTTAGTTTAAAACAAAACTGATAAATCGTTTTCCTTCCAAATGATGTGTAGACACTTGCCTGCATGTCTCTCTGGTCCCATCACCTAAATATGACTTTTATCAGCAGTTTTTCATCCTATTTCAGAGATATTTACACATCTGGTCAGGGCAGGAGGCAGGTAGAATGTTGAATGTGGAATCAGAACACCTGAGAGGTAAGAGGTTTTCAGGGGATACTGTGGGCCTGAACATCATAAAAACTCTTAGATCAGTTTCCACGTTAAGGCCATAAAGGGTCCTTAGTGGCTCCAGATGGACTCAATCTAGGAGATTCTCATTATCTTGAGAGTTCTGGACAGAAGGATTATCTTCCAGCTGACTCACGAGTTTGGCCTCTTGCAACCCAGAGATTTCCAGTAAATTGTACATCCGAATCTTGACCAGCCTGCTCCTGGATGAGGGTTACCACTTCCCCAAAGGATCTTCTCCCAGGGCAGGAAGTACTTGCTGACGTACTGTTTCTGCTCAAGCCCTGGTGGGATCATCCGTCTTCCTTGTCTGGGCAGTGGGTGTCTGTGGTCTTCGGCTCCCGAAACGAGCTGTTTCCTGCTCATGATGCTAGCCCCTAAGCAGCTCAGTGGTCTCTGAGTGAGAGCTGTGGGTGTCTTGGAGAATAGGGCTCTTCCTGGAGAGCAAACAACTGGAGCGGTTGTTTCCCTGCTGTGCCGTCGGCATTTTTTGATAAACTCAACTGTTTGTAGTCGAGTGTGTTTGGTGGCGTTAGTGGTAAAGAACCCACCTGCCAGTGCTGGAGACCTAAGAGACACGAGTTCGATCCCTGGCTCAGGAAGATGCCCTGGAGGATGGCATAGCAACCCACTCCAGTATTTCTGCCTACAGCCTCCCATGGACAGAGGAGCTGGCAGGCTACAGTCCATGGAGTTGCAGAGAGCAGACACGACTGAAGCGACTTATCACGCAGCAGTGCATTTGTAGATGCTGGTTTTCAGACTCAGGCTCCTTCTCTGGAGCAGCTTGCACTGTGATTCCTGAAGTGGCCAGATGGAGAGATGTATCATCCGCTAGCTATATGGTTGTGGAAAGTTAGTTTAAAACAAAACTGATAAATCGTTTTCCTTCCAAATGATGTGTAGACACTTGCCTGCATGTCTCTCTGGTCCCATCACCTAAATATGACTTTTATCAGCAGTTTTTCATCCTATTTCAGAGATATTTACACATCTGGTCAGGGCAGGAGGCAGGTAGAATGTTGAATGTGGAATCAGAACACCTGAGAGGTAAGAGGTTTTCAGGGGATACTGTGGGCCTGAACATCATAAAAACTCTTAGATCAGTTTCCACGTTAAGGCCATAAAGGGTCCTTAGTGGCTCCAGATGGACTCAATCTAGGAGATTCTCATTATCTTGAGAGTTCTGGACAGAAGGATTATCTTCCAGCTGACTCACGAGTTTGGCCTCTTGCAACCCAGAGATTTCCAGTAAATTGTACATCCGAATATTGACCAGCCTGCTCCTGGATGAGGGTTACCACTTCCCCAAAGGATCTTCTCCCCAGGGCAGGAAGTAAGAGTTTTTCTCTAAAAAAGAAAAAGGCACATCAAAACACCCTCAGAAAGGAAAATGGTGTCTGTGGAGATGAACTGCCGCCCATGGGAGGGTGGGCGATTCCGGTGAAAACTGGAGGTCTCCCTTGAGCCGTGGAGGTGTGTCAGCTCCCTAATGGGGAGAACATTGGTCAGATCTGGTGTTGGCTTGCTGATAAGAAATTGCCTCTCTTCCAGTCAAAGGAGGTGTTTCCTGGTGAAGCACTTCAACACTGCTGTATTCTGAGGTTCCTTGAGAAAGTTTGGTTGTGGGCCAGCAGAGGGCTCCTCTCACACCACCCTGGGCCCACGGCCCCTGCCCTTCACCTTTGGGATGAATGTCTTGGGTAGGAGCAGTGAGATTGTGGAAGATCTTATGGGGAGAGAAGAGTTTTGCAAGCCTGCTCAGCTGGCCTCAGGCATTTAATCTAACTGGCCAGGGCTCATTTCTTCAGGAACGTGTGGGCTCGTTTGTCTCGGGCACTTGTTGCCCTGGGGCAGGGCACCTGTTTCTGAGGACCCAGCTCACCCTCTCTCCTCCAGAGCAGCTCTTGTTAGCTCTTGCTGCCTCACCTTACATTTGAGAAATTGACTGTGTTCATGTTAGACCTCCAGGTTTCTTTGCCGGCTAATCAATCAGCAAACATTTGTTAAGAGACTTCTGTGTACAAAGCGTTGTTTACATTGCTTTGGGTAAATCATCCAACAAGGAAATTGGCACTAGGAAGAAGCTATATATGACTAAGGTTAATGTGGAATCAGAACACCTGAGAGGTAAGAGGTTTTCAGGGGATACTGTGGGCCTGAACATCATAAAAACTCTTAGATCAGTTTCCACGTTAAGGCCATAAAGGGTCCTTAGTGGCTCCAGATGGACTCAATCTAGGAGATTCTCATTATCTTGAGAGTTCTGGACAGAAGGATTATCTTCCAGCTGACTCACGAGTTTGGCCTCTTGCAACCCAGAGATTTCCAGTAAATTGTACATCCGAATATTGACCAGCCTGCTCCTGGATGAGGGTTACCACTTCCCCAAAGGATCTTCTCCCCAGGGCAGGAAGTAAGAGTTTTTCTCTAAAAAAGAAAAAGGCACATCAAAACACCCTCAGAAAGGAAAATGGTGTCTGTGGAGATGAACTGCCGCCCATGGGAGGGTGGGCGATTCCGGTGAAAACTGGAGGTCTCCCTTGAGCCGTGGAGGTGTGTCAGCTCCCTAATGGGGAGAACATTGGTCAGATCTGGTGTTGGCTTGCTGATAAGAAATTGCCTCTCTTCCAGTCAAAGGAGGTGTTTCCTGGTGAAGCACTTCAACACTGCTGTATTCTGAGGTTCCTTGAGAAAGTTTGGTTGTGGGCCAGCAGAGGGCTCCTCTCACACCACCCTGGGCCCACGGCCCCTGCCCTTCACCTTTGGGATGAATGTCTTGGGTAGGAGCAGTGAGATTGTGGAAGATCTTATGGGGAGAGAAGAGTTTTGCAAGCCTGCTCAGCTGGCCTCAGGCATTTAATCTAACTGGCCAGGGCTCATTTCTTCAGGAACGTGTGGGCTCGTTTGTCTCGGGCACTTGTTGCCCTGGGGCAGGGCACCTGTTTCTGAGGACCCAGCTCACCCTCTCTTCTCCAGAGCAGCTCTTGTTAGCTCTTGCTGCCTCACCTTACATTTGAGAAATTGACTGTGTTCATGTTAGACCTCCAGGTTTCTTTGCCGGCTAATCAATCAGCAAACATTTGTTAAGAGACTTCTGTGTACAAAGCGTTGTTTACATTGCTTTGGGTAAATCATCCAACAAGGAAATTGGCACTAGGAAGAAGCTATATATGAAGAAGGGTCAAAGGAGCGGAGCTTAGTCATTTCTTGTTGTGGGAATTCAGGGGAGGGCAAAGTCATAGAGGCCTCTATCTAAGCAGTTATTTATTACACACTTGCCTTATGCCAGGCACTGTGCTAAGGGCCTTTATAGGCCCCTGTTATATACATCTTTGTGAGAGAATATCTGAGCAACAGACAGACCTTTTTTTTTAAATGGATAAGTAACTTGCCCAAGATTACACAGATGAGAGGTTCTTTTATTTTTAAAAATGCATTTTTTTTTTTTTTTAACTCTTGAGAGTTTTTTTTTTAATTTTTCGGGGGGTGGGGTGGGGGGGGAGGGGGATGGGCGGGCCACTTCCACTGGTCTTTCATTTCTCTATTTTCATCCATCTTTGTTCTTTGGCTCCTGTGGGCCTCCCATCGCGGTGGTCTCCATTGTCACAGCCCTCCAGCTGTGGGCGCATGCGCTCCAGAGCTCCGGCTCGGTGATTGGACACGTCGGTCCAGCCGCTCCGCGGCACGTGGGATCTTCCCAGGCCAGGGATCGAACCGGCGCCCCTTGCACAGCAAGGCGGTGTCTTTACCCACTGGACCACCAGGGGAAGCCCCTAAAAATGCATTTATTTTTAATTAAAGGATAATGGCTTTACAGTAGTGTGTTGGTGTCTGCTGTACATCAACATGAATCAGCCATAGGTGTACATCTGTCCCTCCCTCTTGAACCTCCCTCCACTTCCCACCCCTCTGGGTTGTCACAGAGCCCTGGTTTCAGCTCCCTGAGTCAGACGGCAAATTCCCACTGGCTATCTATTTTGCATATGTTAGTGTGTATGTTTCCATGTTACGTGTGGGCTCGTTTGTCTCGGGCACTTGTTGCCCTGGGCAGGGCACCTGTTTCTGAGGACCCAGCTCACCCTCTCTTCTCCAGAGCAGCTCTTGTTAGCTCTTGCTGCCTCACCTTACATTTGAGAAATTGACTGTGTTCATGTTAGACCTCCAGGTTTCTTTGCCGGCTAATCAATCAGCAAACATTTGTTAAGAGACTTCTGTGTACAAAGCGTTGTTTACATTGCTTTGGGTAAATCATCCAACAAGGAAATTGGCACTAGGAAGAAGCTATATATGAAGAAGGGTCAAAGGAGCGGAGCTTAGTCATTTCTTGTTGTGGGAATTCAGGGGAGGGCAAAGTCATAGAGGCCTCTATCTAAGCAGTTATTTATTACACACTTGCCTTATGCCAGGCACTGTGCTAAGGGCCTTTATAGGCCCCTGTTATATACATCTTTGTGAGAGAATATCTGAGCAACAGACAGACCTTTTTTTTTTAAATGGATAAGTAACTTGCCCAAGATTACACAGATGAGAGGTTCTTTTATTTTTAAAAATGCATTTTTTTTTTTTTTTTAACTCTTGAGAGTTTTTTTTTTTAATCTTTCGGAGGGTGGAGTGGGGAGGGAGGGGGATGGGCGGGCCACTTCCACTGGTCTTTCATTTCTCTATTTTCATCCATCTTTGTTCTTTGGCTCCTGTGGGCCTCCCATCGCGGTGGTCTCCATTGTCACAGCCCTCCAGCTGTGGGCGCATGCGCTCCAGAGCTCCGGCTCGGTGATTGGACACGTCGGTCCAGCCGCTCCGCGGCACGTGGGATCTTCCCAGGCCAGGGATCGAACCGGCGCCCCTTGCACAGCAAGGCGGTGTCTTTACCCACTGGACCACCAGGGGAAGCCCCTAAAAATGCATTTATTTTTAATTAAAGGATAATGGCTTTACAGTAGTGTGTTGGTGTCTGCTGTACATCAACATGAATCAGCCATAGGTGTACATCTGTCCCTCCCTCTTGAACCTCCCTCCACTTCCCACCCCTCTGGGTTGTCACAGAGCCCTGGTTTCAGCTCCCTGAGTCAGACGGCAAATTCCCACTGGCTATCTATTTTGCATATGTTAGTGTGTATGTTTCCATGTTACTCTCTCCATTCGTCCCACCCTCTCCTCCACCCCCTCGCCACCCCCTGTCCACCCCCAGTCCATAAATCTGTTCTCTTTGACTGCCTTGGAGGAGGCTCTTTAAAACCCAGCTCTTCCTGACTTTTCAGAGCCTGGGCAGGTGGAGGAGGAAGAGGACTCCAGGCGATGAGAGGTGTCAGGCGTGGGTGCTGGATGACAGCGAGCAGTGCTGGTGCCCCCTTTTCTCTCCCGGGTGTAGCCATCCTGCCTCGCGGGCACCCCTGGGCTGCTAGCGTGGAGCCTGGCCCAGGGTGGCTGCTCACGGCGCACCTGTGCAGACTGGGCCGTGAGCCTCACGGCGTCCTCACGGGGTCCCAGATGAGACCGCGGTGAGCAGGCCTTCTGCGGCTGCCATGGCTCCTCTCGACTCCGACCTCAGGTGTCAACCAGGAGTGAGGGCGGGGAAGGCATTTTGGCCATGTCGTGACTTCCCTGGCCAGAAGCCGGCACCACGGGGGAAGGGACATGGTTTTCATGGCCTAGGTCCAGCTCCTGTGCCCACCCCCAGCTCCCCGTGTCAGGTGGACTCCCTGGAGACTCGGGTGGGGGTCTCATTCTGACCCCCCACCTGACTGGCTCTCGTGGTTTGGGTGGGTCTGGCCTCTGGCTTGGTAGAGGCCCGGGTTGCTGGACCCTCTGAGGCCTCACAGCCATTCTCCTGGCAGGAGTGGTGGTCAGAGCCAGAAAGGACTTGAGAGACCTTCAAAGGACTTGAGAGACCGCTGTCCCCTGTCCGCCCCCGCTTCCCTTCCCGTCCCATCCCCTCCATTGGCTCATTGAGTCTCTTGTCAGTGGAGAGAAATCACTTTGCCAGGGCAGTCACTGTACCAGGAAAGTTTTTTCTCCCGAAGAGTAGGGCTGGGTGGAGGTTGCTCGTCTTGCTCGGCGTTTGGCCTGCAGGTTGTAGTATTAAGTCACCCAACACCTTAAAAAGCCTCCCCGCCCAGTCCTGTTCCTCTGGGACATCAGGGCACTTCCCTTGACTGTGGCTTTGCTTTATCAGAGGGCACCCGGGGAGGGCCCTCTTTGTGCCTGGTACTGTCACTAGAATGATGAACAGTCAGACCTGCAGGGATTAGTGTCAAACCAGATCGCTGGAGGGCGTTATGGCTCAGTAAGGTATTGACATTGATATTCCTGAGAAACATTGCTCAGCCCGCATGCTCCCAGCACCTGCTGGGGGCCCCAGCCTCCCCTTACCCCCGCCCCTCGGGCCGGGGCTGGTATTGAGGCACGGGTTCCACTTCTTGGAGGTTCAGGGAGTCGTGGCATAAAGAGAAGAGTCACAGACTTCCGGGAGCCAGGACCTGAGAATGTCCAGGCATCACACAGCCCCCCCACCCCCCGCATCTGCATTACTAACCCCTCCCCCCGCTGACCTCTCTGAGTACCCTGACTGGGAACAGAGCAGCTCTCTGTTGTGTCCCAGGCCCTCCCGAGACCATCAGAGAGGCTCAGATCCAGGGTTCAGATCCCACGTTCACCCTAGATTAGCCGTGCGCCTCAGGCACAGTTATCTGATCTCTATTTCAGAGTCTAAGAAAGCTGGTCTGGAGCTAAATACCTTCTTTCTTCATAGCAGAGTTGTGCACTTTAGACGACATAATTTAGGCACACGATAAATGCTCTACATGCCTGATATCATCACCATCTGGGTAAGGGTTGGAGTCTGTGATACTTACCGACTCGTGTGTGTTACAGAGAATGGTATGTAGCTAGAAGAGGAAACAGTTTTAACCATTCTCTCCCACACGGGAAAGGTTGTGATCAGAGTGAACGGCAAAAATATAAAGGTAGCATCCTGACCCTGGTGAGGTGGAGGGATGAAAGTGGATTTGGGGTCTGGTAGGCCTTGGGCCCCGCGGGGGCCTCTTGGTCCCTGTCCTCATTTGGAGAGCAGGGGAAATGGCGCCCACCGCCAGTGGGGGTGGTGGAGGAATGAGAACATCCGGAGCGTGCCGTGGGTGCTCACAGGACACTAGCTTTGAGTCTTCTTGCCTCCCAGGCCCTCCAGAGCCTCATTCCCCAGCAAGCGGCAAGCGATAGCTTAGGCTCGAGGGAGAACAGCTTGCACATAGGAGAGGAGCAGCTGAGGCCTGCTGTCCTTGGTCACCCTGCCAAGTGGCCTTGTGGGCTCCCTGGCCAGGGGCCCTCTCTGGTGGAAGGACACAGAATTGCCTCTCTTCTGCCCTTGGGTCTGAGGGACTTGCGGACTCGTTTGAGAACAGCCAGCCTCTCTCAGGGGGTCTCCCTGAATTAAATGCCCTAGTCACAGAGCCGAAGATGCCAAGCCTGGAATGTGCCAGATGGCCCTCCGGGATGACTTGTACTTCCGACCCTTTGCATGGCAGGAGAGGAGCCATAGAAAGGAAGTCTGGGGTGCACTGTCTGTGAACCAGGGCAAGATTCCGTCCCTGGGCAGCTCGCTTTGCCTGTTTCGCTTCACTGCTTACCTGAACCTGCGGATAGAGTAAGGCTAGCAGCAAATGTTCCAGCCCTGGAGCGGCCCTTGCGTGCTAAGTCACTCCGTCATGTCCAGCTCTTTCTGACCCTGTAGACTGTAGCCCACCAGGCTCCTCGATCCATGGGATTCTCCAGGCAAGAATACTGGAGTGGGTTGCCATGCCCTCCTCCAGGGGATCTTCGTGACCCAGTGATAAAATTAGAGTCTCTCTCTCTCTCTTTTTTTAAATATTTTATTTATATTTATTTGGCTGTGTTGGGTCTCAATTGTAGCATGTGGGCTCTGGTTCCCTGACCAGGGATCGAACCTGGGCCCCCTGCATTGGGAGCACAGAGTCTTAGCCACTGGACCACCAGGGAATTCCCCAAATCAGTCTCTTACGTCTCCTGATTGGCAGGCAGGTTCGTTGAACCATTCTCTCCCACACGGGAAAGGTTGTGATCAGAGTGAACGGCAAATATAAAGGTAGCATCCTGACCCTGGTGAGGTGGAGGGATGAAAGTGGATTTGGGGTCTGGTAGGCCTTGGGCCCCGCGGGGGCCTCTTGGTCCCTGTCCTCATTTGGAGAGCAGGGGAAATGGCGCCCACCGCCAGTGGGGGTGGTGGAGGAATGAGAACATCCGGAGCGTGCCGTGGGTGCTCACAGGACACTAGCTTTGAGTCTTCTTGCCTCCCAGGCCCTCCAGAGCCTCATTCCCCAGCAAGCGGCAAGCGATAGCTTAGGCTCGAGGGAGAACAGCTTGCACATAGGAGAGGAGCAGCTGAGGCCTGCTGTCCTTGGTCACCCTGCCAAGTGGCCTTGTGGGCTCCCTGGCCAGGGGCCCTCTCTGGTGGAAGGACACAGAATTGCCTCTCTTCTGCCCTTGGGTCTGAGGGACTTGGACTCGTTTGAGAACAGCCAGCCTCTCTCAGGGGGTCTCCCTGAATTAAATGCCCTAGTCACAGAGCCGAAGATGCCAAGCCTGGAATGTGCCAGATGGCCCTCCGGGATGACTTGTACTTCCGACCCTTTGCATGGCAGGAGAGGAGCCATAGAAAGGAAGTCTGGGGTGCACTGTCTGTGAACCAGGGCAAGATTCCGTCCCTGGGCAGCTCGCTTTGCCTGTTTCGCTTCACTGCTTACCTGAACCTGCGGATAGAGTAAGGCTAGCAGCAAATGTTCCAGCCCTGGAGCGGCCCTTGCGTGCTAAGTCACTCCGTCATGTCCAGCTCTTTCTGACCCTGTAGACTGTAGCCCACCAGGCTCCTCGATCCATGGGATTCTCCAGGCAAGAATACTGGAGTGGGTTGCCATGCCCTCCTCCAGGGGATCTTCGTGACCCAGTGATAAAATTAGAGTCTCTCTCTCTCTCTTTTTTTAAATATTTTATTTATATTTATTTGGCTGTGTTGGGTCTCAATTGTAGCATGTGGGCTCTGGTTCCCTGACCAGGGATCGAACCTGGGCCCCCTGCATTGGGAGCACAGAGTCTTAGCCACTGGACCACCAGGGAATTCCCCAAATCAGTCTCTTACGTCTCCTGATTGGCAGGCAGGTTCGTTGGACTGGGTGAGTCGTGTAACTCAGTTGATAGTCGCTGAGCACCTATTGCGTGCAGAGTAATGGGGAGGCTCGACAAGGAGGATGCAGGGATGGGAGGTCACTGAGGGGTGGACGCTGTGCGGTGGAGAAAAAAGCAGGATCCTGACCTTTGGGCTTGGAGAAGGACTCCTTCTTGGGGGAAATGCTGTTCCTCCTGAGCTGTACCTGACAACTGGGAGTTTGTCTGTCAGGAGCGTAAAGGTGGCCATGGGAATAACCAGGATGAGCATCGTACTTTTAAAGAAGGAGAAAACCCTCCGCGTTTCTGGGGTCTTGATTTAGGAAAGTGGTAAGAGGACGCTGGGTGGGGAGGAACCCCATCAAGAAAGGCCTTATGGCTATAGATTTTCTTCTAGGGGCAATGGGTGCCACCAAAGAATATTGAGTAGAGGGTGACATAGATCTGGTGATCGGCTGGTGGTAGAGCATAGCCAGACCTTGGCCAGGAGGGAAATGAGACATTTCATCTGGACAGGACACCCTGCACTAGCTCACTGGGAGGGGCGTTAGAGGTGAGGTGACAGATGAAAACCTGGGATCGGGGAGAGGAGATGCGGGGGTGGGCAGGAGGAGACTCGGGAGGGCGGATGGGCAGGACACGGAAGCTGATGGGGGTTAGCGGTTCTGCGTGGCTGGACGCGTCTGTCCCTCCCACATGGTGCCAACAGTCGGCGAGGGGTTGGGGAGAGCAGAGTGTCAGAGAGGGCAGGAGGGGAGCCCAGCACAGAGCACCCCTGGATCAGGGACCACAGTCACAATTGTGCAGGCCACCCTGCCAGCAAGGTGTAAGACCAAAGGACACAGGTCATTCGGTCTGGCAGGTGTTTATAGCTCAAAATGCTGCCCTTCTGTGCCAGGGGAGCTGAGAGCTCCCCCGAAGGGGTGGGCTGAGATGCAGGAAAGTTGGGGAAATGGCATCACAGCCTGGGGCTCACCTGTCTCTGCGGAACACTTCCATTCACGCCCCACTGCCCACCTCCCCACCCTGCCCTCCCACCAGGGTTCAGTGCCAAGAGGAGATTGCCAGCGAGAAAGCCGAGGCAGAGAGGGCAGGGGAGGAAGTGGGCGTTGTCTCTGGCCTGCCTTACAGTCCCAGACTCCTTCCCTGCGTCTCTCTCTCCAAGAAGGACCAGCGTAGCTGCTCTGAGCTTCGAGAGCCTTTCCTCCGAGGGTGGGCTGGGTCCTGGTGTCCAGGGGGTCTCCTGGCAGTTTTGTCGTGGAAGTGAGGGTGACGCTCTTCCTCTGGGCATAGGAAAGCTCTTGGGAGCTCCGATGGGCTTTCAGATGTTGTTTCAAAGGGATGGGTTCTGGGGTGAGGGAAGGGGTCCCAGCCGAGCCACAGGTCTCGGGGATGTTATTTGGATATTCGTCTTCTGGTCATTAGAGGGTTCTGCCTGTGTGAACCCCTACCCCCACCCCATCCTGTGCTCCAGATGGGAGGTGAAGACTGTGGGGAATATGTGGGCTCCCCAACTCCCAGGGCAGCCTCCTCCTGCCCTCGCTTGCCCAGAAATGCTGTGCCCCAGGGTGTTGAGGGAGTCAGCCCAGCCCCTCTTGACCTGCACGCACACGCTGGCCCCTGCCCGCCTCCCGGCACGCCGCTGCTGCAGCCCACCTGCTCTCGAAGTCCACCTTCTCCATTCTCCCTTTCTCGCCTACTCACTATCTTCTTGGTTCCCTGTCAGCTTGTTAAGGCTCCACTCGACTTCCGCCTTTCCTCCCCGGCCCCTGCTCGGTCCCCAGGGCTGGTCTCCCCTGCGGCCACATTCCTCCTGGCCCCGTGCCACCCGGTGTGGCACCCGGCCATCGCCACCTCACCGTCTGTGCAGCTTCACGTGCACGTCTGCCTGCCTGGGAGGAGCGGGCTCGCTGCACCGTGGCGCTTTGGTGGGAACTCCCAGGGCACCTGACCTGGAGCTGGCGCTCACGAGGCCAGCCCGGTCGATGAGTTTGTCCTCTGCTTCCCAGATCCTGGGCTGCAGCCCGGAACGGTGCCGTGTGTTTTCTCTGCCAGTAAGTTCCAGTGGAGGGAGACCCGTGGCCCGGGGCCTGGTGAAGGAACAGGTGGTCAGGCAGTCGGCCTGGGGAGCTGCTCACCTCCTTCTGGACCTGGCCTCAGGGCTTCTTTCCCCGTGGCTCTAGATCCCAGGTGTCTCTGCCTGCCTCCTCTAGATGTCCTGCCTCCATCTCAGGCCTCGCCACCCGGTGTCCCACCTGTCCAAGCAGGGCTGACAGCCGGCACCTTTGGCCACAGAAGCCTTCACCAAGGGTCCACTGGGGAATTCCAAGCTCCTGAGGCATGCTCTTCACCCTCTGGAACTGATCCTCTCTGGAGGACAGCAGGGTTTGCAGCCTTTTCCCAAGAGTTCCAGGCTGGTCTCACATCACATCTCCCTGTAGCCCCTGCACCCTCCTCCACTGCAGAATCATGGAGGAGCACAGAGTGTTGTCCCGAGTGAGCTGCTGCTGTGGGTAACTGTGCCTCAAGCACAGGCTAAATGGAGAGTTACCCAGCTATCTCAGAGGCCCTCTGTCTTCAGAGCGTCCAGGGCAGGTGCTGTGGACATTGGTGGGGATGGGGTGTACTTAGTTTGGATTTGTTTTCCTGTCCTTTCAGACTGGAGGCCGGCACTGACTCTTGCTGCCCTGGACTGTGCCAAGGAGACCAACAGTGCCGTTTGCAGAGACTTCGGCATCCCTGGCTTCCCGACCGTGAGGGTGTGTAACCAGGAGGAGCGGGAGGGCCGGGGGGGAGGGGGCTCTGCTGCTGGAGCGCGCTGCCGGCCGCTCCGCGCTTGCCTGGCGTCCTGCCGACGGCGCTCCGTGGGGTCCTCCCAGGCTGCTGGGCCTGACCTGCTTAGATCCCAGCCCCTGGAGCCCTGTGCTTTGATGAGACACCTACGCTTGAGGCAGAGAGGCTTGTGAACTGGGAGGCAGGAAAGAAAGAGGCTCACCTGCTCTGGCACATTCTTCCGTTGACAAGGGAGAGGGGCTGTGTGTGGTGGTGTTGGGACGCACAGACGTTAGCTGTGAAAAGTGATCGTCACCTGGGTTGGTGAGTGCTCCCAGCTCCGTGGACCTCTTTCCAGTCAATTCCTCAGCTACCTGACCCCCCCAAGCCTTAGAGGGCTGATTTGGATCATATAAAACCAGGGTTTAGGCTCTGACCTACCCGAGGGCAGGATCAGACTCAGGGATCCTCATGGTCCCCCAGCAAAGGGCCCCAGAGACACGGGCAGTCCTCATCGTCCTCAGGCCAGTGCCTGGAACCCGAGTGGCTCGGAAGGGACCTGTCAGCAGAGCCTTAGCCCTAGGCCCCAGGGGTCCCCGTCATGGGAGTCGTCACACCCAACACATGAGGGCCCGTCACCCCAACACATGAGGGCCCGTCACCCGGCTCTGGCTGCAGGCAGCTTGAGCTCCTTGATGAGGCCTTGCCTGCCCACCTCAGGGCATCAACTGCTTAATTAGCATCTGGACGCCTTCCAAGGCTCTCCGGTCGGAGGCCCTGCGAGGCCGAGCAGCAAGGCCAAGCCGTTACACAATAGCCTGTTGTCCCGAGTGAGCTGCTGCTGTGGGTAACTGTGCCTCAAGCACAGGCTAAATGGAGAGTTACCCAGCTATCTCAGAGGCCCTCTGTCTTCAGAGCGTCCAGGGCAGGTGCTGTGGACATTGGTGGGGATGGGGTGTACTTAGTTTGGATTTGTTTTCCTGTCCTTTCAGACTGGAGGCCGGCACTGACTCTTGCTGCCCTGGACTGTGCCAAGGAGACCAACAGTGCCGTTTGCAGAGACTTCGGCATCCCTGGCTTCCCGACCGTGAGGGTGTGTAACCAGGAGGAGCGGGAGGGCCGGGGGGGAGGGGGCTCTGCTGCTGGAGCGCGCTGCCGGCCGCTCCGCGCTTGCCTGGCGTCCTGCCGACGGCGCTCCGTGGGGTCCTCCCAGGCTGCTGGGCCTGACCTGCTTAGATCCCAGCCCCTGGAGCCCTGTGCTTTGATGAGACACCTACGCTTGAGGCAGAGAGGCTTGTGAACTGGGAGGCAGGAAAGAAAGAGGCTCACCTGCTCTGGCACATTCTTCCGTTGACAAGGGAGAGGGGCTGTGTGTGGTGGTGTTGGGACGCACAGACGTTAGCTGTGAAAAGTGATCGTCACCTGGGTTGGTGAGTGCTCCCAGCTCCGGGGACCTCTTTCCAGTCAATTCCTCAGCTACCTGACCCCCCCAAGCCTTAGAGGGCTGATTTGGATCATATAAAACCAGGGTTTAGGCTCTGACCTACCCGAGGGCAGGATCAGACTCAGGGATCCTCATGGTCCCCCAGCAAAGGGCCCCAGAGACACGGGCAGTCCTCATCGTCCTCAGGCCAGTGCCTGGAACCCGAGTGGCTCGGAAGGGACCTGTCAGCAGAGCCTTAGCCCTAGGCCCCAGGGGTCCCCGTCATGGGAGTCGTCACACCCAACACATGAGGGCCCGTCACCCCAACACATGAGGGCCCGTCACCCGGCTCTGGCTGCAGGCAGCTTGAGCTCCTTGATGAGGCCTTGCCTGCCCACCTCAGGGCATCAACTGCTTAATTAGCATCTGGACGCCTTCCAAGGCTCTCCGGTCGGAGGCCCTGCGAGGCCGAGAGCAGCAAGGCCAAGCCGTTACACATAGCACCCTCCCCAGGGCTCAGGCCCAGCTACAATCCAATTAGTTCTCCTCCAAATTGAAGAATCCAAATCCAGATCTCTCTCTCCAGCCGTAGATCATTAGCCTGCTCCCACCAGAATGGCATCTAGAAATGTGGTCTCCCCTGTGATTACTAAAATAATCACGAAATGCCTCTGGAGAGTGAAAAGCCCAGCACTGTCCCCAGAACGAGCTATCTCTGCGTTCAGGGGCTACAACTGCCAGGAAGAACCGTGAACCGTGTCTGCGCCTGAGGACGCCCGGAGGAAGCAGCTGGAGAAGAAGGCCCCAGGCTCCTCCGGCCACGTCCAGCTCTGAGCCCAAGTGGCCGTCCTGCTCTCAGGGCGAGTGACCTCCTGCTGGGCTCAGGATTTCCACGGCCCAGGAGAACTTCCGCCACACTCCTGTTTCCACTTGGGGTCAGGGCCCAAGCCCCCCTTCCGCTGGCCTGGGATGTGTCCTCAGCCAGCAGATGCTGCCGTAGTCCTTTAGAGGTGGCATCAAAGCCATTGGCTGTCAACCATCTCTTCTGAGTTACAGACTTCCATGACAGGGCCATTGCCCTCTCCTCAGCCCCAAGATTGGTAACTTAAAATATTCAGGGGCGGATGGAGCGCTCTGTTCTTTTTTGCTGAACCAGGGCGAGCAGCCCCTCATGGGAAGCTGGTGGGGATGAGGGGACTCAGGATGGCAGCAGGGGTCCCTGTTCACAGGCCCGTGTTTTTCTGCCACTGAGGACTCTGCACAGGGGTCCAGCCACCGCCCAGCCCCTGAGAAAAGGGGTGGCGTAGGGCCCGTGGCCAGGTCGGGCCCTCCTGGGAGTTTCCATGGGGCCTGTGCTGGGCCTTCTGGTTCTGTCTGGAAGCGGCTGGGGCTCCGGGGGGGTGAGGGAGGCAGCCCAGTTCCGCCCGGAGGTCCGGAGCGGCTCGGTGCCTGCCCACGCAGCGCACGCGGCCCGAGCGCCTCAAGGGATTACTCATCTCCCCCGCCTCCCAGCCGGCTGTGGGCGGGGCGCTGGGCGGCCCGAGCTGGGCTCCCTGACCTCTCCCTGCCTCCACACGGGCAGTGCCAGGCTGGGCCGGGCGGGGCGCGGGCCGGGAGTCACCTGTCCATTTCTTAAGAGTTGCAGAGACTAGAGCGGTGACCTCTCCGCCTCTCCCAGGGAACTTGTCGTTCAGCTCCGGCAGGGAGAGGTCCCCGGTGCCCTGTCCTCAGGGCTCTGGTCCAGGACGCGTGCACTTCTAGCTACTGCTGCGTCCCTGCTCTCAGACCCTAAGCTGTGGCTTGCAAACCTTGTTACGGTGACCAGCAATATTCACAAAGAAATCCAGATGTGATTTGGATCCGTTATCCCTAAAAACAGTTGTTTCATGAAACAATATTCTTAGTAAGTTCAATACATGACAATGCTTTCTGTTCTATTTATTTATTTTTTTTAAAAAATACTGGCTGTGATTCATTCACTACATTGATTTTACAGCTTACCATAGATTACTTCTAGTGTTTGAACACTCCTCAGAGCCCAGGGCTCCAGAGGTTATCGAGACCCCGGTGCCAGCCAGCGGGCACTGTGGCTGGACTCCCCAGAGAGCAGTGCAGATGCCGTAGTCCTTTAGAGGTGGCATCAAAGCCATTGGCTGTCAACCATCTCTTCTGAGTTACAGACTTCCATGACAGGGCCATTGCCCTCTCCTCAGCCCCAAGATTGGTAACTTAAAATATTCAGGGGCGGATGGAGCGCTCTGTTCTTTTTTGCTGAACCAGGGCGAGCAGCCCCTCATGGGAAGCTGGTGGGGATGAGGGGACTCAGGATGGCAGCAGGGGTCCCTGTTCACAGGCCCGTGTTTTTCTGCCACTGAGGACTCTGCACAGGGGTCCAGCCACCGCCCAGCCCCTGAGAAAAGGGGTGGCGTAGGGCCCGTGGCCAGGTCGGGCCCTCCTGGGAGTTTCCATGGGGCCTGTGCTGGGCCTTCTGGTTCTGTCTGGAAGCGGCTGGGGCTCCGGGGGGGTGAGGGAGGCAGCCCAGTTCCGCCCGGAGGTCCGGAGCGGCTCGGTGCCTGCCCACGCAGCGCACGCGGCCCGAGCGCCTCAAGGGATTACTCATCTCCCCCGCCTCCCAGCCGGCTGTGGGCGGGGCGCTGGGCGGCCCGAGCTGGGCTCCCTGACCTCTCCCTGCCTCCACACGGGCAGTGCCAGGCTGGGCCGGGCGGGGCGCGGGCCGGGAGTCACCTGTCCATTTCTTAAGAGTTGCAGAGACTAGAGCGGTGACCTCTCCGCCTCTCCCAGGGAACTTGTCGTTCAGCTCCGGCAGGGAGAGGTCCCCGGTGCCCTGTCCTCAGGGCTCTGGTCCAGGACGCGTGCACTTCTAGCTACTGCTGCGTCCCTGCTCTCAGACCCTAAGCTGTGGCTTGCAAACCTTGTTACGGTGACCAGCAATATTCACAAAGAAATCCAGATGTGATTTGGATCCGTTATCCCTAAAAACAGTTGTTTCATGAAACAATATTCTTAGTAAGTTCAATACATGACAATGCTTTCTGTTCTATTTATTTATTTTTTTTAAAAAATACTGGCTGTGATTCATTCACTACATTGATTTTACAGCTTACCATAGATTACTTCTAGTGTTTGGAAACACTCCTCAGAGCCCAGGGCTCCAGAGGTTATGGCCCCCCGAGACCCCCGGGTGCCAGCCAGCGGGCACTGTGGCTGGACTCCCCAGAGAGCAGTGCAGAGGCCACAGGTAGGCCTGGCGGCCACCAGGGAGACAGCCCTGGCCCCCCGTCTTCTGTGCCCTGGGGGCTGGAGCCTCTCCTCGCCCCCGCCCCTCAAGGCTGAGAGCTCTAAGATGACAGACAGGCGGAAGAGAGTGTGTTGCCGGGGTCAAGGGGACAGGCCCACACAGGAGTCTGGCCACCCCCAGTGACGTGTGTCATTGTCTCTTTCCTCGGCCTCCTGCCCCTGTCAACGTGAACAGACAGTGAGCTTGCACCAGCCCAGCCTGTTTGGCACACAGCCGGCCCTGCAGGGTGACCCGGCTGTGGCAGGGCCCCATCAGACGGGAGCCGGTGCCCAGCTGGAAGAGAGCAGAGGGCAGGGACGGAGACGGTAGCTTGAAGCTGAGTCTGCCTGCTGCTTGGGGACCTAGAGGCTGGAACCTGGGGCTGGGGAGGCTTTGCCACGGGCCACAGGAGTACCCCTCAGTGTGTCATGGAGCAGGACGCTTTGCCGCCAAGGGCCTGGCTGGGATCTAGAGGACAGGGAGCCTCAGCGTTGCATGGAAGCAGACAGAAGTCTTCCCTTGGCAAGATTCTGAGGAGATCATCAATGGGAGTTCAAGCCCTGGCTCCCCTGCTCACTGTCTGTGACGCGGGAAGTTGCTTAACCATCCCCTAGCCTCCAGCCTCAGTTTCCTTGTCTGAAAAATGGGGTGGTACCATCTACCTAAGAGAATTGTTGCCCACTATGAAGTGAGGTCTTACGTATGAGGGTGGCGAGGCACTGTGCTGTTAGCCAGAGTTCCGTACATCTCAGTGGTCTTCCTTCCGGTGGCCCACGGGCTCGCTGTAACTCCTCCGTGATGCCGCATTTGAGGACAGCCACCCACCACCGGCTGTTCAGTGAATACTTTCTGAGGGCATGCCCCCGTAAGCCACAGCCAGAAACATAAGCGAGGCTGGCCACCCAGGAACACGCTGTCCGTGAGGGCAACGGAGCTCCCAGCAGGTTGACAGACAGGCAGCGGCATGTCTGTGATGCACACTGGGGAGTTTGTCTGGGCTCACTGAGCTCTTTCCCTCCCACATCACAGAGGCCTTCGTGTGGGCGGAGGCACTCCCAGAGGACGGGGACTTCCACAGGGTGCTAAGGACAGATAAGGTTTGCCGGGGAGAGAGGAGGAGCGTGGGCAGGGGAGGATGCGAGAACAGAGGCTGTGGGCAGAACCGCACGGCGAGTTGAGAGGGCTGGTCTGGCTGGAGCAGAAGGTCCTGTGCGGGGCTGAGGCAGCGCCCCGGGAGGAGGGAGCCCAGGGATGGCAGGTCCTGGAATTCAAGGCTGAGAGTCGGGGGGCTACAGTCTGGGCTGTTACCCTGTGTGGCTCTAATCAGACACTGAGATATCAGGGGAGGGGATAGGATTCAGAAAGACGTCTCCTGCCTCTCTGGAAACGGAGATGGGTCCCCTCTCGGTGGTCACCCGCGCTCTCCCAGGCGTCTCCTCCACGGACAGTCCCCAGAGTAGGAACGGTTAAGCTCATGCATCCTTGCAAGCTCACTGCACGATATTTGGAGGTCATTTTCCTTCAAACTCGTTTCAAAGGCTTGGGCTGCATGCCACTGATGGCTGCCACTGGCAAGTGCGCTTTTGGTTTAGCCTCATTCGGGGAAGGCAGCTGCTCCTGGACAGGCTGGCCGAGACCTGCTTGTGGCCATCTGGTCACCTGTCTTTGGGGAGACCTGGAGGATCCCAGGGGCTCCACGGTTGGGGAAGGCAGAAGTTCCCGTATCAAGTGTTGAGAGGCGAGGGACCGGGTGCCGGCTGCTCCTGGAGGGAAGGAAACTCACCGCCGGCGTCTTTCACGGCCTGCTTCCAAGGAGGACGGTGGTTTGCCTTGGGTATGGCACACACCTCCAACAGCCGACTTAATGAGGATGCATATTAACAAGAGGACAAAAATGTGCCCCGACTCGATTTTAATGTGATCTTTACATGAGCTTCCAAGCTGATCAAAGGGCAGAGGTTCTCTGTTCAGCTGAACCCATGTCCTCCGAGGCTTTCCGTGTCCTGGACACCGAGCCAGGCACTGTGGGGCTTGCAGAGGTGAAGAAACGGTCGTCCTGCCCTCCCAGTTGCGAGGCGGAAAGTCCAGGTTCGAGTTCATCAGAGCTGAAATGATGGGAGCGCCGTGGGAGGTGAGTGTGGGTGGAGGCAGGTCCTGGAGAGGCTTGAACGCTGTGAGTTTGGACACTGTGCCTTGGTGTGATGGAAGGGATGTAGGAGGAGGGACGTGATCAGACCAGAATTGTCCTTTGGAAATTTGAGCCAAGTGGCAATGAGGGAGATGGCTGGAGAATGAAAAGACGAGTTGGGGGGCAAGGGCAGAGACAGTTACAGTGGTCCGGAAGTAGGTGGCAGGCCCTTCGCTAGACCAGGCCTTGAGGATTGCTAGAGAGGGATCACAAAGGTCTGGTGCACAGGACACAGGGCTTGGAGGGGAGGGAGAGGCTGGTCTGGGTGGCAGGGAGGAGGGCCATCGCTGGCTGAGATAAGGAACCCGGGTGGAGAAACAGGTTGAGGGAGGGGTGACTCAGTCTTGGAAAGTGTATATGTATTGGGGGAGGGGTGCCATGACGCCTGGAAGAAACCCAGGTTAAGACAGGTGAGGACCTGAGACAGGGTTCAGGTCACCAAGCGTTTGGACCAAGGCGATGACATCAGCAATGGAGACACACCATGGATTGGTGTGTCCATTCACCCGTGTATTCACGCATTCGTTCAAAAGCACAGATTGAGCCCCTCTTTTGTGACAGTGCCTCCCAGGGCTTTTTCAACAGAAGAGTGCCATGATCTGATGCGTGCCGGGAGGAGAAACTGGGGCAGGCGGTGGCAAGGGCCACACAGGCACAGGAGAGGAGCCCAGGGCGGGGCTGAGACGGGGGCAAAGGGAAGGCCGTGAAGGTGGCCACGAAAGCCTGGGCAGCGTCAGGCAAGCCAAGGCAGGGTGGCAACGTGAGGCAGAGAAGGAGAGTGTCTGGGAGATGTGGCCCCTGAAAACTCCGGCCGAGAGGGGACAAGCAGGCAGTGCTGGTGTCGACACTGCGGAGAGAGCAGGAAGGGCTGGAAGTCACTGGACGGCCCAAGAGAAGGTCAGCCAAGCTTTCCTGGAACTTCATAGCTGAGTCGTTGGGGCATGACCAGCAGCCGGCTTCACGGGCAGGAAGAGGACACTGTTTTGAGAAATTTGGCGGTGCAGGGAAACGGGACGTGCCATCCTAGAGAAGACTCCGTTCCCGTCCTCCATCCCTTCCTGTCCCCCACCTCTGCCTTTTTTTTTTTTTTTTCAGCTTTAGGAGGATCTGAGTCTATTTGCAGGCATAGGGAAGGAGCTTGTAGAAGGGGAAAGGTGGAAGAGAGAGTGGTTGATTGGAAAAACTCCTCTAGAGTGTGAGGTGTGGGAAACAGCGCTCAGCTGGTGGCCTTGTTCTGGGAGGTGGCTGGGACTGAAGAGAGGGCCGGGTGAGGGGAGCTCTTTGAGTTCCTGCACTCTGCTAACGCCGGCCCCACCTGACTCCCCGCTGCCCGTGGCTGCGGCCTTCAGGAGGCTCAGTTCAGGTCTGGGGAGGCCACCGTTTGCTGGAGGTCATGCCAGGCCCTTTTCATAAGGCACCTGCTAGATCTTGGAGACCTGATGGGTGAAAAAGAGTCACCACACTGCTCTTCAGTGACTGAAAATAACAACTATCACACAGGAAAGCCACACGGCTTAAGGTGTCATGACATCAGTCATGTTCTTATGCCTACAGAAGCGTCGATGTCTGTCCTGTCCGTACAAGGACACTGTCACTGTGAGTAACTGAAGCTGTAAAGGTCAGCCTCTGGGCGGTTATTTGTGAGCCAAGCAAACCATCAATAGATGTGTCTTTTATTTTGTTTTTGAGAAACAAGTCAGCTCATAAGTCCCTAGAATGCTTTCTCTACTTGATCTCATGCCATAACCCTGGAAAAGGGTGTTCATCTTTACAGGTATAAAGATGGCATATGGTTTTATTAAGTCAAAGTGTATTCAATAACTACAAAGAGCACTGCGGCATGTGTCAGTGGATGCTTTTCACCCAGAGTAGTTTATATTAACGCTGTTAGGAGAGAGAGAACAAAACAGGGTCCGGCCGAGAGGGGACAAGCAGGCAGTGCTGGTGTCGACACTGCGGAGAGAGCAGGAAGGGCTGGAAGTCACTGGACGGCCCAAGAGAAGGTCAGCCAAGCTTTCCTGGAACTTCATAGCTGAGTCGTTGGGGCATGACCAGCAGCCGGCTTCACGGGCAGGAAGAGGACACTGTTTTGAGAAATTTGGCGGTGCAGGGAAACGGGACGTGCCATCCTAGAGAAGACTCCGTTCCCGTCCTCCATCCCTTCCTGTCCCCCACCTCTGCCTTTTTTTTTTTTTTTTTCAGCTTTAGGAGGATCTGAGTCTATTTGCAGGCATAGGGAAGGAGCTTGTAGAAGGGGAAAGGTGGAAGAGAGAGTGGTTGATTGGAAAAACTCCTCTAGAGTGTGAGGTGTGGGAAACAGCGCTCAGCTGGTGGCCTTGTTCTGGGAGGTGGCTGGGACTGAAGAGAGGGCCGGGTGAGGGGAGCTCTTTGAGTTCCTGCACTCTGCTAACGCCGGCCCCACCTGACTCCCCGCTGCCCGTGGCTGCGGCCTTCAGGAGGCTCAGTTCAGGTCTGGGGAGGCCACCGTTTGCTGGAGGTCATGCCAGGCCCTTTTCATAAGGCACCTGCTAGATCTTGGAGACCTGATGGGTGAAAAAGAGTCACCACACTGCTCTTCAGTGACTGAAAATAACAACTATCACACAGGAAAGCCACACGGCTTAAGGTGTCATGACATCAGTCATGTTCTTATGCCTACAGAAGCGTCGATGTCTGTCCTGTCCGTACAAGGACACTGTCACTGTGAGTAACTGAAGCTGTAAAGGTCAGCCTCTGGGCGGTTATTTGTGAGCCAAGCAAACCATCAATAGATGTGTCTTTTATTTTGTTTTTGAGAAACAAGTCAGCTCATAAGTCCCCTAGAATGCTTTCTCTACTTGATCTCATGCCATAACCCTGGAAAAGGGTGTTCATCTTTACAGGTATAAAGATGGCATATGGTTTTATTAAGTCAAAGTGTATTCAATAACTACAAAGAGCACTGCGGCATGTGTCAGTGGATGCTTTTCACCCAGAGTAGTTTATATTAACGCTGTTAGGAGAGAGAGAACAAAACAGGGTCCGGGCGAGGTCAGAAGGAGCAGGTTGCAGGTGGGGAGAGATGGGCAGCTTCTCCACATCTTTGTTGCTCATGTAGGAGAGGTGGGCGGGTGGCTTCCTCATTTTAGTTTTCTACCTACAAATAGCTAGAACGGACAGGTCTGGCTGGTCAGCGTTTCCTAGTATTTTAAAAGGAACAAGGAAGGGGATGTTGTTCACATTTGTTGACTTCATACTGTATGGACCCGGTATCATGCTAAACACTCCGTTCGCTGCCATTGAACTCTCACGATTCTCCAAGGTCGACAGTGTCATCCTCTTCTAAAAGATGAGAAGATTCAGGTTGCCCAGGGTCACGCAGCAAGAGCATAGCAGGGCCAGGCCTTGAACCCAGGCCTGGTAGACCCAGGGGCCTGCACTCACCCACCAGCTTGGATGAGGCTGAAGGGCCGTGCTGTTGGAGGCAGAGACCCACGGTGGCCATAAGCAGCCCTGAGGTGAGGGGCCTTGGGAAGAGGCCTCACCCCAGCCTGCAGGCTCTCGTCCAGTCCGTTAAGTGGCCGCCTGTCAGGACCACTGAGCTCCGTTCTCTCCTGAGCCCCAGGAGAGCACAGGCCAGGTTCTGGCAGCTTAAATGGGAGTCCTCCCTTCTGAAATGTTATCTGAGCCAGGCCAAGAGTCCTCAGGGGCCAGAGATGCCAGTCTCCCTGCCCGTTTTCCAAGATAAGGAGCCAGGACAGCTGGCCTCAGAGGGCAGCTGACATTTTCCTGGGGCAGGGGTGTGAAGTGATTTCACGTTATTTTTTCAGCGGGGTCTGTATCATTTATTCACAGAGTCACTATTTTCGAATCCTATGGGCAGGGTCCCTATGCTTTGTAGAAACAGGCTGCCGCCTCCGGTCAAGCGTCTGGGCCGCAGCTTCCCTGGGCGCTCCAGCGATCGGGCCCAGGGCCCTAGGGAGGGGAACCAGCGCCCCTCTCCAAGAGCAGACGCCTCCCCCTCTCATTTTACAGACGAGGAAACACACACACACAAAAGCTAAGTCATTTCCCCAAAGCTGTCCCGTTCCAGTGAGCAGCGGGGCCTTGAGCGCAGACCCGGCCGGCCCGGCCGTCGTCCTCCGCTGACTCCTGCCTGTGTGTTTGCTTCCAGTTCTTTAAGGCCTTTTCCAAGACCGGCTCAGGAACCACGCTGCCAGGTGGGTGTCCTGGGTCTCGGGGTCCCGTGGGCGCCGTCCACATCTCCTTCTCCTTCTTTCACCCGGGCTTCTGCTCGGGGGGAGAGAGCCCAGCGCGGTGTGCAGGGAGACAGGGTCCCCAGTGAAAGCCAGAGAAGACAGCCTGGAGGGTGCCTTCGGGAAAACAAGCTTGAAGGGCCCTTCCTGGGAAGCGGGGAGGGCCAGGCGCTCCCAGAGCAGCCTGTGTCACAGTGGGATTGGCAGCTCCAGGGGCAGACAGGCAGTGTGGGGAGGGTGCTTGGGGCCCAGGTCTGGGGGGCCCCTCTCCTGCCCTGAGGGATGGGTCTCCCCGTGTGGTTAGGGCCTCCGGGGCAGCCCCACGGACCCCCCTACAGAGGAGGCCTGACACATGCTTCCCCTCGCTCTGAACGAACTCGCACCCTGGGCCCTTTCTTCCGCGAGGGAAGCGGACGGGGGTCCTGGGATTTTTCTCCCTCCTCCTCACCCCCCCCCCCCATGTCCGTCCTTCGTTACAGTGGCTGGAGCTGACGTGCAGGCGCTGCGGGAGAGGCTCATTGACGCCCTGGAGTCCCACAGTGACACGT
Organism: Tragulus kanchil; assembly: GCA_022376925.1. Classification (NCBI taxonomy): domain Eukaryota; kingdom Metazoa; phylum Chordata; class Mammalia; order Artiodactyla; family Tragulidae; genus Tragulus; species Tragulus kanchil. The sequence continues at coordinate 23,767,874 of JAIOJX010000024.1, read as the reverse complement.
GGCCCCCGGCCTGTCCCTCACTGGAGCCTGCCAGGTAACTGGAGCTGGAGCAGGCCTAGGAGGGTGGTGGGACGGCAGGCCTGGCAGTGAGAGGGCGTTGGGCCAGAATGGCAGGGACCAGGTTGCTGCTTCCTGTGGCCTGAGCGGTGGGCACTGCCGTGGGCCGGAGCCCAGAGCCGCTGGCAGCAGCTGGCGGAGGCCTCCCGCTGCTGGGGATCCCACCCAGAAACCCTGACTTCCTGGGGCTGCCGGGGGTGTGAGGGCCCCCCTGCTGGGTGGGAAGGGAAGGAGGGGCAGGGCTCTCTGGGCCACACCTGCTGCCGAGGCTCACAACCCATGCTCAGGGACGTTTGGGAAGCGAGGCAGGATGTCACACAGTCTAACACAGGGAGGGGCCCTGGGAGGGTGGGCGTGGGGAGGAAAAAGGGAAACCAGATGTCGTTTAGAGGCAACAGGACCGGGAACTGAGAGGTGCAAAGTCCTGTCAAATGAAGGGGCTCCTTTCCTGAGCTGTGGCTGTGACTCGGGGCTGGGGAGGTGACTCTGCTCCCTGTGCTGCAGGGCGTCCGGTGGCCGGTGTCCAGGCAGCCCTCCAGGATTGCCTCTGTTCTAGGAGATCGAGATCCATCGAGTTGCATGGTGTCTGACCCTAACTCTCCGAGGGAGACAGGTAGATTGAGAACATGAAGTCCTCCCCTTCTGGGTGAGAACTCTGGAGAGGAGAAAACTCACCTCAGGGGCTAAGAAGGAACAAATGCAAATACCAGCCCAGGGCTGCTGGATGAGGCCAGCGCCGGAACATGGTGAAAGTTCCAGAGGCTGAGAGGGCCTCCGGGGGCAGACCCTGGGCTTAGCGCCCCCTACGTGTGTGCGCTGGTGTCTTGTAAGCAGAGGCCCTGCTGAGAGCATGTGTTTCCAAGTGTCAGTGGTTGTTGAATCCAACTCACAATGCTTCTTTGCTCATCTTTCCCAATTCTCCATCCTCCCAGAGGGCCAGAGACCCTAGACTGAATAGCTAGCCTTTCTGCTCTTTGGGGTTCCACAGGCAGACCCCATCTCTTCAGGAAACACCCAAGCCAGCCTGCACCCTGCGCCTCCCTTCTAACCCTTCTCAATGGCTGGTCTCTGTCTCTTTCTCTTACCCATACCGACCAGGTAATCCTGCCAGCCTCTCTCAAAGCGATCCTTCTGAAGAGCTTTGGGGGGAGGCAGAGACGTGATAGAAGGTGGGCTGGCTTTTCCAGACGTGTGAGAGGGAACGGATGAGACGGGGTCAGGCTACATGGACAGCAGCCTGCAGGACCTGCTCATCTGCCAGCCTGGGGGACAGCTGCTGCACCCCCAGCGGCTGTCCGTGTCCACCCGCCCACTGGTGTGCTCTCTGGCCCCACCTCTCTGGCATGTCGTTTGTACTACTGCTGGGCTGGGCTGGGCTGGGCCCCATTGGTCCCATGTTACAGCTTCTGTTTGGAAGTAACCAACCGCTGTCTCACTGGATCCAGAGGAGGGAAATAGGTCATCAGGTTAAGGATAAAAGTAGAAGCCATCGTCTCCTGTTACATGCCTGCGATGTTCTGCTTTTTAACTGAAATAAGGACACAACTCATTTTTGTATTGTGAAATTATTTTTTGGTTGGAACACTGAATTTTTAAAAACAATTTTTATCTTAATTCTTTGATTTGGGGGCAGAATAATAAAATTTGTCCTACTTCCGCCTTTGTCCTAGGGCTGTAGTTTCCTTGTCTTAAGGAAGTTAACGTCTTCAAATAAGATGAGATGGCTTCTAAAATCTCCCGCACCCAAGACTTTCTGATGTTTCTTTTATTGCCTTTTCTGTGCCTGCTGCAGGAGAGAAAAAAGCAAATCTCCCAGTTGGTAGTGACTTGGCACCAATCAAGCCTTGTGTCTGATGGCTCGTGATCACCTGTTTCGTAGGGGATCAGTGCAAACCACACTCTAAGCCCGGGCCTTACCCTGGGCCAGAGCACAGAAATAGCTGGTCTCAAAGTGTGCCTCCCCAGGTCTCCTCGCCAGGCCACCCATACGCACTCCTGACTCTGCAGAAAATGACCAGACGGCTGGGTGAAATGAAGAACCAGGTTTAGGTCTCAGGCAGAGAGAGTCTTTTGAGACTCATGGTTGGGTTTGCTCCCACTGGAGGGCTGGCATGGAGACCTCCTCGAAGCCCACGTGCCCGCAGAGGAGGAGAGGCATGTGGCACTCCTCATGGTGCCGTGCCGGCTGCGTCGGCTGTCACCAGCAGGTTTGCTTTATTCTCACCGCAGAGCGTGACGGCCAGTGGTGTCTCTTGCAGGCTGGAGGAGATTACTGGATTCTTTGCAAGAAACAGTGAAGACTACCTGGCCTTGATCTTTGAAACGGAAGGCTCCTACCTGGGTAGAGAGGTGAGCTGCCTGCAGGGTTCTTTACAGACATTGGGAGAGGTCCCAGTGAGTTCAAGAGCGGGGCTAGGCCTGTGTCCTTCTTCGCCCAGCACTGGCCTGACACCTGCTGGGGGAACCGGGAAGTGTAGAAGCTGGGCCTTTCCATTTAAAGCCTTTTTGTCTGTTTTGATCTTCCTCTTGGAAACATAGCGATAAACAACCCACCTGCCAATGCAAGAGGCACAGGAGACGAGAGTTTGATCCCTGGGTCGGGAAGATCCCCTGGAGAAGGGAATGGCAGCCCACTCCAGCAGTGTTGCCTGGAGAACCCCATTGACAGGAGCCTGGGGGGCCACAGGCCGCGGGATTGCAGAGAGTCCGACGCGACTGAGCACACACGCATGCATGGAAGCTGAAAACCGTAATGCCTGCTATTTATTAAGGCTGACACACATAGTTTCTAATTTTTCTAATGAACCAAGATAGTCAAGTAATAGGTCAGAAGTTGCACAGCCAGTGAGTTGGTCGAGCAGGACTTCAAGCCAGGTCTGCCTGCCTCCAGAGCGCTTGTTTCCATGTTGCCCTGTCCCCAGAGAATTAGAGTAGCAAATCCGAGGGGAGGGAACATCAGCGATCACCTAGTCCCTCTTGAGGAATGGGGTCCCCCGCCCAGGTGAAGCAGATAACAGAATCAGGCAGTTCGGAATCTCCACTCCATCATTTACGATCAGTGGTCGCCAACCTTTTTGGTCCCGGGAACCAGTTTTATGGAAAACAATTTTCCTATGAACTGAAGGGAGGGGGTGCTTCAAACACATTTCATTTATTATGCGCCTTATTTCTAATCTGATGCTACTGCTGATCCGACACCAGTCAGGCTGAGGCACCCGTCTGCAGGCACCCCTAGAGCTGGGGACCCTTGACTTACCTGATATGTCTCTAATCATGTTACTCAACTTTTCTGAGCCTTATTTCCCTGTCTTTGAAGTGGGGATAATTACCTTTTGCACAGCGTGATTGGAAACATAGCGTGAGGCAGTTTAGGGGAAGAGTCCGGATGGGCAGCTGGTACAGAGTATGTGCTTTATAAATGTCCATCTCAGCCTGGCGTGTGCAGCCCACTGCTCCGTGGCTGCCTCGTGGGCTTCTCTGGTCGCTGGGCTTTTCCCAGGTGCAGAGGTGGGACAGGCAAGTGCCTGGGAGATGCTCTAAGGCAGTGCAAGGAGATCATGAGAGAGGGGACGAAATTAAACACCATTGTTGACTCTGAATGGCTTTCCTCCTGAAACTCACCAAGCACAGTGGAGCACTTGAGCAGTCTCTGGACGCTGAAGGATGCCTGGCCTTTCTGGGGTCCTAATCCAAGCCCGGGGACATGCCTGGAGCGGTGATTGATGAATGTTCAATGGAATCAGCTCTCCCCACTACACTCCTTCCATCCCCCTAGTAATGAGGGGGCAGGGGGTCCCGTGTCCATGCATAGGTGCTCAAGGATGAGTAGTTTGAGAGGCACAGTGGCCAAGGGCTCTGGAGGCAGATTGACCTGGGAATTACAGCCCAACTCAGGTGCTTGCTACCTGTGTGGCCTGATCACACGATTTCACTGCTGCGCTTTAGTTTTTGCCTCTACTGTATAATATAGGAGTTTGATTTTTTTTTTTTTTAAAGATTTATTTATTTATTTATTTTTGGGCGGGGGTCAGGTTGGGGAAGGAGGGGAATGGGCGGGCCACTTCTATTGGTCTTTCATTTCTCTATTTTCATCCGTCTTTGTTCTTTGGCTCCTGTGGGCCTCCCATCGCGGTGGCGTCTGTCGTTGCTGAGCGCCGGCTCTGGGCGCATGCGCTCCAGGGCTCCGGCTCGGTCATTGGACACATCAGTCCAGCCGCTCCGCGGCACGTGGGATCTTCCCAGGCCAGGGCTCGAACTGGCGCCCCTTGCACTGCAAGGCGGTGTCCTTACCCGCTGGACCACCAGGGCAAGCCCCAGGAGTTTGATTTTTTAAGCAGATACTTAGGTATGTACTATTTGCTAGTCATTATTAGAAGCGCTTTTATAAAATTAACCCATTCGATCTTAACAGCCCTTGGAGGTGTGCTATTATTACAGTTCTGCACGTAAGGAAGCCGAGTCAGGGAGAGGTTTAGTCTGGTTGGGCCAGGATTTAGACTCAAGGAGCCATGGTATATTGTGCCACCGGGCTTAATCTCCTAGTAATCTATGACCCCTATGTCATACTGAGTGTTATTTTTGAAGACTAAATGAAAAAATCTATATATAAAACATAGTACACATTCAAATACCACCCAGTATCAAATTTCTCCTTAATTCTTTATAAGAAATAAAATCACGGTGTCTAAGTGCTTTTCTGATTTGGAATATAGACAGAAAATCTTACTAATATGAAGCTACATGTCATTATGCCTTTTGCAAATTGTTTTCATTGGAAAGAAAAATACACTGAATTGGGATGGTCCTCGAAGAGTCGAGCTGCATGGCCTGCACAGTGATGCGGGGGAGGGGGGGGGGCAGCGTCTACGCACCTTGCTGTGGGGTGGATGCGGCGGGCACAGGGGCTCTCACTCATCACCAGGGTCTCCTCTTGGGAAGGTGGAGAGTCTGGCAGGAGCGCGGCTGCCGCCCAGTGGCTGCCCGGGGCCCCCTCGGCCCAGGGGCCGCCCCACCCCACCCCAGAGGTCCTTCTGTCTCCGCAGGTGATTCTGGACCTGTCCCAGCGGCATGGCATCGTGGTGCGGAGGGTCCTGAACACGGAGCGTAACGTGGTGAACAAGTTTGGTGTCACCAGCTTCCCGTCGTGCTACATGCTGTCTCGGAATGGCTCCTTCTCCCGGATCTCTGTGTGAGTGTCTCTGCGCCCCTCTCCCGCTTTGCTGTGCTCCTTCTTTCTTCCTGCCCGGAGAAGCTGCCCGCCTTTCATAGTGGCTGACGAGTTCTTTCTCCTGCATGTCGCCTGAGGAGTCCACGGGCAGGCAAGGTGCACCCTCGGCAGGAGAATCATTTACCTGCCTCCAGTGGGGGTGGGGGGCTTTCCATCCGGAAGTCGGGGCCCAGGACGCTGTGCGCACCTCCCAGCCCGGTCCCGCCCCCCGCCTCACTGGTCCAGCTCAGCGGTCCAGCCTCGGGACCCTGGAGCGCTTAGAACCCAGCGCTGCGCTTGTGCACCAGCCCCACCGCCGCCCTGGCCCTCCTCCCCGGCCTCCCCTCTTCCCAGACGGCCTCGTTGGCAGGCTGCAGGCCTGGCAAACCTTCAGCTATGCTTGACCCTGCCTCCCCTTGGTTTTCTAATTGCAGAAAAGTTCATTAGGAGCCAGACAATAGCCAGTTCCAAAATGCCAAGAGAAAACAATCAGGCCAGCCGCCGTCCCTCTGTCAGGCTCCCGCTGCTGAATGGCCCCTTAAATGGCGCCAGATGGTGCCTCGGTGCCTCCCCGCGCGGATGATTGATGCCCACCCAACCCTGCCGGCCGGAGCGTGAGGGCCAGGGAGACCGCGGCTGGCCCGAGGCGTCCAGGGAGCTGCTCCTTGAGGCCATTAGTGCCACCCTGCCCCGGGACTGGGCCGCGAGGCCCCTGGCCCCGGCCTGGCCCCCGTCACCCGGCAGCGCTGGGCCCGGCCTCGTCCGTCAGCCGGTGCTGCCCGGGGAGGAGGCGTGATGGGCTGCGGGGACAGGGAGGGGCCGGGAGCGCCAGTCCTGCTGGGGGCCGTGGCATTGTTTCCTCTCTTGGAGTTGGTGGAGGGGAAAATTGTCTGTGACGACGCTGCTTCTGAGCCACCTGCTCGTCGATGAGCATGGGGCCGGGACGCTGGAGTGGAAAGCAGCGCCTCCCCGCGCCTGCTGCCGGGCGCTGTGTCCCATCCCACGGCTGGGCTTCACGCCCTCCCTCCAGTGGCCCTGACCAGGAGGCCTCCCCTGCCTTTGAGGACTGCTCTGTACGAGACGAGACCGGGAAACCAGAAGGAGAAAGATCTGAGAAGTTTAGTGGCTTGGGGGTTGTGGCTGCAAGTTTTTTCAAAATCAAGTGTCCAAAACATCCACTGACCTCTTTGGGGTGTAGTGTCACCTCTGGTGCCCTGGAGCAAGCTGTGAGCTTCCTTGAGGCTGCACCCCACGTCGGACCTTTGGTCTCTGGGGAGATCATCAGACGCCCCGTCCAGTCTGTGGCCAGGAGAAGCGCTCTCCCTCGAAGGCCCACCTGAAGGTTCCCCGCCCCTACCCACCCCATTTCTCAGGGGCAGGTTGAGAAATTCGTGAGCCCAGCCTCTTTCCCGGGTGGGATTTTGACTTCAGACTGGTGTCAGAGAGACTTTCCACGGCGTGGCCAGGGAATAGAAAGGTTAACGTGAAGTGGAATGTCCTGATTTTGACCCCCCTGAGGAGAAGGTAGAACCAAGTTCAAGTCTTTCTGAATATGAACATTTTTATCCGGTGAGCCGCTGGCCTTCTCTCTTGCGACAAGTTAGCTCTGGGGTTCGTTTCTCTGTGCTCACTGCCTTTCCCCCGTGGTTGCCTTCCCTCACAGGCATGCAGAGTCCAGGTCCTCCTACACCTCTTACCTGCAGAGGTTTTCCGGGAGCACCAGGGGGGCTGTCCCGACTACAGCTGCGCCAACCACCACCAGCGCAGTGGCTCCCACGGTGTGGAAGATTGCGGATCGGTAAGGCTTCCCTGGGTCCTCCTCGCCCCTTCCCTTCCCCGTCCTCTCCTCGGATCACAGTTTCCCCATTTGCCGCTGCCTCCTTCCATACTCTATTCCTTGTCACAAGCTAGGCACGTGCCATCTTGAGCCCCGATCCCTGAGGGCTGACCTTGGCCTCAGGGGAACCCCATCTGCTGGCCACGCAGCAGAGAGTCTTAAACCTATGGGGGCAACAGCATCTGCCGACCGCATTCTTCTTGATAGAATGCATGCTTTTTGATGTCCGCGTTCCTTAAGCTTCATTCTACTCAGGACCGAGTAGAATCAGCTTGGAAGGATTGTCTGTTGCCTCCAAAGTAACTTCCTGCCCAAGCAATTATTTCTTCAACACAGATTTTTGAGTTCCTGCTTCCATGCAAGGCACCAGGAGTACTGATTGTGCGGGGCAGATTGAGTCCCTGCCCAGAGTTTACCATCCCGCCACAGCGTCCCTCCTTGGCAGGCACCTGGCTTCACTTGAGTGCCTCTACTCTTCCTCGAAGGTCGTCCGTGTCTCTGCATAGTTGTCGGCACGAGGAAGCTGTTCTCTCTCAGTCTGTTCAGCTCCGCCCTGGTGGTAGAATTTCTGCTTTGGGGGCAGGGAGACAGGGCCGTGGACCTCTTGCTCTGGCCCCCAGCAGGGTACCGCGGTGGGAACGGCTGAGCAGGAGGCTCAGAGCTGGTGCCAGGGGCCTGCCTGAGAGAACAGGGAATGGGGCCGTCAGATTCCAGGAAGGATTTTGCATCCCAGCGTGAGGGGCTCTAAGGATGGAAAGTGCTAATGGAGAGGCTTTTAGTGAGTCAGGTGGGAAGGAAAGAGGAAGTGAGGGTGGGAATGGTCCTTGTCATTATTCAAATTATGAGTCCGATTGCTGCGATGGCTGGCATTTCTAGCGGTATGTGCTGGGCTCGGCTGGGCGCTTCTGCCCATCATCTCCCTCAGTCAGGGGGCCACTCCTTGAGGCCGAACACGGGGACGGGGGGAACTGAGACCCCAGGACGCAGGAGGGGAGCAGAGAGGGGAAACTTAGGCAGGAGGCTCAAGCGTAGGTGGCCACCCATCAGCTGACCTTGCTGGCTCCCCGCCGTCTCAGGAGACAGGTAGTTCATTGTATCGGTGAGATCCCTGTGGCTGGAGGGGTGGGTTGAGTTGCCCAGGCTCCTGGCCCACCACAGGACGAGATGAGAATCCAGCAGTCAGGAGATGGGGGTAGAGAAGGAGGCCGTCCCCCAGGGCCCTGGGCCCAGATCGCACGAGGGCAGTGAGGGGCACTGGGTGGGGCAGCCAGCGTGGAGCCGGCAGCCCTTCCCCTGGGCTGAGGTCAGTCCGAAAGATATGAGATGGGCCCCCGTCTGCTGCCCCCGGTCTGGCAGCTGCAAGAACAGCGATCAAAATAACTGTGAACCCCACTTCCTCACCTCCAAAGCCTCATTGTCAGCTTTAGCAGGCAGCCACACCCTTGGTCTTTCAAAGAGGGCCCAGCTTCTCCAGAACCATGTTGTGTGAATGCCTTGTGTGTCTCCTTGTCTGTCCCCGGGGGTCTTTGCTCAGATCAGAGCAGGAAGCTCAGCCTTCTACACGTAGCCTGATTGAAACAGCTCTCATGAGTGCTAGGAGGGGCTGGGGCTGGGGAGCTGCAGAGGGGAGACCCCACTCTAGGCCAAGAGCTGTGGCTGCTTAGTCACTTCAGGCGTGTCCGACTCTGTGTGACTCTCTGGACTGCAGCCCACCAGGCTCCTCTGTCCATGGAATTCTCCAGGCAAGAATACTGGGTTGGGTCGCCATGCCCTCCTGCAGGGGGATCTTTCCAAACCAGGGATGGAATTCGGGTCTCCTGCATTGCAGACAGATTCCTCACCACTGAGCGATCAGGGAGGCCCCATGTATATGTATTTGAGACCCTATGAACTGTAGCTTGCCAGGCCTCTCCACCCATGCCATTTTCCAGGCAGGAATAGTGGAGTGGGTTGCCGTTTCCTCCTCCAGGTGCTGTGGAGGGTTTTGTATTGGGGCTTTCGTTTAATCCTCTCATCAGCCTATCTGTGAGCAAGTTGTTCCTCTTCCCTCAACTCCTCACAGATGAGGAGCTGAAGCTCAGAAAAGGGAAGTAATCCACCCAGGGCCACAAAACTGGTTCCTGGCAGGGCCGAGTGCTCGCTTGGCGGACTCTTGGACCATCGGGGGTGCCTCCTCTTCTCTCGCTCTGGCCCCGGGTGCCCCTCCCCAGCCCCGCGACTGATTCCCCTTTCTCTCCCCGGCCCCTTCCGGGGCTTCAGCTCCAAGATCTACATGGCCGACCTGGAATCTGGGCTGCACTACATTCTCCGGCTAGAAGTGGGCAAGTTCTCCATCTTGGAGGGGCATCGCCTGATGGCCCTGAAAAAGTTCATGGCAGTGCTGGCCCAGGTGAGCGGGGCCCTGGGGTCCCTTGTCTGGCAGCTTCACACGAGACCCGTGTGAGTCCCTGCGGGCCAGCGCTGTGCCCGCCTGGAGAATCAGCCGAGCCCCTCCCTCAGGAACTCGTGGTCCGCCCGGTCAGCCCCGTCCCCCGCCCTTTCCTGTGCAGGGAGGTGGGTGAGACATGGGCCGGATTCCCCGGGGATCTTCCCTAGCCAGGCACATCTGCCTGCCTGAATCCTCCACCTTCGGCCAAGCCTGGAATGCGGCCTCTCTCTCTCTGCCTTGGTCACTGGGAAAGGTGGACCGGTGGACCCCACAGTGAAGGAAAGAAGACTTCTCTGCGTTCCTCTCCTCCCTCCCAGAGTCAGGGAGGACTCCCTGGGCTTCCCATGCCTTCCTCGTGCCTCTGTGGTTTCCTGCCAGCGTGGCAGTGCCATGCAGTGCAGCTCCGACTCGTGGAGGGCCTGGCGTGTGTCAGGCATTGAATCCTCCTAACCTCGCTGCGGGGTGGGAAGTACTGCCCCTCTTAGGCCGTGCAGGCGGCTCAAGTGACCCGCCTCGGGCCTCCCCTCAGGCAGTGTCGTGGCCACGGTGTGAGCTGAGGTTCCAGGGGCAGAGCCCGTGTCCTTTCTCTGCTGTGCTCCTTCCTCGTCCCTGAAGGTGGGGTGCCTCGGCCTCCTCCCTCCCGCACGCTCCTCTGTGGCTCCAGGTCCACTGCCAGCGCGGCCCGGCTTAAGCCCCAAGGTGCTGGCTGCGGAGGATGCTGAGTCAGATGCGCGCTCCGGGCCCCTTCCGAGGCGGACTGCCGACTCAGCCGCCCTTGGCCCTGGAGCAGGTCCGAGCCCCTCCTCCTGGGGCAGGGCTGGGCGGCCGGGGCCACCTCTGGGGTGCTCTTCACCTCTCGCTTGGGAACTGCCGCCTGCCAAGCCCATCTCTGACTCCCGCCCCCAGCCGGTCCTGGCCTTCTGGTCCGCTCCGCCCAGTGATGGGCACGCGTGGTTACTGAGGACCTCGTGAGGTTCCGGTCACAGGCAGCACAGCCTTCGGCCCCTCTCAGGCGTCCCCCGCAGACTGGGGCCCTCCTCTTCAGCCCCATCAGATCATAGAGCCTTTCCCCGCAGGCCCTGTGAGCCGCTTGGTCCTCAGGTCGCTGAGGTCCAGGATACCTGGCCCAGACAGTCAGAAGGGAGGCGTCCAGGAATAGTCCTCTGTGCTGTCTTCTTGCGTGGCACCTGAGGTGGGGAGACGGGCGGCTGAGAGGGACCCCATCACCCCACAGTCCCGTCCACTCTGAAGGACTCCTCCCGGGGCAGTTGTTTCTGGTGCGCTGCTTGCCTCTCAGCTGGGCTCAAAGCTGGTGTGGGCTTGGCCCTCTGTGAGGGCAAAGAATGCGACCCAGGAGAGCCCTGGGCCAGGCAGAGGCTTCCGCAGCGGCCGAGCTGCTGCCCTCAGCAAGGCAGGACCTGAGTTTGGGGTGACATCCTCCCTGCCTGAAGACGGCCCCTCTGGGAGGGCAGGGCGGGCCTCAGGGCGGAGGCAGACACGAGGGCGGAGGGGCAGCCCGGGGGCCACACGAGCAGCCCAGCCCCCGCGACAGCAGGGACGTCTGGCCGTGCCCCGTACGGTGGTGGCTTCTTCCTGAGGAGCGGAAGCAGGGGCAGCTCCCTTTCTTGGGGCTTCCTGGCGGCTCCGCGGGTGAAGGATCCGGAGTGCCGAGGGGGCTTCCAGGTGGCGCTCGTGATCAAGAATCTGCCTGCCAAAGCAGGCGATGCAGGAGACTCCGGTATATCCCTGGGTCCGAGGACGCTGAGAGGCGACAGGCGATGGAGTCGCTAAGAGGCGGCTGCGACTGAGCGCACACACGCAGATACGCGTGCATGCACACACCTTTCCTTGAGCTCTGACACGGGGCCAGACGGCAGAGCGCTCCTTTGTGCGTCAGCTCCCCTGTGCTTCTCAGAACAGAGCTCCACGGGTGGGGGCGAGCATCGTCCCCTCGCAGGGAGGAGACTGGAGGCCCAGAGAGTAAAGCACCTCGTCCTCCGGGGCCGTCCAGCCAGAGAGCGACTGAGCTATTGGCAGTCACATCTCAGCTAACCGTCACCCGTGCCCACTCCATGCCTGCAAGAAGTGCCTGGAGGGCATAGCGCTCCTTTGGCCCCCTGAGCCTTGGGGATCTGTCAGCCATGGGTCTGGCCAGCCGGAGGCGCTGCCTTGCCGCCCAGCCTGGGATCGCCCTGCTCCCTCATGGACGCAGCTCGCAGGACTGGCCACTAGGTGGCACGCGGTCACCAGGGTTTCCCGGCTCCCCGCGCAGGCTGACTGCCTGCAGCCCAGAGCGGCTTCATCCGAGCTTCCTCCTGACACCATGGCCTCGGAAGCCATCATCCTTCCAAATCAGGACAACAGGTGAAGGTCAGTGAGAAGCGCTGACTGGAAGCTGTAAATTTGTGTTGAGAGCCCAGAGGCCGGCGTGAGCCAACCAAGAGGCAGCGAGCGGGTCAAGGCCCCGGATCCTTTCTAGCCGCTTCTCCCCCTGGGGGACACTTCTGCTGCTGTCTGGAGGCTTATTAAGCCTATGACATGACTTTCTCAGAGGACTGGGTCCCTTGGCAGGTTTTCCTGTTTAGGGATCGTTCCTGTCTCCAGCATCCTTCTCACCAACGGTTTTCTGTGCTCTTTTTTCCTCCCAAGTTTCTTCATATTGTCCTCCCGACCTTCTTCTTGGTGGTGTTTCTGACCTGCTCTGCTACTGCGGCCCTCTCTCTCCCTCCTGCCCCCATCCTGGGTGTGTGCCCCGCCCCCCCACACACACCACACATGCGGCCATCCTCCCCCTGGAGTCCTTGTGGTTTTAGAGGGCTGATACTAATCAGATTTGAGTTGACTTATCGTCACAGTCGCTTTTCATGCTCCTCAGAGACTATGGGGGGGTTCCCATCAAGATTTGGATCTCAGCTCTCGCCCCTGCGCCGCCTGGTCCCCGTTGGCAGCCCGTGGAATACAAATGAAAGGCCACGCGCCAGCCCAGCCCAGCTGGTCAGTCTGCGGAGTCGGCGGCTCTGTCAGATTACCTGAACAGAGGCCCGTGGGGCCCGGGGGTCCCAGCAGCCCTGAGCAGTGACACGGGTCCTTGGCCTTCCCCTCGGTGGGTCAGAACCCCAGCCCACAGCCTCCTGGAGCGAGGGCCTGGCCTCCTTGAGCGCCTCTGCCCACCCCTCCCCTTCACCTTCCTGGGTATCCCAGAGCAAAGGTGAGGAGCCCATGTTTGGACCTTAGGCAGGATGTTTTCCTGATGCTTTTGGAACATTCCAGGAGACTGCCTGGCCCTCCTTCAGCCTGCCCCCACCCTCCCCCGGCCTGTGGAGCCCCAGGGGCTCTGCTTCTCACTCGCCACTTCTCTCTCCCATAGTACTTCCCCGGCCCGCCCTCCGTCCAGAACTTTCTGCGCTCCCTGAATGACTGGCTCAAGAAGCAGCAGAGAAAGAAAATCCCCTATGGTTTCTTTAAAAACGCACTGGACAGCAGGAACGAGGTGAGTCTGGGAGGCCCGGAAGATCTCCATCCTCCTTATCAGTGAGAGCAGAAGGGGTTTGCCCGGTCACGCCTGATCTCCTCACCAGTCCACATTCAGGAAGGAGGCCGTGGTCCGGGCTGGGTCCTTCCGTCTGTAATGAGCGAACGGCTATTTGTCGAGCTGTGTCTGTACAGACCTCATTTAATCCTCACACCATCGGTGGAAGGCAGATAGTATTCCCATTAGCAGATGAAGACGCAGAGGGAAAGTAACGTGTCTAAGATCGCACAGCCAGTCAGGGGCCAGGCTGGGCTTTAGAGCCAGTGGTGAGTGTTGAACCCCACTCTCGAGGTGTTCTACTGCTGCCTCTCTCTCCCTCCTGCCCCCATCCTGGGTGTGTGCCCCGCCCCCCCACACACACCACACATGCGGCCATCCTCCCCCTGGAGTCCTTGTGGTTTTAGAGGGCTGATACTAATCAGATTTGAGTTGACTTATCGTCACAGTCGCTTTTCATGCTCCTCAGAGACTATGGGGGGGTTCCCATCAAGATTTGGATCTCAGCTCTCGCCCCTGCGCCGCCTGGTCCCCGTTGGCAGCCCGTGGAATACAAATGAAAGGCCACGCGCCAGCCCAGCCCAGCTGGTCAGTCTGCGGAGTCGGCGGCTCTGTCAGATTACCTGAACAGAGGCCCGTGGGGCCCGGGGGTCCCAGCAGCCCTGAGCAGTGACACGGGTCCTTGGCCTTCCCCTCGGTGGGTCAGAACCCCAGCCCACAGCCTCCTGGAGCGAGGGCCTGGCCTCCTTGAGCGCCTCTGCCCACCCCTCCCCTTCACCTTCCTGGGTATCCCAGAGCAAAGGTGAGGAGCCCATGTTTGGACCTTAGGCAGGATGTTTTCCTGATGCTTTTGGAACATTCCAGGAGACTGCCTGGCCCTCCTTCAGCCTGCCCCCACCCTCCCCCGGCCTGTGGAGCCCCAGGGGCTCTGCTTCTCACTCGCCACTTCTCTCTCCCATAGTACTTCCCCGGCCCGCCCTCCGTCCAGAACTTTCTGCGCTCCCTGAATGACTGGCTCAAGAAGCAGCAGAGAAAGAAAATCCCCTATGGTTTCTTTAAAAACGCACTGGACAGCAGGAACGAGGTGAGTCTGGGAGGCCCGGAAGATCTCCATCCTCCTTATCAGTGAGAGCAGAAGGGGTTTGCCCGGTCACGCCTGATCTCCTCACCAGTCCACATTCAGGAAGGAGGCCGTGGTCCGGGCTGGGTCCTTCCGTCTGTAATGAGCGAACGGCTATTTGTCGAGCTGTGTCTGTACAGACCTCATTTAATCCTCACACCATCGGTGGAAGGCAGATAGTATTCCCATTAGCAGATGAAGACGCAGAGGGAAAGTAACGTGTCTAAGATCGCACAGCCAGTCAGGGGCCAGGCTGGGCTTTAGAGCCAGTGGTGAGTGTTGAACCCCCACTCTCTGTCACCTGCCGGGCTCCTCAGCACAGCTTCTGTCCAGGGGCAGCTTTCTGGGCTCCTGCGCTCACCGCTGTTGGCTCGGGGGGGCACGTCAGGCAGCAGAGGTGCAGAACGGCATAGACATGGGGGGCATCAAGCCTGGAGGGCCTTAGAGACAAGCCCCTCCACTCTGCAGAGGGGAAGCCTGGGGCTACCGTAGGGACGTGCCTTCATCGTGTCCCAGGCCCTCAGCCCTCCCTCTCCCTTTGATGGCTGTCGCCAGTGGGGAGGGAAGCGCCACCTCGAGGTGATAGACTGAGAAAGGGACGATTCGTCTCGGGGCTGCATGTGAACCTGGAGTCCCCGCAGGCCGCGCTCCCCCCGCCCCTGCCGCTGCTGTGTCTTCTCCGCACGCGCCCTCACGCTCCTGTGTGTCCCCTAGGGCACGGTGATCGCCGAGAAGGTGAACTGGGTGGGCTGCCAGGGGAGCGAGCCTCATCTGCGGGGCTTTCCCTGCTCCCTGTGGCTCCTCTTCCACTCCCTGACGGTGCAGGCAGCTCAGCAAGGCGGAGACCCCTCCCAGGAGGCAGGTGAGTGTGGCTCCGCCCGCCCCGGCCCCGCTTCCTCCGGCGCCCCTCCACGTCGAGGGGAGTCTGCGTTCAGACGTGGCCGCACACGACCCGCGTGGACGCTGAGTGGGGAGGGCCTGGCGTCGCCACGCCGTCCTGCCTGTGGCCACGGGGTGCGGCCCCAGAGGGGTGCCCCTCACCCCAGGTGGCGAGGCCGCTCCCTGGCTTTCTCAGAGCCACGGCTTGCTTTACTGTTAGTCTTCATGAAAGAGTCCTGGCTCTGTTTTTTGGACTCCCATAAAGAAAAGAAGCACGTCTGCATCACTGTGTGTGCGGCTGATACCGTGGACGCTGAACAACCGTGGACGCTGAACCATTTTACCGTAGCTCCCTCTGAAAGATCGTTTTCTAGGGAAAGCTGGGGACACACCTTGCCCCCGTTGCCCTATGTTGTTCCCAAACTGTTCAGCTGGTTTCCATCACTCACCCTGCCTCCCAGCCATGCAAATGACTGACCAGGTGGGCATCCCGCTCCGTCCCTGCTCACAGAGGGCCCAGGCTCACGCCAGGCCCGTGCCCGGCCTGGGCGACGCAAAGGCCGGAGAGACGGTCCCTGACGCTCGTGGCCTGTGAGGCTGGGGGACACGGGGCCGACGCGCCAAGGCCCGGGGCCCAGGGGGAGAGGAGGACCCGCCGGTGGGAGAGAGGGGGCGCTCCAGAAGCCTTTGGGAAGGGCACGAGGAGGTCAGCGAGGGGAACAGGAGTCACGAAGCCAGGGGACGGCCTGCACAGAGGCAGAGGGAACTGGACGAGCTGCCGGGTGAGCGGACAGCGGCCAGTCTGTCCAGCCAGGATTTACGGAGTCTCTCCAAAGAGCCGGGCCCTGCAGGTGGAGTGGGATACAGCAGTGCTTAGAGCGAGCATCTGAGCACCCCTGCCTCCAGGGGACAGTGTTCCGGTGGCAGGAGACAGACGGTAGACGCACTGACCGATCGTGTCCGGTGAGGTGGGGAGACTGTGGAGAAGGCAGAGCCAGGCGGGGCGCGGCGAGGGGCTGGGGAGAGGCCGCGTGTGCAGACAGGCGGGCTGGGGCGGCTCCGCCGAGGAGGGGCCCCCGTGCTGAGACCTGATGGGAGCGAGGGACGCCGTGGTGGGACAGGAGCCTCCCGGGCAGTCTGAGCCGGCTCGGGCCACCACCACGAGCCGCTACACACGCCGGGCGGCTTACGCCACAGCCATGTGTCTTCTCACGGTGCTGGAAGTCCGTGATGGAGACGTTGGCTTCTCCTTGGTTTCGTAGGTGGCCATCGTCTCCCTGGCGCGTCACATGCCCCTCCCTGTGTCCTAGTGTCCCCTTCTCACAAGGACACCAGTCATGTTGGAGGTGGACACACCCCCAATGACCTCATTCTCACTTAATCACCTCTTTGAAGATGCTCGTGTCCACATCCAGTCATTCTGAAGGCCTGGGGTCAAAACTTTCACCTGAGAATATTAGAGGACGCAGTCCAGTCCACAGTGCAGGCCAAGGACTGGCAAGTGCAAGAGATAAGTCAGGCGTGTTTGCAACACCCCCGGGGGGCCGGTGGGGCAGTGGAGGAGGCAGGAGAGGCGGTGGGCACTTGGAGGTCCTGGTGAGGGAGGAAGTTGGATCTCAGATATCCTGGAGACCACGGGCAGGGCAGGGATGCCCACGATCAGCGCTCTAGTGAGGTGACCGGGGAGGGCGACCCGTGGCGGGGCCAGGTGGAAGCAGGGCGGTCCGTCGGGACCTTGTGGAACTTGTCCGTGAGAGGCGGTGGCAGCTTGGGCTAGGGTTGTTAGGCGAGCACGTGTAGGAAGTGGGCAGGTTTGGGCATATTTTAAAGACACAGCCGAGAGGCCTCAATGACACATTGGATGCAGAATGTGCAGGATCAGGGACTTTGGCCAGACCCTGGACTTGGGCCTGAATGTCAGGTGGGTGATGGTTTTTTGTTTCTTTTTTTAGAGTTTTTTTTTTTTTTGGCCACTTCTATTGGTCTTTCATTTATACCATCTTTGTCCTTTGGTCTGTGCAGGCCTCCCATCGCAGTGGCCTCTCTTGCTGCAGAGCACTGGCTCTGGGCACATGCGCTCCAGAGTTCTGGCTCAGTAGTTGGACACATCGATCCAGCCGCTCTGCGGCACGTGGGATCTTCCCAGGCCAGGGATTGAACCAGTGCCCCGTGCACTGCAAGGCGTGTCCTTACCCACTGGACCACCAGGGAAGCCCAGGTGATGGTTCTTTGAGCCGAGAAATGGGAAGGCCTGGTGGTGGGAGGGAGTAGATGGGGAGAGGGTTCACACAGTGCTCTGTGCCTGTTGGACCTCTGAATGGAGATGTAGACACTTGAGCCCCCCAGTTCTGGGGAGAGGTCCAGGACAGGGACACAGTCTTGTGGTCATCAGCAGATAGATGGTAGTTAAGGCCTTGGGACTGGATGAGCCCATTCGAGGGTGGACAGAGAAGAGTGCCTGGACCTGAGCTCCATCCAGCTTCCAGATCTCTGGTTGGGGAATCGGGCCAGCAAAGGAGACTTAGAAAGTGCCGCCATTACAACTTCAAGAAGGACTCCCACATAAAGAATTTCAAGGGGGACAGAGCTGAGTGGATGCCGCTGAGCTGGGGGAGGTGTTACAAGGTGAGGACGTTGCTGGAAAGAACTGTTTGAGTGGACTAGTGGAGAGAAAACCCTGGCTGGATTGGGCTGAAGAGAGAAGAGCCAGGCAGAAATTGGAGGTACTGGGGAAGTGATGGGGTGTGACTAGGGTCAGAGAGGGATTTCTTTATTGTTGATTTTTCCTGTTGGAAGTAGCTCATACAGGGGAGAAATTGGTGCTCCCGTAATCAATGAAAGTGAAATCTTGGAGGAGGCGAGAAGGGTGAGGTCCAGAGCAGACGGGCAGGCAAAGGGTAAACACAAGAGCTGAGGGGGCCGAGGAGCTGAGAGGCAAGGCACGCCTTGGCGTGGGCACCGAAGTTGCCAGAACCAAGGGCACGAGGCGTGGTGGTGAGCAGGCCAGAGAGCACAGTGCTGAGGTCCCCGTGGACGGAGGGGTGAGACGAGGAGATGGGCCTTTAGAGAGCTGGGAGTTTTGCTGCAGGAAGGAGAGAGAGTCTGAACAGCAGGGAGGGTACTTCCGCCAGCTTCAGCCCCGGGGTGCGTGGAGTGTGGAAGACAAAGGGGTCCAAGAAGGGTGGGCTTGGGGGAGCAGTGGTGTCTTCAGGGAGGAGCTCGTGTTGGAGCAAGAAAAGGTGGGTATTCAGAGGCTGCCATGTTGCCGGTCCAGAGGCCCCAGTGGGAGGGCATGAGAGCTGAGGAGACGTGGCCACAAGGTAGGTGATGTGCAGAGCCAGCCCGGATGGGCTCTGAATGTAGCGCCCAAGGGAGGAGCCGGTCGCAACAGGAAGCCTGAAGCAGGAGGGGCAGGGTAGGGACCCATGGATTGGGTGGGTCCCTAACGAACTCCCCTGCCTAACTCTCCAGCCAGGTCTGTATGAGCCTGAGTGTCCTAAGGATGAGTTTGGACTCTATCCTGAGTGTCAGAAATTGACGAGGGCCTGGATAAGAGGCAGACAGAGGAGCCTGAGGCTTAAGAGTTTGGGAAGGGGCTTCCCTGGTGGTCCAGTGGGTAAGGACACCGCCTGGCAGTGCAAGGGGCGCCGGTTCGATCCCTGGCCTGGGAAGATCCCACGTGCCGCGGAGCGGCTGGACTGGTGTGTCCAATGACCGTGCCAGAGCTCTGGAGCGCATGCGCCCAGAGCCGGCGCTCTGCAACGGCAGATGCCACCACGATGGGAGGCCCACAGGAGCCAAAGAACAAAGATGGATGAAAAATGGACAAATGAAAGACCAATGGAAGTGGCCCAGCCTCTGCCTTCCCTCCCCACCCCTCCCCCACCAAAATAAATAAATAAATAAATCTTTTTTTTTTTTTTTAAAAAAAAGGAGTTTGGGAGGGCTGGAGTCAACTCTGACATGACCAGCCCTGGAAGGTGAGGCAGACAGGGAGACCTGGCCCCTCACCGGGTGGGCCGGGGTGTGTGTGCCCTGCAGAGCCGGCTGTGGCGGGCCTGTGATGGGGACGGTGGTGGGGCCGGCGGGGGCAGGCAACCTGCAGGGCCTCCGTGACTGGGGTCTTCTCTTTCCCCACAGCCAAGGCCCAGGAGGTCCTCCAGGCCATCCGGGCCTACGTCCGCTTCTTCTTTGGCTGCCGAGAATGCGCTGGCCACTTTGAGCAGATGGCTTCTGGCTCCATGCACCGGGTGCAGAGTCTAAACAGCGCCGTCCTCTGGTTCTGGTCCAGCCACAACAAGGTCAACGCACGCCTGGCAGGTAAGGAAGGGCCACCTCCAAGACCAGAGGGTCTTGCAGAGGGAGGATGAGGTAAGGAAACTTGGGAGTCCTGGACCAGAGGCGGGAGACAGGACCTTGACTGTCCCCAGGTAACACTCCATGTGTCGTGGGGGTTCTCAACAGCCAGAGCCCTTTTGCAGGCTCTTCCAGCTGCTGATATATGCGAGTACCATCAGACCCATTTTCTAGATGAGAAGACTGAGGCACCCTGCAAACCTGGGCCTCCTGTGCCTCCATTGCTCTCTCTCTGCCCTGTACCAGGCTCCCTCCCTCTGGCCTGCCGGGGTCCCTTTTCAGGCTCTCCTCTTCTGCTTCCTGGCTATTCCCTTTCTCAAACCAGTAAAGAGGAGAGAACTGAGTTTTTCCAACCCCTGGAAGGGGTCTCATGATATAATGTGCTTGAGGAGAGAAACAACAACACAACCCAACAGGTTCTTAGAAATGCCAAGGACCGATTCTCAGATCTCACAGGAGGAGGCCTTGTCGTCCCTCGTTTTCAGTGTTTTCTATTCCCCATGC
The DNA here is from genome assembly GCA_022376925.1 of Tragulus kanchil. NCBI lineage: Eukaryota > Metazoa > Chordata > Mammalia > Artiodactyla > Tragulidae > Tragulus > Tragulus kanchil. The sequence continues at coordinate 23,747,958 of JAIOJX010000024.1, read as the reverse complement.
GCAGGAGTCTGATGAGTCCCACAGACAAAAGCATTAAGCTCCAGGGTGATGAGAGCCATCTGTGATGGAAGCCTGGGCTGCCCTGTGGGGAGGGGGACGTGCGATTGGCTGGGACCGACCTCCCAGGGGTGAGGGGCGGGGGAGGAGGCCTGGGGCTGGCCGAGGTTCCAGGAGCCTGCGGAGCAGGTGGCAGTGCAGGCAGCTGCCCTCCCGGGGCCTCCTGGTGGACTTCCAAAGAAGACACGTGCCGTCTCTCCTCCCACTCCCCCTCTCCCTGCCTCGGTCCCGCCCCTGCCACCTAAGGCTCCTTGGAGCCTCCAGTCCTCTGTATCTGCAGGCTTCTCTGAGGAGCCAGCTGCTGCTGGAGGGCCAGGCCCCTGCCTCTTCCCCTGATGGGAGGCGGTGCCCTTACTCTCTAGGGCGGTCCTTTCAGATCAGCTCACAGCAGTAGTGGGCAGGTGCACACTGAGTGCTCCCTTTGCAAGGTCTCCTCGGTCACTTCTCACTGGAACCTGGGAATCTACATGTTGCTCCCTCCCCACAGTAGCCATTCTGATTTTTCTGTCACTTGCTGCTGCTTCATTCTGGCCAACCACTTTTTTTTTTTTTTCCCGTTAAACCCCTTAGGAGAGGTGCCTCCTCCAAGAGAGATGGGCTGATTGCCATTCCCAAGGTGCCACTGGGCAAGGAGTCAGTGGCGGGCCCTCTGAGGCTCAGCCTGGGGCTCTGCCCACCCTGCTTGGGGTCCCAGCAGCCTGGCAGGAAAGGCAGCTTCCGACTCTCCTGAGTGTCCTCCTTTCCCCCATCCAGGCGCCCAGGCCTCCCCACAGTCCAGCCCTTGGGGCCCTCCTAGGGAGGAAATTTTCCACTACCTGCTTCTTACCCTAGAGGGCTGCAGGGGTGCAGGAGAACACCTTGAAGCTACTGGTGCCTTGAACTCTTGCGTGAAAAACTGTCCCTTTAATTACAAAAGGAATGTGTCTTTACTAGTTAAAACTTGGGAAATTTCAGAAAAATGCAAAGAGGATAAATGCTGATGAACCAACCAAAGCCTGCCAGACAGATCGTATAACTATTCCCCATGCGGAGTCTGTGAGTCCCACAGACAAAAGCATTAAGCTCCAGGGTGATGAGAGCCATCTGTGATGGAAGCCTGGGCTGCCCTGTGGGGAGGGGGACGTGCGATTGGCTGGGACCGACCTCCCAGGGGTGAGGGGCGGGGGAGGAGGCCTGGGGCTGGCCGAGGTTCCAGGAGCCTGCGGAGCAGGTGGCAGTGCAGGCAGCTGCCCTCCCGGGGCCTCCTGGTGGACTTCCAAAGAAGACACGTGCCGTCTCTCCTCCCACTCCCCCTCTCCCTGCCTCGGTCCCGCCCCTGCCACCTAAGGCTCCTTGGAGCCTCCAGTCCTCTGTATCTGCAGGCTTCTCTGAGGAGCCAGCTGCTGCTGGAGGGCCAGGCCCCTGCCTCTTCCCCTGATGGGAGGCGGTGCCCTTACTCTCTAGGGCGGTCCTTTCAGATCAGCTCACAGCAGTAGTGGGCAGGTGCACACTGAGTGCTCCCTTTGCAAGGTCTCCTCGGTCACTTCTCACTGGAACCTGGGAATCTACATGTTGCTCCCTCCCCACAGTAGCCATTCTGATTTTTCTGTCACTTGCTGCTGCTTCATTCTGGCCAACCACTTTTTTTTTTTTTTCCCGTTAAACCCCTTAGGAGAGGTGCCTCCTCCAAGAGAGATGGGCTGATTGCCATTCCCAAGGTGCCACTGGGCAAGGAGTCAGTGGCGGGCCCTCTGAGGCTCAGCCTGGGGCTCTGCCCACCCTGCTTGGGGTCCCAGCAGCCTGGCAGGAAAGGCAGCTTCCGACTCTCCTGAGTGTCCTCCTTTCCCCCATCCAGGCGCCCAGGCCTCCCCACAGTCCAGCCCTTGGGGCCCTCCTAGGGAGGAAATTTTCCACTACCTGCTTCTTACCCTAGAGGGCTGCAGGGGTGCAGGAGAACACCTTGAAGCTACTGGTGCCTTGAACTCTTGCGTGAAAAACTGTCCCTTTAATTACAAAAGGAATGTGTCTTTACTAGTTAAAACTTGGGAAATTTCAGAAAAATGCAAAGAGGATAAATGCTGATGAACCAACCAAAGCCTGCCAGACAGATCATTCTGAGTCTCCTCTCCCTTTCCCATGTCCAGTCCAGGGGGGGCAAACCAGCAGCGAGGTTGACCAGGAGAGACAGGGGGTGAACACGGGGAAGGGGATGGAGGGCCACTGTGGGGTAACCTCCCCGTCGGGACAGGCCCTGCCGTGGGCTCTGCGGTGGGCCAGGCCGTGTGCTAGGTTGGTCGTCTACCGTCTCTCGTGCCATCCGTTCCCAGGGCGGCAGTGCCCCCTTTGTGCAGACGAGGGAGCTGGTGTCGTGAATGGAAGGACGAGGGCTGGGCTTCCGGGTGGTCAGCGTGCCTGTCCCAGGCAGCCTGTGTGTTCTTCTCTCCCCAGGGGCCCCCAGCGAGGACCCCCAGTTCCCCAAGGTGCAGTGGCCGCCCCGCGAACTCTGTTCCTCCTGCCACAATGAGCTCCGGGGGGCGCCGGTGTGGGACCTGGACAACACCCTCAACTTCTTGAAGACCCACTTCTCCCCGAGCAACATCGTCCTAGAGCTTCCTTCCGCGGGGCCGGCCCCCCAGAGGGGACCCCAGAGGATGGCCGTCCCTCCGAAACAGGTGGAGCTGGAGCCCAGAAATTTTACCCAGGGCCCCTCAGCCCCTGGAGCCACCGTCCCACGTGTTGCAACCGTGGGACTCGGGGAGAGTCACCCCGAGATGCAGGCTGGCCTTGGCAGGGCCGCCGACGGGCCAGACCCGGGTGCCCCTGAGAATGCAGCGGAGCTGGAGGAGGAGGAGGAGCGGCCGGAGGGGCAGCAGCGTTTGAGCAGGCGAGACACGGGAGCCGTGTTGTTGGCCGAGTTCCTGGCCGAGAGGAACCCCCCCGGAGGCCCTTCAGAGCTGCGACTGGGCCACAGCTCCCAGCAGCTGGCCAGCATCCCTAACGAGGAGCCAGAGGCTGGGGCTGGGCGGGGCCGGGGCCAGTGGCTGCAGGTGCTGGGCGGGAACTTCTCCCACCTGGACATCAGCCTCTGCGTGGGGCTCTACTCCCTGTCCTTCCTGGGCCTGCTGGCCGTGTATACCTACTTCCGGGCCAGGATACGGACTCTGAAGGGCTATGCCAGCCTGCCCACAGCCTGAACTGTCCAGCTCAGGCGGGGGCAGGCTGGGGAGCTGCCATCCAGGGGCTCTTGCAGCCCCCTGTGCCCCCTCTCCCCTTGCTGCTTGTCCAGGGAAAGCCAGCTGGTGCGGTGCACCTCCCTGGGGCTTCTGGAAAGGGATGAGCCCTAGACAGGAGACACGCACAGGGTCCAGCCCAGGGGAGGGGCAGCCTTAGGCTGTGGGGTTTCGTGTCTCCATCCCGGGCCCCTCAGCGCCACATTCCTCTTTTTCAGCGTATTTGAAGTCCTGCCTCCTCCTCCCCGAAGCTTCAATGTTTCCCGCTTGGTGTTGGCCCTAGACTGAGGCCAGCGCGGCTGCGGTGTCCAAGGGCTCCCGTCCCAGGACTCCGTCCATCCTGCTGCAAAGAGCCCTTTGCGCCAGAGAAGGAAGGACTGCCTGTAGCCCTCGGGGCCTGCCCGGCCTCCCGCCCCTCAGCCCCGCCCCACCCCTGGGTGAGGTTTGGCTTTAGAGGGGGCACCGGAAGCTTCTGGAAGTCATGCTGGTCTCCCAGGTGAGGTCTGTGGGAGGAGAGCCTCTGGCTGGCTCCCTTCCCAAACCTCGGGGACAGGAGGCGCGCCGGCTGGGATCACGTGGTGACAGGGCTGGGCAGGGGTGTGGGGTGTGGGGTGGGCTCCCGGGGTCTCTCGTGCCTTAGCTCTCAGGTGCCAGTGACGCCTTTGGTTTGCACCTGCTTTGGCTTCTCTGCCTTGGGCTCAACCCCTTCCCAATCTGGGTCTTCTGTCTTTTGATTTTAGTCTCCAACGTAGATGCTCATCTTTGACAGTGGAGGGAGCTGGAGCGAGGGCTGTGTCGTCCCTCTCAAGGGTCCACCTCCCGTGGTGTACAGGTTCACAGGGTCAGAGGGGAGGGCGACGCTGTACACATGCTTGATTCCCACTCCCCTCCACTGTTGGGGGGGCTGTGGAATAAATTATTTTGTTAAGGCAAGCGCCGGTGTGTTCTTGAACTTGCTACCAGTGTCCAAGTCTGGATTGTTGTTGCTGTTTAGTAAATTCTGACTCTTTTGTGACCCCAGGGACTGTAGCCCGCTAAGCGCCTCTGTCTGTGGGATTTCCCAGGCAAGAATACTGGAGTGTGTAGCTTTTTCCTTTTCCAGGGAATCTTCCCGACCCAGGGATCAAACCCGTGGCTCCTGCTTTGGCAGGTGGATTCTTTCAGCTGGACCACCGGGGAGCCCGTCCAAGTCTGGATAGAAGTTGCAAAACCCAGCCATGTCTGGGGTCTGGTCAGCTCACAGGGGATCAAGGTGTCCTGTCACAGCCCCTCTCTCCTGGACAGGCCGTCCCCCACTGGCCACAGAGCTCGCTGTGCCCGGAGCCCCTCAATCCTGCTGCCTCCGCCTCCCCACCGTCCTCGGAAGCACCTGGCCTGGTGTGCTCAGTCCTGCTCCAGGAGCCGTGGCTGGCCCCTGCCTGGCTCTCCTCCAGCAGGTGGCCTACGCCTCGGCTCTCTCCAGAGCAAGGAGAGAGGGCTTCTTTGTGCAAGCCGGCCTGGCCTGGTGGCTCAGCAGGGAGGAGTCAGCCCGATTAGAGTGGCTGCCCCTAATCCGAAGCCTGCTGGGTTTTACAAGGATCAGAGCCGCTGATAATGAACCTCATTAAGGGGGAGCAGGAGCCTCAATCCGATTTGGGGTTTTCCCTTTGACATCTTCACTCTGCTCAGATGGCCTCGGCACTGGGTGGAGCAGGTGGGGGGCCAAACGTGCTACCTCTGCTCGGGCAGCCCGGGGAAGATGGGGGCTGGCAGGGATGACCCTCCCCTCTTCTGTCTTTTGATTTTAGTCTCCAACGTAGATGCTCATCTTTGACAGTGGAGGGAGCTGGAGCGAGGGCTGTGTTGTCCCTCTCAAGGGTCCACCTCCCGTGGTGTACAGGTTCACAGGGTCAGAGGGGAGGGCGACGCTGTACACATGCTTGATTCCCACTCCCCTCCACTGTTGGGGGGGCTGTGGAATAAATTATTTTGTTAAGGCAAGCGCCGGTGTGTTCTTGAACTTGCTACCAGTGTCCAAGTCTGGATTGTTGTTGCTGTTTAGTAAATTCTGACTCTTTTGTGACCCCAGGGACTGTAGCCCGCTAAGCGCCTCTGTCTGTGGGATTTCCCAGGCAAGAATACTGGAGTGTGTAGCTTTTTCCTTTTCCAGGGAATCTTCCCGACCCAGGGATCAAACCCGTGGCTCCTGCTTTGGCAGGTGGATTCTTTCAGCTGGACCACCGGGGAGCCCGTCCAAGTCTGGATAGAAGTTGCAAAACCCAGCCATGTCTGGGGTCTGGTCAGCTCACAGGGGATCAAGGTGTCCTGTCACAGCCCCTCTCTCCTGGACAGGCCGTCCCCCACTGGCCACAGAGCTCGCTGTGCCCGGAGCCCCTCAATCCTGCTGCCTCCGCCTCCCACCGTCCTCGGAAGCACCTGGCCTGGTGTGCTCAGTCCTGCTCCAGGAGCCGTGGCTGGCCCCTGCCTGGCTCTCCTCCAGCAGGTGGCCTACGCCTCGGCTCTCTCCAGAGCAAGGAGAGAGGGCTTCTTTGTGCAAGCCGGCCTGGCCTGGTGGCTCAGCAGGGAGGAGTCAGCCCGATTAGAGTGGCTGCCCCTAATCCGAAGCCTGCTGGGTTTTACAAGGATCAGAGCCGCTGATAATGAACCTCATTAAGGGGGAGCAGGAGCCTCAATCCGATTTGGGGTTTTCCCTTTGACATCTTCACTCTGCTCAGATGGCCTCGGCACTGGGTGGAGCAGGTGGGGGGCCAAACGTGCTACCTCTGCTCGGGCAGCCCGGGGAAGATGGGGGCTGGCAGGGATGACCCTCCCCTCTTCCCTGTTGTTTTAACCCCGGTGGCCCACCTCTTTAGCTGTTTGACTCTGCAAGTGGATGACTGCCTGGAGCCTGTCTACAGGCCTCTCATCTTCCCAAGAGTTCCCTGCTCCAGGCCTCCACCTGCCTGCTCCGTCCTCCTAGGCCGCCTCTGCTCGTCTTCCCCTGCCCCGCTGTGGTTGACAGGCTGACAGGCCCACAAGAGGGTGAAAGAGGCTCCCGGGGCCAGTGCCCTCTGGGCCAAGACCGCTTGAGGTTGCCTGCGTCCCCACCACCTGGTGCCTGATACGATGCCAAGAGCAGAGGATTTCTCCCAGCCAGCCCTTCTGGCTCCGGTGACCATGTCTTCTGAAACCAAGCACTGGCGTTCAGAATTAGGCCTAGGCTGGAAACGCCGATGGGGCGGCCGCAGCTCCACGGTGACTGCCCACAGTGCCCGAGGCAGCGGGCAAGGCCTTTCTTGGGGCCACGGGGGCCCTGGTGGTCTTGTGGGTCCCTTTCCTCACCTAGGTCTCTGGCAGGCAGCCATGCTGCTTTGCACCCTGTCCCAGCACCTCTGATTGATACACGGGGTGGGCCTCCTCCTGAGCGGAACTTGTGCCTTTCACCTTGATTTCCCCAGGGCTCTCGGCAGCATCGATAAACCCAGCTTTGCCCACCAGCTGGTCCCCTCCCCAACTCCGGCTGCCAGCCTGGGAGCCAGGCTTCTGTGATTTGAATTGTGTTCTGTACCTTAGGAGAGCTCCTCCGCAGGGAAAAGGTCCCGCCTCGGCTCTCCAGAGCAAGGAGAGAGGGCTTCTTTGTGCAAGCCGGCCTGGCCTGGTGGCTCAGCAGGGAGGAGTCAGCCCGATTAGAGTGGCTGCCCCTAATCCGAAGCCTGCTGGGTTTTACAAGGATCAGAGCCGCTGATAATGAACCTCATTAAGGGGGAGCAGGAGCCTCAATCCGATTTGGGGTTTTCCCTTTGACATCTTCACTCTGCTCAGATGGCCTCGGCACTGGGTGGAGCAGGTGGGGGGCCAAACGTGCTACCTCTGCTCGGGCAGCCCGGGGAAGATGGGGGCTGGCAGGGATGACCCTCCCCTCTTCCCTGTTGTTTTAACCCCGGTGGCCCACCTCTTTAGCTGTTTGACTCTGCAAGTGGATGACTGCCTGGAGCCTGTCTACAGGCCTCTCATCTTCCCAAGAGTTCCCTGCTCCAGGCCTCCACCTGCCTGCTCCGTCCTCCTAGGCCGCCTCTGCTCGTCTTCCCCTGCCCCGCTGTGGTTGACAGGCTGACAGGCCCACAAGAGGGTGAAAGAGGCTCCCGGGGCCAGTGCCCTCTGGGCCAAGACCGCTTGAGGTTGCCTGCGTCCCCACCACCTGGTGCCTGATACGATGCCAAGAGCAGAGGATTTCTCCCAGCCAGCCCTTCTGGCTCCGGTGACCATGTCTTCTGAAACCAAGCACTGGCGTTCAGAATTAGGCCTAGGCTGGAAACGCCGATGGGGCGGCCGCAGCTCCACGGTGACTGCCCACAGTGCCCGAGGCAGCGGGCAAGGCCTTTCTTGGGGCCACGGGGGCCCTGGTGGTCTTGTGGGTCCCTTTCCTCACCTAGGTCTCTGGCAGGCAGCCATGCTGCTTTGCACCCTGTCCCAGCACCTCTGATTGATACACGGGGTGGGCCTCCTCCTGAGCGGAACTTGTGCCTTTCACCTTGATTTCCCCAGGGCTCTCGGCAGCATCGATAAACCCAGCTTTGCCCACCAGCTGGTCCCCTCCCCAACTCCGGCTGCCAGCCTGGGAGCCAGGCTTCTGTGATTTGAATTGTGTTCTGTACCTTAGGAGAGCTCCTCCGCAGGAGAGGGTCCCTGCAGAATAAAGGGCCCTCATCCCAGGCCTGGACAGAAGTTCACCTTGGCCTGGGACATTCTGTCCTGAGTCCAGGAACGCTTTCCTCAAGGAGGCGGCAGCTGTGCTGGGTGTTGAGAGGTGAGTGGGCTCCCAAGGAAAGCTAGGAGAAAAGGGGCGTCACAGGCCGAGGAGAGAGCACATGCCAAATCCAACAGAGAAAAATCACGAATACAAGAAATTCTAAGCAAAAAACTTCTTAGAAGTGTAAGGAGTTTTTCCAGTGCTGCCCTGGGCTGAAAGCTGGGAATGAACAGAGGAGAGATGTGCTGTTATGGAGCTTACACTCTAGACGAAAAGACAGACCAGTGAGGATGAAAATGAAGACTGTGGTCAGTGCTCTGCAGGATAGAGAATAGCAGGGAGGTGGGGAGGCGTCTCTGAGAACCCAAGGAAGGAAAACCCAGAAGGGGTCTGACGGGCAGGGGTGGGGGACCACCAGCCTGAGGGGCTGCTCCTTTTAGAAGCCACCCCTGGGCTGCGGAGGTTGCGGAGTGACCTCCCTCCCTCCTCCCTCCCTCCCTCCCTCCCCAGTGGCCTTGGCGCAGGGCGAGGGCAACTGTGTTCATCGCAGGGGAGGGTGTTGCCTCCCCAGGCTCGGTCCCTGCCCTGGGGAAGAGCACCCTCTGAGTGGGCAGTGATGGCCACCAGGAGGAGGGTCACTGAGGGCACAGTCCCACAACTCACCCTCTCTGCTCCTTCCCTGTCACCTATATGGGGCCTTGGCGGGGTGGGTACCAGGCATGGGTACCCAACAGGCAGGCGAAGGTGAGGGGACATCTGCCAACAGGACGGGTAAAACTAAGGGGGATGGTCTTGGGGACATTGGTCTTGGGCATGCTGAAGACTCTGAGAGCATCCAGGCTTAGATTCTAGGGTGAGATCCACCTGGCAGGGCCGGCCAGTTTCCCAGTACTTGTTTGGCAAGACTTGCTCATGTCTATGGATAATCCCCTGGACAGAGGAGCCTGAAAGGCTATGGGGTCCATGGAGTCACAAGAGGTGGACACGACTCAGCAACTCAACCACCGGGAGACAGCAAAAGGCCCTTCCCTGGGCACGGCTGGACTCTTTTGGAACAAAGTGACCCCAGGGGTGCCTATTAATCTGCTTCCTCCACCACCACTCCTCTGTTGAACCCCAACTTCTAGCTTCCGCCCTCACCAGTGTCTTCCTGGGTGCCTCTGCTGCCTCAGAGTTGCAGCTTGTGGTCTGACGCGAACAGAATCGCATCTCGCTTGAATCTGCTTTACCTTGTCGGCATCACGTTCTCAAACCTCAGCATTTCCGATGGTCACGGAGTTTATCCAGTGATGTTAAGAATACTGATTCTTTGAGGAAACCTCAGCTGAGAACCTATTTTCACACCATATGCCAGAATAAACCGCAGTGATGTAAAAACTAAGGCATTGGGAAGTATAGCTAAATACTGTTTTTGTTAGCATAAGAACAATGGAAAAGATAACTCAGGTGAGAGTTTGAACTACCTAACACCAGTTTTTAAAAGTAAGTTTAAAATAAAATCAAGGTACATATTAAAAGAACTGGGAAATATGTGCAATAAATATTACAAAGGGATATGTCATTATGACATAAGCCATCTTGAGGAAGATCAGTTTGTGTGTATTGACATAAGATGTCCAAGGGTGCATTTCTGTAAGCATAAATATTACTATTTGTGGCTATCTTCATTCATATATATACATATTTGACACCATAATTGTTAAATATAATTTAATATAAGTGTAGTAAATTATTAAATGTAATATGACATATACATGTATATTAATAATGTAATTTAGAACATTGTTATGTATGTTAATATTTAGAAATATTATAATATTAATATTCTGGAAGAATATACACCAGACTGTAACCAGTGCAATTATATTTGGAAAGTGAGGTTGGGTGGACTTAAAACAGGGCTGGGACTAGAGAAAGCAAGGGAGGTAGACAGGGTGCAAAATTTAAGGAGGCACTTATCTTCTGGGTCCCAGAAATGCAGGTTAGCCCCTGAGAATGAGTGCCTCCTTAAATTTGGTGCCTAGGTGCCTCCATGTTCTCACCCTAGAACTGGCTCTAATTTTAATACTTCAGCTTGTTTTTGAATTTTTGCAATAAACATTTTTGAAAAGAAAAAATAGTAAAGAACTAGAATTAAAGGATCTTAAAGATCTATCATAAATAAGAAAAGCACTAAAGCCCTATTAAAAATAATGAACCAGCATATTTAAAATCAAAAGAGAGATACTGGGCTTCCCTGGTGGTCCAGTGGGTAAGGACACCGCCTTGCAGTACAAGGGACGCAGGTTCGATCCCTTGCCTGGGAGGATCCCACATGCCGCGGAGCGGCTGGACTGATGTGTCCAACTACCGAGCCGGAACTCTGGGGCGCGTGCACCCAAAGCCAGTGCTTTGCGACGGGAGAGGCTGCTGCAATGGGAGGCCCACACAGGCCAAAGAACATGAAAGATCAATAGAAGTGGCCAAAAAAAGAGAGAGAGAGAGATCTCTCGTATCTATCCTATTGGCAAAAATAAAAGGGGGAAAAAGAAATAGTGGTAGCTAGAGTGAGAGGAACTGAGATGCTTCTGTTATCTATTGCAGTGTAACAAACCATGCCAAAGCTTAGTGGTTTGCAACAGTAACAGTCATTCATTTTGATCATGAATCTTGAACAGAGTACCTTGAACAGAGGTCCCCTGAAAATGGCTCATCTCTGCTCCATGTGGTGTATCTGAATGCGGTCCATCTGGCAAGTTGATGCTGATGGTCCCCTGAAAGTTCAGTGAGGCTGTGGGCAGGAGGCCTCAGTTCCTCTCCAGGTGGACTTCTCCATGGGCACTGGGGCTTCCTTGCAGCATAGCTGATCTCCAAGAGCCGTCATCCCAAGAGAACACAGTGGGAGTGTGTGGCAGTTCGGGGATACTGGCCTTAAAAGTCAAATGGCATTGCTCTTGTCACTCTTCATTGGTTGAGGCAGATTGAAAGGCTCACCCAGGAGACAGCTACAAAGGCCTTCCCAGGTCAAGGAGTCCTAGGCGCCCCCTTTTGATGGGGTGGTGATGACGTTCTGGAAACGATATGAGATGGGAGAGATTGTTGAGGTCACCTTCATGCAATCTGCATGGAGCACTCTCCAACACTGCTGGTGGTGGTATTAACTGATACACATTTTGGGAAATATGTAATTTTTAATGTAATGTAACCAGTAATAGGTCTTAAAAGCTTTTAGAAAATACGTAACCTTTGATCCAACCATTCTACTTTTGGAATTTATTTTGGGAAATTAATTGAGGATATTTACTAAGATTTGCTAAGATTGACCTGAAGTCCAAGCTAGGAAACTGATTAACTTCTGGTACATCATTACAATGAAACACAACAGAGCCAATGCAAATGATTTGAATATGTATTTTTTAACCTGAAAATATTTCCATACCATATTGGTAAGTGAAAACATGAAGTTGCAAGAATACTATGATCTTATTTTTGAAAAAAGACAACACACATATACTTATGGATACTGGATGCAGGGTCAAAAACCTGAGATATATATACACCCAAAAAATAGTGGTTAATTGTCAGTGCTAGAGTTATCCGTATTTGTTTCTTTTTTACTTATCTGTATTTTCTTATTTTTATTAAATATTATTTGTTCATAGTTGAAAACACTTTTAACAGGTCAAGAATATGAACTGTTCATTCATAAAAGAAGAAATACAAAGATCAAAAAATATATAAAACAATATTTTTCAATAATCAAGGAAATGAAAGACTAATGCAGTATCTTGTTCATATACATGCAACATTAAAATCTGATACTGGAAAGGTGATAAGTTGACAGTATATTTCTGAAAAACAAATCAGTCTTGAAGATGTTTATAGCCTTTGGTTCAGTAATTAAACTGCTCAAAATCTATCTTAAGGAAGGAATCCAAACCTGGAGCCACAACATGCCCACCATCCAAAGACCTGCCCCCATAGGGCAGCTGGATTTCCCAGAGCTGTGGTTCCCACCTCTCCCTTCTGCATTTCTGATTTGGAGACCAAGAGGCAGTTACCATCTATCATCATACTTGCATGCTGATTTAGAAAATCTCTGCATGTGTATCTCTAACTCCACAAATCATGTTTCAAGAAAAATGAAGAGAACATTATCTGTGTGAAGACTATTTCTATATATTTGATACTTAGCAGAGCAGATCTCCATTGAAGAGTGGAGCTAGCTTACTGCAGTCTCCTGCCCATGGGCATTTGAGTTGTGACCTGACTTTAGCCCTCTGAGCCCCAATCTGCATGGAGCACTCTCCAACACTGCTGGTGGTGGTATTAACTGATACACATTTTGGGAAATATGTAATTTTTAATGTAATGTAACCAGTAATAGGTCTTAAAAGCTTTTAGAAAATACGTAACCTTTGATCCAACCATTCTACTTTTGGAATTTATTTTGGGAAATTAATTGAGGATATTTACTAAGATTTGCTAAGATTGACCTGAAGTCCAAGCTAGGAAACTGATTAACTTCTGGTACATCATTACAATGAAACACAACAGAGCCAATGCAAATGATTTGAATATGTATTTTTTAACCTGAAAATATTTCCATACCATATTGGTAAGTGAAAACATGAAGTTGCAAGAATACTATGATCTTATTTTTGAAAAAAGACAACACACATATACTTATGGATACTGGATGCAGGGTCAAAAACCTGAGATATATATACACCCAAAAAATAGTGGTTAATTGTCAGTGCTAGAGTTATCCGTATTTGTTTCTTTTTTACTTATCTGTATTTTCTTATTTTTATTAAATATTATTTGTTCATAGTTGAAAACACTTTTAACAGGTCAAGAATATGAACTGTTCATTCATAAAAGAAGAAATACAAAGATCAAAAAATATATAAAACAATATTTTTCAATAATCAAGGAAATGAAAGACTAATGCAGTATCTTGTTCATATACATGCAACATTAAAATCTGATACTGGAAAGGTGATAAGTTGACAGTATATTTCTGAGAAACAAATCAGTCTTGAAGATGTTTATAGCCTTTGGTTCAGTAATTAAACTGCTCAAAATCTATCTTAAGGAAGGAATCCAAACCTGGAGCCACAACATGCCCACCATCCAAAGACCTGCCCCCATAGGGCAGCTGGATTTCCCAGAGCTGTGGTTCCCACCTCTCCCTTCTGCATTTCTGATTTGGAGACCAAGAGGCAGTTACCATCTATCATCATACTTGCATGCTGATTTAGAAAATCTCTGCATGTGTATCTCTAACTCCACAAATCATGTTTCAAGAAAAATGAAGAGAACATTATCTGTGTGAAGACTATTCCTATATATTTGATACTTAGCAGAGCAGATCTCCATTGAAGAGTGGAGCTAGCTTACTGCAGTCCTGCCCTCAGCTGCCTGCCTCATGGGCATTTGAGTTGTGACCTGACTTTAGCCCTCTGAGCCCCTCAATCCGGAGGCAGGTGCACCCACCCAACAAGAGCATTTACCACCTGGCAGCATGGTCGCTTGGCTGTGGGCTCCTCCCCCAGCTCCTGTGAGCTCCACGAAGACAGGGACAGTCTTCCCTTCTTCTGCGGCAGTGCCAAGACTTAACACACGGCCGGGTACATCACAGGTGGCCAGCAGATGTTCTGAACCAATGGACCTGGATCTGCCTCCTGGGATCCTGGAATCTGTACCTCTCAAAACATGTTGTTCCTTTGTTTATCCCTTTCAGCGCCACTCAGTGAGTGATTAGAGCATCAGAGATGTTTAATGATAGTTGGAACCCCAAAGATTATAGCCCGCCAGGCTCCTCTGTCCATGGGATTCTCCAAGCAAGAATACTGGAGTGACTTGCCATTTCCTACTCTAGGCAATCTTCCCAATCCAGGACTCAAACCCAGGTCTCCTACATGGAAGGCGAATTCTTTACTGACTGAGCCACCAGGGAAGCCCCTAATGATGTTAGGATGAGTGAATAACAAGTTACTAAGTCTGTAGTAAATTATTAAGGCTGCTGTGCTGTGCTCAGCTGGTAGGTCATGTCTGACTCTTGTGACCCCATGAACTGGAGGCTGTCGGGCTCCTCTGTCCTTGGGATTCTCCAGTAAGAATACTGGAGTGGGTTGCCATTTCCTCCTCCAGGGGGTTTTCCCAACCCAGGGATGCAGCCAACATCTCTCGCATCTCCTGCAATGGCAGGCAGGCTCTTAACCACTGAGCCACCTAGGGAGGTTGCTGACTGTGGCAAAGGGATATTTTAGAGTCAAGCGACCCGGGTTCAAATCCTGCTGCTGCTCCTTACCAGCCGTACAACCTTGGCAAATGCTTCTCTGAGCCTGAGTTTCTTCATCTGTAAAGCAGGAGCACAGGACTCAGTGCCCAGCACATCCTAGGAGGTCAGACAGGGTCCATAAGCAATACCATCAGCCTTGCCTCCTCATCACAGTGGGCCAGGGATTGGGAAGGCGGTGGACTCCAGAGACTCAAGCAACCAAGGACAACCAGGTGGCCAGCACCCCTGGCTGCTCAAGACATGGGGGCTTAGGCGTTGGAACTGGACCGGAGGCTGGACCACTCCCTCCGGCCGTGAAGCAGCAGAGATAGGGCCCGGCTCCCACAGTGGCTCAGAACAGTTCCTCGGAGGCAAGAGACACCGTGTCGTCAGTCTTCTCTCCGAGGCTAGTCTCATTCATGGCCAGCCACAGGTCAGACCACGGGCACCAGCTTGAACGGCGTGTGGCTAAAGGGACAAATTACCCTGACGAGCTCCGATTTTCACTCTCCAGAAGCAATTCCCCGCAGGCCTGTTCCAGGCTGGCAAGTGTGAAATGCGGCCTTCATGGTAGATTACCCGCCTAAAGGAAGCTGTCACCTCCAGGCGTGGGGGAGAGCACGGGACTCATTCTGCTTCTTCCTGGGAGAATTCCCGTCTGTGTCCAGCCTGTGGCCCGAGTAACCCTTCCTGTCACTGCTGCCCTGTTTCTGTAACTGGAAAGACGGAATCCATGTAACATGTGTGTGTGTTTGAGCAGGCTGCGGCCACACAAGCTGCAGAAAGGGGAACGCACCCTAGCCCCCTCCTAGAAAGCTCAGGTGGGCTTCTCCTAAGAGGCAGAGACATGCATAGCTGCTAGGTACGTGGTGCCCTCAAGGATGAACGTCCAGAAGTCAAAGCCTGCCTGTATCGGGTTACATTGTGCTTCAGCTCTGGGATGGCAGGAGCCCTGAGAAGTCCCCTTTTCTTCTGGAGGAGCAGGGCTTCACGGGGAAGTTAGCATGAGGGGCAGAGGAAGGGGGAAGGAGGGGAGGAAGCCCCAAGAGTGAGTAGGTGAGACGTGGCCTAAGCAGGGGTCTGAAGGAACGGTCTAGGTCGGGACTTGATCCTGCACAGAGCAGGGGTGGGTGGGGTGTTTCAGCTGGAGAGAGTAGGGTCTCCGGGTATTTTTTAGTAGATGTCCCTGGTGTGAGAGGTGCAGGCCTGCAGCCCATGTTTCCCCCAGCCAGTACATCTCAGGCGTTGGTGCGGCTGCCCAGCTGTGCTCTAACCCTTGCCCATGCCTCCAACTGCCTCCCTGGCATCCCCCAGCCCAGGCTGGATAGTAAGACATGCGGGTCTCCAAGTCTCAGGATCTCTCACTCCATCGGCTTTCATAGGTGTGCTTCTCTCCACCAGAAATCCTTCACCACCACACTTCTATCTGGCATCCTAGGACACTGCCTCTGAGAAGCCTTCCTGGCCCTCCTAACATCCACCCGGCCCCCTGCAATCAGCCTCCTCCTCCCCTGTCCTCCGGGTAGGCCAACGCCGTCTTTCCCCTCTTGCTGCTCCCATTTCATTGCTGAAGGTGTGTGTTGACCGCAGGGCCTCTTCCAGCAGGCTGGGAACTCCGGGAAGGCAGGGGCTGCATTTTGTCCATGCCTGTGTCTCCTTGTTGGTCACCCTGGAGGCTCAGCGAGTGGCTGCTGAAGGAAAGCATGGCCTCCACTTGCACTGGGAAGGAAAAATGTTTTCTGACTTGGCTAGCACACATTTCCTCTCTGTCCAGGCCAGCTCAGCCCTCTCTGCCCTGGCTGCACGCAGCACCGTAAGGAGAGCAGAAATGCCAGAAAAAGAGAGAAGGTGTTTTTATTTTTAAGGTTCAGAAGTACTGTAAGATGTGTCCATTGATAGACACGCTCCCCTAGAAAGTCATTCTCCTAAGAGGCAGAGACATGCATAGCTGCTAGGTACGTGGTGCCCTCAAGGATGAACGTCCAGAAGTCAAAGCCTGCCTGTATCGGGTTACATTGTGCTTCAGCTCTGGGATGGCAGGAGCCCTGAGAAGTCCCCTTTTCTTCTGGAGGAGCAGGGCTTCACGGGGAAGTTAGCATGAGGGGCAGAGGAAGGGGGAAGGAGGGGAGGAAGCCCCAAGAGTGAGTAGGTGAGACGTGGCCTAAGCAGGGGTCTGAAGGAACGGTCTAGGTCGGGACTTGATCCTGCACAGAGCAGGGGTGGGTGGGGTGTTTCAGCTGGAGAGAGTAGGGTCTCCGGGTATTTTTTAGTAGATGTCCCTGGTGTGAGAGGTGCAGGCCTGCAGCCCATGTTTCCCCCAGCCAGTACATCTCAGGCGTTGGTGCGGCTGCCCAGCTGTGCTCTAACCCTTGCCCATGCCTCCAACTGCCTCCCTGGCATCCCCCAGCCCAGGCTGGATAGTAAGACATGCGGGTCTCCAAGTCTCAGGATCTCTCACTCCATCGGCTTTCATAGGTGTGCTTCTCTCCACCAGAAATCCTTCACCACCACACTTCTATCTGGCATCCTAGGACACTGCCTCTGAGAAGCCTTCCTGGCCCTCCTAACATCCACCCGGCCCCCTGCAATCAGCCTCCTCCTCCCCTGTCCTCCGGGTAGGCCAACGCCGTCTTTCCCCTCTTGCTGCTCCCATTTCATTGCTGAAGGTGTGTGTTGACCGCAGGGCCTCTTCCAGCAGGCTGGGAACTCCGGGAAGGCAGGGGCTGCATTTTGTCCATGCCTGTGTCTCCTTGTTGGTCACCCTGGAGGCTCAGCGAGTGGCTGCTGAAGGAAAGCATGGCCTCCACTTGCACTGGGAAGGAAAAATGTTTTCTGACTTGGCTAGCACACATTTCCTCTCTGTCCAGGCCAGCTCAGCCCTCTCTGCCCTGGCTGCACGCAGCACCGTAAGGAGAGCAGAAATGCCAGAAAAAGAGAGAAAGTGTTTTTTATTTTTTAAGTTAGGCATTCAGAAGTACTGTAAGATGTGTCCATTGATAGACACTTCTTGGTGAGGTTTGGACACACGGCCTCCCCACCCACCCAGCCAAGTGCCGGGCTCTTTTGAAGCTTAGTTCCAGAACTGGCTCCAGTGTCACACTGGTTAGAGAGAGTCACAGGCCCCGTCCAGATTGAGGGAGAGGGGATTCCACAAAGGCATGGGGGCTAGAGGCATCACTTGGGTGGCACAGCCACGTGGTCTTTTCTGGCCAGTCTAAACCCCACAGTTCTCTGTGACCGTGGTGTGGGCATGTGTACACCTTAAGGATGCGGTCCCATACATGGCAGCCGTATTTTTTAAGTGGTAAGGACAGATTTTAATCAGTAACATATTTTGTAACAGGAAAATCTTTCTGTACATGCTCATCATGAACAGAGCTCTCTACCTGGATTTGTAGAGGTGAAAGGACATTTTATTTTTATTTATTTTTTTTGAAAGGACATTTTAAAGGGAGAAGGAGGGAGGCGGGCGAGGAGGCAAATGGGGGCTTCGTACAGTCAGGGAAGTGAGTGGCAGCTTATTTGGGGAGCTATTCATTTTTGTGATTTTCCAGAAATAGTCAACCATCTAAAATTCAGTTAGAAAGCATAGCCCACTTGCAAAAGGCCACAATTGAATTGTTTAAATAATGGTCAAAAACAAAAAACACTAAGTCACTCCAAGTGGTAATTTTGTAACTATTTACAATAATTTAGGCGCTAACTACAAAGCCTATGTAACACAGACATTAGCAAAACCACACTTTCAACTGAATTTATTGAAAGGCAAAACTCTGTGGGAAGAAAGAGTCCTGGGCAGAACAACCAGGAAGTGGGCCTGGCTACTTCTGAAGAGCGAGCCCCCGATACCTGCTGTGTCCCCCCAGAGACCAGAGGCCCGCCCCGCCTGGCCGCACGGACTTAATTCTGCAGGGCCGGCCGTGGGCTCGGGGTCCTCTCGGCTGCTTCCTGCCCGAGGATCTGGTCCTGTGATGCGTGGGGTGGCCGGAGAGAGGGGCCGGGACTTGGAAGGAGGACTCTGTGGGTTTTCTGAGTCTCGGAGTCTGGGTCGTCATCTCAGGCTACATCTTTCTTGCACGCTGGTCCCAGGGACCATGTGGTACGTATAATAAAGTCCAACGAGTGCCACGGGTGAGCAGGGAGTACATAAAACGCCAGGGACCATTAGGGGAGAGAGGTAAGTGGGGCCCTGACAGCTGCGTCGGCCTGAGTCCCGAGCCGGTGACCACACAGATAACAGGCCCAACCGCCTAACCAGGCCTGACAGGGCCGCGCTGGCCCCTCCGGGAGCGGCTGCCGAGGGCCCGCTGCTGCCGTCGGGAGGGCGTTCCTCCCGTTCTCAGGCAGCAGTGGTGGATTGCTTACAGACGCTCTTGCTCATTCATTGCTTTATGTAACATACCAACACACACTGTGCAGGGTCCTCCACTTGGAACTGGAAACATAACGGCAAACAAGACAGTGTCCTTAACGGTCAGCCGAGAGGTGCCAAGAAAGGGGCCTGATGTTTAGTATCTCGTGCATCTCTTTGCGACCCTCTGGATTGTAGCCCACCAGGCTCCTCTGTCCATGGGATTCTCCAGGCAAGAATACTGGAGTGAATTGCCATGCTCACCTCCAGGGGATCTTCCTTAACCCAGGGATTAAGCATTTGTTTCGTATGCCTCCTGCATTGGCAGGGGAATTCTTTACCACTAGCCCCGCCTGGGAAGCCCTGTTAAGGGCCACACCTTGAGCACAGTGATTTCAGGTGTGATCCTGGGAGGCAGGTGTTCCTCTCTCCGTTTTCCTGTGGTTGAGGCACTGGCTCAACGTCTCCAGCTTTGGGGCCACGTAAGCAGGAGATCACCTTTGGAGAGCACACAGTGAGAATCCACAGAGCTCAAATGCCTTCGCAGAGCCGCCCAAGAGGATCCCCAGGGGCCGAGTGGCTGGGACAAGGTGGGGGCACCCAGGTAAGAGAAGGAATGTGTATTATCAGGGAGGCTGTTATCAGGAAGGTGGTAGAAGCCCTGGGGGAACTTGCCCTCCCCACGAAGTTGCTTTAACAGGTACAGGGAGGGCAGAGACAGGGTGTTCTTGGAGAGCAGAGGTCTTGTCCTCATTGGTTGGACCCTTGGGGAGCTGGGAAGCCTCCCCGGGAGGGCACCAAGCCATCTGCAGCACCAGCCAGCTCGCAGGACCCTCTGGTACCTTCGCGGGCTAAATCCTCTGCCGGACAAGTGAGCAGGGGACAGCGGTGGGTGAGGGTAGCATCTCCGAGGAAGGCCCTGGGCCAGAGGACATGGCCGAGCAGGCCCAGGCTTCCCTCTTCCTGCCGCACCAAACAGCGGGGCTGTGCTGTGCCCAGCCTCGAGACTGGGGACCCCCTGTACCCCCTGCAGCACACATTTCTCTTTCCCTCCCTGGGCTTCTTTGCTTTCTGAACACCCCCATTTCTGCCCTCCTCTCAAGACACATATTTCTATTTGGGTAGTGCGAGCCCCCCAGCAATATACATGCACAGTTTAGAAGTGTGAGAGTCAAGCTCACTTTGGGCTGAAAGTCTGTGTCACCAGGGCACTTGGGGGTGCTTCAGTTATCTGAGTCTGCAAGAGAAGGGGCTCACACACTAGACTAACTCTAGCCGTCGGTCAGAGATGATGCAGCATTCACTGTGTGTTTTCAGAACTCACTTTACGTTGTGTGTACTGATGTTTCTCCTTGTTCCAGAAACCGTGTACTGGCTTTCCTTGTGATACGTTTCAGGTGTTTTTGTTAAGCAGGTGAAATGGTTTACAGCCAGAAACAGAAGGAAATTGAGTCAACTCTTTTAACATGAAGGAGAGGAGGCACTATCTCTTCTAGGGCCTCATTGCTAGCAGAGTCTAGAGGATGGTCAGGCTGGTCCAGACGGGCCTGTGAATCAGGGACCTAGCTGCTAGTACTAGAAAGTTTTAGTTGCTCAGCGCTTAGTCATGTCTGACTCTTGGCAATCCCATGGACTGTAGCCCGCCAGGCTCCTCTGTCCATAGAATTTTCCAGGCAAGAATAATGAAGTGAAAAAGAAAGGAAAGAATACTGGAGTAGGTTGCCATGCCCTCCTCCAGGGCATCTTCCTGACTCAGGAATTGAACCCGGGTCTCTGCATTACAGGTGCTAGGAAGCAGAGGACTGGTCAGTGGGCCTCAGTCATGGGGCCTCTATCTAGACCTTTCTCCCAGAGCTTACATGCACTGTGACGTGTATTAACATACTACCAATAGCTAATAATAACCCCGAGCATTTGTTGAACTCAGCATGTGCGTTTAGGCAGCACAACAAGCCCCATGGAATATGTGTTATTATTATGCCCACTCTACAGTTGAATTTATTTTTACCGTTCACAGTTACATTAATGTATCATGAAAGTGGACAGTGTCTGTCACTTGTGTTTCTCTGAACCCACTCCCTGGTGTCAGTGTCTGCTCACTCAAAGGTGCCTCTTGGCCATTGCCTCACTTTTTCTTGTGCCCTTTCACACGCCAGATTCCCTTCTCTCCTCCCTTCTCCTCCTATCCAATCCTCCCCATCTTCTAAAGAGCCGTCTGACCTCCGGGTGCCCAGCGGTCTTCATCTGACCTCTGACCTCCCCCTCCTCGCCCCAGGCCCAAAGCAGCCTGAACCCCCGTGCTGTCCTCCCTGGCCTGGCCTTGTTTTGGGCTTGTTGTTCTAGGAGAAATCCAGGTGCTCACAACCTCTTAGCCACTTTGAAAGAGCCTGGGGGCCGTGAGCGGTGAGGGAAGGGTCCTCCCAGGGTGATCTGGGGAACAAGGGCGCTGGGCCCCCAGAGGCCACAGGCCTAGCTCCCCGGGGCTGAGGGACAAGCTCCCCGACTCCGGGGCGGAGGTGCCGGGCTGAGCTAATCACCTAAATGGACGCAGGCTGCTGAGAGGCAGGCTCTATTCCCTAATAGAATTTGCCCTCAAGTGCAATTTAATTTTCTCCCAGGCGATCTCCAGCCCCTCGGCTCCCCTCCCCCAGACAGACCCTCATTTCCCCAGCTTCCAAGGGGAAACAGAGCACCTTTTCTCAGAGAAAAGGAGAGCAGGGCCCCTCCAGGGCGCTGCAGCTCACAGCCCGCCCACCACGCCCCTCCCCCAGTGCCCTCCCTCGAAGGGGGTGTTGCTTCCCTCCCAGACACTCTCTGACTTCCCTCTAGAGCCGGCAGCTCCGTGAGAACAACCCTTGCAGCCTCCAGCCCTCGCCATGAAGGCCAAGTCTTCCCCTGACCTCTGGTAAGTTCACAGGCTTCGAGAATTCTCTTTGTGCTGCTTCGTGTCAGAGGCCGGGAGGCGGGTGTGGGCTTTGCTCCAGTGGAGGTGCGGGCACACGTGCACACACACTCTGGCCTGGCGGAGGGGCCGCAATGCGCGCAGAGCTCTGCGGGCTGGGGCCGAGCCCAGCGTCTGAGCACCCTGGGGACCTTCCTTCCTGGCCCACCCTTGCCTCTTCCTCTCCCCGTTCTTTCCTCGGACTCCCAGAACTCAGGCTGCAGTGCCCTGACCCCTGACTCTGTTCCCTGGATGTCTCAGAAGATGCTCTGAGTTCTCCGCTGACTTCAGAGGGGACACGGGGAGCATCTCTTTCTCAGAGAGCCCTCAGACTGTGACAGCAGCTCAGGGAGGTGGGTGTGGGTTCGTGTCTGGCCTGTGCCCATGGCCTTGGGCTTCTCTCCCGTCCCTCCCCCATTCCCGGCCCACCCCTCCCAGCGGGCATGGAGTGAAGACTATCAAGAGAACCCTAGAGGAGGAAAGCAGAGGAAAGGGGTTGGACCCCAAGTTAGCTGATGTGGCTTCCGAGAAGGCAGGAAGCCTGCGGATCACAGACGGGTTCCTGAATTCAGGCAGTCCTGTGACCCTCCTTTTGATCAGGCGAGCCCTGGGGAGGGAACGCTAGAATTCCTCTTTCTTTGCCGTCAAAGCCTTGAAAGGAGCAAAGGGTAGGATGGCGGAAAATGGATGGGTGGTAGGTCAGGGTCAACTGCAAGGGGGAGAGGGCCATTCTGCTGGCACAGCCACCTGCTCAGCCCCACCAGCTCCCTGTGCAGATGGGGTCTCCTCACCAAAGTGGGGGGCCAGCTCCCACGGGGGTCCATTGGTGGGCATCCTCCCCGCTCATTCACCAGCAAGTGCTTATGAGTCCCTTACTCGGTGCCAGAAACCGTGCTGGGTGGGGGGAAAAAGGGAGTGCTCTGTGTGTGTGTGTGTGTGTATACGTGTGTACACAGCACAGGCATGTCAAAATGCCCAGGAACAGCACTGTTACATACAAAGCCAGCACTTGAATAATTTTAAATTTTCTGATAGTGATGCCAACAGAAGAAAAAGTGAAATGAATAACTGACTTTATTTAACCCAATATATCCCAAAGACTGGACGTCCCCAGTGACTCAGTGGGTAAAGATTCTGCCTGCAATGCAGGTGACGTGACAGACACAGGTTCGATCCTTGGATCAGGAAGATCCCCTGGAGAAGAAAATGGCAACCCACTCCAGTGTTCTAGCCTGAAGATTCCCATGGACAGAGGAGCCTGGTGGGCTGCAGTCCATGGGGTTGCCAAGAGTCAGACGTGACTGAGCAACTAAAACCCAACACATGTCCAAGAGACCATCATGTCTACACGTAATAAAAGTTTCTACAATCTTAATGAGATCTTTTACACTCTCTTTGGGGCGTGAAGTCTTAGAAATCCAACATGTAATAGACATTTAGAGCACGTGTCATTTCCGACTGGCCACGCCCCTCAGTGGCCACAGGTGCTAGTCGCCTCAGTGTCAGGCAGCACGGCCCTCGAGCTTTCGCGCACACAGCGGGGCCCAGGGGCTGGCCAACTGGGCATCGCTTGGCAGCTTGTTAGAAATGCAGACTCTCAGGTCCCAGATCTGCTAAATCAGACTGTGTATTCCAACAAAAGGCCCAGGCGACTGGTGCTCACTGTAGATCCGAGGGCCCTGCCTGTGCAGGGGCCGTGGGGCAGAATGAATTCTACAGAACATTCACCTGAGGGGCTTTTCACCGTGGACCTCCACCCCTTCTCGAGGGAGGCATCTGAATATTATCACCCCCGCTCACACGGGAAAACAGAGGCTGGGGAAGTTCTGCTTCTCACAGCCGCACAGCTCAGATGTAGAGTAGACCCAGGGCTTCTGTCTTCTGTGGCATGCTTCCGTGGTGAGATCTGGGGGGAATCCTTCACCCCACAAAGCTCTCAATATTTCTTCCTTGATCGTCAAAGCTGGCTATCGTGGGACTTTCCTGGGGGTCCAGTGACTAAGACTCCATGCTCGTAAGGCAGGGGGGTCCGGGTCCCATCTCTGTTCAGGGAACTAGATCCCATATGCTGGAATGAACACCCGAGCAGCCATATAAATAACTATTTTTTCAAAAAGTGGCCATCGTCACAGTATGTCCTATTCCCTTCATGGTAGACATAGGAAAAAACAGGCCCCTTCCCAGTGAACCTGGGCTGTGCGAAGAGGAGATGGTCAAGCAGTGAGAGGAGTAAACGGCGCCGCGTTCCTTGTCCTTGCACACGCACACTAAAGTTGTGGGGGGCTTTCCACGTGCCAGGCCCTGTGCTCACGGAGGAGCCCTCCCGTGACAACACCGCCAGGTGGGAGCCCGCGCCCTCCACACGCCAGGCAGGGAGTGGAGGCTCCGAGTGGGCCGCCCCACAGCAAACACTGAAGCTCATCGGGTCCCGGGGAGGGGCGTGTCTGACCCCTTCCCCACCTCCCCACTTCTCACACGAACCCCACCCCCCACCACAGTCTTTCTCCTGTCGCCTCTGCCCACATCTAGCACATTCACATTTTTTTGGTTGTAAGTCAGTTCCTGAGAGGAAAGTGCTGAGTTAAGCTCCTCCAGTGAAAATCTTTCGCCAAGATGATGACGGGGTGGTTTTATAGATTAGCCTTGACACCTGCAGCTATTTCCAAATGGAGCCAGGCTGGACTTCACCCCTCCCCCCTGAGCATCAGGTGAGAGGCCTGGGGCTGGGCCCTGGTAGCAAAGAGCAGGCATTGCGATGGGCCCAGCCTACCTTGTGAGGCTGGGGTGAGGAGAGGTGTGGAAAGGCCTTCAACCAAGAATAAGGCATGAAGAAACGTGGTCACTGGATCGTTATTGGATTCAGGGTGTCTCTGAGTCCTGGAGACCGAAGAGGGAGATGGGGAAGGGAGAAAGGGGGTCAGCCGTGCCACTTCTGCAGTCCAGTTCTTTCTGTAAATGAACTCGGGCATTAGGTCAACATTAGAAACAAAGGCAAAGAGAGCAGGGTTGCAGGCTGTGTGGCAGAACAGCTTCCTAAGAGAAGACACAGAATCGGGTATCTCAGGTGCCGTGAGAGGCTGGTGGAAAAGCAGGCAGAAGGTGCACAGCCCAATTACTGGTTACGACTATGGGTCCCTCTGCCCCACCACCACAGTGATCTTTGAGTGACTTCTGGGTGTTGAGTTCTGGGGCTGGTATGCGTGCTCTCTAATCCAACAAGCACTCTGCAATGTGGAGGAGGACTTCTCTGCCTTATACAGATGAGAGGGCAAGTTAGCAAGGTTAAGTCACTTGCCCTAGGTGTCAAGTGAGCCCCGATAGTCTGACCATTGCACCAGAGGCTCTTTTAAGGGGCTTTTTTCTCAGTGACAACCCAGCTGTACTTTCCTGCCCTCTTTGCTTGATACAAAAGCTGCCTGTTTCCATAATGGACACAGAATCGGGTATCTCAGTTTTTCGTACGATAGTTAAAATTTCACCCAAGGCGTAACTTTGGCTTCTTGACCTTAGCGTGTGATCATGTGGTAAGAGTAGGTTTCCTTCACCACCTGAAGGGAAAACAAACCACCAACAATAAGGGGAAAGAAACCCCACAATTAGGGGTCTCTCCCTCCCAACCAACATTTTTAGAAGAGCTCCCAAGTTCCAGTCTTTGCTTGAAAGTATCCAAGAGGGTTTCTTGTCTCTTGGTTTCTCCCACAAATACAAAACAAGAAAAACAGGCAGACTACTACAGACGGGATGCAATAATGATGCCAGCCAACATTTCTAGGAAAAAAAATTCCCAGGTGCTTCGGGTGACCATCTGTGAAGAGAGTACACTCATCATTTAGCCGTTGAGAAGGCAAGTAATGTAAATATACAATATAAGGGACCTGCCACAGGTGACTCCAACTAGGATGTGCGCAAGTTGGGATTTGAATGTAGGTACTCGGAGTCCAGAGGGCTTCCCTGATGGTGCAGTGGTAAAGAATCCGCCTGACCGTGCAGGACATGTGGGGTGTGACCCCTGGGTTGGAAAGATCCTCTGGAGAAGGAAATGGCAACCTTTTCCAGCCTGGAAAATCCCATGGACAGAGGCGTAAATGAACTCGGGCATTAGGTCAACATTAGAAACAAAGGCAAAGAGAGCAGGGTTGCAGGCTGTGTGGCAGAACAGCTTCCTAAGAGAAGACACAGAATCGGGTATCTCAGGTGCCGTGAGAGGCTGGTGGAAAAGCAGGCAGAAGGTGCACAGCCCAATTACTGGTTACGACTATGGGTCCCTCTGCCCCACCACCACAGTGATCTTTGAGTGACTTCTGGGTGTTGAGTTCTGGGGCTGGTATGCGTGCTCTCTAATCCAACAAGCACTCTGCAATGTGGAGGAGGACTTCTCTGCCTTATACAGATGAGAGGGCAAGTTAGCAAGGTTAAGTCACTTGCCCTAGGTGTCAAGTGAGCCCCGATAGTCTGACCATTGCACCAGAGGCTCTTTTAAGGGGCTTTTTTCTCAGTGACAACCCAGCTGTACTTTCCTGCCCTCTTTGCTTGATACAAAAGCTGCCTGTTTCCATAATGGACACAGAATCGGGTATCTCAGTTTTCGACGATAGTTAAAATTTCACCCAAGGCGTAACTTTGGCTTCTTGACCTTAGCGTGTGATCATGTGGTAAGAGTAGGTTTCCTTCACCACCTGAAGGGAAAACAAACCACCAACAATAAGGGGAAAGAAACCCCACAATTAGGGGTCTCTCCCTCCCAACCAACATTTTTAGAAGAGCTCCCAAGTTCCAGTCTTTGCTTGAAAGTATCCAAGAGAGTTTCTTGTCTCTTGGTTTCTCCCACAAATACAAAACAAGAAAAACAGGCAGACTACTACAGACGGGATGCAATAATGATGCCAGCCAACATTTCTAGGAAAAAAAATTCCCAGGTGCTTCGGGTGACCATCTGTGAAGAGAGTACACTCATCATTTAGCCGTTGAGAAGGCAAGTAATGTAAATATACAATATAAGGGACCTGCCACAGGTGACTCCAACTAGGATGTGCGCAAGTTGGGATTTGAATGTAGGTACTCGGAGTCCAGAGGGCTTCCCTGATGGTGCAGTGGTAAAGAATCCGCCTGACCGTGCAGGACATGTGGGGTGTGACCCCTGGGTTGGAAAGATCCTCTGGAGAAGGAAATGGCAACCTTTTCCAGCCTGGAAAATCCCATGGACAGAGGCGCCTGGCAGGTTGCTGTCAGTCTACGGGGTCACAAAGAGTTGGACACGACTGAGCGACCCAGCACACACACTCACACACTCTTCAGTCGGTGACCCAGGTGTCTGCCAACCCAGCCCCTGACGCCCTCCCCGCCCAAGGAAGGCAGGTGCCCCAGGGGAGCCTTGCTGTCACTCGTCCACAGGCCTGCCGAGAACCCTGGGGCCAGGTGACCTGTGGACTCCCTGAACCTGGCACTCCTGGTCATTGTCTTCCAGGACCCAGAATGAAGCTGGCCTTCAGTAGGTATCCAGTGACCGTGTCAATGAAGAAGTAATCTAAAATATCCTAGACTTTTGATAGGAAATAAAAAGAAAAAACCCTGAGATTAGAATAATACCAGATTCCTTGATGCATTCCCCTGCTCCCCATACACATAGGCCACACAGGTAGATCTCAGAGGCTTGGCCTAGCCAGGTAAGGTATCCTGTTCTACCACCAGGCTATGCCCGGAGGCCTTCAAATAAAAGTTACTTTATGAGGCTGGCAGGAATAGAGTGAGACTATCTATGACCATACTGTGGCTCCACCGCTTACAATGTGTGCAACCTTGGGCACAGCACTTGAGCTCTCTGTGCGGACTCAGTTTTCTCAGCTGCAAAATGGGGATACTAATAGTTCCTGCCTCAGTGGATTTGTGAGGGTTGAGTGAGTTCCTGGATACCGACCACTTCGAGTAATAGTGGTGGTATAAGTGTTAGCGATTGTCAATTTGCCTCTTCCTCTATGGATTCCAGTGCCCTTGACATACTCTGTTTCTCGGCCACCTACTGACTCCTAATCTCATTTTGAGAGTTAGATGTCCAGGCACAGGACCATCTCTTTTCCATGTCCCTTTAACGCCTGTGTCAAGGACACAGGGCAG
Source organism: Tragulus kanchil (assembly GCA_022376925.1). Lineage (NCBI taxonomy): Eukaryota > Metazoa > Chordata > Mammalia > Artiodactyla > Tragulidae > Tragulus > Tragulus kanchil. The sequence goes on along the minus strand of JAIOJX010000024.1, from coordinate 23,720,295 downwards.
ATTTAAGATGAGCAACAGCTGATCAGCATCCCGGGAGGGGAAGATCCCCGGAAGATTCTGGGAAGAGAAGGAGACAAATGACAAAGTGGTGGGCTCACAAAAGAGGCCTGTGACAAATGGCTGGGAGGACTGGGTGGACAGATGGAGAGGAGCAAAGGCCCCTGTCCTTTTATTGGAGAACTCCTTGTGGCTCCCTGAACAACACAGTGGCTCCCCAGGGGCTGGGCTAAGGGTTGGGCTCCCTGGTTTTCTATGCTGGGATGAGTAATATGGACCAGGGCAGAGGGTCTATATCAATCTAGCCCAGCAGAAAAATGAATGAAAATTGAATTCCCCAAGGAGAATCGGGGAGCTGTTATCCAGACAGAGATAAATCAAAGGATACCATCGAGACAGGGAGAGCAGGTTTCCAACAGCAGGAGAATAATTAAGGAAACAGTTTCGAAATGCAAATGATAAAAGACTGAGAGGAATAAGGACAAGGAGATGATTGGAGATGGGGTGGCAAGGAGCGGGGGGGTAGTGGATCCGCCCTTCGCTGGGGAAAGAGACTGGCCTTCAGGATTCCTGGCGTCTGAGGGTGAACTCATCCCACTCTGTGAAGTTCCTAAAATGCAAGGGTTAGAAGGCACACAAGTCTGCTGGGCTGAGTGGAAAGAACACCAGATTGGGAGTCAAAGGCTGGATTTCATTTCCAGTTGACTCTGCAACTTATTAGCAGTGTGACCTTAGGCAAACCACTTAACTTCTCCGTTTCCTGATAATCAGACCCAAGCCCAGGCCTGATGATGAAGATCAAATGAGATAAAATATGTGGAGGAACTTTGTAAAATGTAAAGTGCTAGACAAATGCAAGCTTTAATCATCTTCTTAAATTGAGTTTCTGGAGCGTCTTCCCTCAGAATTGGATCCACTGACATGTTGGGTTTGGTTCCCAGAAATGTAATATGTAAATGTCCAGAAAATACTGGATACTCTTCCTGGCTATGGAGTGACTCTCCTGACAGAACTTAGACCTGGGAAGAGTCACACGGCCAGCAGCCCATCCTCAGGTACCTACCCTCCTGTTGGGCTGTAGCTGAAAGGCGCAGGTCTGAGGAGGCTCTGAGGACACCCGGAACATCACCTGAGCCTTCCAAGATCCCGGAAGATTCTGGGAAGAGAAGGAGACAAATGACAAAGTGGTGGGCTAACAAACGAGGCCTGTGACAAATGGCTGGGAGGACTGGGTGGACAGATGGAGAGGAGCAAAGGCCCCTGTCCTTTTATTGGAGACCTCCTTGTGGCTCCTGAACAACACAGTGGCTCCCCAGGGGCTGGGCTAAGGGTTGGGCTCCCTGGTTTTCTATGCTGGGATGAGTAATATGGACCAGGGCAGAGGGTCTATATCAATCTAGCCCAGCAGAAAAATGAATGAAAATTGAATTCCCCAAGGAGAATCGGGGAGCTGTTATCCAGACAGAGATAAATCAAAGGATACCATCGAGACAGGGAGAGCAGGTTTCCAACAGCAGGAGAATAATTAAGGAAACAGTTTCGAAATGCAAATGATAAAAGACTGAGAGGAATAAGGACAAGGAGATGATTGGAGATGGGGTGGCAAGGAGCGGGGGGGTAGTGGATCCGCCCTTCGCTGGGGAAAGAGACTGGCCTTCAGGATTCCTGGCGTCTGAGGGTGAACTCATCCCACTCTGTGAAGTTCCTAAAATGCAAGGGTTAGAAGGCACACAAGTCTGCTGGGCTGAGTGGAAAGAACACCAGATTGGGAGTCAAAGGCTGGATTTCATTTCCAGTTGACTCTGCAACTTATTAGCAGTGTGACCTTAGGCAAACCACTTAACTTCTCCGTTTCCTGATAATCAGACCCAAGCCCAGGCCTGATGATGAAGATCAAATGAGATAAAATATGTGGAGGAACTTTGTAAAATGTAAAGTGCTAGACAAATGCAAGCTTTAATCATCTTCTTAAATTGAGTTTCTGGAGCGTCTTCCCTCAGAATTGGATCCACTGACATGTTGGGTTTGGTTCCCAGAAATGTAATATGTAAATGTCCAGAAAATACTGGATACTCTTCCTGGCTATGGAGTGACTCTCCTGACAGAACTTAGACCTGGGAAGAGTCACACGGCCAGCAGCCCATCCTCAGGTACCTACCCTCCTGTTGGGCTGTAGCTGAAAGGCGCAGGTCTGAGGAGGCTCTGAGGACCACTGTTCCTGGAACATCACCTGCCAGCCCTGGACAGCCTTCCGTGGGGAGAGCCCTGAATCAGCTCAGAGGTTTACGTTCAAACAGATCGACCATGATGGTTTTCCTGGACTAATCCAGTAGAGACGGTCTGCCCTCTGTGGGAACTGGCCCTTCTACCATTCTGTGGGAGGGTTTGGGAGGGGAGGAGACTAGCTGGGAGTCTCCTCACCTGTTAACCTCAGGGTTTTCACCTTCTAATGCCACATATTGAATTGTTGTGAATAACAGGTGGAATTACACAGGCAGAAGCGCTTACCTCGGTGCATGGCACAGTTTTAAACTTTCCCTAAGTGTTGGTTATTATTACCACCCTATGATATTCTGTTGTTGTTGTTTTTGTTATTATTGCTATCTGCAGCAGCAAGCACTAAAAAGGACATTTAAGGGGAGCTTTCTTTTCTTTTTTGAAGCAAAGTGAAATACCTTGGCAGATGTAGATGTTAGTGGAAGACCTTGGAGGTGGGATTCAGCTCATACCAGCAGGCAGGTATCTCTAGAAAAGTATAGGAATGCAAGAAGGGGATTTATTGGGGGAGCAGTTTTGTGTGTGTCTGTGGAAACGCAGACAGATGCAGGGGGAACCGTGGCTCACTTGGTAAGAACTGAGAGCAGAATGGGTCTCCCAGGGCTCTCTCTTCTGGCATTGGATAGAGTTGAAAGTGGCATCCCCTGACCCAGCCCTGGGCACAGGGAAGTCTCCACCCCAGTAATGCTGCCCCTCACCCAGTGACAGGCTGGTGACAGGCAGTGGGAAGAGGGCAGGACCCAGGCAGGTTCATAATAGAGGAGCAGGAGCTGCAGAGAGCGTTTTAAACATACACTATTAAATTATAAAAGTAATTACACATATGCTTTACATTTCACTGCATATAAATATTTTTCCTTTTACTAATATTACTGAAAACATATATCAACTTTATAGGAAATCTGGAAGAGAAAAAAATTTCCGTAAAATACCTCTCCCCAATATACTTTCTTTTTTTTCTGTAATACACTACTGAATAGCACTCTGATATATTTTCTTCCAGTTTTGCCCCAATGTTTTTGAAAGCAACTTCTATTAGCTTTTTTTCTTCTTTATAAAGTAAATGTGCTCATTGAGGAAATGGGAAAGATCAAAAAGAAGAAAATTAAAATTGCAATGTGCAGATAAACACTTTCATATTTTAGCATATATTTCTATCTATGCTTGCTTGCTTTAAAAATATTTTTTTAAAAATGTTCATACTGCTTCATAGTCTCTTTTCCCCTCACTGATAAATTTTAAACACTTTTCTACACTATTAAATATCCTTCTGATGTATTTTCTAATGACTATAACGTTCCATTTATACACTGTAATAATCCCCTATTGTTGGATATGTAGGTTATTTTGTAACTGTTATAAAAAGGTATCATTATAGATATTCTTAATTATTTTCTGTGGGCAAACTTTTATATGGATTAGGCTATAAAATATATTGCCAAAATGCCCTCAGAAGACACTGTTTCTCTTTGCTTACCCACCAGGAAACTGTTTTCTAATTTCTGCACACCCTAGCCAACAATGGGATTATCACTGCTTTTATCTTTGACTTACAGTTTTACATACTTATCATCACACAATGTTGCATCCTGCTTTTAAAAATGTTAGTATTTCACAAGCATTTCCATGTTGCTAGGATTCATAATTAGTTTCAATAATTGTGTAACATTTTTCTTTGGTTGAATATTTAGGTTATTTAAGCATCTTCTTGTATTAAACTCTTCTTTTTTTGAATATAATTATTTCCGTGGAATAGACAGACTATCAAAAGTGGAATGACATAACCTAAGAGGGTGAACAATTTATGGACTTGACGCATATTGCCCAACGCATATTTTCAAACGAATTTATTAAGAACTCATACACACATTAGCAACGTTTGCGAGAGTACCAAACTCCAAGCGCTGAATCCTACGATTCCTCCTCCCCTCTTTTTTCACTGAACAGATAAAAAGAGGTACATATGTGCAAGATGTTTTGTTTTGGCTTGTCTTTGATTCTTAGCGAAGCTGGCATTTCCTCGTGACCGTTGGCTAGCAAAGTTTTTGTAGAAAACATTTTGGTCAACACTGAAAATGTGACCTGGTTGTTGGCTTTTTTCTTGGGTGCTGGAATTACCTCGCAGGTAAACAGGGCAAGAGACCATGCCAACCCAGCACCAGAATACAGAGAAGTCACTGTGACTTCACTGAAAACAAATTCTACGAGCTGACAGCCATGCTGTGCTCCCCAGCGTCGTGCTCGCCCCTCACCAGTCCTGGTGTCCCCTCTCGGTGGACAACGCCAGGAGAAAAAGCTGGAGGGTGGAGGGCGCACCCAGTTCCCCTGCCCACGCGAGCTGGACCCCACTGAGCTGGGGTTGCACATCGGTCCACGCCTCTGGAACGAAATTCAGAGTGGCGCTGTCGCGAGGGCTGGGATCTGGAGAGCCGCCGGGTCCCATTGCAGGGGGATGGGCTTCTCGCACCTGCAGCCAGGCGGCGTCGAGCATCAGAGGAAACCCTCCGCGGCGACCTGTCCCAGCGGCGGGGCTCCTGTTTTATTTCCTCCAGGAACTCGCATGGATAACTGGTGTTTGTGTGTGTCTTGTAAATACCGTAAGCAACGCGCGCGCCTTCTCTGGTTAGCCCCCGGGGGCGAGTGTGCGCGCTGCCGCCCCGCACGCACGAGGTGGGGAATAGTTTAAAACGCCCGCGGCGGCAGCGGGCGAGGCAGAGCGGTCTCGGAAGACCGAGGGCAGGACGATCCGGGCGGCCGGGACGGGGCGGAGGAGGACCGAAGAGTCCGCGGCGAGCTGCGAGCCGCGGTGTGCGGGGGCGCGCACCGGGAGCCCGCGCCCCGCGCCCCCCGCGCGCAGCCCCTGGCCGCTCTGCCCGCCGGCCGCCGCCCGCGGCGTGACCCGCGCGTTCCGGGCTGAGTACGGGATGTCCCTGGCCCGGCCTCAGCCAGACGCGGGGAGAGAGCAAGGGCTGGGGAGCGCCGGCGGAGAGGAATTGGCCGGAGCAGCAGGGCGAGGAGGATGGAGTCATCGAGTTGAGGCCGGACGCCGAGCGGCGAGGGACAAAGATAAAAGGTACATATGTGCAAGATGTTTTGTTTTGGCTTGTCTTTGATTCTTAGCGAAGCTGGCATTTCCTCGTGACCGTTGGCTAGCAAAGTTTTTGTAGAAAACATTTTGGTCAACACTGAAAATGTGACCTGGTTGTTGGCTTTTTTCTTGGGTGCTGGAATTACCTCGCAGGTAAACAGGGCAAGAGACCATGCCAACCCAGCACCAGAATACAGAGAAGTCACTGTGACTTCACTGAAAACAAATTCTACGAGCTGACAGCCATGCTGTGCTCCCCAGCGTCGTGCTCGCCCCTCACCAGTCCTGGTGTCCCCTCTCGGTGGACAACGCCAGGAGAAAAAGCTGGAGGGGTGGAGGGCGCACCCAGTTCCCCTGCCCACGCGAGCTGGACCCCACTGAGCTGGGGTTGCACATCGGTCCACGCCTCTGGAACGAAATTCAGAGTGGCGCTGTCGCGAGGGCTGGGATCTGGAGAGCCGCCGGGTCCCATTGCAGGGGGATGGGCTTCTCGCACCTGCAGCCAGGCGGCGTCGAGCATCAGAGGAAACCCTCCGCGGCGACCTGTCCCAGCGGCGGGGCTCCTGTTTTATTTCCTCCAGGAACTCGCATGGATAACTGGTGTTTGTGTGTGTCTTGTAAATACCGTAAGCAACGCGCGCGCCTTCTCTGGTTAGCCCCCGGGGGCGAGTGTGCGCGCTGCCGCCCCGCACGCACGAGGTGGGGAATAGTTTAAAACGCCCGCGGCGGCAGCGGGCGAGGCAGAGCGGTCTCGGAAGACCGAGGGCAGGACGATCCGGGCGGCCGGGACGGGGCGGAGGAGGACCGAAGAGTCCGCGGCGAGCTGCGAGCCGCGGTGTGCGGGGGCGCGCACCGGGAGCCCGCGCCCCGCGCCCCCCGCGCGCAGCCCCTGGCCGCTCTGCCCCGCCGGCCGCCGCCCGCGGCGTGACCCGCGCGTTCCGGGCTGAGTACGGGATGTCCCTGGCCCGGCCTCAGCCAGACGCGGGGGAGAGAGCAAGGGCTGGGGAGCGCCGGCGGGAGAGGAATTGGCCGGAGCAGCAGGGCGAGGAGGATGGAGTCATCGAGTGACGGAGCGCGCTCGGGCAGGCCGAGAGAAGCCCGGGACCGAGCGCGCGCGACGGGGAGACCCCGCCGAGCGGCCCCGGCCTCCGGAGCGCCTGCCCCGCCCTGCGGTTCGAACGGAGGAGCGGAGAGGACGCGAGCCACTAGCTGCGGACGGGACCCCCAAAGAACCGACGGGAGCCTCGCAGGACACCGCCGCCCGGGACACCTGCTGCCGCAGCCGGGCCAGCCGCAGTATTTATACCCGGGGCGCGAGCCCGCACCGCGGGGAGAGGGTGGGGGAAAGGCCCGTGAAGCCCCGCCCCGCTCCATGCGGTCCCGCCCTCCCGCCCGGCCGGCCTTTCTCGGGGCGCCGGGACCCCCACTCCGGCCGGGGTCCGCCGCTTGCTACCGGGTGGGGGGCTTGGCTGAAGGGCGGGCCTGCCTGCCTGCGGAAAGCGACGTCACGGCCGCTCCTGCAGTGTGAATGAATCAAAACGCCCGGGTGACCGCGGCCTCCCCGGCGGCCGGCACGCGAAGGGTGGAGGAGGAGGGGAAGGGAGGCGGGCGGGGGAAGGAGGAGGGGAAAAAAGCCAGAGCTGCAGCAACGGCGTCTGCTCTACCCGGGATGCGCACCAACCCGGGAGAGCGAGATCAAAGGGATTTGAAACAGACTGAGGACTGGCAGGGGGAGGGGGCCAGGCAGCCTGTGGAATCCTCCTGGAGAAGCGGAGGGTCCGGCTTCCACCGTGACTTCGGCAGTCTGGTTGGCTTTTTTTATGATTATTTTCAAATTTCCGAATCCAGCTTGAGCGAGAGGTCTCCGTAGACTGCGACTCGCTGGCTCTCGCTCGGCGATGATGCAGAGCGCAGCTGTCCCCGCGGAGGGGGCCGTCAAGGGGCTCCCAGAGATGCTTGGTGTGCCGATGCAACGTAAGACACCCCCACCTTTCTCGCTGATTTAATGTGATAGCAAGACAGCTAGCAGCTTTGGTCGGTTTGGGGCGGGCCGGACGCTGCGCGTCGCCTGGACAGGAGGGGACGGGCGGGGCGAAGGGCCGGCGACCGGGGCGCAGAGGCGGTCACAGGGCAGGGGCACCAGCCAGAGTGCGCTTGAAGGGCCTGGCCCTAGGCTTCGGGGGCCGACAGTGAAAGCCTCCCGGGATGGTGCTTGAGACTAGCCGAGGGATACCGAACCCCGCATCTCCAGCCCGTGGCTTTTCTAGCAGCGTTGGGGGAGAGTGCTGTTTGGGGACACCAGGGGAACGGGCTGCAGGCCAGGCCAGAGCATTAGGTCCTCCAAAATATCCCCCTCGCCCGGGGTGCGGGGGAGGAGGGCTATAGTGAAAACTCGCAGTACCGCTAGTGCAACTTCACCCCAGCTGGCGAAAAGTTGGAGAGCGCGTCCCTCGCCCCCGGGGCGAGCGGCGCGGAAGCCCTGGCCATACTCTCCATCCCCGCGCGCAGGGCGTGCGCGTCTGGTGCGTCCCCAGTCGCTGCTGTCCGCAGCGTCTGCCGCCTGCGCCGCCGGGGACTGCCAGCTCCTAGTGAGGAAGTCCACTCGCCATATTCTAGCAAGCCAAGGAATGAAAGGAGGGAGAAGCGTCAGGACCAAGTTGTGAACTCGGGGTACAGCCTTAGCTCACGCGGGAGGAGGCTTCGGGATAGCTCGGACTCGGAAGGGAAAAGACTAGGGCGTGAGGGCGTTTCGCTCGCCCGCTCGCTTTCTTTCCTGCGCCCCAAATTAGGAAGGCGACCGCCGCTTAGAGCTTGTTTATCCTCAGGTGTGTGTGTGTGCGCGCGCGCATGCAGGGATTTTCCAGGTGAGAATTTGTTTCTGTCCCTCATTCGCGAAGGATGAGTCTTTGATGGAAAAATCTGTGCAGAAGCCAGAGCCCCGTGGCGTCGGGCGCGCGTAGCGGGCGCTGCGTGAGCCCTGCGCCCGGAGAGCTAGCGGGTTCTGCGGAACGCCCCTGGGCATGGTAAAGAGAAGAAGGGCTTCTTCATTCCGCTCGCCCAAGGGGCTGCGCTTCTGCCCGAGACTTCTTCCGTGGAGAGGTAGTTACATCTTTGAGGTTTAAGTAAGGACCAGCTGATCCACGAAGGGTACCTACCTACGAACTAGGGCGCACGAGCGCGCCCTCCTGCGCCCCTGCTCTCCACGACCAGGTTTCTGCCCCAGCAATACCTCCATCTGCTGGCGAGTGTGCCCCGACCCCGCGACTTCCTGACAAGTTTGTGAGAAGGGACTAGAAGAGGATTGCTTCACTCGAACCTATTTAGATTGCTGCCTGCCTGTTTCCTACCGTTATCTTTTGTGTCTTTTCCAGTCAATGGCTGACCATTCTAAGTCTGCGCTGTGCCTTGGGGAGTTGACGGCTAAGCTGTGTCCGTAGCAGGCGCTGGGGGCTCACTGATTCCTTTCTCCCTTCACGCACCAAGGGTCGGGAGAGAGTGGCTGTCAGCCCCCTCGCACACGCACTCACAAACCCGTCCAAGGTGCTCCAGCTTAAACTGATTGTAACTCTGCTCAGGTGAGGGGCGTGTGAGAGCGGGTTACCCGGTACAGCTGTGCGTTAACAGTTGTGGTTCATAGTTGGCCTGTGTTAGGACTGCAACATAAGACGCTGGGTTTTGCTCTGACAGCCTTTCTTTAGATGCACCCCCAACACATTCTCAGATGGTCTCACTTTTTGTTTTTCTTACCCAGAGGCGACTTTGATTCCGCCGTCAGGAACTTGATTTCCTAAAATGCCTAGAACTCACCTTCAGCACTACAGTTCGCCAGGGCGCAGCATCTGGGTTCGAAGTGTGGAAAACTTAAGGAGGTAGAGAAGGGGACTCGTCCCAGAGAGGTCTCGCGAGGCAAGGCGGGACCAGGAGGGGGAGATCTGTCCTTCCCTTTGTCTTGGCCTGGTTCGGTGGCCTGGGTTGGAGGCGGCACTGGGCAAAATTGAGGGGGACTGAGATCAACTCTTTTTCTTTCGGGGATGTGTGTGAATTCTATTGCTTCTGGCTATTAAGCTGCTGGTGCTGGGAACTGGGGGGTGGCAGGGGCGCTGGTGCCCTCTGGCATGTATACCCAACCATTCTTTCTTGGGAGGTAGGACCCAATAGCCAGAGAATTCCATGTGGAGGGTGGACATGCCCTTGGGCGAGGTAGTTACATCTTTGAGGTTTAAGTAAGGGCCGGCTCATCCACGGATGGTACCTACCTACGAACTAGGGTGCACGAGCGCGCCCTCCTGCGCCCCGGCTCTCCATGACAAGGTTTCTGCCCCAGCAATACCTCAAAGGTAGGCTGGCGAGTGTGCCCCGACTCCGCGACTTCCTGACAAGTTTGTGAGAAGGGACTAGAAGAGGATTGCTTCACTCGAACCTATTTAGATTGCTGCCTGCCTGTTTCCTACCGTTATCTTTTGTGTCTTTTCCAGTCAATGGCTGACCATTCTAAGTCTGCGCTGTGCCTTGGGGAGTTGACGGCTAAGCTGTGTCCGTAGCAGGCGCTGGGGGCTCACTGATTCCTTTCTCCCTTCACGCACCAAGGGTCGGGAGAGAGTGGCTGTCAGCCCCCTCGCACACGCACTCACAAACCCGTCCAAGGTGCTCCAGCTTAAACTGATTGTAACTCTGCTCAGGTGAGGGGCGTGTGAGAGCGGGTTACCCGGTACAGCTGTGCGTTAACAGTTGTGGTTCATAGTTGGCCTGTGTTAGGACTGCAACATAAGACGCTGGGTTTTGCTCTGACAGCCTTTCTTTAGATGCACCCCCAACACATTCTCAGATGGTCTCACTTTTTGTTTTTCTTACCCAGAGGCGACTTTGATTCCGCCGTCAGGAACTTGATTTCCTAAAATGCCTAGAACTCACCTTCAGCACTACAGTTCGCCAGGGCGCAGCATCTGGGTTCGAAGTGTGGAAAACTTAAGGAGGTAGAGAAGGGGACTCGTCCCAGAGAGGTCTCGCGAGGCAAGGCGGGACCAGGAGGGGGAGATCTGTCCTTCCCTTTGTCTTGGCCTGGTTCGGTGGCCTGGGTTGGAGGCGGCACTGGGCAAAATTGAGGGGGACTGAGATCAACTCTTTTTCTTTCGGGGATGTGTGTGAATTCTATTGCTTCTGGCTATTAAGCTGCTGGTGCTGGGAACTGGGGGGTGGCAGGGGCGCTGGTGCCCTCTGGCATGTATACCCAACCATTCTTTCTTGGGAGGTAGGACCCAATAGCCAGAGAATTCCATGTGGAGGGTGGACATGCCCTTGGGCTTTAGGGAAGGAGGGGGTGCCCCTGGCCTGTGGCTGTTTAAAGCTGGGGGCAAACGAGACAACTGAGGAGCTCTCCAGCATGGCTCCCTCCAACTCACCAACTGGAAGGTCTACCATTCCCCCCACCCCGCCCCCAACCCAGTACCTTCAGCTTCTTCATCCTGAGCCACCACAGGTGGAGTGCAGGGATAGAGGTCCCCCACCCCAGTGCCTCTGGTGCTGGGCCTCCAGGGGCATTTTGGTGGTTGGAATCCAGTTTGGTCTTTTGCTTTGAGGTTATGGCGTAGGTGCATTCCCTTCAGGAAAATGTTATGAAGTTATGGAATTATTTCTCTTTCTTGACGCTCTTCCTTACGCCCCCTCCACACACACTGCTTGTTCCTCCTGTCCCCCTGCTTTTCCACAAGGAGGCTGCAGAGCAGGTTCTGGCCTCACCACTCCTGGGTCACCCAACGGGTCCCCTGATGATGGGGCCACGCGGCTTGGACTTTCTCAGGACAAGCTTGGGGGGAGGTCTTTAACCCTTTGAGGGGCATAGGCCTGAGCTAGACGCTTGAATTGAAGAGGGTGGGAGCAATCCAAGAGCAGCTTAGGATAGAGAAATAAAACACAGCCCTCCTTGAAGCTTGAACTGATCCACGGGGCAGCCCCCCTCCCACCTCAGGTCAGTGTTTTCTAAGGCACTCAAACCCTGGCTTCTTGCTCTGTGTGGTGAGAATGCTCTTGTTTGCAGGAGGTGACACTCTTGGGGCCACATCCAGCACCAGTGTCTGTTATTTTGTGGGTGTTGGTGGACAGGTTCAGAGAAGGACTTTGTCCTAAGCAAATGGCTCCTGGCTACTTGGCCCACGATTTCGGGTGGCCGGTTTCTCCCACTCCTGGCTCCGCCTGCCTTTGTCCGGGTGGTCCCCGCTGCGTCCCTCTGGAGTGCCACTGTTCGAGTCCCCACAGCGATTGACCCTGGGCCGCGCTGTGTGTGATGGCCTCTCAGCCTCCTCCGGACCTCTCTCCTCCCAAATCCAGATTCCCCCAGGTGTCTGGATCCTGCTGGCCAAGACATTTGGGAACAGTGAGGGCGTTTTATCCGCCCCTCACCCCCAGTTTTTGCTCATCTCACAGTCTCCTGGGGCACTGAGGAAAAGGACCACAGACATCCGGGAATGTTGACTGGCCAACACAGTGAGAGGAAGGAGTGATTGGCCGGGTCCAGACTGGGGGTGGTAAATGGGGAGCAGGCCCTGGGGCAGAGGTCACCCATCCTGTGCTTGTCTCCTAAAAAAAAAATACCTATCTTGCAGCTCTTGTGAACCCTGAAGCTCTGCAATAGGGCATTCGAATTTGTATTTGATAGGATCTGGGCGAAGGACTTCTCAGGACGCCTCCCTAGCCTTTTTTGCCTTCCCGTGTGGGGTGAGTCTCCCTGCACTGCCCCCACCTGAATCCTCGTCCCTAACCTTATCCTCAGGCATACTGTTTCTTAAAGGCAGCGTAAACTCGTTTCCCTGCCGGGAGTTCTCTCAAACTCTGAAACAGCGATCTGCCATTCTTCCCAGCCCTGCCTTTTCTCGTGGTGCGAGGGGAGGTAAAAAGCACAGAGAAAGAGAGTGAAATTGCATCAGATTCTGGTGCAGATACTCAAACAGCAGCCACCAGCACCACAAACCCCTTTCCCAGGAGTCATAAAAAATAGAGTCCTGCCCGGCCAGCGTTTACTGGTCAGACTGGCTGTCCCCGCTTTCAGATTTGGCCTCGCAGGTGGAGGAACTGCATATTCTCCATCCGTGAGGATCCAGTCCCAGCGTCGGGCCAAAGCTGCGCACCAGTCAGAATTTGGAGAAACTCGGGTGCAGGAGGCCGGGGCGCCAGAGGGGCGCGCTGCCTCCTGCGTTCCCCCGCCTGTGGCAGAGAAGGCGCAGGGGTGCCCGCCTGGGAAGCCCTAGTCTCGGGACGCTCTGGGAGATGCATTCGTGATTTAACCCAGAGAGCAGGCAGGTGGGGCGAGTGAGGGACGAAGGTCTGCACTGAGCGGTCGCATGTCCGTTTCCAGGAGAGACGAGAAATCCGGGCTGAGAAGAGGAGGCAGGACCTAACTCGAGTGGTTTCCTCGCTTGGTCGCGATCCATCCTCGCGGAAAAGCAGAGCCAGGCGGGGCCAGGCGGGAGCGGCGTTCTCGGGTCTGGGAGCGCGACCTGCCTGACCTCGCCGCCGCCGGGGCATCGGCTCCTCCGCCCCGAGGGCAGGCGCCGTCCTGGGTGGCCCGGGGGGATCGAAGACAAATTGCTCGCAAAAGCGTTTGCTGCGCACCTGCGGGCGGCGCGCAGTTCCGAACGAGCCAGCCGCGTGCCCTGGGTGTTTGAGGGCTTGCCGGGGGAAGCAGGTGCGGACCGGGCGACCCTTCCCCAGGAGTCAGCTTCGCCTGCACCGCGTCCTTCCGCTTCGAGCGGAGATCGCAGCTGCGAAGGGGGCAAAAGAGGGATGTCCACCACGCGGCGCATTCGGCATTTCTGCTCCTTGGCCCTTTCCTTCTGTCCACCTTCCTCTTCTTAGTTTATTATCCCGAGCGGTCTGTGGTTGGCCAAGCCTGGAACCAGTTTCCTCCCTGTTTGGAGCGGTGGCAGACTTTTTTTGCGGCGAGCGAGGAGTGCGGAGGCTGTAATCCCTTTTCCACCGCATACCCATTTCGCACCAAGAATTTGGGAAGACAACATTACCACCCTCCTGTATCCCTCACGTTGGCGGCACAGGTCTTTCCGTGAATGTTGAAACCTTAGAAAGCGATTCTCACATTTTGGGGAGCGGCTCCTCCGGCATAGAGCCTGGAGGCAGCCGGCGGGTCCCTGCGCGGGGCGCCCACTGCGCGGGGCGCCCACTGCGCGCGCTCCTCTCTGGGCTCCCCGCGTTTGGCTGACCTCGACGAGCGCTTGAAACGTGGCAGGCTCAAGAGAGACGAGGTCTGTACCTGGGTAACTCTTGTTGTAAATTAAATCAAACTGCTGTTGGGGAGGGAAGTGGTAACACTGTGCGCCAGAGAAAGAAACGGAGCGGGTCGCGGGTTGTACCCACTGTCTTTCTAACGGAGGAAGGCGCGGCTGGGACTCTGCGCAGGTTTCACAATTTGAAGCTCAGAAATTGGCTTCATCCAGAATGGGGGTAAGCGGGGTGAATGTCTTTTAAAAGATTCTGGAGATGAAACTAGCCGGGAAGAAGAATTACTACGAAAGCCCGGGCGAGATGAAGCGGGAGCGGTGGGGAGTTAAATGAAGGAATACCAAAGCGAGGTGTACCTCCCTCCCGACACACCAAAAACCAGAGCGGAGTTAAGGCAAGAATGCAGGCTGAACGCCCCGGGGATTAGAGCGACGCGAGTATTCGGGGCAACCTATGCGACCAAATACCCCAGGGTCGATTTTTCAAAATCGGGTCCTACTAAAGGTGAGGTGGGGGTCGAGGCAGACGGGAAACCGGTAAAGCAATGGCTTCCCCTTAAGTAGACAAAACGGCCTACAGGGGCGTGTCGGGTTTTGAACAGTGACCCGATGACCTGCGACCAGTGTACACAGCCTCAAGTCCTAAATATTTCCATTGTCCTAACACCCTTGCCTCGGATTTTAGAGTCGAGTGCGGGCTTGGCATTTCTGCTCCTTGGCCCTTTCCTTCTGTCCACCTTCCTCTTCTTAGTTTATTATCCCGAGCGGTCTGTGGTTGGCCAAGCCTGGAACCAGTTTCCTCCCTGTTTGGAGCGGTGGCAGACTTTTTTTGCGGCGAGCGAGGAGTGCGGAGGCTGTAATCCCTTTTCCACCGCATACCCATTTCGCACCAAGAATTTGGGAAGACAACATTACCACCCTCCTGTATCCCTCACGTTGGCGGCACAGGTCTTTCCGTGAATGTTGAAACCTTAGAAAGCGATTCTCACATTTTGGGGAGCGGCTCCTCCGGCATAGAGCCTGGAGGCAGCCGGCGGGTCCCTGCGCGGGGCGCCCACTGCGCGGGGCGCCCACTGCGCGCGCTCCTCTCTGGGCTCCCCGCGTTTGGCTGACCTCGACGAGCGCTTGAAACGTGGCAGGCTCAAGAGAGACGAGGTCTGTACCTGGGTAACTCTTGTTGTAAATTAAATCAAACTGCTGTTGGGGAGGGAAGTGGTAACACTGTGCGCCAGAGAAAGAAACGGAGCGGGTCGCGGGTTGTACCCACTGTCTTTCTAACGGAGGAAGGCGCGGCTGGGACTCTGCGCAGGTTTCACAATTTGAAGCTCAGAAATTGGCTTCATCCAGAAGGGGGGTAAGCGGGGTGAATGTCTTTTAAAAGATTCTGGAGATGAAACTAGCCGGGAAGAAGAATTACTACGAAAGCCCGGGCGAGATGAAGCGGGAGCGGTGGGGAGTTAAATGAAGGAATACCAAAGCGAGGTGTACCTCCCTCCCGACACACCAAAAACCAGAGCGGAGTTAAGGCAAGAATGCAGGCTGAACGCCCCGGGGATTAGAGCGACGCGAGTATTCGGGGCAACCTATGCGACCAAATACCCCAGGGTCGATTTTTCAAAATCGGGTCCTACTAAAGGTGAGGTGGGGGTCGAGGCAGACGGGAAACCGGTAAAGCAATGGCTTCCCCTTAAGTAGACAAAACGGCCTACAGGGGCGTGTCGGGTTTTGAACAGTGACCCGATGACCTGGCTGACCAGGTGTACACAGCCTCAAGTCCTAAATATTTCCATTGTCCTAACACTTCCCGTTTGCCTCGGATTTTAGAGTCCTTTCACTCTGTGCTACAGCCAATTAGTGATTACTTAGCATCGTATTAGCAAACAGAATTCAGAGAAACGCAGGTGCTGGGTGGGCCGCCTTGGAGGAAGGCGAGGGAGAGAGCCGCACCTGCAGTCACCTAGGGATGGGAGATTAGCTAACGGACTCACCTTTCTTCCTACCACATTGTTGAGAAATCTCCTTTGAGCCTCTTGATTTAGTCAGTGATGGTGGGTATCTTGTGGGTTTCTCTGGGGAGCTAGTCTTCTCCAAATTAAGGAGTGGTTGAGCGGGGAGGGTTGGTGGAGCCGGATGGAGGGATCCTGTGCCGTTTCTTTCAATTAGGGAAATATATCAGGATTGGGGCTGAGAAGCTTTGGAATGCAGGGGCTTGCAACCCGTTGAGCTGCTGAGCGGCGGAAAGGGGTGATCCTACCCACTTTGGGAAACCCAAGGTTGGAGACGGACTGAAACAGTAGTTTGCTATAGCAGCACCAGATGCCTTACTGCCTAGACTGCTGGGTTTGGAGATGGATGATGTATGCAGAGCTCCATTTTATAATGGTTTTCTGCCTTTCCTCCCTGGCATGAGTGTTAACAGTGCCCATAACACAGATGCAAGCAAACAGGGTCTACAGCTTCTAAAATTTCACCACAGCTTGAATGTCTGTCTTCTTTCTCTCTCTCTTCTTCCTTTCTCCCTTCATTCCTCTGTCCCTTCCTTCTTTTGTGAGATCTTTGCAGGAGGAGCATGGGTCTGTGCAGGAATTCTGAGGACTGGGCTTCTGTGGGGGTTGAGTAGCCAGCAGGCTGTGGGGAGGTAGATCCATTCAGTTTCCAGGCTGGCTGGGAGGGAAGAGCAGTTTCTGGGTCGAACAGTAGCAGCCCTATTGTTGTTTGGGTAGGCCTACGGAGATATTTAATGTTTGGGTAGGAAGAAACTCAGGTGGCTACCGTGAGATTTTACCTTTTGAACAGTGACCCGATGACCTGGCTGACCAGGTGTACACAGCCTCAAGTCCTAAATATTTCCATTGTCCTAACACTTCCCGTTTGCCTCGGATTTTAGAGTCCTTTCACTCTGTGCTACAGCCAATTAGTGATTACTTAGCATCGTATTAGCAAACAGAATTCAGAGAAACGCAGGTGCTGGGTGGGCCGCCTTGGAGGAAGGCGAGGGAGAGAGCCGCACCTGCAGTCACCTAGGGATGGGAGATTAGCTAACGGACTCACCTTTCTTCCTACCACATTGTTGAGAAATCTCCTTTGAGCCTCTTGATTTAGTCAGTGATGGTGGGTATCTTGTGGGTTTCTCTGGGGAGCTAGTCTTCTCCAAATTAAGGAGTGGTTGAGCGGGGAGGGTTGGTGGAGCCGGATGGAGGGATCCTGTGCCGTTTCTTTCAATTAGGGAAATATATCAGGATTGGGGCTGAGAAGCTTTGGAATGCAGGGGCTTGCAACCCGTTGAGCTGCTGAGCGGCGGAAAGGGGTGATCCTACCCACTTTGGGAAACCCAAGGTTGGAGACGGACTGAAACAGTAGTTTTCTATAGCAGCACCAGATGCCTTACTGCCTAGACTGCTGGGTTTGGAGATGGATGATGTATGCAGAGCTCCATTTTATAATGGTTTTCTGCCTTTCCTCCCTGGCATGAGTGTTAACAGTGCCCATAACACAGATGCAAGCAAACAGGGTCTACAGCTTCTAAAATTTCACCACAGCTTGAATGTCTGTCTTCTTTCTCTCTCTCTTCTTCCTTTCTCCCTTCATTCCTCTGTCCCTTCCTTCTTTTGTGAGATCTTTGCAGGAGGAGCATGGGTCTGTGCAGGAATTCTGAGGACTGGGCTTCTGTGGGGGTTGAGTAGCCAGCAGGCTGTGGGGAGGTAGATCCATTCAGTTTCCAGGCTGGCTGGGAGGGAAGAGCAGTTTCTGGGTCGAACAGTAGCAGCCCTGCCATTAGCGGAGCTATTGTTGTTTGGGGTAGGAAGAAAAACTCAGGTGGCTACCGTGAGATTTTACCTTTTTAAAGTCTCAGTTTTATAGGAACCCGGATCAAATGGAGCACAAGTGGACCATTTTGAGGCACTGCAGCTGGGGGTAGGTGGATTCAGGTTTAATTGGCAAAATTGAAATTGATTCTCCCCCATGGAAAGTGTGCTTGGGATTGATTGTGTTAGAGACGGGCTGGAAAATTGTCTTGGGAGGCAACTAGTAACTCCTGTTTTTATTTTGGTGAATTTATTTTCTCGATCTCCCACTCCTCTTCCCTGTGTCAATCTGAGTCTAGTCACAGATGTTTTACTGCGGTATCTCACCCCCAAATGCCGTTAAAGTATGATTTGCTTTAATTATAATGTTAGGGGGTTAAGGGATTGGTTCTGGAAACAGCTTAATAGAGACAAAACTTGCAGCCAAATTAATTGAAAGTTTCTTCTTATGAGGGAGCAGTTGCCAAACATATGGAATATTGCCACACAATGTGACATCCGGGAAAAAAATAACATGGTGGAGAGGCAGCAATGATTAAATGTGAAAAATGGAGGGGAAGTAGAGAAATATCTGTGGCCATTCCATAGCATGTCATGGATTCATTTAATGGGATTCTTCAGTTTTATTTGCAATTATTGAGAATCATCAGCACCCAACTGCAGAGGACTTGATGCTGTGTCCATATGTAACCTAGGAGATAATTCAGTACTTGCAAATGCATGTTTATAGTTCTTATTTTATTTACTGTGGGACCCCTTCTAGTGAAAGGTTATCCAGATTCATCCTTAAAAGAGGTAACATCAAAATTGTTGCAAGGCTACTTTTGCATTTGAGCTTTCATCGAAGAGGTTACTATTTTTGAGCTGAGTAGAAGAACAAAAGAGATTTTCAAAGGGACTTCAAATCACCAAATGAAACAAATCGGACCCATTGTGGGAGGGATTCTGGAGAACAGAGGGAGAAGACGGTGACAGGTGTCATCATTTCTAATTCTCTTTTTTCTCTAATTCTCTAGGTGTTAGTCATTTGTCAAGACAAACTAGAAATAATATGTGTAGATTGCTGTATTTTAAAAGTACAAAAGAGAATAGAATTATATTAGAGTATAAGTTACAGGAAGAAAAACTCAGGTGGCTACCGTGAGATTTTACCTTTTAAAGTCTCAGTTTTATAGGAACCCGGATCAAATGGAGCACAAGTGGACCATTTTGAGGCACTGCAGCTGGGGTAGGTGGATTCAGGTTTAATTGGCAAAATTGAAATTGATTCTCCCCCATGGAAAGTGTGCTTGGGATTGATTGTGTTAGAGACGGGCTGGAAAATTGTCTTGGGAGGCAACTAGTAACTCCTGTTTTTATTTTGGTGAATTTATTTTCTCGATCTCCCACTCCTCTTCCCTGTGTCAATCTGAGTCTAGTCACAGATGTTTTACTGCGGTATCTCACCCCCAAATGCCGTTAAAGTATGATTTGCTTTAATTATAATGTTAGGGGGTTAAGGGATTGGTTCTGGAAACAGCTTAATAGAGACAAAACTTGCAGCCAAATTAATTGAAAGTTTCTTCTTATGAGGGAGCAGTTGCCAAACATATGGAATATTGCCACACAATGTGACATCCGGGAAAAAAATAACATGGTGGAGAGGCAGCAATGATTAAATGTGAAAAATGGAGGGGAAGTAGAGAATATCTGTGGCCATTCCATAGCATGTCATGGATTCATTTAATGGGATTCTTCAGTTTTATTTGCAATTATTGAGAATCATCAGCACCCAACTGCAGAGGACTTGATGCTGTGTCCATATGTAACCTAGGAGATAATTCAGTACTTGCAAATGCATGTTTATAGTTCTTATTTTATTTACTGTGGGACCCCTTCTAGTGAAAGGTTATCCAGATTCATCCTTAAAAGAGGTAACATCAAAATTGTTGCAAGGCTACTTTTGCATTTGAGCTTTCATCGAAGAGGTTACTATTTTTGAGCTGAGTAGAAGAACAAAAGAGATTTTCAAAGGGACTTCAAATCACCAAATGAAACAAATCGGACCCATTGTGGGAGGGATTCTGGAGAACAGAGGGAGAAGACGGTGACAGGTGTCATCATTTCTAATTCTCTTTTTTCTCTAATTCTCTAGGTGTTAGTCATTTGTCAAGACAAACTAGAAATAATATGTGTAGATTGCTGTATTTTAAAAGTACAAAAGAGAATAGAATTATATTAGAGAGTATAAGTTACCTTCAATGTGACACCAGGTTTTGTTTTTTGCTAATCTCAATATTTTTGTGGCTGGCCCAGATCACTATATTCATGCTGTCATCACATAATAACACCATGTTCAATAGACCTTTTTTTCCTTAAGCTTTCAAAAGTTAATATGGTAATTTTGTGCTTCCACTGTATTAAGATATTTCTTACTAGGTTATTAAGAGGAAGTTTATAATTTCAAAATATACTTCAAGATACTTTCGTTTAAGGGAACACATAAATAGGGACATTCAAAACTGTTCAATAAAAGTGAATTGTCTTTAATAGGGAAACAGTAAAGAAAGAGCCAGGAGGGGAAAGAAAACAGACATATTTAGTTATTATTTGTCACATAAACTGCATCCTAGGTCTCAGTCCTCCGTTCCTCTGGCCACAGTTACCAAGTGATTTGAAAGGGGAGTTACAACCAGAAAACAAGATTTTACTGTCAATAGGATTGGCGGCGACTTTGAATTGGAAAGTTTTATTTTACAAATAGGTATTGAACAGCAGAACTTCTAATTAATTAAGCTGTACCTCTGGTATAATTCTTAGACTTGATCTTCCAGAACTTAGGTTTGTGTTTAGGCAGACCTGGCACCATGCTTGTTCTGTCCTGTGGTCTCACGTTAATAACACTTTAGAATTAGTCATTCCCAGACGAAATGAATAAGCCCCCACTGAGAGTATTTCCCTAACCCGCCTTTTCCAAACTGTCTTCCTTCTTACTTGCTCAAAGAACCTTCAGTAATAGAGCACCATTGTCTGCCATTAAGTGTTGTTTTCTCCTCCTTCTATGTGGGGAAGGAATGGAGAATTCCAAGCAAAGCATTTGCATAATATTTCAATTAGAGATGTGTTTCATAAAGCCCCATTTGGCTTCTTTCAGTTTGTAGTCAGTAAAAAAATAAATAAATACAATTATGTATTTTGGGAAACATACAGTAGCCAAATGTTATTTAAGACAGAGTTTTTTTTTTTTTTTAAAAAACCTATCAAAAAACCATCAAAAGAATTTGCAGTGATACCCACCAGACAGAGGTGGCTTTGGTAAGCACTGTTGGAAGCCTAGGTCTTTAATCAGCCCAAGCATTAATCCCAGAGAAAAAGAAGGTTCTAACTCAGGTTTGTCCCCTAGTTGTGTTTCCCTAGGGGAAGCCCTTTTAAATGTAGAGGTTCACTTTTCTGAGAATCTCTAGGAAGAGTAAACGAGCTTGCAGATTGGCAAGTTCTTGACAAAATTCATAGTAGGGGCTGACTTAAAGACCATGATCACGGTTCTTATTTGGGGGAATGGAGTCACCCTAGGTGGGTTGGAGGGCTCCTGAGTTTCTCAAGAGAATGACCAAGACGGCAGGGAGCATTGGTGGCATCTCCACACAGGGAGCCCTAGAGGCAGGTCCCACAGATGGGCTTCCTATCCAGAAATAAACAAGGAAAACCTTTTCCAGAGCATTAGGCTGTCAAGTCAAATTGTGAAACAAAAAGAATTCTATTTGTCCAAAAGACAGTGAAAATGCAATGCCTTGCAGGATTCCAAAGTGGCTCATGAAAGTCCAAATTTTACAAAATACTACTCTGTTCTGAGACCGTGATTCAATGAACATTATTTTGACCAATACAACATGCCTGTCTTTAAAATATTAAAGTATTCACCAGTATTATGGGTCCTATGGAAATATCTGAAATGCTAAATCATTTTCCCAGAAAGATACACTTTCTTAAATACATTTTAGAAGTCCTTGTCAAGTGTGTTGTTCTGGTTTTAGTCTCCTTAGTGGAAAAAAAAAATGTTTTTCCTCACCTTGTTGATCTTCTGTGACCAAAGAGAGAGAAAGCACAATTTTGCAAAGAATCAAAAATCGATTAAATAAACACAAACCATCTCTGAAATGTTTCATGGTGGGCCCGGTTTTCTTGAGAGAGGTTTCTTGGGAATGAAGAAACGTGAGTGGGGAATAAAAATACACAGAACTTATCTGTCACCAGAGGGGTATGGGCAATTTGATCTACTACAAACCGTATCAGACCTTTTGTCTTTTCCACTTCCTACCTCTCTGAAATTTCACTAATGGAGGAAGTTGGGGATTTAAAACGGAATCCATTGTTTGATGGGCCACTCTGAAAAATAAGCCCCGTGGGCTCCCACTATGGCATTTCAGTGGGCATCACGTTGTGGGTTTTTTCTAAGCTTCCTTGATGAAGAAGTAGGTTACGGCTATAGGCAAAGGGCTTTTAGCTTTTTTTTTTTTTTTTTTTTTTTTAAACCAAATAAAAACTAGCCACTTCACCACTGGGCATTTAGATGTCTCCAAGAAAAATAGGAGAAGCCTCAAATGCTAGTTTGGACTCAACTTACTCTTACCTGGATACATTACAGCAAAGAGGCAGGCAGTCTGTGGTCCCAACTGCCCCAGCCTCACCAGTCACATGTGAGGAGGGACCAAGGTCTGGCAAATTTGCCCTCATTCTGTGGAGGAAAGAATTTGGCAGATTTCTTTATTTCAAAAAGACTGACTCTTATAATGTTGCATTATTTACTGTTCATTCTCCGGTATTATGTTGATTAGAAAGGGTTGCCCATTTTCCAGATGCTTTAGAATTAGGGGTATGGAGGAGAGTTTTGAGTGTTTTGGTGGTAGGAGTAGGAAAAATTATATTGGGAAATAAGCATGAAATAATTTTAATGCACTTCAAATTTATAAATCCATCTTGTTGGTGACTGGCTACGAGAAGGGAGAAGGAAATTGACCACTGAGCTTAGACAAAGGTAAAACTAAGTGTTTTATGCTCATCAACTGATGCAGTCATATAGTGACCCCGAGAGAATGACGTTATTATCTCCATTTTACAGAAAAGAAAATTGAGGCTCAAAAAGGTTGAGCAACTTGTCCAAAATCACCAGCATGGTAGAATCAGCATCTTAGACTCTGGTCTGGGATTTTTAAAAATAGTTTGGCAGATCTAAAGTGCTGCAGATCAAAACTCTAACCAGAACTGAAAATTTTCAAATCCCCTCAATAGTTTTTCCAAAACTATTTAAGCACATTTTCCTACTTCCTCCTAGCTCTCCATTTCATTCACTCTTCACTCTCCTGCCTCTCCAGGGGTACCAGAGGGTATGGGCAATTTGATCTACTACAAACCGTATCAGACCTTTTGTCTTTTCCACTTCCTACCTCTCTGAAATTTCACTAATGGAGGAAGTTGGGGATTTAAAACGGAATCCATTGTTTGATGGGCCACTCTGAAAAATAAGCCCCGTGGGCTCCCACTATGGCATTTCAGTGGGCATCACGTTGTGGGTTTTTTCTAAGCTTCCTTGATGAAGAAGTAGGTTACGGCTATAGGCAAAGGGCTTTTAGCTTTTTTTTTTTTTTTTTTTTTTTTAAACCAAATAAAAACTAGCCACTTCACCACTGGGCATTTAGATGTCTCCAAGAAAAATAGGAGAAGCCTCAAATGCTAGTTTGGACTCAACTTACTCTTACCTGGATACATTACAGCAAAGAGGCAGGCAGTCTGTGGTCCCAACTGCCCCAGCCTCACCAGTCACATGTGAGGAGGGACCAAGGTCTGGCAAATTTGCCCTCATTCTGTGGAGGAAAGAATTTGGCAGATTTCTTTATTTCAAAAAGACTGACTCTTATAATGTTGCATTATTTACTGTTCATTCTCCGGTATTATGTTGATTAGAAAGGGTTGCCCATTTTCCAGATGCTTTAGAATTAGGGGTATGGAGGAGAGTTTTGAGTGTTTTGGTGGTAGGAGTAGGAAAAATTATATTGGGAAATAAGCATGAAATAATTTTAATGCACTTCAAATTTATAAATCCATCTTGTTGGTGACTGGCTACGAGAAGGGAGAAGGAAATTGACCACTGAGCTTAGACAAAGGTAAAACTAAGTGTTTTATGCTCATCAACTGATGCAGTCATATAGTGACCCCGAGAGAATGACGTTATTATCTCCATTTTACAGAAAAGAAAATTGAGGCTCAAAAAGGTTGAGCAACTTGTCCAAAATCACCAGCATGGTAGAATCAGCATCTTAGACTCTGGTCTGGGATTTTTAAAAATAGTTTGGCAGATCTAAAGTGCTGCAGATCAAAACTCTAACCAGAACTGAAAATTTTCAAATCCCCTCAATAGTTTTTCCAAAACTATTTAAGCACATTTTCCTACTTCCTCCTAGCTCTCCATTTCATTCACTCTTCACTCTCCCTGCCTCTCCAGGGGTGGACAGCTTCCTCATTCAGAGCTGGTTTCCCTTCCCTAGATACAGCTTGACTTCAGAAGAATTGACTTTTCTTCCCCAGAATCACCATGCCTTACCTGTTGTAACAGGATGTGTGTGTGCAAGTGTGTGTGTTAGTGTCTGCGGTATATGTGTGTGTACACATGAGTATGTGTATGTGTGGGCACTAAATGTGTGACTGAGTATATGTGAATGCGTGTTTGTCCTAGTGAATGTGGTATGGGTGGGTGCCTTTGTGTATGAGGGTGTCTGTCCCAATGTGTATATATATATATATATATATATATTTTTTTTTTTTTTTTTTAAAGATAGATTTATTTATTTATTTTGGGCGGGGGTCGGATTGGGGAGGGAGGGGAGCGGGCAGGTCACTTCTATTGGTCTTTCATTCCTCTGTCTTCATCTGTCTTTGTTCTTTGGCTCCTGTGGGCCTCCCATCGCGGTGGCGTCTGTCATCGCAGAGCACCGGCTCTGGGCACATGCGCACCAGAGCTCCGGCTCGGTCATTAGACACATGGGTCCAGCCGCTCCGCGGCACGTGGGATCTTCCCAGGCCCGGGGATGGAACCGTACCCCTTGCACTGCAAGGCGGTGTCCTTACCCACTGAACCACCAGGGAAAGCCCTGTCCCAATGTATATTTGTGATTGTGTGTTTCTCTGTGTGTCTGAGTATATATGTGAATGTGTCTGTGTTATTGTGTCTTGATGTATACTGTGACTATGTGAGTACAACTGACTCTGTGTGTCTGTGTGAGTGTGTGTGAAGGTGTCTGTTTGGGTAGTTGTGTGCAGCTGTTTTCCTGGGCTTAGGTCTGTGCCTTGGGCTGTGTCGCTGCTGGACTCTTGTGGGCAGCCCTGCCGAAAATTGAGGCTCAAAAGGTTGAGCAACTTGTCCAAAATCACCAGCATGGTAGAATCAGCATCTTAGACTCTGGTCTGGGATTTTTAAAATAGTTTGGCAGATCTAAAGTGCTGCAGATCAAAACTCTAACCAGAACTGAAAATTTTCAAATCCCCTCAATAGTTTTTCCAAAACTATTTAAGCACATTTTCCTACTTCCTCCTAGCTCTCCATTTCATTCACTCTTCACTCTCCCTGCCTCTCCAGGGGTGGACAGCTTCCTCATTCAGAGCTGGTTTCCCTTCCCTAGATACAGCTTGACTTCAGAAGAATTGACTTTTCTTCCCCAGAATCACCATGCCTTACCTGTTGTAACAGGATGTGTGTGCAAGTGTGTGTGTTAGTGTCTGCGGTATATGTGTGTGTACACATGAGTATGTGTATGTGTGGGCACTAAATGTGTGACTGAGTATATGTGAATGCGTGTTTGTCCTAGTGAATGTGGTATGGGTGGGTGCCTTTGTGTATGAGGGTGTCTGTCCCAATGTGTATATATATATATATATATATATATATTTTTTTTTTTTTTAAAGATAGATTTATTTATTTATTTTGGGCGGGGGTCGGATTGGGGAGGGAGGGGAGCGGGCAGGTCACTTCTATTGGTCTTTCATTCCTCTGTCTTCATCTGTCTTTGTTCTTTGGCTCCTGTGGGCCTCCCATCGCGGTGGCGTCTGTCGTTGCAGAGCACCGGCTCTGGGCGCATGCGCTCCAGAGCTCCGGCTCGGTGATTGGACACATCGGTCCAGCCGCTCCGCGGCACGTGGGATCTTCCCAGGCCCGGGGATGGAACCGTACCCCTTGCACTGCAAGGCGGTGTCCTTACCCACTGAACCACCAGGGAAAGCCCTGTCCCAATGTATATTTGTGATTGTGTGTTTCTCTGTGTGTCTGAGTATATATGTGAATGTGTCTGTGTTATTGTGTCTTGATGTATACTGTGACTATGTGAGTACAACTGACTCTGTGTGTCTGTGTGAGTGTGTGTGAAGGTGTCTGTTTGGGTAGTTGTGTGCACGCAGCTGTTTTCCCTGAGGACTTAGGTCTGTGCCTTGGGCTGTGTCGCTGCTGGACTCTTGTGGGCAGCCCTGCCGATGGAAGGGTGTTATGCCATATGGTCCAGCATTTCTACAGATGACTTGGCCTGTAGCGGGGGTGTTGCTGTCTTTTCTTGCCTGGATTTACCCTCTGCAGAGCCCTAGCTGAGAGCGTCACCAGAGAACACTTTCCTGCAGATAAGATAAAAATTTTCATTTTGAATGAAATGACTCCTCAGATCAGGAACTGAGTTTATAGATCCAATTCTGTCTTAGTGACTGCAAGGATCTGCTTAGACGCTGGTTTTGAAGGTAAAATCTTGTCATTTCAAATACTGGATGCATGCATCAAGTTTACTAGGGACTTGGAAATCCTCTCATACCTTAGGAAGTTTGGTTATGACTTTATTTCTTGTAGGATACCTATATAACCTCTGTCCTGTTCAGACTTTCCAAATTATTATTTTTTTTGATCGTAATTTCTTGTAGGTTAAAAAAAATTGTGTTGTTGCTCTTTAAAATTTTCTAGATAGACATTTCGTACTCATCTAAATAGTTGTATGAAGCACAGTCTCCTGAAGTGTAGGGTCTGAGGTCATAGACCCCATCCCCATCACAGGCAGGGATGAATCTGAACTTGACAGAGGCCATCCAGAAGCTAGCACCTTGCAGCTGGAGAAAGGGCATCAGAGGGGCAAGTTCCCACTCCCAGCCTTCCTTGGGCATTAGGCGTCTGTCCACTGCCACACATATATGCTCTGTCCAAAGGATGGAAAGCTGTCCCTCAGACATGTCTGTCTGCACAATCGTTAGGGAGCACCAGAGGCCAGTGGCTCATCAACTCCTTGTCGTTGTACAAAGAGCAGCTTTGAGACTATCCCTCTCTCCTCTGTTAAGTGACACAGTAGAGCCAGCTGGGTGAGGCGATGTCAGAGGGTTGGGTGAGCACACCCCATGCCCAAACTCAGCTCAAACTTTGCTTGACCTCTTGAAGACTCAGTTTCCTCACCTGTAGGGTGGGGATAATAGTACTCCCTCATCAAGTTGTACAGGACCTGGCAGTTTATAATAGGCTCTTGTTGCCTGGCTTTACCTTTATTTTTGGTCTACTGTGGATCTCTTTAACCATGTCTACATTATCTTTGTTTTAAAAAATGCTTTCTCTCTCAAAATCTGCAGTGGAATACAGTGATAAAGGTTTTGCTTTCTTTTAACTTTAAAAGCACCCTTAATATGTCCTCTACCTTTTTGCCAAACTCGAGGACACCAGTTGGGTTCCAAGGCCCCTCTTGGAGGACCGCGCGTGTGGGCAGCCCAGCCTGTCCCCGCAGGAAACATTCCTTGCAAGCTGGAGAGAAATGGCTGGTCTGCCTGCTTTTAGTGTTGTTGCTGAACGTGATGTTGTCTTGGCTTCGTCCAGCCTCTCAAACTCCCCTGCCCGCCCTTCCTGCATACATTAGCCTTAATGTAGTCTCCCTTGAATACTCATCATATTAAGGCTCCCAGTAGATACCTTGCTCGAAATAAATTTTATGGGCATGCATCCTCGCCCTCATCCCCCTGCGTTTGTGGCCTGGAAGAGAAATATAGCCACATCTCCATTTGGAAGTCAAACAACAATTAGGTGGGAAAGGGTGGTCCTCTGGCCCAGGTGCAGGGCGGGGTACGGGGAGCGAGTGGGCTTGAGCTCCCAGGGCCGTCCCCCCAGCAGGCTCTCCCGGGGTTGCCCTGCCTCCACTGGTCCGCGGGACCGACGTCCCTAGTGGGCCTTGTCCCCAGGTTGATGATCCACCGCACACAGGTTGGGCCAGCCACCCACGGTGGTTTTCCGAGCAAGGGTTCCGAGCGATTTAGCCACACATATATGCTCTGTCCAAAGGATGGAAAGCTGTCCCTCAGACATGTCTGTCTGCACAATCGTTAGGGAGCACCAGAGGCCAGTGGCTCATCAACTCCTTGTCGTTGTACAAAGAGCAGCTTTGAGACTATCCTCTCTCCTCTGTTAAGTGACACAGTAGAGCCAGCTGGGTGAGGCGATGTCAGAGGGTTGGGTGAGCACACCCCATGCCCAAACTCAGCTCAAACTTTGCTTGACCTCTTGAAGACTCAGTTTCCTCACCTGTAGGGTGGGGATAATAGTACTCCCTCATCAAGTTGTACAGGACCTGGCAGTTTATAATAGGCTCTTGTTGCCTGGCTTTACCTTTATTTTTGGTCTACTGTGGATCTCTTTAACCATGTCTACATTATCTTTGTTTTAAAAAATGCTTTCTCTCTCAAAATCTGCAGTGGAATACAGTGATAAAGGTTTTGCTTTCTTTTAACTTTAAAAGCACCCTTAATATGTCCTCTACCTTTTTGCCAAACTCGAGGACACCAGTTGGGTTCCAAGGCCCCTCTTGGAGGACCGCGCGTGTGGGCAGCCCAGCCTGTCCCCGCAGGAAACATTCCTTGCAAGCTGGAGAGAAATGGCTGGTCTGCCTGCTTTTAGTGTTGTTGCTGAACGTGATGTTGTCTTGGCTTCGTCCAGCCTCTCAAACTCCCCTGCCCGCCCTTCCTGCATACATTAGCCTTAATGTAGTCTCCCTTGAATACTCATCATATTAAGGCTCCCAGTAGATACCTTGCTCGAAATAAATTTTATGGGCATGCATCCTCGCCCTCATCCCCCTGCGTTTGTGGCCTGGAAGAGAAATATAGCCACATCTCCATTTGGAAGTCAAACAACAATTAGGTGGGAAAGGGTGGTCCTCTGGCCCAGGTGCAGGGCGGGGTACGGGGAGCGAGTGGGCTTGAGCTCCCAGGGCCGTCCCCCCAGCAGGCTCTCCCGGGGTTGCCCTGCCTCCACTGGTCCGCGGGACCGACGTCCCTAGTGGGCCTTGTCCCCAGGTTGATGATCCACCGCACACAGGTTGGGCCAGCCACCCACGGTGTGGAGCAAGGGTTCCTGGCGATTCTATACCCTCTGCACCTGAGGGCTTCTCCCTAAGGGCGCCCTTCCCATTCTTTGCAAAAAGATGCCTGAGCCATCTTCCTTCACACCTCCTTCCTCAAGTCTGGGCTCAGAGAGCATCTGCAGGGGAGATCCACACCCTTTCCCCCTTAATGGCCCCATTTACCTGCGTGTCCACATTCCTTGCCCAGGGTGAACTTGTCACACCCGGGAGTGCCAGGTTGCCACCCCGCCCTACTCCCCGCAGCCTCGCCTCTTCTTTCCCAGCCTCCCAGCTGGGAAGACCCCTGCCCTCCGAGCCCTGGCGAGCAGCTCCTGGGGGGCCAGTCCCTGGTGGTCCCTGGAGAGTCAGGCGTTTGGTTGAACAGGCGCCTACCTGGAGGTGCCCGGAGGGTCCCTAAACCACGGCGGAGGTGCTGTGTAATGTGGGTCCTCTCTGAACGTCCCCATGAGGGTCTGGACATCCGTGCAGGGCTTCTTGGTGGGGATTCGATGAGATCAAGCTCAGGAGTGTAGGCCCCTCACCTTCCTTACTCTCAGCTCAGCAGCACCACGGCGCACACCTAATGACTGCAGTTATTTTGCCTCCTGAAAATAACAAATCTTGTCTACGTACCTGAGTACTGAATACCAAATCCTGTCCTACATGTATTGATTTGTTAATCCTCACAACACTCTACCAGGTGCAATTGTCATCATCACCCCCATTTTATAGGTGAGGAAACTGAGGCAGAGACAAAGTATTCAGTGAGCCATAGACGTCCATTTGGGTTTTTCTGTAAGATGGTATGGAAAAACCCAAATGAACTTTCTGACCAACCCAATCATTTGTTCAAGCTTAGAAAGCACAGCCAGGATTCAGCGTTAGGCAGTCTGGCTCCAGGAATCATGGTCATAACCTGTGTCCTACCTGGCCCCTTTCGTTCAATGGAAATTCCTCTAGCGGTCATGTACTTAGCACTTTGCTGGGACTGCTTGGTAAGTGCTTATTGGTTGAGCAATTTCTTTGTCAAGGAGGAAGCCTTTTAAGATAAAAAGAATATCCCATCTGAACTGAGGTGGGTAACAAGTGTCTAGGGCTAAACGTATCCGGTAGCTTTCCTTTTGGTCTGAGAATCAGGAGGAAGGGCAAGGCGTCTAGTGAGTCTGACTTTCGGGCAATGGTGGTGGCTGCTGGGGCCTTGAAGGGCGCGGGCTGTGCTGGGCTTCGGTTGGGTTCACGATCCACACTGTGTGCACAGGACTAGCAGTGGTGGTTAGTGAGGGTCTGTGTTTAGGATGCAAATGACTTAATAGTTGAGAAAGTTTTCTCTTTACATAGACTTAGATGTGTTCAGTTTTTTCCCTTAATGCTATGAGGCTACTTCTCTTATGTTAACACTTTTAAAGTTATGTCACAACCAACAAACTGGATATGAATCAAGAAACATATGATTCACAAGAAATTTGGTTTTGCTACTCTTGTTGATATTTTGGGATGTGCAGGAAAAACTAGTGAAGAACTATTCCTGTGTAATGTGGGTCTCGAACGTCCCCATGAGGGTCTGGACATCCGTGCAGGGCTTCTTGGTGGGGATTCGATGAGATCAAGCTCAGGAGTGTAGGCCCCTCACCTTCCTTACTCTCAGCTCAGCAGCACCACGGCGCACACCTAATGACTGCAGTTATTTTGCCTCCTGAAAATAACAAATCTTGTCTACGTACCTGAGTACTGAATACCAAATCCTGTCCTACATGTATTGATTTGTTAATCCTCACAACACTCTACCAGGTGCAATTGTCATCATCACCCCCATTTTATAGGTGAGGAAACTGAGGCAGAGACAAAGTATTCAGTGAGCCATAGACGTCCATTTGGGTTTTTCTGTAAGATGGTATGGAAAAACCCAAATGAACTTTCTGACCAACCCAATCATTTGTTCAAGCTTAGAAAGCACAGCCAGGATTCAGCGTTAGGCAGTCTGGCTCCAGGAATCATGGTCATAACCTGTGTCCTACCTGGCCCCTTTCGTTCAATGGAAATTCCTCTAGCGGTCATGTACTTAGCACTTTGCTGGGACTGCTTGGTAAGTGCTTATTGGTTGAGCAATTTCTTTGTCAAGGAGGAAGCCTTTTAAGATAAAAAGAATATCCCATCTGAACTGAGGTGGGTAACAAGTGTCTAGGGCTAAACGTATCCGGTAGCTTTCCTTTTGGTCTGAGAATCAGGAGGAAGGGCAAGGCGTCTAGTGAGTCTGACTTTCGGGCAATGGTGGTGGCTGCTGGGGCCTTGAAGGGCGCGGGCTGTGCTGGGCTTCGGTTGGGTTCACGATCCACACTGTGTGCACAGGACTAGCAGTGGTGGTTAGTGAGGGTCTGTGTTTAGGATGCAAATGACTTAATAGTTGAGAAAGTTTTCTCTTTACATAGACTTAGATGTGTTCAGTTTTTTCCCTTAATGCTATGAGGCTACTTCTCTTATGTTAACACTTTTAAAGTTATGTCACAACCAACAAACTGGATATGAATCAAGAAACATATGATTCACAAGAAATTTGGTTTTGCTACTCTTGTTGATATTTTGGGATGTGCAGGAAAAACTAGTGAAGAACTATTCCTAGATGAGCTTCTTAGAGAAGAATTTATTCTTTTTTTTTTAAATTAAATATATATTTAAAAATTTTGCAATGTTGTGTTGTTTTCTGCCACACAACAGCACAAACCAGCCATGACTGTACACACATACCCTCCCTCCCTAGCCTCCCTTCCTGTGGTATATACATACAATGGAATATTACTCAGCCATAAACAATGAATGAATTGAGTCCATTCTAGTGAGGTGGATGAACCTAGAGCCTGTTAGAGAGAAGTAAGTCAGAGAGAGAACAATATATGTAGTATATTAATGCATACATATGGAATCTAGAAAAATGGTATTGATGAACCTACTTACAAGGAAGCAATGGAGACCCAGATATAGAGGATGGACTTGTGGACACAGTTGGGGAGGGAGAGTGGGACAAATGGAGAAAGTAGCAGCAACAGACGTTACACTGTCAGACGTAAGATGGGTAGCCGGTGAGAGGCTGCTATGGAGCCCAGGGAGCCCAGTCTCAAGCTCTGTGATGACGCGAGAGGATTTGATCGGTGCTTTATTTGGTGATAAATATCTGTGGAGGTACGCTTGTGTGCCAGGCACTGTGCTTGGTGCAGAGGAGACACTCCTGAGAGAGAAATCCTCTTCCTTCTCTTTAAGGATTCCACCTTCTCATGGGAAAGACCAGTGTTTTAAAGACAATTAGCAAAAATGCTACAATAGAGGTGAGAAGCCCAGGGTTTACCAGCCGCCTGTGGTGCTCTCAGACAAGTCTACCATAGGAGGCTGTGTCTGCACTTGTATGATTTTGCTATAGTAGCTAGAGATGTTTGCACTATTTGTTCATTCAAATGTTACAGTTGTGAAAACCTGACCATTTTATACATTTTGAAACTAATTCAGTGACCCCCAAACTACTGTAAATCCCCTGAGCAATCCCTTGGTAGAGACAGGATGGCAAAGAAGCGGACCTGCGGTAGGAAGTCACCCAGCTCAGGAGCAGGCCGGGGCAGTGGTCAGGGCTCAGCTGCTGACCACAGAGTCTGTTTTCACTGTTAAACTGGAGAGGGATCGATTACCATGTATGTTTTAGATGACTTTTAAGTTGGTGGAGCCAGCTCTGGACCAAGCTTCTGGGAGTGACTCCCAGTCTCCAGAATGTTGTTGCTTCTGCCGTGATTGACCAGGACGTTAACACCAGGGAACCCTGTCTCCTCTGCCACGCTCCACAGGAGCACAGCGGGAGCCCGCCTCCTGGCCGTGGCTCCATGCAGCTCAGTTCTGGATTCAGGTCTCTCCAAAGTAAGTCTGATTGACAGGCTCTAAACCACATTTGGAACCCAAGTAGAAAGGGAGTCTGGAAAAGCCATTTCTAGTTTTTCCTGTCTGTAGTATGTGAAGTCATTATTAGTTGGGGAGGTTGGTATGTTTTGTCATTTATTAAAAATATTGAAATTCGGGCTTCCCTGGTGGTCCAGTGGGTAAGAACACCGCCTTGCAGTGCAAGGGGCGCCAGTTCGATCCCTGGCCTGGGAAGATCCCACGCGCCGCGGAGCGGCTGGACCCATGTGTCCAACTACCGAGCCGGAGCTCTGGAGCGCATGCGCCCAGAGCCGGTGCTCTGTGACAACAGAGGCCACCGCGATGGGAGGCCCACACAGGCCAAAGAACAAAGACGGATGAAAATAGATAAATGAAAGACCAATAGAGGGGCTTCCCCTGGTGGTCCAGTGGGTAAGGACACCGCCTTGCAGTGCAAGGGGCGCCGGTTCGAGCCCTGGCCTGGGAAGATCCCACGTGCCACGGAGCGGCTGGACCGATGTGTCCAATGACCGAGCCGGAGCTCTGGAGCGCATGCGCCCAGAGCCGGTGCTCTGCGACAACAGACGCCACCGCGATGGGAAGCCCACACGGGCCAAAGAACAAAGACGGATGAAAATAGAGAAATGAAAGACCAATAGACGTGGCCCGCCTGCTCCCCTCCCTCCCCAACCCACCCCCCCACCCCAAAATACCGAAATTCTCTCTCCTCTTCAACCTTTAGGCATGGACCTTGGTCACAACTCTTCTCCTCCACATTTCATTTGCTCTTTAGGTCCATGGCCTCTCAGCCCAAGTCTAGGCAGGGCTCACATGAGAAGGTGAGGATTTTAGCACCAATTCTACCCAGTAGTGAAAATAGTATAGAAATAATGATGAATATTTTGGGGTCTTCCTGGCCAGTGGCTATTGAACTGCAGCTGGCCTCAGTGGTTAGCTGATGAAAATATTATAGAAATAATGATGAATGTTATTGGGTCTTCCTGGCCAGTGGTTATTGAACTGCAGCTGGCCTCAGTGGTTAGCTGCTGCTGCCCACCTTGTGGTGCTCTTAGAAACAGGCGGCCTCTTTGGACCGAAGTCACCCATCGCCAGGCCAGCAAAGCACGGATTGGATTTCGGTGCCCATGTGCTCCTTTAAGCAGGCACCTGTGCACCGTGTACAGCCTGCACAGCTGTATGTGGCAGCTCTGGGAGTTTGGTGTCTGTTCTTTCCCAAGTCAGGCTGCATGAGAAGGCATCCCCCCAGCAGCTGGTCCAGTGAGCAGTGCCTTGCAGAAGGCTCATCCTGCCCCTCTCGCCTCTCTCCGCAGAGATCCCCCAGTGTGCTGGCTGCAACCAGCACATCCTGGACAAGTTCATCCTCAAGGTCCTGGACCGACACTGGCACAGCTCCTGTCTCAAGTGTGCAGACTGCCAGATGCAGCTGGCGGACCGGTGCTTCTCCCGGGCTGGCAGCGTCTACTGCAAGGAGGACTTCTTCAAGTAAGTCAGAGCCGGGTGTGGGGGTGCACCTGGCTCCCTTGGCCCTCATCTGCCTGCCTCCGCCATGCCGTGAGGCGGAAGCTTGCGGTAAGGCAGGCTGGGGAGGGCGGGGTTCCCCCAGGGTGGGGTGGGTGGATCCTGGTGCTGAGAGGCCGTTCCAGACTGAGATTCCCCTTCTCATCACTGGCCCCGTCATTCCTTGGCACCTAGAATCTCAGCCTCGCTTGAGCTCTGCAGGGGCTACGGGGAGGGGAGCCGGCAGGAGGCAGGAGCCAGACTTCTCCAAGGTGACTGACAGAGGTGATTGACTCTGTCTTGGTGAGCTGGTGCACTAGGGCGCTCGGCTGTGCCCTTCCAGTGACTTTGACAGGGGTGCTTTGACGTTTAGATCTAGGGGCATCTTCTTGGCTGCTTCAAGGGGCTCAGAGAAGAGTTGCTCCTAGTAAGGGCTGAGCCAGGCTCACTTGATTGACTTCAGTGGAAATATGATGAAGAGACCGTTTTGTGGGATGGGTTAGAGCCCAGACCCTGCCTGGATTTGAACTCCCATCTTAGTTGTGTGCTCTTGAGCAAGTTATTGAAGTTCTCTGTGCCTCAGTTTGCTTATCTGTCAAATGGGGCTGATGAGAA
Organism: Tragulus kanchil; assembly: GCA_022376925.1. NCBI lineage: Eukaryota > Metazoa > Chordata > Mammalia > Artiodactyla > Tragulidae > Tragulus > Tragulus kanchil. The sequence continues at coordinate 23,685,497 of JAIOJX010000024.1, read as the reverse complement.
TAGGTTGCTGTTCGTTTCGAATGAGTCAACCTGTGTAAGTTCCTTAGAACAGTGCCTGATACATGAGGACTAGCTTGTAAGACTGTCCTTGCTTTTTCATTCTGGGATTGGGTTCATCAGAAAAAAAAAAAAAATCCTGTTGGAACTTTAGGTCACTGTGAGCGAATATCCCAAAATGTATTTTCCATGGCACTTGGGTTAGGACTTCTCTTCCAGAATGTATGACCCATTGAGGCTGGCGTCTCAAATGAGATGGGCCCACTGGAGGGGAAGGGCGTCTGTCAGTGACGTGGGGGCCAGTGTGGGCGGCCCTCGGGGTGTGTAGAGGGTGCTGGGGCTGCCAGGTGGCTCGCCAACTCCGGGGAGGCCTGGGTGTGAATGAGCAGGCCCCGGAGAGAGGGTGCAGCTCCGTCAGGGGGTATGTCTTCCGGAGACAGGAAGTTCCAGTCCTGGATACCGAACATGATGGCCCAAATCTAACTGCCGGGAAGAAGCGGCTGGAGTTTCTGGGGGTTCTCAAGTGCTGTCAGTCCGATATGAGTTGAAAAGCACTTTGTCGATGGTCTTGGGCAGGCCTTGGCCTCATCTGCCTGCCTCCGCCATGCCGTGAGGCGGAAGCTTGCGGTAAGGCAGGCTGGGAGGCGGGTTCCCCAGGGTGGGGTGGGTGGATCCTGGTGCTGAGAGGCCGTTCCAGACTGAGATTCCTTCTCATCACTGGCCCCGTCATTCCTTGGCACCTAGAATCTCAGCCTCGCTTGAGCTCTGCAGGGGCTACGGGGAGGGGAGCCGGCAGGAGGCAGGAGCCAGACTTCTCCAAGGTGACTGACAGAGGTGATTGACTCTGTCTTGGTGAGCTGGTGCACTAGGGCGCTCGGCTGTGCCCTTCCAGTGACTTTGACAGGGGTGCTTTGACGTTTAGATCTAGGGGCATCTTCTTGGCTGCTTCAAGGGGCTCAGAGAAGAGTTGCTCCTAGTAAGGGCTGAGCCAGGCTCACTTGATTGACTTCAGTGGAAATATGATGAAGAGACCGTTTTGTGGGATGGGTTAGAGCCCAGACCCTGCCTGGATTTGAACTCCCATCTTAGTTGTGTGCTCTTGAGCAAGTTATTGAAGTTCTCTGTGCCTCAGTTTGCTTATCTGTCAAATGGGGCTGATGAGAATAGGTTGCTGTTCGTTTCGAATGAGTCAACCTGTGTAAGTTCCTTAGAACAGTGCCTGATACATGAGGACTAGCTTGTAAGACTGTCCTTGCTTTTTCATTCTGGGATTGGGTTCATCAGAAAAAAAAAAAAAATCCTGTTGGAACTTTAGGTCACTGTGAGCGAATATCCCAAAATGTATTTTCCATGGCACTTGGGTTAGGACTTCTCTTCCAGAATGTATGACCCATTGAGGCTGGCGTCTCAAATGAGATGGGCCCACTGGAGGGGAAGGGCGTCTGTCAGTGACGTGGGGGCCAGTGTGGGCGGCCCTCGGGGTGTGTAGAGGGTGCTGGGGCTGCCAGGTGGCTCGCCAACTCCGGGGAGGCCTGGGTGTGAATGAGCAGGCCCCGGAGAGAGGGTGCAGCTCCGTCAGGGGGTATGTCTTCCGGAGACAGGAAGTTCCAGTCCTGGATACCGAACATGATGGCCCAAATCTAACTGCCGGGAAGAAGCGGCTGGAGTTTCTGGGGGTTCTCAAGTGCTGTCAGTCCGATATGAGTTGAAAAGCACTTTGTCGATGGTCTTGATGACCACGGGGGCTGCCTCCATGACTTGTGTTCAGAAGGCAGCTCTCATTGTCGCCATGACGCTTGGGTCACATAAGCCCTGCCCTCCCCTTGGGGACAGAGTGTGTGTGCGCGTGCACACGTCTGTGCTCAGGCTCCCTGAGGGTGGGGCAGTGGCTAGCGCGGGCACACCCAGCAAATCCTTGATGGCTCCGGTTGAGGGGTGGGCCTCTGTTTTTTTTCTGTGGACGGCCCCCCTTTCCCCCCTCTTTCTCTTGCTCTGCCCACCTCTGACCATCACCCTGTTGCCTGTTTTCTGGCATTTGTGCAGTTCTGTCCCCTCCATCCACATCGTTTCTCAGCAACAAGAGTTTCCCTCTACCGTCCTTGCTCACAGCTTCCCCCCACCCCTGGAGGGAACAGTCACCATCGCGGGTGGGGGGTCGGGGAGGAGGGCAGGAAGAAGTAGGAGGGTAAGCCTGGCCGTGGGGGTTTGGTGAGCTGTCCGTGCTTCCTGGGCCAGTGCCTCATCCTCCCGTTTGTCCCTGGACCTTTGGAAATCCTCGGTGAGCTCCAGGGTAAGCAAGAGGCCACAGTGCCTTCTTGCCCATCTGGGGATAGGGGAGATGCCGAGGGGTCCCTGGGTCAGAATTCTGGCTGGTGCAGGCCCGTCAGGACCACAGACCTAGGGCTCTGCCACCAGAGAAGCCCGTGTGAGCCCCGCCATTGCCCTGGGGTCCTGTCTGATGGGGGGACCTAGACGGGCTGGCTCCCGGGAGTGGGAGGAGGCAGCAGCTGGTGTGGAGGTGAGGCTTTGGGAGAAGGAGTGATAAGGAAAGAGGATCACTCTAGACCCAGGAGGGCCAGGGAGCCGGGTCTGGAGGGATTAGCACAAGCCTATGAGCCATAAGCCCAAGACCAGCAATAACAATGACAATTACTCACACAGGCCATTGCCCCGATCCCTGTCTCCGTGACCTTGGGGACTCGTCAGTAGGGAGCCTACTCATCTCCCGCCCGCTGCTGCCCGCACACTGCCCCACCAGACCACCACCCTCCCTCACAGCTCGGTCCTGACCTCCCCACACCCGGCTCCTTCAGCAGGGCCCCCTCTGCCTATAGAATATTCCCGATGCACTGTGCCGCCAGAGCCTTCTGCCCAGGGCCCCGCCTCCTGTCCCATCCTAACTCATGGCTTTCTTTGGGTCATCTGATGCCCACAGCAGGATGCCCCCTTTTCCAGGCATTCTCATCATTTCCCCTGTCTCTGCACCCTGGCCTGGGCTGTTTTACTGTCCGGGGGTAACGTCCACCCTCTCAGGGTCTCCTCATCCTTTCACGGCGGTGAGGCCAGCTCCTGGAGGGAGGGAGCCCAGAGGAGGCACGGCCACCTTCTCCCTCGTCCCTGCTGATGACTCAGCACAAGCTGCCCCACTTGGCTCGCTCCTCGCACACCTGTTGGCCCAAGGAAAGGCTTATTAGTCATTCATTTTTCTGTCTCCCCCTCGCACCTGGCCCCGAGCCTTGTCCATAGGGGATTGCTGGCTTGAATCGACAGTGCACTGTGGGGACCCGTTTCTTCTGTACTCAGGTCTAGCCCTCTGCGCGTCACGGAGGCCCAGGCTGCCGCTGCGGCTTCATCACTTCAGTCGTGTCCGACTCTGTGTGACCCCGTGGACCGCAGCCCGCCGGGCTCCTCTGCCCGTGGAGTTCTCTGCCCAGGCAGTGGGTTGCCAGAGGCCCAGGCTGCCTGCCTTAGGTAGCCATAGTTATTCTCCTCTCACGAGGCCACTGTGCTCTGTAAGGTAGCCCACCGTCAGTGGTGAATCCAGGTCGTTAATTCTGTGCTGGGCTGCTGTGTGGAGAGAAATCTAAAGTGGAAGTGACTCCCTCACTGTCAACAGAGGGGTGGTCAGATAAGAAGATCAGGCAGCTCTGAAGCCCCCGGGGGGATGCTTGGACTTACAGGCAGTCAGGCCTCACCCAGCGTTTGGGATCATGGCTGTTTGGTACAGGTGCGGTACAGTTTGGTATAGCAAGTCGCAGTCATTGGTGAGGGAGAATTGTGTCCCATCAGAGTGGCTTCACCGCCCACCCTCAGGGGTCTTGGGACCCGCTGCCCGCTTGGGGCTCAGACAGTGATTTGGCTGCAGAGCCAGGGGTCTGCTTCTCCTTACAGCTCGTTAAAAGTCACCAGGCACTGGCTTTCGGCTGGCATACGAGCAGAGGGCCACTGAGGACAGAGAGAACGGAGGCAGGAGGGGGAGGGCAGTCCTGGGCACCCCAGTTCCCTCTGCTGTCTCACACCAGGAGCACACCCGGCAGCCTCAAGAGGGGCCAGGAGGTGCCATACATTTGAATTTGCCCCTCAGACCTCAGAATGCTAGTGGCTGTGTCATGTGGAAAATGCCTATCAGAGGTGTCTTCTCTAAAGAAAACAAACAAAAAAAGAAAAAAAAAGCACTGTTTTTTTTTTTTTTTATGATATCTGCCCCAAAGTGTAGCTCAGAGGCAGAGGACAGAATTTATTGACCTCACCAATCAGCACTGTGGTTCTAAGTTCCAGGATCAATATTTTAATCTTGGAACAAGGATTTGCCTAGAACAAGGGGCAGGGTCCTTGCTTTGGACAGTTCCAAGAGCGTCTTTTATTCTGCATGAGGTTTTGTGCATCATGACAGTACAGTGAGGAACGCCCCACTGGAGGTGGGTGATACCCCAGAAATGGGGGGAAGGTGGGAGGTGGAGCTGGAACTTGGCTCACCAGCCTGCAGCCTGTGAAACCTGGCAGTACCGGCGACTGGCAGCAGAGGGCACTGGTGGTGTGCGCACGGACGGAGCAGTCCTGTTGGAAGGTGGAGCTCTGTGGTGGTTGAGTGGTGGTGGGGGCTGTTAAAGTCTTGCTCAGTAACCACTGGCTGATTTTTGCTGTTGTTTGTTGTTTGGCCTCTTGGATCCGTGGCTTCCCTTCTCCAAGGGAAATACGATTCCGAGGGCAGGGAGGAGAGGTGTGAGTTGACTAAAGCAATGTGCTTCTAAGACTTACAAAATCGCAAGCCAAGGAGCCCACAACTCCGTGGGCTGTGCTTGCTGAGCAGGTCCTGTCTGGACTTCGCTTCCCTGGAACTCCCCTGGCTCCTTGCAGAGGGACGAGAGCCTGGGGAGAGCAGGGGTCTGGGATAGGCGCTTCTGGGTCCCCTGCACTTCCCTGTCTGGGTCCCGACAGCTCCCTTACTTTGAAGTGTGGTGAAAACAGATTTTCTGTTCCAAGAACTGGTTCCAGTCCTGGGAGTCCTTAGGCAAGTTCCTTCACATCTCTGAGCTCCAGTGCCCTCTTGGGATGCTAATGGTGGTTGCTTTGGAAGACCTGGCACACAGGAGAGTTTCACATAAGGGAGTATTTTAGGAGCTGAGTGGCTTGGGGAACCCAAATGGAGCTTGATTGAATTCCCGTCCTGTGTTTAACCAATTGTTCATTTGGCAAACAAGTGACCAGGCCTTCCTGAAAACCTCATCCCCTTCTCTGTTAAGAGGTGACATTCTAAGCCACAGAGCTGCTGTGAAATGGGAAGAAGGTGCTGTGTAAACTGTGTCCAGCACCACTGGGCTCTTTGTGCCAGGTGCTGAGTCTCTGGGTTTCTGGCCCCCAGGGACGAGCTGTCAGAGTTCTCCCCAAGGTCTAGGTTGCTCTGGCTTCCCCGGCCCGCCCCTCCACGCTCCCTACAGCTCTGAGACTTCCCACTGAGATGACTTTTAAAGGCCTAGAATTCCTCCAGTGGAGGTGAGGGTAGTCTGGCTTGCAGTCGTGTGCGGGCATAAGGCACCGAATAAAGCTGCCATGCTGATGCACACAAAGACTTGAGAAGCCAACCAGTGATTATTATAATATGAAAGCAAATAGCTGTAAGAATCAAGGAAAGGGCAAGATTCATGTACTTTTTTTTTTGGCCTCTTTTATTGGGTCTTTATTTCTTTACTTTCATCCATCTTTATTCTTTGGCCTGTGTGGGCCTCCCATTGCAAGGGCCTCTCTCCTCGCAGAGCGCCGGCTCTGGGCGCATGCGCTCCAGAGCTCCAGCTCGGTAATTGGACACATCAGTCCAGCCGCTCCGGGGCATGTGGGATCTTCCCAGGCCAGGGATCGAACCGGTGACCCTTGCACTGCAAGGCGGCCTCTTTCCCCACTGGGCCACCAGGGAAGCCCTTATGTACATTTTGAAGGCAAGGCACAGCCTTTAAGAACATTCCAGTCGTGGGGGGGAGCTTCAAGCTGCACCCTGGCAGCCAGGTCTGTGTGCTCACACCTGCCTACCGGACGGGGCCGCGGGGAAGAGTTGGAGGCATTCCCGGGACGACTGCCACTCCAGGGGGATCCTGTCTAAAACCCCATGCTCCTCTGGGGTGTCTCCCCGCCGCCGAGGCCCCCCCGCCCTGCCTGGCACGGTGGCAACCCAGGCGGATCTAGGGCCCCTGGGCCGCCGTCCGTGGGGAGCCGCGCCCCTCCCCCAGCCCGTCAATCTCCAGGCAGTGGCGTGGCTGTCAGCCAAGGGCAGGTAAGAGGCGTCCTTGGGAGCCTGGGAGCTGCTGATTTATCCCCGCAGTTCAGAACAGCTTGTCTCAGCCCCGGCAGGATCTGCCTTTGGCCCAGCCTCAGGCTGGCTTCGCTGGTTCCCCAGGTCTTTATTAGTGACCTTGGGCCAATCGCTCTGGTAACCAGAGCCTCCATCCTTCAGCTGGGCAGGTGCCCCCAGACATCAGGCAACCCGGGGACTATGGGGAAAGGCCCACTCTCCGAGGTGGACATTGGAGAGGGAGCAGGAGTTGGCTTTGAATCCAGGCTCAGTGTGAATTTGGGGTAGGAGACCTATCAGAGCCTCACTTTCTCATCTCAAAAAAGGGGTGAAAATAAAAATGTCTGCTCTTCTCGGTTACTGTGAGGACTGGGTAAAGCGAAGTGCTTAGTATCCATCATTATTGGTAATTACTCTTTTTTTTTAAAGATTTATTTATTTATTTGTTTAGGTGGGGGTGGGGTGGGGAGGGAGGGGAGCAGGTGGGACACTTCTATTGGTCTTTCATTTGTCCATTTTCATCCATCTTTGTTCTTTTGGCTCCTGTGGGCCTCCCATCGCGGTGGCCTCTGTTGTCGCAGAGCACCGGCTCTGGGCGCATGTGCTCCAGAGCTCCGGCTCGGTACTTGGACACATGGGTCCAGCCGCTCCGCGGCACATGGGATCTTCCCAGGCCAGGGATCGAACTGGCGCCCCTTGCACTGCAAGGCGGTGTCCTTACCCACTGGACCACCAGGGAAGCCCCATTATTGGTAATTACTCTTAATTTAAAAAAAAATTTTTTTTTTTTGGATGTGGACCGTTTTTAGTCTTTATTGAATTTGTTACAATATTGCTTCTGTGGTTTATGCTCTGTGTTTTTGGCCACAGAGCATTTTGGTCTTGGCTCCCCAGGCAGGGATTGAACCCACACCCCTGCTTTGGAAGGCAAGGTCTTAACCACTAGACCACCAGGGAAGACCCTAGCTGTTCTTATTAAGATCATGACAGCATATGTATATAGGAAGGAGAAAAAACAGAGAAAAAAAGGGGGGCCCTATACAGAAGGCCTGGAGCCAGACAGGGTTCCCAGAGAGGGAGGTGGGGGCTGCCCAGTGACAGCGGCGGGTCAGGTGACTGGGACAGCCGTCTGCCTCTTGGCATGGGGTGGGGTGTGGAGCCGCAGGAAGCCCCCTTCCCGTGTGGTTCAGATCTCTGTGGCCGTGACCACAGCCCTCAGCCTTCACTTTCCACAGCAGAGCTCCTAGCTCTGCTAGGAGGCCGGAGGGTTGGCCTCTAGCTCGCTGGTACCCTGCTGTCCCAGGAAGAGGCCACTTTAGTTCTGGGGTTCGTTGTGGGTCCCGTCTAGGGCCAGATTCTTGCTGAGCCACTTGGTATGTTTGAAAACGACATATCTGCTAGAACACAATGCACACAGACACATGCACGTGCTTATACGTTCTCGCAAAATGTGCTTCAAGAACTCACACGGGGAGGGTCTCTTTGACGTGTGACTTTCCCTAATTTCCAAATAGTTTATAGTCTCATTCCCTCACTAAGCAAATTAAACTTTTTAAGGTAACGATCAGGTGGCTCAGATAGGAGCTGTGTGTGTGGACATTTGTAAGATTCAAACACCCTGGTGGGACCAGGCCCACTGTCATTTGCAAAGGCCTGTAATCAAGGCAGAAGCAATTACTTAGCAGAGCAGTTCCCCCAGGACCTGAGGCCGTATATCAGGCGGTGATGAGTCCGCGGATTATCTGTCTGCCCTCCCCGGAGCCCTCCCCTTCAGCTGCGCCCACCCTCCCGGATGGAACCCTGGCTCTCCAGCCGTGAAAGAGTCCGGCCATCTGTGATACCTGCCTACCTGAGACCTTTCTGCCCCGGGGGAATCTGTTCGGAGCCAAATAGTTGCAAATCAGCTTGGGAGTCAGATAGCATCTGGACTGCGGAAACATGGTCCCCAGGCAAAGAGGGATTGGGGTGATTTGGGCGTGGGAGATGGGGGTAGCTTACAACACACCAGCCAGGGAGGGGCGGGGGCAGCAGCAAGCCTCATTCTCTTAATCACGGGGGCTCCACCTCCTCCTTTTTTTACCTCCCCCCTCCATTTAGGTACCGAGACAAGGGATCCCACCTCCAAAAGGCCCTCTCTTTGCATTCCGACTGCCTCTGTCCTCTCTTGGACCCCTGTCACACGCCTCTGCACAGCTGGACGCTTTCCAACCAGCTGCCCTTCTCTTCTTGCTCCCCTCCTGCCTTCCTGCCGCAGGCCCATCTTTGGTCACGTAGTCGCATGGCTCCAGAATCTCCAGAACCCAGCACTCAGGGGCCCTTTGCTTGGCTCTACCGTGTGGATTGCTGACTCTCTGGCCAAGGTCACAGTGCATGAGGGTCCAGTGAGAGCCAGTCTCTGGCTTGTGGCCTTGGCTCCAGGGGTCTGTCAGTGCCCCTGGAAGCCCCACGTGAGGAGAAGCCGCAGATCAGCCTAAGGTCCTTGTGGCAAAGTGGCCCGGGGTGGAGTGTGAGTGGGTTTGGAGGGGGCTTCTGTGCCTCTCCTGTTCCAACGCCTGCTGCACCACCGTGAGAATGAGCTCTCAGGTCTTGAAGGGCTCGAATCAACAAGCATTCTGCGGGTGCTTCAGAGAAGCCAAGTGCATCCATTACCCTGGGTTTCCGGATGCATGGTCCATGCCACAGCTGCACCAGGGTCGTTCGTGGAGGGCTTATTAAAAGGGTGCATTCTGGGCCCAGAATCAGGAGTCAGGGATGACTTTTCTGCTTTTAAAGCAAACATCCCAGGGGCCACTTCTGCACAGAGTCCAGAGGGCCCATTCAGTGCCTGGAAGAAAGGAGTAGAACGGAGGGACTCGTGTGTTTGGGCTAGTTGGCAGCCTGTCTCACATGTGGAAAGGGACTAATAGTGCCTAAGAGCTCCTGTGTGCTTTCAATAAGACAGTTTAGATGAAGCCCCCTGGTGAATGCTAATGCTCAATGCATGTTCACAAAAATTAAGAGAGGTGGGCTGAACTCTACATGTCTTGTTGCCTCTTGGGGAGCAAATCTCCATCCCCAGGCGTGGAAAACAGGAATGTCTGAGGCTGGAAAAAAGGAGAGCTGGGGTGTAGATTTTTTTCGGCCACTAACTGGGCTGTGTGATCTTGAGCAAACCCCTGACCCTCTCTGGATCATTTCCTTCTGTGTTAAATGAGCGAGTTGGACTAGGTCACTGGTTCTGAAGCTTTTCCAGTTGCGTTCATCTCAAAGTAATAGTGAAAGCTCGCTGGCTGGAAAGAAAAACATAATAAACACTGCAGATAAAAAGCGGGGCCTGGGGGGCGTTCGGGTGGGCCTGGGAGGTTGATGGGTGGGTATGCCCCTGGTGCAGCTGTGCCCCCAGGATTCTCTATGGCTTTAATGTTCTCCAGAGGCAGGCCTTCTCATGGCACCTTCCCGTCCTGGGGCAGAATTCTGTTTGCTGCGACGTGGCTGTGGTGGTGATCTATGTTGGAAATATTGGTACATACAGTAACAGTAAATATCAGTGGCTTGCCTGTCAAGAGTGGTGATAGATAAAAGAAATACATGGAGGCAAGTGTCAACTGGGAAAGAAATATACGGCCGGCAGTAAATCATCGCCGAGCAATTAAAGCATAAAATTAAGTTGTGTGGTATTTTGTTTCTGTGGGATGGTGCACCACCCCATGGCAGCTCCCACACAGGCGGCGCTGGCGTGGACCTGGGCTGGCCTGCTCCCAACGGCCTGGAGAAAGGGAGAGCGTTGGGTTCAAATTCCAGCCCCACCATAGGACTGTGATGTCTCTGGCATGTTTCTTACCCCTCTCTGAACTTATTTCTTTACCTACACATGGGCGAACATGAATAAATGCATCCCATAGGAGTGGGTCATTCACTATGTGTCACCCAGTATTCACGGACAGGTATCCCAGGCCACACACGTCTCTAGGCTCTGGATTCAGAGGTGAACCAAACAGACGCGACCCCGCTGTCATGGCGCTTGCCTGCTAGACAGGGAGAAAGACAACACAATAAACGAGGCGGGAATGCACAGTGGAACCATGGGAGATGAGACCTTTAGAGAGGGGAAAGAATGTGCTTGGTGGGGGGGCACAAGGGATGAAGGACTGCCCCCCCGAGAAGGCAACGTTGGAGGGGAAACCTGTAGAAAATGCAGGAGTGAGCCATGTACACCTCTGGGGAAAGAGCTGTGAGGCCAGGAAGCAGCACAGGCCCTGGGGAGCCAGCCTGGCTGGGGCAAGTGAGCAGGCGGAGAGGTAGGATGGAGACTGGAACGGCAGTGGGCAGGATGGTGCCGCGTGTTGGAGGCCAGTTAGGGGACCCGGGCTTTTACTCTGAGTGAGAGGGGGGCCACTGGAAGGTTTTGAGCAGGGGAGTGAGATGGTCTGACTCAGGGTCACAGTGGCCGCTACGTGGAAGGGACTGTGAGTTAGGGGCTGCAGCCAGGAGCCCTGTTATGGGCCAGCTGTGGCCCAGGGGAGATGGTGGCCTGCACTGGGGAGGCAGTGGTGCAGACGGCGAGGCGCGGTCCTTGAGGTAACTTGGGGTGGAGCCAGTGAGACGTGCTGACAGATCACACATGGGTGTCTGAAGCTGTTGACCTGAGCAACTGGAAGAATGGAATCCTCTTCTCTGAGATGGGGAAGGAGCAGATGCTGGGGCAAGATCAGGAGTCTGGATTTGGACATCCGTGTTGAGATGCTGAGGAAGCCACGGGATGTATCATCTGGAGTTAGCGGGGAGGTCTGGGCCAGAGATGGGACTTGAATCCCCAGGCATATGGGGTGGATGAGAAGAGGTGGAGGACGAGGGGCTGCCACAGGAAGAGGCTGACGCAGGAGAGCTGGGTCCTGAGGCCAAGTGAGTGTAGTGTTCTGAGGAGCAGGGTTGGCTGATGTGGTGGAAGGTCAGGGGAGATGAGACCTGACTACTGGGCTCAGCAATGCCGGGGCCACCTGGTCAAGTGAAGTTGGGATTGATTCATGGATAGCCACCTGACTGGAGCGTGTATCAGTCAGCATCTTCCATAGAAATGCAACCAACAGGGATGTGTGTGAAGAGATTTAATTTAAGCTCACATGATTTTGGAGACTGAGAAACCCCAAGGTCTGCAGTCACTGGGCTGGAAGGCCCAGGAGAGTTGATGGTCTAAGTTCCAATCCAAAAGTTGGTTATGCTTGAGACCCAGGAAGAGCCAGCATTTCAGTTCAAGTCTAAAGGCAAGAAAAGGTCAATGTCCCATCTCCAGGCAGTCAGTAGGAGCGGTTCACTCTTGGGAGGGTTGGCCTTTCTGTTCTCTTCAGGACTTCACCTGATTGGATAAGACCCACCACATCGAGGAGGGCAATCTGCTTTACTTGGTCAACTGATTCAAGTGTTCATCTGTCTAAAATCACTTCTAGACACACTCAGTCCAGAATAATATGTTTGACCAAATATCTAGACCAACTATTTGACCAAATATTTTGGACCAAAATGTTGGTCCAAATACCTTGTGAACCAGTCAAATTGATACATGAAATTAACCACTGGAATGAATTCAAGATAGAATGAGGGAGGGGGGAACTGGGTAGGGGGAGGGTCAAGGAATATGCATATGAATGATCTGGGAACATATATGTACAAAAATAAATAAAGAAAGAAAGAAAGAAAAAAAAAGATAGAATGAGGGCAGGGGCATTAGAGACTCCTCTTTTTTTTTTTTTTTAATTTTTGGCCTCTTTTTTAAAAAATTTATTTTCATCCGTCTTTGTTCTTTGGCCCTTGTAGGCCTCCCATTGCAGTGGCCTCTCTCGCTGCAGAGCACTGGCTCTGGGCACATGTGCTCCAGAGCGCTGGCTCGTCATTGGACACACCAGTCCAGCTGCCCTGCAGCACGTGTGATCTTACCAGGCCAGGGATCGAACTGGTGCCCGCTGCACTGCAAGGTGGACTCTTTACCCACTGGACCACCAGGGAAGCCCAAGACTCCTCTTTTGAGGGGAATAGAGATGCAAGAAGGTGTGGGGTCAAAAGAAGTGTTTTGTTGTGCTTTGTTTTGAAGTGGCAGAAGTAATAGCACGCTGTATGCTAGATGTGGTAGAGAGGGGACATTCGTGATGTGGGTGGCAAGGGATTTAGTTGCTTCACGAGTGATCTTACTACCAGGAAGCAGCAGACTCTGTGCCCAGATGGGCAGTCAGCCTTGACCAGGAGCCGAGACGGATCAGCTGTAGGGAGCTGAGGGACTGGGCACGTGGAGGGTGGACAGGTCTTTGTTGAGGGCTCTTTTGTCCCAGAAACAGGAAGAAACAGGAAGCTGGGCCACCAGCTGAGACCAAGGATGAAGGGCTTGAGAGAGAGGGGGGATGGGAGTTTAGGAGGGTTAATAGACTAGAGGGTGCATCGTGCTTTCCCAGGCCCTCCTGAGGCCTGGACCCTGAATTTAAAGGTTGTCCAGTCAGCGAGGTGGTGGGTTTCCCTCAGCCCTCTTCTCAGCTCTGCATGTTCCCTCACACCTGTGCTTCGTGGAGGAAGTGGGGGTGGAAAGTGGGGCGAGATGTGGAGGCTGTGGGCAGGAGAGGGATGCCTAAGATAGACCACGGAGTCTTTGCTGGGCTGAGGGTGAGAGGGGTGCAGTGAGAAGGGGCTGGGTGGTAGGGTCGTGGGAGCTGGGCTGCAGCAGGGACTGAGCTGGAAGGGTAGGATGATGCAGTGGTTGGAAGTTATTCCTGGAGACCCTGTAGTTCCCGATGGCATGGTCCGGGATGGCCCGTGGGAGTGAGTGTCTGAGAATATGACCTTCAGGTGCGCGTGACCAGTCACTCAGTCGTGTCTGACTCTTTGCGACCCCGTGGACTGTAGCCCACCAGGCTCCTCTGTCCATGGGATTGTCCAGGCAAGAATACTGGAGTGGGTTGCCATTCCCTTCTCCAGGGGAGCTTCCCAACCAGGGTATAGAACCCGAATCTCCTGCATCTCCGGCATTGGTATGTGGATTCTTTACCACTGAGTCACCTGGAATGCTCATGACCTTCAAGGGAAGATGTCAGAGAATTCAGTGGACAGGGTCAGGAGGGACCGCTGTGGGGACACTGAGGTCACTGAGAATTCTGACAGTGGGGTTGGTGAGGGTAAGGGTGAACCAGGAGCAAAACCCTAGCAAGGAGTGAGGGACTGGGCTGGGGAGGGTGATGACGCCCCAGGGAGGTGGCGAGCCCTGGCCTGGTGTCCTGAGAGCGGTGGTGAGGATTAAGTGAGGTCATGGATACAGCGGCACGCAGCAGGGGCTTGGTCACGGGAGCTGCTTTTTAATCATGTTGGTGACCAGAATATGGCACCTGGCCTGATCATAGGTCGGAACATAAAATCAGAAAAGTGCTGGAACACCTGCAGTGCAGGATTTACATGCACCTGCTTCTAGAAGATGTCGTGCCTGCCAGGCCTGCCTGCCATCGTGTTTTCAGTATCCAGAACCCCTACACTGGAGAGCCGGCCAGCCAGGCCTGTTGAAAGCAGGGCAGGGGTGGACAAATAAGTGGGCAGAGGGAACTCAGGCTGAGCGTGGGTGCAGAGGGAGATGAAGGACACAGGCCTGGTCCCTTGCTGGGGTCAGGGCATCCCTGAATGTCAGCATGACCTCTGGTGCATTTCCCCACCCCAGCAGGAGGGATGCCTAAGATGGACCACGGAGTCTTTGCTGGGTTGAGGGTGAGAGGGGTGCAGTGAGAAGGGGCTGGGTGGTAGGGTCGTGGGAGCCGGGCTGCAGCAGGGACTGAGCTGGAAGGGTAGGATGATGCAGTGGTTGGAAGTTATTCCTGGAGACCCTGTAGTTCCCGATGGCATGGTCCGGGATGGCCCGTGGGAGTGAGTGTCTGAGAATATGACCTTCAGGTGCGCGTGACCAGTCACTCAGTCGTGTCTGACTCTTTGCGACCCCGTGGACTGTAGCCCACCAGGCTCCTCTGTCCATGGGATTGTCCAGGCAAGAATACTGGAGTGGGTTGCCATTCCCTTCTCCAGGGGAGCTTCCCAACCAGGGTATAGAACCCGAATCTCCTGCATCTCCGGCATTGGTATGTGGATTCTTTACCACTGAGTCACCTGGAATGCTCATGACCTTCAAGGGAAGATGTCAGAGAATTCAGTGGACAGGGTCAGGAGGGACCGCTGTGGGGACACTGAGGTCACTGAGAATTCTGACAGTGGGGTTGGTGAGGGTAAGGGTGAACCAGGAGCAAAACCCTAGCAAGGAGTGAGGGACTGGGCTGGGGAGGGTGATGACGCCCCAGGGAGGTGGCGAGCCCTGGCCTGGTGTCCTGAGAGCGGTGGTGAGGATTAAGTGAGGTCATGGATACAGTGGCACGCAGCAGGGGCTTGGTCACGGGAGCTGCTTTTTAATCATGTTGGTGACCAGAATATGGCACCTGGCCTGATCATAGGTCGGAACATAAAATCAGAAAAGTGCTGGAACACCTGCAGTGCAGGATTTACATGCACCTGCTTCTAGAAGATGTCGTGCCTGCCAGGCCTGCCTGCCATCGTGTTTTCAGTATCCAGAACCCCTACACTGGAGAGCCGGCCAGCCAGGCCTGTTGAAAGCAGGGCAGGGGTGGACAAATAAGTGGGCAGAGGGAACTCAGGCTGAGCGTGGGTGCAGAGGGAGAGATGAAGGACACAGGCCTGGTCCCCTTGCTGGGGTCAGGGCATCCCCTGAATGTCAGCATGACCTCTGGTGCATTTCCCCACCCAGCACACCACAGCCCTCACACCTGACCTGTCGGTACAGGGGGCTTTTGACAGGATCACTCAGTGTGTTGAGGTGACACCAACGACTGGAGGTTCCTGGGGGCAACCCCTGCATTGCAGAGCTGGGAGCCACATGCTCAGTGACTCAGAGGGTCGGGACCAGGGTCCCTCGACCCCAGTTCCAGTCCAGAGTAGGCAGGCACACCATGGCAGCTTCTCCACAGTGTTTGCTGTCTTTGACAGCTACTACGTGCCTACTGGGCTGTCAGAAGCACCGAGTTCAAATCTTGGTCTTTCCACTCTGTGCCTGGACGAGCAGGCACCCATCTGAGCCTCAGTTTCTCATTTGTCAGAAGGTATCGGAGTCCCTACCTTTCAGGTTGGGCGATATTTGTGGAATGAGTGTGATGATGAGCTCAGCCTGGGGTGGAGAGTTTATATTTTAGTAAACTTTGGGTCTCATTTCATGGGGGGGGTTCAAGTGCTTTCTTTGAAAAGCTTTTGCCAGGATCTGCGGCTATTATGGGCTTCTCTGCTGGCTCAGGTGGTGAAGAATCTTTCTGTAATGCAAGAGACCTGGGTGTGATCCCTGGATCAGGAAGATCCCCTGGAGTAGGAAAAGGCAACCTGCTTCAGTATTCTTGCCTGGAGGAGTCCATGGACAGAGGAGCCTGGTGGGCTACAGTCCACGGGGTCGCAGAGAGTTGGTTGTGACGTGTGCCGACCCTCCCCTGCCTGCTCCAGCTCATGCTTGAAGGCGCAGTTGGTTCACACCTTCCCTCCCGCAGGCCTTCACTCACTGCTTCAGCGGGTCTTGCTGGGCAGGGATGAGAATTGGCACTGATGTTGCTCTGTGGAGGAAAGCAACGTGAGCCGTTAGAAGTCCTTCCTTGCATTTTCTTTGTCATTTGGATTGGCTCCAACTGCTTTCCCTGGGGAGACCGGCTGTCCCCTGAGGCCTGGTCCGGTAGCGCTCACCAGAGAGGTTGTCCTTCTGGTGAGCGAGGCCAGTGCTGTTTGCACCTGAGTGGACAGGGCCCTGCACACAGTAGGGGCTCATGATAGAATGAAGCAGGTGCTGATGGCAGATGCCTCAGAAGCCTGTGCCTTGGCCCCTGTGCTGCTGTGCCCTCACTGCCGTCATCCTTCAGATCTGGCCAGGTTGGGTCTGGGTAGCAAGTTCACAGGGTGGCCTTGTGTTGGACAGGGAGTTGTGACAGCGGCCGTCTCCTCTTGTGGCCTCTCGAGCGCTGTCGCACCCGCAGCCCTGGCTGGTCTGAGGTCTGTAAACTCATGACGGGGTCATCCTCACGTCCACAGCCCGCAGGAGGGCACCTCTTCTGGGCCCGCTGGCTCTGACCGGAAGTGGGGGCTGGGCCATGCTGGGGGTGCACACGGCCCCCTCCAAAAAGGGTCACATTGGTTGTGCTCGAGGGGAGAAAGATAATAAGGAGTAACTTCTATTCACCATTGGTATAAATCCCACAATCAGGAAAATTGCTTCAATTGCTAAAAAACGCTGGTGGGCAAGTCCATTTATTTTTCATTTTTCTTGTGCACTTGGCGCCCTCATGCATGAATCACTGTCGATATGTAGATTGAATTTATACCCCCGTTATCTTTCATGTCTCGGGGGCTCTGGTGTCAGCGGGGTTTCTGGTTACTGAAAGCCACTGCTGGCTTTTTAGAGGGGAGAGGATGTGACCCTCCTCGTGGGCAGGGCCGTGGCGGGGTCTCTGCTTTGTTTTGGGGTCTGTGCTCTGCCCGCCTCCTCCTCTGGACTCCACCCTCGATTTGGCCTCAGGATAGGACTTGCCTTTTGGAAACTCTGGTTTTTCTCTAGGGCTGCTTCTGCTCCATCCTCTGCAGCAAAGGGTTTGAACACTCGGGTGTTGGTGGTTTCCTGGGGACGGTTTGCAGTGAGCAGGATGCAGGCATTGTTTATTTCAACTCCATGCTTTGTGCATCGGCTTGGACTGGATAGAAACACTACAGGCCGTTTGAAAACACATGTTCATAACAGATAGGCAGGCTTCCTTTCTCTTTGTCCCTGGAACATGCACATGCGCAGTAGAGTTGCGTGCCGGCCTGCCTTCCTCTTTACTACAGCGACGTGATTAGACAGCGGTTGTGGAAGAAGCCGGCTCTCACCTGTGCTCCGGGAGGTACAGAAGCCCAGAACCACCTAGAACTGACAGGAGGCTTTGTCGTCCGTTCTCAGTTTTGGCCCTCTCTGTGCATAGCCTCCAAGAGCATGGCTCTTTCGTCACTGACTTATGTATTCAACAAATGTGGTCTCTACTTTTTGGGGTCCTGGACTTGAAATCTGATGAAAACTTAGAAATCTTTTGAAAATTGGTTGACAGTCCAGACTCCCCTCCTGAGGCACAGTTTTGAACAACTCGAGGGTGCTGACGGAGCCTGTTCTGAGCTCCAGGCTGAGAAGCTCTGCTCTCAGGAGGCCTGCTTCACGCATCCCAGCCTCCTCACAAAACCCAGAGGCATTCCAAGAGTCCAGAAGTCTGGGGTCCTTTCAAGCCAAGCCCCTCAGGCCCTCACGCCCTGACACCCTCTGCATATCTGCATATCTCATCTCCACAGAGCAGCCCTCCGGGCCACACTCCTGGCTTTCTCAGGGTTACCCATCTAGACCTAGAGACTCCCCGCTTCCCTGTGACCATGTGCCTGGGAGGGGGCTGCAGCCGCAGCCGGCCACGCCTGCCCCAGGCTCCTGCAGCCCCTCAGCAGGTATCATTACTGCACAAGAGACCCATCATTCTGCATTAATCTGGGATTCATCATGATAGCCATGACCATAATTAATTTATTTGGTATTAATGTGGATGAAATATGTACTGTCCTTTCAGGGGAAATCAGGCTGCCTATAAGCATTAGTTAAAAGGACCATTAAAATCAAACCTTCCCCAGATCCATTAGGCGAAGTCTTTCATCCTGAAGAAGATAAAGTTCTGCTGTGTGAAATGTCATGAATAATTAGGTTGATTGCTGTTTTAAACTCTGCCCCTTCCTCCCCAACCCCTCCCACTTCCCGCCTGAAGCAGGGAAGGTTTACCTGCCATGGGGCACCTCCCCCTGCCCCGTTGCCACGTCTGCACTGCCCCCCAATTTCCCCGTGGTCTCCGTGACCACTGGCGTGGCTGTGTGTGAGGCCAGAATGGGAACGGGCTTCAATGGTCCAATTGGACTGTATTTTCAATGAGTCTACTTCTCTTTCCTTCCTAGCCCTGGGGAGGGTGGTGGAGGGTGCCTTCTTCTTGCCTTGGTGCTGCTCCGGAAATGTGCAGATGGGGAGAGGTCTGGGGCAGCATTTTGGCCCTCTCTGTGCATAGCCTCCAAGAGCATGGCTCTTTTGTCACTGACTTATGTATTCAACAAATGTGGTCTCTACTTTTTGGGGTCCTGGACTTGAAATCTGATGAAAACTTAGAAATCTTTTGAAAATTGGTTGACAGTCCAGACTCCCCTCCTGAGGCACAGTTTTGAACAACTCGAGGGTGCTGACGGAGCCTGTTCTGAGCTCCAGGCTGAGAAGCTCTGCTCTCAGGAGGCCTGCTTCACGCATCCCAGCCTCCTCACAAAACCCAGAGGCATTCCAAGAGTCCAGAAGTCTGGGGTCCTTTCAAGCCAAGCCCCTCAGGCCCTCACGCCCTGACACCCTCTGCATATCTGCATATCTCATCTCCACAGAGCAGCCCTCCGGGCCACACTCCTGGCTTTCTCAGGGTTACCCATCTAGACCTAGAGACTCCCCGCTTCCCTGTGACCATGTGCCTGGGAGGGGGCTGCAGCCGCAGCCGGCCACGCCTGCCCCAGGCTCCTGCAGCCCCTCAGCAGGTATCATTACTGCACAAGAGACCCATCATTCTGCATTAATCTGGGATTCATCATGATAGCCATGACCATAATTAATTTATTTGGTATTAATGTGGATGAAATATGTACTGTCCTTTCAGGGGAAATCAGGCTGCCTATAAGCATTAGTTAAAAGGACCATTAAAATCAAACCTTCCCCAGATCCATTAGGCGAAGTCTTTCATCCTGAAGAAGATAAAGTTCTGCTGTGTGAAATGTCATGAATAATTAGGTTGATTGCTGTTTTAAACTCTGCCCCTTCCTCCCCAACCCCTCCCACTTCCCGCCTGAAGCAGGGAAGGTTTACCTGCCATGGGGCACCTCCCCCTGCCCCGTTGCCACGTCTGCACTGCCCCCCAATTTCCCCGTGGTCTCCGTGACCACTGGCGTGGCTGTGTGTGTGAGGCCAGAATGGGAAACGGGGCTTCAATGGTCCAATTGGACTGTATTTTCAATGAGTCTACTTCTCTTTCCTTCCTAGCCCTGGGGAGGGTGGTGGAGGGTGCCTTCTTCTTGCCTTGGTGCTGCTCCGGAAATGTGCAGATGGGGAGAGGTCTGGGGCAGCATTCTTTAAACTCGGGTCTGCAGACTCCCTGGCCTGAATGGCGGCAGGGGTGTCAAATGCAGCTTCCTGGGCTCAAATCTCCAGAGCCATGTGTGGGAGGAGGGCGGAGGCTGGTTAGGAGGGTTTGGCGTGTGCAGGATGGAAGGGAGAGGTGGAAGAAAGGAGCCATTGTGAGAGCTGGCTCTGCTGCCAAAGTGCGATTTCTCCGGAGCGCCCACGAGGACCCTGGCACGTGGGGGTGTCCCCGCCACACAGCTTCTCCAGTGAGGAGCACGTGAAGAGGTGTTTTGCCTGATGCTGTATGCACGTGGGCACACGCAGCTGCCCTGTGGGGCTGGTCCTCTAGGCGTCACCCAAAAGCTGAAGAAACCAGGAGACGGAGGGTAAAACTGCCTGCTCAGCAGGACTTGGAAAATCGTATGGCCCTGGGTGAATCCATGACCTATTAGTTGGACAATTGGGTGGCCCAGGGGTGGAGGACCAAGGACTCTCCAGAATAGTGGGCTGGGGGAGGGGCTGATGCAAAGTTGGGGGGGCCAGACCTCTCTTCACGCCCCGTGCTCTAACCCACGCTGATTCCCTGGCAGGCGCTTCGGCACAAAATGCACGGCCTGCCAGCAGGGCATCCCCCCGACCCAGGTGGTCCGCAAGGCGCAGGACTTCGTCTACCACCTGCACTGCTTCGCCTGCATCATCTGTAACCGGCAGCTGGCCACGGGGGACGAGTTCTACCTCATGGAGGACGGGCGGCTGGTGTGCAAGGAGGACTACGAGACAGCCAAGCAGAACGGTAATCAGCTGGGCCCCACACGGCCGACCTGTGTCCTGCCTGAGTCCAGGCTGCCCACCCCTCCAAGCCTTGCGGGCACCCTGCCTCCTCTAGAACCTTCCCAGATGCCTGAAGGGCGAGAACCTCCCTCCACTCCCCCAGCCCTTGGCACCGGCTGCCCCATTTGAAGCATCAATCAAGTTAAGGTTGCTGAGTGCCTGCCTGGGAGAGACAGTACATTGGCTCAGAAATAGTTGGGGGCCTTGTGCTTATCATCTCCAGGCTGCTTACCTGGGGCAGGGCTGGGAGAGTGCTCCATCTACACTGGGGTTGCTCCTTAGTATGTTTTGAAATATTTTTATATTTATTATTTTATTATGTATTTATTTGGCTGTGCGGGTTCTTAGTTGTGGCACTCAGGATCTTCGGCATGTGAACTCTTCGTTGTAGGATGGAGGATCTAGTTTCCTGACCAGGGATTGAACCCAGGCCCCTCTGTATTGGGAGTACAGAGTCTTGGCCACGGGACCCCCAGGGAAGTCCCATGCTCCTTAGTTGTTTTTCTTTTTTTTAAATTAATTTGCTGCAAAAAGCTTTTTTGTTTCTACCTGGCCCAAGGCTTGAGGGAAGGCTCCAGAGTGTTAAAAAGCTGCCCAGTCGCTGCAGAGAGGGACTTCAGGCAGAAGTCCTGATGTTAGGGGGCTCCTCAAAGTCTGGTACCCTCCGAATGCTCCTGGTTGTGCTTGAGGGTGAGCCTTTCTAGGAGGTATTTGCCCAACCCCGCCTAGAGACCAGCCCGCCTGTGGGTCAGGTGGTCATGCATCTCCTGGATGAGTTTCACCTCCTTCCTCATCGAGGAAGTGGTTCTCCAGCAAGTCACAGATGTGGGGTCTGCGCGGGCAGAATCCTGACCATGTAGATCCAAAAGGGTCCGGTTCGGGGTTTTTTCCATGAGATAGGCAACTTCCATAGCGTCCTGGGTCTCACCCCACTCATCTTGAGATGGCGCCTGTGCATCCGGCGGGGAGGACGTGGCTGCTGCACTGGTTTTGCATTTTCTTGTTTTTTTTTTTTTAAAGATTTATTTATTTATTTTGGGCGGGGGTCGGGTTGGGGAGGGAGGGGAACGGGCAGGCCACTTCTATTGGTCTTTCATTTCTCTATTTACATCCGTCTTTGTTCTTTGGCTCCTATGGGCCTCCCATCGCGGCGGCCTTTGTTGTCTCAGAGCACCGGCTCTGGGCGCATGCGCTCCAGAGCTCCGGCTCGGTAATTGGACACATGGGTTCAGCCGCTCCGCGGCACGTGGGATCTTCCCAGGCCAGAGATCGAACCGGTGCCCCTTGCACTGCAAGGCGGTGTCCTTACCCACTGGACCACTAGGGGAAGCCCTGGTTTTGCATTTTCAAGAATCACTCCATGCCCTCATGCTTCTCCCTGGGCATTCTTCGTGGACAGAGTGGTCCACACCCTCTAGAGTCACATCATCACGGTTGAAATAGAAGCCAGAGAGAGGGAGGTGGAGGAAGCCTGCAAATGCATGGTGACCAGGAGATTGACGGTGGCCTCCCCCTCGGTGGAATAATTCTGATGAGTCTGGGAGCTCAGGGTTGATTGGGGTAAAGAGTAAGGTCAAAAACTGGTGTTGGCTGGTCCTGGTGATCACAGACAGCAGAGTGTCTGATTCCGAAGCCTGTGACTGGAAATAAGGTCGGAGGGTGGTCAGAGGCTGGAACACCGGGCTTCCCTGGGCCTGTTCCAACCAAGCCCTGTTGAAACAGGAGATAAGTCCATGGAACCACTGAGTGTGCTGCCCTTGGCTTTGTATATTGGGGTGCACACTTAATTCAGCACCTCCATACCTCACAGGCTTCAGTCCACAAGAGCCCTCGCCTAAGTCACTCTTGGAACAGGTCGGCTTGTATTTCTGTTCATTGTATTCTGTTTCTCCTCTCAGACTGCAGGCTCCTTGAGGGCAGGGACTTGGGGGTAATGATTTGTGTCTCCCCAAGCCCCTCATATGGGAGCAGATGCTCAGGCAGTCTCCACATTCAGGGGAGACTCAGCCATCCCGACCATCTGCTCCTGTGCACCCGTCCACCCTCCCTGGCTGCCTCCCGGCCACGTCTGTGAGGCTCATGGCTCAGGCTGAGGCTGATGTCAGGCCCCAGCAGTTAGCTGTCACCCCAGAAAGCCTGCCTTCACAGGGATGGCCTGGGCGGCAGCTGCCTTTCCCTCCACCGTCATGTTCTTGGGTAGTCTTGGGTCTTTCCAGAGTTTGGGGAGGGCTTGGACCTCCCCTCTGCCCAGCACCTCTCAGAAAAGCCAAGCCTGACTTCCCACCTCCTACTGCCTCACCTCAGGCTCCTCACTCAACGGCTGTACCCTCCTCTCTGGCTCAGATTTTGGTATTTGGCCACACTCAACCTGGGCATCGCAGATGCACGAGCTCATGAACCGTCATTTGCTTTTGACTGGCATTTTTATCAACTCAGGGTGTTACTGTGGAATGCTTTTGTTGACAGCTCTGGGCTTGAGGAAAACAACAGAGCAATGACACTTTTATGTATATCCTTCCAGGTCTTTCCTGGGTGCCCACCTATATGTTATATAGATATGATGAATACATGGAGAAATCAGTCTTTCACTTAATACATGCAACTAAAGGGTGATAAAGCTGCTGGCGCTGAGCTGGGCTGTGGCAGAGGTGGGAGGGATGGCAGCGCAGGGCCGTCTCTCTCCCACACGCCCTTCCTCTGCACACCCTCATCTCAGCTCTGGCCTTTGGCATGGGCATCCCTTCCATCTCTTCTATTTCCAGGGCCTCTGCAAGCCTGTTCCCGGGCTCTTTGCCTCAATGTATTAATCCGCTCTGGTTCCTTATAACTCACTCGGTGCTGTTGCTTTGGAGTCGATTATGGTGTCACAGAAGATTAGGGCGTCTTGTCCAGACAACCATCAGCACAGAAGGACTCAGGGAGCCGAGCTGCCTTCAGAACTCCGAGGCCCTTCCCCAGAGGCTCCAAGGACACGGGCCTCCCCCAGGCTGGCGGCTGCTTCCTGCCATCAGAGGCCTTGTTTAGTCCCTGAGAACTTGCAGCCTGGCCTCCGCTGCGGCTGTGGATGGGTCGAGAGAAAGGGGAAACCAGCCGGGGAGGCAGCAATGACCCTACGGGGCGCACACTTGTATCCAGGATTGTTTGCACCATGGCCAGCCTCTGTAGGACAGTGGAAAGATGCCGAATTTGGCCTCAGAGGCCGGTGGGCATTTCTGCTGGGTCACCCACTAACTTGGGGGTGTCTTCTGGTGATTGTGCCTGGTTGAGCATTGGCATCTCAGCTCCAAATGGGAGTCAGGTACCACACAGGGCTGTGTCCTGGCGTTCAAAGAGGCTGCGGCTTGTGGAATGGGACATCACGTGAAGGAGAGATTAGTGCGGAAGAGAAATGCAAACCGTGAGATCTAGGGTTACACGGTGCTTCTGCTGTGTTCTTCCAGTCTCCGTCTGTCCATGAGGCGGAGCACCCTCCGTCCTGTTTAATCTGGGCGATTCTCAGTGCAGCAGGTGCCTTGGTTGGCTGTGGGGCACGGGACTCTCTCTTTTTATGTTTTAATTCTTCCTTGCTAATCTAAACCCTCTTTCCAGCTTAGGTTCCCTCCCTTGTGCCACACAAACGGTGGAATATATCAGATATTCATACCTCGGTGTGACTGATTTTGTTCATTTGTTTCGTCTCCCTGGATATTTGCATTTTCAATAGAATGAGGTTGCATTTTATGCCAGGGACAAGTGCTAGGAGACCCTGCATAATTCACAACTAACATATTTTAAGGCTAATTTTCCCATAGGAATTCGTGTAAAAAAAATTGGAGTGGGATGTACTCTGGGAGCAGATAAATCCATAACCTGTGAAGTGTATCTTTGCCTTAATGCTACTTTTTATTTTCTCAGCACTATCTCAGTCCCTCCCAGATGCTCTCTCCTAAATTAACAGCCTAGGGTATCATGGTCTTGCTTGGCCTTCCTCGTAGCATTTTATCACATTTAACTTCCGCACCAAAGTTATTGATTTTTGGGTACATTTTTCACCACGAGTACTGCCACTGCTACTTAATGAATACTTGGATGACATTGTTATAGGATATAAAAAAGATTTTAAATTATAATAACAGTGAATGTTAGAATAACAGCATAATAGTCCCCATAATCGCAAGAAGAAAGTTCTGTGCACGTAGCCAACAGTGCAGAACCTGGAAGCCACCAACCCAGGACCACAGGGGTTTGTCCAAATGGTACTGCCCTCTGATCGTGGCGAGAACAATTTCTAATTCACTAGGCCAGCCTATTTCAAAATTAAGTGATTCTTGATGAATAGAAATTTTTTTGGGTGGTTTCCTTATTTCTTCCATATAGTCTTTGCATGTAAAGACGATATGGATATTTTCAAAGTGCACTATTTTGTATTCACATCAAGTGCGGTCATGCTGTTATCTCTCTGCATACGGGAAGAAGGAATTGATTGCTAACAACAGAGTTCTGAAGGTTTTCCTCAGGGTCTGCCTCGGTGGCTTTGGCACCCTTCCTCTCTGGGTCCAGGACTCCAGGGAGGGACGTGAGGGGCAGGGCTTTGAGAGTGACAGGGCCCTGCTGGGGAGGAAAAGGGAGGACCAGGGCCTTGTCCCCCTTCCCTGCGTGCCCCGTGGGGTGTTGTGTGAGCCTGGGCTGCGCAAGGACTTCATCCCACAGAGTGCCGCCTTCCAGGCTTCTGAAGGGAGAGGAGACTTGGTCACATCACTGACTCCATGAGAAATGTTAACCCAGGTCTTCTCATTCTGTGAAAAGCCTTTTAGAATTGTTGTGAGGACTGCAGGCACATAAAGCTCTTGATAAACATCAGTTGTTATTGTTGTTCTTAAGAGAGAGGATTCCTTGGATGGAAACGGGGAAAAGGAAGACGATGATCATGAAGCAGACTCTCTTCAAAAGAGACCAGTGTGAAGGGAACAGAGCACCCAGAGGGCCAGATGCAGCTGCCCTTTCTGTCTTCCTTGATTCTGGGGGCATCCGGGTAGAGAATGGATAAACCTCAGTGCTGCGAGAGAACCAACCGTGCACACCCAGTGCTTCTGTCTGAGCTTGACCCTGGCTGAGAGCACACAGCCTTTGACTCACAGGAACTTGAGACTCAAAATCCATTGACGACAATGGATCAATCAGCTTGTTGTCCTGAATGCTCTTTGTACAAGTGTTTTTCAAAAAAATTTTGATGATTTGCCACAGTAAGAAACTCATTTTTATGTTTCAGCTCAGCACACATATTCATACAGTAAGCAATGATGAAGTTTCACGAAGCAACACTTGCCTTCCTCTGCCTCATCCATCCCAACCCGTCTCATGCCATCCGTCTTATTCACTCTTTTAGTTTTCGATCAACTAAATTGACTTTACAACCCACTTGTGGGTTCTGACCCATAATCCATGAACATTGCTCAGGTGAGCAGTGGATGGACAAGGTCATCTTTGCTGTGAGCCCAGGGCTGGGGAGCGGCAGTGAGGCCGTGGGTGGGACCTGGGGGAGTGTGGGCTTCTGATGGGAGGAGGGATAGGCATCTGGGGCAGACCGGGGGAAAGACTTCATTCCGGCTCTGCAGCCTTGGCTGTAACCCACAGGGTTCCCCAGCAGTGTTTGCCATGATGGAGAAACGCATGGAATGGTGTGCCTGCAGTGGATGAGAGCCCTGTGCGCCGGGCTGGAAGGGAACGGGGAGAGGCAGGGAGCTGAGGGAAAAGGACACAGTCCTCCCTTCCCAGTGACTCGGGAAGGCCTGTGGTGCAGGAATGAGTTCCACGTGGGTGGAGGGCACTCCCTCTTAGGTCCCCATTTCCCCCACCAACACCCTTTTGCCCACAGCAGGTAAGATTATGGGAGGAAAGTAGGCAGGAAGGATGAGCCCTTGCTCATGGGCTGGACCCAGTAAGAAGCGGTTTTCATTGCAGATGACTCGGAGGCTGGAGCGAAGCGGCCCCGGACCACCATCACGGCGAAGCAGCTGGAGACGTTGAAGAACGCCTACAAGAACTCCCCCAAGCCCGCCCGGCACGTGAGGGAGCAGCTGTCCTCGGAGACAGGCCTGGACATGAGGGTGGTACAGGTGGGATACCTGACACCCTGGCCCCCGGGGTTCCTTCTCTGACCAGGGATCCTGGGCTGAGCACCAGCCAGGCCAGGCCTGGGGCAGGGGTGGAGGGGTGTCCTGCGGGTCCCCGCATCTACGTCCTCCACAAGAGGAAGGCTCCAGGGGTGGTCACCAATCCCCTTGTGGGGCTGGGCTCAGGGCCACGGCCCTGGGAAATCTGTTGCATCAGAGACGCCCCCTGGGCTCTTCTGTGGCTTCAGTCTTTGCCTCTGGTCTTGGGGACCCCGGGGACTTTGGGTTCGTGGAGGACACCCCCCACCCCCAGCATGTCCCTTTGCTTGCGTGGCAGGTTTGGTTTCAAAACAGAAGGGCCAAGGAGAAGCGGCTGAAGAAGGATGCGGGACGGCACCGCTGGGGGCAGTTCTACAAGAGCGTCAAGAGGAGCCGGGGCGGCAGCAAGCAGGAGAAGGAGAGCTCTGCGGAGGACTGTGGGGTTAGTGACAGTGAACTGAGCTTCCGAGGTGAGCAGGGCTGGAGGGGCGAGGCCGAGGCCCTAGGAGAGGCCCCTGGGAATCAGTAACCCCGACAGGCAGGAGGGGTCTTTCTGGAGGCCTTGCCAGCTCCCTCCTGAGCACAGGGCCCTCCCTGCAACTAGGGGGAAAGCATGTGGGGGGGAAAGGGTCATGGCCCTTCCAAAAGGGATGGGGTGGAGGAAACCAGAGCTCTGCTGCTGACCCATGGAAGCTGGGTTCCCAGACCTGCAGGCCCCAAGGCCTCCCCTTCTTGCCTGCTGCCC
Organism: Tragulus kanchil; assembly: GCA_022376925.1. NCBI lineage: Eukaryota > Metazoa > Chordata > Mammalia > Artiodactyla > Tragulidae > Tragulus > Tragulus kanchil. The sequence goes on along the minus strand of JAIOJX010000024.1, from coordinate 23,658,327 downwards.
GGGGCACCCTCACCAGCCCACACAGCTGCAAAGGACCCTTGCGTCTCAGCCTGTGTGAGCCCCTCTTTTGCATTTCTCCCCCTGGGGGCACTAGCCTCCCTTCCACGACCCTCTACAGTGAGCCGCCTCCTCTCCTGGTGGTGGGAGGACATGCTCCATAGGCTCATGGCCCTGGGAAGTCAGGACTGAGAGTGCGTGCGCGGGGTGGGGACTGGCCTCATTCTGAAATCCCTTCCCCCACCACTCACTTCATCCCCCTTGGCTGCATGTGCTGCATTCAAATGGATGCGTCAGCAGAATTGCAAATGGCTGCATGTTTTGAATCCTCTGGTGGTTTGCAAATAGCTGTTCTCCTGCATCCAGTGCTCAAATGTGGAAAGTCTTCTGTTGTGGCGTGAGAAGGGAAGACGCTGAGCCGGGGCGGGCGGCGGGGGCTGAGAAATCTGGTTTCCGGTTGTGGCTCTGTCAAACTGATTCACTTCTCTTGAGCCTCAGTGTGCCCATCTCTAAATGGGTATAACCTTATTCCTGCCCATCTCCCAGTGCTGCTGTGCAGATCCACTAAAACAGCGGACCATGGATAAGTTTGGAGAGAGCTCAGCACATTTTTGCTCTTGGAAGACACGGCCATTGTTAGAGAGCCTGTGGTTCCCACAGAGGGCCCTGGTCACATGGGATGACAGGTGTAGGCAAAGACCAGTTAAACGGCCATTTGATTGAGGAGCTGAGCCTTCATCTCCTGCCCCCTTTAAAGGGCATGTGTCCCTCACCCCCTGTTCATTTTCACAGTTAGGATGCAGGACAGCCTAGGGCAGGTTATCAGAAGGGATGCGTGTTGAAGTTCACCCTGGGGTGACCTTGGTAGGAATGGACACACAGGCCCAGTGGGAATAGAAAGGAAGTCTGAGGGGCAGCGGATGGCAAGAGCTTCCAGGACCATGTAATCTAGGCCAGGACCATGATATCCCGAGAGGACCGTAGGCCAGCCCAGAGATCTACCCACAAGGCCCTGGGGAGTGTTCAAGGACCTTATGGTTAACTTTCCAGGCCTCTCGGGGGAAGTGGAGTGCAAAGCCACTTAATCTCCTCTAAGCTGCTGAAATCAACATCTGGAACATACAGGGTTGTGAAGTCTTGATTCGTAGCTCCTTTCTGTTGGGTGCAGGTGGGCCCCAGGAGGACATATCAGTAATCTTTCCAGGTCATTATACAGTCTTATTTTTCTTAAGACGAAAATGGCTCACTCCTGTTAGATCAATTTTTCCAGGTGCCAAAGATTCCATGAGATCCCCTTAATGAAATTCCTCCAGAAATAAGAAAGTCCATTTGCCTTAATCAAGTCAATATGTTGTCCCCAGGGAAGAGCTTGTCAATAGAGACAGGACGTCCTTCTCTTTCCCAGGTAGACCAGAAGGCTTTTGTACACACGTCTTAGAGAGAGGTCCTTAGCTCCCCTGACCATATGGGCCTGCTTGTTTCCCAACAGACTGAACCAAACACTATTTGCAGCTTGAAAGCTTTCAGATTAAATCTTGTTAGCACAGAGTTTCTTCTGTTTGTGCTGTGGATAACATATGACCCACTCACCTCCAGCATTTGCGTTTCGTAGCAATCAGTCTAGCCGTCTTAGTACATGAGCCACCTGGGACCAACAAGCTCACCAAACATTGGTCCGGCCTTCTGGGTCCAGGGCATTTGGTCTCTGCAAGTGTTTGTTGTGCGTTTCCTCTCGGTGTGGGTCTGGATGCCAGGCTGGTGTGTTGGTGTCTCGTTCATGCTTGGGCTTCTTTCCTGGTCATGTGTATTCCTAGGTTGTGAAGAACAGGGGACCACTGGAGTCCTGGCGGCTGACCATAAATCTCCGTTCTTTTGTCCACAGAGGATCAGATTCTCTCAGAACTTGGCCACACCAATAGGATTTATGGCAACGTGGGGGACGTTACAGGCGGACAGTTAATGAATGGGAGCTTCTCCATGGACGGGACAGGACAATCCTATCAGGACTTGAGGGATGGGAGCCCCTATGGAATCCCTCAGTCTCCATCCTCCATCTCGTCCCTGCCATCCCACGCTCCTTTGCTCAACGGGCTGGAGTACACAGTGGACAGTAATCTGGGCATCATTGCGCACGCAGGGCAGGGAGTCAACCAGACGCTGAGATCCATGGCTGGGGGACCCACCTCTGACATCTCCACGGGAAGCAGTGTAGGCTACCCCGACTTTCCAACGAGCCCGGCCTCTTGGCTCGATGAAATGGATCATCCTCCTTTTTAAACACCTGTCCTCCCCACCCTACCCGTCCTTCTGGCTTGAGAGAATATCTTCAAGGATCAAGAGACTTGCCTTTTAAGGATGAAAAGCGCGCCGATGTGAATTTCCATTATTTTCAATGGAAGTCCTCTGCCAATCCCGGGGAGGTCACGGTGGGACCGCACTGGGCTGGCTTTCCTGGGCGTGGGGACAGCAGCCTCTCTGAACACAGCACAGGGGTGCACCGCCCAGAGCTAGGGTGCTGGCTGGGTACAGGCTTTGGCTGCTCAGTGCTTGGTTAGCCCCATATGGGCCTGCTTGTTTCCCAACAGACTGAACCAAACACTATTTGCAGCTTGAAAGCTTTCAGATTAAATCTTGTTAGCACAGAGTTTCTTCTGTTTGTGCTGTGGATAACATATGACCCACTCACCTCCAGCATTTGCGTTTCGTAGCAATCAGTCTAGCCGTCTTAGTACATGAGCCACCTGGGACCAACAAGCTCACCAAACATTGGTCCGGCCTTCTGGGTCCAGGGCATTTGGTCTCTGCAAGTGTTTGTTGTGCGTTTCCTCTCGGTGTGGGTCTGGATGCCAGGCTGGTGTGTTGGTGTCTCGTTCATGCTTGGGCTTCTTTCCTGGTCATGTGTATTCCTAGGTTGTGAAGAACAGGGGACCACTGGAGTCCTGGCGGCTGACCATAAATCTCCGTTCTTTTGTCCACAGAGGATCAGATTCTCTCAGAACTTGGCCACACCAATAGGATTTATGGCAACGTGGGGGACGTTACAGGCGGACAGTTAATGAATGGGAGCTTCTCCATGGACGGGACAGGACAATCCTATCAGGACTTGAGGGATGGGAGCCCCTATGGAATCCCTCAGTCTCCATCCTCCATCTCGTCCCTGCCATCCCACGCTCCTTTGCTCAACGGGCTGGAGTACACAGTGGACAGTAATCTGGGCATCATTGCGCACGCAGGGCAGGGAGTCAACCAGACGCTGAGATCCATGGCTGGGGGACCCACCTCTGACATCTCCACGGGAAGCAGTGTAGGCTACCCCGACTTTCCAACGAGCCCGGCCTCTTGGCTCGATGAAATGGATCATCCTCCTTTTTAAACACCTGTCCTCCCCACCCTACCCGTCCTTCTGGCTTGAGAGAATATCTTCAAGGATCAAGAGACTTGCCTTTTAAGGATGAAAAGCGCGCCGATGTGAATTTCCATTATTTTCAATGGAAGTCCTCTGCCAATCCCGGGGAGGTCACGGTGGGACCGCACTGGGGCTGGCTTTCCTGGGGCGTGGGGGGACAGCAGCCCCCTCTCTGAACACAGCACAGGGGTGCACCGCCCAGAGCGCTAGGGTGCTGGCTGGTCGCCTCCTCCCCTGCCCTGCTTACAGGCTTTGGCTGCTCAGTGCTTGGTTGACGGGGCAGGGGGGTGGGGAGGGGACTGTGTCAGGTCACCTTGGCCTTTGGGAACTCTGCTCCCACTGGAGTGCCTCACGAGATGCCTCCTGCACCACTGCTCTCACCAGAACCGAGATTCTGGAGGTAGAGGCCTCGCAGCCCTTTGATAAAAGTGATTTCCAGACCACCATTATTGAACCCTAATTTTCAAAATAAGATGTCACTCATTAAAGGTTAGTGGAAAACTCTGATGACCACAGTTCGATGTTGAAAGCATGATCCCTCCTCTTTTTTTTTTTTTTGAGAAATATGACTTTTTCCCTACTCAGAAATACACACCAGAGTCAATTTTGTCAGTTTTGGTTTTTACGACATCCCATCCGTCTCACCGAGTCCCTGGTGGCAAGAAGTGGTTTTCATTGCTTGTGACTCTGTGGCTGGAGCCGAGTGGCCCTGGCCCAGCCCAGCCCCTGCCTGACGAGTCCCCCGGTGCACACTGTGCCTTTTTAATTTGCTGGTATTATTTAGTCCACAAGACAGGCTGTGGGGTCCAAAATGATCAAAGCTAAAATATGGAGAGAACAGAATGACAATCAGTGAAAACATTTGTAGACATTTGGATTCCACACATGCATCCTGTTTAGCCAAATCAGCAGATGCCAGACTCCCAGAGTTCTCATTCAGGAAGGTAAAATAATACTGTGTCTGTTTGGAGGGAGTTGGTTTAGATGAGTTTGTAAGCCCACTGCCCAACCGCAGCCAACCATCCTTAGCGCTGCAAAATGAGTGCTTTCTCTGCTGTGCTAGCAAACTCAGGAGGAGGACAGTCTTGGCCTCTTCTGAGGACTGGGCATGCTTCTTGGTCTGTCTTGATTGGAAGGAATCATTTAGGGAGAAGCCCTTAAATTGTTCACAGGGTTCCAAATGGTCCCTTTGGGTTGCTGGCTGGGCTCACGCCAGGCCCTGCGGTGCTCTAGCCCTGTACTCAGAAAAGGCAGCGCTCTCTGGCCGGTGGCAGGGCAGAGGCTCTCAGCTTGCGGGTTTGAACAGCACATCACCAAGCCTGAGACAGGGCAGGGCTGCCCCTGCTTTATGAGCTGCTGTCTCATAAACAGGCTGCACTTCGCAGGAAGTACCGTGGTAACGGTGTGGAGACTCACGCCTTGCATCATGCATCTGTCCACCAGGAGGCTTTCCGTGTGCTCCTGGAACATACCAGATAGAATTGATTCCAGCCCCCTGGGGAGACTGCGGGTTGCTTCTTCTGGCCTCCGGTCCTCATAAACAAGATCAGCAGAGTGGGAAAGGGTAAAGAAGGCATTACCTTTTTTTCACAGGGAGTGATGGGCCCAGAGCACGCGAGGACCCTTCCTTCCAGGAATGGTTTGAGGACCGCAAAGATGTAGGCATCAGGTAGGCAGACTAAAGGAAGACATCAACACTTCCTTTCTGGATGCTGCATCCCTTATAAAGTGACCGTGCTCACCGAGTCCCTGGTGGAAGTGGTTTTCATTGCTTGTGACTCTGTGGCTGGAGCCGAGTGGCCCTGGCCCAGCCCAGCCCCTGCCTGACGAGTCCCCCGGTGCACACTGTGCCTTTTTAATTTGCTGGTATTATTTAGTCCACAAGACAGGCTGTGGGGTCCAAAATGATCAAAGCTAAAATATGGAGAGAACAGAATGACAATCAGTGAAAACATTTGTAGACATTTGGATTCCACACATGCATCCTGTTTAGCCAAATCAGCAGATGCCAGACTCCCAGAGTTCTCATCCAGGAAGGTAAAATAATACTGTGTCTGTTTGGAGGGAGTTGGTTTAGATGAGTTTGTAAGCCCATTGCCCAACCGCAGCCAACCATCCTTAGCGCTGCAAAATGAGTGCTTTCTCTGCTGTGCTAGCAAACTCAGGAGGAGGACAGTCTTGGCCTCTTCTGAGGACTGGGCATGCTTCTTGGTCTGTCTTGATTGGAAGGAATCATTTAGGGAGAAGCCCTTAAATTGTTCACAGGGTTCCAAATGGTCCCTTTGGGTTGCTGGCTGGGCTCACGCCAGGCCCTGCGGTGCTCTAGCCCTGTACTCAGAAAAGGCAGCGCTCTCTGGCCGGTGGCAGGGCAGAGGCTCTCAGCTTGCGGGTTTGAACAGCACATCACCAAGCCTGAGACAGGGCAGGGCTGCCCCTGCTTTATGAGCTGCTGTCTCATAAACAGGCTGCACTTCCGCAGGAAGTACCGTGGTAACGGTGTGGAGACTCACGCCTTGCATCATGCATCTGTCCACCAGGAGGCTTTCCGTGTGCTCCTGGAACATACCAGATAGAATTGATTCCAGCCCCCTGGGGAGACTGCGGGTTGCTTCTTCTGGCCTCCGGTCCTCATAAACAAGATCAGCAGAGTGGGAAAGGGTAAAGAAGGCATTACCTTTTTTTCACAGGGAGTGATGGGCCCAGAGCACGCGAGGACCCTTCCTTCCAGGAATGGTTTGAGGACCGCAAAGATGTAGGCATCAGGTAGGCAGACTAAAGGAAGACATCAACACTTCCTTTCTGGATGCTGCATCCCTTATAAACTCCTTTTCGGGGCTGAACTAAGGTCAGTGAAGTTTATTTAAAATAGTAAATTCTAGGATCAGCCTTCAGGCCATCTTTTCAGTTTTGTAGCATACCCCGATGTTTTGACGTGCTTTTGGTTGTCATGATTTTTTGGCTTGGGGAGCCTGCAAATGGAGGCCCTCTGCCTGCAGTTCCAGGTGTAGGGATGAGGGTGTGTTAAGCCTGGCCAATGATAAATGCTATTGGGAATTCCCCATAATGTGAATATTTGTGGTAGGGATGGAGACACGAATGCACGATAGCAAGCCGTGTGAAGGAAAGGAAAACGCAATTGTCTTTTTGGAGGACAGCTTCTTACGCCCACTGTTCTTAGCAGACTGCTTATAAAACACAAGAGAAAGACTGCTGGGCTGAAACCAGTTAAAAAATGCCCCACTCAGACCACTGTCTCAGCTTGATTACCTGGAGTGGTATCTCACGTGTCCTCAGGGATGCTTTGTGTTTCCACTGAGTCCGGTACTGGGAGAACAGGCTGTTTAAGGGGGTGCGGGCGTGCCCCTCTGTGTGGCACTGCTTTTGAAGACTAGATGACATGGACCAGGTGTTGTTTCTGTGGGTGAGTCCATCAGGCTCCCTCTCTGTTCATTGGTAGGACGGTGGGAGGCCGCCCTCATTCAGGCAAGAACAGGGATCTCCTGAGGAACCTCGTGAGGCGTGCAGGTGACATCGAGTCAGGAGGAGCTCCTTTGGTTTGATGGGGTTGGCCAGCCCGAAGGGTGCTTGAGCAAGCCCTGGTCTGAAAGCCAGGAGAGCTGGGTGTAAGTTTCCAGGGCCACCTCCCCAGAAAGCAGGAGTCACTGTGCCCCCTCTAGAAGCACAGTCACAATCGGTCTTCAGACAGAGGATCTCCCGGCAAGTGGGGTTAGCATGATGGGGCTCCTGTCACCCACGAGCCACAGGCCAAGATGGTTCCTTGGCTCTTCGGAGGCTAGGGATGGAGAAGGACAGGACGGTCCTGAGTTGCCAGTCCTCTGTCGCTCAGTGATCTGCTATTGAGGTCTTCTACGCAGGAGCTTTTTTCTCCCTTGGGAAATGGATGCTTTTAAAAAATGAGATGATACCTTCTAGAGGCACTGACAATATTTGGACCTGTCTTTGGCTCTAGGAGAGCAATTAACTAGCAACTGTTAGCTGTGGTGCCAGGCAGATGGACCTGAGGATAGGAGGCTTCTGAATCCAGGAGCAAATTAATAATATGGAAAAAAAAAAACCCACCACAAGTTTCCAGTGGTAACTGATAAAAGCAAAAATGGAATCTGCAAGGCCAAGAATCTGTATTTGCTGAAAAGTAATAAGACCATGGAGGAAATCCCAAATGCAAGGACTGAGCTGGCCCCAGAGTAAGCTACACTGTGGAGCCTGAACCCCAGCCCTTCAGGAACTGGCTGTGCCCCCTGAGGCTGACTCCTTTCTGCCCTTGTGCTTTTCCTTTCTTGCCTCATCTGATAATTATAAAATAAAAACCAACTACCAGATTGATAGCACTACCCCTATAAAGTAATCCTGTGAAACACCAGGGGAAGAGGACAGAATTAAGACAGAAGAAAAGCCTTTGGCAATGTCTTTCAGTAAGGTTTTTTTTTGTTTGTTTTGGTTAATGTAAAACATGAAATCCGATCAAGGTCACTGGGGGCTGTTAGATCTTTGCAAAGAAGTTCACTTTGCAAGAAGTGTAAGAAATCTGACAAACGAAAGACATTACCGCCTCTGAAGCTTGAACTGGTTGTTCTGATACAACTTCCCTCTGACCAGAGGGGTTGAAGGCTTCAGTTTAGCAACAGCTGTGCGCGGTGTGACAGGCCACCGTCCTCCACCTGCACCCCCACCCGCCCCTCCCTCTGACCACTTGGTCATAACCGTGGAAATAATGACCGTACCTCCTCAGCCAGCAGGGTCTGGAAGGACCGAGGAGGCTCATTTTTAAACATTGCACTTTAAAAATTGGAAACCGTGAGATGAAGAAAAATTCAATTAAGCGGAAATGAGTTTTGTTTTATTGCCTGCTGCTGAAGGGCGCTGGGCATGCTGAAAGCTAAATAAAAAGCACATCACTGCCTCTCTCTTTCTTGGATTGGTCAATTGGCCCTTTTTGCAGTCATTGCTCCAACTGCTCTAACACGGTGACTGGAGCCAAAAAGAGAGAGTGCAGCAAAGTCACCCCATCCCCACCGCTTGGTAGGACCACACGGAAAGCACAGTTTCAGCTGCGAGCTCTGGTGAGGAGTCAGCTGCAGGTCTGGGAGCTGCACCGAGCATCCCTTCGCTTCGGGAGGCAGAGCACAGGTGGACAGAGCCGGACGCCCCACACTCGTCTGCTGCCCACCTAGAGACGAGAACCGTTTGCAAGGCCAAGAATCTGTATTTGCTGAAAAGTAATAAGACCATGGAGGAAATCCCAAATGCAAGGACTGAGCTGGCCCCAGAGTAAGCTACACTGTGGAGCCTGAACCCCAGCCCTTCAGGAACTGGCTGTGCCCCCTGAGGCTGACTCCTTTCTGCCCTTGTGCTTTTCCTTTCTTGCCTCATCTGATAATTATAAAATAAAAACCAACTACCAGATTGATAGCACTACCCCTATAAAGTAATCCTGTGAAACACCAGGGGAAGAGGACAGAATTAAGACAGAAGAAAAGCCTTTGGCAATGTCTTTCAGTAAGGTTTTTTTTTGTTTGTTTTGGTTAATGTAAAACATGAAATCCGATCAAGGTCACTGGGGGCTGTTAGATCTTTGCAAAGAAGTTCACTTTGCAAGAAGTGTAAGAAATCTGACAAACGAAAGACATTACCGCCTCTGAAGCTTGAACTGGTTGTTCTGATACAACTTCCCTCTGACCAGAGGGGTTGAAGGCTTCAGTTTAGCAACAGCTGTGCGCGGTGTGACAGGCCACCGTCCTCCACCTGCACCCCCACCCGCCCCTCCCTCTGACCACTTGGTCATAACCGTGGAAATAATGACCGTACCTCCTCAGCCAGCAGGGTCTGGAAGGACCGAGGAGGCTCATTTTTAAACATTGCACTTTAAAAATTGGAAACCGTGAGATGAAGAAAAATTCAATTAAGCGGAAATGAGTTTTGTTTTATTGCCTGCTGCTGAAGGGCGCTGGGCATGCTGAAAGCTAAATAAAAAGCACATCACTGCCTCTCTCTTTCTTGGATTGGTAAATTTGGGCCCCTTTTTTGCAGTCATTGCTCCAACTGCTCTAACACGGTGACTGGAGCCAAAAAGAGAGAGTGCAGCAAAGTCACCCCATCCCCACCGCTTGGTAGGACCACACGGAAAGCACAGTTTCAGCTGCGAGCTCTGGTGAGGAGTCAGCTGCAGGTCTGGGAGCTGCACCGAGCATCCCTTCGCTTCGGGAGGCAGAGCACAGGTGGACAGAGCCGGACGCCCCACACTCGTCTGCTGCCCACCTAGAGACGAGAACCGTTTGTACATTCCCCACTTGAGGACTGCGTTTAGCCAAATATGCAGGTTCAGGGCCGCAGGATCCCAGAGCAGCTCTGAACTTGTAGCCAGACCTCAAAGCCCCAGATCCCCTAAGCTCTGGATTGCCGCCCTCACCCTTCGCCGTGTAAATTTTGTACAGTTAAGAAGAAATGGAGCTTCATTTCCTGGGGAACAAAAAAGAAAAAGAAAAAAAAAAAGGGCCCACCCCTCCTTATTTATGGCCATGTGACAGTGGAACACAGAAGCTGGTGCGTTTGTCTGTATGTGCCTCCTGTGTGTTGGCATGATGAGATGTGTATGGTAAAACTATGTCAAATAAATATGGAAATTCTTTAGAAGCCAGTGTGTCTTGGTTTTCATTTGACTTTCTGGAATGTTTTTCTCTTGACATAATAGAATGCAAAGCTGTTCTGACATGGGTTCCTTTCATCACCAAAAGGAAACCCAAGATACGACTCTGAATGCAGAACTACTTACCTTCTACTATTACCTTCTCCATGCCATAAGGGGTTGGAAAGAGGAACTTCTCTGATTTTTCTAATAATTTTTCTTTTTTTCAGTTTTCTGAGGCCTTGTCATTTCCTTCAAGGCTTAAGGAATAGGCAGAGAAAACCAGGTGATTATATAAATTTGAGTTACCACTTGTCCTGTTGCATTTTTTGTGAGGTTTCACATATTTATTACTGAACTGCACAGACCGCTAGTGAGGCAACAGGAAACATGGGGAGTCGAGCATTTCATCTCTCCCGTGAGTCGTTCAGACAGCGGTGGTATTCTCTCTAGTGTGATTTGGTTGGTTAATGATGCAGGTGACCTTGACACAGTATAAATGTGTGCCACTTCATATGCGTGGCTTCCTATGGACCCAGCTTGGTTCTTCTCCAGCATCTTCTCTTGGTGGTATACCTGATGCTATTACCAGTTTTCATTTGAATCTGTTGGGGAAATGGGCTGATTCTGCCCATTCTGCTTTTGTTTCTTGGCCAGGAATCACTTCATCCTGAAAGTCTTGTGGGAAGTCATGGTGAGGAGCAAATTCAGCCACAGAGAGATAAGAGCTGTCCTGTTGTTTTTAAAGCCCTTTGTACGGATATGTCTTCTCTCTAGAGAAAGCATGTGCAAATGGCTGTACTTGGGTGAGAGGTGAACAGAGGGATAGAAATACCTCATCAGGGCTCCTGGACAAGATTTTTTAGGAGAATCTTCTATTCAGGTGTTTTTCTCTGCAGGAGACTTTATTAGGGTTCAGGATCTGAAGTGTAGCTAGAGTGGAAAGAGCAACAGAGATTCCTTAATAAAAAAAATGAAAGTCAGTGCATTCCTTTAGAGCTGGGGTTCCATCTAGGAAAAACCAGTGCCTTTAGTGATTAGTTTTGTTTGCTTGAAGAGAAGATCCAAACAGAGGTGCACAGGACTACATGGTTACTATTAGCCGCTTTAAATAGATTAAATCACTTCCATTTAAATTGATTAAATACATGAAAGCTGTTCTGACATGGGTTCCTTTCATCACCAAAAGGAAACCCAAGATACGACTCTGAATGCAGAACTACTTACCTTCTACTATTACCTTCTCCATGCCATAAGGGGTTGGAAAGAGGAACTTCTCTGATTTTTCTAATAATTTTTCTTTTTTTCAGTTTTCTGAGGCCTTGTCATTTCCTTCAAGGCTTAAGGAATAGGCAGAGAAAACCAGGTGATTATATAAATTTGAGTTACCACTTGTCCTGTTGCATTTTTTGTGAGGTTTCACATATTTATTACTGAACTGCACAGACCGCTAGTGAGGCAACAGGAAACATGGGGAGTCGAGCATTTCATCTCTCCCGTGAGTCGTTCAGACAGCGGTGGTATTCTCTCTAGTGTGATTTGGTTGGTTAATGATGCAGGTGACCTTGACACAGTATAAATGTGTGCCACTTCATATGCGTGGCTTCCTATGGACCCAGCTTGGTTCTTCTCCAGCATCTTCTCTTGGTGGTATACCTGATGCTATTACCAGTTTTCATTTGAATCTGTTGGGGAAATGGGCTGATTCTGCCCATTCTGCTTTTGTTTCTTGGCCAGGAATCACTTCATCCTGAAAGTCTTGTGGGAAGTCATGGTGAGGAGCAAATTCAGCCACAGAGAGATAAGAGCTGTCCTGTTGTTTTTAAAGCCCTTTGTACGGATATGTCTTCTCTCTAGAGAAAGCATGTGCAAATGGCTGTACTTGGGTGAGAGGTGAACAGAGGGATAGAAATACCTCATCAGGGCTCCTGGACAAGATTTTTTAGGAGAATCTTCTATTCAGGTGTTTTTCTCTGCAGGAGACTTTATTAGGGTTCAGGATCTGAAGTGTAGCTAGAGTGGAAAGAGCAACAGAGATTCCTTAATAAAAAAAATGAAAGTCAGTGCATTCCTTTAGAGCTGGGGTTCCATCTAGGAAAAACCAGTGCCTTTAGTGATTAGTTTTGTTTGCTTGAAGAGAAGATCCAAACAGAGGTGCACAGGACTACATGGTTACTATTAGCCGCTTTAAATAGATTAAATCACTTCCATTTAAATTGATTAAATACAATGAAAAGTTTAGCTCCTCATACCAGCCGTATTTTAAGTGCTCCATAGCTCCATGTGGCTAGTGGCTACTGTATTTGGACACAGAGGTATAAAATGTTTCTATCATTGCAGAAAGTTTGGTTAGACAGTGCAGATAGAGTCTGGCTAAGAAGAATGGGAAGAGAGAGTATATTCAGCACCTGTTTAGCTTCTAGTTATCCCAGAGTACTTGGTATTCTCAGCCTGCACAGACAGTGGTATCATCAACTTCTCTGCCGTGGGATTCTGCGTGTGGCACCACGCCCCAGCCACACGCCAGGATAACTTGCTTCAGCACGCAGCAGGAGGCTGGACTTCTGAGCAGTCTGACACCCTGATTCAACCTGAGTCCTAGGCCCACTTGTGGCCTACACTCTACTCAGTTGAGATTCCTGGAGGCTTTACCAGTCTTTTAGTGGAACCCCAAGTCTCTGCTATCAAGGAACTGAATTGCTGGTCCTTTGCCAAACCATCTCCTGGGGTGGGTTCTTTACTAGGCTAAGAAAGGGAAACAAGCACCTTCCTGAGTTGTGCACCAAGGCAGGTGAAGATGACAGCATCTAATGGAGGGAGGTGTGGGTAGAGGAATACAGGAGGAACACGAGGACTTTTTTTTGTCTTCGCTAGCTCAGTCCCTTGGGTAGGGATTAGTAAAGAGGCAATGAAGGGCTCTGTTGCTCCTTAATTATTCTTCTGAGATTCCTGAGGCACTAATAACGGGGCCTGAGAATTCTGCCAGTGAACACCGTGTCTCCAGTCTTGCGTCCTCAATCCCCCTCATCACCAGATCACTGAATTGGCTAGAACCTTCAAGGTTGATACAGTTTAGGGTGTCTCTAGAATTGGGGGAGAGTTTGTTTATCATCTGTTTATCTTTCATTCATCTATCTGTTTTACTGACATATAATTGATTTACAAAGTTGTGCCAATCTCTGCTGTACATCAGAGTGACTCAATTAGGTATGTGTGTGTGTCTGTGTGTGTATGTATATTCTTTGAGAGATTTTTGTTTTCTTTTTTTAAATTTTGGCCTCTTTTTATTGATTTTTCATTTATTTATTTTCATCCATCTTTATTCTTTGGCATGTGTGGGCCTCCCATTGCAGTGGCCCCTCTCACTGCAGAGCACTGGCTCTGGGCGCATAGGCTCCAGAGCACTGGCTTGCAATTGGACACACGGGTCTAGCTGCTCCATGGCATTTGGGATCTTCCCGGGCCAGGAATTGAACTGGTGCCCCCCGTACTGCAAGGCAGACTCCCTACCCACTGGACCACCAGGAAGGCGCCTTGTTTTGTTTTTTAAGATTTATGTTTCTCTCGCTTGCCAACCTTGGACCTGGATCTCCTGTTGGTGGTGGGGTGGGGTTTGGGGATTTTGGAAAGGCTGGGAATTGCTTCCTGAAAGATAAAATATAAACCTCCAAAAGTGGTTTTGGCACATACTTGGAGTTGGAAATAAGCAGTTTATTCTTTTAAAGGCCATCAACAGATGGCCTCAGCACAGCAGTGGAAAGCCCAGGCAAGGACTTTGGGGTTAAATCTCATATTTTAGTCACCTGGGACAAACATTTATAAAGTTGACAGCCCCTCCTCATCTCTAAATAGAGACGGTGAAGGTCGCCTGCTCCCGGGCCAAACATCTTTACTAGGCTAAGAAAGGAAACAAGCACCTTCCTGAGTTGTGCACCAAGGCAGGTGAAGATGACAGCATCTAATGGAGGGAGGTGTGGGTAGAGGAATACAGGAGGAACACGAGGACTTTTTGTCTTCGCTAGCTCAGTCCCTTGGGTAGGGATTAGTAAAGAGGCAATGAAGGGCTCTGTTGCTCCTTAATTATTCTTCTGAGATTCCTGAGGCACTAATAACGGGGCCTGAGAATTCTGCCAGTGAACACCGTGTCTCCAGTCTTGCGTCCTCAATCCCCCTCATCACCAGATCACTGAATTGGCTAGAACCTTCAAGGTTGATACAGTTTAGGGTGTCTCTAGAATTGGGGGAGAGTTTGTTTATCATCTGTTTATCTTTCATTCATCTATCTGTTTTACTGACATATAATTGATTTACAAAGTTGTGCCAATCTCTGCTGTACATCAGAGTGACTCAATTAGGTATGTGTGTGTGTCTGTGTGTGTATGTATATTCTTTGAGAGATTTTTGTTTTCTTTTTTTAAATTTTGGCCTCTTTTTATTGATTTTTCATTTATTTATTTTCATCCATCTTTATTCTTTGGCATGTGTGGGCCTCCCATTGCAGTGGCCCCTCTCACTGCAGAGCACTGGCTCTGGGCGCATAGGCTCCAGAGCACTGGCTTGCAATTGGACACACGGGTCTAGCTGCTCCATGGCATTTGGGATCTTCCCGGGCCAGGAATTGAACTGGTGCCCCCCGTACTGCAAGGCAGACTCCCTACCCACTGGACCACCAGGAAGGCGCCTTGTTTTGTTTTTTAAGATTTATGTTTCTCTCGCTTGCCAACCTTGGACCTGGATCTCCTGTTGGTGGTGGGGTGGGGTTTGGGGATTTTGGAAAGGCTGGGAATTGCTTCCTGAAAGATAAAATATAAACCTCCAAAAGTGGTTTTGGCACATACTTGGAGTTGGAAATAAGCAGTTTTATTCTTTTAAAGGCCATCAACAGATGGCCTCAGCACAGCAGTGGAAAGCCCAGGCAAGGACTTTGGGGTTAAATCTCATATTTTAGTCACCTGGGACAAACATTTATAAAGTTGACAGCTCTCTCCTCATCTCTAAATAGAGACGGTGAAGGTCGCCTGCTCCCGGGCCAGCCGGTGCGGGCTGCCTGTGACCTAGGGAACTGAATGTCAGTTTTCCCGACACCTGCCACATGACAGTTCTCCCTGTCTACAGGAGTATGATCACCAAGAACCTATATGACGGATGGGCCAGGACTTTGATATTCAATATGTGTGCCGGCTTTATTATTTTTTTAGAATCATTTTAACATTTAATGCTTCTCAATTAAAGTGATTTCCTGGAGTGGATGCCAAGCTTCGTTTAGAATGCGCATTAACCACTTTCTGTATCGGTAGTTAAAGGCACTGAGGGATTTAAACAGCAATCCACAAGTCTGTTCAGTCAAGGTTTGGCGGAATAAAGCAGATTATAAACAATAATATATGTCTTTCTCTTCTTTTTCTGGAAGGGTTCCAAACTCACAAACAGAGCTAAAGTGCTATAAACATATCCAGGACTAAGCTCTGGGCTCTGCAAATGTACCCCGTGAAAGCCACGGGCACTGACGGTGCCACTTTTTATCCCGTGTGTGTACGTGTGCATGTACTTTAAAAGAGCTTTTTATTACACAAAGTGTCCATCAGCCGAACTCACCTTCTAAATATTAAAATGGAAACCGAGATTGCTACACAAGTGAGAGGACAAATAAATCCAGGCTGTAGTGTGGATGATGAATTTGCTGCTGCTGCTGCCGAAGGCAGCCATGGAAAGGCACCTCTCTATCCCTGAAGGCCCTCAGGTTCAGCCGCTGCATCTAGTAAATTTAGGTTCAAATGGTCTTTTTCCCACCTCTACGAGAAACCCACACGGAGTGCCTAGAGTTCTAACATGAGGCAGATGCCTGTTTGAGGGGCAGCTCCTTAGATGTTTCCTTTCTGTTTTTAACCTCAGTGTTCCAGGGAGAATTCTGCTTCCTTCTAAGATATCCGGGAAGAGAGTGAGAAAGGTTCTGCCCTGAATGTTAAACTAACGCGTGCCTTGTGACCATCCTGATCTGGTTCTTAAGGCTGGGAGGCTTTCTCTTGCTGGAGAAAGGCTTACTGCCTTCAGAAATGACTCCAGTTCATCAACTTCCAAAAGAAGAGTAAAAATGTACAATAATGCCATTTATTTTATAACTGTGCAAAGGAGAAGTGATATAACAAAATGCCAGAAAGAAAACTTTGAATAGTTTATATATAAAAGTAAAAATAGTAATAAATAAAAAGCCATGAACTCCCAATAACTGTGATGATTCATACAAGGATTAAGCCATTAAGTTCTGCTTTTCAGGTAGGAGCATGACAAGAATATTTCAAGGGTAAGTGAATAAAGATGAGATTAAATAGCTTTTCCTGGTCAATCCTTTAGCGTAATGCCAATTAATACATATTTGAAAAATTGATCATACTTGGTGCATAATAAATGTTAGATGATAAGTATAACAAGGAAGCTTTTTTCCTTCATTCTAATAATCACTACTCTCTGACCTAAATCCCTCTGAAGAAGAAACTGTGAATGGTTACTGCAATAATTAAAGATGCTCAAGGTAAAGCTCTAATAATGATCATAATAATTTTTCAAATCACATGACCGCAAAAGACTGCACTGAAGACTTTTATAAGGAGAAAGTCTAATGTGTGTGTGTGTGAAATCCATGAAGAGGCCTGATAAGACAGCTTTAAATGTGGTTGCTTTTGTTTTCACTTTAGTGTGTCCTGACAATGGGGTACAGGGAAAACTTTGTGAGTTGGTATCACAGGTTTGGATAATCACCCTGATTCTGGAAAAATAGATCGTGTATATTGAAGTGCTTTATATATTATAAACCTCTATAAAGATGGGCATTTCTGCTGTTATGCATGTATAACTTTGGACAATTTCCCTAATGATTCTGAGTTTCAATTTCCTTGTTTGTAAAATAGACAAAATATCAATTATTTCTACTTTTATAATTCTGAGGTTTATTAAGTCCTATAAGGTAAGGTATAAGTACTGTTAGATCATTAATGTTAAAATGTATTAACTGTAAGATACAGGAGTCTATGTATTGCTAAGAAAAAATGTTGCCCATTAAATTATGTCATTGTAAAAGATATCCAATTTTGGATACAGTGGAAAGTTCTGCCCTGAATGTTAAACTAACGTGCCTTGTGACCATCCTGATCTGGTTCTTAAGGCTGGGAGGCTTTCTCTTGCTGGAGAAAGGCTTACTGCCTTCAGAAATGACTCCAGTTCATCAACTTCCAAAAGAAGAGTAAAAATGTACAATAATGCCATTTATTTTATAACTGTGCAAAGGAGAAGTGATATAACAAAATGCCAGAAAGAAAACTTTGAATAGTTTATATATAAAAGTAAAAATAGTAATAAATAAAAAGCCATGAACTCCCAATAACTGTGATGATTCATACAAGGATTAAGCCATTAAGTTCTGCTTTTCAGGTAGGAGCATGACAAGAATATTTCAAGGGTAAGTGAATAAAGATGAGATTAAATAGCTTTTCCTGGTCAATCCTTTAGCGTAATGCCAATTAATACATATTTGAAAAATTGATCATACTTGGTGCATAATAAATGTTAGATGATAAGTATAACAAGGAAGCTTTTTTCCTTCATTCTAATAATCACTACTCTCTGACCTAAATCCCTCTGAAGAAGAAACTGTGAATGGTTACTGCAATAATTAAAGATGCTCAAGGTAAAGCTCTAATAATGATCATAATAATTTTTCAAATCACATGACCGCAAAAGACTGCACTGAAGACTTTTATAAGGAGAAAGTCTAATGTGTGTGTGTGTGAAATCCATGAAGAGGCCTGATAAGACAGCTTTAAATGTGGTTGCTTTTGTTTTCACTTTAGTGTGTCCTGACAATGGGGTACAGGGAAAACTTTGTGAGTTGGTATCACAGGTTTGGATAATCACCCTGATTCTGGAAAAATAGATCGTGTATATTGAAGTGCTTTATATATTATAAACCTCTATAAAGATGGGCATTTCTGCTGTTATGCATGTATAACTTTGGACAATTTCCCTAATGATTCTGAGTTTCAATTTCCTTGTTTGTAAAATAGACAAAATATCAATTATTTCTACTTTTATAATTCTGAGGTTTATTAAGTCCTATAAGGTAAGGTATAAGTACTGTTAGATCATTAATGTTAAAATGTATTAACTGTAAGATACAGGAGTCTATGTATTGCTAAGAAAAAATGTTGCCCATTAAATTATGTCATTGTAAAAGATATCCAATTTTGGATACATTAAAATATGAAAAAATATGCATCTTAAAATTAATCAAATACAGTATTATGACTACTATAAAAACATTTGATTCAAACATTTGACTAAAAACACCTTAGGGATTAGGATTTAAAATCCACACAATTATATTTAAATTGGATATATTCATTACTGGTGGGCTCCATACTTTTTTGTGATAAACATCTACTTATGGAGGTGATTTTTTAGGGACCTGAGGTTTGATGAAAACCTTCATGTTTCAACAATTAAATACTAGATAAACATTTGAAAGTCTTCATGTTCAGCTGAAACATAGCTGGGCACTAGCCCTTCTGCAACCCAAGCTCAGCTCTGCTCCAGTAACATACCTTGTTCATTAATCCTCGGAGATGCTATATTGTATGTTGAATAATAACCCTTAGCCAAGTAGTTAAACCTGGCAGGAAGCTAAGAAATACCTCTTTAATAGAAAGGTTCACTTGATTATTGCAACCTTTCATTCAGAAAATGCTGAAACACTAAAAAAAAAAAAGATATCACAGAAACAATTCTAGATAGAATACTTTGGTTGTTACCCTTCTACCTAACAAGCATTAGAGATAACTGTATGTGTCCAGTTGGCTGACTTTCTTATTTCTTTATTAGAGACATAGTTATAGTAGGTTTAAAAGATTTCTGTTTTGATTTCAACTTATCAATTTCTATGAAACTTGAGGTCACATCGTATAAGTACTTCTAAATATCCACAATAATTGGAAGCAGGAATGCCAATGGCCTAGACCAGTGTGAAAAGCAGTCTGTCAGATAGAAGGCTCTCAAGAAGTGTTTGTGGATTGAATGGTGGAAGAGCTTCAAAGCTTCACATGAGTTTTGTGGTCTAATAAAGGGCTGAGATCTGTGAATGTCTGTGATTCATCCTTCTTTAAGAAGCCTTAAGAGCCCTTGCACTACCTACTCAACAGGGTTACTGTGGAGGGGTGATAGATTAGATAATGCCTGTGAAAGCATTCTGAAAAGTCAAAAGAGCTAATGCATATAAAAACCGAATTGAACATGTGGGTTCATTTCTACCCCCCAGCAGAATCAGACATCCAACAGTTTAGGGTCCAACTTTTTGGCCCTGATTTCTTTAAAAAATTCTTTTAAAAAACTCTAGTATTATTATTTTATTTTTTTTTTTTTACAGAATTTTGTTGTTTACTGCCACGTGATGATCAGTGGTAAAACTGTCATCTATGTTGTTGAAATCTTGACCAATTTTTTTTTTTTTTTTTTAAATAATAAACACATAGTAAGACCCCATACATCATCCAGTAGAAGCACTTAAAACTACAAAAACTGGTTCAGTCAACAAAAGATTTCTCATTCCTGAAGCATGGTAACAAGAAGCCAGAACAAAGGTTCTAAAATGGGATTCCCAAGCCTCCAAGGAATTCAGAGTGGGCTTCAGGAGACCTCAAGATTGCATGTACACCACCATGTTCTAGGAGAAGAATGCGCTGGAACTCCGCAAGAGTTAAGGACAATGACTTAGTTGACTCAAGCTAGAGTTCTGAAGGTACAGTGATTCTTGTGCTTTTCTTTGTTTCATCGGTAATGTTTGTTTACATGATTCTCTGTTTATTCCTTGTTTTTCTCTGGTGTGTATCAAGGCTACTGTGAAGGCATTCGGGGTCTCTTTCATCTGTTGGTTGAGGGCAAAATAAAAGACAGTGTTGAATAATAGTAAATACGGAAAGAATCATGAACGTTGTTCTGATCGCAGTATCTTCAGGAAAGAAAAAGAACAAAGAACAACATGTTTCCCTTTTCTTTTTATTAAGGACTGGAAAATGGGGCTGGGCATGTTTTTATGTGTAGACACACATTTGCAGACATGGCTAGAGGACAAGACAATACAATAAATGTGACATTGAGAATAAGGTGAAAGTAGAAAGGCAAAATGTAAACAGTCTAGAAAATGCTCGTGGCCAAGTAGCAAAAAAGCAACTGTTCGTAACTCCAACAAATGTCTTAAGTTACCCATTACCTTATGATGCCTCCAAGCCAACTGGTTTCCAGTTTAGGAACACAGTGGAGACTCAGTTTTTAAAATACTCATGTACAACACCACTATATTTAAAATAGATAACCAATAAGGACCTACTGTAGAGCACAGGGAACTCTGCTCAATGTCAGGTGGCAGACAGACTGAGAGGGAAGTCTGGGGGGCAAATGGATCCATGTCTATGTGTAGCTGAGTCCCTTTGCTGTCCACCTGAAACTATCACCACATTGTTAACAGCTATACTCCAATAAAAAATAAAAAGTTCAAAAAATACTCATGTATACTAAAAATAATAAATCAGAGAGCTTGAACCAAGGACAAGGTAAATGAAACTCCAATCCTAGTAAACCTTAAGAAAAAAAAAAAGGCTGAACAGTTATTCTTAAGTTTCTGTTGACCCCTGCCTAGAACTGAACCTTCAGTCCAGTGGTTAGGACTCCACACTTTCACTGCTGAGGGCATGGGTTCCATTCCTGGTAGGGGAACTAAGATCCCACAAGCTGCTTGGCACAGCCAAGAAAGAGGCAATGAACCTTCAGAATACGGTTTTTTTTTTTTAGAATATTTTCAAATGCTATTTGGTCTGAACATCACTCATCTGTCCAGGAAAAAAAAAATCTACAAAACAATGCGAAGCTTACATTAAAATAAAGTATGTCCTAGTTTTATCCTGCTGAACTCTAGGAGAAAGTGGTTCACCATCTATCTGAGGTAGTTAGCCAGCTTTCTGGTCCAGTAAGTTTTTCAGGACAAAAAGACTGTTGAATAATAGTAAACGGAAAGAATCATGAACGTTGTTCTGATCGCAGTATCTTCAGGAAAGAAAAAGAACAAAGAACAACATGTTTCCCTTTTCTTTTTATTAAGGACTGGAAAATGGGGCTGGGCATGTTTTTATGTGTAGACACACATTTGCAGACATGGCTAGAGGACAAGACAATACAATAAATGTGACATTGAGAATAAGGTGAAAGTAGAAAGGCAAAATGTAAACAGTCTAGAAAATGCTCGTGGCCAAGTAGCAAAAAAGCAACTGTTCGTAACTCCAACAAATGTCTTAAGTTACCCATTACCTTATGATGCCTCCAAGCCAACTGGTTTCCAGTTTAGGAACACAGTGGAGACTCAGTTTTTAAAATACTCATGTACAACACCACTATATTTAAAATAGATAACCAATAAGGACCTACTGTAGAGCACAGGGAACTCTGCTCAATGTCAGGTGGCAGACAGACTGAGAGGGAAGTCTGGGGGGCAAATGGATCCATGTCTATGTGTAGCTGAGTCCCTTTGCTGTCCACCTGAAACTATCACCACATTGTTAACAGCTATACTCCAATAAAAAATAAAAAGTTCAAAAAATACTCATGTATACTAAAAATAATAAATCAGAGAGCTTGAACCAAGGACAAGGTAAATGAAACTCCAATCCTAGTAAACCTTAAGAAAAAAAAAAAGGCTGAACAGTTATTCTTAAGTTTCTGTTGACCCCTGCCTAGAACTGAACCTTCAGTCCAGTGGTTAGGACTCCACACTTTCACTGCTGAGGGCATGGGTTCCATTCCTGGTAGGGGAACTAAGATCCCACAAGCTGCTTGGCACAGCCAAGAAAGAGGCAATGAACCTTCAGAATACGGTTTTTTTTTTTTAGAATATTTTCAAATGCTATTTGGTCTGAACATCACTCATCTGTCCAGGAAAAAAAAAATCTACAAAACAATGCGAAGCTTACATTAAAATAAAGTATGTCCTAGTTTTATCCTGCTGAACTCTAGGAGAAAGTGGTTCACCATCTATCTGAGGTAGTTAGCCAGCTTTCTGGTCCAGTAAGTTTGTGTTCTTTGCTGGTAAACACTGCAGTTTTGGCAATGGAACTCATGATCTGGCTGAAGTATGATGCACTACATAATTGTTCAGTAATTTAAGGGGAATGAAAACACATCAAGATCTAGTTTTGCCTGGCATTTATCGATGAAATCTTCCCCTTAATAAGGCACAGGGAGATGATCTGTAGATTGTTATGTATGACAGGTTTTTGAAAATTCAGATACTGGTAGGAAAAGCATAGAGATTTTGGAAACTGATTTTAGAATGTGCTTGAAAATGTTAAGTTGATGATTGTTTTTAGTGATAGCTTTCAGTGCAAATTTGAAACCTTTAACATCAAATTAATAAAAACCAAATTACATTCTTTATTTAAAAACAACCTGTGTAGTTTTAAGATGCGGCAAAATAGCTTATTAAACACTTGTCTAAGAACTATCAAGATCGAATTACAAAGAGAGATAAGAGGAATTCCTTGATAGCTTCTTGCTCAGATAACTACTCTGTAAGTCGGAAATGAATGAACTCTTTTTGATTTGCTAATGTCCTAAAAATGCACAAAGTTGTATCAGTTAAAAGCTGTATGCAACATCTTGGTCAGTTTTACCGTAAATAATGAATAATGTTTCTTAAAACACATTCAATTAATGTGGAACACGAGGTTAGCTGGACAGTAGGTTGCCATGTAGCTGGGATTGTGGGCAAAGAACAGATAACAGAGAGTGCGGCTAGAATTACAGGAACATTCCAGGATGTACTAATGTGCATATCTCTTCCACAGATAATTAAGAAGTCATTTTGGTTAATGGTTTTGGTTTACGTCTCAGAAAATGAAAGATTAGAAAAGTCACAAAACAAGCAGGATTATTAATATGCCTCACTGCTCCACTGGAGGGGCTGATTCCAGAAGGACAGGTGAGCCTGAGCCAAAGCCAACTCTTGTCCATTGCTGAGGGCACCGCTAAGCAAGTTTATTACTTATCTTAGGAGTGACATGTTAGAAAAACTACCTTTTAAATGGTCATCTTCACGTCTCAACTTGTTTCTTCATTTCTCTTTCTATGACAGCTACCTATATTTTCCTACATAATAAGAAATGCTAAAGAACCCCCCAGATGGAGTCCTTGAGGCTTAAAAGGGAGCCAATTTCTAGAGTGGCACATGTGTCTAGCCTTTAAATAAAACCTGTGGCGTAACTATGTTTTTATTTTTTTATTGTTTTAAAATTGTATTTATTTTGTTAATTGAAGGATCGTTGCTTTACAGAATTTTGTTTTTTTTTGCCAAATATCAACATAATGTCTAGGTTTTTAATAAAAAATAAAAGTGCTCCAGAAGCAACTTCAACCACACGTAAGCACTGGGGCATTATGGCTGTTTCATGTCAGACCCAGATAGGCCTAACCCTGGTGCCCTGAGCTAGTCACAGAGACTGCTGCCCTTCAGACAGGGACACGAGAGCCGATGAGAAGGGCTTCAGCGACGTTCTCCCTGTTCGGCCAAGGTGAGTTTCAGGAATCCTGACCTAACCAGCTAACTGTCCAGAATCTGTGTGTCCATCCCCCAAGTGCCCAAGATTCTGAGGGTTTCAGTGAACCCGGTGGTTCCTCTGTTCCTGTATGTGACAAAACTCTGGCCTTCCTTTTGCTTTCTGAACAGTCCCTCTTCTCTCCTCTCTTCCCAATTCTAACAGAAGAATATTTTAGCTACTTACTCAGACCAGCTAGACCAAATGCCAGGAAACTGAGCTCCACCATATTAAGATTTCATGGAACTTTCCCTAATTGTCAATGTAGTACTGCCAGGTCTATTTCCCTTCTGAATTTTTTTTTAAGAGCAGCCATGTTTAATATTGTGAAATACGACGCATCTCCTCCTCTCCCAGCCTCTAGAACAGTGATAAATTTCACAGCACGCTCAGTGAAATTGGACTGTATTATGCACAGTACACATGTTCATCACCAAAACGGGGCTTGCTGGAATGTATGCAAGTAGAATGAATTGCTGAGACTTCAAAATTCCAGCTCCTCACAACTGATTTTATTAGCCAATGTGTACCAAAGACGGGCAGCTAAAGACGTGTTATTTTTTTTTGGCAGTCTGCTTCCACCACTGGGGCCCTGTGCTCTTGTCGACTGTCGTTTTCCAGTCTTCTGATCAGGCCGTGCCCGCTGTGTGCTGCTGTAACTTCAAAGCGACGGCTCTGCACCCTGTCACCTCCTCTGGCAGGCAGCCGTCCTGGTCACGGAGTATGGGGTTGGCGCCGGCCTGGAGCAGCAGCTCCACAATGTCCAAAAACTCACAGGCGGCAGCTGACGGGAAAATCGACAAATAATGGACACCAGGTTACTGTGAGACAAAGAGAAACCACCAGAGTTCAGCAGAAAAGGCAAGTGCTGAGCAATAAGAAAGCCTGAACAGAGAGCAACGGGACAGCAGCTGGGGGTGATCAGGCCTTGGAAAGGAAGGGCCGATTTGCCAGTGTCAGGAAATCCAAATCTACCTCTGTGTTTGCCCAGAAGCAAACAGACAAACAAATATCTTTTGTTGTTGTTGTTAAGCTGTGAGGCTTTTGACTCTACAGGATGGGAACGAAGGGAAGGAAGAAAAATAGTTGAAGTATTTATTTTACTTTGAGCAAAATAATAATAGGTTTGTAGACTAAGTCAAAAAGTCTAAAATACTGTAAATGTCAAAGAAAAATGTTATTTGTCTTCGGAGAGGGAGTAAGTGGATCACTTACCATACCAGTCCTATCAAAGACGCAGGTAAGACTTTTCTGCTCTGAGTAACTTAGAGGGATGAATAAAATCCACACTGTGGCAGGTGGGGACATAAAACACACACGAAGGTGACAAGCGGAAGGAGGAGAGGAGGGGAAGTCGAGGGATCAGGAAAAACACCACAAGGAGGTGGGATGTAAGTTGAGCTTTGAGGACAGAGTAAAATCCCAGGTACACTGAGATGGAAAGGCACTGCAGATGAGAAAACAACACTAGCAGAAGGAGAAGAGCACAGGGAACACTAGGGAACCGTCTGCTGGCTTGGAGAAGCAGAACAGAGTCAAAAGCACACAGTCTAGGTTTAAGCCAAACTATACAACGCCTTGAAAGTCATACTGAGAAGTTTGGCATTTACAAGGAGGGAGGAGCATCATCTGATCTCTGTGTTAGGATAATTTTAGAGTGACTTAGAGAACCTAGACGTTTGCAGCAGACAGACCAGTTAAGGAGACTGTAGTAGGCCTTTAGGGGTTTGAAATTAGCTAGTTTGGGCAGGAGTATAAAGAAGAGATTGAGTAAAACAGCCACTGAAATTCAGGTAGGATACAGCAAAATATGGATGTACTTTTTAAAAAAAATTTGTGAACAATAAATTTAATAATGAAGTTGATATGTCATATTTGTGGTAAATTTTTAAAAAATTTGCAGACAAACAGGTTACTGTGAGACAAAGAGAAACCACCAGAGTTCAGCAGAAAAGGCAAGTGCTGAGCAATAAGAAAGCCTGAACAGAGAGCAACGGGACAGCAGCTGGGGGTGATCAGGCCTTGGAAAGGAAGGGCCGATTTGCCAGTGTCAGGAAATCCAAATCTACCTCTGTGTTTGCCCAGAAGCAAACAGACAAACAAATATCTTTTGTTGTTGTTGTTAAGCTGTGAGGCTTTTGACTCTACAGGATGGGAACGAAGGGAAGGAAGAAAAATAGTTGAAGTATTTATTTTACTTTGAGCAAAATAATAATAGGTTTGTAGACTAAGTCAAAAAGTCTAAAATACTGTAAATGTCAAAGAAAAATGTTATTTGTCTTCGGAGAGGGAGTAAGTGGATCACTTACCATACCAGTCCTATCAAAGACGCAGGTAAGACTTTTCTGCTCTGAGTAACTTAGAGGGATGAATAAAATCCACACTGTGGCAGGTGGGGACATACACACACACACGAAGGTGACAAGCGGAAGGAGGAGAGGAGGGGAAGTCGAGGGATCAGGAAAAACACCACAAGGAGGTGGGATGTAAGTTGAGCTTTGAGGACAGAGTAAAATCCCAGGTACACTGAGATGGAAAGGCACTGCAGATGAGAAAACAACACTAGCAGAAGGAGAAGAGCACAGGGAACACTAGGGAACCGTCTGCTGGCTTGGAGAAGCAGAACAGAGTCAAAAGCACACAGTCTAGGTTTAAGCCAAACTATACAACGCCTTGAAAGTCATACTGAGAAGTTTGGCATTTACAAGGAGGGAGGAGCATCATCTGATCTCTGTGTTAGGATAATTTTAGAGTGACTTAGAGAACCTAGACGTTTGCAGCAGACAGACCAGTTAAGGAGACTGTAGTAGGCCTTTAGGGGTTTGAAATTAGCTAGTTTGGGCAGGAGTATAAAGAAGAGATTGAGTAAAACAGCCACTGAAATTCAGGTAGGATACAGCAAAATATGGATGTACTTTTTAAAAAAAATTTGTGAACAATAAATTTAATAATGAAGTTGATATGTCATATTTGTGGATACTGAAACGTTTCATTATATTTTAAAACATTTTTTGTTTTCTGGAGAAAAATATTTTGTTTCAGATTTCAGGTATTTTAATAGATTTTTGAAAAGTTCTTAGGCCCAAGGCCTGTGATCATGTTTACTGAATAAAATGTCCTATCCACACTTTTAAAGAAAATTACTGAAAATCTAAATATATAGAAACTTAAAACTGATAAATTTGAACCCATAAAAATTTAAACCAGCTGTACCACATGCACATGAAAATTTTATATACAAAAATAAACCATAAATTGGTAAACATATTCAACTATACAACACAAAAGGCTAATATCCTTAATATTTAAAACAACTTTAAACAGATCAATCCAAAAGAATAATGGGCAAAAGAATTAGAAGAATCAAAAAAGATAGCTAAGTTTCCAGTCTGGGAGAACAAATAGCTGTTGCTTACATATCTAAAATAAGGAATATTGAGGGGAGAAATAATGTTGGTTTGGGACATGACAGGTATGTGGTGCTGGCAGATATCTACATTGATAAGGTCAAGCAGGGAGGCAAAATTTGAATCTGAAAAAAAAAAAAAAGAAAGACAACCTACCCACCACATACACATTGCTACCTCCACTTTTGGAAACTGGAAAAGACCCTGATGCTGGGAAAGACTGAGGGTGGGAGAAGGGGGTGACAGAGGATGAGACGGTTGGATGGCATCCCTGATTCAATGGATGTGAGTTTGAGCAAACTCTGGGAGAAAATGAAGGACGGGGAAGCCTAGCGTGCTGCAGTCCACGGGGCTGTGCAGAGCCAGACATGACTTAGCCACTGAACAACCACCTCCATTTTCATAGTACAGTGTGACTTTCTGAAGACATAGGTTTTGAGCTCAGGAGTCTCGGCAGTTTTTCTGGAAACTGTTACATCCTTATGTTACATGACCACCTTGGCCAAAGAGCTACCCACCTAAGGTAGTTTCCCGTACCATACCGGAGAAATACATTTGAAAGAGACAGTGTCCTTAGCTGTAGACAACATTTATGTGGTTGGGAAATAACATGCTTAGGAGGCAAAGACCGTTAAAGCCCATTATTAAACTTTCACTTGTATCTTTTACTACAGTTTTTATTCATTCACTTTGGTTTTCCTTGTTGATCACTCAGCATGTTTTATTATTATTTTACATCATCTCTACTAGGTTTTCTTCTCTTTGTAAATAGGCTTTACTCTTCACTAGCATTTTAAAACCACCACTAGCAAACCTACCTACAAGGACTGCCTTTTAGCACACCTGATCTTCCTTATCTCCACCACACTTTCAATAGGCTCCTGCAGTAAGCCTGTTATCAGAATCACCTGGTGGGCTTGTTGGGCTGCAGGGCGCCACCCCCACAGTCTCTGATTGGTAGGCTTGGGGCGGGACTAAGAATTTGCGTTTCCTAATAGGTTCCCAGGAAGGACTGATACTGCTTGCTCATGTAGGACCTCACTTTGAAACTCTAAGGCTCTGCCAGCATGTCTCCTGCCTCATTCTATTTGCCAATTTTCACAGCTAGAGCCCCTTAGCTCACATAAGTAGGAAGGAATACAGGCCTCTCACTGGTTCCGTAGGACGTAACTTTACGTCGGATTTGAGCAGGCCTATTTAGGCCTGCCTTAGCTAGGCCTCTCACCCCTGGTTCCGGGGTTGACAGGTACGAAAGAAAGGCCTTAGGCAACCTACCCACCACATACACATTGCTACCTCCACTTTTGGAAACTGGAAAAGACCCTGATGCTGGGAAAGACTGAGGGTGGGAGAAGGGGGTGACAGAGGATGAGACGGTTGGATGGCATCCCTGATTCAATGGATGTGAGTTTGAGCAAACTCTGGGAGAAAATGAAGGACGGGGAAGCCTAGCGTGCTGCAGTCCACGGGGCTGTGCAGAGCCAGACATGACTTAGCCACTGAACAACCACCTCCATTTTCATAGTACAGTGTGACTTTCTGAAGACATAGGTTTTGAGCTCAGGAGTCTCGGCAGTTTTTCTGGAAACTGTTACATCCTTATGTTACATGACCACCTTGGCCAAAGAGCTACCCACCTAAGGTAGTTTCCCGTACCATACCGGAGAAATACATTTGAAAGAGACAGTGTCCTTAGCTGTAGACAACATTTATGTGGTTGGGAAATAACATGCTTAGGAGGCAAAGACCGTTAAAGCCCATTATTAAACTTTCACTTGTATCTTTTACTACAGTTTTTATTCATTCACTTTGGTTTTCCTTGTTGATCACTCAGCATGTTTTATTATTATTTTACATCATCTCTACTAGGTTTTCTTCTCTTTGTAAATAGGCTTTACTCTTCACTAGCATTTTAAAACCACCACTAGCAAACCTACCTACAAGGACTGCCTTTTAGCACACCTGATCTTCCTTATCTCCACCACACTTTCAATAGGCTCCTGCAGTAAGCCTGTTATCAGAATCACCTGGTGGGCTTGTTGGGCTGCAGGGCGCCACCCCCACAGTCTCTGATTGGTAGGCTTGGGGCGGGACTAAGAATTTGCGTTTCCTAATAGGTTCCCAGGAAGGACTGATACTGCTTGCTCATGTAGGACCTCACTTTGAAACTCTAAGGCTCTGCCAGCATGTCTCCTGCCTCATTCTATTTGCCAATTTTCACAGCTAGAGCCCCTTAGCTCACATAAGTAGGAAGGAATACAGGCCTCTCACTGGTTCCGTGGGGGCGTAACTTTACGTCGGATTTGAGCAGGCCTATTTAGGCCTGCCTTAGCTGAGTTTTCCAGCCCCCCTGCTTCATCTCTTCCTGGGTTCCTCGCTGGATATGCTGTTTCTTCTGGGAGTTTTGCTTGCTGAGTTCCTTCTGGAAGCTGAACATGAGCAGGTAAGTTCTGGACATTTGTGATGGTGTTGATTTGCCTGTGCTGGTTTCTTTCCGTTGCTTGTTGTTAAGACTTTGAAGTTTGCTTCTTCTGTGCCTGAGTCTACTTTGAAGTTTGCTTTTTCTGTGCCTGAGTCTAGTGCCCTGGGTCGGGCATTGCTGGACCTGATTTCAAATACTCTAGGCTACTTTCTTCACCTTTCAAACACGGGTTATTCGGTTGAAGAACGCTGTTGCTATTTCCATGACTGGCTGCCTATTCTTTCCCTATTTTCACTTCCACAGGAGTCTGATGGGCTACGGACTCTGAGGTTGCAAAGAGTCAGACACGACTGAGCAACTAACACACCACACATGTGTTTTCCAGACCCCCTCAATCCCGGCGCCATCTTCCTCAGGTTCTGAGACTCAGGGCTGGCTTGGTTTTTCCCTCTAGGAATGACTGCTTTCCTGGTAAGGTCATGCAGCTTGGCTGGAAGGTTCTAATGCCAACTACATGTATGGCTTAGATCCAAGTAAATCAACTCTATTTTTTATTTTTTAAACTGGTTTTAAACTGTTTATTTTTTAAACTGTATTTTTCAAACTGGCCTCAAGGAGGCCTATGAGGTAGCCATACAAAACATATTCCAAGTATCAGTGGCTTTTAGCATACTAGGGGAGCTTGTTGGGCTGCAGGCGCCACCCCACAGTCTCTGATTGGTAGGCTTGGGGCGGACTAAGAATTTGCGTTTCCTAATAGGTTCCCAGGAAGGACTGATACTGCTTGCTCATGTAGGACCTCACTTTGAAACTCTAAGGCTCTGCCAGCATGTCTCCTGCCTCATTCTATTTGCCAATTTTCACAGCTAGAGCCCCTTAGCTCACATAAGTAGGAAGGAATACAGGCCTCTCACTGGTTCCGTAGGACGTAACTTTACGTCGGATTTGAGCAGGCCTATTTAGGCCTGCCTTAGCTGAGTTTTCCAGCCCCCCTGCTTCATCTCTTCCTGGGTTCCTCGCTGGATATGCTGTTTCTTCTGGGAGTTTTGCTTGCTGAGTTCCTTCTGGAAGCTGAACATGAGCAGGTAAGTTCTGGACATTTGTGATGGTGTTGATTTGCCTGTGCTGGTTTCTTTCCGTTGCTTGTTGTTAAGACTTTGAAGTTTGCTTCTTCTGTGCCTGAGTCTACTTTGAAGTTTGCTTTTTCTGTGCCTGAGTCTAGTGCCCTGGGTCGGGCATTGCTGGACCTGATTTCAAATACTCTAGGCTACTTTCTTCACCTTTCAAACACGGGTTATTCGGTTGAAGAACGCTGTTGCTATTTCCATGACTGGCTGCCTATTCTTTCCTATTTTCACTTCCACAGGAGTCTGATGGGCTACGGACTCTGAGGTTGCAAAGAGTCAGACACGACTGAGCAACTAACACACCACACATGTGTTTTCCAGACCCCCTCAATCCCGGCGCCATCTTCCTCAGGTTCTGAGACTCAGGGCTGGCTTGGTTTTTCCCTCTAGGAATGACTGCTTTCCTGGTAAGGTCATGCAGCTTGGCTGGAAGGTTCTAATGCCAACTACATGTATGGCTTAGATCCAAGTAAATCAACTCTATTTTTTATTTTTTAAACTGGTTTTAAACTGTTTATTTTTTAAACTGTATTTTTCAAACTGGCCTCAAGGAGGCCTATGAGGTAGCCATACAAAACATATTCCAAGTATCAGTGGCTTTTAGCATACTAGGGGAGCTTGTTAGAGTGTTCCCACCTGAGACTAACTGTGACTCAACCTTACCAATCACTATTTTTTCCAACTTATTTTATCACGTGTATTTTATCATGCCACAGATGTAATTTTACAAACCTGTGCTGGGTGAGTTTCCTGATGATAATGTGACCTATGACCTATAATTCATGATTCTCTAGGAACCCAGAGTCTCTCTGCACATCTCACATTTGTTGTTTCATTGTATATCTTTTGACCAAGCCCTTTTCAACTATGTCAAGATACCAAAGGAATATTTGTTCACGTTTTCGGCAAAAACATAGTCTGAGGAGGGTCCAGGGTGGATAAGTACCACTCAAGTTCAACAGTAGAGTTTAGGTGCTTATTGTAATTCTGGGCCTCAGTAGGCAGCCATCCAAACCTCTCCCACTGCAACGGAGCAGGACCCCATGATCCTTGACTCTCCCACACACCTCACATCCTCTGCCTGCCTGGTACGTGTGAAAAACTTTAGTCAAAGAATAAGGTTAATTAGAGAAATGAGAACATGTGGAAACAAAAGAAAACAAAGGAGACCAAATAATAATAATGTATTCATTAAGCATACTCAAGGACCTTTAGTTCCTTTTCAAGGGCTACAGGTAATATTCTGAGCCATAATCCTGCAAGTTGTGTTATAGATACTAAAATCCCCACCAGGTAGAAGACGTTAACTATATAGTGACCAGATTGTAGCTGTGACATGCATGAGTGCGTGCTTAGTTGCTTCAGTCGTGTCTGATTCTTTTATTTTTACAACTGTATTTTTCAAACTGGCCTCAAAGGTTTTCCAGCCTCAATCCCGGCGCCATCTTCCTCAGGTTCTGAGACTCAGGGCTGGCTTGGTTTTCCCTCTAGGAATGACTGCTTTCCTGGTAAGGTCATGCAGCTTGGCTGGAAGGTTCTAATGCCAACTACATGTATGGCTTAGATCCAAGTAAATCAACTCTATTTTTTATTTTTTAAACTGGTTTTAAACTGTTTATTTTTTAAACTGTATTTTTCAAACTGGCCTCAAGGAGGCCTATGAGGTAGCCATACAAAACATATTCCAAGTATCAGTGGCTTTTAGCATACTAGGGGAGCTTGTTAGAGTGTTCCCACCTGAGACTAACTGTGACTCAACCTTACCAATCACTATTTTTTCCAACTTATTTTATCACGTGTATTTTATCATGCCACAGATGTAATTTTACAAACCTGTGCTGGGTGAGTTTCCTGATGATAATGTGACCTATGACCTATAATTCATGATTCTCTAGGAACCCAGAGTCTCTCTGCACATCTCACATTTGTTGTTTCATTGTATATCTTTTGACCAAGCCCTTTTCAACTATGTCAAGATACCAAAGGAATATTTGTTCACGTTTTCGGCAAAAACATAGTCTGAGGAGGGTCCAGGGTGGATAAGTACCACTCAAGTTCAACAGTAGAGTTTAGGTGCTTATTGTAATTCTGGGCCTCAGTAGGCAGCCATCCAAACCTCTCCCACTGCAACGGAGCAGGACCCCATGATCCTTGACTCTCCCACACACCTCACATCCTCTGCCTGCCTGGTACGTGTGAAAAACTTTAGTCAAAGAATAAGGTTAATTAGAGAAATGAGAACATGTGGAAACAAAAGAAAACAAAGGAGACCAAATAATAATAATGTATTCATTAAGCATACTCAAGGACCTTTAGTTCCTTTTCAAGGGCTACAGGTAATATTCTGAGCCATAATCCTGCAAGTTGTGTTATAGATACTAAAATCCCCACCAGGTAGAAGACGTTAACTATATAGTGACCAGATTGTAGCTGTGACATGCATGAGTGCGTGCTTAGTTGCTTCAGTCGTGTCTGACTCTTTGAGACCCTATGGACTGCAGCCTGCCAGGCTTCTCTGCCATGGGATTCTCCAGGCAAGAGTGCTGGAGTGGGTTGCTGTGCCTTCCTCCTGGGGATCTTCCCAATCCAGGGATCAAGCTCGTGTATTTTATGTCTCCTGTGTGGGCAGGCGGGTTCTTTACCACTAGTGCCATGTGGGAAGCCCTCACAACTCCGAGAACTGGCCTCCCAAAAAGAAAAAAGAAAATAAACCAACCCTGGAACTGAAGATTAACTATAGTTAAAAAGTCAAGATGACACTGGTCAGACTGCTGATGACCAACTTCACGGTGACGGTCAGAGCTGACCGTACTGTTTCTGCAGTAGCCCCTCCGTCTGTAAAAAGCTCTTGTCCTCTGATTGTTACTGGTGGGCGGGGGAGTCTGCCTTTGGACAGACGTTCACCCAGCACCCCAACCCCCTCCTAGGCCGCCAGCATCCAAAATCAAGCAGACTTTCCTTTCCACCTATCTGGACACTTTATAGGCTTTTGAGAGTGAGCAGCTGGACCCTCACTTGGAGTAACAGTTTTTGGCGCCCAACTTAGGGATGGCTGCCGCCACTCCTGCATTTTGAGGACACCTTGCTTTTCTGGGTTTCCCAGAGGAGAGCCATGGCCATGACAATGCGTAAGCCTGCTGTTTGTGGCTAGCTGGCTCTGAGAAGGGAATCTGGGGGGACATTCCTAGTAGCTACCCAAATTATTTGTTTCGGAGATCCTCCCAGTTTCTCCCCTGCTTGGCCCTGACTGCCAACTTACATTTTTTTCTTGGTAGAATGGAAACATGCACTGGGGACGAGGTGACAAGCTCCAAGATGGGATAAGTCCCCTGGTGTGCACATGGGCAGCCTTTCCACTTGTGAGTGCTAAACGCTATTGGGGCATTCTTGCCATTCGGTTCCGATGTGTGTCTAACATTGAGAGCTGCGTGTGGGCACCAAATACTCTTTGGGCACTTTTCCAATTGGTTCTGATGGCTGACTACCATTGAGGGCCACTTGTGTTGGGGAATTGTTTTTTTGGGACACTGTACTGGTCACCCTTAGAGAAGGTTTGTGACAGTTCTGTCTTTTGGTGTGTGAATGTGTATTTCATCGGTGTATTTTTGTCTCTTTGTCTTTTGTAAAAGGAGGAACTCAAGTTCAATTTATTAAGAAAAACTAAAGCTACGAAACCATGACTAAAGAAAAAGGACTAAACAAAAAAAAAAAAACCTGGTTAAGATGAAACTCTTGAAATTCTAAAACCTGGTTCTTTTTGTATATGCAGTTAGAGAAAACTAGCTTGATATGATACTTTCCCCTCCCCCTTCAGAACTCCGACCCTAGAAAACAAAAAAGGGGTTGCTGATGACCAACTTCACGGTGACGGTCAGAGCTGACCGTACTGTTTCTGCAGTAGCCCCTCCGTCTGTAAAAAGCTCTTGTCCTCTGATTGTTACTGGTGGGCGGGGGAGTCTGCCTTTGGACAGACGTTCACCCAGCACCCCAACCCCCTCCTAGGCCGCCAGCATCCAAAATCAAGCAGACTTTCCTTTCCACCTATCTGGACACTTTATAGGCTTTTGAGAGTGAGCAGCTGGACCCTCACTTGGAGTAACAGTTTTTGGCGCCCAACTTAGGGATGGCTGCCGCCACTCCTGCATTTTGAGGACACCTTGCTTTTCTGGGTTTCCCAGAGGAGAGCCATGGCCATGACAATGCGTAAGCCTGCTGTTTGTGGCTAGCTGGCTCTGAGAAGGGAATCTGGGGGGACATTCCTAGTAGCTACCCAAATTATTTGTTTCGGAGATCCTCCCAGTTTCTCCCCTGCTTGGCCCTGACTGCCAACTTACATTTTTTTCTTGGTAGAATGGAAACATGCACTGGGGACGAGGTGACAAGCTCCAAGATGGGATAAGTCCCCTGGTGTGCACATGGGCAGCCTTTCCACTTGTGAGTGCTAAACGCTATTGGGGCATTCTTGCCATTCGGTTCCGATGTGTGTCTAACATTGAGAGCTGCGTGTGGGCACCAAATACTCTTTGGGCACTTTTCCAATTGGTTCTGATGGCTGACTACCATTGAGGGCCACTTGTGTTGGGGAATTGTTTTTTTGGGACACTGTACTGGTCACCCTTAGAGAAGGTTTGTGACAGTTCTGTCTTTTGGTGTGTGAATGTGTATTTCATCGGTGTATTTTTGTCTCTTTGTCTTTTGTAAAAGGAGGAACTCAAGTTCAATTTATTAAGAAAAACTAAAGCTACGAAACCATGACTAAAGAAAAAGGACTAAACAAAAAAAAAAAAACCTGGTTAAGATGAAACTCTTGAAATTCTAAAACCTGGTTCTTTTTGTATATGCAGTTAGAGAAAACTAGCTTGATATGATACTTTCCCCTCCCCCTTCAGAACTCCGACCCTAGAAAACAAAAATATGCCTAGGAGAAAACCTGAAGTTAATTCTTATGTCCTTGAAATACAAACACAACCCACTTTTCCTGGGACTTCAGCCCTGGGTTAATGAGAAAAACTTCAAGTCAAAGGGGGGAAAAGGAGGGGAGAAAAAAGTAAGCTTTTAAAATTGAGTGTATAAATTTGACTCTTCTGTTATTCATAAACTGATAAGTTTAATTGTAATGCCTAATTCATGGAATGTAAAAAGGTGAAACGGTGATATCTCTGGATGTTTGTATATCTCAATGTGTTTTTCTGTTTGGATAATATTGCTGAGGTTAATTTGTATGGGAGCTCTGTTTAACTGGTTAAAAAAAGTAAGTGCCTACAGGATTAAACAAATCTAAATTTATCTACTTTCATCTTCTTGTAAGCCCAAGAGGGAAACTAAAAGGGTTTGGAAATTGTGCTATGAAAAATATGTCTTTAGAGGTTAGGAAATATGTTCGGAAGTCTGCCAATCAGAAAATGCTGGTATAACAGTCCAATCACTTGTTTCTTGGTTTTGTCAAGGTTTCCAAAGGATAAAAATTGTGGTATGTAAAAACTATAAGGGATGCATTTCAGTCTGTAAAGCAAAATAAGATATGTGTTGTTGGTGACGAGAAGGTACAAAGACTGGATATACTGTTGAGGAAAGATGATGATGACTTTGTCCCACATACGGTTGTTGGGGGGAAAACAGGGACAAATCTGTTTGGATCCAGAAAGTGATAAAAAGTTGGCGAAAAAGGAACTTTGAGAAATGAGTTTCGTATACTGCTGGGATTAAGATTGGGCTGAATTTCATTGGGTAAATGAATTTTGTTATTAATAGTAAAGTGATGATAAATTTGTTTTTTCTTTTTTGGTAAATTCTCCGGAATATTGATCTTATTTTGGTGACAGAGATTTCTAATGGAAAGTTATTGTTTTGCTTCTAAGCATACTTTTGACCTCAGTTTCCACGATGGAAAAAAACTCCACTGATGTTTTCAGAGTGTAACTACTCATGATATGCAGCACTGCTGGCTTTAAGTCTACTGCTTCAAGCACATGTATGAAACTGTGTGACAACTGGGTATAAATGATAAAATGTATGACTTATAAAGCATTTCTTCATTAACATGCCCCATGTCTGTTCATGATTAATTTCCCCCCCCTTGTGGAGAACTGGGCAAATATATAAACAGAAAGGAGGCCTAGCACCAAGGGACATGGATGGACCCAGAGCAGGTAAGTGAGCCACTCTGATAATGTTGGGAAAATACACTGATTATCAATGCTTTATAAGGACAGGTTTACAATTAAAAGGGAAAAAAGATGTAAGAAATTTTCACATATTGAGGTATGGGGAAATCAGTCTGGACTATACATGATTTAATTTGAGCCTTAGGCTAGCCAAGACAGCCTATTTGTGGCCTATTAAACATACTTAGTACATCTGCTTTAACCACTGGAAAAAAAATACATTGAGAATTATACAAAGATGCATTTTGATTATTATCCTCATTGTAATATGTCTAGTAATTTTCAGTGTTTGCCCAGGTACTGTGACAGACAGGTAATGTTTTCATAATAGAAAATACTGATGTAAAGGACAGAACCTGAGGTTATTTCCAATTTTGCATCCATTCCCCAAATTAGGCAGGACTGTACTCCACTTGTGCGCCTGTGGACCTCAGGGCTGCTCCAGATTCTTTGAATTCGGCCCCGACTGGTTGGAGGATTGGGTACCTCGTGTAGTGCTTTGTTCAGGATCTGGGTACTCAGATGACTTTGTCCCACATACGGTTGTTGGGGGGAAAACAGGGACAAATCTGTTTGGATCCAGAAAGTGATAAAAAGTTGGCGAAAAAGGAACTTTGAGAAATGAGTTTCGTATACTGCTGGGATTAAGATTGGGCTGAATTTCATTGGGTAAATGAATTTTGTTATTAATAGTAAAGTGATGATAAATTTGTTTTTTCTTTTTTGGTAAATTCTCCGGAATATTGATCTTATTTTGGTGACAGAGATTTCTAATGGAAAGTTATTGTTTTGCTTCTAAGCATACTTTTGACCTCAGTTTCCACGATGGAAAAAAACTCCACTGATGTTTTCAGAGTGTAACTACTCATGATATGCAGCACTGCTGGCTTTAAGTCTACTGCTTCAAGCACATGTATGAAACTGTGTGACAACTGGGTATAAATGATAAAATGTATGACTTATAAAGCATTTCTTCATTAACATGCCCCATGTCTGTTCATGATTAATTTCCCCCCCCTTGTGGAGAACTGGGCAAATATATAAACAGAAAGGAGGCCTAGCACCAAGGGACATGGATGGACCCAGAGCAGGTAAGTGAGCCACTCTGATAATGTTGGGAAAATACACTGATTATCAATGCTTTATAAGGACAGGTTTACAATTAAAAGGGAAAAAAGATGTAAGAAATTTTCACATATTGAGGTATGGGGAAATCAGTCTGGACTATACATGATTTAATTTGAGCCTTAGGCTAGCCAAGACAGCCTATTTGTGGCCTATTAAACATACTTAGTACATCTGCTTTAACCACTGGAAAAAATACATTGAGAATTATACAAAGATGCATTTTGATTATTATCCTCATTGTAATATGTCTAGTAATTTTCAGTGTTTGCCCAGGTACTGTGACAGACAGGTAATGTTTTCATAATAGAAAATACTGATGTAAAGGACAGAACCTGAGGTTATTTCCAATTTTGCATCCATTCCCCAAATTAGGCAGGACTGTACTCCACTTGTGCGCCTGTGGACCTCAGGGCTGCTCCAGATTCTTTGAATTCGGCCCCGACTGGTTGGAGGATTGGGTACCTCGTGTAGTGCTTTGTTCAGGATCTGAGCAGAAGGAAGTACGTGCACTCAAAGCACAAGTGCCTAGCTAGGTGTCCCAGAGGACTACGTTCCTTCCTTTCCTCTTCCCTTGTGATTTGATGACCAACTTTATAGAGTTGTGTTTGGATTCCTTTTTACATGTGTATCTGGATCGATGGTTTGCAGGTACTAAGAGGTATGACATAGCAGTCTCTATGTAAACAAGATTGTTTTTAAGTTGCTGGTCTTTAATTTCAAATGCATTTCCAGTAGTCTGAATTTGCGCTCTTGTCTTCTGAATGACGGCTGGTTTTGATACCATATTTACATGTAGATGATTTCCTGCCTTTACTAAATTTGCCTTAACCAGTGAGCATTCCCCTTCATAACTTTCTTGTTTTGTTTCTTTTTTTCCCCAAGCATTTGTTGCAAAGCTGGCATGGCAGTGCTGAATTCTCTTAGTGTTTGCTTGTCTGTACAGCCTTTGATCTCTCCATCAAATCTAAATGAGAGTCTTGCTGGAAGAGCATTCCTGGTTGTAGGTTTTCTGCTTTTATCATTTTAAATATGTTGCTCCACTCCCTTCTGGGCTACAGAATTTCTGTTTAAAAATCTGCTGCTAGGCTTATGGGATTTCCCTTGTATGTTATTTGTTGCGTCTCCCTGATTTAATCCTGTATGGCACTCTGCACTTCTGGACTTGCGTGACAGTTTCCTTTTCCATGATAGGGACGTTTCTAACTACTACCTCTTGAAATATTCTGTCAGGCTCTTTCTCTTCTTCTGGGGTCTCTAGTCTGACTGTTTGTGTGATGTCCCAGAAGGCTCTTATTAAACTGTCCTCATTTTGGTTTTCTTCATTCTGTTTTATGCAAATGATTTCCACCACTCTGTCTTCAGCTCATTGATTCTTTCCCTAATTTAAGAAAATACTGATGTAAAGGACAGAACCTGAGGTTATTTCCAATTTTGCATCCATTCCCCAAATTAGGCAGGACTGTACTCCACTTGTGCGCCTGTGGACCTCAGGGCTGCTCCAGATTCTTTGAATTCGGCCCCGACTGGTTGGAGGATTGGGTACCTCGTGTAGTGCTTTGTTCAGGATCTGAGCAGAAGGAATCGTGCACTCAAAGCACAAGTGCCTAGCTAGGTGTCCCAGAGGACTACGTTCCTTCCTTTCCTCTTCCCTTGTGATTTGATGACCAACTTTATAGAGTTGTGTTTGGATTCCTTTTTACATGTGTATCTGGATCGATGGTTTGCAGGTACTAAGAGGTATGACATAGCAGTCTCTATGTAAACAAGATTGTTTTTAAGTTGCTGGTCTTTAATTTCAAATGCATTTCCAGTAGTCTGAATTTGCGCTCTTGTCTTCTGAATGACGGCTGGTTTTGATACCATATTTACATGTAGATGATTTCCTGCCTTTACTAAATTTGCCTTAACCAGTGAGCATTCCCCTTCATAACTTTCTTGTTTTGTTTCTTTTTTTCCCCAAGCATTTGTTGCAAAGCTGGCATGGCAGTGCTGAATTCTCTTAGTGTTTGCTTGTCTGTACAGCCTTTGATCTCTCCATCAAATCTAAATGAGAGTCTTGCTGGAAGAGCATTCCTGGTTGTAGGTTTTCTGCTTTTATCATTTTAAATATGTTGCTCCACTCCCTTCTGGGCTACAGAATTTCTGTTTAAAAATCTGCTGCTAGGCTTATGGGATTTCCCTTGTATGTTATTTGTTGCGTCTCCCTGATTTAATCCTGTATGGCACTCTGCACTTCTGGACTTGCGTGACAGTTTCCTTTTCCATGATAGGGACGTTTCTAACTACTACCTCTTGAAATATTCTGTCAGGCTCTTTCTCTTCTTCTGGGGTCTCTCTAGTGTGACTGTTTGTGTGATGTCCCAGAAGGCTCTTATTAAACTGTCCTCATTTTGGTTTTCTTCATTCTGTTTTATGCAAATGATTTCCACCACTCTGTCTTCAGCTCATTGATTCTTTCTTCTGCCTCATTTATTCTGCTATTGATTGTTTTAATGTATTTTTCATTTAAGTTATTGTATTCGTCGACTCTCTTGGGTGGTTCTTTGTATTTTCTCTTTGCTAAAAACTTCTTGTAACTTCTCAGTCTGTGCATCCATTCTTTTCTGAGTTCTTGGATCAGCTTTACCATCATTATATGGAACGGTTTCTTGGGTAGATCACCTACCTCCACTCCACTTTTTGTTTCCTTGAGGGGTTTTATCTTGTTCCTTTACCTGAACATAATCCTTTGCTGTCTCATTCTGTGTACATTTCTCTTTGCATTTTTGTATCTGTGGCAGGTTTCTTACATTTCTTAACATTTTATTTATTTATTTATTTATTTATTGCCACTTCCATTGATCTTTCATTTATCTATTTCCATCCGTCTTTATTCTTTGGCCCGTGTGGACCTCCCATCGCAGTGGCCTCTGTTGTCGCACAGCACCGGCTCTGGGCGCATGCGCTTCAGAGCTCTGGCTCGGTGATTGGACACATCGGTCCAGCCACTCTGCGGCATGTGGGATCTTCCCAGGCCAGGGATCGATCCGGCGCCCCTTGCACTGCAAGGCGGTGTCCTTACCCACTGGACCACCAGGGAAGCCCCTACATTTCTTGACCCTAGAGAAGCGGTCGTCTGTCCCAGCAGTGCATTCCCCTCTTGTCACTCCAGGGCAGGGGCCGGCTGTTCCCAGGCTAGGTTCTGAGCTGAGTTTACAGACTCCGTTCTGCAGGCTGCAGGATCATAGTTTTGTTTCGGGTGCCCGCCTCCTGGTGGGTGGAGCTGGGTCAGGTGGGCAGGGCTGTGATAAGAGGCCTGTGTAAAGGTGGCTGTGGACTCTGGAGGTCTCTAGGCAGCCTGTCTGCTTGGCCTGAGAAGTCCCAGCACTGGAGCCTACAGGCTGTTGGGTGGGGCCAGGCCTTTGTGCTTATGACCCAGGGAAGATGTGTGCCTTCAATGAGCAGGCATGTAGATGACTTTCTTCATGATCTCTGCCACTGCCACCAGTGTCCACGTCCCCAGGGTAAGCTGCAGCTGCTTTTCCCCCTCCCTCTCCAGCAGGTAGGTCTGGTCTAGGCTCCTACAAAGTCACTACTTCTGCCCTGGGTTCTGGTGTGTGATACCCTGTGTGTGCCCTATGAAAGTGGAGTCTGCTTCCCCCAGTCCCCTGGAGCTCCTGTTTTCAAGCCCTGCTGGCCTTCAAAGCCAGAGTGTTCTGGAGGCGCCTCCTCCTTATGCTGAACCCCTAGGCTGGAGAGCCTGACATGAGGCTTAGAGCTCTCAGTCCTGTGGGAGAAGTTCTGTGTTATAATCGTTCTCCATTTTGTGGGTCACCCACCCAGGTGGTATTGGAACTGGTTAGATTGCAAGTGTATCCTTCCTACAGTTTTACTGTGGTTTCTTCTTTATGTCTTTTGACATAGAATGCCTTTTTTGGTAGGCTCCAGTCTTTTTTTTTTTTTTTTTTTTTTAGCAGATAGCTGTTCAGCAGTTGGGGTTTTGGCATCCTCACGAGAGGAGGTAAACTCCAGTCCTTCTACTCTGCCATCTTGGCCCTCCCAGATTCTTCATTTACTTTGGCTTGTGCCAGTTCACATATAGAGCATGACTCCCAGGTTCCCTACCCTCACCTTTTTGTTTTATTGAAGTACTATTCTTCATAAAAATTTGAATTCAGGCAAATGTGTCTAATTGTGTAGCTACTACTAC
This sequence comes from Tragulus kanchil, assembly GCA_022376925.1. Taxonomy (NCBI): domain Eukaryota; kingdom Metazoa; phylum Chordata; class Mammalia; order Artiodactyla; family Tragulidae; genus Tragulus; species Tragulus kanchil. Next base: position 23,616,219 of record JAIOJX010000024.1, on the reverse strand, counting down.
AATAGGGACATAAAACATATCCATAACCCCCAAAATTCCCTCCTGCCTCTCTGCAGTCAATCCTCTTACTCCACTCATAGCCCCTGGCAACCACCGACCTGATCTCTGTCCTTAGGTTTTGCTTTCTCCAGAAATGGAAATCATACAGCATGTAGTCATCTGTGTCTGGCTTCTTTCACTGAACATGATGCTTTAGAGATTCATCCATGTTGCTGTATGTGTGAGTAGTAATTCTTTCCTTTTTATGGCTGAGTAGTATTTCATACGTACAAACATATACACATATGTACAAATGTATAGGCATGTGGCTTGTGTCCAATTTTGGACTATTATGAAAAAAGATCCTATGAACAGTTAGATACATGTCTTCATATGGATCTTTTATGTTTTTACATCTTTGGGGTAAATATATAGAAGTGGGATTGCTGAGTGACATGGCAAGTGAATATCTAACTTGAATAAGAAACTACCAAATGTCCAAAGTTTGTATTCCCATCAGTATATGTGAATTCCAGTTGTTCTGTATCCTTACCAGCACTTATTACTACTATTAAAATTCTTTCTAGCCATTCTAGTCAGGTCTATAGTACCTATAGGTTAGATACTATATAGTATAGTCAAGTCTTATTGTGGTTTTTAATTTGCATTTCCCTAATACCTAATGATGAACATCTTTTTATGTGCTTATTTGACAATTACCTACCTTTAGTGATTCATCTGTTCAAATCGTTTGTCCATTTATTAATTGGAATGTCTTTTTTATATATAAATTTAGAATTATTCTTTTTAAACAATTGGATATGTTTTTTTCCAAATGTTTCAATGTATTTTCTTATTCTGTGACTTGTCTTATTAAGAGTATCTTTTGAAGAGGAAAAAATTTTAATTTTGAATGAAGTCCAATTTATTTTTTTCTTCTGCTTTGTGTTTTTTTGTATTCTATATAGGTAGTCTTTGCCTCTCTGAAGATCACAAAGATATTCTTCCACATTTTCTTCTAGTCCTTTATATTGTAGCTCTTATGTATAGGTCTCTGATCCATTTCAAGGTGATTTTTGTGAAGGGTATGAGGAATGGTTTGAGGCTTGTTTTTTGTCCCAGTATGTGTGCATATGTCCAACTGTCACAGCACCATTTGTTAAACAGCCTGTCATTTCCTCTACCCTCCTTGCCTCTCTGCAGTCAATCCTCTTACTCCACTCATAGCCCCTGGCAACCACCGACCTGATCTCTGTCCTTAGGTTTTGCTTTCTCCAGAAATGGAAATCATACAGCATGTAGTCATCTGTGTCTGGCTTCTTTCACTGAACATGATGCTTTAGAGATTCATCCATGTTGCTGTATGTGTGAGTAGTAATTCTTTCCTTTTTATGGCTGAGTAGTATTTCATACGTACAAACATATACACATATGTACAAATGTATAGGCATGTGGCTTGTGTCCAATTTTGGACTATTATGAAAAAAGATCCTATGAACAGTTAGATACATGTCTTCATATGGATCTTTTATGTTTTTACATCTTTGGGGTAAATATATAGAAGTGGGATTGCTGAGTGACATGGCAAGTGAATATCTAACTTGAATAAGAAACTACCAAATGTCCAAAGTTTGTATTCCCATCAGTATATGTGAATTCCAGTTGTTCTGTATCCTTACCAGCACTTATTACTACTATTAAAATTCTTTCTAGCCATTCTAGTCAGGTCTATAGTACCTATAGGTTAGATACTATATAGTATAGTCAAGTCTTATTGTGGTTTTTAATTTGCATTTCCCTAATACCTAATGATGAACATCTTTTTATGTGCTTATTTGACAATTACCTACCTTTAGTGATTCATCTGTTCAAATCGTTTGTCCATTTATTAATTGGAATGTCTTTTTTATATATAAATTTAGAATTATTCTTTTTAAACAATTGGATATGTTTTTTTCCAAATGTTTCAATGTATTTTCTTATTCTGTGACTTGTCTTATTAAGAGTATCTTTTGAAGAGGAAAAAATTTTAATTTTGAATGAAGTCCAATTTATTTTTTTCTTCTGCTTTGTGTTTTTTTGTATTCTATATAGGTAGTCTTTGCCTCTCTGAAGATCACAAAGATATTCTTCCACATTTTCTTCTAGTCCTTTATATTGTAGCTCTTATGTATAGGTCTCTGATCCATTTCAAGGTGATTTTTGTGAAGGGTATGAGGAATGGTTTGAGGCTTGTTTTTTGTCCCAGTATGTGTGCATATGTCCAACTGTCACAGCACCATTTGTTAAACAGCCTGTCATTTCCTCCACTGCCTCACCTTGGCACTTCTGTCAAAAATCAATTATCCATGTATGGGTTGGTCTCCTCCTAGATTTCATTGATCAATACACCTCACCTTATGCCAATATCACATTGCTTTGATTTCTGTATCTTTATAGTAAATTTCTAGTAAATAATACATTGGTCATGCTTTGATTTCTGTATCTTTATAGTAAATTTGTAGTAAATAATACCTTGGTCAAAGAAAAAATACCAAAGAAATTAAAAATATTTTCAACTAAATGAAGATGAAAACACAACTTAGCAAAGTATGAGGAATGCATCGAAAGCAGTGCTTAGAGGGAAATGTATCAAATGCATGTATTAGACAAAAAGAAAAATATTAAAGCAATAATCTAAGTTCCCACCTTAGCAAACTGGAAAAGAAGAGCAAATTATGTCCAAAGTAAGCAGAAGAAAGAAAAAAGAATTATAGCAGAAGTCAATGAATCTAAAAACAGAAAATCAACAAAATCAATAGATAGTTCTTTGAAAAGACCAATAAAGCAATATGCCTCTAGTCAATTTAAATAAGAAAAACGAGAGAACACAAATTATTAATATCAGAAGTGAAAGAAGGGGCATCACTACAGGTCCAATAGACATATAAAAAGGATAATAAAGGAAAACTACAAACAATTCAATGCCTACCAATATGATAATCTACATGAGACAGACCAGTTCCTTGAAGGAGACAATTTGCCAAAATTCACACAAGAAAAAGTATACAATCTGAATAGGCCTGCGTCAAAGAAATTTAATAAATAACAAATTTTCAAACTAGAAAGTACCATGCCCCTATAGGTTCACTGATGAATTCTGCTAAATATTTAAGGAAGACGTTATACCAGTTCTCTACAATCTGTTTCAGAAGGTAGAAACAGAGAAAATACATCTGAAACCATTCTATGAGGCCATTGTGAATCTAATAACAAAAACCAAATAAAGAAGGGTGCGGGAAACTAGACTGTTACCTATCATGGATGTAAATGTAAAATCCTCAACAAAATATTACCAAATTATATCAACAATGTATAAAAAGATTTATACACCACAGCCAAGTGGGATTAATCCCAGGTGGGCAAGGCTGATTCAACAACAAAATCAATTAATGTAATCCATCATATCAGCAGGCAAAAAATTTTAAAAATTCATGATCATATCAATAGATGTAGAAAAGCAATTTGACAAAATCCAACACTTATTCGTGACTTCAAAAAACCCCTCCATTAACTATAAATAGAGACGAACGTCCTCAATTTGAGAAGTTCTTGGCTACTTCTTTTTTTTCTTTTCCCCTCTCCAGCTTTATTGAGATATAGTTGACATATAACACTGTGTAATGTTAGCTCCTCTGTCCAAGTATTCTCCAGGCAAAAATACTGGAATGGGGTGCCATTTCCTACTCATCCTGGCTATTTCTTTAAATAAACTTTTTTCTCCCTCCTCCTTCTGTTTCCTTCTGGGATACTTATTATCCTAATGGGGCCCCTCCTAAGAGGTGGCTCTTGCAGAATTTCTTCATTTTTTAATGTTATTTCTCCTTCCTTTTCTACTTGTAACATTTCTAGATTTCTGTCTTTGAGCACTCAAATTGTCTATGGGGTCTGCTCTGTTTCTAGTACTTTCTAATGCATTCTTTATCTCATTTACTGAGTTCTTTAGCTCCAAAACTAGCTTGGTTCTTTTTTCAGAGTTTAAATTTCTTTGGCAAAGTATTCCTTCTGTTCATTCATTTTATGTCTGAGCTCACTGAACCGCCTTTCTGAATTTTTCTGTTTGCTGCATTTCTTCATGACCACTAGCTTAAATTCGCTATCAGATTGCAATATTCCATGACTTTAAGCTTGATTTCTGCAGAACTGTCACTTTCTCTGTGGCACAGTGTTACCCTAGTTCTTCGTGGTGCTTGATGAGTTGGTTCCCCTTCTAGCACATCTGAAGTATTAATAGCAACAGGTTAGAAATTAGAGGCTTCCAGTGTTCCAGTAGATGGCACTATAGAATAAGTTTCTGGTTTCTCTTACCTGAACTGCCCTTTGTTATATTTGAGTTAGCACTTTCTACTCTGCTGTGCCTCTTAACTGTGGACCACGGCCCGTGTTAGTAGTTCCTGTGTCTCTGGGGTCACTAGTGCCTTGCTTCTGCCAGTTTTCCTGGGATCACTGCCTGGTGCACTAGGATGGCGGGCTCTTCCCTTGTGTCCGGGACCCCCTAAGTCTCACTGCCACTAGAAGGAGAGTCAGGGAAGGCGGGCACAGGGGTTGTGAGGGTACCTCTCTGTGTCCAATATTAAGGTTATTGTGCCATGGCATACTGGAGGCAGGTCCATTTGACAAAATCCAACACTTATTCGTGACTTCAAAAAACCCCTCCATTAACTATAAATAGAGACGAACGTCCTCAATTTGAGAAGTTCTTGGCTACTTCTTTTTTTTCTTTTCCCCTCTCCAGCTTTATTGAGATATAGTTGACATATAACACTGTGTAATGTTAGCTCCTCTGTCCAAGTATTCTCCAGGCAAAAATACTGGAATGGGGTGCCATTTCCTACTCATCCTGGCTATTTCTTTAAATAAACTTTTTTCTCCCTCCTCCTTCTGTTTCCTTCTGGGATACTTATTATCCTAATGGGGCCCCTCCTAAGAGGTGGCTCTTGCAGAATTTCTTCATTTTTTAATGTTATTTCTCCTTCCTTTTCTACTTGTAACATTTCTAGATTTCTGTCTTTGAGCACTCAAATTGTCTATGGGGTCTGCTCTGTTTCTAGTACTTTCTAATGCATTCTTTATCTCATTTACTGAGTTCTTTAGCTCCAAAACTAGCTTGGTTCTTTTTTCAGAGTTTAAATTTCTTTGGCAAAGTATTCCTTCTGTTCATTCATTTTATGTCTGAGCTCACTGAACCGCCTTTCTGAATTTTTCTGTTTGCTGCATTTCTTCATGACCACTAGCTTAAATTCGCTATCAGATTGCAATATTCCATGACTTTAAGCTTGATTTCTGCAGAACTGTCACTTTCTCTGTGGCACAGTGTTACCCTAGTTCTTCGTGGTGCTTGATGAGTTGGTTCCCCTTCTAGCACATCTGAAGTATTAATAGCAACAGGTTAGAAATTAGAGGCTTCCAGTGTTCCAGTAGATGGCACTATAGAATAAGTTTCTGGTTTCTCTTACCTGAACTGCCCTTTGTTATATTTGAGTTAGCACTTTCTACTCTGCTGTGCCTCTTAACTGTGGACCACGGCCCGTGTTAGTAGTTCCTGTGTCTCTGGGGTCACTAGTGCCTTGCTTCTGCCAGTTTTCCTGGGATCACTGCCTGGTGCACTAGGATGGCGGGCTCTTCCCTTGTGTCCGGGACCCCCTAAGTCTCACTGCCACTAGAAGGAGAGTCAGGGAAGGCGGGGCACAGGGGTTGTGAGGGTACCTCTCTGTGTCCAATATTAAAAGGTTATTGGACTCTGCCATGGCATACTGGAGGCAGGTGGCCAGAGTTGTGGGCATATCAGTGGCTGGCGGGATGGGGTCCTAGGCCCAACTACAGCTGTTGCCCATTTACCGGTGGTTGTACATGCACTGGAGTCTTGTGCACTGCCCCCCTTCCTGACGCTGTGGGGTTCCCTGGGGGTATGAGCTCTGTTGCCATTGTGGGAAGGTCAGAACTGCAGGTCCTACCTCTGCTGTTTCCTCAGTTCTGCCTATTATATTCCAGTCCACTGACCTTTAGATGTACAGATATTTGAAATTCTCTGGCATTCTGGCATATTGAGCAGGGCACTTCTGTTGAATCACGAATGTTTTATTGGTTATAGATTAAAAGGAAGAGAGAGAAAGGTAGTTTTTCACTCCACTAGGTTGCTGACATCACCCCTCAGGAACCTCCTCAACTAGATAAAGAACATTTACAAAAAATCTATAGCTAAAATCACACTTAATAGTGAGAAACTCAAAGCTTCTTGCTAAGATTGGATGTAAGGCAAGGATGTTCCCTCTCACCACTCCTTTTGAACACTGCACTGGAAGTTCTAGGTAATGCAGTAAGACATGAAAAGGAAATAAAAGACACACAGATTAGGAAGAAATAAATAAAACTGTCCTTATCTATAGATGGCATGATTGTGGAAAATCTAAAAGAACTGACCAAAAACAAACAAACAAAAATTCCTGGAACAAATAAGCAATTGTAGCAAGGTTGCAGGATATAATACTAATGTACAAAAGTCAGTTGTTTTCCTATACACCAGCAATGGGCAAGTGGAATTTGAAATTAAAAACACAATATCACTTACATTAGTATCCCTAAAATGTAAAGTAACACTTGGGTATAACTAACATGATGTGTACAAGATGATAATGAGGAGAACTATAACTCTCTAAACAAAATCAATGAACTAAATAAATGGAGTGATATTCCATGTTCATGGATAGGAAGATTCAGTATTGTCAGGATGTCAATTCTTCCCAGCCAAAATCCCAGCAAGTCAGGCTGTGGATATGAACAAACTTTACAGTTTGTATGGAGAGGCAAAAGACCTAGAAGAGTCAACACAGGATTGAAGGAGAAGAAAGATGGTGGAAAGACACTGCCTGACTTCAAAACTTAGGATGAAGTTTTAGTTGGGTCTGACTCTTTTGTGACCCCGTGGACTATAGCCCTCCAGGCTCCTCTGCTCATGGAATTTTCCAGGCAAGAATATTGGAGTGAGCAGCCATTCCCTTCTCTAGGCAATCTTCCTTGATCCAGGGATCGAACCTGAGTCTCCTGCCTTGGAGGCAGATTCTTGATTGTCTGAGCCACCAGGGAAGCCCATAAGACATGATAAAGCTATAGTAATTAACGACAGTGTGGTGTTGGAAAAAGAACAGAAAAAAAGGTCAATGGAACAGAATAGAGAGCCCAGAAACAGACCAATAAAAATACTGGCTATAAAGATTATGGAGTAATTCTCTCTAGGAGGGCAGTAAAGGGTGCTGTGATCTTTTTTTTTTTTGCCTTAATGCACAGGCTAAAACTTCCAGTACAATGTTAAATCAAGGTGGAGAGACTGATATCTTTGCCTTGTTCCCACTCAGTATTTAGTATTTAACCATTAAGGATGATATTAGCTATCGACTTCTTCAGATTGAAGAAGTTCCCTTCTATTCCTATTTTGCTTTCATTTTTCCCCTATTCATGAAGGAGGTTGAATTTTTCAGTGTTTTTTTTAATTTATTTTTTTCTACATACACATATGATGCATGTGTGCTCAGTTCTTTTTTTTTTAAGATTTATTTATTTATTTATTTTGGGCGGGGTCGGGTTGGGGAGGGAGGGGAGCAGGAGCGCCACTTCCATTGGTCTTTTTCATTTCTCTATTTTCATCCTTCTTTGTTCTTTGGCTCCTGTGGGCCTCCCATTGCGGTGGTGTCTGTCGTTGCAGAGCGCCAGCTCTGGGCGCATGCGCTCCAGAGCTCTGGCTCGGTAATTGGACACATGGGTCCAGCCGCTCCGCGGCACGTGGGATCTTCCCAGGCCAGGGCTCGAACCGGCGCCCCTTGCACTGCAAGGCGGTGTCCTTACCCACTGGACCACCAGGGGAAGCCCTGTGCTCAGTTCTGTCCCACTCTTTGCTATCCCATGGAATGTAGCCTGCCACATGGAATTTCCCAGGCAAGAATAATAGAGCAGGTTGCCATTTCCTTCTCCAGGGAATCTTCCCTGACCCAGGGATGGAACCTACAACTCTTGTGTCTCCTGCATTGGCAGGCAGAAGCCACTGGGGAAGCCACCATGTATGCAGATGATCATGTTTTATTTTTGGTTTTGAATTGTCTGATAGGGTGAAATACAATGATTTTCAGCTTGCATTTCTGGGATAAATACACTTGGGATAAATACTTAGTATCCTTATAATAACAAGGGTAATATTTTATAATAAAACATTGCTATGCTCATTTTGCTTACACTTTATTAAAGATTTTTGCATCCATATTCATGAGGCATATTATAGTTTTCTTTTCCTGTAGGATCTTTTTCTGGTGTTTGTATTAGGATAATGTTGGCCTCATAGAATTAGTTGGACAGGATTCCCTCCTCTCATTTTCTCGATGAGTTTGTGTGTAGAGTTGGTATTATTTCTTAAACATTTAGTAGAATTCACAGTGAAACAATCAGGGCCTGGGGATGGGGATTTTGTTGTGGGAATGCCTTCAACAACATCATTCAGTCTCTTCAATAGATGTAGGGCTTTCTAGGTCCTCAATTTCTTTTTGAAAGAATTTTGTTGGTTTGTGTTTTTAGGAAATGTGCCCATTTACTCTAATTTATTGGACATCTTTGGTGACTCAGATGGTAAAGAATCTGCCTGCAATGCAGGAGACCCAGGTTTAATCCCTGAATTGGGAAGATCCCCTGGAGATTTATTGGTAAAAAATTGTGAAGAATGTTTCCGTATTTGCTTCGTAGTACCTGAAGCATCTGTGTTGATCACTCCCTTTCATTTCTAAAATTGGTAATTTGTATTTCCTTTTCTAAGCTGGTATGGCTAAAGATCTGTCAGCATTAATGACCTTTCCAAAGGTTTCAACGATTTTCTACTTCATTGATTTTTGCTTTGATCTTTATTACTATACTCATCTTGAGCTTAATTTGCTTTTTTTTTTCAAAATAAGTTTTAAGGTGGAATCTTAGATTACTGATTTGAGACCACACAACTTTTGACAGGTTGTTTTCATTTCATTCAATTCAAAATATTTTCTTATTTCTCTTAGAATTTCCTCTTTGACCTATGACTTATTTACATGTATGTTTAAGTTTCTCACAATTAGTCATTTTCCAGATATGTATGTATTGACTTCTAATTTAATTCCATGATGGTCAAAGAACAAGCTTCATATTTCTATTTGTTAAGGTTTATTTTATGGCCTGGGTTTCTGAGGTGGTGCTCGTGGTAAAGAATCTGTCTGCCAGTGCAGGAAACATAAGAGATGAGGGCTTGATCCCTGGGTTGGGAAGATTCTCTGGAGGAGGAAATGGCAACCCACTCCAGTATTCTTGCCTGGAGAATCCCATGGACAGAGGAGCCTGGTGGACTACGGTCCATAGGGTCCCACAGGTGGACATGAGTGAGCCACTTAGCATGCATGTTCTATGGCCTAGAATAGGATCTATCTTGGCAAATGTTCCATGTGTACTTATGGATAACCTGAGTGTATCACACACTCTAAAATCCTCCAGTGGTGGGCTGCTGCTACTGTATGCTGAGTGTAAGGCCTGGCTGCCGGAGAGTTATATTCAGTATTCTCACTCCACTACTCATTGGGAAATTTTGCTTTTTTCAAACAATCAGGGCCTGGGGATGGGGATTTTGTTGTGAATGCCTTCAACAACATCATTCAGTCTCTTCAATAGATGTAGGGCTTTCTAGGTCCTCAATTTCTTTTTGAAAGAATTTTGTTGGTTTGTGTTTTTAGGAAATGTGCCCATTTACTCTAATTTATTGGACATCTTTGGTGACTCAGATGGTAAAGAATCTGCCTGCAATGCAGGAGACCCAGGTTTAATCCCTGAATTGGGAAGATCCCCTGGAGATTTATTGGTAAAAAATTGTGAAGAATGTTTCCGTATTTGCTTCGTAGTACCTGAAGCATCTGTGTTGATCACTCCCTTTCATTTCTAAAATTGGTAATTTGTATTTCCTTTTCTAAGCTGGTATGGCTAAAGATCTGTCAGCATTAATGACCTTTCCAAAGGTTTCAACGATTTTCTACTTCATTGATTTTTGCTTTGATCTTTATTACTATACTCATCTTGAGCTTAATTTGCTTTTTTTTTCAAAATAAGTTTTAAGGTGGAATCTTAGATTACTGATTTGAGACCACACAACTTTTGACAGGTTGTTTTCATTTCATTCAATTCAAAATATTTTCTTATTTCTCTTAGAATTTCCTCTTTGACCTATGACTTATTTACATGTATGTTTAAGTTTCTCACAATTAGTCATTTTCCAGATATGTATGTATTGACTTCTAATTTAATTCCATGATGGTCAAAGAACAAGCTTCATATTTCTATTTGTTAAGGTTTATTTTATGGCCTGGGTTTCTGAGGTGGTGCTCGTGGTAAAGAATCTGTCTGCCAGTGCAGGAAACATAAGAGATGAGGGCTTGATCCCTGGGTTGGGAAGATTCTCTGGAGGAGGAAATGGCAACCCACTCCAGTATTCTTGCCTGGAGAATCCCATGGACAGAGGAGCCTGGTGGACTACGGTCCATAGGGTCCCACAGGTGGACATGAGTGGAGCCACTTAGCATGCATGTTCTATGGCCTAGAATAGGATCTATCTTGGCAAATGTTCCATGTGTACTTATGGATAACCTGAGTGTATCACACACTCTGAAATCCTCCAGTGGTGGGCTGCTGCTACTGTATGCTGAGTGTAAGGCCTGGCTGCCGGAGAGTTATATTCAGTATTCTCACTCCACTCTCAGCTTCGGCAGTCTCTGAAGGTCTGCTCTCTGTACTCTTTCTCCTCCCCACCGGTCAGCCTGCTACTGCTCAGTTCTCAGAGTGAGGCTCATGGCGAGAGTGGGATAGGACTCTCGGTGGTTTTGGGTTCGTCTCAGGCAGGCCCTCGAGGTGGGGGCCTGCCTGTGTCCTCCCAGCTCCCCCAGATGTCAGCTGAACAGATATCGGCCCCGTGCGAGAGAAAATAAGTCCTGAGTGTGAACTTCCTGTCCTGTCCTCAGTGGGCAGGAGATCTCTGCTCTGCGTCAGCACAGGGTCCTTAGCTCTGGGCTTCCCTGTCCCTCCCAGTGGCAGACAGGTTTTGCTTTCACTCCTCCTCCAAGGGCAGTGGATATCTGCCTAAGCCCAGGACAGGAACATAGAACAGAGACGCTTTCTGCTCTTCCCCCAGTGGCTTAAGGACTTTTCTTTGTATGAAATAAGGGTCTAAGGAGGTGGCAGGGTTTCATTCCTGTGTGCACCGAGGAGGGAGCTCTCTGTTCTCACTTTGTCTAACAGTACCCACTGGATGAAAAAGTACATGAGTGAAATGTCTTCTTGGATCTGAGACTAAAATGTTACCCTGGCTTATTTTTGGAATTTGTTACTTTTAGCTTTTTTGAATCTGCCTCTTCCTCAAATGTTCCGTGTGCACCGAATTTGGTTAGACAGATTGCTGTCAGGTTTTAAAAGTTATGATCTGTCTGCCAGTGCAGGAAACATAAGAGATGAGGGCTTGATCCCTGGGTTGGGAAGATTCTCTGGAGGAGGAAATGGCAACCCACTCCAGTATTCTTGCCTGGAGAATCCCATGGACAGAGGAGCCTGGTGGACTACGGTCCATAGGGTCCCACAGGTGGACATGAGTGGAGCCACTTAGCATGCATGTTCTATGGCCTAGAATAGGATCTATCTTGGCAAATGTTCCATGTGTACTTATGGATAACCTGAGTGTATCACACACTCTAAAATCCTCCAGTGGTGGGCTGCTGCTACTGTATGCTGAGTGTAAGGCCTGGCTGCCGGAGAGTTATATTCAGTATTCTCACTCCACTCTCAGCTTCGGCAGTCTCTGAAGGTCTGCTCTCTGTACTCTTTCTCCTCCCCACCGGTCAGCCTGCTACTGCTCAGTTCTCAGAGTGAGGCTCATGGCGAGAGTGGGATAGGACTCTCGGTGGTTTTGGGTTCGTCTCAGGCAGGCCCTCGAGGTGGGGGCCTGCCTGTGTCCTCCCAGCTCCCCCAGATGTCAGCTGAACAGATATCGGCCCCGTGCGAGAGAAAATAAGTCCTGAGTGTGAACTTCCTGTCCTGTCCTCAGTGGGCAGGAGATCTCTGCTCTGCGTCAGCACAGGGTCCTTAGCTCTGGGCTTCCCTGTCCCTCCCAGTGGCAGACAGGTTTTGCTTTCACTCCTCCTCCAAGGGCAGTGGATATCTGCCTAAGCCCAGGACAGGAACATAGAACAGAGACGCTTTCTGCTCTTCCCCCAGTGGCTTAAGGACTTTTCTTTGTATGAAATAAGGGTCTAAGGAGGTGGCAGGGTTTCATTCCTGTGTGCACCGAGGAGGGAGCTCTCTGTTCTCACTTTGTCTAACAGTACCCACTGGATGAAAAAGTACATGAGTGAAATGTCTTCTTGGATCTGAGACTAAAATGTTACCCTGGCTTATTTTTGGAATTTGTTACTTTTAGCTTTTTTGAATCTGCCTCTTCCTCAAATGTTCTGTCAAAGGGAAAACAGTAGGCATGTCTTACAGGCCCTTGTTGTTCTTTGGAATTTGGTTTACTTTGCTGACATGCAATTTCTGCTGTCTGATGGGTTTTAAAAAAGTTATGATCTTGTAGATTATCTAGCATTTTCTTTCTGCGACTGTGGGAGCAATGTTCTGTTGCTGCTTTCTCTATCTGAAGTGGAGGTAGAACTTTCTGGGAGTTTGGTTTTAAATGACTTACTAGTGATGGTTTGCTTTTTGCACTCTGTTGGTATTCAAGTAAAGACAAAGTAGTCTATAGGCTTTCTTGATTGTTTTCTCTCCCCTGTTGGGTGCTTCCAGTGCAGGGCTCCTGGGTTATATGCTGAGAAGTGGGCACAGGGCCAACAGCCAGAACCAGGCTGCACTAACTCTGGGACAGCTTTAGTGATGCTCTGTTATTACCAATCCTGAAAAACTTAGATACCACATTCTAATCCATAATAGCACAGACTCAGGTGTGGTTCCAAGGGAACTGAGGTGGAAGACAGACTATTTCTAAGCTAAACTCAGGCCATTTAGGAAGCCTCCCTCTCTGCCTTTAGTGGAAATTTTTAGACAGCTATTAGAAGTACAGAAATCAAATTAATATTTGAATACATGAATAGAGAGGAGGAAAAAAAGGTGTGGGTGTACTAAGTCGTAGCCTGACTCTTTTCAACCCCATGGACCTGTAGCCCACAAGGCTCCTCTATCCATGGCATTTTCCAGGCAAGGATACTGTAGTGGGATGCCATTTCCTACTCCAGGGGACCTTACTGACCCAGGGATTGAACCCACATTTCCTGACCTTCGGATTGAACTTGCATCTCTTGTGTCTCCTGCACTGGCAGGCAGATTCTTTACCACTGTGCCACCTGGGTGACCTAGAAGAAAAAGGTACAGAAAGGCAAATCTTCCTATTCTAATCCTGGGACAGACATCAGTGGGTTGAGATCATCTTTTGGGATATGCCTCAGACAGGGAGGAAGGCAGACACAGAATATCTTTACCAATAAAGTATTTAGGATTATAATATTTCCTTTGATAATTTAAAATTATCTCCCCAAATAATGAACATTTTCATTTTACTCTTTTGAATTGGCCCAGACTACATTGAAAAATAAAATCTTTACAAAGGAGCAATTGTTCTTTGGAATTTGGTTTACTTTGCTGACATGCAATTTCTGCTGTCTGATGGGTTTTAAAAAAGTTATGATCTTGTAGATTATCTAGCATTTTCTTTCTGCGACTGTGGGAGCAATGTTCTGTTGCTGCTTTCTCTATCTGAAGTGGAGGTAGAACTTTCTGGGAGTTTGGTTTTAAATGACTTACTAGTGATGGTTTGCTTTTTGCACTCTGTTGGTATTCAAGTAAAGACAAAGTAGTCTATAGGCTTTCTTGATTGTTTTCTCTCCCCTGTTGGGTGCTTCCAGTGCAGGGCTCCTGGGTTATATGCTGAGAAGTGGGCACAGGGCCAACAGCCAGAACCAGGCTGCACTAACTCTGGGACAGCTTTAGTGATGCTCTGTTATTACCAATCCTGAAAAACTTAGATACCACATTCTAATCCATAATAGCACAGACTCAGGTGTGGTTCCAAGGGAACTGAGGTGGAAGACAGACTATTTCTAAGCTAAACTCAGGCCATTTAGGAAGCCTCCCTCTCTGCCTTTAGTGGAAATTTTTAGACAGCTATTAGAAGTACAGAAATCAAATTAATATTTGAATACATGAATAGAGAGGAGGAAAAAAAGGTGTGGGTGTACTAAGTCGTAGCCTGACTCTTTTCAACCCCATGGACCTGTAGCCCACAAGGCTCCTCTATCCATGGCATTTTCCAGGCAAGGATACTGTAGTGGGATGCCATTTCCTACTCCAGGGGACCTTACTGACCCAGGGATTGAACCCACATTTCCTGACCTTCGGATTGAACTTGCATCTCTTGTGTCTCCTGCACTGGCAGGCAGATTCTTTACCACTGTGCCACCTGGGTGACCTAGAAGAAAAAGGTACAGAAAGGCAAATCTTCCTATTCTAATCCTGGGACAGACATCAGTGGGTTGAGATCATCTTTTGGGATATGCCTCAGACAGGGAGGAAGGCAGACACAGAATATCTTTACCAATAAAGTATTTAGGATTATAATATTTCCTTTGATAATTTAAAATTATCTCCCCAAATAATGAACATTTTCATTTTACTCTTTTGAAAGATTGTTACCATGAATCACTCCACACTGAGTTAGATACTAATGGAAGACAGTCTCTTGGAAAATATAACAAAGTTAAAGACACACTGCCTAATATCAAGGAGCTGTGAAAGAGGATATTTATCCTGCAAAGAACTAGCTACATGACACTTATATTTTAAGGAAAATATATTTTATATGTATATATATTTGCTGCAGATACCACTCTCAACTTATTGTAAGAAATACTTGGTTAGGTTTTAAAATTGGAACTTTTAAAGCAGTATCGGAGGAATAAATTTCCCAGTGTATAAATCTGTAATACAGAGTAATAACCACCATGGTCTGTCAGATTACACACAAGCTCAAATCTTAACCCAAAACTTGAGACTGCTAAGCATAAAGATCAAGGCTAAGTAAATGGGTACTGTGGCTGAAGACGCTAAGGTGGCCAGCTCAGACAAAGGGGCACTAATTTCATACAATCTGTACGATGTGACTTTTCCAGCAGTGAGTATGACACAAGCAATGAGTACCCACCCAGGAACGGAGCTGAAATTTGTTTCCCATACATAGAATTACAACTAACCAGCTGAGAAAAGGCTTAACTGGTCTCTACAACACTCCTCTAACCCCACATATGTAAATGAAATTTTAGCTCAACTGGAACTAAGAAGTGAGATTGAAATTGGAATTTTAAGGGTCGCAAACAGTACTTCAGAGTAAGGGGATATTCTATCCACAGGAAAGGATGTTTCTTAACAAATTCCTGAGGTTTATGCAAAGACTGTTACAAAAGCACACGCAGTCATGAAGTTGTAGTAGAGAGAGAGAGGAAAAAAGAAAAATAATGAAAAAGGACAAGAAGAGCAAGACTGATTTAGAGGAAAGCACACAGGAGGCTCTTACCCTGGTATGAGGAAGGCACTTGTACCTCTTGGAGAGTCACTGTGGCTAGATATCGATTATGTTTACATTTAGCCTACAACCTACTGGCATGGGTAGGTGCCCAACAAAGAGTTTTTGAAAATAGATGCTCTGTGCTCCCAATTAGATGGTGAGCTACTCGGTTATACGCTTTTGTATATTCTCCTCTTCATCTCACACTGTACTGGGGATTAGTATTTGCTCAAAATTCATTAGTTACTTGACGTCTCTGCTTTTGGCATCTTCAGGGAAGCACAATTCACAAGACAGAGTCGTCTTTCAGAAACGCATCAGCTGCTCACCTCCTCAAAATGGACAAAGACAAAGGAGGTGAGAGCGAGAGGAGAAGGAAAGGGTGCTGATTCTACCAAATGAACGAGGGGATCCTGGTGCCTACAGTGTGCTTATTTGTAAGAAATACTTGGTTAGGTTTTAAAATTGGAACTTTTAAAGCAGTATCGGAGGAATAAATTTCCCAGTGTATAAATCTGTAATACAGAGTAATAACCACCATGGTCTGTCAGATTACACACAAGCTCAAATCTTAACCCAAAACTTGAGACTGCTAAGCATAAAGATCAAGGCTAAGTAAATGGGTACTGTGGCTGAAGACGCTAAGGTGGCCAGCTCAGACAAAGGGGCACTAATTTCATACAATCTGTACGATGTGACTTTTCCAGCAGTGAGTATGACACAAGCAATGAGTACCCACCCAGGAACGGAGCTGAAATTTGTTTCCCATACATAGAATTACAACTAACCAGCTGAGAAAAGGCTTAACTGGTCTCTACAACACTCCTCTAACCCCACATATGTAAATGAAATTTTAGCTCAACTGGAACTAAGAAGTGAGATTGAAATTGGAATTTTAAGGGTCGCAAACAGTACTTCAGAGTAAGGGGATATTCTATCCACAGGAAAGGATGTTTCTTAACAAATTCCTGAGGTTTATGCAAAGACTGTTACAAAAGCACACGCAGTCATGAAGTTGTAGTAGAGAGAGAGAGGAAAAAAGAAAAATAATGAAAAAGGACAAGAAGAGCAAGACTGATTTAGAGGAAAGCACACAGGAGGCTCTTACCCTGGTATGAGGAAGGCACTTGTACCTCTTGGAGAGTCACTGTGGCTAGATATCGATTATGTTTACATTTAGCCTACAACCTACTGGCATGGGTAGGTGCCCAACAAAGAGTTTTTGAAAATAGATGCTCTGTGCTCCCAATTAGATGGTGAGCTACTCGGTTATACGCTTTTGTATATTCTCCTCTTCATCTCACACTGTACTGGGGATTAGTATTTGCTCAAAATTCATTAGTTACTTGACGTCTCTGCTTTTGGCATCTTCAGGGAAGCACAATTCACAAGACAGAGTCGTCTTTCAGAAACGCATCAGCTGCTCACCTCCTCAAAATGGACAAAGACAAAGGAGGTGAGAGCGAGAGGAGAAGGAAAGGGTGCTGATTCTACCAAATGAACGAGGGGATCCTGGTGCCTACAGTGTGCTGAGAAATACAACAACAGTCATCAGCCCATCTCGGAGAGGCTGGAGCTAGTCCACGGGGATTAGAACAGTTGCTGAATTTATGGGACCCTGGGAACCTCTATTTGTCAAGCGCCATGGAGGCAGCCTGACACTGGCACAGGTGAAGATGAATTTTCATTCAGAGCAGTGAGCCTTCTGACTCCATTAATCCTCAGGGTTTTGATGATGAATTTCTTTCTCTTTTTATTTTATTTATTTTCACTCTAATGCCTCCTCCCACTGCCCTGTAACAGTGTGCAAGGAACTGAACAGATGGTGCTTTACGCGGAAGACCGAGGGCTCATGAGGATACAAAGCCGGCCCACTCTGAAATCACATGACTGCACGTGCAAGGAAAAGCCTTGATTTCCCCTGGGAGGCACAGATGCAATGATGCTAACATTCCCAGTGGACGGGGAGGAGGGGCGGGCCGACAGGCCATTGACAAGGAGGACCACACTCACACTAATATACTCTTCAGCAGCCACCATTGTTTAATCACAAAATAACAGGAGGACAGATATCTGAGGATTCAGAAACACCAAAAGTAAAACAGAGGCGAATGAAGCTTTACTGTGCTGCTATGCAAAACGCATTCCCAACAAACCAGTAAAACCATACGGTCGTAGAACACTGGCCTCTGGTTAACTCACTGTTGGCTCTGACCCAGTTTTAATCGGAAGAAGGCAGGCCCATGCTTCAGAAGAGCTGTCCCCATTATGTTTACATTTAGCCTACAACCTACTGGCATGGGTAGGTGCCCAACAAAGAGTTTTTGAAAATAGATGCTCTGTGCTCCCAATTAGATGGTGAGCTACTCGGTTATACGCTTTTGTATATTCTCCTCTTCATCTCACACTGTACTGGGGATTAGTATTTGCTCAAAATTCATTAGTTACTTGACGTCTCTGCTTTTGGCATCTTCAGGGAAGCACAATTCACAAGACAGAGTCGTCTTTCAGAAACGATCAGCTGCTCACCTCCTCAAAATGGACAAAGACAAAGGAGGTGAGAGCGAGAGGAGAAGGAAAGGGTGCTGATTCTACCAAATGAACGAGGGGATCCTGGTGCCTACAGTGTGCTGAGAAATACAACAACAGTCATCAGCCCATCTCGGAGAGGCTGGAGCTAGTCCACGGGGATTAGAACAGTTGCTGAATTTATGGGACCCTGGGAACCTCTATTTGTCAAGCGCCATGGAGGCAGCCTGACACTGGCACAGGTGAAGATGAATTTTCATTCAGAGCAGTGAGCCTTCTGACTCCATTAATCCTCAGGGTTTTGACGATGAATTTCTTTCTCTTTTTATTTTATTTATTTTCACTCTAATGCCTCCTCCCACTGCCCTGTAACAGTGTGCAAGGAACTGAACAGATGGTGCTTTACGCGGAAGACCGAGGGCTCATGAGGATACAAAGCCGGCCCACTCTGAAATCACATGACTGCACGTGCAAGGAAAAGCCTTGATTTCCCCTGGGAGGCACAGATGCAATGATGCTAACATTCCCAGTGGACGGGGAGGAGGGGCGGGCCGACAGGCCATTGACAAGGAGGACCACACTCACACTAATATACTCTTCAGCAGCCACCATTGTTTAATCACAAAATAACAGGAGGACAGATATCTGAGGATTCAGAAACACCAAAAGTAAAACAGAGGCGAATGAAGCTTTACTGTGCTGCTATGCAAAACGCATTCCCAACAAACCAGTAAAACCATACGGTCGTAGAACACTGGCCTCTGGTTAACTCACTGTTGGCTCTGACCCAGTTTTAATCGGAAGAAGGCAGGATTTACAACCTGCTTAAGGATGGAGTTTGACAACTGCTGTAATCAGAAGAGCTGTCAGCACAAGGACAGCTGTCAAGCCAAACTGTAATTCACAAAAAATAACAGCTAAGCCCCTGAGACCTCCCCAACACTGTCTGCAGTCCCTGGATTTCACCGTGCTTATAGTGTTATGAAGGTTCCAAGAGCAGGTTAAGGGTCCTAAAATGAAATCAACAAGTAGCTACTGAATGCTTATTAAATGAAAAGATTAAATAACATTATGTGACTAAATGGAGATTCCCTAGCATATAGTAGGTGCTTAAAAAATCATAATTATCAATATTATTATTACATGCCAAACTCTATTTTGACAACCTTAAAATTAGTCTAGTGATCTAGTAAGAAAACTTAAATTAAAAATTAAATCGTGCCTTTAAAGTATTAATTTCACAAAATATTCCTGAATTGTCAGAATATTTTAGCTTTATATATTTGTAATGCCAAAACCTCTAATGGTATTATTTGCTTGTTTAACTACCTTGATTATAACATATATTGTATTTGTCTTGTTCTTTCTACAGTAACAATATAATCTGAGAGACAGAGGTTGTTTTGCTAGATCAATAATGGACAGGATTCCTGAATCAAGGATAATTTTTATGATTGTCTAAACTCTTAGTGAACAGAAGTAGGAATAAAGGCCCATAAATGAACACACGTGTGTGTTTACTCACAAGTACAGGTCTTTTTTTGGGGCGGGTTGGGGAGGGAGGGGGGCGGGTGAGCCACTTCTATTGGTCTTTCATTTATCTATTTTCATCTATTTTCTATCATTTATCTATTTTCATCCATCTTTGTTCTTGGGCCTGTGTGGGCCTCCCATTGCAGTGGGAGCGCTCTGTTGTCGCACAGCACCGGCTCTGGGCACATGCGCTCCAGAGCTCCGGCTCGGTGATTGGACACATCGGTCCAGCCACTCCGCGGCACGTGGGATCTTCCCAGGCCAGGGATCAAACCGGCGCCCCTTGCACTGCAAGAAGGTGTCCTTACCCACTGGACCACCAGGGAAGCCCACAAGTACAGTTTTGAAAAACAGTCTGACCCACAAGGTGATCAATGATAAAAGATTTTTATTTACTTCTATAAAAGGCCATCTTCCACAAAATAATGTCTGCTTTAAAAGATAATAGGACTGTAATTATTTATGCAAAAGACTGAAAGTAAGTTAGATGATCTGGACAAGTGTTTTGGCTTTGCCACGTACATGTGTTACTCTGTCAAAGTCATGCCACCTCTCTGTACTTCAGATTTTTATCTGCAAATGTTGGAAAAGAAGTCCTAGCTCGGTATCTGTCGGAAATGTTAAAAGAGTGTATCTACGGCTGCGCCCCAGTTCTTGCCTGCCTCTCGGCGCAAAATGGTGGCGTATTACTGCGGTTTAGGGCTCAGGCCTCTAGTGCTGTCCTGTAGCCGGGAGCAGCCGTGTGTCTGGCGCACCCTGCACACCTCCGCGGTCTGCGCCAAGAACCGGGCAGCCCGAGTCCGAGTGGGCAAGGGGGACAAGCCAGTGGCCTACGAGGAAGACGCCTCACTACATCGCCCACCGCAAGGGTTGGCTGTCGCTGCACACAGGTAACCTGGGGCATGTCGCCCAAGCCGCAATGGCTGTGCGACACTTACTGAGAGACAGAGGTTGTTTTGCTAGATCAATAATGGACAGGATTCCTGAATCAAGGATAATTTTTATGATTGTCTAAACTCTTAGTGAACAGAAGTAGGAATAAAGGCCCATAAATGAACACACGTGTGTGTTTACTCACAAGTACAGGTCTTTTTTTTTGGGGCGGGTTGGGGAGGGAGGGGGGCGGGTGAGCCACTTCTATTGGTCTTTCATTTATCTATTTTCATCTATTTTCTATCATTTATCTATTTTCATCCATCTTTGTTCTTGGGCCTGTGTGGGCCTCCCATTGCAGTGGGAGCGCTCTGTTGTCGCACAGCACCGGCTCTGGGCACATGCGCTCCAGAGCTCCGGCTCGGTGATTGGACACATCGGTCCAGCCACTCCGCGGCACGTGGGATCTTCCCAGGCCAGGGATCAAACCGGCGCCCCTTGCACTGCAAGAAGGTGTCCTTACCCACTGGACCACCAGGGAAGCCCACAAGTACAGTTTTGAAAAACAGTCTGACCCACAAGGTGATCAATGATAAAAGATTTTTATTTACTTCTATAAAAGGCCATCTTCCACAAAATAATGTCTGCTTTAAAAGATAATAGGACTGTAATTATTTATGCAAAAGACTGAAAGTAAGTTAGATGATCTGGACAAGTGTTTTGGCTTTGCCACGTACATGTGTTACTCTGTCAAAGTCATGCCACCTCTCTGTACTTCAGATTTTTATCTGCAAATGTTGGAAAAGAAGTCCTAGCTCGGTATCTGTCGGAAATGTTAAAAGAGTGTATCTACGGCTGCGCCCCAGTTCTTGCCTGCCTCTCGGCGCAAAATGGTGGCGTATTACTGCGGTTTAGGGCTCAGGCCTCTAGTGCTGTCCTGTAGCCGGGAGCAGCCGTGTGTCTGGCGCACCCTGCACACCTCCGCGGTCTGCGCCAAGAACCGGGCAGCCCGAGTCCGAGTGGGCAAGGGGGACAAGCCAGTGGCCTACGAGGAAGCGCACGCGCCTCACTACATCGCCCACCGCAAGGGTTGGCTGTCGCTGCACACAGGTAACCTGGATGGGGAGGACCATGCTGCAGAGCGAACACTGGAAGATGTTTTCCTTCGCAAATTTATGCTGGGTACCTTCCCAGGCTGCCTAGCCGACCAGCTTATTCTAAAGCGCGGGGCTAACCAGGTGGAGGTCTGTGCCCTGGTCCTGAGGCAGCTACCAGCACACAAGTTCTACTTTCTTGTGGGCCTCTGTGAGACTCTGCTGTCCCACTTCTACAAGTGTCCTGTGCGTCTGCACCTCCAGACTGTTCCCTCGAAGCTTGTGTATAAGTATATTTAGAACAGTCGCCTTTTTTTGAATCAAGCTGTAGCCTGCAGAGGACAGAGACTTGTAAAATGACTGAAGTAGAAATAGGGGAAATATATCCCATCAGACTTCTGAGGCTTTGTCTTCAAAGTTGCTGTTGAATAAATAGACTCTCCATGTTGTCTTGCTTTTTGGTCTGTCTGGAGAACTAGAATAGGGTTTCATTAAGGATGTTCCAGGGTCCCCAAGAAGGCTGCCTGAGGTTTAGGTAATAGCTGTGACTCAGCGTCTTGTGCCTATCACTGTGTCAGGAACTTTACCTGAAGTTCTTTTCTCTTTAAATGGAAGGATCTGTTTTTGGAGATTATATAGCAGTGTTCATTTTTCAAAAAAATTAAAATAATATGGACATAGATTAAAAAAAAAAAAGAGTGTATCTGCGTGAAATCAGTAACTCCACCATCTTATTATCCATAGAGTTTTGGATTTGTGTGTGTGTGCAGCAAATTTTATTCAAGTATAACATACAGAAGAGTACCAAAATCATAAACTTTCTTAAGATGAATTTATCCATGGAGCTAACTAGCACACAGGTCAAGAATCAGGTCATCGTTAGACTCTCAGAAGCTCCCACCCTGTTAACCCCTTCCCAGTGCGGCCCACCCAGCTCTCCACGGTGACCAATACCCAGTTTCCTAATGCTGGAGACGAGTTCTTCCCATTTTTGACCACTGTATAAATGGAAACGTGTGTGTGTCTGGCACCCTGGACTCCATATGTTCATGAGATCCACCATTTTACACTCAGTATCTTTTTACAATTCCCTTTTGTTATCTTTCTGCAATGCTTTTTAGAGCTGCCTTTCAGTTCAACATAGTTTGTGTGTGTGTGTCAAGTCTGCACTTTAACCTATTCATATTGTAAGACTTCTGTAACTTTACTTTTACTGAAGTTTTATTTAATTCTCTGAAATCTGCTTGCTATTTATTTATTTTTTTTGGAGTGCCTTGCTCTTGTGTTTTTGAATTCTTGATTTTACGCAAATTCTTTTTCCTGCTAATTTCTATCCAGTAGTTTTACTTAAACTCCTTAAAGTTTTACCCTGTGGTTTACTATGTCTGCTGCCATTGACTCAAGTGTATTCTGTAATTTTGGATTGTGAGCTTATTTTCAGCAGAAATTCTTTCTGTAGGAATTTTGTGCTGTATTGATTGAGGGAGAGACGTGTTTAGCATTTGCTTCTGCCAGGACCTTTAGGGATAACCAGCCTCGTGCACTTATTATATTAGCTTTTCAAGTTGAAAATTTCTGAAGCAGTCAATATAAATTTAAATCCCAAACTTGCATGAGATAGGACTTTTTTTCCCCACTCAAATCCTGGTCTATGGCAGATAAGCTTGTTTTCCTTATACTAGTAGGTCAACTTTTTCTAATCTAATCTTTTCTTTTTTTTTTTTTCCTACTGGGGATGCAGACCTTAGACGGTCTTGGCTTTTGTGCAGGTCTCTGTTCCAACTCCCCATTGCTCATTAAGCATCATTTCCAGGGTTTGCTGGCATTGAAAGCCAAGTCTGCAGTTTCTTCAGATTAGATCAGTGTTAACTTACACATTAGCACTATGGTTATCAGGTCTTTGTTTATTGGGTGGGAGGTGAAGAACACCCAATGTCTTTGGACATCTGTTACCTTAAAAAAGATGTTTGGTATATCTTTTTAAAAATTTATTTATTTAACTTGGTTGTTCCAGGTCTTATTTTTCAGCATATGGGATCTAGTTCCCTGATCAGGGATCGGACCTGGGCCCCTTGCATTGGGAGCACAGAGTCTTAGTGGACCACCAGGGAAGTCCCTGTTTGGTATATCTTATCCAGTAAATAGTAGGTGCTCATTAAATATCTGAATGAATCAAATGTAACTGAGAAAATAAGTTGTACTTATAATATTAATAGGGCCTATAAGTACAGACTTTTAAAAACATTTTATTTATTTATTTTTGGCTATTCTAGGTTTTCACTACTGCTGAAGGCTCTGCTCTAGTTGCAGGGAGTGGGGGATACTCTCTAGTTGAGGTGAGCAGCCTTCTTGTTGTAGTGACTTCTCTTGTGGTGGAACCTCAGGCTCTAGGGCACATGGGCTTCAGTAGTTGCGGCTCATGGGCTTCAGTAGTTGCGGCCCATGGGCTCAATAGTTGCGGCTCTGAGGCTCTAGAGCACAGGCTCAGTAGTTGTGGCTCACAGGCTTAGATGCTCCGCAGCGTGTGGGATCTTCCCAGAACAGGGAAAGAACCCACGTCTCCTGTATTGGCAGGCGAACTCTTTACCACTGAGCTACCAGGGAAGCCCTAATACACAGATTTTAAATCATTTAAAATTTAATTTTCAAATAGGTAACATATGTACATGGATCCAAATACAGAAGTCATGAAAGGGTTTATAGGAAAAAACTATCCTGTGCTTGTAGTCTAGCTCCACACTTCTTCCCTTAGGAAACCAACAGTTATTGTTGTGTGTCTTCCATTTACTAGCAGCATGTACAGAAATATTCATGCAGCACAGTATATAGACTGTTCTGCACTTTACTCCTTTCACTTAACAATCTATCTTAGAGATTTTTTCATATCACTACATAAAGAAAACATGGCTTATTTTGAAGTCAGTCAGAAAGACCTTTAACAAAATCTCAACCCTGCTGCTATCCAGAAATGAAGCATACACATATCATATTAAATGGACACATTCCCACATCAGTAAGGGCATTTTCCCCTAATGGTTAACTGTGGATGACAGAATGACTCACCTACATTCTCAAGGGCATATTTAGTCTGGTGTAACTGCTTCTACAGTTTTCTGGATGGAGAAATGAAAGGAAAACACAACACATGCCACAGAGAAGGCATTAAAATGTGTCTACTGAATGAATGAAAGAAGGAATGAGGGGATGGAAATAAAAACTAATAATTTGGTTTCTTTCTGGCAATGCCCCACATTTCCTAAACTTTTATATGTATAGACTAAAGAAATCTATTATGTTTAATTGGAGGATAACTGCATTACAATATTGTGTTGGCTTCTGCCCTGTAGCAACATGAATCAGCTACAGGTAAATGCATGTCCCCTCCCTACTAAGCCTCCTTCCCACCTCATCCCACCCTTCTAGGTTGTCACAGAGCATCAGATTTGAACTCCCTGCATCTGATTCAGTCTCTCACTTTAAATTTTTGACCCAGTGAAACTGGTCAGGATTAGGATATTGTTCCAAGGACAGTTTTGTTTCCGGTTGAGGATTAACCGAGCATGTAACAATATGACCAATCTCGAATACAATTAATGGTGTCTTTTTCTTCTTAGATGAAGGATTTCCTTCCTTTGCCCCTGATAAGTAGATCTTGCCTTCTAAGCAGTTCTGTTTGGCTTCACTAGGAAGCTGAGTGGTCCGTTCACACCTGCACTTTGAGTTGTCAGTCACCAAGGTCCCCAGGTCCTAATGCAGCCCATGAATGACTCCCTGAAAGCTGATGAACCTCAAGCATATTCATAACAGTTCTAACGAAATCCCATGAATCCACTTACACCACTTATGCAACACACTTTTAGGAGAACTCCCTCCTTTTCAAAGGAGGTTGCATTGGTGGAGTTGTCTTTTTAAGCACAGCAGTAAATTTTGGACCATATGGCGCACATTTTGAAACAAAAGACAGTTTGCTTCTTGAAGTCAGGCATCAGGAATAAGGTGCAGCTCTGAATTTTTAGCTGAGCCTCACAACCATTGTCGAAGTGTTTCCCTTTTCTCCTTTCAGACTGTCTGTGGTTGTTTGACTTATGCCTGGTTCAAGCAGCTAGGAAGGTAGCTGAGAAGTGTTTTTCTGGATTGAAAATTGGAGTTTAGAGTAGCCAGCATTTGGTGATGTTAGAGGAGATATATGACAGAATTATTTGAACGTGTTTGCCGAGTGAGAGATGTGAGCACTGTGGAAGGTTGCAGGGGAAGGCATTGGTGTTTTTCTCTTTTCCCGGTAAATTTAGAGATAATGGATTAGAATTTCTGGCTCCATTAGGTATGTTTACTAAGTTCTTTGAGTTTTGATTTCTTCATTTATAAATCAGGGAAAACAATAACTACTTTAAAGGGCTGTTTATAGAAAGGAGTCTTGGGATTTCCTGTATACTGTAACGGATATGCACACTTTTAATGGTCACACCTTTCAAAGGCATTTGGTAACATAAAATATACATGTATGTATGTACATAAACTATTTAAATGAACTATTTTAAGTACAGAAACAAGAATATAAAGGCTAATAGACTTTTGGCTATTACAAGTAATGCTGCAATGCATATTCTAAATTAGGATATTGTTCCAAGGACAGTTTTGTTTCCGGTTGAGGATTAACCGAGCATGTAACAATATGACCAATCTCGAATACAATTAATGGTGTCTTTTTCTTCTTAGATGAAGGATTTCCTTCCTTTGCCCCTGATAAGTAGATCTTGCCTTCTAAGCAGTTCTGTTTGGCTTCACTAGGAAGCTGAGTGGTCCGTTCACACCTGCACTTTGAGTTGTCAGTCACCAAGGTCCCCAGGTCCTAATGC
Organism: Tragulus kanchil; assembly: GCA_022376925.1. Classification (NCBI taxonomy): domain Eukaryota; kingdom Metazoa; phylum Chordata; class Mammalia; order Artiodactyla; family Tragulidae; genus Tragulus; species Tragulus kanchil. The sequence continues at coordinate 23,589,733 of JAIOJX010000024.1, read as the reverse complement.
AGCCCATGAATGACTCCCTGAAAGCTGATGAACCTCAAGCATATTCATAACAGTTCTAACGAAATCCCATGAATCCACTTACACCACTTATGCAACACACTTTTAGGAGAACTCCCTCCTTTTCAAAGGAGGTTGCATTGGTGGAGTTGTCTTTTTAAGCACAGCAGTAAATTTTGGACCATATGGCGCACATTTTGAAACAAAAGACAGTTTGCTTCTTGAAGTCAGGCATCAGGAATAAGGTGCAGCTCTGAATTTTTAGCTGAGCCTCACAACCATTGTCGAAGTGTTTCCCTTTTCTCCTTTCAGACTGTCTGTGGTTGTTTGACTTATGCCTGGTTCAAGCAGCTAGGAAGGTAGCTGAGAAGTGTTTTTCTGGATTGAAAATTGGAGTTTAGAGTAGCCAGCATTTGGTGATGTTAGAGGAGATATATGACAGAATTATTTGAACGTGTTTGCCGAGTGAGAGATGTGAGCACTGTGGAAGGTTGCAGGGGAAGGCATTGGTGTTTTTCTCTTTTCCCGGTAAATTTAGAGATAATGGATTAGAATTTCTGGCTCCATTAGGTATGTTTACTAAGTTCTTTGAGTTTTGATTTCTTCATTTATAAATCAGGGAAAACAATAACTACTTTAAAGGGCTGTTTATAGAAAGGAGTCTTGGGATTTCCTGTATACTGTAACGGATATGCACACTTTTAATGGTCACACCTTTCAAAGGCATTTGGTAACATAAAATATACATGTATGTATGTACATAAACTATTTAAATGAACTATTTTAAGTACAGAAACAAGAATATAAAGGCTAATAGACTTTTGGCTATTACAAGTAATGCTGCAATGCATATTCTAAATTACGTTTCATTATGTACATGCTGGAGAGTATTTCTAGGGAATATACTAGAAGTGAAACTGCTGTGTAGACAGAGTATGTGTATCTTCAGTTTCACTAGATTTTTGCCAAATTCATTTCAAAAGTGATTTGTAATGGCTGACCTCAACAACAATGTATGAGAGTTCATGTTCCTCCACATTCCCAACACTAATCTATGTGTGTGTTTACATGATGCCATTCTGTGTAGAGTTACAGTTAAATGTTTTAATCTGCATTCCCTAATTATTGTCGGGAGACATTTCTCCAAGGGATTCTCATGTTTCTGTACCCCTTGTGAGTAGAGGTAAAGACTGGACTGTCTTTCCAAAGATGTTAATATAGTCAACTACCTTTGACAAGAGAGATACTATTTCCTTCCAGGATAGAAGGCAGGTCTGTTTACTGTCCAAGACGATAAAGCCATGTGTTGTCCAGGTCTGCTGGCAGCTTATTAGAAAAGACTGGAGTTCCCTAAGCTACGATTTCTAAGCTATGACACTATGTGTGCAGGACCTGCCAGGGCTTCTCTCTGTCGCTCCCGTGGAGCTCAGGGGGAAATGACACAAACATGAAGCTCATGCTGCTTGCTGTGCTGGGAACAATAATCTTTTGTCTCTGACGCATAAGTTTTGTGTCTTTTGCCAGACACCGCATAAAACTGCATCAAGCTAATCTGTTATTGTTCAAGTAGAGGATAATCTCAGACTATTCATTGTTTTTGAAAATTATTGGTGAGGGTGAGTATCTAGTTTATTGGTCATTTGGCTCTTCTCATTTGTGAGTTACCGTTTCTTGGGAGGTCTATTTTTTCCATGTGGTTGTCCTTCTTACTGACTGGGAGAAGTTCTTGGTATGTGCTGGTTTAAATACTGATGACTTTCATTCAATCATATTCACATCCATATAGAATAAAAATAACAATACTTTTTCTAGGACTTCACAGTTTCCAAAATATGTTCATATCTTTTACCTCACTGAAATTGCCTGCTAGGTTCTTAGGAGCCATATTATTTATATTTAACATATTATCCACTATTTTACAGATTATTTAAGTGAAAATTACTTGACCAGGCTAATCAGTTCATAGAGGAAATAAGTTAAGAAATCAAATCTATTTTTCTTCACTTGAATCACATCAAGAACGTATTTCTTAGGAGAGATTCTGGCTCCTAAGGAATAATGATGAGCATCTTAGTTGTTATGGACAGTAACAGGAGTGAAATGATGAATTTTCAAAAGGGGACTGGAGGTGCCTCCGTTTCTGTTGATTATGTAGAAATGTTCAATTCACTATGAATGTATCCATAAGAATTTTAACATATCTCCAACATTAGAGGTCATTAATCTGTTTTTTAGACAAAAAGTTACTGTATCTCCGCTAGTGATTAGGCATTTTTCCATGCACTATGTAGGACTGGACACAGTTGAGATAAACCAATGAAGTCAAAGAGAATTAGAAAAGATGTTAATATAGTCAACTACCTTTGACAAGAGAGATACTATTTCCTTCCAGGATAGAAGGCAGGTCTGTTTACTGTCCAAGACGATAAAGCCATGTGTTGTCCAGGTCTGCTGGCAGCTTATTAGAAAAGACTGGAGTTCCCTAAGCTTACGATTTCTAAGCTATGACACTATGTGTGCAGGACCTGCCAGGGCTTCTCTCTGTCGCTCCCGTGGAGCTCAGGGGGAAATGACACAAACATGAAGCTCATGCTGCTTGCTGTGCTGGGAACAATAATCTTTTGTCTCTGACGCATAAGTTTTGTGTCTTTTGCCAGACACCGCATAAAACTGCATCAAGCTAATCTGTTATTGTTCAAGTAGAGGATAATCTCAGACTATTCATTGTTTTTGAAAATTATTGGTGAGGGTGAGTATCTAGTTTATTGGTCATTTGGCTCTTCTCATTTGTGAGTTACCGTTTCTTGGGAGGTCTATTTTTTCCATGTGGTTGTCCTTCTTACTGACTGGGAGAAGTTCTTGGTATGTGCTGGTTTAAATACTGATGACTTTCATTCAATCATATTCACATCCATATAGAATAAAAATAACAATACTTTTTCTAGGACTTCACAGTTTCCAAAATATGTTCATATCTTTTACCTCACTGAAATTGCCTGCTAGGTTCTTAGGAGCCATATTATTTATATTTAACATATTATCCACTATTTTACAGATTATTTAAGTGAAAATTACTTGACCAGGCTAATCAGTTCATAGAGGAAATAAGTTAAGAAATCAAATCTATTTTTCTTCACTTGAATCACATCAAGAACGTATTTCTTAGGAGAGATTCTGGCTCCTAAGGAATAATGATGAGCATCTTAGTTGTTATGGACAGTAACAGGAGTGAAATGATGAATTTTCAAAAGGGGACTGGAGGTGCCTCCGTTTCTGTTGATTATGTAGAAATGTTCAATTCACTATGAATGTATCCATAAGAATTTTAACATATCTCCAACATTAGAGGTCATTAATCTGTTTTTTAGACAAAAAGTTACTGTATCTCCGCTAGTGATTAGGCATTTTTCCATGCACTATGTAGGACTGGACACAGTTGAGATAAACCAATGAAGTCAAAGAGAATTAGTAAAAAATTTAAAACATCTCACCATAATGTAGAGCTGTTTGGCCTTCATTGTCCTATAAGAGAAACAAATAATATATTTCAGAATCTAAGATTTGAAAGTATATAAGCTATAGCAAACATCTGAAACACCAGAGTTCCATAGGTTTACGAGCTACAGGGTAAGAAGTCCGTTCTTTGAGCCCCACAGTAACCTCTGACCAAACTCTCCATCTCAGAGAGAAGCAGAATGGCCAGTGGGAACTTGTGCACTGCAGCAGAGGGGCAGGATGACCAGGTCTGTGGATATTAAACCACAGGGAATCCCTTAAAATGTGACAGTTTGATTACCCAATTAGTGGCATAAAAATGGACTCCGTATATCATTTATCATGGTCAGTATTATAATGTTTCTTTCTAAGCATATTCCCTAAATCTATCAAAGGAGTCTATGATTGATAGTAAGAGTTAATAGCTTTTTAACCCATTTTCAAAGACTGAGATTCCAAACTTCTAACACTAGGTTTCTTAATCATATCAAATATCATAGAGAAATGCAACTTCAAGACACACAAAGTCCTTACAAGTTGTTAAGTCAAAAGTTCCCACATATATTCAGGAATTCCTTTAAAGTCAAGATATTTTAACTATATAAACTAATATAGATGAGTACTTTTTAGCAAAGCTATTTCTTTTAATTCAATTTTTATTTTACATTGGAGTACTGTTATTTACAATGTTAGTTTCAGGTACACGGCAAAGTGATTCAGTTATACATATCTATTTTTCAGATTCTTTTCCCACAGGTTATTACAGAACATCGAGCAGTTCTCAGTGTATACAGTAGGTCCTTGTTGGTTATCTGTTTTATATACAGTAGTATGCATATATTAATCCCCAGGCTGTATCTGAGTGATTAAGGCATTTTTCTTTTTTCAATTCACTATGAATGTATCCATAAGAATTTTAACATATCTCCAACATTAGAGGTCATTAATCTGTTTTTAGACAAAAGTTACTGTATCTCCGCTAGTGATTAGGCATTTTTCCATGCACTATGTAGGACTGGACACAGTTGAGATAAACCAATGAAGTCAAAGAGAATTAGTAAAAAATTTAAAACATCTCACCATAATGTAGAGCTGTTTGGCCTTCATTGTCCTATAAGAGAAACAAATAATATATTTCAGAATCTAAGATTTGAAAGTATATAAGCTATAGCAAACATCTGAAACACCAGAGTTCCATAGGTTTACGAGCTACAGGGTAAGAAGTCCGTTCTTTGAGCCCCACAGTAACCTCTGACCAAACTCTCCATCTCAGAGAGAAGCAGAATGGCCAGTGGGAACTTGTGCACTGCAGCAGAGGGGCAGGATGACCAGGTCTGTGGATATTAAACCACAGGGAATCCCTTAAAATGTGACAGTTTGATTACCCAATTAGTGGCATAAAAATGGACTCCGTATATCATTTATCATGGTCAGTATTATAATGTTTCTTTCTAAGCATTTTCCCCTAAATCTATCAAAGGAGTCTATGATTGATAGTAAGAGTTAATAGCTTTTTAACCCATTTTCAAAGACTGAGATTCCAAACTTCTAACACTAGGTTTCTTAATCATATCAAATATCATAGAGAAATGCAACTTCAAGACACACAAAGTCCTTACAAGTTGTTAAGTCAAAAGTTCCCACATATATTCAGGAATTCCTTTAAAGTCAAGATATTTTAACTATATAAACTAATATAGATGAGTACTTTTTAGCAAAGCTATTTCTTTTAATTCAATTTTTATTTTACATTGGAGTACTGTTATTTACAATGTTAGTTTCAGGTACACGGCAAAGTGATTCAGTTATACATATCTATTTTTCAGATTCTTTTCCCACAGGTTATTACAGAACATCGAGCAGTTCTCAGTGTATACAGTAGGTCCTTGTTGGTTATCTGTTTTATATACAGTAGTATGCATATATTAATCCCCAAACTGCTAATTGATCCCTCCCCCAATTTCTCCCCTTAGGTAACCGTTGTTTGTTTTCAAATTCCAAGTCTGTTCTGTTTTGTAAATAGGTTCATTTGTATAATTTTTTTTAGATCCTACATATAAGTGGTAGCATATGGTATTTGCCTCTGACTTCATTTAGTATGATAATGTCTAGGCCCATCCATGCTGCTGCAAATGGCATTATTTCATTCTTTTTTTGTGTGTGAGTAATATTCCATCATACATACGACACATCTTAATCCATTCCTCTGTCAGTGACATTTAGACTGCTTCCACGTCTTCACTATTGTGAGTTAGTGCTGCAGTGAACGTTGGGATGCATGTATCTTCTCGAATTGTGGTTTTCTCTGGATATATGCTCAGGAGTGGAACTGCTAGATCATATGGTAGCTCTATTTTTAGTTTTTTAAGGAACGTCCACGCCATTTTCTACGTGTGTTCAGTTGCTCAGTTGTGTCTGACTTTGTGGCCCCATTGACTGTCACCTGCCAGGTTCCTCTGTCCATGGAATTTTCCAGGCAAGCATACGGGAGTGGTTGCCACTTCCTATTCTAGGGTCTCTTCCTAACCCAGGGATTGACTCTCTATCGCCTCGCTTTCCTACATTTGCAGGCAGATTGTTTACCCCTAGTGCCGCCTGGGAAGCTCCGTTCTCCTTGGTGGTTATACCACATTATGTTCTCACCAACAGTGTAGGAGGGTTCCTTGCCTCACATCTTCTCCAGTATTTATTATTTGTAGATTTTTGATGACGCCATTCTGACTGGTGGACTTCCCAGGTAGCTCAGGTGATCTCCACATATACAATTTAAAGTCAAGATATTTAACTATATAAACTAATATAGATGAGTACTTTTTAGCAAAGCTATTTCTTTTAATTCAATTTTTATTTTACATTGGAGTACTGTTATTTACAATGTTAGTTTCAGGTACACGGCAAAGTGATTCAGTTATACATATCTATTTTTCAGATTCTTTTCCCACAGGTTATTACAGAACATCGAGCAGTTCTCAGTGTATACAGTAGGTCCTTGTTGGTTATCTGTTTTATATACAGTAGTATGCATATATTAATCCCCAAACTGCTAATTGATCCCTCCCCCAATTTCTCCCCTTAGGTAACCGTTGTTTGTTTTCAAATTCCAAGTCTGTTCTGTTTTGTAAATAGGTTCATTTGTATAATTTTTTTTAGATCCTACATATAAGTGGTAGCATATGGTATTTGCCTCTGACTTCATTTAGTATGATAATGTCTAGGCCCATCCATGCTGCTGCAAATGGCATTATTTCATTCTTTTTTTGTGTGTGAGTAATATTCCATCATACATACGTACCACATCTTAATCCATTCCTCTGTCAGTGACATTTAGACTGCTTCCACGTCTTCACTATTGTGAGTTAGTGCTGCAGTGAACGTTGGGATGCATGTATCTTCTCGAATTGTGGTTTTCTCTGGATATATGCTCAGGAGTGGAACTGCTAGATCATATGGTAGCTCTATTTTTAGTTTTTTAAGGAACGTCCACGCCATTTTCTACGTGTGTTCAGTTGCTCAGTTGTGTCTGACTTTGTGGCCCCATTGACTGTCACCTGCCAGGTTCCTCTGTCCATGGAATTTTCCAGGCAAGCATACGGGAGTGGTTGCCACTTCCTATTCTAGGGTCTCTTCCTAACCCAGGGATTGACTCTCTATCGCCTGCGTTTCCTACATTTGCAGGCAGATTGTTTACCCCTAGTGCCGCCTGGGAAGCTCCGTTCTCCTTGGTGGTTATACCACATTATGTTCTCACCAACAGTGTAGGAGGGTTCCCTTGCCTCCACATCTTCTCCAGTATTTATTATTTGTAGATTTTTTGATGACGCCATTCTGACTGGTGGACTTCCCAGGTAGCTCAGGGGTAAAGAATCTGCCTGCCAATGCAGGAGACACAGGTTCAGTCTCTGGTCGGAAAGATCTCTTAGAGGAGGAAATGGCAACTCAATCCTATTCAGGCCTGGAGAATTCTATGAATAGAGGAGCTTGGCGGGTTACAATCCAAAGGGTCTCCGAGTTGGACACAACTGTGCACACATGTACACATTCTGACCTGTATGAGGTGATCTCATTGTAGTTTCAATTTTCTCTAATATTTAGCAACATTAAACATCTGTTCATGTGCTTTTTGGCTGTCTGTTATGTCTTTTTGAGAAAAATGTCTATTTGGATCATTTGGCCAGGGTCATTTTTGGTTTTGTTTTTTATATTGAGCAGCATGAACTATTTGTATATTTTGGAGATTAACCCTTTGTAAGTTGCTTTGTTAGGAAATATTTTCTCCGATCCTATGGGTTATCTTTCTGTTTATGGTTTCCTTTGGTGTACAGGAAACCACAGTTTGAGTTTATTAAGGTCCTATCTGTTTATTTTTGTTTATTATTTTCATTACTTGTTTATTATTTTCATTACTTTGGGAGGTGGATCCAAAAAGATATTGCTGTAATTTATGTCAAAGAGTGCTCTTCCTATGTTTTCTTCTAAGAGCTTTATAGTACCTGGTTTTATAGTTAGGTCTTTAATCCATTTAGAGTTTATTTTTGTGTATGGTGTTAGAGAATGTTCTAATTTAACTTTTTTATATGTAGCTGTCTGGTTTTCCCAGCATCATTTACTGAAGAGACTGTCTTTTTTTTTTTTTTTTTTTAATTAATTAATTAATTTATTTATTTATTTATTTTTGTACATGTATGTTCCCAGATCAATCAGATGCATATCCCTTGGCCCTCCCCCCACCCAGGTCCCCCCTCCCCATCCCTCCAGACCATTGCTCCAAGTGGTTGTAGGTACTCCTATTCCCCTAGCACAATGACAATAGCTATCTTTTCTACACATGACAGTATAGGTTCCCATGTTACTCCCTCCCATTGTTCGGTCTCCACAATGTCTTTATGTCTATTCTCTGTTTTTTCATGAGTTCACTGTGTGTGTTATCATGACCATCTTACTAGATCCCATATATATGAGTTAGTATACTATACTTGTCTTTCTCTTTTTGACTTACTTCACTTTTTATGATAGGTTCTAAAGCCAGCCACCTCATTAGGACTGAGTCTTCTGCATTTCTTTTAACAGCTGAGTAGTATTCCATTGTATATATGTACCAGAGCTTCTGGATCCATTCATTTGTTGATGGACATCTAGGTTGCTTCCATGTTCTGGCTATTGTATAGAGAGCTGCAATGAACATTGGGGTACAGGTGCCTCTTTCAGTTTTGATTTCATCAGGATATAGGCCTAATAGTGGGATTGCTGGGTCATAGGGTGCTTCTATTTTTAGTTTTTTAAGGAATCTCCATATTGTCTTCCATAGAGGTTGTATTAATTTACATTCCCACCAGCAATGCAAGAGGGTTCCCTTTTCTCCACACCCTCTCCAGCATTTGTTGTCTGTCGATTTGTTGATGATGGCCATTCTGACAGGTGTGAGGTGGTATCTCATTGTGGTTTTAATTTGCATTTCTCTAATAATAAGCGAGGTTGAGCATCGTTTCATGTGCTTTTGGACCATTTGTATGTCCTCTTTGGAGAGGCGTCTCTTTAGATCTTTTTCCCATTTTCTGATTGGGCTGCTCATTTTCCCTGTGCTGAGTTGTCTGAGTTGCTTGTAGATTTTGGAGATTAATTCTTTGTCTGTTGTTTCATTTGCTATGATTTTCTCCCACTCTGTGGGGTGTCTGTTGAACTTTTTTGTAATTTCTTTTGCTGTACAAAAGCTTTTAAGTTTCATGAGGTCCCATATGTTCATTTTTCTTTTCAGTTCTGCTATTTTAGTTGGTGGGTCAGAGAAGATCTTGCTTTGATTGATGTCCTTGAGGGTTTTGCCTATATTCTCCTCTAAGAGTTTGATGGTTTCTGGTCTTACATTGAGGTCTTTAATCCATTTTGAGTTGATCTTAGTGTATGGCTTTTTGCCATTGTATTTTCTAGCCTCCTTTGCCATAGATTGATGATAGGTGTGTGGGTTTACTTCTAAGCTTTCTACTCTGTTCTACTGACCTATATTGCTGTTTTTGTGCCATTACCACACTGTTTTGATAACTGTAGCTTTGTAGTATAAAGTCCAGGAGCCTGATTCCTCCAGCTTTATTTTCCTAAAATTCTCATAATTGCTTTGGTTATTCAGGGTCTTTTGTGTTTCCATGCAAATTAAAAATTTTTTTCTTCTAGTTCTCATTCGATAGGGATTGCACTGAATCTGTACATTGCCTTGGGTAGTAAAGTCATTTTGGTTATATTGATTCTTCCAATCCAAGAACATGATGGATCTTTCAGCACTGTTTCTTAAACTGAGAACAGATGATCATGTTACATGAGCAACACATAATCAGAATGACACACGGGTGAAAAGTAGAATTTAGTAGTTAATTTGATATGCATTTAGTATGTACATGAACATTCTTGAGGCCCTGGTAATTAAGAATAAATGATTAACCATTATTTAATCATAACTGAGACAGGGTGGTATTATGATTTAAATAAACTACTCTTAGGCAAGCTATACCCATCTTCCCATTTCCTAAAAGCTGAATATGGGGGTTGGTTCCAGAAGGGTTTGGGTGTGGTTCTATTTAATCTCCCAAGCTGAAAAATAAAAAGCTGCCACACAGCTTATGAGCATCGTTTCATGTGCTTTTGGACCATTTGTATGTCCTCTTTGGAGAGGCGTCTCTTTAGATCTTTTTCCCATTTTTTGATTGGGCTGCTCATTTCCCTGTGCTGAGTTGTCTGAGTTGCTTGTAGATTTTGGAGATTAATTCTTTGTCTGTTGTTTCATTTGCTATGATTTTCTCCCACTCTGTGGGGTGTCTGTTGAACTTTTTTGTAATTTCTTTTGCTGTACAAAAGCTTTTAAGTTTCATGAGGTCCCATATGTTCATTTTTCTTTTCAGTTCTGCTATTTTAGTTGGTGGGTCAGAGAAGATCTTGCTTTGATTGATGTCCTTGAGGGTTTTGCCTATATTCTCCTCTAAGAGTTTGATGGTTTCTGGTCTTACATTGAGGTCTTTAATCCATTTTGAGTTGATCTTAGTGTATGGCTTTTTGCCATTGTATTTTCTAGCCTCCTTTGCCATAGATTGATGATAGGTGTGTGGGTTTACTTCTAAGCTTTCTACTCTGTTCTACTGACCTATATTGCTGTTTTTGTGCCATTACCACACTGTTTTGATAACTGTAGCTTTGTAGTATAAAGTCCAGGAGCCTGATTCCTCCAGCTTTATTTTCCTAAAATTCTCATAATTGCTTTGGTTATTCAGGGTCTTTTGTGTTTCCATGCAAATTAAAAATTTTTTTCTTCTAGTTCTCATTCGATAGGGATTGCACTGAATCTGTACATTGCCTTGGGTAGTAAAGTCATTTTGGTTATATTGATTCTTCCAATCCAAGAACATGATGGATCTTTCAGCACTGTTTCTTAAACTGAGAACAGATGATCATGTTACATGAGCAACACATAATCAGAATGACACACGGGTGAAAAGTAGAATTTAGTAGTTAATTTGATATGCATTTAGTATGTACATGAACATTCTTGAGGCCCTGGTAATTAAGAATAAATGATTAACCATTATTTAATCATAACTGAGACAGGGTGGTATTATGATTTAAATAAACTACTCTTAGGCAAGCTATACCCATCTTCCCATTTCCTAAAAGCTGAATATGGGGGTTGGTTCCAGAAGGGTTTGGGTGTGGTTCTATTTAATCTCCCAAGCTGAAAAATAAAAAGCTGCCACACAGCTTATTTTCTGGTTCAGATAAGTAGTAATAAAAAAGTCATTCCTTGGGCTTCCCTGGTGGTCCAGTGGGTAGAGTCCGCGTTGCAGTGCAAGGGGCTCCGGTTCGATCCCTGGCCCAGGAAGATCCCATGTGCCGCGGAGCGGCTGGTCTGGTGTGTCCAATTATGAGCCAGTGCTCTGGAGCACATAAGCTCAGAGCCGGTGCTCTGTCACGAGAGAGGCCACTGTAATGGAAGGTCCACAGAGGCCAAAGAATAAAGATGGATGAAAATAACTAACTAAAAAATCAATAAAACAGGTCAAAAAAAATTAAAAAAAAAAAAAAAAAAGTCATTCCTTAACACCTGGAGAAGTTCAGCAGGGATAATAGTTGATTGGGGTAGGAAGACAACTTTGAGGTAATATAGTTTAATTTAACTGTTTTCTTACTAGGGACTGGGATTCTCATTGGATTTGGAGGTGAGGGGGGGGTGGGAAGCGAAATGGAAGATGTAATTTTGAGGAACCTTGTGCGTAAGGTAGACTCAGCTGATGTTCAACAGCCATTACGTTTGGGATGCCATTAAATATCATAAGGATAATAATAAACTCTAAGGGGAGAAAAAGATGGAAAGCAGTACCAAGAAGTCAGGAAGACAAGGGATCATTTTTGCCTTCTTCTTTCTTGTATTTTTCAATACATTCCCTACTTTGCTCCCACCTTCTCCTTGCCTAGCCCTGCCCTTGAGATTAACGACAGGTAGGGATGAGAGCTGAGGCAGCTATACAAACAAGATCCGAGAGATGATTATGACCACCTTCAGGACAGGGTGAAGTGTGCTCCAGAGTATCTGGACTTGCCTGGCTACAGCCAAGGGCAATTTTGAAAGAAATGCATTGCCCATTATGGCTTTAGACTTATAGCCGCTTTGTTAGTTTCCTAAGTTAATCAGTAACACTGAATGTGTGTATGTGTGTGTTTGTGTACACACATCTGATGGTTTATGCATTCCCATTTATAGTATAAATGCTTGGCAACAGAAAGCAATTTCAGAAAGGGTTTAATCTATTGCAACGTCAGAACTCTAACCCAGGCATCCATCATGTGGTTATATTTTCCACAATTATCCATCTTTAGAAAGTGTAGTTTTCTTGCTATTTGTGCTTAAGCTTCTTGTTTAATTAGTGTGTTCATATATATGCTGAATGCAGGTTCACTCAGTTTATAATTGCTTATCTTCACTAGACAGGTAGAAGCGCAATTAATTCCTTTTAATCACTTTCACCAATGAGTACTACTAAATCTGCATCTCCACCTCAACTTCTAACTAATTCATTATTTTAAAATGTTTATTGAGCTCCTACTATGGTCCAGGCACTGTAGCAGGTATTGGGAATACAGAGGTGAGCAAGATAGAGAAGGTCCCTCATGCTATAAATCTTTCATTCTGGTGGTCAGAGAAGTAATAAGCAAATAAATCCATTCTATAATAGACAGTAATAACTGCTTCCAAAAAATACAACAACACATAAGGAGTGTCTAGCATAATGTGAGATGCTATTTATAGATCAAAACAAGAAGGAAGGGATCTATGAGAAGGCATGAACACACAGAGAATTGGGAAGATCCTAGGGTGGTCATGCAATGTCTCAACATCAGCAAATCATAACACTCATCCTCCTCCTGGTCTAGAAGGAAGCATTCACACTCAAACCAAACCAATTAGAGATTTTTCTCAGGATTTTAAAAATGGAGGTAGGAGATGGGAGCAGGTGTACACCCAAGGTTATTTGCGGGCTTCCCTGGTGGCTCAGTGGTAAAGCATCCGCCTGCCAATGCAGGAGACCCAAATTTGATTCCTGGTTCAGGAAGATCCCACATACTTCAGAACAACTAAGCCCTGCGCCACAACTATTGCACCTGTGCCACAGCACCTGGCAGCCACAAGTATGGGGTCCATGTCCTGCAACACTGAGGCCTGTGTCCCCAGCACCCGTGCTCCGCAATAAGAAGTGTCACTGCCAGAGAAGCCCATGCACCACCACCAGAGAGTAGCCCCCACTGGCAGCAACTAGAGAAAAGCCGATGCAGCCACAAATGTCCAGCACAGCCAAAATAAAATAGTAAATAAAATTACTTGAAAAAATAAAAGTCATTTTCTCTCTGGTCCAAAGAAAATGGTGTAGTGAATAAAGACAGATACAGAGGATAAATATTGTATTATTCCAGTTGTATGAACTACTTGGGAGTAAGTCAAATTCAGAGAGACAGAAATAGAACAGTGGTTACCAGGGGCTGCAGGGGAGAAAGAATGGGAGTTACTGTTCCGTGGGTACCGAGTCTCAGTGTGGGATGATGGCAAGATTCTGCAGGTGGAGAGCAGTGTGTGAGTGTACTTAATGTCACTGACTTACACACTTAAAGATGCTTAAAGTAGTTAATTTTGTTGTGTATATCAGCACAATTTAAAAAAAAAAAAGAAGTAAAAGATGTCGACCAAAAACTACAAGTGGCATTGTTCTCCACTTTTTAGAGCAAACTGGTGTGTGGTAGGAGAGAGTAAGGAAAGAGCAGCAGACAGATCCAGTATGAGAGTCTCTGGTTCCCATCGTACCAGCCCTGTCCTTGCCTTTCTTGGTTAGGAGAGCCAACAACAAACTCCTCTCTAGGTAAATGTGATTTCTTTTGTCCCTTGCAAACAAGAGTCCTGACCAATACAGAACACAAGCTCATTTATGACCCACGCCTTGGTCATCTTCCTCCCAGTAAGAATCCAGATATGTATCCTTGTTGGGATTCCCACAACTATAAATGCTCTTCACTCTGCTTGGAAACTGTTCTCTAACCTTATGGTGTTCTGCTCTTTTCTCATGCTTTAAAATTCATCTTTGATATATTTGAGCATTTTAAGCAGATGTATAGTCCCTGTATTTCTTTTACTTGAGCGCAGGGAGAGGAGGAGGGTGGTACATGTGATATTTGTTGTGCTGCCCGAGATTCATGTAGTCTTGACTGGCTTCCGTTGTGCTTTATAATTTTGGACTGTGAACTCATTTTAAGTGAGGTTTTATCTGTGAAAAATCCTGTGCCATGTTCCTTGAATTGAGATTCTCTCCCTCTAGAATGATTTTGCTTTTGCTTCTGCCAGGCACCACAGACATATTATCAGTCTCAGATCTCTATGTTGAGTTCTAGCTTGGGGACACTTTTTTGTAAACACTTTTTAAAACGCTTTAGTGTTTGGAAACCCCCTTTTTAGGCAATTGGGTCATTTCTCTGGTCCAAAGAAAATGGTGTAGTGAATAAAGACAGATACAGAGGATAAATATTGTATTATTCCAGTTGTATGAACTACTTGGGAGTAAGTCAAATTCAGAGAGACAGAAATAGAACAGTGGTTACCAGGGGCTGCAGGGGAGAAAGAATGGGAGTTACTGTTCCGTGGGTACCGAGTCTCAGTGTGGGATGATGGCAAGATTCTGCAGGTGGAGAGCAGTGTGTGAGTGTACTTAATGTCACTGACTTACACACTTAAAGATGCTTAAAGTAGTTAATTTTGTTGTGTATATCAGCACAATTTAAAAAAAAAAAAGAAGTAAAAGATGTCGACCAAAAACTACAAGTGGCATTGTTCTCCACTTTTTAGAGCAAACTGGTGTGTGGTAGGAGAGAGTAAGGAAAGAGCAGCAGACAGATCCAGTATGAGAGTCTCTGGTTCCCATCGTACCAGCCCTGTCCTTGCCTTTCTTGGTTAGGAGAGCCAACAACAAACTCCTCTCTAGGTAAATGTGATTTCTTTTGTCCCTTGCAAACAAGAGTCCTGACCAATACAGAACACAAGCTCATTTATGACCCACGCCTTGGTCATCTTCCTCCCAGTAAGAATCCAGATATGTATCCTTGTTGGGATTCCCACAACTATAAATGCTCTTCACTCTGCTTGGAAACTGTTCTCTAACCTTATGGTGTTCTGCTCTTTTCTCATGCTTTAAAATTCATCTTTGATATATTTGAGCATTTTAAGCAGATGTATAGTCCCTGTATTTCTTTTACTTGAGCGCAGGGAGAGGAGGAGGGTGGTACATGTGATATTTGTTGTGCTGCCCGAGATTCATGTAGTCTTGACTGGCTTCCGTTGTGCTTTATAATTTTGGACTGTGAACTCATTTTAAGTGAGGTTTTATCTGTGAAAAATCCTGTGCCATGTTCCTTGAATTGAGATTCTCTCCCTCTAGAATGATTTTGCTTTTGCTTCTGCCAGGCACCACAGACATATTATCAGTCTCAGATCTCTATGTTGAGTTCTAGCTTGGGGACACTTTTTTGTAAACACTTTTTAAAACGCTTTAGTGTAAATTTTAAAAGGGAAACCTCTTTCTCATCCCACCTTTCTTCCTTGGCTTGGTGTGCAGGCTGAGAACAATTCTTCATGTCAACTCTGTGTTGGTGGGCAGATTTTTAAAGTCCACTTTTCCCTGATGGTGGCTGCTGGTTTTTGAGATTTCTACCTCCCAGGTATTAAAACTGGCAGATCCTTGCTTTCGGGACAGTCAAGTGTTGGTTTAAACTTTGTGCATTCTTTTGAAAGCTTGGGGTTTATTAAAATTTTAAGGCTTACTAGTTTGTTTCTTAGCTGTGTTTCTTTGGGCCTTTGGAGAGCAACCTTACTTTCCTGTAAGCTCTGCTATGCACTTAAAGGGGTTTTATTCTGCGGTTCAGGGTATTTTGTGGTGGGAGAATTTTCAGATTGGTCTGGAATCCTGTAAGAAAAAGAAATCCCCTCAATCTTTAAGACTCAGTTCATCTTCTTCAGGAAGTTGCCTCAACTCCTTAGGTGGGGTTATAAAGGTCCCTCCTCTCTACCACTGCACCATAGCTTACACTATATGCACTTACCTAAGACAGTAAACTTCTCATATGCAAGTACTATGTCTTTCATCCAGTGCCTATCACATTGTCCTGCATATCATGGGTGCTCAATGAATGTTCATGAAATGAGAGAATGAATATATTGCTTTAATCTTTCCTTATCAGTTTATTCTTTAATCTCTTAACTGACCTTGCTTTTTTTCCCTTTTACCTGAACTTTAAAAAAGTTCAGACTTATTTTCTACAGTGTGGAGCATAAATGCCTGATGTAATCATCTTATAGGGGCCCAAACAATCATGAACTTGGTTTACAGTTAACTCATTGAAAATTCACTTACTTTGACTTCCAGATTCTTTTTCTCCTACATGTGATATTTGTTGTGCTGCCCGAGATTCATGTAGTCTTGACTGGCTTCCGTTGTGCTTTATAATTTTGGACTGTGAACTCATATTAAGTGAGGTTTTATCTGTGAAAATCCTGTGCCATGTTCCTTGAATTGAGATTCTCTCCCTCTAGAATGATTTTGCTTTTGCTTCTGCCAGGCACCACAGACATATTATCAGTCTCAGATCTCTATGTTGAGTTCTAGCTTGGGGACACTTTTTTGTAAACACTTTTTAAAACGCTTTAGTGTAAATTTTAAAAGGGAAACCTCTTTCTCATCCCACCTTTCTTCCTTGGCTTGGTGTGCAGGCTGAGAACAATTCTTCATGTCAACTCTGTGTTGGTGGGCAGATTTTTAAAGTCCACTTTTCCCTGATGGTGGCTGCTGGTTTTTGAGATTTCTACCTCCCAGGTATTAAAACTGGCAGATCCTTGCTTTCGGGACAGTCAAGTGTTGGTTTAAACTTTGTGCATTCTTTTGAAAGCTTGGGGTTTATTAAAATTTTAAGGCTTACTAGTTTGTTTCTTAGCTGTGTTTCTTTGGGCCTTTGGAGAGCAACCTTACTTTCCTGTAAGCTCTGCTATGCACTTAAAGGGGTTTTATTCTGCGGTTCAGGGTATTTTGTGGTGGGAGAATTTTCAGATTGGTCTGGAATCCTGTAAGAAAAAGAAATCCCCTCAATCTTTAAGACTCAGTTCATCTTCTTCAGGAAGTTGCCTCAACTCCTTAGGTGGGGTTATAAAAGGTCCCTCCTCTCTACCACTGCACCATAGCTTACACTATATGCACTTACCTAAGACAGTAAACTTCTCATATGCAAGTACTATGTCTTTCATCCAGTGCCTATCACATTGTCCTGCATATCATGGGTGCTCAATGAATGTTCATGAAATGAGAGAATGAATATATTGCTTTAATCTTTCCTTATCAGTTTATTCTTTAATCTCTTAACTGACCTTGCTTTTTTTCCCTTTTACCTGAACTTTAAAAAAGTTCAGACTTATTTTCTACAGTGTGGAGCATAAATGCCTGATGTAATCATCTTATAGGGGCCCAAACAATCATGAACTTGGTTTACAGTTAACTCATTGAAAAATTCACTTACTTTGACTTCCAGATTCTTTTTTCTCCTATATGTGCAGAGCACAAGTTAGCCTCTCTTGAATTTATACAGATTATTTCTTTCCCCACATGCATTCTACACTCTTAATTTATTATTTTTGATCATTATTTCCACCTTATTAATGATTATCTTCTTTAAGGATGATAAAGTTTTCTTCTCTGTACAGATTGGGCACCCTATCTAACGTAAGAAGTCTGTGTGTGTATATTTAACATTTCATTTATTTATTGAAGTACAGTTGATTTACAATGTTGTGTTAATTTCTGCTGTCTACCAAAGCGATTCAGTTTTACATGCATATACATTCTTTTTAAACATTCTTTTCCATTATGGTTTATCCCAGGAGACTGGATATAGTTCCCTATGCTATACAGAAGGACCTCATTGTTTATCCATTCTAAATGTAATAGTTTTGTGTCTACTAACTATCCCCAAACTCAGTTCACCCCTTTCCCTTCCCACTTCCCCTTGGCAAGCACAAGTCTGTTCTCTATGGCTGTGAGTTTGTTTCTGCTTCATAGATAAGTTCATCTGTACCATATTTTAGATTCCACATGTAAGTGATAGCATATGGTATTTGTCTTTCTCTTTCTGATTTATTTCACTTAGTATGATAATCTCTAGGTGCATCTATGTTGCTGCAAATGGCATTGTTTTGTTCTTTTTATGGCTGAGTAATATCCCATTGTATAGATGTACCACATCTTCTTTATCCATTCCTCTGTCGATGGACATTTGGCTATTGTGAATAGTGTTGCTATGAACATAGGAGTGGATGTATCTTTCTGAATTAGTGTCGTCTAGATATATGCCCAGGAATGGGATTGCTGGGTTATATGGTAATCCTATTTTCAGTTTTTAGAGGAACGTCTATACTGTTTTCCACACTGGCTGCACCAACTTACATTCCCACCAATAGTGCAGAAGGGTTCTCTTTTCTCCACACCCTCTCCAGCATTTGCTATTTGTAGACTTCTTAATGATGGCCATTTTGATTGGTATGAGGTGGTACCTCCTTATAGTTTTGATTTGCATTTCGCTAATAATTAGCAACATTGAGCATCTTTTCATGTGCCTATGGGCCATTTGTATTTCTTCTTTGGAGAAATGTCTAAGGACTTCTGCCCATTTGTCAATTGGATTGTTTGGGTTTTTTGTTGTTGTTGAGGTGTCATTTTTTGCATTCTACACTCTTAATTTATTATTTTTGATCATTATTTCCACCTTATTAATGATTATCTTCTTTAAGGATGATAAAGTTTTCTTCTCTGTACAGATTGGGCACCCTATCTAACGTAAGAAGTCTGTGTGTGTATATTTAACATTTCATTTATTTATTGAAGTATAGTTGATTTACAATGTTGTGTTAATTTCTGCTGTCTACCAAAGCGATTCAGTTTTACATGCATATACATTCTTTTTAAACATTCTTTTCCATTATGGTTTATCCCAGGAGACTGGATATAGTTCCCTATGCTATACAGAAGGACCTCATTGTTTATCCATTCTAAATGTAATAGTTTTGTGTCTACTAACTATCCCCAAACTCAGTTCACCCCTTTCCCTTCCCACTTCCCCTTGGCAAGCACAAGTCTGTTCTCTATGGCTGTGAGTTTGTTTCTGCTTCATAGATAAGTTCATCTGTACCATATTTTAGATTCCACATGTAAGTGATAGCATATGGTATTTGTCTTTCTCTTTCTGATTTATTTCACTTAGTATGATAATCTCTAGGTGCATCTATGTTGCTGCAAATGGCATTGTTTTGTTCTTTTTATGGCTGAGTAATATCCCATTGTATAGATGTACCACATCTTCTTTATCCATTCCTCTGTCGATGGACATTTGGCTATTGTGAATAGTGTTGCTATGAACATAGGAGTGGATGTATCTTTCTGAATTAGTGTCGTCTAGATATATGCCCAGGAATGGGATTGCTGGGTTATATGGTAATCCTATTTTCAGTTTTTAGAGGAACGTCTATACTGTTTTCCACACTGGCTGCACCAACTTACATTCCCACCAATAGTGCAGAAGGGTTCTCTTTTCTCCACACCCTCTCCAGCATTTGCTATTTGTAGACTTCTTAATGATGGCCATTTTGATTGGTATGAGGTGGTACCTCCTTATAGTTTTGATTTGCATTTCGCTAATAATTAGCAACATTGAGCATCTTTTCATGTGCCTATGGGCCATTTGTATTTCTTCTTTGGAGAAATGTCTAAGGACTTCTGCCCATTTGTCAATTGGATTGTTTGGGTTTTTTGTTGTTGTTGAGGTGTCTGAGCTGTTTGTATATTTTGGAAATTAAACCCTTGTTGGTCACATCATTTGCAAAATTTCCTTCCATTCTGTAGGTTGTCTTATTTTGTTCATGGTTTCCTTGTCTATGCTAAAGCTTGTAAGTTTGATTATGTCCCATTTGTTTAGTTTTGTTTTTATTTCCATTGCCCTGGGGGACTGACCTAAGAAAACACTGATAAAATTTATGTCAGAGTGTTTTGCCTATGATCTTTTATAGGCATTTTATGGTGTCATGTCTTATGTTTAAGTCTTTAAGCCATTTTGAATTCATTTTTGTGTCTGATGTTGATGTTCTAACTTCATTGATTTACATGTGGTTGTCCAACTTTCCCAACACCACTTGCCGAGGAGACTTTTCCCCATTGTATACTTTTGCTTCCTTTGTTGTAGATTCATTGACCGTAGCTGTGTGGGTTTATTTCTGGGTTCTCTGTTCTGTTCCACAGGTCCATGTCTGCTCTCTTGCCAATACCATGCTGCTTTGAGTACTCTAGCTTTGTAGTGTTGTCTGAATTCTGGCAGGGTTACGTCTCCTGTTTTGTTCTTTTTTCTTAAGAATTGCTTTGGCAATGCTGGGTCTCTTCTTGTTCTATATGAATTTTGGGATTATTTGTTCTAATCCTGTGGAAAATGTCATGGGTACTTTGGTAATGTATGTGCTCAGTCGTGTTCAACTCTTTATGACCCCACAGACTGTATAGACCACTAGCCTCCTCTGTCCATAACATTTTCACATAAGAATACTGGTGTGGGTTGCTACTTCCTGCTTCAGGAGCTCTTCCCAACTCAGGGATTAAAACTGCATCTCTTGCATCTTCTGCATCAGCAGATGGATTCTTTATCATTTGTGCCACCTAGCAGTAGGGAATCTCATTAAATCTGTAGATTGCTTTGGGTAGTAACTTCTTAATGATGGCCTTTTGAGGGGGCCTTTATGGGCCAATATTGAAATTGAGCATCTTTTCATGTGCCTATGGGCCATTTGTATTTCTTCTTTGGAGAAATGTCTAAGGACTTCTGCCCATTTGTCAATTGGATTGTTTGGGTTTTTTGTTGTTGTTGAGGTGTCTGAGCTGTTTGTATATTTTGGAAATTAAACCCTTGTTGGTCACATCATTTGCAAAATTTCCTTCCATTCTGTAGGTTGTCTTATTTTGTTCATGGTTTCCTTGTCTATGCTAAAGCTTGTAAGTTTGATTATGTCCCATTTGTTTAGTTTTGTTTTTATTTCCATTGCCCTGGGGGACTGACCTAAGAAAACACTGATAAAATTTATGTCAGAGTGTTTTGCCTATGATCTTTTATAGGCATTTTATGGTGTCATGTCTTATGTTTAAGTCTTTAAGCCATTTTGAATTCATTTTTGTGTCTGATGTTGATGTTCTAACTTCATTGATTTACATGTGGTTGTCCAACTTTCCCAACACCACTTGCCGAGGAGACTTTTCCCCATTGTATACTTTTGCTTCCTTTGTTGTAGATTCATTGACCGTAGCTGTGTGGGTTTATTTCTGGGTTCTCTGTTCTGTTCCACAGGTCCATGTCTGCTCTCTTGCCAATACCATGCTGCTTTGAGTACTCTAGCTTTGTAGTGTTGTCTGAATTCTGGCAGGGTTACGTCTCCTGTTTTGTTCTTTTTTCTTAAGAATTGCTTTGGCAATGCTGGGTCTCTTCTTGTTCTATATGAATTTTGGGATTATTTGTTCTAATCCTGTGGAAAATGTCATGGGTACTTTGGTAATGTATGTGCTCAGTCGTGTTCAACTCTTTATGACCCCACAGACTGTATAGACCACTAGCCTCCTCTGTCCATAACATTTTCACATAAGAATACTGGTGTGGGTTGCTACTTCCTGCTTCAGGAGCTCTTCCCAACTCAGGGATTAAAACTGCATCTCTTGCATCTTCTGCATCAGCAGATGGATTCTTTATCATTTGTGCCACCTAGCAGTAGGGAATCTCATTAAATCTGTAGATTGCTTTGGGTAGTAGCCCATTTAAATAATATTAATCAGAAGTATTTTTTAAGAAATGTACCAAATGAAGTATTGATAAAAATATTAACTTGTTACGTCACTGATAATATTGCTGTTTTATGCACATAAAACTGTAGCCAAGACCTGATTTCCCCCACTGTTAAACACATTTCATCAAACTGAATCAAGGGCCACACTTCCAAGTCCAGATCGACCTGTCTATCTACCTCCAATGCACACACATACACATGTAAGTCATGGAAATAACATGCTCCCCAGATGTTCTGTGTGAGCAAAAAGTTCTCCTGAGTGGCACTGGATTTCTTTCTTTGTGACCATAGTGATAACTGATACTCAAATTCAGAGCTGATCAACCATCTCTACCAATGCTAGTTCTGAAGCTGCTGTACACAGCATGAACCTTGAAAAGAGTAACAACACAGAGGGGGTGCATTTTCCCATGTGGCTAGTGAGAGATTTTGTTCTTACCCAGTATTTTGACATTTAAAATATAAATTCTATTTTAGCATTTTGAGTGAATAGATGATAAGGGAAGCACTCAAGAAACTTGGTTGTGAGGAAGTAGAAGGAGTGATAAAAATTATGAGTTAGTAATATAATTTTCGGTAATTTTTAATATTATTTCTAAGTTTGGAATGTATTGCCTCTCTTAGTCTGTGAGACCTGTGACTCGATTGCAGAATATGATTAAATTATTTTACAGACAATTTGCCATACATTAGTTGCTAGCCAACATATTTTATAATTCTTTTTTCTTAAGAATTGCTTTGGCAATGCTGGGTCTCTTCTTGTTCTATATGAATTTTGGGATTATTTGTTCTAATCCTGTGGAAAATGTCATGGGTACTTTGGTAATGTATGTGCTCAGTCGTGTTCAACTCTTTATGACCCCACAGACTGTATAGACCACTAGCCTCCTCTGTCCATAACATTTTCACATAAGAATACTGGTGTGGGTTGCTACTTCCTGCTTCAGGAGCTCTTCCCAACTCAGGGATTAAAACTGCATCTCTTGCATCTTCTGCATCAGCAGATGGATTCTTTATCATTTGTGCCACCTAGCAGTAGGGAATCTCATTAAATCTGTAGATTGCTTTGGGTAGTAGCCCATTTAAATAATATTAATCAGAAGTATTTTTTAAGAAATGTACCAAATGAAGTATTGATAAAAATATTAACTTGTTACGTCACTGATAATATTGCTGTTTTATGCACATAAAACTGTAGCCAAGACCTGATTTCCCCCACTGTTAAACACATTTCATCAAACTGAATCAAGGGCCACACTTCCAAGTCCAGATCGACCTGTCTATCTACCTCCAATGCACACACATACACATGTAAGTCATGGAAATAACATGCTCCCCAGATGTTCTGTGTGAGCAAAAAGTTCTCCTGAGTGGCACTGGATTTCTTTCTTTGTGACCATAGTGATAACTGATACTCAAATTCAGAGCTGATCAACCATCTCTACCAATGCTAGTTCTGAAGCTGCTGTACACAGCATGAACCTTGAAAAGAGTAACAACACAGAGGGGGTGCATTTTCCCATGTGGCTAGTGAGAGATTTTGTTCTTACCCAGTATTTTGACATTTAAAATATAAATTCTATTTTAGCATTTTGAGTGAATAGATGATAAGGGAAGCACTCAAGAAACTTGGTTGTGAGGAAGTAGAAGGAGTGATAAAAATTATGAGTTAGTAATATAATTTTCGGTAATTTTTAATATTATTTCTAAGTTTGGAATGTATTGCCTCTCTTAGTCTGTGAGACCTGTGACTCGATTGCAGAATATGATTAAATTATTTTACAGACAATTTGCCATACATTAGTTGCTAGCCAACATATTTTATAATTCTTTTTGTAAGAATTTTTCTGATAGAGGAGTTAAGCCTTCAGTTGGTCCTTATTTTATCAGAAAAAAAAAAAGTAGGGCTTCCCTGGTGGTCCAGTGGGTAAGGACACCGCCTTGCAGAGCAAGGGGCGCCGGTTCAATCCCTGGCCTGGGAAGATCCCACGTGCCGCGGAGCAGCTGGACGGATGTGTCCAATTACTGAGCCCAGACTCTGGAGTGCACACGCCCAGAGCGGGTGCTCTGCGACAACAGAGGCCACTGCAATGGGAGGCCCACACGGGCCAAAGAACAAAGATGGATGAAAATAGACAAATGAAAGACCAATAGAAGTAGCCCGCCTGCTCCCCTCCTTCTCCACCCCACCCCCATCAAAATAAGTAAATAAATAACTCTTTAAAAAAAAAAAAAAGTAGGTATAGTAACACCTCATTTACAGTCCGTGGGGTTGCAGAATTGGACACAACTGAGTGACTAAACAGCAACAAAGCATGTTTTAGAGAGGGAAAAATCTGTCAGCAGGTTTTAAAAATAATTGGAACATAACTCTTTGAACATGCAAACATTAAAAAAAAAACCCCACTCTTGTAACCTAAGGTTTACAAGACTGGGTTTCTTACTTTTCCATATCACTTGACATGGAGGTGATTTAATCTCCTTGAGGATTCAGAGTTATCATCCTGAACTAATGATGTTCCTCAGTGTCTTGCACTAAGTATACTTCTGGGCATGTGAGTGCACAAAAACATCACTTGTACACACGACACTATAAATGAGCCTTCCGGCCAAGGTATATAAAGCTCTTTGGCCTTCCACTAAATGGCCCCAGACTCAAGGTATATAATTTTAGCATTTTGAGTGAATAGATGATAAGGGAAGCACTCAAGAAACTTGGTTGTGAGGAAGTAGAAGGAGTGATAAAAATTATGAGTTAGTAATATAATTTTCGGTAATTTTTAATATTATTTCTAAGTTTGGAATGTATTGCCTCTCTTAGTCTGTGAGACCTGTGACTCGATTGCAGAATATGATTAAATTATTTTACAGACAATTTGCCATACATTAGTTGCTAGCCAACATATTTTATAATTCTTTTTGTAAGAATTTTTCTGATAGAGGAGTTAAGCCTTCAGTTGGTCCTTATTTTATCAGAAAAAAAAAAAGTAGGGCTTCCCTGGTGGTCCAGTGGGTAAGGACACCGCCTTGCAGAGCAAGGGGCGCCGGTTCAATCCCTGGCCTGGGAAGATCCCACGTGCCGCGGAGCAGCTGGACGGATGTGTCCAATTACTGAGCCCAGACTCTGGAGTGCACACGCCCAGAGCGGGTGCTCTGCGACAACAGAGGCCACTGCAATGGGAGGCCCACACGGGCCAAAGAACAAAGATGGATGAAAATAGACAAATGAAAGACCAATAGAAGTAGCCCGCCTGCTCCCCTCCTTCTCCACCCCACCCCATCAAAATAAGTAAATAAATAACTTTTTAAAAAAAAAAAAAAGTAGGTATAGTAACACCTCATTTACAGTCCGTGGGGTTGCAGAATTGGACACAACTGAGTGACTAAACAGCAACAAAGCATGTTTTAGAGAGGGAAAAATCTGTCAGCAGGTTTTAAAAATAATTGGAACATAACTCTTTGAACATGCAAACATTAAAAAAAAAACCCCACTCTTGTAACCTAAGGTTTACAAGACTGGGTTTCTTACTTTTCCATATCACTTGACATGGAGGTGATTTAATCTCCTTGAGGATTCAGAGTTATCATCCTGAACTAATGATGTTCCTCAGTGTCTTGCACTAAGTATACTTCTGGGCATGTGAGTGCACAAAAACATCACTTGTACACACGACACTATAAATGAGCCTTCCCGGGGCGTCAAGGTATATAAAGCTCTTTGGCCTTCCACTAAATGGCCCCAGACTACTTTTGCTTTTTACTGAGTGTAATTTGTTTATTTAAAGCTTTTCCTCAGTCACTGGATTATCAAATACCCGTTATTACTGTCAGTGCACCTATACCCGAGATTTTCTGCTTCTGCTGCAGGCTGGAAATCAGACTAGAGAGTTCCTCGGGTTGTGTCCAAAATGAGGTAGGAATAGTCTCTCTGTGATGGTCTGTGACAGTCTCACAGCATGTCTATAGTGCCATAGGGAGCTTCCTCACAGATCTATGGTTTGGTTTGGGGCTATATTCTCAATCAGTGATGTTCAAACTACGTGTATTTTGTACACCATGGAAGCAGTATCCAACATTTTTGTTCGAGTGGAATCTGGAGCGACAAATAACTGAGGCAGATAAGAAGGTGGCTCTGCTTCAGTCGAGAAGGGGAGCAGCCGGGGCCCTGGCAGTCTCGGCAGGCTCGCCTCTCCACCAGAAGGCGCTTCCGCTGTGCAGGGATTGACCATTTCCTAGAGACTTAAGCAGGATACTGAGTAACAAGGCTCTAGGTGAGTTAGATGCTGCTGTTCATCTGCTCTGTGTCTCTGGACACCTGTCTAATCCACCGCAAAACAGGGAAATGTGATTAAGAACTGAAAGGAAAACAACCCAAGGAGTTCTTTGCATTTCAGATACAACTTAGCAATCAAGAGGTCATTGTTCTCATAAGTAAAGTTGCTTACTAATGCAACTGACATCCTTAACCTTATCATGTTACCACGTGGGGTTGCAGAATTGGACACAACTGAGTGACTAAACAGCAACAAAGCATGTTTTAGAGAGGAAAAATCTGTCAGCAGGTTTTAAAATAATTGGAACATAACTCTTTGAACATGCAAACATTAAAAAAAAAACCCCACTCTTGTAACCTAAGGTTTACAAGACTGGGTTTCTTACTTTTCCATATCACTTGACATGGAGGTGATTTAATCTCCTTGAGGATTCAGAGTTATCATCCTGAACTAATGATGTTCCTCAGTGTCTTGCACTAAGTATACTTCTGGGCATGTGAGTGCACAAAAACATCACTTGTACACACGACACTATAAATGAGCCTTCCCGGGGCGTCAAGGTATATAAAGCTCTTTGGCCTTCCACTAAATGGCCCCAGACTACTTTTGCTTTTTACTGAGTGTAATTTGTTTATTTAAAGCTTTTCCTCAGTCACTGGATTATCAAATACCCGTTATTACTGTCAGTGCACCTATACCCGAGATTTTCTGCTTCTGCTGCAGGCTGGAAATCAGACTAGAGAGTTCCTCGGGTTGTGTCCAAAATGAGGTAGGAATAGTCTCTCTGTGATGGTCTGTGACAGTCTCACAGCATGTCTATAGTGCCATAGGGAGCTTCCTCACAGATCTATGGTTTGGTTTGGGGCTATATTCTCAATCAGTGATGTTCAAACTACGTGTATTTTGTACACCATGGAAGCAGTATCCAACATTTTTGTTCGAGTGGAATCTGGAGCGACAAATAACTGAGGCAGATAAGAAGGTGGCTCTGCTTCAGTCGAGAAGGGGAGCAGCCGGGGCCCTGGCAGTCTCGGCAGGCTCGCCTCTCCACCAGAAGGCGCTTCCGCTGTGCAGGGATTGACCATTTCCTAGAGACTTAAGCAGGATACTGAGTAACAAGGCTCTAGGTGAGTTAGATGCTGCTGTTCATCTGCTCTGTGTCTCTGGACACCTGTCTAATCCACCGCAAAACAGGGAAATGTGATTAAGAACTGAAAGGAAAACAACCCAAGGAGTTCTTTGCATTTCAGATACAACTTAGCAATCAAGAGGTCATTGTTCTCATAAGTAAAGTTGCTTACTAATGCAACTGACATCCTTAACCTTATCATGTTACCAGGGAACTTTCAGTTTTACCCAAGGTCAGCTTTTCATCCAGTGGGAGAAATGGCAGTTAATCTGACAAGTCGGTGTTAAACACAAATAGCCAGATTTCCCATTTAGAAGTTTAATTTGAAATACTTTGGGATCTCATTGAACTTTGCCAACACTTGCTATTCTTCCATGGCAAATGTTCTCTCCTCCTATTTTTATTTTCTTTTTGCCCAAGTTCTTTGAATTGGTCTATAATATTTTACTACCTCTGATGGTTTACATCAGGAGGCTCTAATAGAATAAATCTAAAGAATATTAAAACAATACTATTAAGGCTAAAACATGTCTAGAAAAAATGCATGAAGATACTCAAGGCCCCACTGGGGCCTAGCAATTTCCCTTTGGGGAAATTTATCCCCCAAGAAACATGGTCCTGTCCCCAAGTGTTGATGTTACAAAATAGAGTGTCATTTGGCTCTACCATTTTTTATTTCTTTTATTTTTTAAAAAATATTTATTTTTAATTGATAGATTGCTTTACAGTACTGGTTCGATTTCTGTCATATATCAGTGTGAATTAACCACAGGTGTACATATGTCCTCTCCCTTCTGAACCTCTCTCACGCCCTTTCCCACTCCTCCAGGTTGTTACAGAGCCCCCGTTTGAGTTCTCCGAGTCATACAGCAAATTCCCACTGGCTATCTATGCTATGTATGGAAGTGGATGTGCTTCCATGCTACCCTCTCCATTCACCTCACCCCTCCTTCCTCTCCCACCCTTGTCCATCACCCCCTCCTTCCTCTCCCACCCTTGTCCATTCGTCTGTTCTCTATGTCTGCGTCTCCACTAATGCCCTGCGAATAGGTTCATCAACACCACCTTTCTAGATTCCGTATATACGTATTAATATACATTATTTGTTTTTCTGACTCACTTCACTCTGTATAATAGGCTCTAGGTTCATCGACCTCATTAGAACAGACTCATATGTGTTCCTTTTTGTGGCCAAGTAATATTCCACTGTCACAGCTTCTTTATCCATTCATCTGTCGATGGACATCTAGGTTGCTTCCATGTCCTAGCTATTGTAAATAGTGCTACAATGAACATCGGGGTATACGTGTCCTTTTCAATTTGGGTTTCCTCAAGGTATATGCCTAGAAGTAGTATTGCTGGGTTGTTCGTGGTTTTATTCCCAGTTTTTTAAAGGATCTCTGTACTGTCTAACATGGTGGCTGTATCAACTTGAATTCCCACCAGCACTGTAAGAGGGTTCCCTTTTTCTCCACATCCTCTCCAGCACTTGCTGTTTGTGGATTTTTTGATAATGGCCATTCTAATTGGTGTCAGGTGATAGCTCATTGTAGTTTTGATTTGTATTTCTCTAATAATGAGTGACGTTGGGCATCTCTTCATGTGTTTATTAGCCATCCATATGTCATTTTGGAGAAATGTCTGTTTTAGTTGGCTCTACAATTTACCTAGCTTCTAGTCAGAAATGTTTTATCCTTGACTTGTTTCATCCTCTGTGTCTAGTCCATAAGCAACCTTAAGGCCCCACTGGGGCCTAGCAATTTCCTTTGGGGAAATTTATCCCCCAAGAAACATGGTCCTGTCCCCAAGTGTTGATGTTACAAAATAGAGTGTCATTTGGCTCTACCATTTTTTATTTCTTTTATTTTTTAAAAAATATTTATTTTTAATTGATAGATTGCTTTACAGTACTGGTTCGATTTCTGTCATATATCAGTGTGAATTAACCACAGGTGTACATATGTCCTCTCCCTTCTGAACCTCTCTCACGCCCTTTCCCACTCCTCCAGGTTGTTACAGAGCCCCCGTTTGAGTTCTCCGAGTCATACAGCAAATTCCCACTGGCTATCTATGCTATGTATGGAAGTGGATGTGCTTCCATGCTACCCTCTCCATTCACCTCACCCCTCCTTCCTCTCCCACCCTTGTCCATCACCCCCTCCTTCCTCTCCCACCCTTGTCCATTCGTCTGTTCTCTATGTCTGCGTCTCCACTAATGCCCTGCGAATAGGTTCATCAACACCACCTTTCTAGATTCCGTATATACGTATTAATATACATTATTTGTTTTTCTGACTCACTTCACTCTGTATAATAGGCTCTAGGTTCATCGACCTCATTAGAACAGACTCATATGTGTTCCTTTTTGTGGCCAAGTAATATTCCACTGTCACAGCTTCTTTATCCATTCATCTGTCGATGGACATCTAGGTTGCTTCCATGTCCTAGCTATTGTAAATAGTGCTACAATGAACATCGGGGTATACGTGTCCTTTTCAATTTGGGTTTCCTCAAGGTATATGCCTAGAAGTAGTATTGCTGGGTTGTTCGTGGTTTTATTCCCAGTTTTTTAAAGGATCTCTGTACTGTCTAACATGGTGGCTGTATCAACTTGAATTCCCACCAGCACTGTAAGAGGGTTCCCTTTTTCTCCACATCCTCTCCAGCACTTGCTGTTTGTGGATTTTTTGATAATGGCCATTCTAATTGGTGTCAGGTGATAGCTCATTGTAGTTTTGATTTGTATTTCTCTAATAATGAGTGACGTTGGGCATCTCTTCATGTGTTTATTAGCCATCCATATGTCATTTTGGAGAAATGTCTGTTTTAGTTGGCTCTACAATTTACCTAGCTTCTAGTCAGAAATGTTTTATCCTTGACTTGTTTCATCCTCTGTGTCTAGTCCATAAGCAACCTTTGTGATTCTACCTCCAAAATACGTATACGTCTTCATTTCTCTTCATTCCCACTGTTATTGCCTGCTATAGACAAGAAAGTATGTTGAAATCCTAATGCCCAGTACCTCAGAATATAGCCTTATGTGGGAACAGACTGGAAAGATGCATCCACAGCCCAAGGAATGCCAAGAACTGGTGTCAAACACTAGAAGCTCCAGGAGGCAAGGAAGGATTCTCCCCTATAGGCTTCAGAGGGAGAGTGACCCTACTGACAATGCATTTCTACTGTTTTAGGCCACCTAGTTAGTGGCTCTTTGTGAAGCCAGTTCTAGGAAACACATACGCCCCCTCAGTACAAGCCTCCGTCATTTCTTACGTAGACAGGTGCAGTGACTAGACACTTGTCCCTCTCCCTTCTCCGCCTGTTAGCCTCCTTCAGTCTATTCTTCAGACAGCAGTGAGAGCAGCCTTTTCAGAAGTTAAATTAGATCATGTCATTGCTCTGGTTGAAAGTCTTTTAATGACTTCCTATTGCTTTTTTTTTTTTTTTAAAGATTTATTTATTTATTTATTTTTGGTGGGGGCGGGGTGGGGAGGGAGGGGAGCAGGTGGGCTACTTCTATTGGTCTTTCATTTCTCTGTTTTCATCCATCTTTGTTCTTTGGCCCGTGTGGGCCTCCCATTGCGGTGGCCTCGTCGCAGAGCACCTGCTCTGGGCGCATGCGCTCCAGAGCTCCGGCTCAGTGATTGGATACATGGGTCCAGCCGCTCCGCGGCACGTGGGATCTTCCCAGGCCAGGGATCGAATTGGCGCCCCTTGCACTGCAAGGCGGTGTCCTTACCCACTGGACTAACCAGGGAAGCCTTGCTTTATATATATATATATATATATATTAAAAAAAAAAACCCAGCTTATTATTTATTTGACTGCACCAGGTCTTAGTTGTGGTATTTGAACTCTTAGTTGTGGTATGTGAGATCTATTTCTGTGACCAGGGATCGAACCTAGATCTCCTGCACTGGGAACTCGGAGTCCTAGCCACTGGACCACAAGGGAAGTCCCCTGACTTCCTATTGCTTTTAGGATGAAGTTCAAAACTCTTACCATCATGGCTAGGGCAACAGTTCTTCATCTTTTTAGTCTCAGCACCCTTTTATAGTAACTCTTCAAAATTACTGAGGACCCCAAAGAGTTCTGGTTTATGCTGTTTAACTCTATCAGTCGTTATTATATTAGACATTCAAGCCGAGAAATTTAAAAACCATTACATGTTATTATAAGTCACTTAATTTCAAAAATGAAAATAAGTATATTTTCTAAAAGAAAAAAACACAGTGGCACTACTTTACCTTTTTGCAAATCTCTTTAAAATCAGAACAGGAAATAACTAGATATCCATTCCTAGTTCTGCATTCAGTCTGTTGTAACACCACATCACGTGGCCTCTGGAAAATGCCACGGAAGGCTCATGAGAGAATAAGTGTGAAAAAGGGTGAATAATGTCTTAAAATTATTATGAAAATAGCTCAGACTTTATGGACATGAAAAGACCACGGAGACTCTCAGGGGCTATGATTCCATGTTTTGAGAACCACTAGGCTAGGAAACACTGCATGGTTTAGCCACGCCTAACTTTCTAACATGAGCTCATAAAACGGTGTCCTTCCGACTCTTTGGAGGGCTGGCTTCTTCATCCTTCAAGTCTCATCCTGTCATCTCTTTAGACAAAGCGCTCTTGGACTATTTGCTTCAAAGAGGCCACCTCCTACTGTTATTCTTCAGTTCAACCCCCAAGTTGTTTCTTCACTAGCATTTATCACAATTTATATGTAAGGGATGTGTTGGCCTGTTATTTTCATTTGATTGTGAGCTCTGTATGGTTAGGAACCATGTGTGAGTTTTGACTGTTCTATTCCCAGCACCTAGTGTAAAGTCTTGTACACAGTAAGCACTCAAACATTTTACTGAATGAAAAAAGAATCATGGATTTGTACACATATTATCTGCCAAGGATGTTCACTGCTTACATTCACTCATTAACAGATATTTACTGAGTATGTGCCAGGCACTGTTTAAAGTGCAATAAATATAAACAGAGTCTCTACCCTGGTTTTGGAGGAGGGTATGTAGAAACTAAACCAAGTAAGTCAAATATATAATATGTTAGATGATGATAAATGCTATAGAGAATAATAAAACAGGAAAGTGTAGGCCTTACTAGAAGGGTTTTGGATATGTTAGTTTGGAATATCCATCGGATAGATGAGAGCAGTCAAGGATTGTTGTTGTCCTTCAGTCGCTAGTTTGAATTTGACTTTGACGCAGTGACCCCATGAACTGCAGCACGACAGGCTTCCCTGTCCTTCACTGTCTCCCAGAGTGTGCTCACTCTTGTCCATGGCGTCGGTGATGCTCTTTAGCCATCTCGTCCTCTGTCACCCCCTTCTCCTCCTGCCCGCAGTCTTTTCTAGCATCAGAGTCTTTTCCAATGAGTCAGCTCTTGTTATCAGGTGGCCAAAGTATGAAGCTTGTTACAGGTACAAGCAGGATAGGGTCACCTGCCTGCCCGTTCCTCCTCCCCCAATCCACTTTTTATGTGCTGTGCTCATCAGATCGCCGTGCCTAATTTGAAGCTTTTGAGTTCAGATGCTGTGTGCTGAAGTGTTCTTGTGATTAATGTGAAATATTGAGATGTTTCATCTTTTGACTTAGAGCATGTCCACCTAGAAATCAATTAGAGCAGGTGCATCAACCGGAGAACCATGACTGCAATCATAGAATTGATTGGCAAGTGGGGCATAAACGGTGTCCTTCCGACTCTTTGGAGGGCTGGCTTCTTCATCCTTCAAGTCTCATCCTGTCATCTCTTTAGACAAAGCGCTCTTGGACTATTTGCTTCAAAGAGGCCACCTCCTACTGTTATTCTTCAGTTCAACCCCCAAGTTGTTTCTTCACTAGCATTTATCACAATTTATATGTAAGGGATGTGTTGGCCTGTTATTTTCATTTGATTGTGAGCTCTGTATGGTTAGGAACCATGTGTGAGTTTTGACTGTTCTATTCCCAGCACCTAGTGTAAAGTCTTGTACACAGTAAGCACTCAAACATTTTACTGAATGAAAAAAGAATCATGGATTTGTACACATATTATCTGCCAAGGATGTTCACTGCTTACATTCACTCATTAACAGATATTTACTGAGTATGTGCCAGGCACTGTTTAAAGTGCAATAAATATAAACAGAGTCTCTACCCTGGTTTTGGAGGAGGGTATGTAGAAACTAAACCAAGTAAGTCAAATATATAATATGTTAGATGATGATAAATGCTATAGAGAATAATAAAACAGGAAAGTGTAGGCCTTACTAGAAGGGTTTTGGATATGTTAGTTTGGAATATCCATCGGATAGATGAGAGCAGTCAAGGATTGTTGTTGTCCTTCAGTCGCTAGTTTGAATTTGACTTTGACGCAGTGACCCCATGAACTGCAGCACGACAGGCTTCCCTGTCCTTCACTGTCTCCCAGAGTGTGCTCACTCTTGTCCATGGCGTCGGTGATGCTCTTTAGCCATCTCGTCCTCTGTCACCCCCTTCTCCTCCTGCCCGCAGTCTTTTCTAGCATCAGAGTCTTTTCCAATGAGTCAGCTCTTGTTATCAGGTGGCCAAAGTATGAAGCTTGTTACAGGTACAAGCAGGATAGGGTCACCTGCCTGCCCGTTCCTCCTCCCCCAATCCACTTTTTATGTGCTGTGCTCATCAGATCGCCGTGCCTAATTTGAAGCTTTTGAGTTCAGATGCTGTGTGCTGAAGTGTTCTTGTGATTAATGTGAAATATTGA
Source organism: Tragulus kanchil (assembly GCA_022376925.1). NCBI lineage: Eukaryota > Metazoa > Chordata > Mammalia > Artiodactyla > Tragulidae > Tragulus > Tragulus kanchil. The sequence goes on along the minus strand of JAIOJX010000024.1, from coordinate 23,555,681 downwards.
GATGTTTCATCTTTTGACTTAGAGCATGTCCACCTAGAAATCAATTAGAGCAGGTGCATCAACCGGAGAACCATGACTGCAATCATAGAATTGATTGGCAAGTGGGGCATGGAAAGACAGGAGGACAACCAGGTTGTCTTCTACTTCTATTAACTTTTCTGTCTTTCAAGAGTACTAGAGAAAAGGAGCAGGCTTTAAAAAGGCATAAAAAGTTTCCCTCTGAATTGTTTATATGTTCAAGTACTGTGGCATGTCCAAAGAATAGGTATTTGGGTGAAAAAAAGAAAAGATAACTACTTAAAATCAGCCAATTGTAGTCTTTAGGGGCACAGATACAAATTCTTTTTATTCACCTTTTGTACACCTTGCACATAAGAAGCACTCAAGAAATGTTTGATCAATGATGATCAATCAAACTTGATAATTATTACTCACTTAAATACAACCTTTTCAGGGTCTTGTTGTTGTTTAGTTGCTAATTCATGTCCGACTCTTTGCCACTCTATGAACTGCAGCATGCCAGGATTCTCTGTCCTTCCCTACCTCCCTGAATTTGCTCTAACTCATGTCCATTGACTCAGTGATGCCATCCAACTATCCTGTCCTCTGTCGTCCCCTTCTCCTTCTGCCTTCTATTCTTCCCAGCATCAGGGTCTTTTCCAATGAGCTGTCTCTTCACATCAGGTGGCCAAAGTATTGGAGCTTCAGCTGCAGCATCCGTCCTTCCAATGAATATTCAGGGTTGGTTTCCTTTAGAATGGACTGGTTTGATCTCTTTGCAGTTCAAGGGACTCTCAAGAGTCTTCTCCAACACCACATTTCGAAAGCATCAGTTCTTTGCTATTCAGCCTTCTTTATGGTCCAGCTCTCAACATCCATACGTGACTACTTGGAAATCTATATGGACCTTCGTCAGCAAAGTGATGTCTCTGCTTTTTAATACCCTGTCTAGGTTTGTCATAGCTTTTCTTCCAAGGAGCAAGTATCTTAATTTTATGGCTGTAATCACTGTCCCCAGTGATTCTGAAGCCCAAGAAGATGAAATCTGTCACTGTTGAGATCTGTGCAACACTTGAACAGCATCATCTTATAGGAACAGAAGTAGCTCAGCTGGAATTCCATCACCTTTGAACAGCCCCCGGAAGCTTTTGAGTTCAGATGCTGTGTGCTGAAGTGTTCTTGTGATTAATGTGAAATATTGAGATGTTTCATCTTTTGACTTAGAGCATGTCCACCTAGAAATCAATTAGAGCAGGTGCATCAACCGGAGAACCATGACTGCAATCATAGAATTGATTGGCAAGTGGGGCATGGAAAGACAGGAGGACAACCAGGTTGTCTTCTACTTCTATTAACTTTTCTGTCTTTCAAGAGTACTAGAGAAAAGGAGCAGGCTTTAAAAAGGCATAAAAAGTTTCCCTCTGAATTGTTTATATGTTCAAGTACTGTGGCATGTCCAAAGAATAGGTATTTGGGTGAAAAAAAGAAAAGATAACTACTTAAAATCAGCCAATTGTAGTCTTTAGGGGCACAGATACAAATTCTTTTTATTCACCTTTTGTACACCTTGCACATAAGAAGCACTCAAGAAATGTTTGATCAATGATGATCAATCAAACTTGATAATTATTACTCACTTAAATACAACCTTTTCAGGGTCTTGTTGTTGTTTAGTTGCTAATTCATGTCCGACTCTTTGCCACTCTATGAACTGCAGCATGCCAGGATTCTCTGTCCTTCCCTACCTCCCTGAATTTGCTCTAACTCATGTCCATTGACTCAGTGATGCCATCCAACTATCCTGTCCTCTGTCGTCCCCTTCTCCTTCTGCCTTCTATTCTTCCCAGCATCAGGGTCTTTTCCAATGAGCTGTCTCTTCACATCAGGTGGCCAAAGTATTGGAGCTTCAGCTGCAGCATCCGTCCTTCCAATGAATATTCAGGGTTGGTTTCCTTTAGAATGGACTGGTTTGATCTCTTTGCAGTTCAAGGGACTCTCAAGAGTCTTCTCCAACACCACATTTCGAAAGCATCAGTTCTTTGCTATTCAGCCTTCTTTATGGTCCAGCTCTCAACATCCATACGTGACTACTTGGAAATCTATATGGACCTTCGTCAGCAAAGTGATGTCTCTGCTTTTTAATACCCTGTCTAGGTTTGTCATAGCTTTTCTTCCAAGGAGCAAGTATCTTAATTTTATGGCTGTAATCACTGTCCCCAGTGATTCTGAAGCCCAAGAAGATGAAATCTGTCACTGTTGAGATCTGTGCAACACTTGAACAGCATCATCTTATAGGAACAGAAGTAGCTCAGCTGGAATTCCATCACCTCCACTAGCTTTGTCTATAGTAATGCTTCCTAAAGCTCACTTGACTTCACACTCCAGGATGTCTGGCTCTAGGGGAGTGGCTACACCACTGGTTATCCAGGTCATTAAGATCTTTTTTGTACAGTTCATTCCTGCCACCTCTTCTTAACATTTTCTGCTTCTGTTAGGTCCATACCATTTCTATCCTTTATTGTGCCCATCTTTGCATGAAATGTTCCCTTGATATCTCTGATTTGTTTGAAGAGATCTCCGGTCTTTCCCATTCTATTGTTTTCCTCTACTTCTTTGCATCGGTCACTTAAGGCTTTCTTATCTCTCCAGCTATTCTCTAGAACTCTGCATTCAGTTGGGTATATGTCTCCTTTTCTCTTTTGCCTTTCACTTCTCTTCTTTGCTTAACTATTTATAAGGCCTCCTAGACAACCACTTTGCCCTCTTGTGTTTCTTTTTCTTTGGAATGGTTTTAATCACCACCTCCTGTAGGACAGTATGAACCTCCATCCATAGTTCTTTAGGCAGCTACCTATCGGGTCTAGTCTCTTGAATCTTATTCTTCATTATTAACAATTATTTTATATCTACTGTGTGTTAAAATACTCTTATAATTATGATGTTTCAATATAATACATCATCTTGTGTCTGCAAAATATTTATCTGTTATTCCTCTGGTGTGTTAAAATGGAGTTTATATTGAAGCATGAATATGACTCCGACCATTTTTTTCTTGGTAACCTTTCCTATCCTTCAAACAGGATATAGGAACCCAAACCTTAGTCTTTATAAACATTTCTGTTTTAAAATATATTACAAAGAATAAATGGAATTGAATGTCAAGAATGAGTAAGTGAAAGCCCTTACTCATCTGGTCCATACGTGACACAAAAGGAGCAAAGTGATGTCTCTGCTTTTTAATACCCTGTCTAGGTTTGTCATAGCTTTTCTTCCAAGGAGCAAGTATCTTAATTTTATGGCTGTAATCACTGTCCCCAGTGATTCTGAAGCCCAAGAAGATGAAATCTGTCACTGTTGAGATCTGTGCAACACTTGAACAGCATCATCTTATAGGAACAGAAGTAGCTCAGCTGGAATTCCATCACCTCCACTAGCTTTGTCTATAGTAATGCTTCCTAAAGCTCACTTGACTTCACACTCCAGGATGTCTGGCTCTAGGGGAGTGGCTACACCACTGGTTATCCAGGTCATTAAGATCTTTTTTGTACAGTTCATTCCTGCCACCTCTTCTTAACATTTTCTGCTTCTGTTAGGTCCATACCATTTCTATCCTTTATTGTGCCCATCTTTGCATGAAATGTTCCCTTGATATCTCTGATTTGTTTGAAGAGATCTCCGGTCTTTCCCATTCTATTGTTTTCCTCTACTTCTTTGCATCGGTCACTTAAGGCTTTCTTATCTCTCCAGCTATTCTCTAGAACTCTGCATTCAGTTGGGTATATGTCTCCTTTTCTCTTTTGCCTTTCACTTCTCTTCTTTGCTTAACTATTTATAAGGCCTCCTAGACAACCACTTTGCCCTCTTGTGTTTCTTTTTCTTTGGAATGGTTTTAATCACCACCTCCTGTAGGACAGTATGAACCTCCATCCATAGTTCTTTAGGCAGCTACCTATCGGGTCTAGTCTCTTGAATCTTATTCTTCATTATTAACAATTATTTTATATCTACTGTGTGTTAAAATACTCTTATAATTATGATGTTTCAATATAATACATCATCTTGTGTCTGCAAAATATTTATCTGTTATTCCTCTGGTGTGTTAAAATGGAGTTTATATTGAAGCATGAATATGACTCCGACCATTTTTTTCTTGGTAACCTTTCCTATCCTTCAAACAGGATATAGGAACCCAAACCTTAGTCTTTATAAACATTTCTGTTTTAAAATATATTACAAAGAATAAATGGAATTGAATGTCAAGAATGAGTAAGTGAAAGCCCTTACTCATCTGGTTTACAACTTATATCAGCTAATTTTTCTAAATTTAAGTTGATTAAATTTTTTGGTTGTTTCATTTCCAATGACCACACCAGGAGAGGGTTGTTTGTCATAGTTATTTATGCTCTTCCTTTCTGTTTTAGCTTAAAAGAAACGTTCAAATTTAATAAATATGGAGTTGTTATAAACAGGAAAAGCAATTCTAATAAATTAACATGGGTCATATGTTTAAAATCTTTGTAAGGGATGATACATTAGGATAAAATAAAATACTCAGGTGAATTTAAAAAGTCACACAATAAAGTTAAAATGTAGAATGATTCAAACTATAAAAGCATAGAAATACTCAGTGTGTGGTTAGTCCTATCTGACTCTTGACAACCCTATGGACTGTGGCCTGTCAGGTTCCTCTGTTCATGGGGTTTCCCAGGCAAGAAAACTGGAGTGAGTTGCTATTTCTTCCTCCAGGAGATTTTCCTGACCCAGGGATCGAACCTGCAATGGCAGGCGGATTCTTTATTACTGAGCCACTTGGGAAAGCCCCTAGAACTGTATAACCCCTACATTATACCCCTATAAACTGTTTCCAAATAAATACAATTAATAAGTGAATAAAATTCACAAATGAATGACAAAGTATTATAGGAAATTTAAAGATCCAGATTCTCAAAAATGAAAAAAAAAAAAAAAAGTACCATTACCTAAGTGATTCTTTACTATAATCTTTATTTTTTTAAATAAGGATGCTATTTTTTCTGAAATAATTTTCGTATTTATTGGCTGCACAGGGTCTTCATGGCTATGCATGGGCTTGCTCTAGTTGTGATATGCAGAGGCTGCTCTCTAGTTGTGGTGCACGGGCTTCTCATTGTGGTGGCTTCAGTAGTTGTGGCTCCTGAGCTCTGGAGCACAGGCTCAGTGTTTGTTTGCATGGGCCTGGTTGCTCCGCGGCATGTGGGAATGGTTCCTTAGTTGCTTCCTAGACCAGGGAATGAACCTGTGTCTCCTGCATTGGCAGGCGGATTCCTAACCACTGGGCCACCATGGAAGCCCTACCATTATCTTTAAATGGTCGGGAATCGTGAAAGCTTCCCTCGCTCTGATCTGTTCCTGGCTGACTCCCACAGGACTCTAAGCTAACACCCACTACTCAGATTTAGTTCATAAGCAGTCACTCTTCTTTAAAAAAATTTTTAAAATTGTTTCATTTCCAATGACCACACCAGGAGAGGGTTGTTTGTCATAGTTATTTATGCTCTTCCTTTCTGTTTTAGCTTAAAAGAAACGTTCAAATTTAATAAATATGGAGTTGTTATAAACAGGAAAAGCAATTCTAATAAATTAACATGGGTCATATGTTTAAAATCTTTGTAAGGGATGATACATTAGGATAAAATAAAATACTCAGGTGAATTTAAAAAGTCACACAATAAAGTTAAAATGTAGAATGATTCAAACTATAAAAGCATAGAAATACTCAGTGTGTGGTTAGTCCTATCTGACTCTTGACAACCCTATGGACTGTGGCCTGTCAGGTTCCTCTGTTCATGGGGTTTCCCAGGCAAGAAAACTGGAGTGAGTTGCTATTTCTTCCTCCAGGAGATTTTCCTGACCCAGGGATCGAACCTGCAATGGCACGCGGATTCTATATTACTGAGCCACTTGGGAAAGCCCCTAGAACTGTATAACCCCTACATTATACCCCTATAAACTGTTTCCAAATAAATACAATTAATAAGTGAATAAAATTCACAAATGAATGACAAAGTATTATAGGAAATTTAAAGATCCAGATTCTCAAAAATGAAAAAAAAAAAAAAAAGTACCATTACCTAAGTGATTCTTTACTATAATCTTTATTTTTTTAAATAAGGATGCTATTTTTTCTGAAATAATTTTCGTATTTATTGGCTGCACAGGGTCTTCATGGCTATGCATGGGCTTGCTCTAGTTGTGATATGCAGAGGCTGCTCTCTAGTTGTGGTGCACGGGCTTCTCATTGTGGTGGCTTCAGTAGTTGTGGCTCCTGAGCTCTGGAGCACAGGCTCAGTGTTTGTTTGCATGGGCCTGGTTGCTCCGCATGTGGGAATGGTTCCTTAGTTGCTTCCTAGACCAGGGAATGAACCTGTGTCTCCTGCATTGGCAGGCGGATTCCTAACCACTGGGCCACCATGGAAGCCCTACCATTATCTTTAAATGGTCGGGAATCGTGAAAGCTTCCCTCGCTCTGATCTGTTCCTGGCTGACTCCCACAGGACTCTAAGCTAACACCCACTACTCAGATTTAGTTCATAAGCAGTCACTCTTCTTTAAAATTTTTTAAAAAATTAAAAAAAATTTTTACAGTTTTGTTGTTCACAGACATGTATGTTCCCAGATCAGTCATATGCATATCCCTGGTCCCCTCCCTCCTCCTAGTCCCCCCATCCTACCCCTCCAGGCTGTCACACTGAGCCCTTGTAGGAACTCCTATTCCCAGCCACTCTTCTTTATAACTTTAAGTAGAATCTTGAGGCTTTGCAGTCCTTGTATAAACTTTCTCTCATCCCTCTCCCTCATCTTTTATCGTCTATTATCTATGAATATGTGTGTCCTCCTGCTCTTTTGAAGGTAAGAACCATGGCATAGTTGAACTTTATAGACCCCTATTTCCTTCATCCTTTAATCTAGCACAAAGCTTGGCATCAAATAAAAAGTTAAATGAGATAAATATAAACTACTTTCAGGAAAATCAAATATAGTTATCCCTCACTAATCCAGGGGCTTGATTTTTGGCATTCTCAAGTACTTGGAACAGGGTCCACAGTCCAGGAGAAACATGCTGATAAGAACCATAGGAAACACATATCCAGTTGTCTCCCATAGAGAAGGATTCTTCGAGCTGGCTTGAGAAAGCAGTGAAAGGCCAGTCTTTGCCTATGAAGTAGGAGATCAACAGGAGGCAGAAGAGAGACGGAAAGTGAAGGAAACAAGGATGAGAGCACAAGGGGTAAGAGGCCCAGGAGAACCTAATGGTAATCCAAAGAAAGAACAGGGGCAGCAACAGTAGCAGCCAGCGGAAATTAGAAGCCATGACAGAGGTGGCAGGTTGCAGACATAAAGACCACAGAGAATAGCCAGCCGTAAAGGAGGCTGGCTACATGCTGACCAGTAGATTTTAGCAGTCTCAAAAGAGAAGTTTTGGCTTTATACTCCCCCATTTATAAATACCTATGATATATAACGCATAGTGATTTAAGGAGGCAATGAAGCATAGAAAATACTTTATAAAAATTTTTTCATAGAAAAATAATTTAAAAATGAAAAGCAGAATGTACTGTTCAGCTATTTGAAACCAACACTAATCTAGAATGTTTAACTTTGTGAAGTGTGGTACATTGTTCAAGATTTATTAAAATACGGAAAGAAAAAGGAACAAACGTTGGCTAAATATTTATCGTGTGCTGGAAGCTTAATGGAATTCATTTCTTTTAATCCTCCCAATAGCCCTTTTCATAAACATTATGATGCCCATTTTCAAGCAGGGCAAAGTGAGGCTCAGAGAAATTATATATAACTTGGCCAAGGTCCCAAGCACTTCAGCATCAAAGTTTGTTTTCTCAACTGTACTATGTTAGAGAAACAGAGCAAGGGGGGTCAACAGAAACAAATAGAATACACAGAAGAAACATAGTTAAAATTCTTCTTTTTGCAGGTTAACGATAACAGGTAGCCTAAATTACAGTCTGGTATCTAGTGTGCTTGTGTAATTTCTTTTAACTATAATCTCAAAACTGACATATTACTGAGTGAATAACCTTCAGGAACACACATTCATTTTTACTTCTCCTTGGTGGACTTCTATACCTTCTCAAGTATGCATATTTTGAAAATCTGCTGCTTAGTCTATTTTTTTTTAAACTAACTTACTAAGCTCGTCTAGCATCCAAAGTTAGGTACATGAGAGAACAGAGCCAGACAACCTGGTCTTCTGCAGGGTGTTTTGCTTATTGTTTCTATAATACTACAGAGTAAAAGCTTTTTTACATGTATGTTTATCACTTGAGCTGGCTTGAGAAAGCAGTGAAAGGCCAGTCTTTGCCTATGAAGTAGGAGATCAACAGGAGGCAGAAGAGAGACGGAAAGTGAAGGAAACAAGGATGAGAGCACAAGGGGTAAGAGGCCCAGGAGAACCTAATGGTAATCCAAAGAAAGAACAGGGGCAGCAACAGTAGCAGCCAGCGGAAATTAGAAGCCATGACAGAGGTGGCAGGTTGCAGACATAAAGACCACAGAGAATAGCCAGCCGTAAAGGAGGCTGGCTACATGCTGACCAGTAGATTTTAGCAGTCTCAAAAGAGAAGTTTTGGCTTTATACTCCCCCATTTATAAATACCTATGATATATAACGCATAGTGATTTAAGGAGGCAATGAAGCATAGAAAATACTTTATAAAAATTTTTTCATAGAAAAATAATTTAAAATGAAAAGCAGAATGTACTGTTCAGCTATTTGAAACCAACACTAATCTAGAATGTTTAACTTTGTGAAGTGTGGTACATTGTTCAAGATTTATTAAAATACGGAAAAAAAAAGGAACAAACGTTGGCTAAATATTTATCGTGTGCTGGAAGCTTAATGGAATTCATTTCTTTTAATCCTCCCAATAGCCCTTTTCATAAACATTATGATGCCCATTTTCAAGCAGGGCAAAGTGAGGCTCAGAGAAATTATATATAACTTGGCCAAGGTCCCAAGCACTTCAGCATCAAAGTTTGTTTTCTCAACTGTACTATGTTAGAGAAACAGAGCAAGGGGGGTCAACAGAAACAAATAGAATACACAGAAGAAACATAGTTAAAATTCTTCTTTTTGCAGGTTAACGATAACAGGTAGCCTAAATTACAGTCTGGTATCTAGTGTGCTTGTGTAATTTCTTTTAACTATAATCTCAAAACTGACATATTACTGAGTGAATAACCTTCAGGAACACACATTCATTTTTACTTCTCCTTGGTGGACTTCTATACCTTCTCAAGTATGCATATTTTGAAAATCTGCTGCTTAGTCTATTTTTTTTTAAACTAACTTACTAAGCTCGTCTAGCATCCAAAGTTAGGTACATGAGAGAACAGAGCCAGACAACCTGGTCTTCTGCAGGGTGTTTTGCTTATTGTTTCTATAATACTACAGAGTAAAAGCTCAATGTATTTGTCTCCTTGATTCTAAATAACCTCCCATGTAAATAATCAGATGTATAGTGGAGAAATCTAAGCAATGATTCTTCAAAAATAGTGCTCTGTGCTTCCTACTGAGACAGAGTCTTACAAAGCCCATGGTATTGATATTTGAAAGAGTGAGGTGGACGTCTGTGCAAGGGGATAAGGGTGAGCATTACAGAGAAAGCATGCACAATGGCACAGACAGGTAAGGATGTTACGTGTTCAAGGTAGGAAACCCTCGACACTGCCCAGAGTGGGGTCTCCATTCTGTTCTTGGCATTGGATGCACAGGCTTCATCCCATCCAGCCCTGCCAGACCAGCAGTCTAGGCTAGAGGCTCAGAGAGCTCCTTTTTTTGTTGTTGTTAAATTTTTTTGGCCTCTTTTATTGATTTTTTGTTTGTTTATTTCTCATCCATCTTTATCCTTCGGCCTGTGTGGGCCTCCCATTACAGTGGCCTCTCTCATTGCAGAGCACCAGCTCTGGGTGCATGCGCTCCAGAGCACTGGCTCATAACTGGACACACTGGTCCAGCTGTTCCAAGGCGTGTGGTGTGGGATCTTCCCGGGCCAGGGATTAAACTTGCGCCCCTTGCACTGCAAGGTGGACTCTTTACCCACTGGACCACCAGGGAAGCCCCAGATACCTCCTTTTTTAAAAAAGATAATTTTTATTTATTTTTGGTTGTGCTAGGTCTTTGTTGCTGGATGTGGGCTTTCTCTCATAGTGGTGAGTGGAAGCTGCTCTCTAGTTGCAATTGTGGGCTTCTCTTTACGGTTGTTTTTCATGCTGCACAGCATAGGAACAGAGGGTCTAGGGCACAAGGGCTTCAGTGGTAGGTGGATTCTTTACCACTGAGCCACCAGGAAAGTTGTATTTAGGACTTCACAAAGTTCCTAAGGAGGTTCAAACTCTTTGCTGTGCCTGAAGCCCTCTGGTCTGGGGAATAGTGAACATATAGTCAGTCTGCTCTTGGTGTATATGTCAAGCTCATTGCTGTTTCAGGGATTTAGGGCAGGACTTAGAGCACCTTCTCTCCACTGAAGTCTCTGTTTAACTCTTACTTCCTTAGTGTAAAGTCTTACTTGATCACTCTGTTCAAAGTAACCCATCAGCACTTATTTCTTAGTGCTTATCTGGTAGTCTTGTTTTTGGTATATTTTCCTCACTAGAATATATGCTCCCAAAAGTGTGGACCTTTGCCTGTCTTGTTCATGGTAGCAATTCTAGTGCTTAAGAAGAGTCCTCTGTCATGAGACAGAGTCTTACAAAGCCCATGGTATTGATATTTGAAAGAGTGAGGTGGACGTCTGTGCAAGGGGATAAGGGTGAGCATTACAGAGAAAGCATGCACAATGGCACAGACAGGTAAGGATGTTACGTGTTCAAGGTAGGAAACCCTCGACACTGCCCAGAGTGGGGTCTCCATTCTGTTCTTGGCATTGGATGCACAGGCTTCATCCCATCCAGCCCTGCCAGACCAGCAGTCTAGGCTAGAGGCTCAGAGAGCTCCTTTTTTTGTTGTTGTTAAATTTTTTTGGCCTCTTTTATTGATTTTTTGTTTGTTTATTTCTCATCCATCTTTATCCTTCGGCCTGTGTGGGCCTCCCATTACAGTGGCCTCTCTCATTGCAGAGCACCAGCTCTGGGTGCATGCGCTCCAGAGCACTGGCTCATAACTGGACACACTGGTCCAGCTGTTCCAAGGCGTGTGGTGTGGGATCTTCCCGGGCCAGGGATTAAACTTGCGCCCCTTGCACTGCAAGGTGGACTCTTTACCCACTGGACCACCAGGGAAGCCCCAGATACCTCCTTTTTTAAAAAAGATAATTTTTATTTATTTTTGGTTGTGCTAGGTCTTTGTTGCTGGATGTGGGCTTTCTCTCATAGTGGTGAGTGGAAGCTGCTCTCTAGTTGCAATTGTGGGCTTCTCTTTACGGTTGTTTTTCATGCTGCACAGCATAGGAACAGAGGGTCTAGGGCACAAGGGCTTCAGTGGTAGGTGGATTCTTTACCACTGAGCCACCAGGAAAGTTGTATTTAGGACTTCACAAAGTTCCTAAGGAGGTTCAAACTCTTTGCTGTGCCTGAAGCCCTCTGGTCTGGGGAATAGTGAACATATAGTCAGTCTGCTCTTGGTGTATATGTCAAGCTCATTGCTGTTTCAGGGATTTAGGGCAGGACTTAGAGCACCTTCTCTCCACTGAAGTCTCTGTTTAACTCTTACTTCCTTAGTGTAAAGTCTTACTTGATCACTCTGTTCAAAGTAACCCATCAGCACTTATTTCTTAGTGCTTATCTGGTAGTCTTGTTTTTGGTATATTTTCCTCACTAGAATATATGCTCCCCAAAAGTGTGGACCTTTGCCTGTCTTGTTCATGGTAGCAATTCTAGTGCTTAAGAAGAGTCCTGGGTATATGAAATGTGTGTGTTAAATACTCAAGAGGAATGGATACATTTGGCGTATTTAGGAAGTTCCTTTTAGAACACTCTTGTGTAATGTAGATTGTTGTTTAGTTGCTTAGTCATGTCCTACTCTATTGCGACCCCATGGCCTACAGCCCACCAGGCTCCTCTGTTCATGGGATTTCCCAGGCAAGAATGCTGGAGTGGGTTGCCAGCTCTGTCTCCAAGGGATCTTCTCTACCTAGGAACCGAACCTGAGTCTCTCACATTGGGAGCTGGATTCTTTACCACTGAGCCACCTGTGAAGCCTAGGTAATGTAGATAGAAAGCAATTAAATCATCCTTTAAGGACTGTCTTCATTAAGATTGAGGTGGAAAATACCTTCTTTGAGAACTTCGCTTTGCATTCTTGGATATTTTGCTTTATGATATCTCATTTCATGTTACCATTTCAAAGGGAAACTTTGAGGTAGTATTTCATAGATGATAACTACAACCCTGAACATCTATCTCATCAGTTCAATAATAATTTCCAAATGTACTTAATGGACTATTAAATCAGTAATTAGAAATCAAATTTTGCTATGCCGCAAAAGATGTCAAAATTATGTATGCTCAGGCTAAGATATTTTAAAATTAAAATTTTATTTAATTAGCATTCCTCAGAGAAAGGTATTTTAAAATTAAAATTTTATTTAATTAGTGTTCCCATAATTTACATTAAAATTTATTTGTATCCGGATGACTTATAAAAATACAGGCAGGGCAGTGTAAATACACAAAAAGAGCTCATGGTGGCTAACAAAATTCAATGATATATTTAGGAGTATAGTTAACAACACCAAAAAAGAAATGCTGACAGGAAAAAAAAAAAGATCGAAGGTTTGAGGAGTAGGGAAAAATATGAATAAAGTGAAACTTTGAAATAAGCTGTTTGTTCTGTGGGGTGTTCAGAAGCATTCCTTCCTCTCACCCACTCTTGTGAGGTTAAGTGAATGGATTTCTATTGCATGCCTGTTGTCACTATTGCCTAATGCTTTCCTATGGATGAGGCAGATACCTGGTTATTTAAGGAGTAGGATAAATGGGCCGAGACAGCATTCTCTATCCCCAATTCACCAGGGAGCGTTCGAGAATTCCACCTGACAGGAGGACAGCACTGTGCTCTTAAACAATCTGCAGTTTGATCCGATTGTTCCCCAGTGGGGGACGTAGGCCACAGCTCACTCAAGAGTCATTGATTGGATTAACAGCCTAATTCCCAACAGATGAATAGAATACTGATGTCTTGTCAGCCCAGATCACAAAAGGAAAACACAATCTGCTTCTACAGCTCAGAGATTTAACCCTCTATTTACCCCGAGGCTACAATTTCAGTTTTTCATCCTGTAATTTCTTCAGAACTATTCGCTGATAAATATAATCAAGTGGTGGTTTTTTATCACCATCCACACACTTTCATCCTCTTTTACAGTAATTTTTAAAATCTTCAGAAATGTGGAAGGATTTTTTTAACTTCAGTTTTTACTATCTACCTTAGTCCTGCTGCCTAAATTCTTTCCTAGTTTCCTAAAAAAATATTGTATAACCTCTTTTCTCAGGGGAGCCAATAAAAAAAGGACATACCCTCCGGGAAGAAAGATTAGCAACATCCATACATTCAAAGATAAAACTATTCTGAGCTGTTTTTCTGGTGTAAGTGACTGATTTTATCAAAGGGAATGAATGACTGTATTGGAGGAATCAAGTCTCAATAAATGTTAGCTTTAGTTTAGTCCCTGACTACAGCTCTCCCTCCCAACCATAATTTAATAACTTTTACGTATGGTTGTACAACTAAGACTCAAATAGGAAGGTTTTACTAGTACAGGTTTAAAAATAAGGACAAAAGGTTTCACTCAAGATATCTATAAATTAGAATTCTGTAATAAAGATATACACGTCTTGTATGAGTAGCAAAACAAAGAGTATTCTGGTCAACTTTAATGACAGTTCGCTTTCTATATCTTTCTGCTTACAGCCCACCAATATAGCAAGAAAGATGATTTTAGTCAGTTGTGAGTAAAAACAGTGATGGTAGGGGCGAAGCTTGTTCACTATGCTAAGTAATCTACATGTGTTCTCATACGTAACCCACCCAACAGCTTATGAAGTAGATATTATCTTATTTCAAAAATGAAGAAACTAAAGCTCAGCTAGGTTAACTTTGAGGTCACAGGATTGTGAGGTGAGAAGTCAGAACTTTAGTCTCTGGCTCCAAAGCTTTTATGCTCTTCAACACGACTTAGATTTTATAGGTTTATCTGCATACCTTCCTATTTGTATTTTTCAGTATCTGCAGTATTAAGAGTCGGCCTTCTCTTTGAATCTGTTAGTGCTCTTTTGGAAAAACACCTGAGTGTACAAATGTTCTCTTTTGGTTTTTATTTTTCTTTAGGACATATTTAAATGAATTTCATGATAACCCCTTAAAGTCAGCCATATCACAATCAGAAAACTTTTTGCCTATGACTTTGGAGCCATATTCAACTTCTATCCCTTTTCTTTATCTCTTATACTGTCTTTCATCAAGTGAAGTTGATTGAATTCTCCTGTATCGAATCTGATTCTTTTTTCTCAACAGTAATGGACCTTATCCAGGTCCTAACCTTCTAATCCACTAATTCCTACAAGAGCCTCCTGACTAATTTATCTGGTCTCCCATCTCTTTTGCAACCATTGTCCTAAGCATGCCATTCTTCTACTTGAAACTTCGAAGCATATGGTAATTTGTCAGATAAGAATTTCTAACTCAGTATTTCTCTAGCTTTTAATAGTGTTATAGTCTTAAAAATTAACATTTTACACATAGGAAGTTTAGATCAGTTCAAATATGAGAGCATATTATCTAGACTAGACTGCTTAAATGATTAGGTATTATGCTGTTGTACTACAATCAATTTATGGTAATATATGCTTCCATAATACCTATTACAGAAAAATAACAGTTAAAGGAAAGAGAATACATTTTTTGGAAAGAGACAAACTAACACCAATTAAAACTCATTCACAAAATATGTACAATGTAAAAGATCTTTGTGTTATTACCACAGATTTTATGTTTCTACAGATAAGTTTTCTTTCTTTTTGGGCATCTCTGGTGGGTCAGATGGTAAAGAACAGAAAATTTTTAAAATTACACTTATTTTGAATACATTTACACTTAAGTTGCTATATATGTAAAATTAAGTGATCTAGGAAGCCAGAGTTAGGACTTTTACGTATTCTCTTTGCGTAGAAATGATTAAGTTTTGCAATTGCAACATCTAACTTCCACTGCTAGAGCACACTCAACATTTATCATTGACTTTGGATAATCAAGATTCCGCCTCCATCTCCAAACATGTTGAATGTCCCTTCAGTTAAGCATGAAAAAATCCAATTAAAAGGAGAAAGGACAGCCTAACTAAAAATTACATCTTTATACTAAAACAATCTAGAACAAGTACCTAGAAGATATTAATACAATTATTATGAACACATTCGAAATCAAGACAGGCCCTATTTAGAGGTTCCCTAGAAGGTGAAAGACCTTCAGGAAGAGTCCCAAAGAATTCCTTTATTTCAGTAACAGAACGAAGGGGCAACAGACTGCATGAGGAAGGAAAATGCTCCCTTGCATGTTAAAGACAGAAGCACTTTAGTGGTGGCTAGAGACCTGATGCTCCCATGCCACAAAGGAGAGTCTACAAGTTGGTTTTTTTTTTTTTCAGATGAAGGGTATTTTTCTTTCATATTGTGTGTAGTCTTAAATTCAAAGGAAATCTGGATAGTCCTCAATTGGAGAGGCAGAAACCTCTGTTCTGGATGTCCGGGTCAGGCATGAAGTTAGACGACAGTCCTGGAAACCGTGGTAGGCATGTCCACTAACCCATCTTAAAATATAATGCCCTCAAAAGTCTTAACATTTTACACATAGGAAGTTTAGATCAGTTCAAATATGAGAGCATATTATCTAGACTAGACTGCTTAAATGATTAGGTATTATGCTGTTGTACTACAATCAATTTATGGTAATATATGCTTCCATAATACCTATTACAGAAAAATAACAGTTAAAGGAAAGAGAATACATTTTTTGGAAAGAGACAAACTAACACCAATTAAAACTCATTCACAAAATATGTACAATGTAAAAGATCTTTGTGTTATTACCACAGATTTTATGTTTCTACAGATAAGTTTTCTTTCTTTTTGGGCATCTCTGGTGGGTCAGATGGTAAAGAACAGAAAATTTTTAAAATTACACTTATTTTGAATACATTTACACTTAAGTTGCTATATATGTAAAATTAAGTGATCTAGGAAGCCAGAGTTAGGACTTTTACGTATTCTCTTTGCGTAGAAATGATTAAGTTTTGCAATTGCAACATCTAACTTCCACTGCTAGAGCACACTCAACATTTATCATTGACTTTGGATAATCAAGATTCCGCCTCCATCTCCAAACATGTTGAATGTCCCTTCAGTTAAGCATGAAAAAATCCAATTAAAAGGAGAAAGGACAGCCTAACTAAAAATTACATCTTTATACTAAAACAATCTAGAACAAGTACCTAGAAGATATTAATACAATTATTATGAACACATTCGAAATCAAGACAGGCCCTATTTAGAGGTTCCCTAGAAGGTGAAAGACCTTCAGGAAGAGTCCCAAAGAATTCCTTTATTTCAGTAACAGAACGAAGGGGCAACAGACTGCATGAGGAAGGAAAATGCTCCCTTGCATGTTAAAGACAGAAGCACTTTAGTGGTGGCTAGAGACCTGATGCTCCCATGCCACAAAGGAGAGTCTACAAGTTGGTTTTTTTTTTTTTCAGATGAAGGGTATTTTTCTTTCATATTGTGTGTAGTCTTAAATTCAAAGGAAATCTGGATAGTCCTCAATTGGAGAGGCAGAAACCTCTGTTCTGGATGTCCGGGTCAGGCATGAAGTTAGACGACAGTCCTGGAAACCGTGGTAGGCATGTCCACTAACCCATCTTAAAATATAATGCCCTCAAAAGTCTACTGTGAATAATACCCAGAGGCTTTCAGCATTCTGCAACTCCACAACTTTAAACTCCTATCGTGTAATACAAAAACTGCACGTTAACAGATACTCTAAAATAAGTCACATTAACTTTAGTTTCTGTTTGATGTTATTCACGCTACTGTTTGAGAGGATAACTAAAGATCAAAATCAACCAAACAACAACAAAAACCCAACGATTTTAATACCAGGGAAAATCAAATCACCATGGTATATTCTTTGTGGTAGAAGAGACAGACTTGTCTGATTGTGGAAACCAGGTTAAAGACAAGGGCTTGGACAGTTGTGCCCTGAAACAAGCAGACTGCAGGTTTTATAAATACATACAGAAATAATTAAAATATAAGGGGTTTAGAGGGATTAATCTCCTTTAAATAATCTCTGCCACAAAGCCTGTAAAGACACTGCTGGCAACAGGCCCACGTGGGACCAGCTGTCGGATATCAGCGCAGCAGAGATTAAGGGCTCCTGCTGCTGCACTGACCTCCTCTGGGCAGTTGTCTCTGGATTCCATCTTCACTGCTCACTGCGCCACAGGGAAGGGGTGGCACCATAATACCTGTGACCGTGTGGAGCAGTCTCATTTGACTTGACTACCTGTCCTCAGAAAAACCCACATACAAAAGGGAAGCTGGTGCCCGAAGCGAATCAGTAGAGGTAGGCTCAGCCGCCTCTAGGGAAATGCAGGAGGGCTCTGGAAAAGTGCTGATTACCTGATTCCATTCATTTAACCCATGGAAATGTCAAAGTCACCTTTAATTATTTTCTAAGTGAGTTTTAAGTAATGTAGATAGAACCCTTACTCCCAAAGGAAGTACACAGTAACTGATAACTCTTGATAGATGGTAGCATTTGTTTTGCTTCAAAAGCTAGCCACAGATTCAACAAATATTCTGAGGTAACAGTACAACGAATAAAACAAGTCAGATTTGGGGGAGGATTCAGAATGTGTTCATGATAATTGTTAGTGTCTCTTTCTAGTATGTTTCCAAAAAGTACAAAACACAAACCATAGCTTCTTGAATGACATGAAATTCAAAGGAAATCTGGATAGTCCTCAATTGAGAGGCAAAAACCTCTGTTCTGGATGTCCGGGTCAGGCATGAAGTTAGACGACAGTCCTGGAAACCGTGGTAGGCATGTCCACTAACCCATCTTAAAATATAATGCCCTCAAAAGTCTACTGTGAATAATACCCAGAGGCTTTCAGCATTCTGCAACTCCACAACTTTAAACTCCTATCGTGTAATACAAAAACTGCACGTTAACAGATACTCTAAAATAAGTCACATTAACTTTAGTTTCTGTTTGATGTTATTCACGCTACTGTTTGAGAGGATAACTAAAGATCAAAATCAACCAAACAACAACAAAAACCCAACGATTTTAATACCAGGGAAAATCAAATCACCATGGTATATTCTTTGTGGTAGAAGAGACAGACTTGTCTGATTGTGGAAACCAGGTTAAAGACAAGGGCTTGGACAGTTGTGCCCTGAAACAAGCAGACTGCAGGTTTTATAAATACATACAGAAATAATTAAAATATAAGGGGTTTAGAGGGATTAATCTCCTTTAAATAATCTCTGCCACAAAGCCTGTAAAGACACTGCTGGCAACAGGCCCACGTGGGACCAGCTGTCGGATATCAGCGCAGCAGAGATTAAGGGCTCCTGCTGCTGCACTGACCTCCTCTGGGCAGTTGTCTCTGGATTCCATCTTCACTGCTCACTGCGCCACAGGGAAGGGGTGGCACCATAATACCTGTGACCGTGTGGAGCAGTCTCATTTGACTTGACTACCTGTCCTCAGAAAACCCACATACAAAAGGGAAGCTGGTGCCCGAAGCGAATCAGTAGAGGTAGGCTCAGCCGCCTCTAGGGAAATGCAGGAGGGCTCTGGAAAAGTGCTGATTACCTGATTCCATTCATTTAACCCATGGAAATGTCAAAGTCACCTTTAATTATTTTCTAAGTGAGTTTTAAGTAATGTAGATAGAACCCTTACTCCCAAAGGAAGTACACAGTAACTGATAACTCTTGATAGATGGTAGCATTTGTTTTGCTTCAAAAGCTAGCCACAGATTCAACAAATATTCTGAGGTAACAGTACAACGAATAAAACAAGTCAGATTTGGGGGAGGATTCAGAATGTGTTCATGATAATTGTATTAGTGTCTCTTTCTAGTATGTTTCCATAATTTTAAAAGGAAACCATTACAAAACACAAACCATAGCTTCTTGAATGACATGAAATCAATACTATGTAGAAGTCCTTTAAAATACAGTTACACAAATATGTAAGATATAAAAATATTTTATGAAAAAAGATTTGTTTGCATGGAATTTACTTGGATAGATAAAAGTGTGAAACAGAAGAAGAGTATGATCACTGCGAAGTGTGCGAGCATTGTCAGAGCAGATACACATGTGTGTGTTTGCATCAGTCTTCCACCAGGAGAAAATGAGACTGAGCGCTGGACTGTCTTCTTTAAAAAGAAAATGAGACTGAGCGCTGGACTGTCTTCTTTAAAATGAGACTGAGTGCTGGACTGTCTTCTTTAAAAAGGTCCATTTGTGGTTCCTAAGTCTTTCCAGTTTTGTTTCTATGATTTTTGGATACCAACAAATCTGTTATAATTCTTGTCGTCAAAAAGGTGGTTTTTGGGGGGGGGGTTGTGGTCGCCTATGTACTTCACAGGTATACTTTATGGACAAGTAAATAAATAGTATCTAAGTCTTCAGACATTCAAGTAAAAGTAAGCTCTTAAGTCAATTCTCAATATTTCAAAGGAAATGCTGCTGATACAGGTAGGATGGAACATTCTGGATAACGCAATTACCATATTTCTTACACAAAAATGATCAAGTTCAAGGAATCAGAATATCAAATGTAATTTACGGTTAAAGATAGTAGAAAGGTGCTTTGGGTTTTTATACAGAAAAGGGCAGAAGTTCTTGTTAAAAAGAAAACTAAATGTCAGGATACCACAAACTGTCATTCTACTATTAGGCAACGAGAAGTCTTACGTCCAGTTTTATTAATACATAGAGTGCCCACATTTTTGAAAAGTGCTGATTACCTGATTCTTAACCGGGTCAAAGTCACCTTTAATTATTTTCTAAGTGAGTTTTAAGTAATGTAGATAGAACCCTTACTCCCAAAGGAAGTACACAGTAACTGATAACTCTTGATAGATGGTAGCATTTGTTTTGCTTCAAAAGCTAGCCACAGATTCAACAAATATTCTGAGGTAACAGTACAACGAATAAAACAAGTCAGATTTGGGGGAGGATTCAGAATGTGTTCATGATAATTGTATTAGTGTCTCTTTCTAGTATGTTTCCATAATTTTAAAAGGAAACCATTACAAAACACAAACCATAGCTTCTTGAATGACATGAAATCAATACTATGTAGAAGTCCTTTAAAATACAGTTACACAAATATGTAAGATATAAAAATATTTTATGAAAAAAGATTTGTTTGCATGGAATTTACTTGGATAGATAAAAGTGTGAAACAGAAGAAGAGTATGATCACTGCGAAGTGTGCGAGCATTGTCAGAGCAGATACACATGTGTGTGTTTGCATCAGTCTTCCACCAGGAGAAAATGAGACTGAGCGCTGGACTGTCTTCTTTAAAAAGAAAATGAGACTGAGCGCTGGACTGTCTTCTTTAAAATGAGACTGAGTGCTGGACTGTCTTCTTTAAAAAGGTCCATTTGTGGTTCCTAAGTCTTTCCAGTTTTGTTTCTATGATTTTTGGATACCAACAAATCTGTTATAATTCTTGTCGTCAAAAAGGTGGTTTTTGGGGGGGGGGTTGTGGTCGCCTATGTACTTCACAGGTATACTTTATGGACAAGTAAATAAATAGTATCTAAGTCTTCAGACATTCAAGTAAAAGTAAGCTCTTAAGTCAATTCTCAATATTTCAAAGGAAATGCTGCTGATACAGGTAGGATGGAACATTCTGGATAACGCAATTACCATATTTCTTACACAAAAATGATCAAGTTCAAGGAATCAGAATATCAAATGTAATTTACGGTTAAAGATAGTAGAAAGGTGCTTTGGGTTTTTATACAGAAAAGGGCAGAAGTTCTTGTTAAAAAGAAAACTAAATGTCAGGATACCACAAACTGTCATTCTACTATTAGGCAACGAGAGAAGTCTTACGTCCAGTTTTATTAATACATAGAGTGCCCACATTTTTCTCTGCACTGTCTCTAAAATGGAATCTTCATCTTGTGTTTTCCCTCTTTTCAGAATGGGTTTTATCTTGTGTTTTCCCTCCCTTCAGAATGGGTTTTAAATACTGCCAAAGAGAAGGCCAAATGTCAAATACATGCCTATCTACTCAAGATGATATTGATGTCCATCAATACATTCTTCACATATCAGAGTGCTTGCAGATGTTAATGACTTTTCCACTAAATGATCTGATTCAAAATTTGAACCACTGATCCAGAGGTATCTTTTCAAAGATCCCCTAGGTCAGTGGTTCTTCCACCGTGGGTCCCACGAGAGCAGCAGCATTTCCACCTAGGAACTTGTTAAAAATGCAAACCAGGCTCCACCCTAGAAGTATCGAACCAGAAACTCTGGTAGTTGGGCCCAGAAATCCCGGTGATTCTAATGTTAGCTAACATTGAGGACCACTCCCCTATGCTAGTATGCTGTGCTGTGCTTGGTTACTTCACTCATGTCCTACTCTGCCACCCCATGGACTGTAGCCCGCCAGGCTCCTCTCCCCATGGGGATTCTCCAGGCAAGAATAATGGAGTGGGTTGCCAGCTCCTTCTCCTGGGGATCTTCCTGACCCAGGGATTGAACCTGTGTCTCCTGTATCTCCTGCCTTGGCAGACGGGTTCTTTACCACTAGCCCCACCTTTATTCTCTGTAAATGAGCACCATCTTTTGGACAACAGTAAATAAACTACAAGTAACAAAGTTTACTAAATTATTACTTTAAACAATTTATCTTTTCCTTAATTTTTGAATTAAAACATACTTGGCAAGATTTCTTTTCATCTTTCAGGAAAAGCTGCCAATCCGAGAGACCATTACAGTCTGCTACACTGTTTTTATAGTTCTAAACATTAACTGACATTTATTGGAACTTCACATAAGATTTTTCCATCAACAGATGTGTTGGACGAGCAATAACCAAGTGTGCTGTGTTGGGCAAATACCTACACATCAGGATACTTTTCAAAGCCATCAGGCAAAGGGGGTCAGCTGAATTTTTTTTTTTTTTTTTTTTTACTGCACAGGCTAATGCTTTAAAAGTGTCTTGATGGAATCAAGGAAATTGGATTGTCCCCCCATTTGCTGGGCTAAAACAAGCCTTTTTTATTTATCCCATTAGAGGAGCACAAGAGAAACCTTTTAAATGTCACTAAAAATTTCCCTGCATGGCAAAACCCAGTCAAAAGGGTTTTAATTTTCTCTGAGAACTCTTAAGTAATGCAGTATGTCAAGGTTTAATGAATTGTAGGTGGAGATAGTTTTTGTTACAGGCAACAGGCAACTTTATTTAAAAAAAAAAAAAAAAACAGGTACTTAGACACGTTTAGGCTTCTATTGAGAGAGGTTAGGATACTACCTCAAACAGCAGAGAACTCAACTTTGGTCCAAATAACACACAAAAAAGAACCATGATAGAATCTGTATAGTCTCTGAGACAAATTTTTAGAACACTTACAAAAAAGACAACATTTTAAAATATATTTAAAGTGATGGTTAATCTTTTTATATGTAACATTTTGGTATTGAACTTCTTGAAAAATTTCTTGTAGAATCTGGCTTTGAACAAAGCTTAAAGAGAGCACAGAGATTAGACATTCAACCTTCTCTAAACACAAAGAGCTAATGCAGGGCAATGACTGTGTATTCCCAACCGGTAACAGGCTAAACCCCCTACTATACAACTTCAAACTACCACAGGGACTTCAGTACAGACAAGTTGACCTATGTTATAACGGACTGTACATATCTATACAAATATGATACATGAATATCTACCTTCTATGATTATGTATGTATTTTGATATGTTTGTTGATTAAATAATAATTTTAGCTCACATCGAGGTCAGATGGTATGGAGTTCAACAAGAAGAGTTCTATAGGGGGATCCTGTAGGCTTTATTGACTGCTTGTGTTCTGAGTCTACTCTATGGCCACAGCTGTTTCAGAGGGATGCTTAGTGAGGTAGCTGACCCAAGAAGAATGTGAAGTAGGCTGGGAAAAAGATTACCCTTCTGTCATGTCTAATCAGCTATGCCTATACTTCTGATAAATATGCTTTAATTATTCATTAAAATTTGTAGTTAAAGTCTAGTATTCTCTTTAATGGAAACTCCAGCTTTTATTAAATTCCTAACAACTTAATGCATTTTCATTATTAATTATTCTACCCTTTATGTTCAGTTTTCCATTTTTTTTTTTTTTACCTAATGGCAGTAACTCAGAAGCTCTAGATGAAATTCTGGGTTGTTAGGCTTTGACAGTGGAGTCACTGAAAGTCTCCCAAGTTGGTCACATTCACAAAAGAACCATCAGTTATCAAAAGACAAACTGTAACAAGCAACTGAAGGGAAAAGCTGCAAATGGCAGTAAGGGACTGTAATGAACATTTAATGATTAAAAGACCTTGGCATTGGCTTAACTTTACTGTTGCTTTCACAGGAAGACCTTCACTCATCCGAAATCCTGACCTTCATGTAAGTAAAAAAATTTTTGTTCTCTTTGCTGGATTACAGGAATTCTTATTCTGTATTCTTAGATACCTAGGACACCTATGGAAGGGCTTCAGGCAAGTGTATGGACTACCAAAATTGGTCATCAAAATTCTATATCCATACCCTTTCTTTCTGGTGTTGATGGCTTTCCTCATACTCTTTCTAAAAAGATAAAAGGCCACTGCAGTAGGGTAGCCGGATAGACGAAGAGATGTGAACTGGCAACCGCTGAAACTGGACGATAAGCCCCCACAGACGTCCACTACACTATGCTCCCTAATTTTTGCTCACAGTTGAACATGAAAGTTTTTGTGATTATTGGGAGAAAGAAAACCTGCTGTGAAAGAAACTCACTGTGTACAAACCAGTTCTTGATCAAGGGCTGTGGTAAATCTAAGTAAACTGCTGATGTAAGTAGATAATTTTTTACTTTGCTTCCTTACATCATAAAACAAGTCAAATGGAGGTAAGAGTTTTGGAGTTTTAGAAGAACAGTAAATGTGAAAATCTTTTATGGCAAAAGCTTCAGTGATGCAAGCTACTGTATATTGAAATCATTCTGTTTCACAAAATGTGAAAATTTGACATAGAATCACAACAGAAGAGAGAAGGTGACTGGTAAAGCAAAGACTGCAAAGAGAAAGGAGGTGGTGGTTGGGTGCTGGAAGGGGAGGGGGAAACTGGAAGGAATAAAGTGGTGGGCTTAATCAAATCACTTTTATTAAATTCCTAACAACTTAATGCATTTTCATTATTAATTATTCTACCCTTTATGTTCAGTTTTCCATTTTTTTTTTTTTTACCTAATGGCAGTAACTCAGAAGCTCTAGATGAAATTCTGGGTTGTTAGGCTTTGACAGTGGAGTCACTGAAAGTCTCCCAAGTTGGTCACATTCACAAAAGAACCATCAGTTATCAAAAGACAAACTGTAACAAGCAACTGAAGGGAAAAGCTGCAAATGGCAGTAAGGGACTGTAATGAACATTTAATGATTAAAAGACCTTGGCATTGGCTTAACTTTACTGTTGCTTTCACAGGAAGACCTTCACTCATCCGAAATCCTGACCTTCATGTAAGTAAAAAAATTTTTGTTCTCTTTGCTGGATTACAGGAATTCTTATTCTGTATTCTTAGATACCTAGGACACCTATGGAAGGGCTTCAGGCAAGTGTATGGACTACCAAAATTGGTCATCAAAATTCTATATCCATACCCTTTCTTTCTGGTGTTGATGGCTTTCCTCATACTCTTTCTAAAAAGATAAAAGGCCACTGCAGTAGGGTAGCCGGATAGACGAAGAGATGTGAACTGGCAACCGCTGAAACTGGACGATAAGCCCCCACAGACGTCCACTACACTATGCTCCCTAATTTTTGCTCACAGTTGAACATGAAAGTTTTTGTGATTATTGGGAGAAAGAAAACCTGCTGTGAAAGAAACTCACTGTGTACAAACCAGTTCTTGATCAAGGGCTGTGGTAAATCTAAGTAAACTGCTGATGTAAGTAGATAATTTTTTACTTTGCTTCCTTACATCATAAAACAAGTCAAATGGAGGTAAGAGTTTTGGAGTTTTAGAAGAACAGTAAATGTGAAAATCTTTTATGGCAAAAGCTTCAGTGATGCAAGCTACTGTATATTGAAATCATTCTGTTTCACAAAATGTGAAAATTTGACATAGAATCACAACAGAAGAGAGAAGGTGACTGGTAAAGCAAAGACTGCAAAGAGAAAGGAGGTGGTGGTTGGGTGCTGGAAGGGGAGGGGGAAACTGGAAGGAATAAAGTGGTGGGCTTAATCAAATCACTTTTAAAAGCTGCAGCCTCTCCGAGTTAACCTTGCCAATCAGAGGGAGCAGGAGCAGAGGCATGTTTGTGCACATTAAACTTAGCCACGTCCTTGAACCTATGGTGCACTTCCTCCTCTTGAGCAGCCTGGGCGACTCTGTAATACTTCCCCTTAGAGAGAACCTTGAATTCCATTAGAGAGCGCCCTAGGAAGCAGACGGCCTCGAGTGGCAGCTTGAAGCACAGAGATAGCTCATACCCTCTACTAATATTAGAAGTGAGCTCAGCTCAGGGGATTAAGTCTGCAACTCCTGGAAAATTAAAAGGTATGTACACACTGACAAATGCCATTATATCAATAGACATCTCAAAGTCGTCTTTATTTTTAAATATACGGCAAATATTTAAAATAACAAAGACAGGGTACTAAGTCTATAATTTGTCTGGTTATAGTCATGACAATTATGATAGTTGCATCTGCATCATGCTTTGCTCTAAAATTGTTCGCCTACTTGATGGCCTGCTACACTTTACACACAAGGTATACTTCTAAACAAAAGGAAATAGGAAGACACAACCTTGTCTTTCATGTCACATCTATGTTTTTTTATGCTGTTGTGCACTAATGAGAAAGTATCAAAATGTACAGTATGTATAAAATGTACAGTTATAGTACTCCATGTAGACAGGCTCAGACTCAAGATGTACGAGAAATTTCTAACAATTAGAACTTTCCTAAATTGAACAGGTTGTTTCGTGAAGTAAACAAATATTCAAACTGAGACTAAAAGGCTTAACCACCTTCTGGAAATTTAGCAGAGAAGATTTCTGCATATTAACCAGATGATCTTTAAAATCATTTCCACTGTTAAGATTTTACAATTATGGTTTATTCAAAGTCACACAGCTTTTCTCAAACATAGCTTTTCTGAACAGAAGGCTCAAATGTTCCAGGTGAGTAAAGATGTGAGGTTAATTGGGTCAGGGAAGAAATAGTGGGGGCTTCCCAGGTGGTAAAGAATCTAGGAAGGAAGAGGAAAGGGAGAGCCTCCACAGAGAGAAATGCGGGGTGGGGGCAGGGAGAGTGTGATGAGAGGAGAGATGGTGAGGGGGAAGAGGAGAGAGAGAGGACAGCGTTGGAAAAAAGAGTAGAGAAAGGGGAGAGGGAGTGAGAAAGAGGCAGAGAAGAGGGAGATGGAGAGAGAACAGAGAGAGGAGAGCGAGAGAGGAGGCAGACACTTGGAGAGGAGAGATGGAGACAGAAGAGAGTGATGGATAGAGAGAGTGAGGAGGGGGAGAGAGAAGAGAAGAGAGAGGAAAGAGGAGATAGAGGAGGGGAGAGAGAGGGTGGAGTGAGAGAAAGTAAAGAAAGAGGACAAGGAGATTGAGAGAGGGATGCAAGAGTGAGGAGAGGGGAGATGGAAAAGAAAGTAGTGAGTGGAGGAGAAGACAGAGATGAGTGGAGGTGAGAGGAGAGATGGGAAAGAGGAAGAGAGAGAAGATATACAGAGACGAGATAAAGGAGGAGAGAGAAAGGGAATGAGGAGATTGAGATTGGAGAGGGAATGAGAGAAAGAGGACAGGGAGAAGGAGAGAGAAGGTATAAAGGGGGTGGAGAAACAGAGAGGAGATATGGAGAGGGGAACAAGAGTGATGAGAGGGAGAGACAGGCGAGCGAGAGAGGAAAAAAGTGAGAGAAGATAGGAGGGGATAGATGGATAGAGTGTAGAGAGGGGAGATGTAGAGGGAGATGGAGAGAAAGAGAAGAGACATTGGAGAGGGAAATGAATGGGGAGAGAGAAAAAGAGAAGGGAGTCAGAATATACAGAGACACAAGAGAGATAGAGGGTCTGAGGACAGATGAGAGAGGGGGAGGGAGAGATGGGGGAGGAAATGGGTAAAGGCAGGAGAGGATGAGAAGGGGGTAGAGGAGGCAGATTGGAGAGGGAGCAACGGAAAGAGGACAGGGAGACGGAGAGAGGGGGGATGGTGGGGAGACAGAGGAGATATGTAGGGAGAGAAAGGTAGATGGGAGGGAGATGGAGAGGCAGAGAGAAGAGGGAGGAATGATAGAGATGAGTGGAGGTGAGAGAGAAGGATAGAGGTGGGGAGAGAAGAGGGGGAGTGGGAGAAAGAGGAAAGAAAGATGTAGAGGGGAGACAGGGGGGAGTGAGAGAAAGAAGAGATACGTAGAAAGGAGGAGAGCAACTGAGGAGATGGGGAGAGAAATAGATGAGATAGGAGGGGGAGAGAGGTAGAGACAGTGGAGGTGAGAAGCTGGAGAGAAGGCAGAGGAGGAGAGAGAGAGACCGAGAGGGATGGGGAGAGAGAGATGGAGAATGAGAGATAAAACAAGGTAAGAGAAATAGATGAGAGAAAGAGGGAGAGAGGAGGGTAAGGGGGAGGACAGAGCTGAGAGGGAGAGAGAAGAGACAGAGAAGGGAGAGGAGGAGTGAGAGAGACAAGAGGGAGGAGAAAAAAAAGGAGTGGGGAGGAAAGCCAGGGAAAATGACAGAGGAAGATGACTGAGAGAAAAGGACAGGCAGATGGAGAAGCAGAGTAGGAGAGGGAGGTTCAGAGAGGGGCGGTGTAGAGGGGAGCAAAAGAAAGAGAGGGGAGCCAGGAGAGAATAGAGATAAGGGAGGGATAAAGAGGAGGGTGTGAAGACAGAGATCAGGGAGAGATGGAGGAGACAGAGATGAGGGAGGAGACATGTAGAGAGGGGGAAAGGACGGGGAGGTGGAGAGAGACAGAGGGAGGGAAGCAAGAGAAAGAGAGGGGAGAGAGTAGAGACGGAGAGAAGAGTGGAAGAGAGGATATATGGAATGAAAAGGAGGGGACGGTTTGTAAAGATGAGGGAGAGAGAGGGGAGCGAGAGAAAGGGAGAGGTGGGGGTGACAGGAGATACATAGAGAGGATGGGAGAGAGAAGAGGGAGGAGTGATAGAGATGAGGGGAGGAGAGAGAGGAGGTAGAAATGGAGACAGGAGAGAGATGGATAGGAGAGAGACCAGATGAATGGAAATGGGGGGAGGGAGGGAGGAGAGAGGAAAGAAAGATGTAGAGGGAGACAGAGAGAGGGAGGGAAGGAGGAGATGGGGGGGCGGGGAGGAAGAGAGAGAGGAGATACATAGGAGGAGAGAGATTGAGGAGAGGGGAAGAGAGGTAGAGACAGTGGAGGTGAGAGGGAGGAGAGACAGAGATTGTGAGAGGGGAGAGAGAGTGGAAGGAAGGTAGAGAGACATGAATGGAGAAAGGGGAAGAGAGAAATGGAGGGAGAGGAGAGACAGAGAAAGGTGAGAGGAGGAGATGGGAGACGACAGAAAGGAGAAGGGGAGAGAGAGGCTAAAGATGGATAGAGGGAGGAGAGAGGGGAATGAGACTGACAAGAGAGGGTGAGAGAGGAGAAAGTGACGAGAAAGCCTCAGAAGGGAGGGAGAGAGAGGGAGAGAAGACAGGGGGAAGAGAGGAATGGAGGGGAGAGGAGAGACCCGAGGATAGAGAGAGGGCAGTGAGGGGGAGAGAAGAGATGGAGAGGGAGGGGGAGGGGAGAGAGGAGGGGACAGAAAGAGGAGAGAGAGAGAAGAGAAAAAGGAGAGAGAAAGAGTGAGAGAAGGGGAGAGAGAGGAGCAAGAGAGTGACGAGAGAATATGAGAGGGAGAGGAGAGAAAGGGAGAGGGATGGGGAGAGAGCAGAAAGCTACGGAACTACAGTAGAGAGGAGAAAGAGGGATAGAGCGAGGGGAAAGAAAGAAGGGTCTGGACAGACTTACCTGCTGCTACTGATAGATCTCCTGGTTGACAGATGTTCAGTGCAGGAGGGACAATACACTGGCAGCAGTACTTACCTAACCAAGACCTGGCTCTGCCCAACAGCCTGTAGGTTTCAGTGCTTGGCTTCTTAGGCCAACCAACCAACAGGTCAGGAGAATAGCCCTGCCGTCAACAGATAGGCTCCTGAGCACAGAGCTGCCTGTTGAACGTGCTCTTACACAGCCCTACCCATCCGAGGGACAAGACCCTTTCCTCCCAAGAGAAGGCCGGCACGGAAGGCTCCGGCAGCCTCATCCGCCTGCGGTCAGACAGCAGAAGCAACAAGAAGCACAAGTCTTCAGCCTTTGGAACATAAACCACAGTAACAGACCGTTTGATAAAAATGAGACAGCAGAGAAATATGTCTCAGATAAAAGAACAAGATAATACCCCAGAAGAACTAAGTGAAAGGGAGATCGGCACAAATGTGTATGTGTTTCAGGCTAGGGGAGTGATCTTCAATCATTTTCCAGTATATTATAGTACTTACTGAATACATGTCAAACAGTATGCAAGAGACTACTAGGAATACTCAAGAAAGAGAAAACACGATCCCTGCCCTCAGAGACCTCACAGCCAACTGAAGAGACAACACAAAGTGGACAGTATGGTAAACACAATACAGTACTACTAGTTGAACAAAACTGTTGGATAATATTCTGTTTATATGATGTAGTTTTCTTGAGACCTGAGATTCATTTTTTTTTTTTTAATTTTGGCCTCTCCTATTGGTTTTTAATTTATTTAATTTCATCCATTTTTATTCTCTGGCCTGTGTGGGCCTCCCATTGCAGTGGCCTCCCTCGTTGTACAGCACCAGCTCTAGGCGCGTGCACTTCAGAGAGCTCTGGTTCATAATTGGACGCACTGGTCCAGCTGCTCCGTGGCACGTGGGATCCTCCTGGGCCAGAGATCGAACCGGCGCCCCTTGCACTGCAAGGAGGACTCCCCACCTGCTGGACCACCAGGGAAGCCTCAGCCCCCCTGAGATTTTTTTAACTTCACATTCCTAGGTTAGGAATTTTTCTACCATGCTTTCTTTTTGAAAACAATATTTATCTGGCTGTACCAGGTCTAAGCTACAGCTCATGGTATTTTTAGTTTGGGCATGTGACATCTGGTTCCCCAACCAGGGACTGAACCTGGAGCCACCTGCACTGGGGTAGCCACTGGAGGAAGTCCCCACCATGCTTTCTTAAACTCAGGATAGAGTCTCTGACTACATTTGGCTTCCAACTGACTCTTAAAAGACTTCACCCATGTTCCCCATTGCCATTAGAGAGGAGTTGTTTTTATTATAGAAAGTGAATAAAGGGCAGAAACTGTAGAAGCAGACTAGAAAATGACCTCAAATTGGACTGCTTTGTTTTTTTCTTCTTGAAATTTCTCTAAAAAGCCATTATTTTTATGTTTTAGGTTTATTTTGATAAACTAGATGAAAATTTACCAGCGATCACTTGTTATTGGAAAACTTCGGATTTGAATCTTCACACTGCAGCAGCTGTATGACTGGCTTACTGTACAAACTCATTTCACAGGATTATTGTAAGAAAAGAGACCAAATATGTAGGTATATGTTGTACAACAATTTGAAAAATAGCAACTCCTCAACCAATAAGATGATGTCTAAAGTTGCATCCCTCCTTTAAAAAGGTAACTGGGAGGGGCTTCCCTGGAGGTCCGGGGAGTAAGGACACCGCCTTGCAGTGCAATGAGTGCCAGCTCGATCCTTGGCCTGGGAAGATCCCACGTGCCGCGGAGCGGCTGGACCGATGTGTCCAACTACCGAGTCAGAACTCTGGAGCGCATGCACCCAGAGCTGGTGCTGCAAGCTGGAGGCCTTTTTTAATTTTGGCCTCTCCTATTGGTTTTTAATTTATTTAATTTCATCCATTTTTATTCTCTGGCCTGTGTGGGCCTCCCATTGCAGTGGCCTCCCTCGTTGTACAGCACCAGCTCTAGGCGCGTGCACTTCAGAGAGCTCTGGTTCATAATTGGACGCACTGGTCCAGCTGCTCCGTGGCACGTGGGATCCTCCTGGGCCAGAGATCGAACCGGCGCCCCTTGCACTGCAAGGAGGACTCCCCACCTGCTGGACCACCAGGGAAGCCTCAGCCCCCCTGAGATTTTTTTAACTTCACATTCCTAGGTTAGGAATTTTTCTACCATGCTTTCTTTTTGAAAACAATATTTATCTGGCTGTACCAGGTCTAAGCTACAGCTCATGGTATTTTTAGTTTGGGCATGTGACATCTGGTTCCCCAACCAGGGACTGAACCTGGAGCCACCTGCACTGGGGTAGCCACTGGAGGAAGTCCCCACCATGCTTTCTTAAACTCAGGATAGAGTCTCTGACTACATTTGGCTTCCAACTGACTCTTAAAAGACTTCACCCATGTTCCCCATTGCCATTAGAGAGGAGTTGTTTTTATTATAGAAAGTGAATAAAGGGCAGAAACTGTAGAAGCAGACTAGAAAATGACCTCAAATTGGACTGCTTTGTTTTTTTCTTCTTGAAATTTCTCTAAAAAGCCATTATTTTTATGTTTTAGGTTTATTTTGATAAACTAGATGAAAATTTACCAGCGATCACTTGTTATTGGAAAACTTCGGATTTGAATCTTCACACTGCAGCAGCTGTATGACTGGCTTACTGTACAAACTCATTTCACAGGATTATTGTAAGAAAAGAGACCAAATATGTAGGTATATGTTGTACAACAATTTGAAAAATAGCAACTCCTCAACCAATAAGATGATGTCTAAAGTTGCATCCCTCCTTTAAAAAGGTAACTGGGAGGGGCTTCCCTGGAGGTCCGGGGAGTAAGGACACCGCCTTGCAGTGCAATGAGTGCCAGCTCGATCCTTGGCCTGGGAAGATCCCACGTGCCGCGGAGCGGCTGGACCGATGTGTCCAACTACCGAGTCAGAACTCTGGAGCGCATGCGCCCACAGCTGGTGCTTTGCGGTGAGAGAGGCCACTGCAATGGGAGGCCCACACAGGCCAAAGAACAAAGATGAAAATAAATGAAACACCAATAGAAGAGCGCCCCGCCCCGCCCCGCCCCCTCCCCGAAAAAAAGCCTCCCTAAAAAGGTAACTGGGAAATTCTACCCAGTTGTTAATAACTCATTGCAGGAGTGAATTAATCAGATTGCTTTTGATCCTAACTCCTACTTAAGATTAGGAAGCACTGAAGAACTGGCAGGTGAATAGACGGTTTAGAATTAAAAACCTGGCATAGAATTAGGTATAGATATTTATAATTTTGAAATTGTCTTCCCAGTGCCCCTTACCCACGACTTACCTATGGAATAACCATAATTTTTTGAGTGAAGCTTATTTTTATAAGATCTACAGTTCGCTGTGATGATCCAGGTTTGGAAACCTCTACTATATAAAAGTGCGCTCATCCATTTCATAAAGTAGGAACACTAGATCAAACAGTATGGCTCTGAGAGTAACCATACATAGTGAGAATTGATTCACTGATGAGAGAACTCCAGGAGCTCTTTTATTATGGAATAATTTAGATATTGAAGTAACAGAAAATGACATTTAAGGAAGACTAATCTGTCATAATTAGGTAGGATAAAAAAGTCCTATTAATAAGATGCTACAATAACATACACATAAAGGAGTGATAACTTGGACCAGAGAAGTGTCAATGGAAATGGAATATCTACTAGGAAGTTCTCCCTACTTTACAAGGCCAACACTGGCAGGTCTAGGAGTCCCCTTCCCACAGTTAAGCGAGCAGTTCAGCCTGAGTGGCAATAATGTTATTGAATGAATGCCAAAGTTCTGTGCAAATTAAGTAATTATCATTATGGTTAACCTGTACTATAGTGGATAAAATGGCCTAGCTTTTGACAACTAACTAGAAACTGAAAGTATGAATAGAATGCAACAGAGCGAAACCTGTCCTAACAATACACCAGCCTAATGGTTTTATTGCACATGGTTCTTCTTTATTACTTTTTATTATGAAAATATTTATATATAGACAACTAGAGTCTCACTACTCATATTAAATAATCCTTAACATTTTGCCATATTTTTCTTTTTGGTTGAAGCAGTTAACATTGTAGACAGCAAGACATCTTATCCCTAAACATTTACTGTGTACCTAATAAGGACAATTTCTACACAACCACAATACCATTAGCACACTTTAAAAAGTCAGTGCTATCTCCTTAATGTTAATGGAACATGGCCTCCTAACTTTCACAGTCATGTACACATTAAGACAACACATCTTGTATCACTTTCTCCCACCCACCAAGCAATTCTATCAGTATATACTCTTTTTGAATTATTAGTGGGAAAGTTAGCTCTCACAGTTAGCCAACTTTGCAAGTAATTTGGATCTTACTGGTAATAGAAATTCCTCTCTCATTAATAAAAAGCATCATTAGAGAATGTACTTTTGATTGCCACAAATAGAAGTCACCTGGAGTTTCAAATTGTATACAGTGCAGGCATTCACGAGTTCCTGAGAGTATTATTTACTTCTAAGTGTCATGAGTATGGACTGACCAGAAAGAACCACGACATGCTCAAGACTTTGCCCTTAACACAACCAAGAACTCTGGCCAGTGTCAGATAATCTGTCACTATAAGCTACTTGTATCCAAGCCAGATATTTATTGCTATTGATCTGCCTGATCCCAGCAAAAGACTTTTGTTCTCTCAGACCGGGACTTTGACCTCAATTAAGTTATGAATTTCAATCCGATAGACTGCTCCACTTACCCTACTGCTCTCCCTGACTGGATTAATTAGAATTAGCTAGGCCAAGAGTCACCCCAAGCTCCTCATGGATCATGTTATTTTAATAATAAATAAAGGAATAGCAGCAATGTACAAGAAGTATTTTGAAAGATTGCTCATCTAGGAACATCATTCAGAGCCTGCCAATATCAATTTCTCTGACTTTGATTAGCTCATTTACTTTTCATTTCTTTTCATCCTTTGGAATTCCTCCTTTTTATTTCAGTTTTCTAAGCATGCTTTTTTTTGCACAGAGAAAAGTATTTGCATTTCAGTGCTTTACTGTTATTCTAGAGTTTCAAGAGGAAACAGTGAATAATCTCACAACATGAAGGAAAAAACATACCACCATCTATGAAAAATGCTAATTAGCGTATTAAAGGAAGACGAATCAGAATGCCACAAAACAGGCAACAGCCAAGCTTGCAAAAAATAAAGACATACAAGTTATTTTTAATCCAAAACCCACTAGGACAGATTACATACTGGTCACTGAGAATTCTAAACCATGTTGATTTCAACAATCAATCAGGATTTGTAAAAATAAATGGTTCAGACACTTAAAAAGTCAGTGCTATCTCCTTAATGTTAATGGAACATGGCCTCCTAACTTTCACAGTCATGTACACATTAAGACAACACATCTTGTATCACTTTCTCCCACCCACCAAGCAATTCTATCAGTATATACTCTTTTTGAATTATTAGTGGGAAAGTTAGCTCTCACAGTTAGCCAACTTTGCAAGTAATTTGGATCTTACTGGTAATAGAAATTCCTCTCTCATTAATAAAAAGCATCATTAGAGAATGTACTTTTGATTGCCACAAATAGAAGTCACCTGGAGTTTCAAATTGTATACAGTGCAGGCATTCACGAGTTCCTGAGAGTATTATTTACTTCTAAGTGTCATGAGTATGGACTGACCAGAAAGAACCACGACATGCTCAAGACTTTGCCCTTAACACAACCAAGAACTCTGGCCAGTGTCAGATAATCTGTCACTATAAGCTACTTGTATCCAAGCCAGATATTTATTGCTATTGATCTGCCTGATCCCAGCAAAAGACTTTTGTTCTCTCAGACCGGGACTTTGACCTCAATTAAGTTATGAATTTCAATCCGATAGACTGCTCCACTTACCCTACTGCTCTCCCTGACTGGATTAATTAGAATTAGCTAGGCCAAGAGTCACCCCAAGCTCCTCATGGATCATGTTATTTTAATAATAAATAAAGGAATAGCAGCAATGTACAAGAAGTATTTTGAAAGATTGCTCATCTAGGAACATCATTCAGAGCCTGCCAATATCAATTTCTCTGACTTTGATTAGCTCATTTACTTTTCATTTCTTTTCATCCTTTGGAATTCCTCCTTTTTATTTCAGTTTTCTAAGCATGCTTTTTTTTGCACAGAGAAAAGTATTTGCATTTCAGTGCTTTACTGTTATTCTAGAGTTTCAAGAGGAAACAGTGAATAATCTCACAACATGAAGGAAAAAACATACCACCATCTATGAAAAATGCTAATTAGCGTATTAAAGGAAGACGAATCAGAATGCCACAAAACAGGCAACAGCCAAGCTTGCAAAAAATAAAGACATACAAGTTATTTTTAATCCAAAACCCACTAGGACAGATTACATACTGGTCACTGAGAATTCTAAACCATGTTGATTTCAACAACAATCAGTGGGATCAGGATTTGTAAAAATAAATGGTTCTAACTTTGACTTACCTCTTAAATATTAAAAATTATTTTTAAATGTAAAAAATATTATATAAAAATGTACTCTGGGATGTCATATTTAATATTGGATACTGAAATTATAAGATTTTTAGAAAATATAGAGTCCTAAAAAGCATATACATTATCAATTGATGTTTTGACAAGTAAAAATGCTTTTACTTATTATTGAAAGTTGGACTTTCTATGGACTCAAGGGTACATATTTAATTAGAATGCTAAGTTTAATAGTGATTTCAGTATTGAAAGCGATACAAAATTAGAGTACAAACTCTGTCCTCAAAATGTCAAGAATTCCATGTATACTTGGAACACATATTGTGAGCGTCTGCAAATCTTGCAGGAAAGAAGTAGGCACACATGCAGAAATGACTCTTGTAATGAAAAGTAAATAAATATTTTTTAAAAGGATAGCTATTAGATTTAATCTTTCTCTCTCCTCCTCCCTCATCACATACATATACACATTCACTTGATTTCTTTACATTATACAAAACTTCATTTTAGAGAAGAATTTTATATTTTTCCCATAGAAAAGTTCTAAGCTCAACTACTAGCAAACATTTCCTCCTCAGCACCCAAAATATATTAGTAATCTAGAAAGAAAGTAAAACTGGTATGAGAACTGGACTGTTTACAATGAGTGAGATAATCAAGGATTAAAGAAAAAATTGAAGACTAGGGTATTTCATAATGATCTACCCATCAGGAAAAGAACATCAAATAACAAAATGTGTTTTGACAAATAGCTTGTTTTCACACCTGACTTTCATTAAGTTGCACCATATTCTTAAGTGGAAGGAAAGCAATTCCCTAGCAAATCACACAGGTGATTTAACACATTAGCCTAGACTTTTCAAATGACCCCTTAATTAGGGCCACCTAATGACAACAATATGTAAGGGAAACAGGACAATTTAACATTATTATGCCTTTACTTACAGTTGAAATACTGGAAATGTAGATAATGACTTAATGCCATATAAATGGTATGGAAACTACATTAAACAAATTAGAGCTAGAAATCTCAAACAACATTTAGAAAACTTACAAATCGTTTATAGCAACAAAGATAAATATTTAAGAATAAATTTAACTAGAAATGTGCAAAACCCTTAAGAGGAAAATTAAATACTCCTGAAAGATACAAAGTAGACCTGCTCAAATGCAAAGACATCCCCTCTATTTGGATAGGATGAATCAACATGATTACATCAGTTCTCCCTAATTTATAAATTCAAGGCAATGCCAATAACACACCAATAAGTTATTTTATGGAGCTACACAAACTGAAATTAAAGTTCATATAAAACAAATATGCAAGAATGGCTTGGAAAACATTTAAAAAGAAAAACTATAAGGGAGAAAGAGCCATTCTAGACTTTAATACTTAACATGAAGCCTCATTATTAAATATTGCTGTATTGGTACTTTTTGACAAATAGACCAGTTTAGTACACAAGAAAATCCATAATATGCATGGCAATTCAGTATATGACAAGACTGGGGAATGGGCTTCTAAATAAATGATGCTGGAACAACGGGGAAGCCGTTTGGAAGGAGACAAAATCAGGTCTATTTCTGATACAATGCATTTAGGGATCTAAAATGTAAACTACGAAACCATACAAGTACTAGAAAAAAAAGCATAGAAGAATTATTCTTTAACCTTGGTAAAAAGAAAAAGCTTTTAACCATGGCTTAAAATTCAGAGGCAATAAAAAGAAAAGCTGGTAAATCTGACTACATTAAAATAGAAAATATTTTTTATACGACAAAAGACACCATAAACAAAGTCAAAAGACAACTGAAAATGCTGGGGGAAAATATCTGCCAACATAGGTCACAAAGAGCCTCCATAAAGTATAAAGCATTTTTAAAAATTGAGGTATATGATGCCAAAAACCTGACAGAAAAATCTGAACACCCGAGATGCACACACAAGATGTAAAAATGGGCCTTTACTATATGAAAAGACATACATACAAACTAAAGCAACACTGAAAACACTGAGATACCACTTCTCTGTAAGACTGGCAAACATGAAATACGCAAAAACATGAAGAATAAAATATATCAACAAGATAGAAAAAGGCACTCACATAAATTGCTAGTGGGAATGCAATTTGGTACTACCATTCTGGAAAGAAATTTGGCAATACCTAAAAATACTACATATCCACTTACCTTTTGACCCAAGTAATTCCAATTATAGGAATCTGTCCTGAAGGTACATGTCCAACAATATGAAAACACATATGCACAGTGCTATTGGTTGTAGCTATGCACAGTGCTGTTGGTTACAACCAATTGGTTGTAGCACTGTAAGTACAAAATACTGTAAATTACCAAAACATTCATATACAGAAGAGTGGTTGCATAAACTGACGTGTCCACACACAAAGTATGCCGCTGTGAAAAAGGGAGATGAAATGATATGGAGGAACTTTCAGGACCTATTGTTAAATGAAAGAAATGAAGTGCAAAAGATTATCTTTACAATGTTATCTTTCATGCAAACTATAAGGGAGAAAGAGCCATTCTAGTTATTTAAATATTTTGCTGTATTGGTACTTTTGCCAAATAGACCAGTTTAGTACACAAGAAAATCCATAATATGCATGGCAATTCAGTATATGACAAGACTGGGGAATGGGCTTCTAAATAAATGATGCTGGAACAACGGGGAAGCCGTTTGGAAGGAGACAAAATCAGGTCTATTTCTGATACAATGCATTTAGGGATCTAAAATGTAAACTACGAAACCATACAAGTACTAGAAAAAAAAGCATAGAAGAATTATTCTTTAACCTTGGTAAAAAGAAAAAGCTTTTAACCATGGCTTAAAATTCAGAGGCAATAAAAAGAAAAGCTGGTAAATCTGACTACATTAAAATAGAAAATATTTTTTATACGACAAAAGACACCATAAACAAAGTCAAAAGACAACTGAAAATGCTGGGGGAAAATATCTGCCAACATAGGTCACAAAGAGCCTCCATAAAGTATAAAGCATTTTTAAAAATTGAGGTATATGATGCCAAAAACCTGACAGAAAAATCTGAACACCCGAGATGCACACACAAGATGTAAAAATGGGCCTTTACTATATGAAAAGACATACATACAAACTAAAGCAACACTGAAAACACTGAGATACCACTTCTCTGTAAGACTGGCAAACATGAAATACGCAAAAACATGAAGAATAAAATATATCAACAAGATAGAAAAAGGCACTCACATAAATTGCTAGTGGGAATGCAATTTGGTACTACCATTCTGGAAAGAAATTTGGCAATACCTAAAAATACTACATATCCACTTACCTTTTGACCCAAGTAATTCCAATTATAGGAATCTGTCCTGAAGGTACATGTCCAACAATATGAAAACACATATGCACAGTGCTATTGGTTGTAGCTATGCACAGTGCTGTTGGTTACAACCAATTGGTTGTAGCACTGTAAGTACAAAATACTGTAAATTACCAAAACATTCATATACAGAAGAGTGGTTGCATAAACTGACGTGTCCACACACAAAGTATGCCGCTGTGAAAAAGGGAGATGAAATGATATGGAGGAACTTTCAGGACCTATTGTTAAATGAAAGAAATGAAGTGCAAAAGATTATCTTTACAATGTTATCTTTCATGCAAACTAGAGGGGGATAAATGAAAACGGTCATGCACCTGTCCATTAGGGCAAAAGAGACATGCCAGAAATAAAGAGACTGGATACCTGTAAAAGAATGGATAAGAAAGCAGTGGAAATGAAAAACCTATGCTGAGAACAGTAAGACATTAATAAAGGAAATTAAAGAGGATTCAAAGAATTGGTAAGATAGCACATACTCTTAGATTGGAATAATTAATATTGTTAAAATGGCAATACTACTCAAAGCAATCTACAGACATACTGAGATCCCTATCCATGGCATTTTTCACAAAACTAGGATAATCCAAAAATGTATGTGGAACCATAAAAGATCCAGAATTGCCACAGCAATCCTGAGGAAGGAGAACAAACCAGAAGGCATAACCCAGACTTCAGACAATACTACAAAGTGATAATAATGAAAACAGTGTGGTACTGGCACAAAATCAGATGATAAGAATCAAGGGAACAGAAGAGGGAGCCCAGAAATAAGCCCACACACCCGTAGTCAATTATGTCTCTGACAAACAGAGCAAGACTGTAATATGGGAAACTGTCTCTTCAGCAAGTATTGCTAGGCAAGTTGGAGAGCTGCACGTAAATCAATGAAGTTAGAACACCCCTTTCGCAATATACACAAAAAGATGCCTCTTGAGAGAACCTTGCACAGCAAGGAGATCAGACCAGTTAACCCTGAATATTCACTGGAAGGACTGATGCTGAAACTCCAATACTGTGGCCACCTAATGTAATAAGCTGATTCAATGGAAAAGACTCTAATGCTGGGCAAGATTTGAGGTCAGAAGAAGGGGATGACAGAAACTGAGATGTTTGCATAGCACCATAGACTCAATGGGCTTAAGTCTGAGCAAATTCCGGGAGAGAGTGAAGGACAGGGAAGCCTGGCGTGCTGCAGTTTATGGGGTCACAAAGAGTCAGACATGACTTAGCAACTGAACAACATATGGTAGTTATGATCCAGCAATCCCACTCCTCAGCATATAGTCAAAGAAAACTAACCCCAAAAGATACATGCACCCTAGTGTTCACAGCAACACAAGTTACAATAGCTAAGACATGGAAGCAACCTAAATATACCAACAGAAGAACAGATAAAGATGTGGTGTATACATACACAATGGAATATTAGCCAAAAAATGAAATAAACATTGTATTTCTGTATCAATCTGTGTATATACTGAATATTATGTGTTTATTGATACTTTCCATTATAACTCAACACTACAAAGGTTAGCTTACCTTTTCCTTATTTTGACTTTTTTCTCCAATAAAAAACACTCACCTAGAAAAAAAAACCTCACCCTCATTATTTATTTTGTTCAACTCAGCAAAT
Source organism: Tragulus kanchil (assembly GCA_022376925.1). NCBI lineage: Eukaryota > Metazoa > Chordata > Mammalia > Artiodactyla > Tragulidae > Tragulus > Tragulus kanchil. Next base: position 23,514,850 of record JAIOJX010000024.1, on the reverse strand, counting down.
AATGTTTGTATAGACAATAAAGATAGTAAAATGGCAAACCTTTCCTATTCTCTAGAGTCATTTTTTTTTCCCAAAAAGCAGACAAAGAGAAGATCCGTACATGTCTCCTAAAATGAGCAAATGGGATGACCTACTGATATTTACACACTTGAATATTGAAAAAAAAAAAAAGGGAAGTGAAAACAAGGTTTCCTTGAAGTCCTATTTTATCTAAATAATTTGTGTGCATTTTATATCCTATTCCACCATTATATACCCATGTTTGTTTATGTATCAAATGATGTTTAGAACTATTTCTAAGTTAAATTTTCTGTATTCCCCAAATTTTTGAAGATGAATACTCTGAAAAGGTGCACCACACTTATCTAATGGTTTTTCATATATTCTTACATGTATCATTTACTCTACTGTTACCAGGGATACAAGGCCCTCCGCTTGATGAGCTATTTAAAAAATAACAATAAAAACATTTTGAAAAATATTTTTAAAAACACTTTGAATGACATGAAAAACTGGATGGAAGAAGATAAATAAAGTAACTTTCTCAACTCAAAAGCTAAAAAAAAAATTGGGTAAACCAAGAAAATTATATTTCTAGAGCTATGTAAGAGTCATAGAAACAAAATCGCTGAGTAAAATGATCAGAAAAGTATTTAGAGAAGGACAGTTTCTCTCCTGCTGTGTTCTCCCCTGAGGGCATGTGCTGATTCTCCTACAGGCTGAGGATGAGCCTGGGTCAAATGAAATGACGACACCAGGCAAATAAAATCAGCAAAGGTTGTGGAGCCTGTGTGGAGTTGGCTCAACCACTCAAAACTTTTAGACGTCCCAAACACAAAATGTTGTTCTCTCACATAGTTCATTTTCTGAATTCAGGGGATGTGTGGGAAACCAGAGTTTCTTAACAACAACAAAAAAGCAAAGCGCATAGGAATCTGCTGTATTACAATATTTGAGACAAATTCCTGTTTGAAGGGGGTCTGCCCCACACAACAAATCTTATTCTGAACACATATGCCAAAATCTGGCAGCAGTGGGAGGCTGGCAGCTGGAACAGAAAGCTCAGAGGCGAAAACCATCAGACTAAATCTTGACCGGTCTTTCAAGATAGGGAGGCAGAGGCTCAGAGGCTTATAAGCAAAATCCCAGAAGAATTAACCCTAAGATATGCAGGAAAACAGGAATATGTCCAACTAAAGCTACCACCCAGCCCCGACCCAGCTCAATTCTTCATTGACGTGACATGATCAGTCCCTTAAATTATGTATGTGACAGAGGCTGAGTGACCTCTTGACAAAAATGACACCAACTTCAGTCTCTCTAGTTCTTTATACATAAACTGTAATGTAGCATAAAAACGTTACGAGATATACAACTTTTCCTTTCTTGAACAGTTCAGTTTTGAAGCCTTAAGACTGAGTGGCGAGGTGTCTTTGTGGGAGTGGAAAGGTAAGAGAGTAGTGGCAGTGGTCCACAGCAGAGTGACCCACAGTCTAACTGGGATGAGAAAGGTGTCCACTTGGAATGGCAGCAGCCTAGGGTGAGGTGCCAAAGCTCATGCAGGGTGGGAGGATGTCCACAGAGGAAGATAGTTTAGTACAAAGTTTCAGAGACCAAGCAGAATGAAGAAGATACTCCCACAAAAGACTGATGTGGAACTGGATGCTGAAGTCTAAACTGAGTGAGGAGGGCACCTGTCTGGGAGAGTGAAAAAAAATTGGGTAAACCAAGAAAATTATATTTCTAGAGCTATGTAAGAGTCATAGAAACAAAATCGCTGAGTAAAATGATCAGAAAAGTATTTAGAGAAGGACAGTTTCTCTCCTGCTGTGTTCTCCCCTGAGGGCATGTGCTGATTCTCCTACAGGCTGAGGATGAGCCTGGGTCAAATGAAATGACGACACCAGGCAAATAAAATCAGCAAAGGTTGTGGAGCCTGTGTGGAGTTGGCTCAACCACTCAAAACTTTTAGACGTCCCAAACACAAAATGTTGTTCTCTCACATAGTTCATTTTCTGAATTCAGGGGATGTGTGGGAAACCAGAGTTTCTTAACAACAACAAAAAAGCAAAGCGCATAGGAATCTGCTGTATTACAATATTTGAGACAAATTCCTGTTTGAAGGGGGTCTGCCCCACACAACAAATCTTATTCTGAACACATATGCCAAAATCTGGCAGCAGTGGGAGGCTGGAAGCTGGAACAGAAAGCTCAGAGAGCGAAAACCATCAGACTAAATCTTGACCGGTCTTTCAAGATAGGGAGGCAGAGGCTCAGAGGCTTATAAGCAAAATCCCAGAAGAATTAACCCTAAGATATGCAGGAAAACAGGAATATGTCCAACTAAAGCTACCACCCAGCCCCGACCCAGCTCAATTCTTCATTGACGTGACATGATCAGTCCCTTAAATTATGTATGTGACAGAGGCTGAGTGACCTCTTGACAAAAATGACACCAACTTCAGTCTCTCTAGTTCTTTATACATAAACTGTAATGTAGCATAAAACGTTACGAGATATACAACTTTTCCTTTCTTGAACAGTTCAGTTTTGAAGCCTTAAGACTGAGTGACGCAGGTGTCTTTGTGGGAGTGGAAAGGTAAGAGAGTAGTGGCAGTGGTCCACAGCAGAGTGACCCACAGTCTAACTGGGATGAGAAAGGTGTCCACTTGGAATGGCAGCAGCCTAGGGTGAGGTGCCAAAGCTCATGCAGGGTGGGAGGATGTCCACAGAGGAAGATAGTTTAGTACAAAGTTTCAGAGACCAAGCAGAATGAAGAAGATACTCCCACAAAAGACTGATGTGGAACTGGATGCTGAAGTCTAAACTGAGTGAGGAGGGCACCTGTCTGGGAGAGTGACCTGGCTCAGGGTCCCAGAGACCAAGAGGAATGAGGAAGGCATCCTCCAGAAAAGAGGAATGAGCAAACTGTCAGAGCTTCTGTATGATGAGGGTATCCATGCAGGAGAGGGGTGTGGCAGCAGAATGAGAGACTGATCAAATAAGTAAATATGATAAAATAATGGAAGCCAGGGTTCTCAGTGTGAGACAAGAGTTACAAATATAGAAAGACAAAACAACGAATCTTGGGGCCTTAAACTAGAAGAGGTACTAGTGTAAACTTATGGTTACACACACACAGGAAAAATGAACACAGATTTAAACGTGTCCATGTATATATGTGAGATTATTGGGAATAATGATAGCTAACAGTAATGAGCAAACCTAATGCTCAGATCTTGGTTTCTAAATACCATTCTCTATTGCATTGAGCCAGAGCTCTCTGGAGAAACTTCTATTTCCAGGGCTGGAAAAAAGGGAAAGTTCAAGATGAACGTGGAAGTCCTTGTTATGCCAGAGAGTAAGAAAATTCTCAAAGAATTATGGACATAAGTCAACAGAACACAGAGGCCGGACTGAAGTGGCTCCCACTGACCAAATCTGGAATAAATTGAGCTTTGTTGTTGTTGTTCAGTTGCTAAGTCCTGTCTGACTCTCCACGACCCCATGAGACGCAGCACATCTGGCTTCCTTGTCCTTCACTGTCTCCTGGAGTTCACTCAAGCTAATGTTCATTGAGTTGGTGATTTGAGCATGAAATTTAATAATGACATAATAATGACATAATAATAATAACATAATAATAACATTGCACTGTAACAAGGAAACCATGAACCCAAACCGATGTAAATAAAGGCTTAAATAAATTGAAAGTCTGATGAGGACAAGTATTCCCAAATACCTTCCCACAAAACAGAAATTACAAAGGAACAAAAATAATTTTACTATGAAGACCCTGGCAAAACACCACCTTAACCAAGTGATTAAAATAAACATCATCATAAATGGAGAAAATTTAAAGTATGTGCCATCAGATATATGTTCCAAAAAGGAATGAAGAAGATACTCCCACAAAAGACTGATGTGGAACTGGATGCTGAAGTCTAAACTGAGTGAGGAGGGCACCTGTCTGGGAGAGTGACCTGGCTCAGGGTCCCAGAGACCAAGAGGAATGAGGAAGGCATCCTCCAGAAAGAGGAATGAGCAAACTGTCAGAGCTTCTGTATGATGAGGGTATCCATGCAGGAGAGGGGTGTGGCAGCAGAATGAGAGACTGATCAAATAAGTAAATATGATAAAATAATGGAAGCCAGGGTTCTCAGTGTGAGACAAGAGTTACAAATATAGAAAGACAAAACAACGAATCTTGGGGCCTTAAACTAGAAGAGGTACTAGTGTAAACTTATGGTTACACACACACAGGAAAAATGAACACAGATTTAAACGTGTCCATGTATATATGTGAGATTATTGGGAATAATGATAGCTAACAGTAATGAGCAAACCTAATGCTCAGATCTTGGTTTCTAAATACCATTCTCTATTGCATTGAGCCAGAGCTCTCTGGAGAAACTTCTATTTCCAGGGCTGGAAAAAAGGGAAAGTTCAAGATGAACGTGGAAGTCCTTGTTATGCCAGAGAGTAAGAAAATTCTCAAAGAATTATGGACATAAGTCAACAGAACACAGAGGCCGGACTGAAGTGGCTCCCACTGACCAAATCTGGAATAAATTGAGCTTTGTTGTTGTTGTTCAGTTGCTAAGTCCTGTCTGACTCTCCACGACCCCATGAGACGCAGCACATCTGGCTTCCTTGTCCTTCACTGTCTCCTGGAGTTCACTCAAGCTAATGTTCATTGAGTTGGTGATTTGAGCATGAAATTTAATAATGACATAATAATGACATAATAATAATAACATAATAATAACATTGCACTGTAACAAGGAAACCATGAACCCAAACCGATGTAAATAAAGGCTTAAATAAATTGAAAGTCTGATGAGGACAAGTATTCCCAAATACCTTCCCACAAAACAGAAATTACAAAGGAACAAAAATAATTTTACTATGAAGACCCTGGCAAAACACCACCTTAACCAAGTGATTAAAATAAACATCATCATAAATGGAGAAAATTTAAAGTATGTGCCATCAGATATATGTTCCAATGAGAATATGGTATCACTTTTATGATATCCCTGAAAAACATGCCAGCAAATCTGGAAAACTCAGCAGTGGCCACGGAACTGGAAAGAGTCAGTTTTCATTCCAAACCAAAAGAAGGGCAATGCCAAAGAACGTTTAAACTACTACACAATTGCACTCATTTCACATGCTAGCAAGGTCATGCTCAAAATCCATCAACCTATGTTTCAACAATATGTGAACTAAGAAATTCCAGAGGTACAAGCTGGATTTCGAAAAGGCAGAGGAAACAGAGATCAAATTGCCAACATCCTTTAGATCATAGGAAAAACAAAAGAATTTTCAGAAAAATATTTATTTCTGCTTCATTGACTGTGCTAAAGTCTTTGTGTGGATTACAACAAACTGCGGAAAATTCTGAAAGAGATGGAAATACCAGATCACCTCACCTACCTCCTGAGAAATCTGTATGCAGAACAAGAAGCAACAGTTAGAACCAGACATGGAAAAATGGGCTGGTTCCAAATTGGAAAAGGAGTATGTCAAAGCTGTATATTGTCACCCTGCTTATTTAACTTATCTGCAGAGTACATCATGCGAAATGCTGGACTGGATGAAGCACAAGCTGGAATCAAGATTGCCGGAAAAAGTATCAACAATCTCAAATATGCAGATGATACCACCCTAATGGCAGAAAGCAAAGAGGAACTAAAGAGCCCCTTAATGAAGGTGAAAGAGGAAAGGCTGGCTTAAAGCTCAACATTCAAAAAACTAAGATTACAGCATCTGGTCCCATCACTTCATGGCAAATAGAAGGGGAAAAGGTGGAAGCAGTGACAGATTTCCTCTTCTCAGGCTCTATAATCACTGTGGATGGTGACTGCAGCCAAGGAACTAAAAGATGCGTGCTCCTTGGAAGAAAAGCTATGACAAACCTAGACAATGTATTAGAAAGCAAAGACAAAGATGTGCATAGTCAAAGCTATGGTCTTTCCTGAAATCACAGATACATGTGGGAGTTGGACCATAAAGGAAGTGACTGCCAAAGAACTGATGCTTTCAGACTGTGGTGCTGGAGAAGACTCTTGAGAGTCCCTTGGACAGCAAGATCAAACCAGTCAATCCTAAAAGAAATCAATTCTGAATACTCATTGGAAAGACTGACGCTGAAGCTCCAATACTTTGGGTACCTGATGCGAACAGCCAACTCACTGGAAAAGATCCTGATGCAGGGAAAGACTGAAGGCAGAAAGGAGAAGAGGGTGACAGAGGATGAGATGGTTGGATGGTATCACTGATTCAATGGATATGACCTTGGGCAAACTCTGAGAGATGGTGAGGGATAGGGAGGCTTGGTGTGCTTCAGTTCATAGTGTCACAAAGAGTTGGACATGACTTAGTGAGTGAATAACAACAAAGTAGAATATCGTTGTTTACACAGGAGTGGTAGGGCATAATACTGGCAAAATACTCTCTGAATTTAAGGTTGAAGATTCAAACATACTCTTATTATTTGGATAAATTTGAAATTGCTTCAAAGTAAAAATTTTTTTAAAATCTAGACATGTGAACAAGTAGGAAATTGTGATCCATAAACAAACAAACAAAAAGCTAAAAGCAAAAGCCTCAAAGATGATTCGGCTAATTGAATTAAAAGATAAGAACTTCACAATAATCATTATGTGAAAGAAAACAGAAGAAAAGATGGAGCAGGTGAAATTTTTAAAAAAAGGACAACAGGGGAAATTAACTGAATAGTCATTCTAGACCTGGAAAATTACAATATCTGTAATTAAGAACTCCATGTGGAGCCCAAGCAGGGTCTAAAATATCAAACAAAAAATACTTAACCACTGCTGGAAAATGAAATATAGGAAAAAATCTTAAATGCAGTCAGAGCAAAAAAGACACTATCTTCAGAGGGCCAACAGCCAACTTCTCAAGTCAAAATATGAGAACTAGAAGATAATAGAATGACAGTTCCATAGGGCAGAAAAACAAACTGGCCAACACAGAATTATTTCTTTTTTCCCCAAAGCTGGACAAACCTAGACAATGTATTAGAAAGCAAAGACAAAGATGTGCATAGTCAAAGCTATGGTCTTTCCTGAAATCACAGATACATGTGGGAGTTGGACCATAAAGGAAGTGACTGCCAAAGAACTGATGCTTTCAGACTGTGGTGCTGGAGAAGACTCTTGAGAGTCCCTTGGACAGCAAGATCAAACCAGTCAATCCTAAAAGAAATCAATTCTGAATACTCATTGGAAAGACTGACGCTGAAGCTCCAATACTTTGGGTACCTGATGCGAACAGCCAACTCACTGGAAAAGATCCTGATGCAGGGAAAGACTGAAGGCAGAAAGGAGAAGAGGGTGACAGAGGATGAGATGGTTGGATGGTATCACTGATTCAATGGATATGACCTTGGGCAAACTCTGAGAGATGGTGAGGGATAGGGAGGCTTGGTGTGCTTCAGTTCATAGTGTCACAAAGAGTTGGACATGACTTAGTGAGTGAATAACAACAAAGTAGAATATCGTTGTTTACACAGGAGTGGTAGGGCATAATACTGGCAAAATACTCTCTGAATTTAAGGTTGAAGATTCAAACATACTCTTATTATTTGGATAAATTTGAAATTGCTTCAAAGTAAAAATTTTTTTAAAATCTAGACATGTGAACAAGTAGGAAATTGTGATCCATAAACAAACAAACAAAAAGCTAAAAGCAAAAGCCTCAAAGATGATTCGGCTAATTGAATTAAAAGATAAGAACTTCACAATAATCATTATGTGAAAGAAAACAGAAGAAAAGATGGAGCAGGTGAAATTTTTAAAAAAAGGACAACAGGGGAAATTAACTGAATAGTCATTCTAGACCTGGAAAATTACAATATCTGTAATTAAGAACTCCATGTGGAGCCCAAGCAGGGTCTAAAATATCAAACAAAAAATACTTAACCACTGCTGGAAAATGAAATATAGGAAAAAATCTTAAATGCAGTCAGAGCAAAAAAGACACTATCTTCAGAGGGCCAACAGCCAACTTCTCAAGTCAAAATATGAGAACTAGAAGATAATAGAATGACAGTTCCATAGGGCAGAAAAAACAAACTGGCCAACACAGAATTATTTCTCAAGTAAAATTCTCTTTCTTAGCTGTAAGTGGAAAAGACAACTGAAGCTGAGATGATTCATCATTAGAAGTCAATACTGTAAGAAATATTGAAATTCTTCAGGCAAAAGAAAAATGATACCAGAAAGAATCAGAAAATTGCAAGAACTGAAAGAGCATTAGAAAGGGTAAACATGTGAATAATGATAAAGGACTGTTGACTAATGCAAAAACTATCTTCTATGGAATGTAGAAAATACAGAGGTAAAAATATATTACAATTATAGCAACACAAGCTGGAAAAAAATGAACAGAATCAAACCATTTTAAGATTTTTTAGTGTTCGGGGCATAGCACATGTATTAATTTGAGGTAGACTATAATAAATTAAGGGGCTATTCTGTAGTTTCTATGATAGCCATTAAAAGAATGATTCTGTAAGGAATAACAAATACCCAATAAAAATGGTGAAATGATCTAATTAAAATGACAAATACAAAAGAAGTTGGGAAAGGAAAGACAGAAAGACAGAAAGCAGGTGAGACAAACTGAAAACAAAATACAAAAAGACAGTAAAATAAACAGGGAAGATTCATCATTGCCTAGAAAACTCAAATTTCCCCACATCTTAGAGAGCATAGATAAAAAAAAACTTGACAGATGCTTTCCCAAATTTGACACAACAGTCCTAAAGACTTACATCACAGGAATGCCTTGTGAAACCAAAAGAAACTTCTCTAAATTGACAACAACAATAAACAAATTTTGTTAAAAAAGGACCCAACTTTCTTATTTATAAGAAATATACTTAAAATATAAAAATACAATGCTAATATACTGAATTGTACAACATCCCCTGCCCCACTCCCACCTCTGCACATGTTTAACAACCAATGTGACTATGTGGAGCCCAAGCAGGGTCTAAAATATCAAACAAAAAATACTTAACCACTGCTGGAAAATGAAATATAGGAAAAAATCTTAAATGCAGTCAGAGCAAAAAAGACACTATCTTCAGAGGGCCAACAGCCAACTTCTCAAGTCAAAATATGAGAACTAGAAGATAATAGAATGACAGTTCCATAGGGCAGAAAAACAAACTGGCCAACACAGAATTATTTCTCAAGTAAAATTCTCTTTCTTAGCTGTAAGTGGAAAAGACAACTGAAGCTGAGATGATTCATCATTAGAAGTCAATACTGTAAGAAATATTGAAATTCTTCAGGCAAAAGAAAAATGATACCAGAAAGAATCAGAAAATTGCAAGAACTGAAAGAGCATTAGAAAGGGTAAACATGTGAATAATGATAAAGGACTGTTGACTAATGCAAAAACTATCTTCTATGGAATGTAGAAAATACAGAGGTAAAAATATATTACAATTATAGCAACACAAGCTGGAAAAAAATGAACAGAATCAAACCATTTTAAGATTTTTTAGTGTTCGGGGCATAGCACATGTATTAATTTGAGGTAGACTATAATAAATTAAGGGGCTATTCTGTAGTTTCTATGATAGCCATTAAAAGAATGATTCTGTAAGGAATAACAAATACCCAATAAAAATGGTGAAATGATCTAATTAAAATGACAAATACAAAAGAAGTTGGGAAAGGAAAGACAGAAAGACAGAAAGCAGGTGAGACAAACTGAAAACAAAATACAAAAAGACAGTAAAATAAACAGGGAAGATTCATCATTGCCTAGAAAACTCAAATTTCCCCACATCTTAGAGAGCATAGATAAAAAAAAACTTGACAGATGCTTTCCCAAATTTGACACAACAGTCCTAAAGACTTACATCACAGGAATGCCTTGTGAAACCAAAAGAAACTTCTCTAAATTGACAACAACAATAAACAAATTTTGTTAAAAAAGGACCCAACTTTCTTATTTATAAGAAATATACTTAAAATATAAAAATACAATGCTAATATACTGAATTGTACAACATCCCCTGCCCCACTCCCACCTCTGCACATGTTTAACAACCAATGTGACTATGTGAAGACAGGGCCTTCAAGGGGGTAAAGTTAAATGAGGTCATAAGAGCGGGGTCCTGATCTGACAGGACTCATGTCCTGTAAGAGGAAGAGACACCAGAGATCTCTCTCCACGAGGGCACTGAGAGAAAGTCCATGTGGGAACACAGTGAAGAGGAAGCTTTCTGTAAGCGAGAACAGAGGTCTCCGCAAAAATTAACCCTGCCAGCACCTTGATCTTGGACTTTCAGCCCTCAGGGCTGTAAGAAACTGTCCTTTGTTTAACTCATCCAGTCTGTGGTATTCTGTTATGGAAGCCTAAGAAGACTAACACAGAGATATGGAAAAAGTAAAAGAATAGAAAAAAGTACACAAGGCAGACCCTATCCATAAGGAAAGCTGATATGGGTATGTAACACTGGGCAAAAGTATATTTTAAGGCAGGAAGAATTACTAGACTTTAAGATGACCATTTCTCAATGATAATATGGTCAACAGTAAGAGAAAAAAATTTAAATTTGTATCTATTAACAGTTTCAAAATATATAAAAATAACATAAATAAAAGTAAAACAGATATATCATAATTCTCTCTGTAAATGATAAACAAGTAAACAAAAAATCAGTAAGAATTTACCACACTTGACTAACACTATGAACTAAGCTGAACTAAATGGTATTTGTAGAAGTCTATACCAAAAAACTGCAAAACATAGGATTATTTCAAGCAAACATGAAACATTCCCCAAAATGTAAAATATCATGGGCCAAAAGGTGATAATTTCAAAATATCAGAACTCTCGAGGATGTTCTCTTAAAATAATAGGACCTAGAAATGAATATAAAAAGATAACTAGAAAATCCTCAAATGTTGGAAAAGTAACATACATCTGGGTAACCCAAATTCAAAGAAATGGCAGTGGAAATTAAATATTTTGACTAGAGGAAAATAACAATTTGCTATATGCATTTAAAATGATGCATAAAGAGAAATTTATACTCAGTACACCTGTTAGAATAGTACGAAATCAGAATACAACTTTTTGTGGCCAATGGAATGAGGCATACCAGGCTTCCCTGTCCTTCACAATCTCCTGCAGTTTGCTCAGACCCATGTCCACTGAGTCGATGATACCATCCAACAATCTCATCCTCTGCTGCCCTCTTCTCTTCTTGCCCTCAGTGTTTCCCAGCATCTGGGTCTTTTCCAGTGAGTCAGTTCTTCACATTAGGTGGCCAAAGCACTGGAGCTCCAGCTTCAGAATCAGTTCTTCCAATGAATACTCAGGGTTGTTGACTGGTTTGGGTGCAGCACTTTAAACAGCATAATCTTTTAGGATTTGAAATAGCTCAGATAGAATTCCATCACCTCCACTAGCTTTATTTGTGGTAATGCTTCCTAAGGTCCACTTGACTTCCCACTCCCAGATGTCTGGCTCTAGGTGAGTGACCACACCATCATCGTCATCCCAGTCCTTAAGACCTTTTTTGTATAGTTCTTCTGTGTATCCTTGTCACTTCTTCATCTCTTCTGCCTCTGTTTGGTCTTTACCATTTCTGTCCTTTATTATACCCATCCTTCATGAAATTCCCTTAGTATTTCCAATCTCTTGAAGAGACTTCTGGTCTTTCCCATTCTATTGTTTTCCTCTACTTGTTTGCACTGTCCATTGAAGAAGGGCTGCTTTTTTTTATGTTTTATTTTTTTAAAAAAATTTTACAGTTTTGTTGTTCACGGACATGTATGTTCCCAAATCAGTCATATGCATATCTCTGGTTCCCTCCCCCTCCCCTGTCCCCCATCCTACCCCTCCAGGCTGTCGCACCGAGCCCTTGTAGGAACTCCTATTCCCACAGTGCAGTAACAATAGCTATCTTTTTCACATATGATAGTATAGGTTTCCATGTTATTCCCTCTACGCCTCCCACCCACTGTTCATTTCCCATAATGTCCATATGTCTATTCTCTATGTTTTTCCATCGGTTCACTGTGTTCTCATTACCCATTTACTAGATTCCATATATATGTGTTAGTATACTGTATTTGTCTTTCTCTTTTTGACTGACTTCACTTTTTTTTTTTTAAACATTTATTTATTTATTTATTTTTGGCGGGGGTGGGGTGGGGAGGGAGTGGGGCAGGCGGGCCACTTCTATTGGTCTTTCATTTGTCTATTTTCATCCATCTCTGCTCTTTGGCCCGGGTGGGCCTCCCATCACGGTGGCCTCTGTTGTCGCAGAGCACCAGCTCTGGGCGCAGGCACTCCAGAGCTCCGGCCTGGTAGGTGGACACATCAGTCCAGCCACTCCACAGCACGTGGGATCTTCCCAAGCCAGGGATCGAACCGGCGCCCCTTGCACTGCAAAGAGGGGTCCTTACCCACTGGACCACCAGGGAAGCCCTGACTTCACTTTTTATGATAGGTTCCAGATCCAGCCACCTCATTAGGACTGATTCTTCTGCATTTCGAAGAAGGGCTTCTTATCTCTTTGTTTTTCTGTGGAACTATGCATTCAGTTGGGTATATCTTTCTGTATTTCCCTTGTTTTTTGCTTCTCTTCTTTCCTCAGCTACTTGTAAAGTTTCTGCAGACAACCACTTTGTGTTCTTGCATTCCTTCTTTGGGATGGTTTTGGTCACCACCTCTTGTACAATGTTACAAACCTCCATCCATAGGTCTTTAGGCACTCTGGCTACCAGATCTAATTCCTTGAATCTATTTATTACCTCCACTCTATAGTCATTAGGGATTTGACTTAGGCTATACCCAAATGGCCTAGTGGTTTTCCCAACTTTCTTCAATTTAAACCTGAATTTTGCAATAAGGAGCTCATGATCATGACCACAGTCAACTCCAGGTCTTGTTTTTACTGACTGTACAGAGCTGCTCCCTTTTCACCAGCAAAGAATATAATCAGTCTGATTTCTGTATTGACCATCTGGTTTCATCCAAGTGTTGAGTCGTTTCTTGTGTTGTTGGAAGAAGGTGTTTGCTGTCACTGGTGTGTTCTCTTGCTAAAACTCTGTCAGCTTTGGCCCTGCTTCATTTTGTACTCCAAGGCCAAACTTGCCTGTTACTCCAGGTCTCCAGGTGTCTCCTAACTTCTTACTTTTACATTCAATTCCCTGCCTGTTGGGTGGGGGGAGGGGGACGCTGTTAGTTCTAGAAGGTCCTGTAGGTCTTCATAGAATCCATCAACTTCAGCCTCTTGGGCATTAGTGGTTAAGGCACAGACTTGGGATTCCTGTGATATTGAATGGTTTGCCTTGGAAACGAATTGAGATCATTCTGTCGTTTTAAGACTGCACCCAAGTGCTGTAATTTGGACTCTTTCGTTGACTGGGGCCCCTTTTCTAAGGAATTCTTGCGCAGGCACTCAGAGCTCCGGCCTGGTAGGTGGACACATCAGTCCAGCCACTCCACAGCACGTGGGATCTTCCCAAGCCAGGGATCGAACCGGCGCCCCTTGCACTGCAAAGAGGGGTCCTTACCCACTGGACCACCAGGGAAGCCCTGACTTCACTTTTTATGATAGGTTCCAGATCCAGCCACCTCATTAGGACTGATTCTTCTGCATTTCGAAGAAGGGCTTCTTATCTCTTTGTTTTTCTGTGGAACTATGCATTCAGTTGGGTATATCTTTCTGTATTTCCCTTGTTTTTTGCTTCTCTTCTTTCCTCAGCTACTTGTAAAGTTTCTGCAGACAACCACTTTGTGTTCTTGCATTCCTTCTTTGGGATGGTTTTGGTCACCACCTCTTGTACAATGTTACAAACCTCCATCCATAGGTCTTTAGGCACTCTGGCTACCAGATCTAATTCCTTGAATCTATTTATTACCTCCACTCTATAGTCATTAGGGATTTGACTTAGGCTATACCCAAATGGCCTAGTGGTTTTCCCAACTTTCTTCAATTTAAACCTGAATTTTGCAATAAGGAGCTCATGATCATGACCACAGTCAACTCCAGGTCTTGTTTTTACTGACTGTACAGAGCTGCTCCCTTTTCACCAGCAAAGAATATAATCAGTCTGATTTCTGTATTGACCATCTGGTTTCATCCAAGTGTTGAGTCGTTTCTTGTGTTGTTGGAAGAAGGTGTTTGCTGTCACTGGTGTGTTCTCTTGCTAAAACTCTGTCAGCTTTGGCCCTGCTTCATTTTGTACTCCAAGGCCAAACTTGCCTGTTACTCCAGGTCTCCAGGTGTCTCCTAACTTCTTACTTTTACATTCAATTCCCCTGCCTGTTGGGTGGGGGGCGGGGGAGGCTGTTAGTTCTAGAAGGTCCTGTAGGTCTTCATAGAATCCATCAACTTCAGCCTCTTGGGCATTAGTGGTTAAGGCACAGACTTGGGATTCCTGTGATATTGAATGGTTTGCCTTGGAAACGAATTGAGATCATTCTGTCGTTTTTAAGACTGCACCCAAGTGCTGTAATTTGGACTCTTTCGTTGACTATGAGGGCTACCCCATTTCCTCTAAGGAATTCTTGCCCACAGTAATAGTTATAATAGTCATCTGAATTAAATGTACCCATTCCTGTCCACTGTAGTTCACCGATTCCTAAGATGTTGATGTTTACTCTTGCCATCTCCTGCTTGACCATATCCTATTTACCTGAAATCATGGACCTAACATTCCAGGTTCCTATGCAAAACTGTTCTTTCCAGCATCGGACTTTTACTTTCACTACTAGACACATCCATAGCTGAGTGTCGTTTTCACTTTCACCCAACTGCTTCATTCTTTCTGTATCTGTTAGTAACCACCTTCCACCCTTCCCTAGTAGCATATAGTATACTTTCCAACCTGGCAGGCTCATCTTCTGGTGTCAAATGCAAAAACTGGATAGCCACATGTAAAAGGATGAAGTCAGACTCCTGTCTCACATCATACATAATTCAAAATGAAAGACCTAAATTTGAGATTATGCTATAAAACTATTAGAAGAAAAAAAGCTTAGTCACTGTGATCTCTGATAAGACAGTTACTTCTTAGAAGCAACATCCAGGGCTTCCCATGTAGCTCAGTGGTAAAGAATCCATCTGCCAATGCAGGAGACACAGGTTTGATCCCTGTTCCGGGGAGATCCCATGTGCTGCAGAGCAACTAAGCCCAGGAGCTACAATTATTGAGCCCACATGCCCCAACTACTGAAGCTCATGCACCCTAGAGTCCGTGCTCTGCAACAAGAGAAGCCACTGCATCAAGAAGACTGCTCACTGCAACTAGAGAAAAGCCCTTGTGCAGCTACGAACACCCCAAACAGTCAAAAATAAATAAAACTATTTTTTAAAGTCCATTTAAAAAAAGAAACACCACCCAAAACAGAAATAACAAAATGAAAAAATAGATAAATTAGGCTTCACCAAAATTAAACATTTTTTCCCAAAGGATACTGTCAAGCGAAAGAATACTGAATAAAAGGGATTCCTGTGATATTGAATGGTTTGCCTTGGAAACGAATTGAGATCATTCTGTCGTTTTTAAGACTGCACCCAAGTGCTGTAATTTGGACTCTTTCGTTGACTATGAGGGCTACCCCATTTCCTCTAAGGAATTCTTGCCCACAGTAATAGTTATAATAGTCATCTGAATTAAATGTACCCATTCCTGTCCACTGTAGTTCACCGATTCCTAAGATGTTGATGTTTACTCTTGCCATCTCCTGCTTGACCATATCCTATTTACCTGAAATCATGGACCTAACATTCCAGGTTCCTATGCAAAACTGTTCTTTCCAGCATCGGACTTTTACTTTCACTACTAGACACATCCATAGCTGAGTGTCCTTTTTTCACTTTCACCCAACTGCTTCATTCTTTCTGTATCTGTTAGTAACCACCTTCCACCCTTCCCTAGTAGCATATAGTATACTTTCCAACCTGGCAGGCTCATCTTCTGGTGTCAAATGCAAAAACTGGATAGCCACATGTAAAAGGATGAAGTCAGACTCCTGTCTCACATCATACATAATTCAAAATGAAAGACCTAAATTTGAGATTATGCTATAAAACTATTAGAAGAAAAAAAGCTTAGTCACTGTGATCTCTGATAAGACAGTTACTTCTTAGAAGCAACATCCAGGGCTTCCCATGTAGCTCAGTGGTAAAGAATCCATCTGCCAATGCAGGAGACACAGGTTTGATCCCTGTTCCGGGGAGATCCCATGTGCTGCAGAGCAACTAAGCCCAGGAGCTACAATTATTGAGCCCACATGCCCCAACTACTGAAGCTCATGCACCCTAGAGTCCGTGCTCTGCAACAAGAGAAGCCACTGCATCAAGAAGACTGCTCACTGCAACTAGAGAAAAGCCCTTGTGCAGCTACGAACACCCCAAACAGTCAAAAATAAATAAAACTATTTTTTAAAAAGTCCATTTAAAAAAAGAAACACCACCCAAAACAGAAATAACAAAATGAAAAAATAGATAAATTAGGCTTCACCAAAATTAAACATTTTTTTCCCAAAGGATACTGTCAAGCAAGTAAAATGATATTCACTGAATAAAAGGGTTTATGTGCCATAATGAACTAAATATTTTTAAAAATACACACACACACACACACACACACGTCAGTAGAGAAAATAAAGATGAGAAGGAAATATACTCAGATTTTACAGAGGAGAGGATAGGGACTTAGGCTTTGGAGTCAAAACAACATTTTCAAATCTAGACGTTATCACTTACTAGTTCTATGGCTTCTGTTTCTTTATCACTAAAATGCAAATGATAATAGTCCTACATTAGAGGACTGATGTGATGACTATACATAAAATGCCTGGTATAAATACTGGTAAAAATACTGTTTTATATGTTAACCTCCCCCCAACCCCCGACATGTAATAGAGTTACAGATGGTTTTACTTACATACTTTTCTCTTGTGTCCCCTCACCCTTCCCTCCTGAATTTAAGTCTACAGAGTTTGGAATTTATCCTATAAGAAGTGCAGTCAGTAGAGAGTTTTGAGTAGGTTACTGACATGATAAGTGCAGTCTTAGAAAGGCTTTCTTAGCAGCAATATGCTTGGTGAACTTGGGGAAGAGTAGACTTGGCCAAACACCAGCAAGATAGCCCTGAGCTAGAGGGACTACTTCATTGTTTGAAGTCCCACAGCAATCTGGAGAAATCTAGAATTGCCAATATCCTCATTCTTTTAAATAAATATATGTATTTCCTATGTATCTCATAAGCCATACATACATACAGAACTTCCTTTTTTCAGATTTACACATTTATTCTTTCATTTCACAAGAGATATAATTGACATACAACATATTTGTTTCAGGTATACAAGATAATGATTCAGTTTCTGTATATATTACAAAATGGTCACCACAATTTAGTTCAATCTGGTGTTTTCTCATGGTTTTGAAATTTTCTTTAACACACGGTTACTGAGGTATTCAGTGAGAGGGCCTGTTGCTCTATGCCATTATGTAAACTGTAGGCTCATATAATTTGTATATCACAAAGTCCTCACACATTTCAGTAACACTCAAAGCATTCTCCTTTTGGAATAGGAGATCCTGCAGGGGCGGGGTGTGATGGCCTGGAGGGGTGGGATGGGGGTGCTGGAAGGGGGGAGGGTGCCAGGGATATGCATATGACTGATCCGGGAACATACATGACTGTGAACAACAAAACTCTGTAAAAATTTTTTATAAATAAAATTAATTACTAAAAAAAAAGTATTCTCCTTTTGAATTGCTTAAAACCCAGGACACAGTGTAGGCATTCAATACCATAGACGTTTCTCCATCTCTCCCAACCCCACTTATTTCTTTCACATTACTTTACAATAAATCTGAGAAGACCAGCAATAAATCTTTAGCATTCAAATACTTCTAAATGTGCTTTTAGAATAGTTTTAATCTTTCTTCAGGACTTAAAGATCAAATTTACTCAAGAGGTCCGAGGGTATGAGTGTGCGTGTTTAACCCATATCCTGATCTCAAATGTGGTTAAGAACTCCAACTTAACAGTGGAAAAGACAAAACTGAATTTAAGTCTCACAGGTTTGAATTTATCCTATTAAGAAGTGCAAGTCAGTAGAGAGTTTTGAGTAGGTTACTGACATGATAAGTGCAGTCTTAGAAAGGCTTTCTTAGCAGCAATATGCTTGGTGAACTTGGGGAAGAGTAGACTTGGCCAAACACCAGCAAGATAGCCCTGAGCTAGAGGGACTACTTCATTGTTTGAAGTCCCACAGCAATCTGGAGAAATCTAGAATTGCCAATATCCTCATTCTTTTAAATAAATATATGTATTTCCTATGTATCTCATAAGCCATACATACATACAGAACTTCCTTTTTTCAGATTTACACATTTATTCTTTCATTTCACAAGAGATATAATTGACATACAACATATTTGTTTCAGGTATACAAGATAATGATTCAGTTTCTGTATATATTACAAAATGGTCACCACAATTTAGTTCAATCTGGTGTTTTCTCATGGTTTTGAAATTTTCTTTAACACACGGTTACTGAGGTATTCAGTGAGAGGGCCTGTTGCTCTATGCCATTATGTAAACTGTAGGCTCATATAATTTGTATATCACAAAGTCCTCACACATTTCAGTAACACTCAAAGCATTCTCCTTTTGGAATAGGAGATCCTGCAGGGGCGGGGTGTGATGGCCTGGAGGGGTGGGATGGGGGTGCTGGAAGGGGGGAGGGTGCCAGGGATATGCATATGACTGATCCGGGAACATACATGACTGTGAACAACAAAACTCTGTAAAAATTTTTTATAAATAAAATTAATTACTAAAAAAAAAGTATTCTCCTTTTGAATTGCTTAAAACCCAGGACACAGTGTAGGCATTCAATACCATAGACGTTTCTCCATCTCTCCCAACCCCACTTATTTCTTTCACATTACTTTACAATAAATCTGAGAAGACCAGCAATAAATCTTTAGCATTCAAATACTTCTAAATGTGCTTTTAGAATAGTTTTAATCTTTCTTCAGGACTTAAAGATCAAATTTACTCAAGAGGTCCGAGGGGTATGAGTGTGCGTGTTTAACCCATATCCTGATCTCAAATGTGGTTAAGAACTCAACTTCCAGGGCTGAACTAAAAATCAATACCAAGCAGTGGAAAAGACAAAACTGTGTACATAATACTGCCAGATAACAAATGAAATCTATAAAGGATCTTTCTCAGAAATAAAATTAAAAGATCCAATTCCATCAGAGTCACAGAATGTAGAAACTGTAGTGCAATAGGAGTCTATATGAGACACACTGAAAGGTAAAAATGATAGGAAAACACAGAGCAGACGTTGACATATCTTTAATTACAGCTCCGCTTCAGGCTAATGGTAAAAATTAGTCTTCAGATACTTGATAACATCAGCCTTTCTCTGCTGGGTTAGTACCAAGATCTGTGGCCAAGCAAATACTTCTAATAAAATTGATTTTCCTTTTTGGCAACCAATAGGCCAGTCAATAATAATGTTGTTTAAGAAAGATTGAGTCATGAGGGAGATGAACATTTCCTTCCATTTATTACGCTTGTATTGTCTATATTTGAAAAGAGTTTTCAATAAGGAAACCAAAGCAGAAATTACAAGGAGAGAGCTATTCTGAGCACCACTCCCCAAAGCCCTCTGGTTTGGCAGCAAGTTAGCAACCCAGGCTAGCAAAGCCAGAAGCATCCCCTTCACTGAAGCTAGATCATGTGGATTAGGATTGTTAAAAAGTAAGGAAAACCAAGGCTAGGAGCAGCACACAGAGTGGCCATATGACGACAAACAGGGCAAGGAAAACACTGGCCAGGCATATAGTCCTAACTTTTCCATTCTAAAAAGCTACATGGAACTTTCAGTTTGCACTTAAGTTCAGTGTTAGGTAAAGAGCATTTTATAAAGTCACATATAGCAGTTTTGATATTGTCTGCCTTATAATATTCAAACAAATAGAATACAAGAAACCCACATGAAAAAACCTCAGGCAAAGCCTAAACTAGAGACACTTCATCCAAAAATACTACCAGAACAACCCAAATCAAAGACAAGACATGAGTGCACCAGTAAGTTTTTGTTTTGGTGGTGATTAGAGGAAGACAGGGTTAGAAAGATGATTTCAGAGTTCACACAGGAAAACAGATAAGCAAAAATAAAAGCAGGGCTTCCCTTTTATTTCCCAAGGAGTCCGCCTTGCAGTGCAAGGGGCACTGGTTTGATCCCTGGCCCAGGAAAATCCCACTTACCGCGGAGCAGCTGGACTGGTGTGTCCAATTATAAGCCAGTGCTCTGGAGTGCATGCGCCCAGAACTGGTGATTTGCAGTGAGAGAGGCCACTGCAATGGGAGGCCCATACAGGCCAAAGAATAAAAATGGATGAAAATAAACAAATAATAATAATGAAAAAACAATAAAAGAGGCCAAAATTAAAAATAATTATAAAAGGAAATACTCTGAATAAGTAATTAAGTAACCTATCCTGCCAGGTATTAAACATATCTTGAAGCTACAATATTTAAAACAGCACAGCACATGTATGTAAGCAGAAAAACAGAACAAGAAGAGCCTAGAAACAGTGAAATATGTAGATAAAGTGAGAATATAAAAAAGAAGACATTGTAAATCAGTAAAGAACAGATTATCCAATAAACATTACTGGAAGTGGCTAATCATCTAGACAAAAATAAAGCTGGTACCACCTGGACAGAAATAAAATTTCTATTTATATACATGTGACCCTAACTCTAGATGGATCACAGAAATTGTGAAAGTACTAGAAGAAACATTTTAATAATAATTGTGTCACAAAGAAAGTGATAACTTTCCTTAATATATTAAAATTCTGAAACAAAGGTAGGAGAAAGAATTTTTAAAAATTAGTCTTCTGCAATTTGTTGAGTTTTTTCCCCTCTGTATATATACAACCTACTAAAAAGAAAATAAGTGAAATATATATGGCCTAAGGTTGTGTCTTTGATCTATGACCTGACACTATGGAATTGCCACAAGAAGAATGCACACAAGTCTAATGGGGAAAGAAATATTTATTCTAATAAATAGCATGGATACCCAAAGATGCTGGTAAATGCTTAGGCCTTTACTGATTCTCATAATTTATTTTTTTCTAACATTTTGTCAGCTTCTTTATAAGTGGATATTACTTTGTTCAACATTTACTGGACACCATCTATATGTCAGACATATGGAGCATTGGTGATACAACCATACTCTGGTACCAGTATATGGTGGTGTTGACTATATAAGACATTAACACAAAGAATTACAATACAAGGTGACTGAATTGTGGTAGCTCTTTGATAGGCTCAAGAACAGGGAGCTCTAAGAGATGTGGAGGTGTCTATCTGGTCAGGGGAAATGATGTGTCAGCTGGAGCCTGGGAGGGAGAATGAAGAGAGAAAACAGTATGTAAAAAGCCCAACAGGTGAGCAGCATGTCAAATTCTTCAGAACCAGTGACACTTAGTGTACTAGGGATGGGACATAAGCTAGGAGTTGCTGAGAAATTAGTGGAGAGGTAAGCAAAGCCAGATCATGAAGGACTTCACAGGGCATTAATTTAATATGTTTAAACCAGTGTCCTGGCAACGTTCAAATAGAGAAGTCTGTAGATTTGAGACATACTTAGGAGACAGAATCTAGAGGACTTCAGTGGATGTGAAAAGAGAAGAATTAAGATTCCTGGATCACTGGGTGGATGTTGGTGCCAATTACGGGGTGAGAACGGGAGTGGACATTGAGAGGTGATAAATTCAATGGAGGCACTAGTGGCACCTGCCAATCAAGAGACACCAGAGGTAAGAGTTCAGTCTGTGGGATGGGAATATCCCCTGGAGAAAGAAAGGGCAACCTACTCCATTATTCTTGCCTGAAAAATTCCACAGACAGAGGAGCTTGGTGGGCTATAGTCCACAGGGTCACAAAGAGTTGGACATGACTGAACATGCAGCAAAAGTTCAACGCGAGATAGTCCAAGTTTGAAGAGTCTGAGGGGTGTCCAAGAACAAACATACACTGGTGCAACTACTGGCTGAGATACAGGTTGTTGATAAAGATTTCTTCTATTTTGTGTGTGAAACAGGAGAAAATCTGAAAATAAGAAAAGACTGTAAGACCTGCCATCCAAAATTAAAGATCAATACCATGATTTATGATAATATCAGGGATGTGTGATTTTATTTTTAGCTTTGTCTAGAGCCAAAGTGCAGATGTACAGAAGGCAGGCAACAGTTTTCAAAAACATGGATACCCAAAGATGCTGGTAAATGCTTAGGCCTTTACTGATTCTCATAATTTATTTTTTTCTAACATTTTGTCAGCTTCTTTATAAGTGGATATTACTTTGTTCAACATTTACTGGACACCATCTATATGTCAGACATATGGAGCATTGGTGATACAACCATACTCTGGTACCAGTATATGGTGGTGTTGACTATATAAGACATTAACACAAAGAATTACAATACAAGGTGACTGAATTGTGGTAGCTCTTTGATAGGCTCAAGAACAGGGAGCTCTAAGAGATGTGGAGGTGTCTATCTGGTCAGGGGAAATGATGTGTCAGCTGGAGCCTGGGAGGGAGAATGAAGAGAGAAAACAGTATGTAAAAAGCCCAACAGGTGAGCAGCATGTCAAATTCTTCAGAACCAGTGACACTTAGTGTACTAGGGATGGGACATAAGCTAGGAGTTGCTGAGAAATTAGTGGAGAGGTAAGCAAAGCCAGATCATGAAGGACTTCACAGGGCATTAATTTAATATGTTTAAACCAGTGTCCTGGCAACGTTCAAATAGAGAAGTCTGTAGATTTGAGACATACTTAGGAGACAGAATCTAGAGGACTTCAGTGGATGTGAAAAGAGAAGAATTAAGATTCCTGGATCACTGGGTGGATGTTGGTGCCAATTACGGGGTGAGAACGGGAGTGGACATTGAGAGGTGATAAATTCAATGGAGGCACTAGTGGCACCTGCCAATCAAGAGACACCAGAGGTAAGAGTTCAGTCTGTGGGATGGGAATATCCCCTGGAGAAAGAAAGGGCAACCTACTCCATTATTCTTGCCTGAAAAATTCCACAGACAGAGGAGCTTGGTGGGCTATAGTCCACAGGGTCACAAAGAGTTGGACATGACTGAACATGCAGCAAAAGTTCAACGCGAGATAGTCCAAGTTTGAAGAGTCTGAGGGGTGTCCAAGAACAAACATACACTGGTGCAACTACTGGCTGAGATACAGGTTGTTGATAAAGATTTCTTCTATTTTGTGTGTGAAACAGGAGAAAATCTGAAAATAAGAAAAGACTGTAAGACCTGCCATCCAAAATTAAAGATCAATACCATGATTTATGATAATATCAGGGATGTGTGATTTTATTTTTTTAGCTTTGTCTAGAGCCAAAGTGCAGATGTACAGAAGGCAGGAAACTTGATTAATCAGAATTAGAGTTTTGCCGGATTGTTACCATAGTTGAAAAGCAGGTAATGGGAATGAAGATGAATACAACAGCATTAGGGTGGGCAAATGAGCTAAAATGGAAGTAATTGGTCAAGGCACTAGAGATTTCCATAAGGTCAAATAAGAGATTTAGAATAAAATAGATTGAGTATAGTTTTAAGCAAACATTTCAGACTTGACTAAAAGATCAGGGTGAGCTCATCGGCTAAAATGGAATGGATGTATATGGCAACAAATATTTTGCAAAGGAAAAGCATTTTATATCCAACATACTAAATTATAAAGTAAACTCCTAAGTAAGACAAGGATTTCCATTTTTACTACTTTTATTCAATATAGTATTAAAAGACCTAGTCAGAGCAATTAGGCAAGAAAACAAAATAAAGACATTCAGATTGGAAAGGAAGAAGTAAAATTATCTCTGTTTATAGACAGCTTGTCTTATATATGGAAACTCTTTAAGATTCCACAGAAAAACTGTTAGAACTAATTAGCAAATTCAGCAAAGTTACAGGATATAAAATCAACACACAAAAACTAGTTGCATTTCTAAACACTAAATGAATAATCAAAGAGTGAAATCTAGAAAACAGTTTCATTTACAATAGTATCAAAAAACAATAAAATGAGGCACTAGTGGCACCTGCCAATCAAGAGACACCAGAGGTAAGAGTTCAGTCTGTGGGATGGGAATATCCCCTGGAGAAAGAAAGGGCAACCTACTCCATTATTCTTGCCTGAAAAATTCCACAGACAGAGGAGCTTGGTGGGCTATAGTCCACAGGGTCACAAAGAGTTGGACATGACTGAACATGCAGCAAAAGTTCAACGCGAGATAGTCCAAGTTTGAAGAGTCTGAGGGGTGTCCAAGAACAAACATACACTGGTGCAACTACTGGCTGAGATACAGGTTGTTGATAAAGATTTCTTCTATTTTGTGTGTGAAACAGGAGAAAATCTGAAAATAAGAAAAGACTGTAAGACCTGCCATCCAAAATTAAAGATCAATACCATGATTTATGATAATATCAGGGATGTGTGATTTTATTTTTTTAGCTTTGTCTAGAGCCAAAGTGCAGATGTACAGAAGGCAGGAAACTTGATTAATCAGAATTAGAGTTTTGCCGGATTGTTACCATAGTTGAAAAGCAGGTAATGGGAATGAAGATGAATACAACAGCATTAGGGTGGGCAAATGAGCTAAAATGGAAGTAATTGGTCAAGGCACTAGAGATTTCCATAAGGTCAAATAAGAGATTTAGAATAAAATAGATTGAGTATAGTTTTAAGCAAACATTTCAGACTTGACTAAAAGATCAGGGTGAGCTCATCGGCTAAAATGGAATGGATGTATATGGCAACAAATATTTTGCAAAGGAAAAGCATTTTATATCCAACATACTAAATTATAAAGTAAACTCCTAAGTAAGACAAGGATTTCCATTTTTACTACTTTTATTCAATATAGTATTAAAAGACCTAGTCAGAGCAATTAGGCAAGAAAACAAAATAAAGACATTCAGATTGGAAAGGAAGAAGTAAAATTATCTCTGTTTATAGACAGCTTGTCTTATATATGGAAACTCTTTAAGATTCCACAGAAAAACTGTTAGAACTAATTAGCAAATTCAGCAAAGTTACAGGATATAAAATCAACACACAAAAACTAGTTGCATTTCTAAACACTAAATGAATAATCAAAGAGTGAAATCTAGAAAACAGTTTCATTTACAATAGTATCAAAAAACAATAAAATACTTGGGAAAAAGCTAAACCAGGGAGGCAAAAGAACTGTATACTGAAAATTATAAAACAGTGCTGAAAGAAATTAGAGACACAAAGAAAAGTCATTTCATGGCATGGAAGACTTAACCCCTATTAAGATGACAACACATTGTGCTAAGGGAATAGGAGTGCCTACAATCACTTGGGGCAATGGTCTAGAGTGGGGCGAGGGGTGGCGTGGGGTGGGGTGGGAACTGGGTTGCGGGGGTACCAGGGATGTGCATATGAATGATCTGGGAACATACATGTTGGTGAACAAGAAAACTCTGTAAAATCTTTAAAATAATTAAAAATTAAAAAAAAAAAAAGATGACAATACAAGTATCCCCTGCTTTTCAAAAGTCTGCTTTATGCCACTTCACCTTTATTAAAGACTTATCCATTAGTACTGCTTTTTCTAGCCAAGAAAAATTTAAAGAGGACTTTTGCCTTTACAAATAAAGTAAAAAAGCAAAATGAGTGCTCGGTCTTTGTTTTGGAGCTGGGCGTCGCAGAGGCAGTGCGCTTTCTGAGCAACAAGAGAAGCACCACCACGTTCCTTCTCCAGAACTACACTCTGCATCTCAGCACGAAGTCACCTTAACGCTTGACCTTGCCAGCAGCAGGGCTTTATCTCACTCTGTTGTGTGCATGCATTAGCAAGATGTGTCCTAAGCTAACTGCTTCTTCACTTAACATCATTTTGGCTTACAAGAGGTTTCATAGGAATGCTGTACTTTCAGAGAACCGGGAAATCCGGTATTCCCCAAATTGCTCTACAGATTCAATGCCACCTCTATCAAAACCCCAATAACTTCTTTGTAAAACTAGAACAATCTATCCTAAAATTCATATGGAAACTCAAGAGACTCAGAATAGCCAACAGTCTTGAAAGAGAAAAACAAGTCTCAACATTTCCTGATTTCGAATTTTGCTATAAAGCTACAGTAATCAAACCAGAGTAGTATTGACATAAAGACAAACATACAGACCAATGGAATAGAATAGAGATTCCAAACTCTTGCATACAGGGTCACATGATTTTTCACAAGGGTGTCAGGACTATTTAATGAAGAAAGGACAGTCCTTTCAACGGATATGCTGGGCAAACTGAATGTGCACATGCAAAAAATGAGAAGCTGGACCATCATGTTCGCTTTGACTCAAAACAGGTCATAAAAAAGAGCTAAAGTTATACAACTTTAAAGAAAATATGGGGGAAAACCTTCATGACACGCTATATGGCAACTATTTCTTGGCTATGACACTAAAAAAACAGGCAACAAGAGGAAAAATAAATAAGGTGAAGTTCATCAAAACTTTAAGCTGGTGTGCGTCAAAGAACATTATTATCAGCAATGGGAAAGCCAATCCACAGAATGAGAGAAAATATTTGTAAACTGTGTATCTGATAAGGGACTAATATCCCAAATATCTGGATCAGGAAGATCCCCTGGAGAAGGAAATGGCAACCCACTCCAGTATTCTTGGCTGGGAAATTCTGTGGATAGAGGAGCTTAGCAGGCTACAGTCCATGGGGTCGCAAAGAGTTGGACATGACTGAGTGACTAACATACCTTACAACTTAACAATAAAAAACCCCAAACAACCCAATTAAAGAACCACCAAGGGACATGAACACACATTTCTCCAAAGAAGAGAAACATATGGCCAATATTAACTGTTCACCATTCACAATTTTCAACATTATTAATCATTAGGAAAATGCAAATCATAACCACAATGAGATATCACGTCACACTCACCAGGATGGCTAGTATTAGAAATAGAGAAAACAACAAGTGTAGGTAAGGATGTAGAGAAACTGGAATATCTGTGCATTGCTGATGGGAAGGTAAAACAGCACAGCCACTGTGGAAATGGTATGGTGATCCTCTAAACAGTAAAGAATTACCACATGATCCAGCAATTCTACTTCTGGGTATATACTCAAAAGAAGTGAAAGCCAAGGACTCAACACAGACATTTATTACACATGTTCATAGAGGAATTAATCACAATAGCCAAAAGGTGAACGTAAGCTAAGTGTTGGTAGATGGATATTTGGATAAACAAAACATGGAATATACGTACGACACAACATTATTGAGTTTTAAAAAGGAAAAAAATTCTGACACCTGGTACAACATGGATGAACCTTGAAGACATTATGCTAAGTGAAATAAGGCAGTCACAAAAGGACAAGTATTGTATGATTCTACTTATGAGGTATCTAGAATAGTCAAAGTCATAAGGAGAGAAAGCAGAATGGAGGTTTGTAGGGTTGTGGAAGAATGGAGAGCTAGTTACGAGTACAGAGATTTTAGGGGTGCTCAGGGGTGAATCTTAATAATCATGACTTTGGCAATGATTTATTACCTATGACACCAAAAGCACAACCAACAAAAGGAAACAGATATTACTGAACTTCATCAAAATTAAAAACTTTATCTGCACCACAGGGCACTATCAAGGAAGTGAGAAGACAACCCACATAAAGGGAGAAGATATTTGCAAATCATAGATCAGATAATGCTTTAATGTCCAGAATATAAGTACGGAACTTCTTTTACTTCTTCAACAAATAAATAAAAAGGACTCAGTTTAAAAAGGTGCAAAACACTTGAATAGTCATTTTTTCCAAAGAAGATACACAAACCGTGAACAAGTACAAGAAAAAATACTCATTTGGAAATGCAAATCAAAATCATACCATGATGAGATCACTACATGCCCACTAGAATGGCTATTAAACAGGAAAACAATGAGTACTGGAGAAGAAGTGGAAATATTCAAACACTCATGCACTGCATTGCTGGTGGGAGCGTAAAATGTGCATGTGGCTCCTTCAGAAAAGAGTTTGGTGTTTCCTCAAAAAGTTAAACATCAAATTACTATATAGCAAATTCTCCTCCTAAGTTCAGAACCATAGGAACTGAAAACAAGTGTTTGCAAAACACATATGCAAATTATTCATAGCAATTAATCACAATAGCCAAAAGGTGAACGAAGCTAAGTGTTGGTAGATGGATATTTGGATAAACAAAACATGGAATATCGTCGACACAACATTATTGAGTTTTAAAAAGGAAAAAAATTCTGACACCTGGTACAACATGGATGAACCTTGAAGACATTATGCTAAGTGAAATAAGGCAGTCACAAAAGGACAAGTATTGTATGATTCTACTTATGAGGTATCTAGAATAGTCAAAGTCATAAGGAGAGAAAGCAGAATGGAGGTTTGTAGGGTTGTGGAAGAATGGAGAGCTAGTTACGAGTACAGAGATTTTAGGGTGCTCAGGGGTGAATCTTAATAATCATGACTTTGGCAATGATTTATTACCTATGACACCAAAAGCACAACCAACAAAAGGAAACAGATATTACTGAACTTCATCAAAATTAAAAACTTTATCTGCACCACAGGGCACTATCAAGGAAGTGAGAAGACAACCCACATAAAGGGAGAAGATATTTGCAAATCATAGATCAGATAATGCTTTAATGTCCAGAATATAAGTACGGAACTTCTTTTACTTCTTCAACAAATAAATAAAAAGGACTCAGTTTAAAAAGGTGCAAAACACTTGAATAGTCATTTTTTCCAAAGAAGATACACAAACCGTGAACAAGTACAAGAAAAAATACTCATTTGGAAATGCAAATCAAAATCATACCATGATGAGATCACTACATGCCCACTAGAATGGCTATTAAACAGGAAAACAATGAGTACTGGAGAAGAAGTGGAAATATTCAAACACTCATGCACTGCATTGCTGGTGGGAGCGTAAAATGTGCATGTGGCTCCTTCAGAAAAGAGTTTGGTGTTTCCTCAAAAAGTTAAACATCAAATTACTATATAGCAAATTCTCCTCCTAAGTTCAGAACCATAGGAACTGAAAACAAGTGTTTGCAAAACACATATGCAAATTATTCATAGCAATTATTCACAATTGCCAAAAGGTAGAAACAGCTCAATTACTCATTAGTTGATCAACTGATAAAATGTGGTCTATCCATACAACAGAATATTATTTAGCCATAAAAAGGCCAATTACCTGCAATAACATGGAGAATCTCTTAACATACGCCATGTGAAACAAGCCAGAAACAGAGGCCACATATTTTATGATCCCATTTATATGAAACGTCCAGAATAGGCAAATCCATTGAAACAGAAAGACTGGTTGCTGCTAAGACGTGGACAGGAAGGGAAACAGGCAGTGACAGCTTAATGGGTACAAAGTGTCCTTGTCCCTCTGGGGTGATGAAAACGTTAGTACAAGATCCTAGCGATGGCTGCATGCTGTTAAATATGTTAATGCCACTGGACTGTACATTTTAAAACTGCTAATATTGTAAATTTCATTTTATGTGGATTTTACCTCATTTTTGAAAAAAGTTCCCTTTCATCACTCTTACCTGACAGTCAATATCAGCTCTATGTTGTAGCAAGACTGTGACTAGTTCCTTATGTCCTCGATCACAAGCCCAGTGGAGTAGAGTTCTGCCCTAAAAACAGAGAAGACAATTGAATTTGTTAATCCAGCTGTGGGCCATATAAAAGACACAAGGTCTTAAGAAAGACACAGAAATAAGTAAAAATACAGGTTAACTATTCTAAGAATGATTGATATGTAATGCTCTTTGGGGAAAGCAGTCAATAAAAACAACAGGAAATCCTGAGTTCTACATTTGGCACTAGTCCTATGACTTTCTTTAGCCTGATCTGTTTCTTTATCCACAGAGTGAGGAAAAGGATAATACTAACAACAATAATACCAGTAATATTAATTGAGTGTATGAACTACAAGATAATGCTTTGTAAATTTTAAAGTACGTTATAAATGAAAGAGATCACTACATTATTATGTTCATTTCGGTAAAACAAATCTTATGAATTAAAAGGAAATGGTACTTAAACCTAGGCAGAGATCATAATCTAAATGTAATATATATAAATTGACTCGTTTATTCCTTAAAATGTAAGAAAATGTAATCACTTTGAAACCAAGCATTTCCCTTCCAGTAACATAGAACTAAAAGTTTGAAAAATATGCAAATTATTCATAGCAATTATTCACAATTGCCAAAAGGTAGAAACAGCTCAATTACTCATTAGTTGATCAACTGATAAAATGTGGTCTATCCATACAACAGAATATTATTTAGCCATAAAAAGGCCAATTACCTGCAATAACATGGAGAATCTCTTAACATACGCCATGTGAAACAAGCCAGAAACAGAGGCCACATATTTTATGATCCCATTTATATGAAACGTCCAGAATAGGCAAATCCATTGAAACAGAAAGACTGGTTGCTGCTAAGACGTGGACAGGAAGGGAAACAGGCAGTGACAGCTTAATGGGTACAAAGTGTCCTTGTCCCTCTGGGGTGATGAAAACGTTAGTACAAGATCCTAGCGATGGCTGCATGCTGTTAAATATGTTAATGCCACTGGACTGTACATTTTAAAACTGCTAATATTGTAAATTTCATTTTATGTGGATTTTACCTCATTTTTGAAAAAAGTTCCCTTTCATCACTCTTACCTGACAGTCAATATCAGCTCTATGTTGTAGCAAGACTGTGACTAGTTCCTTATGTCCTCGATCACAAGCCCAGTGGAGTAGAGTTCTGCCCTAAAAACAGAGAAGACAATTGAATTTGTTAATCCAGCTGTGGGCCATATAAAAGACACAAGGTCTTAAGAAAGACACAGAAATAAGTAAAAATACAGGTTAACTATTCTAAGAATGATTGATATGTAATGCTCTTTGGGGAAAGCAGTCAATAAAAACAACAGGAAATCCTGAGTTCTACATTTGGCACTAGTCCTATGACTTTCTTTAGCCTGATCTGTTTCTTTATCCACAGAGTGAGGAAAAGGATAATACTAACAACAATAATACCAGTAATATTAATTGAGTGTATGAACTACAAGATAATGCTTTGTAAATTTTAAAGTACGTTATAAATGAAAGAGATCACTACATTATTATGTTCATTTCGGTAAAACAAATCTTATGAATTAAAAGGAAATGGTACTTAAACCTAGGCAGAGATCATAATCTAAATGTAATATATATAAATTGACTCGTTTATTCCTTAAAATGTAAGAAAATGTAATCACTTTGAAACCAAGCATTTCCCCTTCATATCCCAAATTTACACTCTGAAATATCCCTCAAACATTATATAAGTTTACTAGTATTTATCTTCAAATGTCGACCATGTAAGTAAGCCACCTGTAAAAGAGAATAGATGATTAACTGTTAGCAGACAACGTCCTAAAATTAAACAGTAATTTTAACCATTGTCTATCGATGGTTAATTCTTTTCTCTACTGTCAAGAAAATCTTAGTTAAGAAAAGGAGCCTAATTGGTCCAATAAATAAACAAACCCCCAAAGCTAAGGTCTTTGCTGAAGAAATGAGTAATGTATGGCTTAACACTACTTTTTAAGGGTGGTAGTGATGTTGTCATTTTTAAAAGAATGGAATGTTTTTTCACATTAAGTTGAAATCCCTGCTTTGTGTCATTTTAGAGAAGATTTAAGCAGATATAAGCTAGGACAAAGAGGACTTTAAAGTAAAAAGCATCTTTCAAGAAAGCTTTTCTTAACCTACTTACATTCTTCATCTTTCAGACTCTCTTCACTACCTATTAGTTCAACTAATTAACCAGGAACTATTCTTGAAAAAAAAAAAAAAAAAAAACCAAAAAAGCCCAGAGTAAGACATCTTCCCTAAAAATTATCCTTTCCTTTTTCTTCCATTTGCTGAATTAAATTTTACTCACCTGTGAATATCTGTTTTGTAATAGGCTCATACAAAATGCAAAAAGGAAGCAGAAAATTTTTAAATGTGGGCAAATTCATCACACTTTATTGTAACAGCAAAACTACTCTGTCCTGGGCCCCCAAATAATTTTTTAAAAAGGAGACAATTCTAAAAGCCAAATAAAAATGTGCTGTTGAGTAGAGAATAGTGTTGCCTCTGCTGAATGTCCCCAGCTCTAATGTACACTGATTTACTGTGACTGGCACTTATTTTAAAACCCTCCGGTATGAATATTAATTGAGTGTATGAACTACAAGATAATGCTTTGTAAATTTTAAAGTACGTTATAAATGAAAGAGATCACTACATTATTATGTTCATTTCGGTAAAACAAATCTTATGAATTAAAAGGAAATGGTACTTAAACCTAGGCAGAGATCATAATCTAAATGTAATATATATAAATTGACTCGTTTATTCCTTAAAATGTAAGAAAATGTAATCACTTTGAAACCAAGCATTTCCCCTTCATATCCCAAATTTACACTCTGAAATATCCCTCAAACATTATATAAGTTTACTAGTATTTATCTTCAAATGTCGACCATGTAAGTAAGCCACCTGTAAAAGAGAATAGATGATTAACTGTTAGCAGACAACGTCCTAAAATTAAACAGTAATTTTAACCATTGTCTATCGATGGTTAATTCTTTTCTCTACTGTCAAGAAAATCTTAGTTAAGAAAAGGAGCCTAATTGGTCCAATAAATAAACAAACCCCCAAAGCTAAGGTCTTTGCTGAAGAAATGAGTAATGTATGGCTTAACACTACTTTTTAAGGGTGGTAGTGATGTTGTCATTTTTAAAAGAATGGAATGTTTTTTCACATTAAGTTGAAATCCCTGCTTTGTGTCATTTTAGAGAAGATTTAAGCAGATATAAGCTAGGACAAAGAGGACTTTAAAGTAAAAAGCATCTTTCAAGAAAGCTTTTCTTAACCTACTTACATTCTTCATCTTTCAGACTCTCTTCACTACCTATTAGTTCAACTAATTAACCAGGAACTATTCTTGAAAAAAAAAAAAAAAAAAAACCAAAAAAGCCCAGAGTAAGACATCTTCCCTAAAAATTATCCTTTCCTTTTTCTTCCATTTGCTGAATTAAATTTTACTCACCTGTGAATATCTGTTTTGTAATAGGCTCATACAAAATGCAAAAAGGAAGCAGAAAATTTTTAAATGTGGGCAAATTCATCACACTTTATTGTAACAGCAAAACTACTCTGTCCTGGGCCCCCAAATAATTTTTTAAAAAGGAGACAATTCTAAAAGCCAAATAAAAAATGTGCTGTTGAGTAGAGAATAGTGTTGCCTCTGCTGAATGTCCCCCAGCTCTAATGTACACTGATTTACTGTGACTGGCGCACTTATTTTAAAACCCTCCGGTATGAATAATAAGATATTCTAATTAGATTCTCAGAACAAATACCAAAATGCACAAAGCATTTTATAATTCAACGTAACTGTTTCAAAGCTTTAACAGCAAAATAACCAGGTAAAGTGTCAAAGTCTGTATCATCTTGAGTTCTAATTTTAAGGGTACATTTTATGGCTACCAAATGATTACCAAGGATCACCGCATAGTTAAAATGATGTGTGACAGACTTACATAGGGCACTACCTAATAGTTAAGAAAACATAATATTAATATACCTAGTATTTTTACTGTAAGATGTACAGATAGTTTGTATTTCCCAACAAGATTCCTGATTTCCCCTTTAGGTTTAACCCAATAGGGTTCCACCGACTAATGTTAAAATATAAATCTTTAGCTGTTTCATGGGGAAAGCAGACAAGCAACACATCTTACTGTTAATGGGGCGTTATATTTTAAATTTCCCATATGTGGTGCCAAAAATTTACTTTAGGGAAACACCTATGACTGGACCTGAGTAGTGATTCTCACTTTGGATGTATGTCCCAGAAGGGTGGCACGCGTATGGCAATGTTTTAAGGAGGCTGATGTGCCCTCAGACATTTACACTATGCTTTTTAACAGGTTTTTTGACCTGCGATGTAATTAATTTTTCTAACACATTATTTTAATGGTACACTAATTAACCTTGAATTAGAATGAATTCTCTGACAATGACTTTCTACAGAAGTGCTGAAGATAGCTACATTAAGACCACCTAATGAGGAATATTTTTATGCAGTATTAAGAAGCTCAAAAACAAGAGCGGGATTATACATACTTGTAAATACGCATCTATAAGATAAATCAAGCTTTGGAAATTTTGCCTTCAAAAGTTCCTGCATTTAAAATAAACAAAGACCAGCACAACCAGGGATCTGAATGTGATAACTCTATACTTCTTCACATTATAGAGTTCCCTATAAACATACTCTAATGTAAGATTATTGACTAAAGTAATAAATAATCAGGAATTTTCAGAGATGCTATCCTCATAACCCCTACTGATGAGATCAGTAAATCAACACCTGTGGTTTCTGTCATTGTTCTTTGTTAACCACAGACATATATGGGCAATATAGTACAATTATTACATTTATTAAATTGAGATACTGGATTCCGTAATTTCTTTTCCAGAAGGAAAACTATCAATCTGGTACACATTATATATGTTTAAAGATTTTATACAGACTTCTGAGATATTTTACCTATTTTTATGTGTGATTGTTTTACCTTCTATGAATGACAGACTCTCTTACAAATTTGCAAGTTAAATTTTATTTTTCCTGTTACCAAAATAGCTGAAAATTGTTTATTTGCTTTGAGGTTTTTAATAACTTCTGAAAAACTATCCCAGAACTATCTGGGATAAAAAAAAAGAAGCTGTTCCTAAAAGGAATCTTTGTTAGGCCACCAGAAGACCACAGGCACTGTTCGGAAAGCTCTGGATACATTCTGGAATTCACATACAGTAAAACATGGAGGGAGCGAGGGGAGTTCCCATCTATTAACCAAGGGGGGGGAATGCTGTCTTACCTCAGACAGACGGATGGCTCTAAAGTGCTTTCAAAGTGCAGGGCGGCAGCTAACCTATTAAGTGGTATTACTTTCATACCTTCTGGAAAATACAGAGTGGGTCTTAATATTTTAAATGCTCCTCTGCTTCCCTGGTTACTTGTCCTTAAATCATGTAGAATTTTTAAAAATTAGATTTTCTCCTGGATATCCTTGGTTACTTGTCCTTAAACCATGCACAAATTTTTTCTTAAATCAGATTTTCTCCTGGATATCACACATTAAATGAAAAGGGGCAGTATTATAAAATGAATATAATCGCAGGGAATATAGAGTATTTTACCAGGCTCTTGAGGTCTTTTAAGAACAGACATAAAGCAACAGTAGACAAAATGATGGCGAAGTTGGTATGTTTAAATTGTGAGAGCTGCCATTCTATCAAAGACAGTATAGGACAACACTGTTTGATCACTAAGTGAAATACTATAAACAGGTTGAACTTGAATTTCTCTCTCAAAAAAGTCAGGTTTCAATTTACAGTTAAATGACTTCAGCTACCAATCACCTATAACGCCTCTTCTCCTCTCTCCTCTCCCTTGTCTTCTACCTGTTGCTGCTGGTGGTATAGCATCTGGCCACCTGCAACCAGGAGAAATCCCCTCCTCTCCCTGAGATCATAATCAAACCTGTGGTTTCTGTCAAAAATATAGGAAAACAATTATTACATTTATTAAATTGCGATACTGGATTCCGTAATTTCTTTTCCAGAAGGAAAACTATCAATCTGGTACACATTATATATGTTTAAAGATTTTATACAGACTTCTGAGATATTTTACCTATTTTTATGTGTGATTGTTTTACCTTCTATGAATGACAGACTCTCTTACAAATTTGCAAGTTAAATTTTATTTTTACTGTTACCACAATAGCTGAAAATTGTTTATTTGCTTTGAGGTTTTTAATAACTTCTGAAAAACTATCCCAGAACTATCTGGGATAAAAAAAAAGAAGCTGTTCCTAAAAGGAATCTTTGTTAGGCCACCAGAAGACCACAGGCACTGTTCGGAAAGCTCTGGATACATTCTGGAATTCACATACAGTAAAACATGGAGGGGAGCGAGGGGAGTTCCCATCTATTAACCAAGGGGGGGGAATGCTGTCTTACCTCAGACAGACGGATGGCTCTAAAGTGCTTTCAAAGTGCAGGGCGGCAGCTAACCTATTAAGTGGTATTACTTTCATACCTTCTGGAAAATACAGAGTGGGTCTTAATATTTTAAATGCTCCTCTGCTTCCCTGGTTACTTGTCCTTAAATCATGTAGAATTTTTAAAAATTAGATTTTCTCCTGGATATCCTTGGTTACTTGTCCTTAAACCATGCACAAATTTTTTCTTAAATCAGATTTTCTCCTGGATATCACACATTAAATGAAAAGGGGCAGTATTATAAAATGAATATAATCGCAGGGAATATAGAGTATTTTACCAGGCTCTTGAGGTCTTTTAAGAACAGACATAAAGCAACAGTAGACAAAATGATGGCGAAGTTGGTATGTTTAAATTGTGAGAGCTGCCATTCTATCAAAGACAGTATAGGACAACACTGTTTGATCACTAAGTGAAATACTATAAACAGGTTGAACTTGAATTTCTCTCTCAAAAAAGTCAGGTTTCAATTTACAGTTAAATGACTTCAGCTACCAATAACCTATAACGTCTCTTCTCCTCTCTCCTCTCCCTTGTCTTCTACCTGTTGCTGCTGGTGGTATAGCATCTGGCCACCTGCAACCAGGAGAAACTGCACAAAGCCTCCTATTTCCACCTGCCCCTCAACAATCTTCTTTCAAACACTCAGACAGCAGTACAATTGGGAGACAGTTTACCATCTCAAGATGTAGCTAGCATGGACGCTAATACACACTTAAAATAACTGAATACTTGATCTCATTCACGGGGTAAGATCTAAGGTTAAAAGAAATGGTGTTGTTGAGCTATCAGGAAATTCAGAAGGATTTTCAATACAGTACCTTAAAAGATCCCTTTACAAGCATTTACTAAGCTATAATGTCAGTAAAGAAGTAAGCAATGGAGATATTACTTCATCCTGTATAAAGTAATAAGTAATCCAGTGATTAAAATAAAGTAACCAGGGCTTCCCTGGTGGTCCAGTGGGTAAGGACACCGCCTTGCAGTGCAAGGGGCGCCAGTTCAATCCCTGGCCTGGGAAGATCCCACGTGCCGTGGAGCGGCTGGACCCATGTGTCCAATTACCAAGCTGGAGCTCTGGAGCACATGTGCCCAGAGCCGGTGCTCTGTGACAACCGAGGCCACCGCGATGGGAGGCCCACACGGGCCAAAGAACAAAGATGGATGAAAATAGAGAAATGAAAGACCAATAGAAGTGGCCCGCCGTCCCCCTGCCTCCCCAACCTGCCCTCCCCCACACACACACAAAAAGATACAGTAGCCAGGTGTCATTATAAGACAATGGATAAATATGATATATTCATGTTCGCATGATGGAATGAAAGTGAAGTGAAAGTGAAAACTGCTCAGTCACATCTGACTCTTTGTGCTCCATGGACAAACTGTGAGTTCTCCAGGCAAGAATACCGGAGTGGGTAGCCTTTCTCTTCTCCAGGGGATCTTCCCAACCCAGGGATTGAACCCAGGTCCCCACATTACA
This sequence comes from Tragulus kanchil, assembly GCA_022376925.1. Lineage (NCBI taxonomy): Eukaryota > Metazoa > Chordata > Mammalia > Artiodactyla > Tragulidae > Tragulus > Tragulus kanchil. Next base: position 23,477,078 of record JAIOJX010000024.1, on the reverse strand, counting down.
GGCAGATTCTTTACCATCTGAACCACCAGGGAAGCCAAAGAATACTGGAGTGGACAGCCTACCCCTTCTCCAGGGGATCTTCCCGACCCAGGAATCAAACTGGGGTCTTCTGCATTGCAAGCAGATTCCTTACCAGCTGAGCTACAAGGGAAGCCCTCATATGATAGAATAGTTCTCAGCAATAAAAAGGAAGGAAATACTTATCTACACAACAGTATCAATGACTCAAAAATATTAGTCTAAATGAAAGAAGTCTTATGCAAAAAGAAGTACATATTGATTCCACCTATATAAAGTTCTAGAACAGGCAAAACCAATGTATGGTATAAGAATTAGAAAACAGTTGTTACCTTTGTGGGATCAGGAGAAAGAACCAGCTGGGAAGAGGCGTGAGGGAATTTTCTGAGGTGACTGTTAACGTTCTATATCTTGACAGAAGTTCTGGTTACACAGGTATATGCATTCGTCAGTATTAATTGAATGTGCCATGAAGTGATAGGACCAGATGCCATGATCTACATTTTTTGAATGTTGAGTTTTAAGCCATCTTAAAATTCATGACAAATAGATGCCGAAAAAATGGAAAAGAGTGTCAGAGTTCATTTTCTTGGGCTCCAAAATCAATGTAGATGATGACTGCAGCCACAAAATTAAAAGGTAAGCTCCTTGGAAGAAAAGCTATGACAAACTTAAGACAGTGTATTAAAAAGCAAAGATACCACTTTGCTGACAAAAGTCCATATAGTCAAAGGTATGGTTTTTCCAGTAGTCACGTATGGATGTGAGAGTTGGACCCTAAAGAAGGCTGAGTGCCAAAGAATTGATGTTTTCAAACTGCAGTGCTGGAGAAGACTCTTGAGAATCCTTGGGGACTGCAAGGAGATCAAACCAGTCCATCCTAAAGGCATCAACCCTGACTATTCTTTGGAAGGACTGTGTGCTGAAGTTCCAAGATTTGGACCACTTGATGCAAAGAGCCACCTCACTGGAAAAAAACCTTGACGCTGGGAAAGATAGAGGATGAAAAGAGAAGGGAGCAACAGAGGATGAGATGGTTGGATGGCGTCACTGACTCATGGTCACGTGTTTCAGCAAACCCAGGGAGACAGTGATGGACAGAGAGGCCTGGCATGCTGCAGTCATAGGATCAGAAAGGGTTGAACACGACTTAGCAACTGAACAGCAGTTGAACATACAGTTAAGATTTGTCCTTTTCATTGTATACACATATTACCTTAAGAGAAAAACCAAATACTGAATTCTAGTTAATGATATTTTCACTTAGGCATTTATAAGAAAATGTGTCATCTATAAAATACTCTGAAATGCATCCAAAAAATTTAGATAGATTGACATACAGTTAGAGAGATGGCTAAATACTGATAAACATACATAGTAAAATGTCATGGGTAGAATCTGGTGATAGGAATACAGATTTGCACTGTAAAATTCTTTCAACTTCCTGGTACATTTATAATTCTTCATAATAATGTGTTGGGGAAAAAAAATCAAACAAAAATTTGCATACCCATATTCACAACAGCCCAAATATGAAAATAGCACAACTGTTCATAGAGAGCAATACAGTATATACATACAAATATTATTCATTTTTAAAGAGGAAGAAAATTTTGACATGTTATAATGTGGATGACTGGGCTTCTTTGGTAACTCAGATGGTAAAAAATTCGCCTGTACTGTAGGAGACCCTGGTTCAATTCCTGGGTCAGGAAGATCGCCTGGAGAAGGGATAGGCTACTTACTCCAGTATTCTTGGGCTTCCCTGGTGGCTCGGATGGTTAAAAAATCTGGCTGCAATGCAAAGACCTGGGTTTGATCTGGGTCGGGAAGACTCCTGGAGGAGGGCATGGCAACCTTAAAAAGCAAAGATACCACTTTGCTGACAAAAGTCCATATAGTCAAAGGTATGGTTTTTCCAGTAGTCACGTATGGATGTGAGAGTTGGACCCTAAAGAAGGCTGAGTGCCAAAGAATTGATGTTTTCAAACTGCAGTGCTGGAGAAGACTCTTGAGAATCCTTGGGGACTGCAAGGAGATCAAACCAGTCCATCCTAAAGGCATCAACCCTGACTATTCTTTGGAAGGACTGTGTGCTGAAGTTCCAAGATTTGGACCACTTGATGCAAAGAGCCACCTCACTGGAAAAGACCCTGACGCTGGGAAAGATAGAGGATGAAAAGAGAAGGGAGCAACAGAGGATGAGATGGTTGGATGGCGTCACTGACTCATGGTCACGTGTTTCAGCAAACCCAGGGAGACAGTGATGGACAGAGAGGCCTGGCATGCTGCAGTCATAGGATCAGAAAGGGTTGAACACGACTTAGCAACTGAACAGCAGTTGAACATACAGTTAAGATTTGTCCTTTTCATTGTATACACATATTACCTTAAGAGAAAAACCAAATACTGAATTCTAGTTAATGATATTTTCACTTAGGCATTTATAAGAAAATGTGTCATCTATAAAATACTCTGAAATGCATCCAAAAAATTTAGATAGATTGACATACAGTTAGAGAGATGGCTAAATACTGATAAACATACATAGTAAAATGTCATGGGTAGAATCTGGTGATAGGAATACAGATTTGCACTGTAAAATTCTTTCAACTTCCTGGTACATTTATAATTCTTCATAATAATGTGTTGGGGAAAAAAAATCAAAAAAAAATTTGCATACCCATATTCACAACAGCCCAAATATGAAAATAGCACAACTGTTCATAGAGAGCAATACAGTATATACATACAAATATTATTCATTTTTAAAGAGGAAGAAAATTTTGACATGTTATAATGTGGATGACTGGGCTTCTTTGGTAACTCAGATGGTAAAAAATTCGCCTGTACTGTAGGAGACCCTGGTTCAATTCCTGGGTCAGGAAGATCGCCTGGAGAAGGGATAGGCTACTTACTCCAGTATTCTTGGGCTTCCCTGGTGGCTCGGATGGTTAAAAAATCTGTCTGCAATGCAAAAGACCTGGGTTTGATCCCTGGGTCGGGAAGACTCCCTGGAGGAGGGCATGGCAACCCACTCTAGTATTCTTGCCTGGAGAATCTCATGGACAGAGGAGCCTGGCGGGCTACAATTCATGGGGTTGCAAAGAGTCAGACATGACTGAAGCAACTGAGCACACACAGCATTGATAAACGTTGAAGACCTTATTTTTTTTTTTTTTTTTTTTAAACCTTTATTTTACTTTTAACTTTTACAGAGTTTTGTTGTTCACAGACATGCATGTTCTCAGATTAGTCACATGTATATCCCCCCCTTCCCTCCCCTCCCGACCATCACACAGCACCCCTGAAGGATCCCCTTTTCTCACAGAACAATGACTAGAGCTATTTTCTTCACTTATGATAGTACAGGCCTTCATGCTACTTCCCTTACGCCTCTCAACCACTGTTCCTTCCCCACAATGTCCATATGTCCACTGTCCATGTCTGTCTTTCTGTCGCTTCACTGCATGTGCCATCATCACCATCCTACTAGATTCCATATATATGTGTTAATATACTGTATTTGTCCTTCTCTTTCTGACTGACTTCACGTTTTAGGATACGTTCTAGATCCAGCCACCTCATGAGGGCTGATTCTTCTGCATTTCTCTTTACAGCTGTGTAGTATTCCATTGTATATATGTACCAGAGCTTTTGGATCCATTCGTTCGTCGATGGGCATCTAGGTTCCTTCCATGTTCTAGCTATTGTATAGAGAGCTGCAATGAACATTGGGGTACAGGTGCTTCTTTCAGTTTTGATTTCATCAGGGTATAAGCCTAAGAGTGGGATTGCTGGGTCATATGGTGCTTCTATTTTTAGTTTTTTAAGAAATCTCCAGACTGTTGAAGACCTTATTTAACTGAAATAAGCTAGTCACAAGAAGACAAATACTGTAGGATTCCATTTACATGAAGTATCTAGAGCAAATTTATGAAGATCGAAAGTTGAATGGTGGCTGCCATGGGGCTGGGGGAAGAGGAACAGGGAGTTAGTGTTTGAAGAGTACAGTTTCAGTTGGGGAAGATGAAAAGGTTCTGGGGAAGTATTATTATTGGTCTAACTTTTAAATGGTGCTGTCCCTATTAATATAAATGAACATAATTTGACAGTTTAGAATGCATTTCTTAGTTACCAGTGAGAATAAACAAAGTTCCTTCAAATTAATCTGTTAATCAACTACATAACCAAAATAACATATACTCAAGTGTAGAGCCCGGAGCAGGAAATAGCAACCCACTCCAGTGTTCTTGCCCAGAGAATCCCATGGACAGAGGAGCCTGGCAGAGTACAGTCCCTGGGGTCACAAAAAGTTGGACATAACTGAAGCGACTTAGCACACAAGTGTAGAAAGTTATTTAAGAGGATGCACTTTTACTTCCTTTTTTTTTTTTAAAAAAGGGGGGGAGCATAAATTTATACTCAGCTCAGTGACTCTGCCTCTTAAACCTTTTGCTTCTTTTTTAGGTTAATGATGTCAAGTTTTTCCAGATTTTGCAGTAGTTTTTCAAGCCAAAGGCATGTAAATTGTATTCTGACATGAGCCACAAATTTAAAACAAAGCAAGTAAAGAAAGGAATGAAGTCAAGAGAAAGGTGACTTTCTTCAAAGTATTTGAAAGAATCAATCAGAATATGGAAAATGGTATAAAATTATACCTCCAAAATGAGAGAAATGAAAGAACCAAAGAAGTAGCTGAATAACAGAGGAATTTGGGGAGTGCATTAAATAAGGATCTATGGTAAAACCAGTGAATTGTATAAATGCCTCAGTGGGGACTGATGACAGATAGCAGCACTGGAATGATGTCATTTAATTTGTTTAAATATTACTGCACTGCTACATTTAACAAACTTAATATGAAAGTTTAAAATACGCACTAATAAACATATATTTAACATCTGTCACGTACGGTACTGATCTAGGAAACAATGTGTGATAAGAATAGTGTAGACATAAAATGTGCCTGATAAGAAATACTCTGTTCATATCAAGTATATGTTACAATTATCTAAATCATCCAGGATATTTTCTTGAAATATGTGGCATGTGTGAGGAATTGTATTAATATGACTCAAAAATAAAAACTGAAGCACCATTTAAAATTTTTATAAGCTCTTAGGTTTTCTTCACATGTCTCTTCACATTTCCTACACCACAGTTTCCAATGATTTTAGCAAATGATTAAAAAATTTAAAGAAGTTGTAACTTAAATGAAAAATGAGTACCTATAATACCATGATGCCATAAACATCTGACCTATAGACAGTGTCCTGAATAGTAAGTATAACTTTCTATTACCTGAAATATAGACGATGTCCTAATTATCATATCAGTAGAAAATACCATGTATTAATTTTATCAAATTAGAAATATGTAACAATTTATTAGCAGCAATTATGACTTAAATAAATGACACATACCAGGAACTATACTTACACATAATAAAATAATGTCATTATAAAATAGGCACATTTTAAAAGGCATTTTATATACATATGTTCATGCGCTCTGATAGCTACAGATACAAATCTAGTCATTTTAGGCAATATAATAATTATATTTATTTCAATGTGTGGGGGTGCAAATGTTGCTTATCATATTATGACTATTATTAAATTTCTTTATATGCTCACAGAAAATTTTAAGTGCAATAAATGTAATTTTTAATTGTCTTAGGGAAAGATTGAAATTAGGGTGAATCTGCTGGGTGAACATTTTAAATAAAGTCATATACCATCCCAAAGACTCTTAGGTAATCAGTAGTAAAATATCTCAAGCTCAAATATTAGAGAAGATAAACACCTAGAAGAACTAGATGTCCTTTCAAAATTGTAATTGCTACTTATTATAGTAGGAAAATGTCTTTTTTTCTGATACAGGGGCAAAAATGATTTAGCTAGCAACTTAACTTTGAGATTATATACTTCTAATCTACCATCAAAGCTTACAAATTAATTTTATTTGCTAGAGCTTTAAATGTCATGAAGCAGTACCCTTTATTTCATTTAGGATGTTAAGTTTGATTCTAATTTTAAAGCTCCCATCTCCCTCATGTTCTTAAATTAATTCATACAAATCCCTGATTAATAATAAAAGGGCTTGCCATCAGTATTCAAAGCCCAGCCTGAGTTGTCATGGCTGAAGGGGCAGAAATCTGCTTGGAGCAATGAAAGAACCCAACTGAATTCGGGGTGTCTCAGTCTATGAATGTGTAAGCACTTCATCTGTTCATGGAAACACAATGTTCTGGCAGGCTGGGGTACAGGTGGCTGCACGGGTAACAAACTGGAAGACCTAGGAAACCGTACTATATCAAAGTCACTAAATGAGGGGAGCAAGACGTTTTCCAAGTGTTTCTTTCATTTCCACACACCAAAAATAGTGGTATTTAGTGTGAGCCACTTGTGTTCTAGAAATTTACTTTAATCCTATTACTGCCGTCCAATGAACTCTGCAGAGGTCGCGTGTGAATTTGACCATTTTATAATAAAAATTGTTGCAAATCAGAGCATATAACAGTAGCAGGGCTGACTGGAAACTGATTATCCTTCTTAAATCCACGGTGAAAAGAACACTCTCTCAGACCTACATTTCACTCTTAAGACGCAGCAGTTGCATGTATTTGAGCAAGTAACGTGTACATCTCTGAAACAGCTCTTGTCTGTAAAATAAGGAGAACACCTGCCTTTCAGAGCTGCTGTGAAGACAACAAGGTAGAAAGTCAAACTACCTAACAGTTGTGAATGTGGTGGAAGTACTCTGTAAACTATAACCCACACTGTATTACCCAGGATTATTGGAAAGATGGAGAATTCTAATAGGAATATAGTACACACACAATCATTTCCAATGGAAAAAAAAAAGACTCTTGAAAAGTTAAATGGGCTTCTGGTTTCCAGTTCCATGTAAAAAGAGCTAGGAAGCTACCACTCCACCCTGACAACAAAAAGCTGAAGAGATTGAAAAATCAACAATTCTTATATCCATAAGAGGGGGACACACATAGGGCAAACCACTGTCCCTGAGACTAGAGAGAGAAGGAGGTGACGCTGACAGTCTGGAGCACAGCCTTACAAGTAGAAACCACCCGGAAAACCCGCACCAGGTAGGCAAACCTGGCTGTAATTGGCGAACTGCTGGAGACTCAGTGCAGATAACACTGAGGGTTAAAAACTCCAAGGGTGTCTATGCAACATCTCCACACACCCGCACCCCAGTAGCAGGAGATTAACCTCCAGGAGCATGACCAGATTCCCATAATAAATGTCAGAGAAACATCTCCTCATGCTTCTGGCAGGGGAAGGGAACTGAACCATTCTGAAATATGCGCCGCAAAGGACTGTCTTTAGCGGAAAAGGTTAACCAGCACCTAGTCTGTTGGGGTATTACCAGTTCAGAGGCACAGGCTCACTACAAAACTGAGACCTAAAGACAGAACAACAGAACACTTTCTTTCCTGAGCCCCTCACCGACACATTATTAAGGACCTTTTTATAGCAAGCGGTTCCTTTAATCTGGTATATCACATCCAGCTATCAATAAAAATTACATGGCAAACCAAAAGGCAAAAAAAAATCCACAATTTGAAGAGACAGAGTAGGCATCAGGATGAAACAGGGCAGAGATGTTGGAATTATCAGGTGGAGAGCTTAAAGGAACAATGATTAATATGCTAAGGACTCTAATACATAAAGCCAGCAGCATGCAAGAACAGATGTACAGGGACTTCCCTGGTGGACCACTGGTTAACAACCCCTTTCAGGGGCTTCCTGGTGGTCCAGTGGGTAAGGAGTCTGCCTTGCAGTGCAAAGGGCACCGGTTTGATCCCTGGCCCAGGAAGATCCCACATGCCGCGGAACGGCTGGGCCAATGTGTCTAATAGGAATATAGTACACACACAATCATTTCCAATGGAAAAAAGACTCTTGAAAAGTTAAATGGGCTTCTGGTTTCCAGTTCCATGTAAAAAGAGCTAGGAAGCTACCACTCCACCCTGACAACAAAAAGCTGAAGAGATTGAAAAATCAACAATTCTTATATCCATAAGAGGGGGACACACATAGGGCAAACCACTGTCCCTGAGACTAGAGAGAGAAGGAGGTGACGCTGACAGTCTGGAGCACAGCCTTACAAGTAGAAACCACCCGGAAAACCCGCACCAGGTAGGCAAACCTGGCTGTAATTGGCGAACTGCTGGAGACTCAGTGCAGATAACACTGAGGGTTAAAAACTCCAAGGGTGTCTATGCAACATCTCCACACACCCGCACCCCAGTAGCAGGAGATTAACCTCCAGGAGCATGACCAGATTCCCATAATAAATGTCAGAGAAACATCTCCTCATGCTTCTGGCAGGGGAAGGGAACTGAACCATTCTGAAATATCGCCGCAAAGGACTGTCTTTAGCGGAAAAGGTTAACCAGCACCTAGTCTGTTGGGGTATTACCAGTTCAGAGGCACAGGCTCACTACAAAACTGAGACCTAAAGACAGAACAACAGAACACTTTCTTTCCTGAGCCCCTCACCGACACATTATTAAGGACCTTTTTATAGCAAGCGGTTCCTTTAATCTGGTATATCACATCCAGCTATCAATAAAAATTACATGGCAAACCAAAAGGCAAAAAAAAATCCACAATTTGAAGAGACAGAGTAGGCATCAGGATGAAACAGGGCAGAGATGTTGGAATTATCAGGTGGAGAGCTTAAAGGAACAATGATTAATATGCTAAGGACTCTAATACATAAAGCCAGCAGCATGCAAGAACAGATGTACAGGGACTTCCCTGGTGGACCACTGGTTAACAACCCCCTTGCAGGGGCTTCCCTGGTGGTCCAGTGGGTAAGGAGTCTGCCTTGCAGTGCAAAGGGCACCGGTTTGATCCCTGGCCCAGGAAGATCCCACATGCCGAGGAACGGTTGGGCCGATGTGTCCAATTATGAGTCAGCGCTCTCCAGTGCATGCACCCAGAGCCAGTGTTTCGCAACCAGAGAGGCCACTGCAATGAGGCCCACACAGGCCAAAGAGTAAAGATAGATGAAAAATAAATGATGACTTAGAGGCAAAAAAAAAAAAAAAAATCCGCTTGCAATTCAGGGGATGTGTGTTCCATTTCTCGTTAGGAAGCTAAGATCACACTTGCTACAGAGCAACTAAGCCCCTGTGGCATAACTAAGGAGTCCATGCACTGCAACAAAAATTCCCACATGATGCATGAAGATCCTATGTGCTACAATTAAGACCAAAAGCAATCAAATAAATAAATATTTAGAAGAACCCACCAGATAGACAATGTAAGCAGAGAAATGGAACTCCTAACAAATAATCATAAAGAAATGCTAGAGATTTAAAACAAAAACAACAACACTGTAACAGAAATTCAAAGTGCCTGTGATGGGCTTATTAGTATACCAGACATGGCTGAAGAGAGAATCTCTGAGCTAGAAGATGCATCAATAGAATCCTTGAACACTGAAGAGCAAAGAGAACAAAGACTGATAGCAACAAAAAAAGAAAACCAAAACAGAATGTCCAAGGGCTGTGGGACAAATACAAAAGATGTAGCATATGCAGAATTGGGGATACCAGAAGGAGAAGAAACAGAGAAAGGAACAGAAGAAATACCTGAAACAATAACTGAACTTCCTCAAATTAACGCCAGACAACAAGCCACAGATACAGGGAGCTCAGAGAACAATAAAAACTGCAAAAACTACACTAGGCATATCATTTTCAAATTACAGAAAATCAAAGATAAAGAAAAACCCTGAAAGAAGCCACAGGGAGGAGAAAAAAACCACATTGCGTACAGAGAAACAAAGATAAGAATTACATCAGACCTCTCTTCTGAGACCATGCAAGCAAAAAGGGAGTGAAGTGACATATTTAAAGTGTTGAAGAAAAACACCTGCTAACCTAGAATTCTGTACCCTGAGATATCATCCTTCAAAAGTGAAGGAGAAATAAAGATTGTCAGAAACAAATATTGAGAAAATTTGTTGTCAGTAGACCTGCCTTGCAAGAAATATTGAGAGAAATTCTTTAGAGAACAAAAATAATGCAGGTTAGGGCTTCCCTGGTGTTCCAGTGGGTAGGGACACCGCCTTGCAATGCAAGGGGCGCCGGTTCGATCCCTGGCCTGGGAGGATCCTGTGTGCTGCAGAGTGGCTGGACCGATGTGTCCAACTACTGAGCCGGAACCCTGGAGCACATGCACTCAGAGCCAGTGCTCTGCAAAGAGGGAGGCCACTGTGATGGGAGGCCCACACAAGTCAAAAGAACAAAGATAAATGAATGAATGATCAATAGAAGTGGCCAAAAAACCCCCCAATAATAATGTAGGTCAGAAACTGAATCTACATAAAGAAAGAGCATCAGAGAAAGAATAAAAACACATTCTTAACTGATAAAACAGTATGTTCATAATAAGAGCAACAGTGTGTTTGAGCATACATGCTTAGACATCATGTCTTAGATGTGTATAAATATATACACAGGCACACACTGTACACATGTACATACACCTATATATGCGTTCATGTAAGTGAGACAAGCAACAGGAATGATACGAGGGACAGGAGGGAGACTTAGGGATTTTCTTTTTTCTTTTCCCCATCATGCCTCTTTTATTTATATTTATTTTCACCCCTCTTTTTTATTCTTTGGCCTGTTTGGGCCTCCCATTGCAGTGGCCTCTCTCACTGCAGAGCACCGACTCTGGGCGCGTGTGCTCCAGAGTGCTGGCTTATAATTGGACACACTGGTCCAGCCACTCCATGGCACGTGTGATTTTCCCGGGTCAGGGATTGAACTGGTGCCACTTGTACTGCAAGGCAGACTCTTTACCCACTGGACCACCAGGGAAGCCCAATATTTTGTTTTTATAAAACATAATCCATGAAATGACATCATGTTATTTGAAAGTGGACTTAGATTAGTTATAGATGTATATTGCAAACTCTAGGAAAACCACTATAAAAGGTTAACAAAAGCATAACTGATATGCTAAGAGGGAAAAGAAAATGAAATCATATTAAATGCTCACTCTCAAATAGCAAGTAAAGAGGAAGACAAAAAACAGAAACAAAGAATAAAGGCAAATACAGAAAACAGGACCAAATATGGTAACTATTAATCCAACTACATCAGTAATCACTTTGAATGTCAACGGACTAAGTGTACCAATTAAAACACAGTCAGAGTAAACCCAATAGGGTTTATTAAACATACTCACATGTAGTTTGCAAAAATACCCAAAATACTCTGTTCAGAAGTGAAGAAGCTGAGAAGCACACATATGACACAAAATCTGCACATGGATGTTAATAGCAGCTTTATTCATAATTGCCAAAACTCAGAGGTGACCAAGAAAAGTCTTTCAGGAGGTGAATGGGTAAATCAAGTGTGGTACATCTAGACAATGGAATATTATTTGGTGCTGAAAGGAAATGGTCAATACTTAAATCAGATTGATTATATTCTTTGCAGCTAAAGATGGAGGAACTCTATTCAGAGTTTCTGAGAATAGCAAGGTGAGGTAAGTTAGCCTTCTTAAGTGAACAGTGCAAAGAAATAGAGGAAAAACAACAGAATGGGAAAGACTAGAGATCTCTTCAAGGAAATCAGAGATACCAAGGGAACATTTCATGCAAAAATAGGAACAATAAAGCACAGAAATGGTACAAACCTAATGGAAGCAGAAGATATTAAGAGGGGGTGGCAATAATATACAGTAGAATTACGCACAAAATGTCTTAATGACACAGATACCCATGATCGTGTGGTCACTCACCCAGAGCCAGACACCGTGGAGTGTGAAGTCAAGTGGGCCTTAGGAATCATAACCACAAACAAAACTAGTAGAGGTGATGGAATTCCAGCTGAACTACTTCAGATCCTAAAAGATGATGCTGTTAAAGTGCTGCACTCAGTATGTTAGCAAATTTGGAAAACTCAGCAATGGCCACAGGACTGGAAAAGGTCACTTTTCATTCCAATACCAGAGAAGGTTAATGACAAAGAATGCTCAAACTACTACACAATTGCACTTCTTTCACATGTTAGCAAGATAATATTCAAAATCTTTCAAGCTAGGCTTCAACAGTACATGAACTGAGAACGCCAGGTGTACAAGCTGGATTTAGAAAAGGCAGAGGAAGACAAAAAACAGAAACAAAGAATAAAGGCAAATACAGAAAACAGGACCAAATATGGTAACTATTAATCCAACTACATCAGTAATCACTTTGAATGTCAACGGACTAAGTGTACCAATTAAAACACAGTCAGAGTAAACCCAATAGGGTTTATTAAACATACTCACATGTAGTTTGCAAAAATACCCAAAATACTCTGTTCAGAAGTGAAGAAGCTGAGAAGCACACATATGACACAAAATCTGCACATGGATGTTAATAGCAGCTTTATTCATAATTGCCAAAACTCAGAGGTGACCAAGAAAAGTCTTTCAGGAGGTGAATGGGTAAATCAAGTGTGGTACATCTAGACAATGGAATATTATTTGGTGCTGAAAGGAAATGGTCAATACTTAAATCAGATTGATTATATTCTTTGCAGCTAAAGATGGAGGAACTCTATTCAGAGTTTCTGAGAATAGCAAGGTGAGGTAAGTTAGCCTTCTTAAGTGAACAGTGCAAAGAAATAGAGGAAAAACAACAGAATGGGAAAGACTAGAGATCTCTTCAAGGAAATCAGAGATACCAAGGGAACATTTCATGCAAAAATAGGAACAATAAAGCACAGAAATGGTACAAACCTAATGGAAGCAGAAGATATTAAGAGGGGGTGGCAATAATATACAGTAGAATTACGCACAAAATGTCTTAATGACACAGATACCCATGATCGTGTGGTCACTCACCCAGAGCCAGACACCGTGGAGTGTGAAGTCAAGTGGGCCTTAGGAATCATAACCACAAACAAAACTAGTAGAGGTGATGGAATTCCAGCTGAACTACTTCAGATCCTAAAAGATGATGCTGTTAAAGTGCTGCACTCAGTATGTTAGCAAATTTGGAAAACTCAGCAATGGCCACAGGACTGGAAAAGGTCACTTTTCATTCCAATACCAGAGAAGGTTAATGACAAAGAATGCTCAAACTACTACACAATTGCACTTCTTTCACATGTTAGCAAGATAATATTCAAAATCTTTCAAGCTAGGCTTCAACAGTACATGAACTGAGAACGGCCAGGTGTACAAGCTGGATTTAGAAAAGGCAGAGGAACCAGAAATCAAACTGCAAATATCTGTTGGATCATAGAAAAAGCAAGGGAATTCCAGAAAAACACCTACTTCTGCTTCTTTGACTAGCCTAAAGCCTTTGACTGTGTGGATCACAACAAACTGTAGAAAATTCTTAAAGAGATGGGAATCCCAGACCACCTTACCTACCTCCTCAGAAACCTGTATGCAGGACAAGAAGCAACCGTTAGAACCAGACATGGACCAATGAACTGGTTCAAAATTAGGAAAGAAGTACATCAAAGTTGTAACCCTGCTTATTTAACTTATATGAAGAGTACACCATGCGAAATGCCGGGCTGGATGAAGTTTAAGCTGGAGTCAAGATTGCCAGGAGAAATATCAATAACCTCAGATATGCAGATGATGCCGCTCTAATGGGAGAAAGTGAAGAACTAAAGAGCCTCTTGATGAAGGTGAAGAGGAGAGTGAAAAAGCTGGCTTAAAACTCAACACTCAAAACACTAAGATCATGGCATCTGGTCCCATCATTTCATGCAAATAGATAGGGAAAAAACGGAAGCAGTGACAGACTTTATTTTCTTGGGCTCCAAAATCACCATGGATGGTGACTGCAGCCATGAAATTAAAAGATGCTTGCTCCTTGGAAGAAATGCTGTAACAAACCTAGACAAAGTGTTAAAAAGCAGACACTTCCCTGACAAAGGTCCATATAGTTAAAGCTATGGTTTTCCCAGTAGTCATGTACGGAGGTGAGAGCTGTACCATAAAGAAGGCTGAACCCTGAAGAATTGATGCCTTCAAACTGTGGCGCTGGAGAAGACTCATAAGATCCCTCGGACTGCAAGGAGATCAAACCAGTCAATCCTAAAGCAAGTCAACCTGAATATTTATTGGAAGGACTGATGCTGAAGCTCCAATAGCCTGGTCATCTGATGGGAAGAACCAACTCATTGGAAAAGACCCCAAGGTTAATGACAAAGAATGCTCAAACTACTACACAATTGCACTTCTTTCACATGTTAGCAAGATAATATTCAAAATCTTTCAAGCTAGGCTTCAACAGTACATGAACTGAGAACGGCCAGGTGTACAAGCTGGATTTAGAAAAGGCAGAGGAACCAGAAATCAAACTGCAAATATCTGTTGGATCATAGAAAAAGCAAGGGAATTCCAAGAAAACACCTACTTCTGCTTCTTTGACTAGCCTAAAGCCTTTGACTGTGTGGATCACAACAAACTGTAGAAAATTCTTAAAGAGATGGGAATCCCAGACCACCTTACCTACCTCCTCAGAAACCTGTATGCAGGACAAGAAGCAACCGTTAGAACCAGACATGGACCAATGAACTGGTTCAAAATTAGGAAAGAAGTACATCAAAGTTGTAACCCTGCTTATTTAACTTATATGAAGAGTACACCATGCGAAATGCCGGGCTGGATGAAGTTTAAGCTGGAGTCAAGATTGCCAGGAGAAATATCAATAACCTCAGATATGCAGATGATGCCGCTCTAATGGGAGAAAGTGAAGAACTAAAGAGCCTCTTGATGAAGGTGAAGAGGAGAGTGAAAAAGCTGGCTTAAAACTCAACACTCAAAACACTAAGATCATGGCATCTGGTCCCATCATTTCATGCAAATAGATAGGGAAAAAACGGAAGCAGTGACAGACTTTATTTTCTTGGGCTCCAAAATCACCATGGATGGTGACTGCAGCCATGAAATTAAAAGATGCTTGCTCCTTGGAAGAAATGCTGTAACAAACCTAGACAAAGTGTTAAAAAGCAGACACTTCCCTGACAAAGGTCCATATAGTTAAAGCTATGGTTTTCCCAGTAGTCATGTACGGAGGTGAGAGCTGTACCATAAAGAAGGCTGAACCCTGAAGAATTGATGCCTTCAAACTGTGGCGCTGGAGAAGACTCATAAGATCCCTCGGACTGCAAGGAGATCAAACCAGTCAATCCTAAAGCAAGTCAACCTGAATATTTATTGGAAGGACTGATGCTGAAGCTCCAATAGCCTGGTCATCTGATGGGAAGAACCAACTCATTGGAAAAGACCCCAATGCTGGGAAAGACCGATGACAGGAGAAGAAGGGGCCAACAGAGGATGAGATGGTTGGATGGCATCAACAACTGAATGGACATGAGTTTGAGTAAACTCAGGGAGATGGTGAAGGAATGGGAAGCCTGATGTGCTGCATCCATGGGGTCACAAAGAGTCAGACATGACTAAGTAACTGAACAACAGCAAATAAGGCAATGAGCTATTAAGCCATCAAAAGTTATGGAGGAAACTCAAATTCATATTACTAAGTGAAGAAACCAATGTGAAAAGACTACATGTTGTACGATTTCAAATATATGGCATTCTGGAAAAAAGGCAAAACTATGGAAACAATAAAAAGATCAGTGGTTGCCCGGGGAGCAGGGGATACAAACAGACAAGCACACAGGATTTTTAGGATATTGTAATGATGAATATGTCATTAGAAATCTGTCCACATACAGAGAATGTACAACACCAAAAATGAACTCTAAAGTAAATTATAGACTTTGGGTGATCATGATATGTCAATGTACATCCTTGGTTAAAAAAAAAAAGGTACCATGTCTACCTTCTTCTCAATTTTATTAAATAAAACTTAAAACTGCTCTGCTCTTCAAGAAATAATTAAGTCTTAGAAAAAAGAATTAAGTGATTTCTTCATTATATCATCATCCTTCATTCATATTATTCAGTAAGGATAATCAAGACATTTATTGAGTGCTTGGTATATGTGTTTCAGGTACCATCTGAGTGCTTTAAAAGATGCTTGCTCCTTGGAAGAAATGCTGTAACAAACCTAGACAAAGTGTTAAAAAGCAGACACTTCCCTGACAAAGGTCCATATAGTTAAAGCTATGGTTTTCCCAGTAGTCATGTACGGAGGTGAGAGCTGTACCATAAAGAAGGCTGAACCCTGAAGAATTGATGCCTTCAAACTGTGGCGCTGGAGAAGACTCATAAGATCCCTCGGACTGCAAGGAGATCAAACCAGTCAATCCTAAAGCAAGTCAACCTGAATATTTATTGGAAGGACTGATGCTGAAGCTCCAATAGCCTGGTCATCTGATGGGAAGAACCAACTCATTGGAAAAGACCCCAATGCTGGGAAAGACCGATGACAGGAGAAGAAGGGGCCAACAGAGGATGAGATGGTTGGATGGCATCAACAACTGAATGGACATGAGTTTGAGTAAACTCAGGGAGATGGTGAAGGAATGGGAAGCCTGATGTGCTGCATCCATGGGGTCACAAAGAGTCAGACATGACTAAGTAACTGAACAACAGCAAATAAGGCAATGAGCTATTAAGCCATCAAAAGTTATGGAGGAAACTCAAATTCATATTACTAAGTGAAGAAACCAATGTGAAAAGACTACATGTTGTACGATTTCAAATATATGGCATTCTGGAAAAAAGGCAAAACTATGGAAACAATAAAAAGATCAGTGGTTGCCCGGGGAGCAGGGGATACAAACAGACAAGCACACAGGATTTTTAGGATATTGTAATGATGAATATGTCATTAGAAATCTGTCCACATACAGAGAATGTACAACACCAAAAATGAACTCTAAAGTAAATTATAGACTTTGGGTGATCATGATATGTCAATGTACATCCTTGGTTAAAAAAAAAAAAGGTACCATGTCTACCTTCTTCTCAATTTTATTAAATAAAACTTAAAACTGCTCTGCTCTTCAAGAAATAATTAAGTCTTAGAAAAAAGAATTAAGTGATTTCTTCATTATATCATCATCCTTCATTCATATTATTCAGTAAGGATAATCAAGACATTTATTGAGTGCTTGGTATATGTGTTTCAGGTACCATCTGAGTGCTTTATATACAGTAACTCATTTAATACTCAAAACAATTCTGACCCAGGTACCAGTCTCACTTTACACATTAGGAAACAGACAGAATAAACTTGAGAAAGGTTGTATAGCTAGGAAGTGACAGTATTACCATCTGAACCCAGGTAGTCCAGCTCATCACTGTTATACTATACTGCTTATGCTTGTTCATTCATTCGAGCTTTCATTAATTCACAATTGATCAAATCTTTATTGAGCATGTGGAATATGCCAAGAGCTCTGATAGAAACATTTTCAACAAGGAAGATCTCAAAACATTTACCTTTCCCAGCAAGCTACTGCAGGAAATGCTCCTTCAAAACCAGGAAATAAATACGGAAGCTAGTGGAGGGGACATTCCAACAAACCAGAGGAGTAAACAGTAAAGGACAAAGACCAAGGACCCAGAGAACAGAAGAGTCCAGGAGGACGGGGAAGAGGATTTTGAGGACAGAGGTAAAGTGTAAGCCCAGAATGCTATCTACACAAGAGGCCAAGAGAGCAATCAGTCCAGATTAGAGATGAAGGGAAGAAGGTTCCAGAGGGATATTGCTTTAACAACAACAAAAAGTAAAAATATAGGATTGACTGCATGAAAAGACCTCTACTGGGCAAACAGATGAACAAAGTAACAATAGGAACATAGAAGATCAAGAGAAGTACAGAAACAAAGAGGGCACTGTTAACCTTAAGAAAAACAAAATGTTGTACCATGGTACGTAGACTGCATCATTCATAACTACCTAATTTATTTACTCACTTTTTACCTTTGCCTAGCTTCCCTGTAATCAGAGCAGACTGTCCACTATACTGACCCGTGGCTTGGCCCTGTGACCTGTTTTAGACAGAAGAAAGTGGGGAGCTGTGACACACACTATGTTCAAGGAAAGCTCTAAGTGTATTTGTGGGGTCTGCTTCTTTCTGCCCCATGCAGGGTCTATCCATCGAGATTAGGTCTCAGATGAGAAGACATATGAAATCAAGATGAACTGAACACAAATAAGGCTAGTAGAACCCAGCAGTGTCTCAACAGGCTCCAAGCCTTTTGAAACATGAGCAAGAAATGTTCTTAGCCACTGAAATTTTTCTTTCTTGCTACAGCAAATGCTGACTAATAGTATAGTCCATAGCTCAACAAACAATATTTATATAATGACAATAACATGTTTTCATTATAACCATATAATTGACCATATTACACAATTATACTATAATTTGTAGTAATGAAAATATTGACACTATAGAGATTCAAGAAGAAAACTGAAATTAAAAGCTATGACAATAACTACGTTAAGACAGTGGGGAGAGAGGGATAGGAAGATAAGCCCAAAATCCTATTATAACACAGAAGAAAATCAATAATGCTTAGACTTGGAAAATCAAGAGATGCAGATACATTATTTATAGTTACATAGGTAAGGTGCAAAAGAAACAACTAAAAGCACTGAAAGTTTTTGTCTCAAAGGAGCCACAATCGAATGTGAGCAGGATGCAGGTTAAGGGAGCACTTTTTTGTTATGAGACTAGAGTCCTATTTGATTTCCTTTCAACTGTCTACATGAATTAACTTCATAAAAATCTTAACTCAGGAACACAAAAATTAGAAACAACAATAAAATCAAGGGAAGCAATCATGCCTGATTCACTAGAATAAACTGTATTCTAATCCTGAAAGACGAAAAAAACCCCAAAAACCCTAGTTTAGAAGACTTGGTGTTACTGCTTCACAATCTGGCTTCCGCTTTTCTCTAGCTACATTTTTCTGGGCCCCTTTCATTATTTATAGGAGAACAAACTGTATCACTTGTCCACCTTGGCTGCAGAATCAGTCTTCTGTTTTCAGTTCCAAATATCTTTGAGAACACATCATAGGAAAGATGTTGCCTAAATGTGAAAAGATATTAAGGGCTAACCTGTGTAGAGAGCTCTCAATTAATCCAGAAGTTGATTATCTACTCTACACACTGGCTCTGATCACTGCATGTTCTCTTCCTAACAACTGCCACCTTTTGATCATCTGAATCATCTTCACCGCATTATTGCAAGATGAGAAAAATGATTCAAAAAAAAAAAGAAAAATGATTCAAAGTGATCCGTAAATTTTGCTCCTTTTTTAACAACTATAATTCGGGACAGTTTAAGCTCATATGTGAACAGTTTTACTCACAAAAGAGATAAATCAGTAAGTAATACAGTTTACAAAATAATTTAGTATAGGATCACTTTAAATAGTGGACCTGCATTGAAATAATTAGATTTACCAAAATCTTGACAGTTTTCTAGAAATACAGTTACTGGGCAAAGGACAATATACTTGTTCCATACCTCTTCATCTTTCATATTCACATCCATGTTTTTTGTTTTGATGACTTTGGTTATATGGTCAATGTTGTTTTCCCTGCAGTAATCAAATATGTCTTTGTCTTCTTCCCTAAATGGAGTAAAAAAAAAAAAAAAAGGTTTTGTCTTACTAGGTAATACAGGAAAGTTACATATTTTCAATATCATCTGCTGTAAACATGAACGGAATCTATTTCTATAAAGACGTTTACATGGACAATGGTGGATTTTCAGTAAGACATGATACATCCAATCTCTGGAAAGACTAAGGTTCTTAACAACTATAATCACAGAGAAAACCATCTGCTTTAAAAAGTTATATTCAGGGCTTCCCCTGGTGGTCCAGTGGATAAGGACACCGCTTTGCAGTGCAAGGGGCGCCGGTTCGATCCCTGGCCTGGGAAGATCCCACGTGCCGCGGAGCGGCTGGACTGATGTGTCCAATCACCGAGCTGGAGCTCTGGAGCGCATGCGCCCAGAGCTGGCGCTCTGCGACAACAGACACCACCGCGATGGGAGGCCCGCAGGAGCCAAAGAACAAAGACGGATGAAAATAGAGAAATGAAACACCAATAGAAGTGACCCGCCCGCTCCCCTCCCTCCCCAACCCGACCCCTGCCCAAAATAAATAAATAAATAAATCTTTAAAAAAAAAAAAAAAAAAGTTATACTCATACACTAAGGAAACATACTGAGCAGATTTTCTCAGTGCTCTTTTTCTCCCCCATTTCTTTTACACAGCGATAGGCACATGTGTCCTCTGACTCAGGGTTTTCAACTGTAGCAGTGCAGTGAGAAGGTCACTTACCACGGCCCGTATAGAGGCAGCCAAGGGTCAGAACAGACTTACTGCTACTATTACAGACTAACAGAGAGTTGGTTGCTATGCAAGTTTTTCAAAATTATAGACACACACACCGCCCCTACACACATATATACATGCACACCAAAGTAATGTTCTTAAGGGAAAGATAATTTACAGCATCATGAAATTTGGAAATCCTTCATGAGATAATAAAAAGAGAGACTGGGGAAGCATGCTACATACCCAGTACTATTCTACATATGTCAGGGTACTAATTCACTTACCCTTATTTGACAGCTTCACTTCACAGGTAAACCAACGGATAGGGAGAGGTTATATGACCTTTCAAATGGCATCACATTTATCAAAGGTAGAATAAGAGCTAGAACTCACTCAGATTGATGTTGTATACAGTTCATTTTTCTACTTTTCTATTCTATCAAGCTACATCTCAACGAGTCAGCTGTAGTCTCTTCCAAGAAGTTCTTGCCATGAGGCCTATGAGTCTAAAAAGTATACAATACTATCTGTGAAAAGGTATAATCCATTCAAAATCTTTTTTTTATTTTCATAATCCATTTTTATGAATGTTGGCAGGGAGCAGGGGGAACGGGTTCTCAAAGGATCTGTGAGCCCCCAAAGAACTGGTAATTTGGAATACTAATAATTAAACTGTCCTACATGTGGGCTTTATTTTCTAAACAGGCAAGTGTGTTAGTTGCTTAGTTGTCTCCGACTCTTTGTGACCCCATGGGCTGTAGCCCACCAGGCTCCTCTGTCCATGGAATTCTCCAGGCAAGAATACTGGAGTGGGCTGCCATTTTCTTCTTAAGAAACAGGCCTAAAAGAATGCAATTAGAGTTCCAAAATTTATAACCAGTATGTGTGGGATTTTTTTTTTTTTTCAAGCCAGTCTCTTTCTTTCTTTACTTTCATCTGTCTTTATTCTTTGGCATGCATGGGCCTCCCGCTGTAGTGGCCTCTCTCATTGCAGAGCACTGGCTCTGGGTGCACGCACTCCAGAGCACTAGCTTGTAATTGTACACACCGGCCCAGTCAATCTGCGGCACATGGGACCTTTCTGGGCCAGGGATTGAACTGGTGCCCCTTGCACTGCAAGGTGGACTCTTTACCCACTGGACCACCAGGGAAGCTCCACCTGTATGTTTTATAACCCGTAAGGCCACAGCTTCTACATATCAGAAATTAGAGCGTCTGACCATAAGAGCTCTCCTATCTTAAAAGCCAATACCTTATACTTTATAAAAACTCATTTCCAAAAAGGTCATTTCCAGTCACAGTGAATTAACTTAAACCACAGTACTATGGCATTAACCATCTAAGATTTTCTTATGCAGTTGACATATTTAATTGAGAACCAACTATATGCAAAGCACTCGGCAAGATTCTGATTACAACAGATAACAAGGATAAGCAAGAAACTTAGCATTCAGTACATGTAGAGTATAGCTGAAATGATTAAAATCTATGTAATTTTAAAAATATTTATTTCTATTTGTTTATTTGGCTGCGTCGGGCCTTAGGCTGCAGCACACGTGACCTCTGATCTCTAGTTGTACTATTCAGGATCTTCTAGCTGCAGCATGTAGGATATAGTTCCCCCACCAGGGACTGGACCTGGGCCCCCTGCAGTGCGAGTATGGAGTCTTAGCCACTGGACAATCAGGGGAGTTCCCAAAATCTATATACTATTAACATAAGGTAAAACTGGATCTTTAAAAGGATTATCAGAATACAGTGGAGAAACAGTCTACCTCAAGCTGGAGATTGTCTACGCTTGACTTAGTTGTCTCCGACTCTTTGTGACCCCATGGGCTGTAGCCCACCAGGCTCCTCTGTCCATGGAATTCTCCAGGCAAGAATACTGGAGTGGGCTGCCATTTTCTTCTTAAGAAACAGGCCTAAAAGAATGCAATTAGAGTTCCAAAATTTATAACCAGTATGTGTGGGATTTTTTTTTTTTTTCAAGCCAGTCTCTTTCTTTCTTTACTTTCATCTGTCTTTATTCTTTGGCATGCATGGGCCTCCCGCTGTAGTGGCCTCTCTCATTGCAGAGCACTGGCTCTGGGTGCACGCACTCCAGAGCACTAGCTTGTAATTGTACACACCGGCCCAGTCAATCTGCGGCACATGGGACCTTTCTGGGCCAGGGATTGAACTGGTGCCCCTTGCACTGCAAGGTGGACTCTTTACCCACTGGACCACCAGGGAAGCTCCACCTGTATGTTTTATAACCCGTAAGGCCACAGCTTCTACATATCAGAAATTAGAGCGTCTGACCATAAGAGCTCTCCTATCTTAAAAGCCAATACCTTATACTTTATAAAAACTCATTTCCAAAAAAAAAGTCATTTCCAGTCACAGGGAATTAACTTAAACCACAGTACTATGGCATTAACCATCTAAGATTTTCTTATGCAGTTGACATATTTAATTGAGAACCAACTATATGCAAAGCACTCGGCAAGATTCTGATTACAACAGATAACAAGGATAAGCAAGAAACTTAGCATTCAGTACATGTAGAGTATAGCTGAAATGATTAAAATCTATGTAATTTTAAAAATATTTATTTCTATTTGTTTATTTGGCTGCGTCGGGCCTTAGGCTGCAGCACACGTGACCTCTGATCTCTAGTTGTACTATTCAGGATCTTCTAGCTGCAGCATGTAGGATATAGTTCCCCCACCAGGGACTGGACCTGGGCCCCCTGCAGTGCGAGTATGGAGTCTTAGCCACTGGACAATCAGGGGAGTTCCCAAAATCTATATACTATTAACATAAGGTAAAAACTGGATCTTTAAAAAGGATTATCAGAATACAGTGGAGAAACAGTCTACCTCAAGCTGGAGAAAAGGAGCTAATTGTCCAGGAAGAAATCATGTTTAAAAACAAAACAACAGGGTTTCCTCTGGTGGTCCAGTGGGTAAGGACACCGCCTTGCAGTGCAAGGGGCGCCAGTTCGATCCCTGGCCTGAGAAGATCCTACGTGCCGCGGAGCGGCTGGACCGATGTGTCCAATTACCGAGCCGGAGCTCTGGGGCGCATGCGCACAGAGCCAGCGCTCTGCGACAACAGACGCCACCGCGATGGGAGGCCCACAGGAGCCAAAGAACAAAGAAGGATGAAAATAGAGAAATGAAGGGCCAATAGAAGTGGCCTGCCCACTCCCCTCCCTCCCCAACCCGACCCCCCAAAAGATAAATAAATAAAAAATAAGTGTTTTTTTTTTTTTTTTTAAAAAAAAAACACCTCTTGAAAACATTCATTTGCAGATGAGAAAATGGTTTTCCAGATCTCTTATTCTGTAAACAGTAACAACAACAACAAAAAACGTAGGGCAGTCTGAGTCCAAAAGCCTTGAAAGGATAAGTCTGATTTTTAAAATGAAGGCTGACTATAATACTATTTTTTTGCTATATTTAATTATCACAAAAATATTTTCTATGAAAAAGTACATTCAGTATTCTGACCTGGGATTCAGAGGGGCCTATTTTCCTTCAGTACAATAACAGAGACCCCTCTAATTCAAGAGGCAGCAACTTCAATTGTGATACAAAGTACTGAGCCATTTTAAGTCATCATAAAACATATACTACTTATCAACTGTTTTGAATGGCATGCGTCGAGCAAGAAACCTTAGCATTCAGTACATGTAGAGTATAGCTAAAGCTATGTAATTTTAAATATTTATTTCTATTTGTTTATTTGGCGTGGACCCTCTGATCTCTAGTTGTACTATTCAGGATCTTCTAGCTGCAGCATGTAGGATATAGTTCCCCCACCAGGGACTGGACCTGGGCCCCCTGCAGTGCGAGTATGGAGTCTTAGCCACTGGACAATCAGGGGAGTTCCCAAAATCTATATACTATTAACATAAGGTAAAACTGGATCTTTAAAAAGGATTATCAGAATACAGTGGAGAAACAGTCTACCTCAAGCTGGAGAAAAGGAGCTAATTGTCCAGGAAGAAATCATGTTTAAAAACAAAACAACAGGGTTTCCTCTGGTGGTCCAGTGGGTAAGGACACCGCCTTGCAGTGCAAGGGGCGCCAGTTCGATCCCTGGCCTGAGAAGATCCTACGTGCCGCGGAGCGGCTGGACCGATGTGTCCAATTACCGAGCCGGAGCTCTGGGGCGCATGCGCACAGAGCCAGCGCTCTGCGACAACAGACGCCACCGCGATGGGAGGCCCACAGGAGCCAAAGAACAAAGAAGGATGAAAATAGAGAAATGAAGGGCCAATAGAAGTGGCCTGCCCACTCCCCTCCCTCCCCAACCCGACCCCCCAAAAGATAAATAAATAAAAAATAAGTGTTTTTTTTTTTTTTTTTAAAAAAAAAACACCTCTTGAAAACATTCATTTGCAGATGAGAAAATGGTTTTCCAGATCTCTTATTC
This sequence comes from Tragulus kanchil, assembly GCA_022376925.1. Classification (NCBI taxonomy): domain Eukaryota; kingdom Metazoa; phylum Chordata; class Mammalia; order Artiodactyla; family Tragulidae; genus Tragulus; species Tragulus kanchil. The sequence goes on along the minus strand of JAIOJX010000024.1, from coordinate 23,452,356 downwards.
TGTAAACAGTAACAACAACAACAAAAAACGTAGGGCAGTCTGAGTCCAAAAGCCTTGAAAGGATAAGTCTGATTTTTAAAATGAAGGCTGACTATAATACTATTTTTTTGCTATATTTAATTATCACAAAAATATTTTCTATGAAAAAGTACATTCAGTATTCTGACCTGGGATTCAGAGGGGCCTATTTTCCTTCAGTACAATAACAGAGACCCCTCTAATTCAAGAGGCAGCAACTTCAATTGTGATACAAAGTACTGAGCCATTTTAAGTCATCATAAAACATATACTACTTATCAACTGTTTTGAATTTGAAAATAATGGGGAGTCAATGGTAGGGCACAGAAAGTAAAGCATGGAGGATCCTGGGGATGTAGGTTACCCATACCCAGTAATATGTAAGGGTTATTCAGAAATGAGAGGATCTTGGGCTTCCCTGGTGGTCCAGTGGGTAAAGAGGCCACCTTGCAGTGCAAGGAGCACTGTTTTGATCCCTGGCCTGGGAATGATACCATGTGTCGCAGAGCAGCTGGACTGGTGAGTCCAATTACGTGCCAGTGCTCTGAAGCACACACACCCAGAGTCAGTATTCTGCAACGAGAGAGGCCCTGGTGGTCCAGTGGGTAAAGACACCGCCTTGCAATGCAAGGGGTGTCGGTTCGATCCCTGGTCTGGGAAGACCCCAGGTGCTGCGGAGCGGCTGGACCGGTGTGTCCAACTATGAGCCAGTGCTCTGGAGTGCATGCACCCAGAGCCAGTGCTCTACAGTGAGAGAGGCCACTGCAATGGGAGGCCCACGCAGGCCAAAGAATAAAGATGAATGAAAATAAATGAAAAGCCAATAAAAGAGGCCAAAAAAAAAAAAAAAACCAACAACGAAATTAGAGGAACTTCTGGATAGTCTTTCTTCCTTAATCCTAAATGTGCATGTACACCTAAAAAGAGTAAATAAAATACAAACTTATTTAAAATATTTATATTGCTTAATATATCCTCAGTGTTTCTTGTATGTGTCATTTATACCAATCATTTTGTCTTGGTATGTGAATTTTTTGGAGGTCAGGGCATTTTTTTCATCTGTATACCTGCTTATCAACTATATTATTGCTAAGGACATTAGGTACATAGAAGTATTTATAAAATACTTCAGAATAGAGTACACAATGTAAATTAAATATAAAATGGCAAAGTCAATAAAATCACCACAGATGTGCTACAAAGCTGAGTGACTAATAATTAAATAAAAAATTAAGTAATACTCGGGTTCAGTTGTTCAATAAAGTTATCTACCCCTTTTAAGTTTTGACCCGCTTGCCAGCAACCAAGCTGTCTTAATACAATGTCACCACCTAGTGGTCAAATGGAGAAATGTAAGGAGCAACATCCTCTATCTCCTTTCTTGCTGCCAACAAGATTATGTACAATATACAAATCAAATTATTTCCCCTCTGTATTTCCAAGTTAATACAGTTTTCCACAAGCAATTTTTCTCTATACTTAAATGCAACAACACGTGCAAACAAAATTCAGCCATTACCAAATATAGCAGAGCCTTAATAAATGTTAGTACCCTTCTATAGCTTCTCACTTTATCTTCTCTCTTGATGTTTATCTGGTAATCTTTCTCCTTTTCTCTGCTGAATGTGATAAAATGATCATGTATATTCTCTATAGATGAATATGTGTTATGTTCATGAATACCCTTAAGAATGTCCCACATTATCCATAGCACCAGACTCTCCTTAGATCACTCCAAATTTCCTACAATTAACAGGAAACATATTGATCTGAATGGAGGAAAAAACAAACAAACTGGAGTTCTTTGAAATTCTTTTCAAATATAAGGGTACACACTTGTGGAAGAGAGGGGTGACGTTTAAGTCTTTTCATCAATCACAGGAAGAGGAGACTCTTGCTCATGTCTAGAAACACTATCTGAGCTATCTGCACCACTTCCTACAAAGACTGTACTTTCCCATCAAAAGACTAATTCAGATGGTTAGGTTTCATGGTGAGCCATTCCAAGTCCACCTAACAACTTTTCATTGACCTTACTGAATTAAAAAAAGAACACACATTGATGGGCCAAGCTCAGAAGTCTAATTAGTTAATAGACACATTCAATAAATATTTCATGTATTTATCAAGAAACTGGCAATCAGATATAAAAACAGTATTCCAATATACAATGAAAATTTCTTGAATAAATGAAAACACAAAGATCACCTTTCACATATACTATAAAATCAAGATCAGAATTTGATTTCTTTTAATTTAGCTTCCTATTTCCAGAGAACTGAAGATTCATTTGCAGTGGTAAGAAATTAATAGAGAGCTGGTACTATTGTCCCAGTTTCCCCTCAATGGTAGCATGTTCACATGTTTTAAAAATGGATTATCTACCTTTTAAGTTTTGACCCGCTTGCCAGCAACCAAGCTGTCTTAATACAATGTCACCACCTAGTGGTCAAATGGAGAAATGTAAGGAGCAACATCCTCTATCTCCTTTCTTGCTGCCAACAAGATTATGTACAATATACAAATCAAATTATTTCCCCTCTGTATTTCCAAGTTAATACAGTTTTCCACAAGCAATTTTTCTCTATACTTAAATGCAACAACACGTGCAAACAAAATTCAGCCATTACCAAATATAGCAGAGCCTTAATAAATGTTAGTACCCTTCTATAGCTTCTCACTTTATCTTCTCTCTTGATGTTTATCTGGTAATCTTTCTCCTTTTCTCTGCTGAATGTGATAAAATGATCATGTATATTCTCTATAGATGAATATGTGTTATGTTCATGAATACCCTTAAGAATGTCCCACATTATCCATAGCACCAGACTCTCCTTAGATCACTCCAAATTTCCTACAATTAACAGGAAACATATTGATCTGAATGGAGGAAAAAACAAACAAACTGGAGTTCTTTGAAATTCTTTTCAAATATAAGGGTACACACTTGTGGAAGAGAGGGATGACGTTTAAGTCTTTTCATCAATCACAGGAAGAGGAGACTCTTGCTCATGTCTAGAAACACTATCTGAGCTATCTGCACCACTTCCTACAAAGACTGTACTTTCCCATCAAAAGACTAATTCAGATGGTTAGGTTTCATGGTGAGCCATTCCAAGTCCACCTAACAACTTTTCATTGACCTTACTGAATTAAAAAAAGAACACACATTGATGGGCCAAGCTCAGAAGTCTAATTAGTTAATAGACACATTCAATAAATATTTCATGTATTTATCAAGAAACTGGCAATCAGATATAAAAACAGTATTCCAATATACAATGAAAATTTCTTGAATAAATGAAAACACAAAGATCACCTTTCACATATACTATAAAATCAAGATCAGAATTTGATTTCTTTTAATTTAGCTTCCTATTTCCAGAGAACTGAAGATTCATTTGCAGTGGTAAGAAATTAATAGAGAGCTGGTACTATTGTCCCAGTTTCCCCTCAATGGTAGCATGTTCACATGTTTTAAAAAATGGATTATCGGCACCATTTTTTTTTTTTTTTAGAAAAATGGTACTGACAAACCTATTTGCTGGCAGGAATAGAGATGCAGATATAGAGAAATGGACTTGCCGGCACAGCGAGGCCAGGAGACGGTGGGACGAATTGAGAGAGCAGCACTGACATATCGACAACATCACGCGTAAAACAGACAGCAGTGGGAAGCCGCTGCAGCAGAGCACCCGTAGAGCACAGCGAGCTCAACTTGGCGCTCCGTGAGGGGGGGATGGGAAGGAGGCTCAAGAGAGATGGGATACAGACAGACAGACTGATTCACACGGTCGTATGGCAGAAACTAACACGACGCTGTAAAGCAAGTATACTCCAGTTAAGAATACATTTAAAAAAACTGACTATCATTATAGGATTTAGATTCTACTGGATACATCTAAAACAATAATCTTTTATTTTAAAATTCCAATATTTACAAAATGCCAGAAATTACGCCCTCTGCAATTCTTTAAACTTTTTTTTTTTTTTTTTTGGCCATTTCTATTGGTCTTTCATTTATTTATTTTCATCCGTCTTTGTTTTTTGGCTCCTGTGGGCATCCCATCACAGGGGCCTCTTCCGCTGCAGAGTACCGGCTCTGGGCGCATGCGCTCCAGAACTCCGGCTCAGTAGTTGGACACATCGGTCCAGCCGCTCCGCGGCACGTGGGATCTTCCCAGGTCAGGGATCGAACCGGCGCCCCTTGCACTGCAAGGCAGTGTCCTTACCCACTGGACCATCAGGGAAGCCCAAACTTTCAAATAAAATTTTTAGATGCTGGAACTTCCCTGGTGGTCCAGTGGTTAAGAGTGTGCCTACCAATGCAGGGGATACAGGTTCAATCCTTGGTCTGGGAACAAAGGTCCTACATGTCGCAAGGCAACTAAGCCTGTGAACCCTCAAACAACTGCTGAAGCCCACACACCCCCGAGCCTGTGCTCTGCAACAAGAGAAGCCGCCACAGTGAGGAGCCCGAGCACCCCAAATAGGGAGTACCCTCCACTCACCACAACTAGAGAAAGCCAACATGTAGCAACTAAGATCTAATGCAGGTAAAAAAATTATTATCAAAACAAATTTTAGGGGCTATCATAAAAATATAAAAGAGAACAATCTTCCAAAATTTTCTTAGGAACTATATCAGCAAAGGTTTTTCAAATATCACTGCTCCAACCCAGTATTTTATAAAAGGGCCACAGCAAGTAGGCCACTTGACCAAGGAAGATCACAGAAGGCATTACAGAAGAGCTGACGTCACAGCTTCGGCTTGAAGGAAAAACTGACAACCCAGTTAAGTGACTGAAGGATCCTGAAGAACAGAATAAAAGGAAAAGCACAACACAATGAGTTGTTCAAGTGAGGTGGACTGCAGGCCACCGTATTGGAGATAAAGGGGTAAGCTGGATAACAGATCACAAAGAACTCCCTGACACGCTGCTTATAATGTAAACAAATGTTAAGTAGCTAGTTATTTGGGGAATTGAATATGTATCCACCTTAGAAAACTTGGAGTAAAGGCTAAATTGGCCTTGAAGCTAATTAACAAACTAAATAAAAAGAGACAAGAAAACAATGTCTCCAATCTAAAACTTGAAGAGCTATTTGATTCAGACACTAACCTTCGTGCATCTAAAACAACACAAACAAAACAATCTACTGTGAGAAGGAGGTGTGCTGAGCGGGAAGAAAAAGTCTGGGAAGCCAATTCTGAACACTACCCAGAAGAAACAGGCGAAGGTAGTGTAGTGTGTTCCAGAGGCATCATCAGGATTTCGGCTAAAGCAAATCTGAAATTCCTCTTCTCTCTCCCCAGTTAACATTCACAAATGGTCATCTGACTCTTAGTTTGTCTTTCGGGGTTCCTCAATATTCAGACTGAGCGTACACAGGGTATTGGCTCATTATTTGATATGCAGTTGTAAATACATAAGCCATTTAGTTTACATGTCAGTTTCAGATAAATTTTTATTATCGCTACATTGTCTCTGAGGGTCTGATGTCTATGTACCTTTTATTTAGATCTCTGAGACTGCAGAAGGGACCCTGACCTATGGTAAAGTCACCCAAAAGTCACTCTGTGAAGCTCCTTAGGGGCCAGTCTTTCTAGGATGAAAGCTTATACATGTCTTACAAAATTCAGCAGTATAGCTGGTGACTACTACTTGTTTGTAAAGTTCCTAACTTACTTGTTGGAGGGATAGCCAGAAACTGTCAATCCGAAAGGTAAACGTTTCTCTTCTGTCCACATGCAATGTTAGGCAACGATATTATCTCACTAATCTCTCATTTGACTATGATTTCCAACATGCTATCATGTATGCCAAATACAAAGCCTTAGTGCTGATTGTTTTTTATATCTTTATACACAGTTGGCCCTTGAACAATGCAGGTTTGACCTGTGCAGATCCACTTATACTCAGATCTTTCTCAACAGTAAATAAGACAGTATGACCCATGTGGTGGCTGGTTGAATCTGAGGATGCAGAGGAACTCTGGCTATGGAGGCCAACTATAAGTTATACTCAGATGAACACTCGCCTGGTTCAAGGATCAACTGAATAAACACATATGTAATCTTCTCTTTATATATACATATAAAGTCTTTATACAATTTTTATGTGACTATAAACCGTAAATATTTTAGAAGCTGAGATAAAATGTCTACAAAAAATTAAGATGCCTTTTGTATTTTTTAAAGAAGCATGTTTTAATTTACGAATATAAAAAAAATACTGGCGTATTTTAATTTTACTTACAGCTGCTGCTCTCCCTGAAAGAAATAACCAGTTCTTACTCAAAGGATTTTAGCGAAGCTGGTGTAAGGTTTATCTGGGAGGACCAAAAGAGGTTGTCAACTCCTAGCTTAAGGATTAACTTAAGGATTAAGTAGTCATAGTCATCATATTTCTCTACTTTTAATTAAAGTCTAGTTAAAACTTTAGATATCAGGGTCACCTTGTACAATACTGTTTTCAAGTCTCGATCTTATCAAAGACCATAAATGAGAGTCTATACTATGATCCTCAGGTAACATTTTATAAATAGCACCTCCTTTCTGAAACACTTTATTTCTAAGCCCTGGAAGAGGCAAAACACTGCTTCAGCAGCAACAATGTTCAATAAGTCTAGCAAGAAATCAAAGCATTTTAAAAAGTGCTTTATGCTGTTTGTTAAATTGTTCTTAAAATAATTTTTGAAATCCTAGGTACCAAAGAAACACCTAGAAATTTACTAAGTTGACATATTTCACTGATTCTAAAACACATTTTTTTCACCTTTTAACATCTTTGATGGATCCTATACTTCAGCATCTTATTCTTAATTAGTTACCTTTCTTCTTTAATGTTGTTTAAATAATTTTCAAAAAAAAATTTTCCAGACCAATGCTATCATGCATGCCAAATACAAAGCCTTAGTGCTGATTGTTTTTTATATCTTTATACACAGTTGGCCCTTGAACAATGCAGGTTTGACCTGTGCAGATCCACTTATACTCAGATCTTTCTCAACAGTAAATAAGACAGTATGACCCATGTGGTGGCTGGTTGAATCTGAGGATGCAGAGGAACTCTGGCTATGGAGGCCAACTATAAGTTATACTCAGATGAACACTCGCCTGGTTCAAGGATCAACTGAATAAACACATATGTAATCTTCTCTTTATATATACATATAAAGTCTTTATACAATTTTTATGTGACTATAAACCGTAAATATTTTAGAAGCTGAGATAAAATGTCTACAAAAAATTAAGATGCCTTTTGTATTTTTTAAAGAAGCATGTTTTAATTTACGAATATAAAAAAAATACTGGCGTATTTTAATTTTACTTACAGCTGCTGCTCTCCCTGAAAGAAATAACCAGTTCTTACTCAAAGGATTTTAGCGAAGCTGGTGTAAGGTTTATCTGGGAGGACCAAAAGAGGTTGTCAACTCCTAGCTTAAGGATTAACTTAAGGATTAAGTAGTCATAGTCATCATATTTCTCTACTTTTAATTAAAGTCTAGTTAAAACTTTAGATATCAGGGTCACCTTGTACAATACTGTTTTCAAGTCTCGATCTTATCAAAGACCATAAATGAGAGTCTATACTATGATCCTCAGGTAACATTTTATAAATAGCACCTCCTTTCTGAAACACTTTATTTCTAAGCCCTGGAAGAGGCAAAACACTGCTTCAGCAGCAACAATGTTCAATAAGTCTAGCAAGAAATCAAAGCATTTTAAAAAGTGCTTTATGCTGTTTGTTAAATTGTTCTTAAAATAATTTTTGAAATCCTAGGTACCAAAGAAACACCTAGAAATTTACTAAGTTGACATATTTCACTGATTCTAAAACACATTTTTTTCACCTTTTAACATCTTTGATGGATCCTATCGTCTTCAGCATCTTATTCTTAATTAGTTACCTTTCTTCTTTAATGTTGTTTAAATAATGGTGTTCTAAAATCAAAAGTGTTTTAATCAATAAAGTACTAAGGTAGGTTCCAAATATACCGTATGCCTAATGGACAAGTGAATGACAAAGAATTCACATACATTGACTCACAAGCCTTCCACTCAGAGTCTTACTCTGTCCACATTTGATTTCAGGCAGTTATAGGAAATAACCAGTTAGTTTTCCCCCTTCCTAATGCAAACATCTTTCACCAAGTAATAACTATTTTCTGACTGAGTTGTATATGCAGTGTATTTAGTTCTAGGACCAGAAAACTCTTAAAAGTTTCAAATAAAAAGTTCTACTTACAATCTTAAATATGTTGTTAAGGGTTCCTTCAAATGAAACCACTTACATTTCTAACATATTTTTCTCATATTTTTTCAAGCAAACAATGATAAAGGAAAGATCAATGCCCCAGGTATTTCTTGTAGATAACTCTTTATACTGGAAAGGTTATCTAGGTATAATTTATTTTTTAAAAAATTACTAGTTAGTAAAATTGCATTTTCACCTGTTAAAACCTGCTTAACTCTAAAAAAGTAGATTGAAAACTTCTAATACTTTAAGTGTCCATAAGAAAAAATGTAGTTCAGTTCTGATCAATTTCTCTAAAACCAGTGCCTACATCAGAAAAAATCTATAGAATCCCTTGGCTACAGAGATGAGTTACATTCTCAACCATTAAGGTAAGTCTAAAATCAATAAAAACAATTAATCTAAGGGAAACATCATCATCAGTATATTGATAAATGAAAGACTACAGTCTCTAATTTTACCAGTGAAGCACATTTTTAAAAACACTAAATGGAAAAGAAATTTAATTAAAAAATGTAAACTGAAGATACTCACTGTATTAATATAACAACAACTATCAAATTCAATTTAAGTAATTGGAGATCACAATGATTCCTTGAACATCTCAGAAGCAGTATAATGTAACAATTAAGAGCAGAGTCACTAACCATGTGACCTTGGGCAAGTAAGCTAACCTCTCTGAGTCTCAGTTTCCTCACCTGCAAAACGGGGATATTTACAATACCTACATCTCACAGGATCATTCTGAAGATTAAGTGGAATAATATATATGCATACAACATGTCGCATGATTACTAGCATACAGTAAGTGGTCAATATATGCTAGCTGACATTATTACTGGCTTAAGATTTTAGCGTATAAGGTAGAATCATTTTTTGTTCTCTAGTACAACACTCTCAATCAATTCACCCAACAAATATTAATTGAACCTTCAAGGAAATAAAACTTAGACTAATGGTCAGAGCAGAGTTAACAACTGGGAAGGGTAAAATTGGCATTAGATGATGACTGGACCTGTGAGGCAGGTCAAGGATTTTAAAATTTTATCCTAAGTGTTTTGGGAAATCATTAGAGGGTTTTAAACAGGAAAGTGATAGGAGAGTTGGTTATAAATCTGGAGGAGACAGAAAGGGAAGCGAGGAATCCAGTTTACAAATTGTTCTGTAGTGTCCTGGCCAAGAGCAGATGACTCGTAGAGTAGTGATGTTAACGCAAAAGGCATGATAGCAGCGACAAGGAAGGCAGATGAATCGGGATTATTTTGAACATGAAGAAACAGAATTTCTGATATGTTAGGAGACAAGAGAGAAGGAGAGAGGACAGACCAATATCTAGACCTAAGAAAACTTCTAATACTTTAAGTGTCCATAAGAAAAATGTAGTTCAGTTCTGATCAATTTCTCTAAAACCAGTGCCTACATCAGAAAAATCTATAGAATCCCTTGGCTACAGAGATGAGTTACATTCTCAACCATTAAGGTAAGTCTAAAATCAATAAAAACAATTAATCTAAGGGAAACATCATCATCAGTATATTGATAAATGAAAGACTACAGTCTCTAATTTTACCAGTGAAGCACATTTTTAAAAACACTAAATGGAAAAGAAATTTAATTAAAAAATGTAAACTGAAGATACTCACTGTATTAATATAACAACAACTATCAAATTCAATTTAAGTAATTGGAGATCACAATGATTCCTTGAACATCTCAGAAGCAGTATAATGTAACAATTAAGAGCAGAGTCACTAACCATGTGACCTTGGGCAAGTAAGCTAACCTCTCTGAGTCTCAGTTTCCTCACCTGCAAAACGGGGATATTTACAATACCTACATCTCACAGGATCATTCTGAAGATTAAGTGGAATAATATATATGCATACAACATGTCGCATGATTACTAGCATACAGTAAGTGGTCAATATATGCTAGCTGACATTATTACTGGCTTAAGATTTTAGCGTATAAGGTAGAATCATTTTTTGTTCTCTAGTACAACACTCTCAATCAATTCACCCAACAAATATTAATTGAACCTTCAAGGAAATAAAACTTAGACTAATGGTCAGAGCAGAGTTAACAACTGGGAAGGGTAAAATTGGCATTAGATGATGACTGGACCTGTGAGGCAGGTCAAGGATTTTAAAATTTTATCCTAAGTGTTTTGGGAAATCATTAGAGGGTTTTAAACAGGAAAGTGATAGGAGAGTTGGTTATAAATCTGGAGGAGACAGAAAGGGAAGCGAGGAATCCAGTTTACAAATTGTTCTGTAGTGTCCTGGCCAAGAGCAGATGACTCGTAGAGTAGTGATGTTAACGCAAAAGGCATGATAGCAGCGACAAGGAAGGCAGATGAATCGGGATTATTTTGAACATGAAGAAACAGAATTTCTGATATGTTAGGAGACAAGAGAGAAGGAGAGAGGACAGACCAATATCTAGACCTAGGAAATGACATACTTTACATAAAATACTGTTAAAAATATTTATCTAATGAATATATAAATCTGTGTATGAGGTAAAACCACGTGATTAATGTACTAATGCCTTTTCACACGGAATTCAAACTTTAATAAACACCAACCTTTATTAATATATATGATGCAATCAGCAAAGACTTCATAAATTGCAAAGCAATGAAATGAACCAAAATTGCTTGCTTTCAGCATTAAGAGAATAGCTGATAACAATTCAGTGAGAATTAAGATGACTTTGTAGATCACATAAAATTGACATCTTTGCCAACACTTTTAAAATATCTTTGTATCTGTAAAGTATTTTAACAGAAGAAAACATTTATTGATATTATCTATAATACATACAACTTCCTTTTATTACAAAGGACATAATATGTCCATAACTAATGTGTCTTTATTCCGTGAGCACACACACACTAAACTTTGGAAGAATTAAACAAGACTAAGTGCCTAGCATTTCAAAGGTACTACATACGGATAAGGATGTAAGAAAGAGAGAAGGAAAAGATTAGAAGGAGGAATCAAAAAGAGAACAAAGTGGGGAAAAGGGTGAGGGAGAAGGAAAAAGAAAGAAGAGAAGGAGAGATGAAGAGAAGATGATGGTTTTAGTTGATGAATGACCTCTGGTTCAGAAAGGGCTGTTGATCTGCAAACAGGTGGAACTGCCTATATGCTTGGTTGGCATCATGACACTGAGCACACAGGAGCTAAATAGAGCACGCAAGAAAAGGGTGAATATGAGAGCCAGGAGACTCTTACAACAGTTACTGTTTATGTCAAGACCCGCTCATCCCAAGGGACCCATTTTCACATAATCTATAATTATCTCTTCGCTTTAATCGCCTTGTCATTCCTGAGGCTCTCATGGGCACTGGAAGAGGAAAAGCTCATTAACTAAACCTCGTAGAGTAGTGATGTTAACGCAAAAGGCATGATAGCAGCGACAAGGAAGGCAGATGAATCGGGATTATTTTGAACATGAAGAAACAGAATTTCTGATATGTTAGGAGACAAGAGAGAAGGAGAGAGGACAGACCAATATCTAGACCTAGGAAATGACATACTTTACATAAAATACTGTTAAAAATATTTATCTAATGAATATATAAATCTGTGTATGAGGTAAAACCACGTGATTAATGTACTAATGCCTTTTCACACGGAATTCAAACTTTAATAAACACCAACCTTTATTAATATATATGATGCAATCAGCAAAGACTTCATAAATTGCAAAGCAATGAAATGAACCAAAATTGCTTGCTTTCAGCATTAAGAGAATAGCTGATAACAATTCAGTGAGAATTAAGATGACTTTGTAGATCACATAAAATTGACATCTTTGCCAACACTTTTAAAATATCTTTGTATCTGTAAAGTATTTTAACAGAAGAAAACATTTATTGATATTATCTATAATACATACAACTTCCTTTTATTACAAAGGACATAATATGTCCATAACTAATGTGTCTTTATTCCGTGAGCACACACACACTAAACTTTGGAAGAATTAAACAAGACTAAGTGCCTAGCATTTCAAAGGTACTACATACGGATAAGGATGTAAGAAAGAGAGAAGGAAAAGATTAGAAGGAGGAATCAAAAAGAGAACAAAGTGGGGAAAAGGGTGAGGGAGAAGGAAAAAGAAAGAAGAGAAGGAGAGATGAAGAGAAGATGATGGTTTTAGTTGATGAATGACCTCTGGTTCAGAAAGGGCTGTTGATCTGCAAACAGGTGGAACTGCCTATATGCTTGGTTGGCATCATGACACTGAGCACACAGGAGCTAAATAGAGCACGCAAGAAAAGGGTGAATATGAGAGCCAGGAGACTCTTACAACAGTTACTGTTTATGTCAAGACCCGCTCATCCCAAGGGACCCATTTTCACATAATCTATAATTATCTCTTCGCTTTAATCGCCTTGTCATTCCTGAGGCTCTCATGGGCACTGGAAGAGGAAAAGCTCATTAACTAAACCTTTTCTCCTCTCTCCAGCCACCCATGGCTTTTAATTGCTTGGTGTGTTATTATCTAGGAGTGCAACTGGGATCATTTTCATAAGAAAGGGAGGTAGAGAGGAGGAAGGGAGCCCTGAGTCCCTGAGGTATGCACCACAGACAAACCTTTGCTTTCTCAATTATTTATGCCAGCTGAGGTTTTACAGGCTGAATAAATCCATAACTCAAGTTCATTCTGAGCAATCACACTCTCAAGGGAGAGTTGCCCACTTGCCTATACACACTTGTGCAGTCCTCAAAGAATAAGCAGAATCTAACAAGACATATGTCATCCAATTCACCAGTTCTCACCAAAGTGTTAACACAGTGTTGATCACAGCCAACACGGAGAAACAAGGAAAGATTTCACTACTACCAACCAGCCAAGCACATGGAGGGAAGCAGGGTAATATTTTTGGTGCTAAGGGCAGTTGTAGCAACGGGGCAGTAGGATTCCAGAGTGACACAGCCTGCTGAAAGCCTCAACATTCAAAATGCGTGTGATGCATACTGCTGATGCTTCAGAGCCTTAAATGGATTTCTTTAAAATAGACTGTTAATACGGTGAAGCTCTGAATAAATGAAATTTCAAACTATCTGATTTTATAAATCACTTATAATAAAACTATGTAGGCCATAGCTTTTTCTCCAATCACATCTCTTTCAGGAAAATTTCAGAGTACAATCTCTGTGCAAGTGACTGGCTCTTACACTATTTTTACTCCAGTTCTTATTTTCACCAGAAATACAAAATTAATGCATTAAATTATCACCTTCATTCTAGGCTTTTTTTATACTTCGTCTTCCACTTTACAATCAGGTTTAGAGAGCTACCAATGGAAAAAAAAATCTCTAAAATATTTTCAGACTCTATTATAGTTTAAAATTTTTTAACTTTATAAGTCAATGATGAAAGCATCTCTTTATAATTCTATAGGCTTTTCTGTCTGACCACAGCAGTGACCTCTGGTATTTTCTGCCAAAACAGTTCATTTGTCTCACAGAACAACTAATCAATTCCAGAGCCCATCAATCATTTTAGTTGTACACTGATCTGGTCTTGCTTAGAGAAGGTCCAGATGGCTGCCTTTGGAAAAATTTTGATAGAAAAGCTCATTAACTAAACCTTTTCTCCTCTCTCCAGCCACCCATGGCTTTTAATTGCTTGGTGTGTTATTATCTAGGAGTGCAACTGGGATCATTTTCATAAGAAAGGGAGGTAGAGAGGAGGAAGGGAGCCCTGAGTCCCTGAGGTATGCACCACAGACAAACCTTTGCTTTCTCAATTATTTATGCCAGCTGAGGTTTTACAGGCTGAATAAATCCATAACTCAAGTTCATTCTGAGCAATCACACTCTCAAGGGAGAGTTGCCCACTTGCCTATACACACTTGTGCAGTCCTCAAAGAATAAGCAGAATCTAACAAGACATATGTCATCCAATTCACCAGTTCTCACCAAAGTGTTAACACAGTGTTGATCACAGCCAACACGGAGAAACAAGGAAAGATTTCACTACTACCAACCAGCCAAGCACATGGAGGGAAGCAGGGTAATATTTTTGGTGCTAAGGGCAGTTGTAGCAACGGGGCAGTAGGATTCCAGAGTGACACAGCCTGCTGAAAGCCTCAACATTCAAAATGCGTGTGATGCATACTGCTGATGCTTCAGAGCCTTAAATGGATTTCTTTAAAATAGACTGTTAATACGGTGAAGCTCTGAATAAATGAAATTTCAAACTATCTGATTTTATAAATCACTTATAATAAAACTATGTAGGCCATAGCTTTTTCTCCAATCACATCTCTTTCAGGAAAATTTCAGAGTACAATCTCTGTGCAAGTGACTGGCTCTTACACTATTTTTACTCCAGTTCTTATTTTCACCAGAAATACAAAATTAATGCATTAAATTATCACCTTCATTCTAGGCTTTTTTTATACTTCGTCTTCCACTTTACAATCAGGTTTAGAGAGCTACCAATGGAAAAAAAAATCTCTAAAATATTTTCAGACTCTATTATAGTTTAAAATTTTTTAACTTTATAAGTCAATGATGAAAGCATCTCTTTATAATTCTATAGGCTTTTCTGTCTGACCACAGCAGTGACCTCTGGTATTTTCTGCCAAAACAGTTCATTTGTCTCACAGAACAACTAATCAATTCCAGAGCCCATCAATCATTTTAGTTGTACACTGATCTGGTCTTGCTTAGAGAAGGTCCAGATGGCTGCCTGTGTAAGTGGGATTAATAAAATTCTGATAGATTATGTAGCATCAAACTACAGAATATAACAAGAAAGATCAAATCTTATTGCAGGTTGGGTTGGACATTGTGAACGTTTCATTTGTTGTATTTTTAAATCATGCCCTAATTTTTCATTTTATGTGCCAACTTCTAGGTAAATCCTTCTCGTTTGTACGAGTCACTGAAACTGATTCTTTGTTAAGTGAGTCAGTATAAAAGCATTTGACTCTTTGCAAAGCCCTGTGCCTATTAACCAGAGCTTTTCCTGCTAGTCTGCCATTTAAATGAAACACAACTGATCTCAAGACTAGAGTAACTGTGGGCTTCCCTGGTGGCCCAGTGGGTAAAGAGTCCACCTTGCACTGCAAGGGGCACCGGTTCGACCCCTGGCACAGGAAGATCCCACATGCCACGGAGTGACTGGACCAGTGTGTCCAATTACAAGCCAGTGCTCTGGAGCACATGCGCCCAGAGCCGATGCTCTGCAGTGAGAGAGGCCACTGCAATGGGAGGCCCGCACAGGCCAAAGAACAAAGACGGATGAAAACAAATAAATGAAAGACCAATAAAAGTGGCCAAAACTCAAAAAAAAAAAAAAAAAAGAAAAGAAAAAAGACTAGAGTAACTGTGAGTCACAAGACCTTTTACTCTCTTGTTTCTCTAGTTCCAACACACATCTCTTTCTGGTTTGCCATTTTCTTCTGCAAAAGCAAACAACCTGTACCTAATGCCATAGTTAGGTCTTGACATGTGCTTTCGGCTCTTGCCATCAGCCCTGTGCCCTGAGTCTCTCTTAGGACAACTCTATGCTTAGTAATACTAATAATACTAATACTAATATTAGTAATATTAATATTAGTAATACTAATATTAGTAATAATAGTAATAGTTACAAAGTAGCTTACTTTGTGCCACATACTATTAAATACCATATGAGAAAGGTAGTATAATCATACCCATTTTTCTATTTCTATTTTTTTATTTTTGACCTCTTTTATTGGTTTTTTATTGATTTATTTTCATCCATCTTTATTCTTTGGCCTGTGTGGGCCCCCCATTGCACTTGAGAGCACTGGCTCATAATTGGACATACCGGTCCAGCTGCTCCACGGCATGTGGGATCTTCCTGGGCCAGGGATCAAACCATTGCCCCTTGTACTGCAAGGCATACTCCTTACCCACTGGACCATCAGGGAAGCCCCCTGTCCCCATTTTAGAGATAAGTCACTTATCCAAGGTTACAGTGCTAATTAGAGATGGAACCAGCATTTGAATTCCAACAGTTTGGTTGCATAATTTTTTGTACTTTATTAGCTTCACCTTATATCCCCTGCATTATACTACAGAACAATTATAACTAGCTTCAGAATCAGAAATTGGTGTCAGTGAAAAGAAAAATTGACATGTGGGACCTAATGAAACTTAAAAGCTTTTGTACAGCAAAAAAAAAAAAACAACTACAAAAAAGCTGAACAGACAACCCACAGAATGGGAGAAAATCATAGCAAATGAAACAACAGACAAAAGAATTAATCTCCAAAATCTACGAGCAACTCAGACAACTCCACATTGGAAAAATGAACAACCCAATCAAAAAATGGGAAAAGGACCTAAACAGACACCTCTCCAAAGAGGACATACAGATGGCCCAAAAACACATGTAATGATGCCCAACCTCGCTTATAATTAGAGAAATGCAAATCAAAATTACGATGAGAGAAATTGGTGTCAGGGCTCTGCAGTATTAGACCAGAGCTCTGTACCTATGACATTATATTGTCACTTTCTGTGACAGAGTGGAAATAAAGGTCAGAACCAATACAGGCAGGGAGCAAGCTCTGAACAGGCCCCAATGGCCCTTGGCTCTGGACCATGTACAATATAACGAGAATGGCCCCCATCACCTACAAGGCATTTTAGTCAGGAAGCTGCCCCAGCAATAGAATCCAAGCCTTGGTAAATAGGTTCATGAGATACTGCTTTTCCTAATCTTCCAATACGTGGGAAAAAATCAGAAGTTTATATATTAAAGTACTCAAAATAGACCTTCAACATACATTTTTATGTTCTTTAAAAACAAAATGGGTCTATAGAAGAAAACTTTTTCTTTCATCCAAGTTTATCATTTGATGTTTCTAAAAGTGTAAAGCCTACTTGTCACTTTTACCTCAACTGAACATAGTTCTGCCAAGAAACCAATTAACCTCAATTAAAAAACAATTTTCTCTCAATTTTCTCCATACATATAACTAATCTGGGATCATACATATCTATAAACAACAAAACTCTATAAAAGTAAAATGTAAAATAAAAATTAAAAGAAATATAGACAACATGCAAATAAAGATATATATTCTAATAAAAACTTACTTATGAACAAAAAATAAATAAAATAAACACCAGATAAAAAATAAATGTCACCAAAGTATAAGCAAAATTGGATAACATAAATTTCAACAAGTAGCCTGTTTTCATTGTTGTAACTGTATTCTTACACTGACGAAACAACAGGGACTATATCTGGTTTTCAGCTCTTCTCTCATACTCCTTACTCCTCTCATATCTTAACAACATGTTCCAGAATAAAAAGATTTTGATCCTATCATAAGAAGACTAGTACTTAGATGACTGAATGAAATAAGGCCAGGCTAACCAGTTTTGCCAATAGCAGAGGTTCATATTTCACTCAATTAACCAACAGGGTTTATTAAACATACTCACATGTAGATTGCAAAAATACCCAAAACACTCTGTTCAGAAGTAAAGAAGCTGAGAAGCACACATATGACACAATGTTTTGTCTCATAATAGATGTGTGCTCAGTTGAATTAAAATCTCTACTTTTTGAAAATAAAGCTACATTATTATCATTGCTTCTCACAATCAAAATTCTAAATCTAAGAGTCACTTCTGTAGGAGTTGGGAAGAGGATAAGCAGGTAGGTTAACTTTTGCAGTTCAGTTTAACTCGGTCTAAGGAATATTCTAATTACCCAGATATCTACTTTCACATCAATTGAAATATATTTGATTTGCTTTCTGTTCCGCAGAGCTAGTGTAATCAGTCATGATGCTAGATATTCCAAAAGAAACTGCATTCGCTGTGTCATTTTGAAAAATACTAGAGTCTAAGAGCCTTTAAGGAAATCAGAATACAAAATAAAGATTACTACTTACAGATAAGTGATTGATATATTATCAGAAAGTTAAATATAGTGATTTTTAAAAACCAACGTTAAGAAACAATATCAATGTTTTTTATCAAACTGGGAAAATGGTCTATACATTTCTTTAGAAGAAGGGATGAAGATGGGCATGTCACAGGAAAACCAAACTAGCAGCTCTGTGCTTTATGATGCGGCCACCAGGATAACTGTGGGAGACTGACAGGCATCAAACTCTTGGCTCTGTGGGGGAAGCAGCTGTGAATACCTCCCAAGCTCTGGGCACTTCTACTAGAAATCTACTAAGCTCCAGGAACTTCCCCTATACTGAGAATATCCACATGGATAAAATATAATCCGTGCTTTCCAAAGACTAAAAATCCAGCAGAAAGGATCAATTTTTTTAAGGTGTATTTATTTATTGACCACTTTCATTAGTCTTTCATTTATTTATCCTCATCCATCTTTGTTCTTTGGCCTGTGGGCCTCCCATCGCAGTGGCCTCGTTTCATGAGCACCGGCTCTGTGCATGTTCTCTCATACTCCTTACTCCTCTCATATCTTAACAACATGTTCCAGAATAAAAAGATTTTGATCCTATCATAAGAAGACTAGTACTTAGATGACTGAATGAAATAAGGCCAGGCTAACCAGTTTTGCCAATAGCAGAGGTTCATATTTCACTCAATTAACCAACAGGGTTTATTAAACATACTCACATGTAGATTGCAAAAATACCCAAAACACTCTGTTCAGAAGTAAAGAAGCTGAGAAGCACACATATGACACAATGTTTTGTCTCATAATAGATGTGTGCTCAGTTGAATTAAAATCTCTACTTTTTGAAAATAAAGCTACATTATTATCATTGCTTCTCACAATCAAAATTCTAAATCTAAGAGTCACTTCTGTAGGAGTTGGGAAGAGGATAAGCAGGTAGGTTAACTTTTGCAGTTCAGTTTAACTCGGTCTAAGGAATATTCTAATTACCCAGATATCTACTTTCACATCAATTGAAATATATTTGATTTGCTTTCTGTTCCGCAGAGCTAGTGTAATCAGTCATGATGCTAGATATTCCAAAAGAAACTGCATTCGCTGTGTCATTTTGAAAAATACTAGAGTCTAAGAGCCTTTAAGGAAATCAGAATACAAAATAAAGATTACTACTTACAGATAAGTGATTGATATATTATCAGAAAGTTAAATATAGTGATTTTTAAAAACCAACGTTAAGAAACAATATCAATGTTTTTTATCAAACTGGGAAAATGGTCTATACATTTCTTTAGAAGAAGGGATGAAGATGGGCATGTCACAGGAAAACCAAACTAGCAGCTCTGTGCTTTATGATGCGGCCACCAGGATAACTGTGGGAGACTGACAGGCATCAAACTCTTGGCTCTGTGGGGGAAGCAGCTGTGAATACCTCCCAAGCTCTGGGCACTTCTACTAGAAATCTACTAAGCTCCAGGAACTTCCCCTATACTGAGAATATCCACATGGATAAAATATAATCCGTGCTTTCCAAAGACTAAAAATCCAGCAGAAAGGATCAATTTTTTTTTTAAGGTGTATTTATTTATTGACCACTTTCATTAGTCTTTCATTTATTTATCCTCATCCATCTTTGTTCTTTGGCCTGTGTGGGCCTCCCATCGCAGTGGCCTCTGTTGTCGCAGAGCACCGGCTCTGGGCGCATGCACTCCAGAGCTCCGGCCCAGTAGTTGGACACATCAGTCCAGCTGCTCCGCACGTGGGATCTTCCCAGGCCAGGGATCGAACCGGCACCCCTTGCACTGCAAGGCGGTGTCCTTACCCAGTGGACCACCAGGGAAGCCCAAGGATCAATTTTTTAAAAGTATAATCCAATATGGCAAAGTGTCATAAATGCTTAGGGTGTGAACAAGACTATGAGAACACAGGGAAGGAACGACTGGCTACCCCTCCTAGAAGAATGACTCTAAGAACTGACTTACTTGATTCGAACATTAAATAAACTTTGATTAGTAGGGTTAAGGTTCTAACTGACCATTTTTTAGAAGTTCTAAGTACAGAATATACAAATTAAGAGCCTGTCAAACACGTTCTGAATCTCTAAGAGTTAAGGGAAAGAAGGAGGTAAACTCTGAAAATGTTTTTCTTCAACTGTGCTTCCTCAAAATTGTACAGGCTTCTCAGTGTCCTCAGGGGACCTCAAAGGAATCAGGGTGGCAAACGTACTCCAGGTCAGCAGCATCCAGACAGGGTATCTTTATCCCTCTCAAATCTCCACCAGGCTTCCATCTCATCCCAAATAAACACGGAGTCTTAGTAAAAACAACATGCTTGCTATGCAAATAGATTCAAGACAAGACCCTTCGTTTTAACTGATCATTAATCAGAAACTATGAGCATTTAAAGTTTTTGATTCATGGGGGTATCAATAGCTCTCCTTCTAGAATGCTACCTGGGAATTCTTATCATTGCTTCTTTCTGTGGTGAATCATGTCAACAACTCTTTTGCAAGAGTGAAACAAAATTTTGGTACAATTTCCTCTTCATTCTATGAAAATACGTATTTCCCTTCAATTTAGGTGAATTCAGTTTTCCACTTGAAAATCACAACTCATTTATTTCATGTTAATAAGAAAAGGAAAGTTCAGATAACATAGAAAGGGTTAAGAGCATCAGAAGATCCTATCTCTTGTTTTTGTTTATAAAGTAACAGTCTTAGAAGAATATGTCATATGCTTTAAGGCAGGATACAATCCTTTTCTTGATTTACACAATGTTTAAAGAAAATGATTATCCAAGAAATTCATACATAGCATACAAAATTTAAGAACTTTGTTAAATAATACAAAATGATCTTTAAATTTTTTAAATAATTTTGTTAAAAAAAAAGCACATGGCATAGCATTTCTCATCTTTACCAACTCTAAGTGTACAGTTCAGTAGTGTTAAGTATATTCACACTGTTATACAACCAGCCTCCAGAAGCTTTACTTCTTGTAAAACTAAAACTCTACACTAACTCTCCATTTTCTATATCCTCCAGCTCCTGACAACCAGGATTCTATGAATTTGACCACTCTTGATACCTCGTATAGTAGAATCATACAGTAGTCATCCTTTCGTGACTGGCTTGTTTCACTTAGCACAATGACCTCAAGGTTCATCTTCAAGCATGTGTCAGATTTCCTTCCTCTTTAAGGCTGAATAATATTCCATTATATATATATATATACCACATTTTGTGTATCCATTCATCCATCAGTGGACACTCAGGTGCCTTCTCATCCTCGGGGCCCAAGGAATCAGGGTGGCAAACGTACTCCAGGTCAGCAGCATCCAGACAGGGTATCTTTATCCCTCTCAAATCTCCACCAGGCTTCCATCTCATCCCAAATAAACACGGAGTCTTAGTAAAAACAACATGCTTGCTATGCAAATAGATTCAAGACAAGACCCTTCGTTTTAACTGATCATTAATCAGAAACTATGAGCATTTAAAGTTTTTGATTCATGGGGGTATCAATAGCTCTCCTTCTAGAATGCTACCTGGGAATTCTTATCATTGCTTCTTTCTGTGGTGAATCATGTCAACAACTCTTTTGCAAGAGTGAAACAAAATTTTGGTACAATTTCCTCTTCATTCTATGAAAATACGTATTTCCCTTCAATTTAGGTGAATTCAGTTTTCCACTTGAAAATCACAACTCATTTATTTCATGTTAATAAGAAAAGGAAAGTTCAGATAACATAGAAAGGGTTAAGAGCATCAGAAGATCCTATCTCTTGTTTTTGTTTATAAAGTAACAGTCTTAGAAGAATATGTCATATGCTTTAAGGCAGGATACAATCCTTTTCTTGATTTACACAATGTTTAAAGAAAATGATTATCCAAGAAATTCATACATAGCATACAAAATTTAAGAACTTTGTTAAATAATACAAAATGATCTTTAAATTTTTTAAATAATTTTGTTAAAAAAAAAGCACATGGCATAGCATTTCTCATCTTTACCAACTCTAAGTGTACAGTTCAGTAGTGTTAAGTATATTCACACTGTTATACAACCAGCCTCCAGAAGCTTTACTTCTTGTAAAACTAAAACTCTACACTAACTCTCCATTTTCTATATCCTCCAGCTCCTGACAACCAGGATTCTATGAATTTGACCACTCTTGATACCTCGTATAGTAGAATCATACAGTAGTCATCCTTTCGTGACTGGCTTGTTTCACTTAGCACAATGACCTCAAGGTTCATCTTCAAGCATGTGTCAGATTTCCTTCCTCTTTAAGGCTGAATAATATTCCATTATATATATATATATACCACATTTTGTGTATCCATTCATCCATCAGTGGACACTCAGGTGCCTTCAACCTTTTGCTTTGTGAACAGTCGTTCTATAAACATGGCTGTGCACATATATCTTTGAAATTCTGTTTCTAATTCTAGATACAGAACTGCTGGATGGTATAGTAATTCTTCATTTAATTTTCTGCCCACTGTTATCCAAAATGTGCCATTTTACATTCCAAAATGTACATTATAACTAGAGCAAATAAACTATAGAAATTAAAGTATTTAAAAGAAATAGTGATATTTTGAGGAAAACTAATAAAAACAACAATAAAAATCCATAGTTTTAGATTGAGACAGAAATCCTGCCCTACCAACTACTTATGTGGGAGAAAGTTATTATTCGGCACTGATTCAGACATAGATTTAAAAAGTTATACACAGGGGCTTCCTTGGTGGCCCAGTGGGTAAAGAGGCCGGCTTGCAGTGCAAGGGCCATCAGTTCGATCCCTGGCCCAGGAAGATCCCACGTGCCGCGGAGCAGCTGGACCGGTGTGTCCAATTTTGAGCCAGTGCTCTGGAGCGCATGTGCTCAGAACCAGTGCTCTGCAATGAGAGATGCCACTGCAATGGGGGGCCCACACAGCCAAAGAATAGAGATGGATGAAAAAAAAAAAAAGAAAGAGGCCAAAATTAAAAAAAAAAAAAAAAAGTTATACACATAAAAATTATTTCCTACCATTTATTATCCTTCTGGTTAGAGTTAGTCGCTCAGTTGTATCTAACTCTTTGAAACCTCATGGACTGTAGCCCACCAGGCTCCTCTGTCCATGGGATTGTCCAGGCAAGAATACTGAAGTGGGTTGCCATTTCCTTCTTCAAGTGATCTTCCTAACCCAGGGAATCTTCCCAACCCAGGGACTGAACCTGTGTCTCCTGCATCACAGTCAGATTCTTTGCCATCTGAGCCACCAGGGAAGCCCTATTATCCTTCTAGAGATGTCACCAAATCAGTTTCATCTTAAGAAAACAGTTCTTCAAATGAAAGTTTCCAGGATTAAACATACACACACACAAACATACACACACACACATACATATATGCACATATACATATATGCATAAAGTCCAGAAGAGAATTTACCTGATGATTTCTTCTTGATACAGAGAACTAACAACTGGCCCACCAAAACCAGTATTTGCTTCCTTTCCTTTCTTCTCTGGTGACTGCTGGGGGGAGAGTGAGAGAAAGTCAGAAAAAAGACACATGGATTACAGCTGTGTGCATTTAAACCAATTACAAAATAATACTCTGCTAGGGAACACTGAGTATCTGATGATCCTCCATTCCTCTACGGCCCTTGTGACAATTTTAGAGTGGTACCAGAAAGGCAAGAGGACTCTTAGGTCATCACAGCAGCGGAAGGAATACCCTCCAGCAAGCTCAGGTTATTCCACGCTGCCTTCTCGAGCCACCTAAAAGCCATTCCCTAGCTGATAATGTTAGCTGTCTTCATTGTGGAAAACACAGGCATTCAATGTGGAAAAATGAATACAAACTATGAAATATAAATACCAGACATGAATGTGATAAGGAAAATCATGTCTAGATGAACAAAATTAAAGCTCCCAAATAAGAAAGAAATGGAACTGTAATAAAAGTTAAAATTTAACTATAAAAAAAACACATTTTTAGTTGGTAAGAGGGAATGCGAGAAGGCAGAAGGGAGAGAAAAAAGGAGACTGAGATCTCAAAAAAAATAAATAAACAAGTAAACATATAGAAACACTTTGTAAAATCAAGTATTAGTAGGTTCTGCTTCTCTATGTTCTCAAAAAGCAGAAAATTAAAAATTAAACTTAAAAATAAGATTATTAGGTATGCGCTAGTGACTAACTCTTTGAAACCTACTGTAGCCCACCAGGCTCCTCTGTCCATGGGATTGTCCAGGCAAGAATACTGAAGTGGGTTGCCATTTCCTTCTTCAAGTGATCTTCCTAACCCAGGGAATCTTCCCAACCCAGGGACTGAACCTGTGTCTCCTGCATCACAGTCAGATTCTTTGCCATCTGAGCCACCAGGGAAGCCCTATTATCCTTCTAGAGATGTCACCAAATCAGTTTCATCTTAAGAAAACAGTTCTTCAAATGAAAGTTTCCAGGATTAAACATACACACACACAAACATACACACACACACATACATATATGCACATATACATATATGCATAAAGTCCAGAAGAGAATTTACCTGATGATTTCTTCTTGATACAGAGAACTAACAACTGGCCCACCAAAACCAGTATTTGCTTCCTTTCCTTTCTTCTCTGGTGACTGCTGGGGGGAGAGTGAGAGAAAGTCAGAAAAAAGACACATGGATTACAGCTGTGTGCATTTAAACCAATTACAAAATAATACTCTGCTAGGGAACACTGAGTATCTGATGATCCTCCATTCCTCTACGGCCCTTGTGACAATTTTAGAGTGGTACCAGAAAGGCAAGAGGACTCTTAGGTCATCACAGCAGCGGAAGGAATACCCTCCAGCAAGCTCAGGTTATTCCACCGCTGCCTTCTCGAGCCACCTAAAAGCCATTCCCTAGCTGATAATGTTAGCTGTCTTCATTGTGGAAAACACAGGCATTCAATGTGGAAAAATGAATACAAACTATGAAATATAAATACCAGACATGAATGTGATAAGGAAAATCATGTCTAGATGAACAAAATTAAAGCTCCCAAATAAGAAAGAAATGGAACTGTAATAAAAGTTAAAATTTAACTATAAAAAAAACACATTTTTAGTTGGTAAGAGGGAATGCGAGAAGGCAGAAGGGAGAGAAAAAAGGAGACTGAGATCTCAAAAAAAATAAATAAACAAGTAAACATATAGAAACACTTTGTAAAATCAAGTATTAGTAGGTTCTGCTTCTCTATGTTCTCAAAAAGCAGAAAATTAAAAATTAAACTTAAAAAATAAGACTCTTCCAAGACATGTATGTGGAAGCAATGAACTTGGTGTTGTGATATTACTGTCTGAAAGATCAAATTGCAACCTGCTCAAAAGCCCACATCCTTTGCAATATTGATAATTTTTAGGCCAGGACACTCTATAAAAATAAAAATTCCGAACAAAAATATTATCTTAAGAGTTGAAATTAAAACACTTTTATTATTCAATCTGACTATAAAAGTAGTTTCACTTCTGAAAAATATAAACAATTACCATATACATGATTTTTCTTACTTTAAAGAAGGGGTTTTACTTTATTGTTGTTACTCTTTTGTGTGTTTCTTCTGGTCTGTGACCCACAGCTGAGAAAAAGATCCTGGAGGAAGCCTAGTCTGTCAGTTCTTAACACCATGAGGGGAACTAAAGTTTTAAGAAATGATGGGACTTTTTAAGATGAAGATGCCAATTATCAATTTATGACAGAAACAAAGGTATAATATCATAAACAACATCCACCATCATGATTCAACAATAAAGTATATAAGGTACAGCAGCCTGATATTGGCAAAAAAAACCAGAAGATGCACAAAGCAAACTCAAGTTCCCTCTTTCCTCTGAGGATTACTCTTAGAGAATAAATGCTGCAAATGTTCAGGATAGAGAATATTTTCCTTTTACTAAAAGAGTGCAATCCAAAGGGAGAATTTATTTAATCCAATTACATTCTAAATATACTCCATTAGAAGGATAAAGCTGAAACATATGTAGATGAATAACAAAATCAGAAATGAGAAAATTAGATAACAAAGGAACAGGAGAGAATTAAGTATAGAGTGTAACTTAAAATGTCTGTTATGTGAAAGACACTGTAAAGAGAATGAAATGACAAACCAAAAACTGGGAAAAAAACCTGTGCAAAATACATATCTATCAAAGGACTAGTATTCAAAATATACTTTAAAAGGCCCCTAAAACTCAACAGTAAGAAAACAGATAAAAAATTATAGGCCCATATCGATGATGAAGATTGATGTAAAAATCCTCAAGAAAATCTTAGCAAAATGAATTCAACAAAACATTCAAAGGATTACACACCATGATCAAGTGGGATTGATCCTAGGAATGTAAAGATGGCCCAACACCCACAATCAATGTGATATATACTACACTAACAAAATTAAGGATAAAGATCATGCGATCATCTCAAAAGATGTAAAAACAAATTGATAAAATTCAATATCCATTCATAGTAAAAACTGAACAAACAGGGTACAGAGGGAATGTACCTCAATTAAATAAAGGTTTTATATGACAAACCCACAACTAACATAGTACTCAATAGTAAAAAGCTGAAAGTTTTACCTCTAAGATCAGGAGCAAGACAAGGATACCCATTCTTACCACTTTTATTCAAAATTGTATCGGAAGTCTTAGCCAAAGCAGTTAGGCAAGAAAAGGAAATACAAAATATCCAAATTGGAAAGGAAGAAATAAAGCTATCTCCTTTCATAGATAATATGATCTTATATACAGAAAATCTTAAACATATACACCGCCCCACCGCCCCCACCCCCAACCCCCCTGCCTCAGTAAACCTGTTAGAAGTAATCCGTGAATTCAGGAAAGTTGCAGAGTACAAAATCAACACACCAAAACCATGTATCTGAGGGAGACAGAAAATTTACAGCTTTTCTAATAGTAAAAAGTGATGAGTGCTATAGAAAAAATAATTAGTGTGGGGGACAGTTGGAATTTTAAATAAGATGGCCTTACAGAGAAGGTCATTTGAATAAAGACATAAAGGAAGCAAACAAGCGAGTCCTGTAGGCATCTGGAGGAAACTGTCCCAGGAATAGGGAACAGCCATTGCAAAGGCCCTGTGGTGAAGGCACGCTTAGAATGCTAGAGAACTTAGATGTTCATGTTCTTTGCTAGGAGGGAATTAACATATTTTAGGGGCAAGACTAGCGGGAAAAATGCACAGTTGTTCACAAAACAATCACAGTTTTCATTTGTGTCATTCACCGAAACTCTTAATGAGAAGCTGGCAATTTAGAATAGACACCTGTGGTTTGCTTGGCAATTATCTGATGTGAAAATACATATTAGTAATAAGGAACTACATGGTATTGGAAAGGGATGAGTATATTTCTTTCTTTACGTAGTTAATAATCTTTATTTTATAGAGTAGTTTAGGTTTAAAGAAAAATAAGCAGCAGGTACAGAGAGTTCCCATATACCCTCTCCTCCAATTCTCCCCTATTATTAACATCTTACATTAGTGTAGTATATTGCTTACAACAGACAGGCCAATATTAATATCACTGTTACTAAAGTCCATAACTTACATTAGAGTTCACTCTTTGATGTATATGGGATAAATGTATAATGACATGTATCAGCATTACAACAGCATTCAGAAAAGTTCCATTGCCCTAAAAATTCCTATGCTCCAGTTATTCATCCCTCTCTCCCTCTGAAGCCCTGCCAATTACTGACTTTTTACTATCCTCATGGTTCTACCTTTTCTAGAACATCATACGGTTGGAATCATATAGTATGTAATCTTTTCTTTAACTTAGCAATATGCATGTTAAGCTTCTTCACATCTTTTGATGGTTTGATAGCTCATTTCTTAAAAGAAAAAAACTCTACTTTTTGCAAAAAATAAAAATTATAAAATCTACCCTTTTAACCATTTTTATATATAAAGTTCAATAGTGTTAACTATATTCTCCCCTGTGTCAAAATGCAAGACTTCTCTCTAGTCTTCACCATAAGAATGTGGTAGGTTCTGGGGGTCAAAACCCATGAAAGCTCGAAGTGGGGGAAGGTGGGGTACCGGGCACCTAAGCCTGAGATGCTGGAAGTTTTTAACTCTTGAGCTAGTCCACACACAGCCTGCAGCATTCACCAATTACCATTTAAGTGTTCATACCAATTTATGGTTCCAACAGCTTTAGTTTCTAATAAGCAGGTCTCGAGTGTGACTATGAATTCACCTGTCACCATCTGGGGAGTGGCAGTTTGCCCTGAGCTCAAATCTCAGATGAATCTAAGAAAGTCTGCAGTTTGGCTATATTTTTGTTGTTGTTGTTGAAGACAGGAGAGATGATTTCCAAGCCCTTTACATATCAGAGCTGAAACTGGAAATTCAGCGATGTTCTGAAGAAATTTTAAAATGAAAAAATATTCTGTCTGATATACTTTTGCTTTTGCCCGAGGAAGTTCCTTTATTGTAGTGCATGTCAGTCAGCAATGAATTATCTCTGTTTTTGTCTAAAAAGTCTTTATTTTACTTGCACTTTTTTTTTTTTGGATTGACATGAGATTCACATAACATAAAATCAGCCATTTAAAAACATACAATTGAGGACTTCTCTAGCGGTACGGTGGACAAGAATCCACCTGCCAATGTAGGGGACACAGTCCATAACTTACATTAGAGTTCACTCTTTGATGTATATGGGATAAATGTATAATGACATGTATCAGCATTACAACAGCATTCAGAAAAGTTCCATTGCCCTAAAAATTCCTATGCTCCAGTTATTCATCCCTCTCTCCCTCTGAAGCCCTGCCAATTACTGACTTTTTACTATCCTCATGGTTCTACCTTTTCTAGAACATCATACGGTTGGAATCATATAGTATGTAATCTTTTCTTTAACTTAGCAATATGCATGTTAAGCTTCTTCACATCTTTTGATGGTTTGATAGCTCATTTCTTAAAAGAAAAAAACTCTACTTTTTGCAAAAAATAAAAATTATAAAATCTACCCTTTTAACCATTTTTATATATAAAGTTCAATAGTGTTAACTATATTCTCCCCTGTGTCAAAATGCAAGACTTCTCTCTAGTCTTCACCATAAGAATGTGGTAGGTTCTGGGGGTCAAAACCCATGAAAGCTCGAAGTGGGGGAAGGTGGGGTACCGGGCACCTAAGCCTGAGATGCTGGAAGTTTTTAACTCTTGAGCTAGTCCACACACAGCCTGCAGCATTCACCAATTACCATTTAAGTGTTCATACCAATTTATGGTTCCAACAGCTTTAGTTTCTAATAAGCAGGTCTCGAGTGTGACTATGAATTCACCTGTCACCATCTGGGGAGTGGCAGTTTGCCCTGAGCTCAAATCTCAGATGAATCTAAGAAAGTCTGCAGTTTGGCTATATTTTTGTTGTTGTTGTTGAAGACAGGAGAGATGATTTCCAAGCCCTTTACATATCAGAGCTGAAACTGGAAATTCAGCGATGTTCTGAAGAAATTTTAAAATGAAAAAATATTCTGTCTGATATACTTTTGCTTTTGCCCGAGGAAGTTCCTTTATTGTAGTGCATGTCAGTCAGCAATGAATTATCTCTGTTTTTGTCTAAAAAGTCTTTATTTTACTTGCACTTTTTTTTTTTTTGGATTGACATGAGATTCACATAACATAAAATCAGCCATTTAAAAACATACAATTGAGGACTTCTCTAGCGGTACGGTGGACAAGAATCCACCTGCCAATGTAGGGGACACATTGTTCAATCTCTGGTCAGGAAGATTCTACATGCCACAGGGCAGCTAAACCCATGCGCCACAATTACTGAGCCTGTGTGCCTCAACTAATGAAGCCCATGCACTTAGAGCCTGTGCTCAGCAACTAGACAGCAATGAGAAGAAGCCACCACGGCAAGAAGCCTATGGAGCACAACTAAGAGTAGCTCTCGCTTGCTGCAACTAGTGAAAGCCTACACAAAGCAACAAAGATCCAGTGCAGCCAAAAATAAATTTTTAAAAATACATACAATTTAGTGGCATTTAGTATAATACATTCACAATGTTGTGCAATCACCACCTGTGTTTAGTTTCAAAACATTTCCATCATCTGAAAAGAACACCTTGAGCCTATTAAGCAATCACTTTCATTCATCTTCCTCCTAACCCTAGCAACCCACCAGTCAGCTTCTTAGATTCACCCATTCTGGATACTCCATGTAAATGGCATCCCACAATATGTGATTTTTTGTGTCTTGGTTCTTTAAATACAGCATGTTTTTGTAGAGCATAAGGCAGGGATAGCCTACATTAGAGCATGTATCAATACTTGCTTCCTTTCTATGCTTGAGTAATACTCTATGTGTATATATTCTATATTATGTATTCATTTATCATTTGATGGACATTTGGATTGTTTGCACCTTTCAGCTATTATGGTGCTATGAGCTCAAATCTCAGATGAATCTAAGAAAGTCTGCAGTTTGGCTATATTTTTGTTGTTGTTGTTGAAGACAGGAGAGATGATTTCCAAGCCCTTTACATATCAGAGCTGAAACTGGAAATTCAGCGATGTTCTGAAGAAATTTTAAAATGAAAAAATATTCTGTCTGATATACTTTTGCTTTTGCCCGAGGAAGTTCCTTTATTGTAGTGCATGTCAGTCAGCAATGAATTATCTCTGTTTTTGTCTAAAAAGTCTTTATTTTACTTGCACTTTTTTTTTTTTTGGATTGACATGAGATTCACATAACATAAAATCAGCCATTTAAAAACATACAATTGAGGACTTCTCTAGCGGTACGGTGGACAAGAATCCACCTGCCAATGTAGGGGACACATTGTTCAATCTCTGGTCAGGAAGATTCTACATGCCACAGGGCAGCTAAACCCATGCGCCACAATTACTGAGCCTGTGTGCCTCAACTAATGAAGCCCATGCACTTAGAGCCTGTGCTCAGCAACTAGACAGCAATGAGAAGAAGCCACCACGGCAAGAAGCCTATGGAGCACAACTAAGAGTAGCTCTCGCTTGCTGCAACTAGTGAAAGCCTACACAAAGCAACAAAGATCCAGTGCAGCCAAAAATAAATTTTTAAAAATACATACAATTTAGTGGCATTTAGTATAATACATTCACAATGTTGTGCAATCACCACCTGTGTTTAGTTTCAAAACATTTCCATCATCTGAAAAGAACACCTTGAGCCTATTAAGCAATCACTTTCATTCATCTTCCTCCTAACCCTAGCAACCCACCAGTCAGCTTCTTAGATTCACCCATTCTGGATACTCCATGTAAATGGCATCCCACAATATGTGATTTTTTGTGTCTTGGTTCTTTAAATACAGCATGTTTTTGTAGAGCATAAGGCAGGGATAGCCTACATTAGAGCATGTATCAATACTTGCTTCCTTTCTATGCTTGAGTAATACTCTATGTGTATATATTCTATATTATGTATTCATTTATCATTTGATGGACATTTGGATTGTTTGCACCTTTCAGCTATTATGGTGCTATGAACATTAGTGTACAACTGTTTGAGTATCCGTTTTCAATTCTTCTAGATAAACACACACGAGCAGAACTGCTGGGTCATATGGTGATTCATATGGTGACTCTATGGTTAACTTGAAGCGGACCCACCTATATAAACTGTTAGTATAGCACCTGTACCACTTTACATTCCCACCAACAGTATAAGATGGTTCCAATTTCTCCATATCCTTGCCAACACCTGTCATATCTAACAATCCGTGGCCAAAAAAAAGAGATAAATACCTACTTACTTCAAAGTCAATATAGTTCTAATTCATATTTTTTAGGTCACTGATCCCTTTTAAGTGAATCTTTATGTATAGTGTGGTATAAGGATGCACCTTCACCCTTTTGTATGTGGATATCCGGTTGTCCCAGCATCACTTGATAAAGAGATTATTCTTTGTCACTGAATGGCCTTGGCATCTTGAGCTTCTTGTTCTATTGGTGTATGGCAGAGATTCTCAACTAGGGGAGATTTTTTTTTCTTTGCCCCTATCCTCCACTTGGTTGTCACAAGTGGGTGGTCTTATTGGTATCTAGTGAGTACAGACCAGAGGTATTACTAAACATCCTACAATGCACAGGACAGACCTCCACAGCAAAGAATTACTCAGCCCTCATGTCCTAGTTATTGTAAACAGTGCTGCAATGAACACTGGGGTACCATCCTCGATGCTCATCAACAGATGAATGGATAAGGAAGTTGTGGCACATATATACAATGGAATATTACTCAGCTATAAAAAGGGAACACATTTGAATCGTATCTAATGAGGTGGATGAACCTGGAGCCTATTATACAGAGTGAAGTCAGAAAGAGAAAGACAAATACTGTATATGAATGCATATAAATGGAATTTAGAAAGATGGTACCAATGATCCTCATGAAGGGCAGCAAAGGAGACGCAGATGGGAGGAGCCGCCGGAACCCGCCCGCCGCGAGGAGCCGCGGACGCCGCGAGGAGCCGCGGACGCCGCGAGGAGCCGCCGGCGTCGCGAGGCGGGTAAGTTCAGCCACTCCAACTGGAGGGCTTGCTGAACGGAGAGAGGAAGTCGTCCACGGGTTGCTGACCAGGGACCGGGCACGAGTTGGACGGGAAAGCTCGCGTCCGCCTTTGGTACTTAGACACATAACCGGCAGTGGTGGAGGAGCCCGCGCTCCCCTAGAGCTGCAGCAGCAGCGGAGGAAGCCGGGGAAAGAGCAGGGATTGGAGACTACAGGCGGGCGCGCGGTCGAGCCGGGGCGCCCCCCTCCAACACGGGACTGCGCGCGCCGCGGCCTCCGCCCGACTGACTGGGATCAGCCCACCGTCCCGGCCAGCACCCAGTATGGCAGCAAAGCCCTCATTTTGCTGAACACAAAAACAGAAACCACAGCAACCGGCACTGTAAGGGAAAGACCACGCCATCAAGACACCATCATCAAGAGCAGATTGGTTTCCAACAGGCAGATATGAAGATAAAAACCAAGGACAGTATTTAACTTTTTTTTTTTTTTTCTTTTTTCATTTTTTTCTGCTTGTTTGTGGTGGACTACTTTGCTTATTCAATTGATTGGTTTGGGGTTTATTAGTTTCTTTGTTTATTGGGGGTTTTTTATGTTTATTTGTTTTTTTGTAGTTTTCATTTGTTTGATTTATTCTATGTGTTTTTTCTTTGTTTTTTGGTCTCATTAATTTTTTTTTTTTTTGCTCTTTTTAATTTTTAACCTTCTTTTGACTTTTATTATATTTTTTTAACTTTAATTTTAATTCTTGAAGACCTCTAATTCTCTTTTCTCTTTCCTCTTTCCCACTGCTTTCTTTCTCTATGTTCTAAATGTAAAACATCTTCCTAGCTATCAATATCCTCTAGACAAATTATTTCCTATCTTTCTGTCTGCACTATTCACTTCCAAATGCACTAAACAGTACACACACTAATCTTTGCTACCTAATCCTATAAAATACTTCCAAGACAAATCTTTTCCTTTTTATTACTTATAGACTCTCCTCCTTGTCACCCCGAGCACATGTCCTAATTTAAAATTGCCTTCATTGTAATTATCCAAGCCAGAACCTTGTGCTAGATCTATTATTCAGGCACTATTTTAATTAATTCAAAGCTTAACGGGCAAGTATCATCTGTGATTGCATGAGTTGCTAGAAAGATTTCCTGCTCCTTGTCTCTGTAAAACTGGTCAGTTGTGGGGATTGCTGTATATGTATGTATATCTTATGATTATGTTAGAAAACATCTGCATGCTTTTATGACTGTCACCCATCAGGGATGCACCTCTTGTTCCTCAGATGCTAGTGTGTGAACTAGTATCACAGAACACCATAGCAAACCAGACATAGAGCCTACACTCCCTGACCAATCATCAAACCAAGGATCCTCGAAGCGGAAGCCCGGATTCCAAGACCCCACACTGATTATCAGAGAACATACAACACTACAGATTTTTCACCTGTAAACAAGGTCTATCACCACCCAAGACACAAACCACTGAACCCTTCTACAAGGACAAAAACCCAAAGGAAGGGAGAATTCAACCAAGAAGCCTGGTGGGAATAAGAACTCCATACACACAGACACACACAAAGAAACAAAAATTAACCTAATAATGAAACGTCAGAGAAACACTGTACAAATGAAGGACCAAGCTAGAGAAACACCACTTCAAATGACAGAGGAGGAGATAGACAAGCTATCTGAAAGAGAATTCAGAAAAACTATACTAATGAGGATGCAAAACACCGAAAACAGAATATTAGAGGAAATTAGTGCATTGAGAAAAGACATACAGGAAATGAAAAATAAGCAAATAGAGACCACCAACTCAATTGCTGAACTCAAAAATACTATAGAAGGTCTCAACAGTAGAGTATCAGAGGCTGAAGAACGGATAAGTGAGCTGGAAGACAGAATGGTGGAAATAAGTGCTGAAGAACAGAACAAAGCCCAAAGAATTAAAAGAACTGAGGATAGCCTCAGAGACCTATGGGACAATATTAAACGCACCAACATTAGAATTATAGGAGTTCCAGAAGAAGAAGAAGAGAAGAAAGACTATGAAAAAATTCTTGAAGAGGTTATAGTTGAAAACTTCCCCAGCATGGGAAAGGAGATAGTCAGCCAAGTCCAGGAAGCACAAAGAGTTCCATACAGGAGAAACCCCAGAAGAAACACACCAAGGCACATACTAACACACAATCTAGATATTGAGAAAACATTTTTTCAAAGCTTAACGGGCAAGTATCATCTGTGATTGCATGAGTTGCTAGAAAGATTTCCTGCTCCTTGTCTCTGTAAAACTGGTCAGTTGTGGGGATTGCTGTATATGTATGTATATCTTATGATTATGTTAGAAAACATCTGCATGCTTTTATGACTGTCACCCATCAGGGATGCACCTCTTGTTCCTCAGATGCTAGTGTGTGAACTAGTATCACAGAACACCATAGCAAACCAGACATAGAGCCTACACTCCCTGACCAATCATCAAACCAAGGATCCTCGAAGCGGAAGCCCGGATTCCAAGACCCCACACTGATTATCAGAGAACATACAACACTACAGATTTTTCACCTGTAAACAAGGTCTATCACCACCCAAGACACAAACCACTGAACCCTTCTACAAGGACAAAAACCCAAAGGAAGGGAGAATTCAACCAAGAAGCCTGGTGGGAATAAGAACTCCATACACACAGACACACACAAAGAAACAAAAATTAACCTAATAATGAAACGTCAGAGAAACACTGTACAAATGAAGGACCAAGCTAGAGAAACACCACTTCAAATGACAGAGGAGGAGATAGACAAGCTATCTGAAAGAGAATTCAGAAAAACTATACTAATGAGGATGCAAAACACCGAAAACAGAATATTAGAGGAAATTAGTGCATTGAGAAAAGACATACAGGAAATGAAAAATAAGCAAATAGAGACCACCAACTCAATTGCTGAACTCAAAAATACTATAGAAGGTCTCAACAGTAGAGTATCAGAGGCTGAAGAACGGATAAGTGAGCTGGAAGACAGAATGGTGGAAATAAGTGCTGAAGAACAGAACAAAGCCCAAAGAATTAAAAGAACTGAGGATAGCCTCAGAGACCTATGGGACAATATTAAACGCACCAACATTAGAATTATAGGAGTTCCAGAAGAAGAAGAAGAGAAGAAAGACTATGAAAAAATTCTTGAAGAGGTTATAGTTGAAAACTTCCCCAGCATGGGAAAGGAGATAGTCAGCCAAGTCCAGGAAGCACAAAGAGTTCCATACAGGAGAAACCCCAGAAGAAACACACCAAGGCACATACTAATCAAACTAACGCAGACTAAATATAAAGACAGATTACTAAAAGCAGCTAGGAGCAAACAACAAATAACATATAAAGGAAACCCCATACGTTTAACTGCGGATCTCTCAACAGAAACCCTACAGGCCAGAAGAGAATGGCAAGATACATTTAAACGGCTAAAAGAGAATAACCTGCAACCACGAATTCTCTACCCAGCAAGAATCTCATTCAAAATCGATGGTGAAGTCAAAAGCTTCACAGACAAGCAAAAACTAAAAGAATTCTGTACCACAAAACCAGCCCTACAACAAGTGTTAAACGGCCTGATATAGCCAATAAATACAAGAGTAGGAGAAGCCTTACAAATCAAACCCCAAATTTCTAAGAAGATGACAATAGGAACATTCGTATCAATAATTACTTTGAATGTAAATGGACTAAATGCTCCAACCAAACGACACAGGCTGGCTGAATGGATCCAGAAGCAAGACCCATATATATGCTGTTTACAAGAGACCCACTTCAGACCTAGAGACACTCATAGACTGAAAGTGAAAGGCTGGAAAAAATCTTCCATGCAAATGGAAATCAAAAGAAAGCTGGAGTAGCAATCCTCATATCAGACAAAATAGACTTTAAAGTAAAGAAGATTCTAAGAGACAAGGCAGGTCACTACATCATGATTAAGGGATCTATCCAAGAGGAAGACATAACAGTCATGAATATCTATGCACCCAACACAGGGGCACCTCAATACATAAGACAGGTACTTTCAGACATAAAAGAAGAAATCAACAATAACACAATAATAGTAGGAGACTTTAACACTCCTCTCACACCAATGGACAGATCAACAAAACAGAAAATTAATAAAGAAACACAAGCCTTAAATGCCACACTGGAAAAGATGGACCTCATCGATATCTTTAGGACGTTCCATCCAAAAGCAGAAGAATACACTTTCTTCTCAAGCGCTCATGGAACATTCTCCAGGATAGACCACATCTTGGGCCACAAATCTAACCTCAGTCAGTTCAAGAAAACCGAAATTATATCAACCATCTTCTCGGACCACAATGCAATGAGACTGGAGATCAACTACCAGAAAAAAAACCCTAAAAACAGAAACACATGGAGATTAAACAATACATACCTAAAAAACCAACTGATCATTGAGGAAATCAAAGGAGAAATCAAACAATTCCTAGAAGAAAATGACAATGAACACACGACAGTGCAAAACCTATGGGATACAGCAAAAGCAGTTCTAAGAGGGAAATTTATAGCAATACAATCCCACCTCAAGAAACTAGGAAAATATGAAGCAGATGACCTAACTCTCCGCTTAAAACAGTTGGAGAAAGAAGAACAAAAACATCCCAGAGCCAGCAGAAGACGAGAAATCATAAAGATCAGAGCAGAAATAAATGAGAAAGAAACAAAAGAAACAATAGTAAAGATAAATAAAACAAAAAGCTGGTTCTTTGAAAAGGTAAACAAAATTGACAAGCCACTGGCCAGACTCATTAAGAAAAAGAGAGAAGAACCAGATCAACAAAATCAAAAACGAAAAAGGAGAGATTACAACAGATAGTGCAGAAATCCAAAGGATTCTAAGAGACTATTATGAGCAACTCTATGGCAACAAACTGGACAACTTGGAAGAAATGGACAGTTTCTTGGACAGGATTAATCTCCCAAGACTGAGCCAGGAAGAAACAGAAACTTTGAACAACCCAATCACAAGCTCAGAAATCAACTTTGTGATTAAAAATCTACCCAAAAATAAAAGCCCAGGGCCAGATGGCTTCACAGCCGAATTCTACCAAACATTTAAAGAAGAGCTAATGCCTGTCCTTCTAAAACTCTTTCAAAAAATTGCACAGGAAGGAAAACTCCCAAACACATTCTACGAGGCCACCATCACCCTGATACCCAAACCAGGCAAAGACAACACAAAAAAGGAAAACTATAGGCCAATTTCACTGATGAACTTAGATGCCAAGATCCTCAACAAAATCCTAGCAAACAGAATTCAACGACATGTCAAAAAACTCATACATCACGATCAAGTTGGGTTCATCCCAGGCATGCAAGGCTTCTTCAACATCCGCAAATCAATCAACGTGATACACCATATCAACAAGTTGAAAGACAAAAATCACATGATCATCTCAATAGATGCAGAAAAAGCCTTCGACAAAGTACAACATCCATTTATGATCAAAACTCTTCAGAAAATGGGCATAGAAGGAACCTATCTCTACATAATAAAAGCCATCTATGAGAAACCTATAGCGAACATTATTGTTAATGGTGAAAAACTGAAAGCATTCCCTCTAAGATCAGGAACAAGACAGGGGTGCCCACTTTCACCACTGCTATTCAACATAGTCCTGGAAGTCCTAGCAACAGCAATAAGACAAGAGAAAGAAATCAAAGGAATCCAGATTAGAAAGGAAGAAGTCAATCTCTCTTTTTGCAGACGACATGATATTATACATAGAAAATCCCAAAGACACGGTTACAAAGCTACTAGAACTAATCAATGAATTCAGCAAAGTTGCAGGATATAAAGTCAACACACAGAAGTCACTGGCATTCCTATACACAAACAATGAAAAATCAGAAAACGAAATCAAAGAGGCAATCCCCTTCACCATTGCAACCAAAAGAATCAAATATCTAGGAATAAACCTACCCAAAGAAACAAAAGAATTGTACACAGAAAATTACAAGACACTCATGAGAGACATTAAAGAAGACTTAAACAGATGGAGAGATATTCCATATTCCTGGATTGGAAGAATCAATATTGTGAAAATGACCATACTTCCAAATATCATCTACAGATTCAATGCAATACCTATTCAACTACCACTGACATTTTTCACAGAACTAGACCAAATAATAACACAGTTCATATGGAAACACAGAAGACCTCGAATAGCCAAAGCAATCCTGAGGAAGAAGAATGGAGTTGGAGGGATCAGCCTCCCTAACTTCAGACTCTACTACAAAGCAACAGTTATCAAGACAGTATGGTACTGGCACAAAAACAGAACTATAGATCAATGGAACAAGATTGAGAACCCAGAGATCAACCCACGCACCTATGGGTACCTTATTTTTGATAAAGGAGGAGAAACTATAAAATGGGACAAAGACAGCCTCTTTAACAAGTGGTGCTGGGAGAATTGGACAGCTACATGCAAACAAATGAAATTGGAACATTCCCTGACGCCATACACTAAGATCAACTCAAAATGGATTAAAGATCTCAATGTAAGACCAGAAACCATCAAACTCTTAGAGGAGAATATAGGCAAAACCCTCAAGGACATCAATCAAAGCAAGATCTTCTTTGACCCACCAACTAAAATAGCAGAACTGAAAAGAAAAATGAACATATGGGACCTTATGAAACTTAAAAGCTTTTGTACAGCAAAAGAAATTACAAAAAAGTTCAACAGACACCCCACAGAGTGGGAGAAAATCATAGCAAATGAAACAACAGACAAAGAATTAATCTCCAAAATCTACAAGCAACTCAGACAACTCAGCACAGGAAAAACGAACAACCCAATCAAAAAATGGGAAAAAGATCTAAAGAGACGCCTCTCCAAAGAGGACATACAAATGGTCCAAAAATACATGAAACGATGCTCAACCTCGCTTATTATTAGAGAAATGCAAATTAAAACCACAATGAGATACCACCTCACACCTGTCAGAATGGCCATCATCAACAAATCGACAGACAACAAATGCTGGAGAGGGTGTGGAGAAAAGGACCCCTAAAAAAAGTTTTGGAAAAAAAAAAGATTACACAGAAAATTACAAGACACTCATGAGAGACATTAAAGAAGACTTAAACAGATGGAGAGATATTCCATATTCCTGGATTGGAAGAATCAATATTGTGAAAATGACCATACTTCCAAATATCATCTACAGATTCAATGCAATACCTATTCAACTACCACTGACATTTTTCACAGAACTAGACCAAATAATAACACAGTTCATATGGAAACACAGAAGACCTCGAATAGCCAAAGCAATCCTGAGGAAGAAGAATGGAGTTGGAGGGATCAGCCTCCCTAACTTCAGACTCTACTACAAAGCAACAGTTATCAAGACAGTATGGTACTGGCACAAAAACAGAACTATAGATCAATGGAACAAGATTGAGAACCCAGAGATCAACCCACGCACCTATGGGTACCTTATTTTTGATAAAGGAGGAGAAACTATAAAATGGGACAAAGACAGCCTCTTTAACAAGTGGTGCTGGGAGAATTGGACAGCTACATGCAAAAGATGAAATTGGAACATTCCCTGACGCCATACACTAAGATCAACTCAAAATGGATTAAAGATCTCAATGTAAGACCAGAAACCATCAAACTCTTAGAGGAGAATATAGGCAAAACCCTCAAGGACATCAATCAAAGCAAGATCTTCTTTGACCCACCAACTAAAATAGCAGAACTGAAAAGAAAAATGAACATATGGGACCTTATGAAACTTAAAAGCTTTTGTACAGCAAAAGAAATTACAAAAAAGTTCAACAGACACCCCACAGAGTGGGAGAAAATCATAGCAAATGAAACAACAGACAAAGAATTAATCTCCAAAATCTACAAGCAACTCAGACAACTCAGCACGGGGAAAATGAGCAGCCCAATCAAAAAATGGGAAAAAGATCTAAAGAGACGCCTCTCCAAAGAGGACATACAAATGGTCCAAAAATACATGAAACGATGCTCAACCTCGCTTATTATTAGAGAAATGCAAATTAAAACCACAATGAGATACCACCTCACACCTGTCAGAATGGCCATCATCAACAAATCGACAGACAACAAATGCTGGAGAGGGTGTGGAGAAAAGGGAACCCTCTTGCATTGCTGGTGGGAATGTAAATTAATACAACCTCTATGGAAGACAATATGGAGATTCCTTAAAAAACTAAAAAAAGAAGCACCCTATGACCCAGCAATCCCACTATTAGGCCTATATCCTGATGAAATCAAAACTGAAAGAGGCACCTGTACCCCAATGTTCATTGCAGCTCTCTATACAATAGCCAGAACATGGAAGCAACCTAGATGTCCATCGACAAATGAATGGATCCAGAAGCTCTGGTACATATATACAATGGAATACTACTCAGCTGTTAAAAGAAATGCAGAAGATTCAGTCCTAATGAGGTGGCTGGCTCTAGAACCTATCATAAAAAGTGAAGTAAGTCAAAAAGAGAAAGACAAGTATAGTATACTAACTCATATATATGGGATCTAGTAAGATGGTCATGATAACACACACTGTGAACTCATGAAAAAAAAGAGAATAGACATAAAGACATTGTGGAGACCGAACAATGGGAGGGAGTAACATGGGAACCTATACTGTCATGTGTAGAAAAGATAGCTATTGTCATTGTGCTAGGGGAATAGGAGTACCTACAACCACTTGGAGCAATGGTCTGGAGGGATGGAGGGGGGGAACCTGGCTGGGGGGAGGGTCAAGGGATATGCATCTGATTGATCTGGGAACATACATGTACAAAAATAAATAAATAAATTAATTAATTAATTAATTAATTAATTAAAAAAAAGGAGACGCAGATGTAGAGAACAGAGTTTTGGACTCAGTGGGAGAAGGCAAGGGTCTGATGATCTGAGATAATAGCATTGAAGCATGTACATTACCATATGTAAAACAGATGACCAGGGACCCAAAGCCGGTGCTCTGGGACAGCCTGGAGGGACAGGGCGGGGAGGGAGGTGGGAAGAGGTTTCAGGACGGCAGGGAACACATATATACCTGAGGCCAATTCATGTTGATGTCGCAAAAACAATCACAATATTGTAAAGTAATTATCTTCAGTCAAATTAAAACCACAATGAGATACCACCTCACACCTGTCAGAATGGCCATCATCAACAAATCGACAGACAACAAATGGAGGGTGGAGAAAAGGGAACCCTCTTGCATTGCTGGTGGGAATGTAAATTAATACAACCTCTATGGAAGACAATATGGAGATTCCTTAAAAAACTAAAAATAGAAGCACCCTATGACCCAGCAATCCCACTATTAGGCCTATATCCTGATGAAATCAAAACTGAAAGAGGCACCTGTACCCCAATGTTCATTGCAGCTCTCTATACAATAGCCAGAACATGGAAGCAACCTAGATGTCCATCGACAAATGAATGGATCCAGAAGCTCTGGTACATATATACAATGGAATACTACTCAGCTGTTAAAAGAAATGCAGAAGATTCAGTCCTAATGAGGTGGCTGGCTCTAGAACCTATCATAAAAAGTGAAGTAAGTCAAAAAGAGAAAGACAAGTATAGTATACTAACTCATATATATGGGATCTAGTAAGATGGTCATGATAACACACACTGTGAACTCATGAAAAAACAGAGAATAGACATAAAGACATTGTGGAGACCGAACAATGGGAGGGAGTAACATGGGAACCTATACTGTCATGTGTAGAAAAG
Source organism: Tragulus kanchil (assembly GCA_022376925.1). Taxonomy (NCBI): domain Eukaryota; kingdom Metazoa; phylum Chordata; class Mammalia; order Artiodactyla; family Tragulidae; genus Tragulus; species Tragulus kanchil. The sequence continues at coordinate 23,409,824 of JAIOJX010000024.1, read as the reverse complement.
ATAGCTATTGTCATTGTGCTAGGGGAATAGGAGTACCTACAACCACTTGGAGCAATGGTCTGGAGGGATGGAGGGGGGGAACCTGGCTGGGGGGAGGGTCAAGGGATATGCATCTGATTGATCTGGGAACATACATGTACAAAAATAAATAAATAAATTAATTAATTAATTAATTAATTAATTAAAAAAAAGGAGACGCAGATGTAGAGAACAGAGTTTTGGACTCAGTGGGAGAAGGCAAGGGTCTGATGATCTGAGATAATAGCATTGAAGCATGTACATTACCATATGTAAAACAGATGACCAGGGACCCAAAGCCGGTGCTCTGGGACAGCCTGGAGGGACAGGGCGGGGAGGGAGGTGGGAAGAGGTTTCAGGACGGCAGGGAACACATATATACCTGAGGCCAATTCATGTTGATGTACGGCAAAAAACAATCACAATATTGTAAAGTAATTATCTTCCAGTCAAAATATGTTAATTAATTGAAAAAAAATTACTACAAAAAAAAAAATTACTCAGCCCCAAAAGTCAATAATGCTAAGGCGAAAAAACTCTGGTTTATCATTTCATAAAATGTTCAAAAATTTCAACCATTATTTATTACATTATTTTTTTTTCTGTTGTCTTTCTCACTCTCTTCTTTACGGAATTCCAATTATATGTATATTTGCTCAGTCTTTTTACCCTCTGTGCTTCATTTTTATGTTCATTTGAGCATATGCTCAAGCTCACTGATCTGTTCTTAGGCAATGTCTAATCTTCTACTAATTCTTTCCAATGTACTTTTCATTCAGATATTAATTCTCCTCTCTAGAAGTTTCATTTGGGTCTTTTTGTATCTTCTGTATCTCTCGCCATCGTGTTCATGTGTCCATGTCTTGAATATACAGAATATATTTATAACTGCTGTTTTTCACCTCTATCATTTCTGTGCCTGCTTTCACAGACAGATTTTTCTCCTGCTTATGGATATTTTCCTTCTACTTTTGCATACTTGAAAGACTTTCACTATAACATAGGTATTGTAAATTCCACACTTTTGGTTTTGCTAGATTTTGTTGAGTTCCTTTAAATTATGTTAGACTTTGTTTGGGCATTAATTAAATTACATGGAGTCAATTTGATCCTTTCAAGACTCATTTTTATGTTATGACAGAGGAAGGCTTTAATCTAGAGCTTAACATAGTTCCAGTACTGAAATGAATTCCTTTGGGGCCTCTATCATATGCCTCATTCATCGCATTTTCTTTCCATTATGACCAGTAAGAAACAGAATAATCTCAATACTATGTCAACTCCAGAAATTGTCTGGCTTGCTGCTTTGCTGCGTCATACTCTCAGCCTGTCAGTTTCTCACCGGGGAAGGCAAGGGTCTGATGATCTGGCAAATTACCATATGTAAACAGATGACCAGGGACCCAAAGCCGGTGCTCTGGGACAGCCTGGAGGGACAGGGCGGGGAGGGAGGTGGGAAGAGGTTTCAGGACGGCAGGAACACATATATACCTGAGGCCAATTCATGTTGATGTACGGCAAAAAACAATCACAATATTGTAAAGTAATTATCTTCCAGTCAAAATATGTTAATTAATTGAAAAAAAATTACTACAAAAAAAAAAATTACTCAGCCCCAAAAGTCAATAATGCTAAGGCGAAAAAACTCTGGTTTATCATTTCATAAAATGTTCAAAAATTTCAACCATTATTTATTACATTATTTTTTTTTCTGTTGTCTTTCTCACTCTCTTCTTTACGGAATTCCAATTATATGTATATTTGCTCAGTCTTTTTACCCTCTGTGCTTCATTTTTATGTTCATTTGAGCATATGCTCAAGCTCACTGATCTGTTCTTAGGCAATGTCTAATCTTCTACTAATTCTTTCCAATGTACTTTTCATTCAGATATTAATTCTCCTCTCTAGAAGTTTCATTTGGGTCTTTTTGTATCTTCTGTATCTCTCGCCATCGTGTTCATGTGTCCATGTCTTGAATATACAGAATATATTTATAACTGCTGTTTTTCACCTCTATCATTTCTGTGCCTGCTTTCACAGACAGATTTTTCTCCTGCTTATGGATATTTTCCTTCTACTTTTGCATACTTGAAAGACTTTCACTATAACATAGGTATTGTAAATTCCACACTTTTGGTTTTGCTAGATTTTGTTGAGTTCCTTTAAATTATGTTAGACTTTGTTTGGGCATTAATTAAATTACATGGAGTCAATTTGATCCTTTCAAGACTCATTTTTATGTTATGACAGAGGAAGGCTTTAATCTAGAGCTTAACATAGTTCCAGTACTGAAATGAATTCCTTTGGGGGCCTCTATCATATGCCTCATTCATCGCATTTTCTTTCCATTATGACCAGTAAGAAACAGAATAATCTCAATACTATGTCAACTCCAGAAATTGTCTGGCTTGCTGCTTTGCTGCGTCATACTCTCCAGCCTGTCAGTTTCCTCTCACATACACATAGATTAGTATTCAGCGAGTGACCCCTCTGTAGATCTCTGGAACTCTCTCTTTCTATGCGAGAACATCTTCTCTAGTCTCTGGCCCTGTATATTCATTTTGTCTCAAGTTGGCAAGGTGGCCAAGCTCTTCGGGATCCCCACCCTCCCTGCAATGAAACTGCTTCCAAACAAGAAGGTGAGGAAGTTATAGGGCTTACTTTCTCTCCTCTCATAGTTTCACACTACTTCCAGTGCAATGTCTGAAAATCATTATTTTGATTACTGTGTCTTGTTTTCTTCCTATTTTAGACGAAAGCGTACAGCTTATTCCTATTACATCACCATGCCCAAGAGCAAAAGTCCCCAAAACATTAGAAAACAGCGTAATGTTCCATGAAGTAACATACCATAGTTTACTTAACCATTGTCTGACAACTGTCTATTTAGGTATTTTCACTTTTTCATTGCTAAACAAAGGTATGATGGATGCCTTTGTACATAAAGCATAATATAGTTTTAATTAAAATCTTTAGGGAAGGGGCTTCCCTGGTGGTCCAGTGGGTGAAGAGTCCACCTTGCAGTGCAGGGGGCACCGGTTCAATCCCTGGCCCGGGAAGATCCCATGTGCCACGGAATGGCTGAACCGGTGTGTCCAATGATGAGCCAGTGCTCTGGAGCGCATGTGTCCAGGGCTAGTGCTCTGCAACAAGAGAGGCCACTGTAATGGGAGGCCCACACAGGCCAATGAATAAAAATGGATGAAAATAGATAAAAAAATCAATAAAAGAGGCCAAAATTAAAAAACAAAAAATCTTTAGGGGAAATACTGCCTCTAAATTTGACTACAGTCCATTCTAAATATATTTATTCCTGGGATTAATTCTTTCTGAAGCAACTGCAGAAAGCACGTTAGAATGCTGGTGACGACTTTGGGAGGGTGGGGTGGAAAATTATATTTTAGGCAAAAATAATATTTTAAAAATAATCTGCCATTATCAGATTGAAATCAGAATAAAGCTGTCAAAAATGCATTAGTTTTCTTCTCCATCCACTTCATCTATAAGAAGGACTAAACTCTGGCTACTTTAGCATCCTGATATCCACTCCAATGAAATGCTTCTCATAGAAGCTTAAGAAGTTATTCCATTTCTCTCAACTCAAAATCCATTAAGCTATTTTTATGTTGCATCAGCAGTTAAAGAAAGAGACTCCAATTTGGCAGCCAATAGGATAAAATTCGCCAATTCTTCTACTGCCTCAGACTATATTATTTGAGACACTGAAGTGCTCCTTCACTCAAAGGGGAAAGGATAAGTTATTGGCTGAATCTTCATCACTTGTGCAGATTCTACCTTAGTCAGTTGCTGGGCGAAGATTTAAAGCCTGTGAAACTTTCTCTGCTATCTGAAAAATAACTAGTTTAAAAGAATTATTTGGATTCAAAGATTCTCAGGCTAATTTGTACAAAAAAGGGAGTTTCTTGCTTCCGTGGGCTAGCTTTCTTGGTGTTTGTTTGGTTTCTGTTTTATCAGTTTGGTTGCTTCAGTTGTTTATAGGTCTGGCTCTAGGAATCTGGGTATTAATTCATCTCTCTGCCTCAGTTTCCTAATTTATAAAAATAAATGTAATAGTACCGATCTCATATGGGTGTTTTCAAGATTTAAAAAATATATGTAAAACATAACAGTGCCTAGCACAAAGCAGTGTTAGCTGCTTTAAGTGTTTGTTTGCTGACATAATAATTATTTGTCACAAAATGGCCATTTCTCCAAAGCGAACATGTCTCAGCAACACAGACAAAATACATTTTGATGTGGTGATGAGCAATATGGAATCATGAGTTATTATCTAATAGCTTTAAACTTACAATTCTCCTTGTAAAACAACAAACCAACTAACCAGTAACACTGTCATGAAGAAAAAGGAAAATGGAAACAAGGACCTAAGAAGTGTCTTCCACATGCTTTGAACCACGTAAAACTGGTATATATTATTCCTGGAAGGACTAGAACCTTAGGCTGGACTTTGGGGGGGGGTGGAAAATTATATTTTAGGCAAAAATAATATTTTAAAAATAATCTGCCATTATCAGATTGAAATCAGAATAAAGCTGTCAAAAATGCATTAGTTTTCTTCTCCATCCACTTCATCTATAAGAAGGACTAAACTCTGGCTACTTTAGCATCCTGATATCCACTCCAATGAAATGCTTCTCATAGAAGCTTAAGAAGTTATTCCATTTCTCTCAACTCAAAATCCATTAAGCTATTTTTATGTTGCATCAGCAGTTAAAGAAAGAGACTCCAATTTGGCAGCCAATAGGATAAAATTCGCCAATTCTTCTACTGCCTCAGACTATATTATTTGAGACACTGAAGTGCTCCTTCACTCAAAGGGGAAAGGATAAGTTATTGGCTGAATCTTCATCACTTGTGCAGATTCTACCTTAGTCAGTTGCTGGGCGAAGATTTAAAGCCTGTGAAACTTTCTCTGCTATCTGAAAAATAACTAGTTTAAAAGAATTATTTGGATTCAAAGATTCTCAGGCTAATTTGTACAAAAAAGGGAGTTTCTTGCTTCCGTGGGCTAGCTTTCTTGGTGTTTGTTTGGTTTCTGTTTTATCAGTTTGGTTGCTTCAGTTGTTTATAGGTCTGGCTCTAGGAATCTGGGTATTAATTCATCTCTCTGCCTCAGTTTCCTAATTTATAAAAATAAATGTAATAGTACCGATCTCATATGGGTGTTTTCAAGATTTAAAAAATATATGTAAAACATAACAGTGCCTAGCACAAAGCAGTGTTAGCTGCTTTAAGTGTTTGTTTGCTGACATAATAATTATTTGTCACAAAATGGCCATTTCTCCAAAGCGAACATGTCTCAGCAACACAGACAAAATACATTTTGATGTGGTGATGAGCAATATGGAATCATGAGTTATTATCTAATAGCTTTAAACTTACAATTCTCCTTGTAAAACAACAAACCAACTAACCAGTAACACTGTCATGAAGAAAAAGGAAAATGGAAACAAGGACCTAAGAAGTGTCTTCCACATGCTTTGCACTTTTATTTATTATCCAATTCCAACTTCAAAACAATTGTATAAAACTGGTATTTTTTTTTTACTGTATCTTATTTAATATATCATTATAAGAATTATTATTTTCTATAATATTAAGACAGAAAACACAAATATAGTATACAGTCCATTTTAAAACATAACCATGATTTTTAAAATGTTAAAAACTGAATGAATATCTGCCTTATACTTGATAAAATGTATCTCTACTTTACAGATTAGAACAGAGGTGAGACACCCAATGCAGACAACAAGTGCAGAACTGAAATCTAAACCAAGATCTTCTGCTATCCAAAGATAAGGCTTTTTCTACTACAGTACACTACCTCTCCAACTTACTCTAGAAACCCTTACCAGATATTCTGAATTAAAACTTTGTTCTGGGGCTTCCCCTGGTGGCCCAGTGGGTAAGGACATTGCCTTGCAGTGCAAGGGACGCCGGTTCACTCCCTGACCTGGGAGGATCCCACGTGCCGCGGAGCAGCTGGACTGATGTGTCCAATCACCGAGCCGGAGCTCTGGAGCACATGCGCCCAGAGCTGGTGCTCTGCGACGACAGAGGCCACCGCGATGGGAGGCCCGCAAGAGCCAAAGAACAAAGACGGATGAAACTAGATAAATGAAAGACCAATAGAAGTGGCCTGCCCGCTCCCTTCCCTCCCCACCCTATCCCCCAGAAGATAAATAAATAAAATAAATGTTAAAAAAAACAAAAAACTTTGTTCTGTCTCAAGCATACATTTAAAAAGATTCTTAAGTACTTTATCAGTTCAAAAGGACACTTTAAAATTAAAATAAACATATAATTCTTTAATATTTTGAGGCTGACTTATTATATTATACACAATTATGCATAATTTTATCAAAAAGATCAGTAAGATAGTTCTAAGCCCTTAAAAAATAACATTTTTCTAATAATCCCTTTAAAGTAGTTACTATAATTTTTTCCCTGAAACATGAAGTGATTCATTTGCATACAAAAATAAGACTATTCATCTCACCTTAGCTCTTACCTGTCATTAAGAGCACTTTTTAAATAGCTGTTTTTTTTTTTTTTTAATTTTGGCCTCTTTTATTGGTCATTTATTTATTTATTTTCACCCATCTTTATTCTTTGGCCTGTGTGGGCCTACCATTGCAGTGCCCTCTCCCACTGCAGTGCACCAGCCGCTCCGCAGCACGTGGGATCCTTCTGGACCAGGGATTGAACCGGTACCCTCTTCACTGCAAGGCAGACTCTTTACCCACTGGACCACCTGGGAAGCCCATGAGAGCACTTTTAAAAATGAACCCCCAGGTCGGTAGTGTCCAATATACTACTGGGGAAGAGCAGAGAATTACTATAGAAGGAATGAAGAGGCTGAGCCAAAGCAGAAACACCACCCAGTTGCGGTTGTATCTGGTGGTGAAAGTATCAATGCTGTTAAGAACAATATTGCACAGGAACCTGGAATGAATCAAGGTAAAACTGGATGTCATCAAACAGGAGATGGCAAGAGTGAACATCGAAATTTTAGGAATCGATGAATTAAAATGGACCAGAATGGGTGAATTAGAATCCCTCAGAAGGAATGGAGTAGTCCTCATAGTTAACAAAAGAGTCTGAAATGTAGTAGCTGGTTGCAGTCTCAAAAAACGACAGAATCATCTCCGTTTGTTTACAAGGCAACCCATTCAACATAGCAGTAATTCAAGTCTATGGCCCAACCTACTATACCAAAGAAGACGAAGTTGAACGGTTCTAATGAAGACCCACAAGACCTTCTAGAACTATCACCACTTGCCCCCCAAAAAAAGTCTTTTTCATTATAGGGGACTGAAATGCAGTCCAATCTTTGGGAAGTATTTTTTTTGTGCGTGTGAAGTATTTTACTCAATTTAATGCTATTTTTAAATGCCTCTTCTGGAAAAGTACCTTCAGGTTATTATAACTAACTTTCTAGAAATGTAACAAATGGTCAAGATTTAAATTTAATGTTATTTGGAAAATTATTCTGAATATTATTTTTTCTCTATAGTGTGATAAATACAACTTTTCTTAGATTTTTAAGCACCAAATAAAATCATAAAAGACCAATGGATTTAAGTATTTAAACTGGCATTTCTGTAATAATGTAGTAAAAATAAGTGAAAAAAAAAACACAAAAAAGATGGAACTGTATTTTAAGCAAATAAAACAGATGGCCAACATTTCTATAATATTCTAAGCAACATAACTGAATGACCTCATATTTTAAAACAATTAAGATCCAATGGATGGACAGACTACTGTTATTCACAGGCAACAATTAGTATTTGAAGTGACAGACATTTAGGAGTCTATTTACATACATACATATAAATATTAATAATGTTATATCACTACTTGAAAAAAGTCCAACATTCATAATTATGTGAGAAAATGCAAATTAAAATGATGAGCAACAAATTTTAAGCTAATTCTCTTAGAATAAAATTATCAAAATTGGTAAAACTGTAATGAAACAGGTACTAATACTAAGTTAATGGCCCTAATGCTCTTGTAAAATGGTATTAATCTTTTGGAAACAATACTGCAATCCTACCGAGACCTATAAAAATTCTAGTATGCTTTCACTATTTTAACCATTAATATAGATTCTGGGTATCATAAGATAAAAGTAAAATTCTGAATTATAGTAACTTTGTATAGGTTCAGCCACAATCCTTCCTGTTGCTCACCTTCACAATGAAATTAATGTTCTTGAATCTTTAAGACAGAAATGTGAATCAGGATAGAGTTTTGGGTATATACCTCCTTTGCTGTTATTTTCATGAAGCAATTAAACACCTGGCCGAGGACACTGTCAAGATCACATGGCTCTGGTTCCCTCCCACTCCTCTCTGGCTTCTTTTGCTTTCATCCTCACTGTCCTTGTCCTGCTTGACTTTGATTGTATTCAAAGAGGACCTTCTAGACTTGCCCCCAAAAAGTCTTTCATTATAGGGGACTGAAATGCAGTCCAATCTTTGGGAAGTATTTTTTTTGTGCGTGTGAAGTATTTTACTCAATTTAATGCTATTTTTAAATGCCTCTTCTGGAAAAGTACCTTCAGGTTATTATAACTAACTTTCTAGAAATGTAACAAATGGTCAAGATTTAAATTTAATGTTATTTGGAAAATTATTCTGAATATTATTTTTTCTCTATAGTGTGATAAATACAACTTTTCTTAGATTTTTAAGCACCAAATAAAATCATAAAAGACCAATGGATTTAAGTATTTAAACTGGCATTTCTGTAATAATGTAGTAAAAATAAGTGAAAAAAACACAAAAAAGATGGAACTGTATTTTAAGCAAATAAAACAGATGGCCAACATTTCTATAATATTCTAAGCAACATAACTGAATGACCTCATATTTTAAAACAATTAAGATCCAATGGATGGACAGACTACTGTTATTCACAGGCAACAATTAGTATTTGAAGTGACAGACATTTAGGAGTCTATTTACATACATACATATAAATATTAATAATGTTATATCACTACTTGAAAAAAGTCCAACATTCATAATTATGTGAGAAAATGCAAATTAAAATGATGAGCAACAAATTTTAAGCTAATTCTCTTAGAATAAAATTATCAAAATTGGTAAAACTGTAATGAAACAGGTACTAATACTAAGTTAATGGCCCTAATGCTCTTGTAAAATGGTATTAATCTTTTGGAAACAATACTGCAATCCTACCGAGACCTATAAAAATTCTAGTATGCTTTCACTATTTTAACCATTAATATAGATTCTGGGTATCATAAGATAAAAGTAAAATTCTGAATTATAGTAACTTTGTATAGGTTCAGCCACAATCCTTCCTGTTGCTCACCTTCACAATGAAATTAATGTTCTTGAATCTTTAAGACAGAAATGTGAATCAGGATAGAGTTTTGGGTATATACCTCCCTTTGCTGTTATTTTCATGAAGCAATTAAACACCTGGCCCGAGGACACTGTCAAGATCACATGGCTCTGGTTCCCCTCCCACTCCTCTCTGGCTTCTTTTTGCTTTCATCCTCACTGTCCTTGTCCTGCTTGACTTTGATTGTACTATCTGCAGACTTCTCTCAGTCTGAGGCTTTGAACTGGAAGGAGAAGTTTGGCACTCTGAAGCTCTAGCCAGTTCTAGAGAACCTTACCATGAACCCCCCCTGTACTCTTCACCTGTGGGCAATTCTATGCTTCTGCCATTCTCAGGCCGAAGAATTGATGCCTTTGAACTGTGGTGCTGGAGAAGACTCTTGGGAGTCCTTTGGACTGCAAGGAGATCAAACCATTCAATCCTAAAGGAAATCAACTCTGACTATTCATTGCAAGGACTGATGCTGAAGCTGACGCTTCAATACTTGGGCTACCTGATGTGAAGAAGCAACTCAATGGAAAAGACCCTGATGCTAGGAAAAATAGAAGGCAGAAGGAGAAGGGGACGACCAAGGACAAGATAGTTGGATGGCATCACTGAGTCAATGGACAGGAGCTTGAGCAGGCTCCGGAGATGGTGAAGGACAGGATTCGCAGGTCAGACAGATGCCCTCTTGTTTCCTTCTGCTTCCTCCTACAGAGATGCCAATGCTATACACAAATTTTGGAGCCGCTGATGGTCTGTCCCTAGTGTCTCTGACCAACTAGTTTTGTTACCCAAGAGCTTTCAGTTATGCTATCCCAGTTATTCTACTAAGGATTAGGGAAAATTCAAAAGTTATCTACAAGCACTACCATTTTCCCAGATTTGAATAACCTTGAATGGTTTTTGACAGAAAGTATGAATGGGAATACACAAATGAATAGATTCATATGCCTAAACTGAGCACATTTCCCTTCCAGTCTCTTAATAGTTTTGCCTCCATTCAACCAACTATCTTAATAAGATGGATGATTTCATGAAGGAGAAATACAGAGACTGATAAGGCAAGACAAGCTTAGTGAATATGGTCTTTAAAATGGTAAAGGAGTGAACAACTCAGATAACCAAAGAAAAAATTCCTCCTCATTCTTTCTTGATGTTATTCTGCAATATTTTTGAGGCCAGAGACTGTTACTTAAGATGCTTTTTGATTACTGGAAGGGAATCTAAAATATACTCTTTGAGGGAATTCTTTATCTTTCTATGCCCCATGTACTACAGTCCTGAGAGAAACCGTCTCCCTGTTTTTAGCTTTTACTTAAATAAGAGTAGCCTTACATAGACCAAAGAAATTTTTAGTTTGAGCCTTTCTTTGCACTCATCAACGTGCAGCATGATGAAACAAGAACAAATTCCTCCTTTTATTTTTCCAAGTGAAAAGTCAGAGAATTCACTAAAAGGTGAGAATATTTCTGGATAGTTATCCTTAATAAATTTCTTCTCGACTGATTTTTAATTCCCAAAAGGACATAGTAATTTAAATTCCCATTTCAAGAAGCTACAAAATGAACAAAAATTAAAAAAAAAAAATTCAAAGAAATATAACGAGAAGGGTTGAAAAGTCAATGGAATATAAAACAGATGTTTACTGGAGAAAAACTGACAAAGCCAAAAACTGAGTTTTTGAAACGATTAGAAAACTTTTAGCAAGAATGATGAAGAAAGAAAAAAACCCAAAAGACCAATATTAGGAATGAAAAAGGGATATCAGTACATATCTTAAAGAATAAAAAATTAACAAGTAAATCTTATGAGCAACTTTAGCCAAATAAATTATTGGAAAAAACAGACAAATTTCTCAGAGAAAGAATACAATATACCAAAGCTAGGTGAGTAAGAGATGGAACATCTTAACAGTTTGTCCATCTGAACACTTCCTTATCTAATAAAGAAACTGAATCTTTTATTAAAAATCTTTCTGCAAACATACCGATTATGCTATCCCAGTTATTCTACTAAGGATTATGCAAAATTCAATAGTTCTCTACAAGCACTACCATTTTCCCAGATTTGAATAACCTTGAATGGTTTTTGACAGAAAGTATGAATGGGAATACACAAATGAATAGATTCATATGCCTAAACTGAGCACATTTCCCTTCCAGTCTCTTAATAGTTTTGCCTCCATTCAACCAACTATCTTAATAAGATGGATGATTTCATGAAGGAGAAATACAGAGACTGATAAGGCAAGACAAGCTTAGTGAATATGGTCTTTAAAATGGTAAAGGAGTGAACAACTCAGATAACCAAAGAAAAAATTCCTCCTCATTCTTTCTTGATGTTATTCTGCAATATTTTTGAGGCCAGAGACTGTTACTTAAGATGCTTTTTGATTACTGGAAGGAATCTAAAATATACTCTTTGAGGGAATTCTTTATCTTTCTATGCCCCATGTACTACAGTCCTGAGAGAAACCGTCTCCCTGTTTTTAGCTTTTACTTAAATAAGAGTAGCCTTACATAGACCAAAGAAATTTTTAGTTTGAGCCTTTCTTTGCACTCATCAACGTGCAGCATGATGAAACAAGAACAAATTCCTCCTTTTATTTTTCCAAGTGAAAAGTCAGAGAATTCACTAAAAGGTGAGAATATTTCTGGATAGTTATCCTTAATAAATTTCTTCTCGACTGATTTTTAATTCCCAAAAGGACATAGTAATTTAAATTCCCATTTCAAGAAGCTACAAAATGAACAAAAATTAAAAAAAAAAAATTCAAAGAAATATAACGAGAAGGGTTGAAAAGTCAATGGAATATAAAACAGATGTTTACTGGAGAAAAACTGACAAAGCCAAAAACTGAGTTTTTGAAACGATTAGAAAACTTTTAGCAAGAATGATGAAGAAAGAAAAAAACCCAAAAGACCAATATTAGGAATGAAAAAGGGATATCAGTACATATCTTAAAGAATAAAAAATTAACAAGTAAATCTTATGAGCAACTTTAGCCAAATAAATTATTGGAAAAAACAGACAAATTTCTCAGAGAAAGAATACAATATACCAAAGCTAGGTGAGTAAGAGATGGAACATCTTAACAGTTTGTCCATCTGAACACTTCCTTATCTAATAAAGAAACTGAATCTTTTATTAAAAATCTTTCTGCAAAGAACATCTCAGGCCCGGATACCTCTGTGTTATATTCTTTCAATCATTTAAGTAAGAAACAATGCCAATCTTACACAAATTTTCCTGGAAAAAAGGAAAAGAGAAACACTTCCCTTTCTTTTTAAAAAACCAGAATAACTTAACACTTAAGCCTGGCAAGAATGATATGAACAGGGCTCCCTGGTGGTCCAGTGGGTAAGGACACCGCCTTGCAGTGCAAGGGGCGCCGGTTCAATCCCTGGCCTGGGAGGATCCCACGTGCCGCGGAGTGGCTGGACCGATGTGTCCAATTACCGAGCCGGAGCTCTGGAGTGCATGCACCCAGAGCTAGTGCTCTGCGACAACAGAGGCCACCGCGATGGGAGGCCCACACGAGCCAAGGAACAAAGATGGATGAAAATAGATAAATGAAAGACCAATAGAAGTGGCCTGCCCGCCCCCCTCCCTCCCCAACCTGTCCTACCCCACCCCAAAAACGAATGATATGAACAAAATACAAGATAACTGCTCTCACTTAACATAGGTTAAAAAAAAAATTCATAAAAATACATTAACAACAGACTCACAGATACAGAGAAAAGATCTGTGGTTGCCAAAGGGAAGAGGGAGTAGGGGAGGACTGGATTCAGAGTTTGGCATTAGTAGATGTAAACTCTACAGCCGGTGCTCTGCGACAAAAGAGGCCACTGCGATGGGAGGCCCACACAGGCCGAAAGAACAAAGATGGATGAAATAGATAAATGAAAGACCAATAGAAGTGGCCCGCCCGCCCCCCTCCCTACCCAACCTGCCCCCCTCAAAATAAATAAATAAATATTTAAAAAAAGAATAAAACAACTCTACACAGAATGGACAAACAACAAGGTCCTACTGTATAGCACAGGGAACTATATTCGTATCTTATAATAAACCACAATAGAGAAGAATTTTTAAAAAAATTAATTCACTCCTTTACCGATTTAAAGTCCAGATAACACTCTTTGCAATACACAGTACTTTTACCACCCTATTTAAAGCTGCAACCCAACACCCCTTCATCCTATATTCCTATCCTTGTCTTCCTGTGGTAGAATTTGAACTCCACAAGGGCAAAGGTTTTTGTCTATTTTTGCTCACTGATATATTCTAGGAACTTAGAACAATGCCTGTCACATTGCTGTTGTTTAGTTGCTAAGTCATGTTTGACTCTTTTGGGACCATATGGACTGCAGCCCGCCTGGCTCCGCTGTCCATCGGATTCTCCAGGTGAGAATACTGGAGTGGGTCGCTGTTTCCTCCTCCAGGGATCTTCCTGACCCAAGGATCAAACCCAAGTGTTCCTGCATTACAGGCAGATTCTTCACGACTGAGCCCCCATAGAAAGCACTTAATAAGTATTTGGTGAATGCATGAATAAATGATTAAGAAAAATAAGTCAAATAATGCATATTTTCACATAAGAGTTAAGTATAAATTTTAGAATGACAGACTATTCAATCCTACTCTATCACTAGTTAACTGTGTAACTTCAGAATGGATGATTAGTTTCACTAAACTTCAGTTTTCTTGTATTGAAAATGAAGAGAATAATAGTGTCTGGGCTTCCCTGGTAGCTCAGTGGTAAAGAGTTCACCTGCTGGGCTTCCCTGGTGGTCCAGTGGATAAGGACACCGCCTTGCAGTGCAAGGGGCGCCGGTTCAATCCCTGGGCTGGGAAGATCCCATGTGTCGTGGAGTGACTGGACTGATGTGTCTAATTACCAAGCGGAGCTCTGGAGCGCATGTGCCCAGAGCCAGTGCTCTGCAGCGAGAGAGGCCACTGCGATGGAAGGCCCACACAGGCCAAAGAACAAAGATGGAATAAATGAAAGATGAATGGAAGTGGCCTAAAAAAAAAAAAAAAAAAAGAGTTTGCCTGCCAATGCAGGAGACACAGGTTTGATCCCTGATCCAGGAAGATCCCACATGCTTCAGAGCAACTGAGCCCGGGAGCCACAACTTTTGAGCCTGTGCTCTGGAGCCTTGCAGTCACAACTATTGAGCCCATGGGCCACAACTACTGAAGTCCGTGTGCCTTAGAGCCCAAGTTCCACAATAAAAGAAGTCACCACAACAAGAAGCCTGCTTACCTCAACGAGAGAGTAGTCCCCATTCCCTGCAAGTAAAGAAGAGCCTGTGGCAGCAGTGAAAACCCAGAATAGCCAAAAATAAATAAATAAAAATTTTTAAAAAGTTCTGCTTTATAGGGCTGTGGTGAGGACTAAACAGAATAATGTATCTAAACTACTTAACATAGAGCATAACTCACAGTAAGAGCTCAGGAAATACAGCTAATATTTTTTTTCTTGTCTTAAGCTTATTTCAATGAAATAAATAATAAAATTGATTTACAACACTGTTACTTTCACGTGTATGGAAAAGTGATTCAGTTATACATACATGTATATTTTCAGATTCCTCTCCATAATATGTTGTTATAAAACACTAAATATAGCTTCCTGTGCTATACAGTAACTTCTTGTTGTTTATCTATTTCCTATATAGTAATGTGTATCTGATAATCCCATACTCCAAATGTATCCCTCCCCATCTTTCCCGTTTGGTTAGCCATAAGTTTGTTTGCTATATCTATGAGCCCGTTTCCATTTTGTAAATAAATTCATTTGTATTAATTTTTTTAGTTTCCACATGTAAATAATACCATATAATACCTGCCTTCTCTGTCTGATTTACATCACTCAGTATGATAATCACTAGGTCCATCCATTTGCTGCAAATGGAATTATTCCATTCTTTATTTATGGGTAAGTAGTATTCCATTATGTATATGCACCATATATTCTTTTTTAATTTTTTTATTTATTGACTTCCATTGGTCTTTCATTTATTTATCCTCATCCACCTTTGAGGCCACTGCGATGGAAGGCCCACACAGGCCAAAGAACAAAGATGGAATAAATGAAAGATGAATGGAAGTGGCCTAAAAAAAAAAAAAAAAAAAGAGTTTGCCTGCCAATGCAGGAGACACAGGTTTGATCCCTGATCCAGGAAGATCCCACATGCTTCAGAGCAACTGAGCCCGGGAGCCACAACTTTTGAGCCTGTGCTCTGGAGCCTTGCAGTCACAACTATTGAGCCCATGGGCCACAACTACTGAAGTCCGTGTGCCTTAGAGCCCAAGTTCCACAATAAAAGAAGTCACCACAACAAGAAGCCTGCTTACCTCAACGAGAGAGTAGTCCCCATTCCCTGCAAGTAAAGAAGAGCCTGTGGCAGCAGTGAAAACCCAGAATAGCCAAAAATAAATAAATAAAAATTTTTAAAAAGTTCTGCTTTATAGGGCTGTGGTGAGGACTAAACAGAATAATGTATCTAAACTACTTAACATAGAGCATAACTCACAGTAAGAGCTCAGGAAATACAGCTAATATTTTTTTTCTTGTCTTAAGCTTATTTCAATGAAATAAATAATAAAATTGATTTACAACACTGTTACTTTCACGTGTATGGAAAAGTGATTCAGTTATACATACATGTATATTTTCAGATTCCTCTCCATAATATGTTGTTATAAAACACTAAATATAGCTTCCTGTGCTATACAGTAACTTCTTGTTGTTTATCTATTTCCTATATAGTAATGTGTATCTGATAATCCCATACTCCAAATGTATCCCTCCCCATCTTTCCCGTTTGGTTAGCCATAAGTTTGTTTGCTATATCTATGAGCCCGTTTCCATTTTGTAAATAAATTCATTTGTATTAATTTTTTTAGTTTCCACATGTAAATAATACCATATAATACCTGCCTTCTCTGTCTGATTTACATCACTCAGTATGATAATCACTAGGTCCATCCATTTGCTGCAAATGGAATTATTCCATTCTTTATTTATGGGTAAGTAGTATTCCATTATGTATATGCACCATATATTCTTTTTTAATTTTTTTATTTATTGACGACTTCCATTGGTCTTTCATTTATTTATCCTCATCCACCTTTGTTCTTTGGCCTGTGTGGGCCTCCCATCGCAGTGGCCTCTTTTGTCGTAGAGTACCGGCTCTGGGCGCATGCGCTTCAGAGCTCCAGCTCGGTAGTTGGACACATCGGTCTAGCCGCTCAGCGGCACGCGGGATCTTCCCAGGCCAGGGACCGAACCGGCGCCCCTTGCACTGCAAGGCAGTGTCCTTACCAACTGGACCACCAGGGAAGCTCTACCATATATTCTTTTTTTTTCTTTTCTTTTTTATTGTTCTTTCATATGTTCTTTATCCATGCCTCTGTTGATGAACATTCAGGTTGCTTCATGTCTTGGCTATTGTAAAAAAGTGCTATAATGAACACCGGGGTGTGTGCATCTTTTTGAATTAAAACCTTTCATCTATTCTGGATGATTGTTGGGACTGGGATTGCTGGATCACATGGTAACTCTATTTTCAAGCATTAAGGAACTTCCATACCCTTTGCCTTAGGTGCTGCACTAATTTATAGCCCCACCAATAGCATAGAAGAGTTTCCTTTTCTCCACAATCTCTCCAGCATTTATACTATTATTTTTATCATTATTGAGTATCTTAACCAAAGGGCATATGTAAATGGATTGATAACCTCTGGTTAAGTTTCTAGAAGCAAGGTCAGCCTCTGACCCATCCATATTATATACCACCTTCATCAATAATTGACTCAAGGTACACAAAAGCATGCTAATCAAATTTCCTGATGACAGGGTCATCAAACCTATATGATACACTCATGACTCAAAAGAGTATCTTTAACACTGGAATAATACGATCAATACATGGAATTTAATATGAGTACACAGAAGCTAATGAACTTAGTACAGAACAGATACTACATAACAGAATGTGTGAGAAAAGATTTATGATTTTAGTTTTCTGAAAGTTAACAAATGTACATTGTAATGTGGCTGCCAAAATGTTAAACTAATTTTAGGTTACATCCCTTAAAGAATCGTATTGAAATAAAAGTTCTATTCTATAGAAGTCATATCTCAAATAGTCTGTTCAGTTCTAAAACCGGACTGAAAGCAAAGTTACTAAAACTTGTTTACTCAAGGATGACTAGAACAGTGGTGCAATGTGATGGTGATGGGGTGAAGAACAGTGTTAGAAACTAGTAACATCTAGTCTGACAAAGAGGAGACTTGAAAGCTGTCTTAGAAAAAAAAAGGGGACTTCCCTAGTGGTCCAGTGGCTAAGGCTCTGCGCTCCCAATGCAGGGGGCCCAGGTTCAATCCCTGGTCAGAGAACTAGATCCCACACGCCAGCTAAAGATCCTACATGAAAAGGCCCTGTCCTTACCAACTGGACCACCAGGAAGCTCTACCATATATTCTTTTTTTTTTTCTTTTTTATTGTTCTTTCATATGTTCTTTATCCATGCCTCTGTTGATGAACATTCAGGTTGCTTCATGTCTTGGCTATTGTAAAAAAGTGCTATAATGAACACCGGGGTGTGTGCATCTTTTTGAATTAAAACCTTTCATCTATTCTGGATGATTGTTGGGACTGGGATTGCTGGATCACATGGTAACTCTATTTTCAAGCATTAAGGAACTTCCATACCCTTTGCCTTAGGTGCTGCACTAATTTATAGCCCCACCAATAGCATAGAAGAGTTTCCTTTTCTCCACAATCTCTCCAGCATTTATACTATTATTTTTATCATTATTGAGTATCTTAACCAAAGGGCATATGTAAATGGATTGATAACCTCTGGTTAAGTTTCTAGAAGCAAGGTCAGCCTCTGACCCATCCATATTATATACCACCTTCATCAATAATTGACTCAAGGTACACAAAAGCATGCTAATCAAATTTCCTGATGACAGGGTCATCAAACCTATATGATACACTCATGACTCAAAAGAGTATCTTTAACACTGGAATAATACGATCAATACATGGAATTTAATATGAGTACACAGAAGCTAATGAACTTAGTACAGAACAGATACTACATAACAGAATGTGTGAGAAAAGATTTATGATTTTAGTTTTCTGAAAGTTAACAAATGTACATTGTAATGTGGCTGCCAAAATGTTAAACTAATTTTAGGTTACATCCCTTAAAGAATCGTATTGAAATAAAAGTTCTATTCTATAGAAGTCATATCTCAAATAGTCTGTTCAGTTCTAAAACCGGACTGAAAGCAAAGTTACTAAAACTTGTTTACTCAAGGATGACTAGAACAGTGGTGCAATGTGATGGTGATGGGGTGAAGAACAGTGTTAGAAACTAGTAACATCTAGTCTGACAAAGAGGAGACTTGAAAGCTGTCTTAGAAAAAAAAAGGGGACTTCCCTAGTGGTCCAGTGGCTAAGGCTCTGCGCTCCCAATGCAGGGGGCCCAGGTTCAATCCCTGGTCAGAGAACTAGATCCCACACGCCACAGCTAAAGATCCTACATGCCACAACAGGGCTCCTTTGCAGCCAAATAAAGTGTTGCTATATGCTACAACTTGGAAGAATCTTAGCTCTTCCATGCAAAACTAAACAAAAGAAGCCAGTCACAAAAGACCACATATAATATTATTCCATTTATTTGAAATGTCCAAAATAGGCAAATCTATAGAGAAACAAAGTAGAATACTGGTTACTTAGGGCCAAAGGAAATCGAGAGATAGAAACTGGTAGCTAAAGGGTATGGAGTTTGTTTTTGTGGTGGTGAAAATGTCCTAAAATTGATCATGGTGACGACCGTTCAACTTTGTGAATACGCTAAAAGCCACTGAACACTTCAAACGGGTGAACTCCATAATACACGAATCATCGTGTGTCTCAAAAAAACCACCCGGCCCTCTCCCCCCAAAAAAACCACCCAAGAGAGCACAAAGTTTCAAGATAGCAGGAGAAGACATAAACAATCTAACCCTAATTAGCCTCACATTAATTATCACAATGATTAAATATAATGATAATATTGCAAAGTGAGGAAAATGATAGAATGTTTAGTAAATTATGTTTAAAGAAGCTAGGAGGGCTTCCCTGGTGGTCCAGTGGGTAAGGACACTGCCTTGCAGTGCAAGGGGCGCTGGTTCGATCCCTGGCCTGGGAGGATCCCACGTGCCGCGGAGTGGCTGGACCCATGTGTCCAATTACCGAGCCGGAGCTCTGGAGCGCATGCGCCCAGAGCCGGTGCTCTGCGACAACAGAGGCCGCTGCAATGGGAGGCCCACACGGGCCAAGGAACAAAGATGGATGAAAAATTGATAAATAAAGACCAATAGAAGTGGCCCACCCACTCCCCTCCTCAACCCGCTCCCCCGCCTCCGAAGAAAAAATTTAAAAAAAATAAAGAAAGAAGCCACGAATCATGATTAGGAAGTTTTACCTGAAAATTTTTAAAAGTTTAGCTTAAAGAATACATTTGGTTAGCTGAAAAATTCACCCGTGTAGAATAGCTCATGCCCAAATTTAAAATCAAAGAGGCATTACTACGTAACAGGCAATCTCCAATCTAGCATCATTAGATTGCAATCTTATCCTATAACTACAATCACAAAAATCAAATTAATTCTAGATTGTGTAGAGATTTCACTGTTTTACATACTCTTCATAAAGGTAACACCAGTGCAGCATTCGATTTCCTGAACTGTGGCCAATATGGTGCCAATGTGTAAAGAAAATGTATTCATAATTAATTGTTTGGAAATATAATTACAATCAATGAAACTTCAAATCTTTATATTATTCTCTTACTACTGTCAGACTTACTTCGATCAGTCTTCTACAATATAAAAAAGATAATGTAACTTCACAGTTTAAAATTTTCAAAGTAGATATAAGCAAAACCTTTAAAAAGTTTCAGAAATTCTTCACATTTTCTAACTCTGTATCAAGGCCTGGCCTGACTGCCCCCAGGGAAAGAAACCTGGGCGGACAGTAATTGTATCTGACAGCAGCAATTACATGCAAGGTTGGAGATTAGGAGACCATTCATGTGTGTGCAATAATTGCTCTGGTATTCTCTGTTACTGTTGAGGATCAGCTGGCAGAGAATACATGGTAATATTTACCTAGGATGCATCTGATCCAGGAATTCCACCCTAAGAAAGCAGGTGACTGGTGAGCACGCTGGTTAGTCACAGAAGGCATGCACAACATCCTTTTGATAAGAATGATACAGGAACAACCAATATGTAATTCTAAAAGATATTTCCACCGTGTCTTTGCTGTTTAGTCACCAAGTCATGTCTGATTCTTTGCAAGCCCACTGACTATAGCCCGCCAGGCCCCTCTGTCCGTGGGATTTCCCAGGCAAGAAAACTGGAGTGGATTGCCATTTCCTTCTCCCGGGGATCTTCCTAACCCACGGATCAAACCCACGTCTCCTCCATTGGCAGGCAGGTTCTTTACTACTAAGCCACCAAGGAAGCCCCATTTCCAACTATACCTTTCAACTAACTATGAACAATATCAGAAACACACAATGAGTGTGACTAAATGTTGATATTTAGCAGGTGTCCAAATAAATGATCTTTCAAAAATTCACCCGTGTAGAATAGCTCATGCCCAATTAAAATCAAACTTATCGTAACAGGCAATCTCCAATCTAGCATCATTAGATTGCAATCTTATCCTATAACTACAATCACAAAAATCAAATTAATTCTAGATTGTGTAGAGATTTCACTGTTTTACATACTCTTCATAAAGGTAACACCAGTGCAGCATTCGATTTCCTGAACTGTGGCCAATATGGTGCCAATGTGTAAAGAAAATGTATTCATAATTAATTGTTTGGAAATATAATTACAATCAATGAAACTTCAAATCTTTATATTATTCTCTTACTACTGTCAGACTTACTTCGATCAGTCTTCTACAATATAAAAAAGATAATGTAACTTCACAGTTTAAAATTTTCAAAGTAGATATAAGCAAAACCTTTAAAAAGTTTCAGAAATTCTTCACATTTTCTAACTCTGTATCAAGGCCTGGCCTGACTGCCCCCAGGGAAAGAAACCTGGGCGGACAGTAATTGTATCTGACAGCAGCAATTACATGCAAGGTTGGAGATTAGGAGACCATTCATGTGTGTGCAATAATTGCTCTGGTATTCTCTGTTACTGTTGAGGATCAGCTGGCAGAGAATACATGGTAATATTTACCTAGGATGCATCTGATCCAGGAATTCCACCCTAAGAAAGCAGGTGACTGGTGAGCACGCTGGTTAGTCACAGAAGGCATGCACAACATCCTTTTGATAAGAATGATACAGGAACAACCAATATGTAATTCTAAAAGATATTTCCACCGTGTCTTTGCTGTTTAGTCACCAAGTCATGTCTGATTCTTTGCAAGCCCACTGACTATAGCCCGCCAGGCCCCTCTGTCCGTGGGATTTCCCAGGCAAGAAAACTGGAGTGGATTGCCATTTCCTTCTCCCGGGGATCTTCCTAACCCACGGATCAAACCCACGTCTCCTCCATTGGCAGGCAGGTTCTTTACTACTAAGCCACCAAGGAAGCCCCATTTCCAACTATACCTTTCAACTAACTATGAACAATATCAGAAACACACAATGAGTGTGACTAAATGTTGATATTTAGCAGGTGTCCAAATAAATGATCTTTCATAACATCACACTATAACAAAAGCTTACTCCATATTTGGAAACTACATCAGAGAGCCTTAAAAGCTGGAAACATCAGAAAGATAGCAGAAATAGCAAACTTATCCTAAGGACAATAGTAGGAAGCTGGTAGTAGGTAACCATACACCTTTGCTTCCTTCTCCCTGCATATAACATACTGAAACAACTAAAACAAGTCTGGAAGATTATGGTACACTAAAGGGAGATGGTGTAGGGCAAGAGATCCTCAGGCCCAAAGCCTGGGATAGAAATTTACCCTGGGAGAAAGACCAAAATATTCAGGGGCCCAACCACCTGATGAACATAAAAGAAAGATTCCCTTAGCAAGTAGACGGGGTCACACCCACACGCTAGATGGTCCTATACATGATGGCTCCTGTTCACTCGAGCAGTCCTAACCCAGCCTGGTCAACCACGTCTCTTTGTTTGAGAGGGACCTACCATCTACCAGCATTCTCCTAAGAAAGGTCTCTTTTCACACCATCGCACCTTCTTAGTAGAGAGATCAGAGCTCATTGGCCTACTAGACTAGGAAAAAAAAAAAAAATTACATCTGCTTTGCCTGGCAACCTATTCTTGCTCAAAAGACCTCGATAATCAGATCAGTGCTAAGGAAACCTAAAATCAGTAGCCAGAGAAAAGTGATAAGCATTTAAAGATAGGAAGAAGCTATGATGAATCAGAATGAAAGGCTTCTTTTTAGGAAGGCAAAATTAACTGAAGGAACAACAGCAGAGAGCTTTCATACAATAAAATATAAGGACACAGACATATATGAACACTAATGGTATTATTACATAAGTCTACTGTACTACAAATGTTAATTTTTTATTAGTGTTAATAAGAAGTACATGCTAGCTTACTATATCTTTCCTGTAGCATGGTTCAAAATAACCCTTCAGTGAATAAGTGTGACTCCACAACTGAAAAGTTCTCAAAAAGACAATGAAAAAACACACTTAATGGTTAGAACTACCCTCAAAAAGCACATGTCATAATCTGAGGCACAACTTATGTTAATATATACCCCCAACTTTCTTCAGTTCAGCTCAACACAGTAACTAACTACTTTTAAACACTTACTCTCTTATCCTTTTGTCACACAAAAAGAAACAATGAATGTGGTGAATTTATAGAGAGGAGGAAATTAGTATGGACTAGACTTCATGAAAACAAACAGGAATTTATCAGGGATTTAAAAAAACAGTTAGAAATGGTTAAAAACAGGCATGTCAAGAAGGGCCCTAAGGAGAGAAAGACATAGTAACTTCACTATATTTGAGGGACAATGTGGAGGCATGTCAGATGGAAGTCAGGTTAACAGTGGATAAAGTTAGAGGTAAATCTGGAGAAGCTGGAGACAGAGACACAAGTGACAGAAGACTTGATCGTAAGATTTAAAAACTGAGGTTTGATCTAATAGTTCCTAAGGAGTCTGGTATGAAACTAGTTCTTCTCATTTTCCTGTTACCCTTCATTATAAAGAGAAATATATGTTCCAGTGTAAAATTGTTCTTCATATCAGGGTAAATTGGCCTACTAGACTAGGAACCAGCCTGGTCAACCACGTCTCTTTGTTTGAGAGGGACCTACCATCTACCAGCATTCTCCTAAGAAAGGTCTCTTTTCACACCATCGCACCTTCTTAGTAGAGAGATCAGAGCTCATTGGCCTACTAGACTAGGAAAAAAAAAAAAAATTACATCTGCTTTGCCTGGCAACCTATTCTTGCTCAAAAGACCTCGATAATCAGATCAGTGCTAAGGAAACCTAAAATCAGTAGCCAGAGAAAAGTGATAAGCATTTAAAGATAGGAAGAAGCTATGATGAATCAGAATGAAAGGCTTCTTTTTAGGAAGGCAAAATTAACTGAAGGAACAACAGCAGAGAGCTTTCATACAATAAAATATAAGGACACAGACATATATGAACACTAATGGTATTATTACATAAGTCTACTGTACTACAAATGTTAATTTTTTATTAGTGTTAATAAGAAGTACATGCTAGCTTACTATATCTTTCCTGTAGCATGGTTCAAAATAACCCTTCAGTGAATAAGTGTGACTCCACAACTGAAAAGTTCTCAAAAAGACAATGAAAAAACACACTTAATGGTTAGAACTACCCTCAAAAAGCACATGTCATAATCTGAGGCACAACTTATGTTAATATATACCCCCAACTTTCTTCAGTTCAGCTCAACACAGTAACTAACTACTTTTAAACACTTACTCTCTTATCCTTTTGTCACACAAAAAGAAACAATGAATGTGGTGAATTTATAGAGAGGAGGAAATTAGTATGGACTAGACTTCATGAAAACAAACAGGAATTTATCAGGGATTTAAAAAAACAGTTAGAAATGGTTAAAAACAGGCATGTCAAGAAGGGCCCTAAGGAGAGAAAGACATAGTAACTTCACTATATTTGAGGGACAATGTGGAGGCATGTCAGATGGAAGTCAGGTTAACAGTGGATAAAGTTAGAGGTAAATCTGGAGAAGCTGGAGACAGAGACACAAGTGACAGAAGACTTGATCGTAAGATTTAAAAACTGAGGTTTGATCTAATAGTTCCTAAGGAGTCTGGTATGAAACTAGTTCTTCTCATTTTCCTGTTACCCTTCATTATAAAGAGAAATATATGTTCCAGTGTAAAATTGTTCTTCATATGTAATACAATCACATTTAGAAGGTACCAAATTTTAAAGCATATAACTTCAAACACTCTAGTAAAAGTAACTATAGTTCTCCACAGTATAACCAGTAAAAGTAATTAATATTATCAAACTAAAAAATTATTTGTAACACTAATCACTAAGAATGAAAGTTCATCAGGCAATTCAGTAGTATAATAGAAAACTTAAAATACCACAGTTATTCAAGAGGAATTTCTAAAATTTTAGTAATTTGGCTCCAAATCACCTTAATATTTCTAATTTTGAATCTATGGCCAATAATCTTAACTCTTTTTGCACTTTCTCCAAAACTATAATCTACTGTTCCATTTCCTAACATTCCCCCCAATTTAATCTATACAGTTTTTAACAGTATCCTTGGATACTGGGGAAATCATTCATAAAGAAAGAGATTGAATTGTTCAATCCTAGTTTAGCTAAAGGAGATCCAGCTCAAATTAGTTAGAACTGACAGCTAATGAAAGCCTGAGGATGACAGGCAAATGAGAAGACTGATCCTTTGTGACCGTTCTATTCCTAGTACAAAGTTCTGTTTACTAGGGACTAGTAATCAGATCTCACTAATAGCTGTTAGTATATGTTAAAAAGTGTTCTCATACATTCATTTTAGTTTAACACACACAGTGAGAGGCATTTGGCACTCCATCTGGTAATACATGTGCAATGCCAAGATTCTCAAGTTCCAAGGGGACAAGGAAAAAACTTAAGTCAATTTTTTGAAATTTAATTTTTTCTTAAGTCAATTTTTAATTCATAAATTCCTCTTACTGAGAATTCTATGAAATGAGAAATGCTTGCACAAGGAAAGGACTGTTACAGATCTAGTTGTATTTATATGACACATACATTTTACAAAAGGAAAACTCAAACACATGATCTCAAGAAAATATTAAAACCTGGTGAACAGCATGTGGTTACTCAAGATGCTATTTAGCAGGTAAAGGTTTCCTTTAGTAAGCTTTGATTCAAAATGTAAAATGAAGGCATCGTATTGGGGTGGGGACAGAAGACTTGATCGTAAGATTTAAAAACTGAGGTTTGATCTAATAGTTCCTAAGGAGTCTGGTATGAAACTAGTTCTTCTCATTTTCCTGTTACCCTTCATTATAAAGAGAAATATATGTTCCAGTGTAAAATTGTTCTTCATATGTAATACAATCACATTTAGAAGGTACCAAATTTTAAAGCATATAACTTCAAACACTCTAGTAAAAGTAACTATAGTTCTCCACAGTATAACCAGTAAAAGTAATTAATATTATCAAACTAAAAAATTATTTGTAACACTAATCACTAAGAATGAAAGTTCATCAGGCAATTCAGTAGTATAATAGAAAACTTAAAATACCACAGTTATTCAAGAGGAATTTCTAAAATTTTAGTAATTTGGCTCCAAATCACCTTAATATTTCTAATTTTGAATCTATGGCCAATAATCTTAACTCTTTTTGCACTTTCTCCAAAACTATAATCTACTGTTCCATTTCCTAACATTCCCCCCAATTTAATCTATACAGTTTTTAACAGTATCCTTGGATACTGGGGAAATCATTCATAAAGAAAGAGATTGAATTGTTCAATCCTAGTTTAGCTAAAGGAGATCCAGCTCAAATTAGTTAGAACTGACAGCTAATGAAAGCCTGAGGATGACAGGCAAATGAGAAGACTGATCCTTTGTGACCGTTCTATTCCTAGTACAAAGTTCTGTTTACTAGGGACTAGTAATCAGATCTCACTAATAGCTGTTAGTATATGTTAAAAAGTGTTCTCATACATTCATTTTAGTTTAACACACACAGTGAGAGGCATTTGGCACTCCATCTGGTAATACATGTGCAATGCCAAGATTCTCAAGTTCCAAGGGGACAAGGAAAAAACTTAAGTCAATTTTTTGAAATTTAATTTTTTCTTAAGTCAATTTTTAATTCATAAATTCCTCTTACTGAGAATTCTATGAAATGAGAAATGCTTGCACAAGGAAAGGACTGTTACAGATCTAGTTGTATTTATATGACACATACATTTTACAAAAGGAAAACTCAAACACATGATCTCAAGAAAATATTAAAACCTGGTGAACAGCATGTGGTTACTCAAGATGCTATTTAGCAGGTAAAGGTTTCCTTTAGTAAGCTTTGATTCAAAATGTAAAATGAAGCCATTAGCACGTTAGAGGTTATTTATTTTAATTATATTTATTTTTAAACCAACAAACCAACAACACATAATTGAAATGTAAATACAGTATATTCTAGAGGGATTTTCTGAGACTATTTATGACCATATTTCTATAGAAATATCTATCTACTACACATGTGATTTGAAAACACGTTCTCTGCAATGGGGTTGCAATCTCCATTTGTTGTTGTTGCTGTTTAGTTGCTAAATTGTGTTTGACTCTTTCCTACCCAACAAGGCTCCTTCTGTCCGTGGGATTTCCCAGGCAAGAATACTGGAGTGGGTTGCCATTTCCTTTCCCAAAGGATTTCCCCAACCTAGGGATCAAACCCATGTCTCCTGCATTGGCAGGATGTTTCTATACCACTAAGCCACCAGGAAAGTCCTGTAATCTCCATGGTCATTAATAAACTTGGAGACACTTATTTTCAAAGTACACATAATATTTTATGATTTAAAAGAAGCTTTCATAGATGTCAGTCAAGTTAAGTACAAATGATAAGCATTATAGTCTAAGAGTGATTTTTACATTTCATTGGCCAAAACATTGCAATTCCAAAGAAAACTTATAAGGTTATTTTTTTTTCTTTAAATATTTATTTACTTGGTTGTACTGGGTCTTAGTTGTAGCATATGCGATCTTGTAGTTGTATGTGGGATCTAGTTCCCTGACCAGGGATTGAACCCAGGCCTCCCGCATTGGGAGCATGGAGTCTTATCCACTGGACCACCAGGGAAGTCCCATAAGGTTACTTTTTAAGTTATCATTAAGTCGCAGCCTAATCTGGGTCTGTTCTGTCACTTCCAAAACCATCGCAGGAAGAATTCTTCCTGGCTAATATCAAATAATGTCTAAACTAGTTTTATCACCTTTAAAAAGAGAAAAACCCACTCATGTGCAAGAATTTTGTCCAGCGTTGTCAATACTCCACAGTGATAAAACTGGTAGCCTAAGCTGCCAGCCTCTCCAGAGTCTCTTCACCTAATTAGGTGTTTGTTCCCTTTCCCTGAATTTGCTGACAATCGTTCCCTTACGGACTAGAGTGATACCTGTTCCTTCTGACATTCCATCCTGGCTAACATGAGTTCTGATAGCAACTAGTCAGTAAGATCTATGTTACAACAGAATTGAAGCTGTAGACTGGACTAGACACCAATGGTTTATGAGAGAATCCTTCAGAAATAGGTGAAACAGACATAACAACTGAAATTACAAGTTTAAAAAAGAAAACATCGTTGACAGATTGTTTCTATTTCTATGCTGTGATAAGTATAAGAAGACTATCAATGGAAAAAGGAAACATTTAAAATACTTCTATTATTTTAGAATGGACTTTTATACCATTATTATGAGAGTGTAGATTAGAATGCTATTAACTTGTCATATTCAGAGTCTGAGAAACAATTGTAAGTTTTCTTTACAGATATTAGACCTACATATTGCTCTGTAATTTTCCTATAGCAATTGAAAGCATTAAATATTGAAAATTTAAGCACTGAAGTACATTCACACTACTCTAAAATACCTCTTTATATCCTTTCAAATCAAGTCATAAAACCTAGTTCTTCCACGTATGTATGAATTCTTCCAGATCACTAGCTAAAAATCTTACTTAACTAGGTTAAAATCATCCCATTAATAATTCTCAAGCAGGGCTTCCCAGGTGGCACTACTGATAAAGAATCCGCCTGCCATGCAGGAGACATAAGGGACGCAAGTTCGATCCCTGGATTGGGAAGATTTCCTAGAGAAGGAAATGGCAACCACTCCATTATTCTTACCTGGAGAATTCCATGGACTGAGGATCCTGACAGGCTACAGTCCAGAGGGTCACAAAGAGTTGGACGCAACATAATGACTTAGTACGCACACCAAGGAGTATTTAAATAATGTTAATATATGAATTATGAAATTTAAAAACAAAATGAATGTTTCTTTTAAAGAATAGTAAAAGGTAGTCATTCTCCACGCAATAGGAGGAATTTCACAATGCTGCTAAAATAATAACCTATCCATCCATACTTTCCTAACCAGTGATCGATACACATTAAATTTCTGAGCATTCCAAACTCTCTTATGTGTACAGTGATAAAACTGGTAGCCTAAGCTGCCAGCCTCTCCAGAGTCTCTTCACCTAATTAGGTGTTTGTTCCCTTTCCTGAATTTGCTGACAATCGTTCCTTACGGACTAGAGTGATACCTGTTCCTTCTGACATTCCATCCTGGCTAACATGAGTTCTGATAGCAACTAGTCAGTAAGATCTATGTTACAACAGAATTGAAGCTGTAGACTGGACTAGACACCAATGGTTTATGAGAGAATCCTTCAGAAATAGGTGAAACAGACATAACAACTGAAATTACAAGTTTAAAAAAGAAAACATCGTTGACAGATTGTTTCTATTTCTATGCTGTGATAAGTATAAGAAGACTATCAATGGAAAAAGGAAACATTTAAAATACTTCTATTATTTTAGAATGGACTTTTATACCATTATTATGAGAGTGTAGATTAGAATGCTATTAACTTGTCATATTCAGAGTCTGAGAAACAATTGTAAGTTTTCTTTACAGATATTAGACCTACATATTGCTCTGTAATTTTCCTATAGCAATTGAAAGCATTAAATATTGAAAATTTAAGCACTGAAGTACATTCACACTACTCTAAAATACCTCTTTATATCCTTTCAAATCAAGTCATAAAACCTAGTTCTTCCACGTATGTATGAATTCTTCCAGATCACTAGCTAAAAATCTTACTTAACTAGGTTAAAATCATCCCATTAATAATTCTCAAGCAGGGCTTCCCAGGTGGCACTACTGATAAAGAATCCGCCTGCCATGCAGGAGACATAAGGGACGCAAGTTCGATCCCTGGATTGGGAAGATTTCCTAGAGAAGGAAATGGCAACCACTCCATTATTCTTACCTGGAGAATTCCATGGACTGAGGATCCTGACAGGCTACAGTCCAGAGGGTCACAAAGAGTTGGACGCAACATAATGACTTAGTACGCACACCAAGGAGTATTTAAATAATGTTAATATATGAATTATGAAATTTAAAAACAAAATGAATGTTTCTTTTAAAGAATAGTAAAAGGTAGTCATTCTCCACGCAATAGGAGGAATTTCACAATGCTGCTAAAATAATAACCTATCCATCCATACTTTCCTAACCAGTGATCGATACACATTAAATTTCTGAGCATTCCAAACTCTCTTATGTGTCTACTTCTTTGTACCTGCTGACTCTATCCAAAATGCTGTTCCATCCTTCTTTCCTAACAAACCTACTCAAATCATAAGACTTGTTTAAAATAAGGTTACCTTCATGGCTTCCCAACTGTCAACAAGCAGAAAGTCCTTCCTGTGATTCCACAGCCCTTGGTTCACAATGTTATTAGCACTCTTCAAACTCTACCACAATGATCAATTAGTTTTTTTCCTTCAGTACATTTTGATCTCTCTGAGAAAAAAGATTATATCTTACTTGCTTTTGTATCCCTGAATCTATAGCATTAAGGCCAGGCAAGCTGATTAAATGGTAAGTAAACAAACAAGTTTATTATTAAATCCTTTTCTGTAATTGAGTAGCTACAGCATAGTAGTATAATGTAAATGACAGGAATTTAATATTTTATATATTACCCAAACATCTACTGAGTTAGAGAATCTCATAACTGGGAAGAACATTAAAGAACATTTAGAAAGGACTAACATTAAAGAACTATTAACATAATGAGTAAGAAAAAAATAATAAGGAAACAATGATTAGTATACAAGCTTAAACCAAGTCTTTACATTTAGCTATTTTCAAAGATGAGGGATCATCACATTTTGTAAAATAACAAAAAATATCAAGTAGATCAAACTAATTCTAAGTATCCTTTAATATAAATAGCATTTTAAATATTCTAAATCAAAAAAATTTTTTAAGTCCATAGGCTTCTGGTGGTTACTAGCAATCAATCAAATGATCTATCTATAGTTTGGCAGTTTGGTTATAATGCTTACTCAACACAGCCTTACACTTTTTTGTGACTTAATGGACAAAGAAATTAATGATGTATTATTGGGTATGTTTAAATTTCAAATAAAAATACTTTTATTATGAAAGCGATTATGATGAATCACTTTTGGGATCGCACACTAAAGAGTTGGACGCAACATAATGACTTAGTACGCACACCAAGGAGTATTTAAATAATGTTAATATATGAATTATGAAATTTAAAAACAAAATGAATGTTTCTTTTAAAGAATAGTAAAAGGTAGTCATTCTCCACGCAATAGGAGGAATTTCACAATGCTGCTAAAATAATAACCTATCCATCCATACTTTCCTAACCAGTGATCGATACACATTAAATTTCTGAGCATTCCAAACTCTCTTATGTGTCTACTTCTTTGTACCTGCTGACTCTATCCAAAATGCTGTTCCATCCTTCTTTCCTAACAAACCTACTCAAATCATAAGACTTGTTTAAAATAAGGTTACCTTCATGGCTTCCCAACTGTCAACAAGCAGAAAGTCCTTCCTGTGATTCCACAGCCCTTGGTTCACAATGTTATTAGCACTCTTCAAACTCTACCACAATGATCAATTAGTTTTTTTCCTTCAGTACATTTTGATCTCTCTGAGAAAAAAGATTATATCTTACTTGCTTTTGTATCCCTGAATCTATAGCATTAAGGCCAGGCAAGCTGATTAAATGGTAAGTAAACAAACAAGTTTATTATTAAATCCTTTTCTGTAATTGAGTAGCTACAGCATAGTAGTATAATGTAAATGACAGGAATTTAATATTTTATATATTACCCAAACATCTACTGAGTTAGAGAATCTCATAACTGGGAAGAACATTAAAGAACATTTAGAAAGGACTAACATTAAAGAACTATTAACATAATGAGTAAGAAAAAAATAATAAGGAAACAATGATTAGTATACAAGCTTAAACCAAGTCTTTACATTTAGCTATTTTCAAAGATGAGGGATCATCACATTTTGTAAAATAACAAAAAATATCAAGTAGATCAAACTAATTCTAAGTATCCTTTAATATAAATAGCATTTTAAATATTCTAAATCAAAAAAATTTTTTAAGTCCATAGGCTTCTGGTGGTTACTAGCAATCAATCAAATGATCTATCTATAGTTTGGCAGTTTGGTTATAATGCTTACTCAACACAGCCTTACACTTTTTTGTGACTTAATGGACAAAGAAATTAATGATGTATTATTGGGTATGTTTAAATTTCAAATAAAAATACTTTTATTATGAAAGCGATTATGATGAATCACTAAAATTTACTTTTAATTAGTAGTTTGCTCATGCCAAAAAGTAACAGACAGATACCAAAAGCTTAAGAAATACTTTCTAATTGATCCAGAAAAACTTGTTGCTTATGATTTTTTTCATAGTTACAACCAAGATTATTTAGCCTTTACTATTAAAAAGTAAAAACTAAAACAGCTATACAAAGATTTCCAATGATAACTTAGGACAACAATCAACATAAAAGATGTAACAACCCTCATATATCAAGAAACTTGGCATCTATTTTATAGGTATTCTTTAGTCTGAAAGAGTGAAAAGTTTAGTCAGTAATTCCTGTCCAACTCTGTGGCCCTATGGACTGTAGTCTGCCAGGCTCCTCTGTCCATGGAATTTTCCAGAAAATAATACTGGAGTGGGTAGCCATTTCCTTCTCCAGGGGATCATCCAGACCCAGGGATCAAACCCAGGTCTCCTGCATTTCAGGCCAATTCTTTACCATCTGGGCCACCAGGAAAGCCCATTCTTTACTCTGGATTCTAATCTAATTACTTGTGGTGTTAACCTATTTATTTGTAAGTTGGCTAAAGTAACTGGGAAACATTCCTTTGGGGCATATAATTTGTAATACTGATTTATTGGTCTGCCACCTCTCAGTATAGATCTGACTCTGAGTTTATAATTAGGATGCGTTAACGTGGAAACAGAGTGGTAGTTCACTCTTGCTTTATGAAATGGTATGGACATATAAAATGGTACAGTTTAATTAAATGAGCTGAGAATGTTGGTTCATCTATATAACTTTAAAACATTATTTTTAGCAATGTCATAACATATGTCCAAAAGACTCAGTAGCTTTGGTTCTATCAACAAACAGATATTGTACTTCACTGTATAAATATTATTTCTCCTATATTCATTAATTCAACTTACATTACTGCCTCCTAACTGGGAGTACTATGGTGACCAAGACAAATAATGTTCTCTTAACCTCTTGAATCTTAGAGATGGGAAAGAAGAAAGTATTAGGTCATTTACGATGCCAAAAGACAAAAAGCACATAAGGAAAAGTATAAATCTACATTTAAAAAAAATATATTTCATTCTTTTTTCTCCAAATCCCATGGAATACTATTCTCCTATATTGGCTCCATTCTTTACTATGAAGCAACTCTCGCTCACAGTTTGTAGTCCCAGATTTCTCTGTGATTCAGAGAAAAACTCTAAAAATAACACCAGTGGGTACTCAATATCCCCTGAGAATATTCAATAATTTTCTTTCTTTTCCTTTGTCCTTAAATTATTTTTTTAAATTTTATTTTGGAGTATTTTGATTTGCAATGTGTTAGTTTCAAGTATATAGCAAAGTGATTCAGTAATACATGTATCTATTTTTTCTATATAGGTTATTACACAGTATTGAGTAGAGTTCCTTGTGCTACACAGGTCTTTGTTGATTATCTGTTCTACATATAGCAGTATGTATATGTTAATCCCAACCTCCTAATTTATCTCTGCCTCCTCCCACATACCTTTACCCTTCAGTAATCATAAATTTGTTTTGTAAGTCTGTGAGTTTGTTTCTAGTTTGTAAATAAATTCATTTGTATCAATTTTTTTTGATTCCACATATAAGTAATATCATATATTTGTCTCTCTCTGTCTGACTTCACTTATATTAATCTCAAAGTGCGTATGT
The DNA here is from genome assembly GCA_022376925.1 of Tragulus kanchil. Classification (NCBI taxonomy): domain Eukaryota; kingdom Metazoa; phylum Chordata; class Mammalia; order Artiodactyla; family Tragulidae; genus Tragulus; species Tragulus kanchil. Next base: position 23,375,792 of record JAIOJX010000024.1, on the reverse strand, counting down.
GTTGCTGGCAAATGGCAAAATTTCATTTTTTTATGGCTGAGTAATATTCCATTGTACATAGACATAAGATTTTGATTTGCATTTCCCTAAAAGTGACACTGGACATCTTCTCTTGTGCTTTTTGGCTATCTGTCTTTCTTGGAAATGTCTATTTAAATCTTCTGCCCATTTATTGATTGGGTTGTTTGTATCTTTGATACTGAGCTGCATGAGATGTCTGTATATTTTGGAGATTAATCCTTTGTTAGTCACACTGTTTACAAAGAGTTTCCCCATTCTGTAAGTTGTATTTTACTTTTGTTTATGGTTTCCTTTGCTGTGCAAAAGCTTTTAAACTTAATTAGGTCCCATTAATACTTATTAAACAAAATGAAAAGTCTTAAGTGACTAAGAGAAAACACAAACAGTATTATTTCTTCCTAGACAAATAATACATTGCTTGACGAGTCTAAATCATCAATAAAAATCTAAAACTAAAAAGCCTGGTTATTAGGAATTCATTCTAAAGACAATAACAACATAAGTGTGTAAAAATACAAGTAGAAAAATATTTATCACAGCATTATCTATAAGAGTAAAAAAAAAAAAAAAGCCATTAAAAAGAATAAAATACCTAGAAATAAACTTAACCAGGGCTTCCCCTGGTGGTCCAGTGGATAGGGACACTGCCTTGCAGTGCAAGAGGCGTCGGTTCGATCCCTGGCCTGGGAGGATCCCACGTGCCGCGGAGCGGCTGGACCAATGTGTCCAATTGCCGAGCCGGAGCTCTGGCGCGCATGCGCCCAGAGCCGACGCTCTGCAGCGACAAGACGCCACCTTGATGGGAGGCCCACAGGAGCCGGAGAGCAAAGACGGATGAAAACAGAGAAATGGGGGACCAATGGAAGTGGCCCGCCCGCTCCCCTCCCTCCCCAACCTGACCCCCGCCCAAAATAAATAAATAAATCTTTAAAAAAAAAAAAAACTTAACCAAGGAGATGAAAGACCTGTACTCTGAAAACTATAAAGCAAAGATGAAGGAAACTGAAGATAACAAAGAAATGCAAAGATTTATTATTTTCATGAATTGGAAGAATTAATATGGTTAAAATATCCATACTACCCAATGCAATCTCCAGATCTACTGTGATTCCTATCAAAATATCCATGATATTTTTCACATAACTAGAACACTTACATGGGACTACAAAAGACCCTGAATAGTCATACCAATCTTGAGAAAAAGGAATAAAGCTAGATCTTCATGCTCCCTAACTTCAGTCTATATTAGAAAGCTACAAAAATCAAAATAGCATGGTACTGGCACAAAAACAAACATATAGATCAACAAAGCAAAAGAGCGAAACCAGAAATAATTCATGTACCTAAGGCCAATTAATCTACAACAAAGGCGGCAAGAATATACAATGAGGAAAAGACAGTCTCTTTAATAAGTGATGCTGGAAAAACTGGACAGTTACATATAAAACAATGAAGTTAGAACATTTTTTCATACCACGCATAAAAATGAGCTCAAAATGGATTAAAGCCCAAATGTAAAACCTGAAACTCTCCAACTCCTAGAAGAGAATATAGGACACTCTTTCACATAAATTGTAAGGATTTTTTGGATGTGTGTCCTGAGGCAAAAGAAACAAAAGCAAAAACAAACAAATGAGACCTAAATAAACACTTTTAAATAGCAAAGAAAATCACTGACAAACACACATTACTGGATGAGAAAAAATATTTGAAAATGATATGACTGACAGGTATATCAGTTGGATATATGACCTAATGTCCAATATATATAAAACAGTTCATGCAACTCAATGTCAGAAAAAAAATTTTTAAATGGGCAGAAGAGCCAAATAGACATTTTTCTAAAGAAGACATAAAGATAGCCAAAGAGCACATGAAAAGATGATCAATACTGCTAATATCTTCAGAGAAATGTAATGAGATACCACCTCATACCTGTCACAATGGCTATCATCAAGAAGTCTACAAATAACAAATGCTGAGAAGGATGTGGAGAAAAGGGAGCTGTTGGTAGGAATGTAAATTGGTATAGCCACTATATAAGAGTATGGAAGTTCTACAAAAAAGTAAAAATAGAATTACCATAAAATGAAGTAATTTCTCCCTTGCACATATATCAGAAGAAAATGAAAACACTAATTCAAAAAGATATACACATTCCAATGTCCATAGTAGTTTTTCTACAACAGCCAAGATATGGAAGTAATCTTAGTGTCCAACAACTAGTGATTCCTATCAAAATATCCATGATATTTTCACATAACTAGAACACTTACATGGGACTACAAAAGACCCTGAATAGTCATACCAATCTTGAGAAAAGGAATAAAGCTAGATCTTCATGCTCCCTAACTTCAGTCTATATTAGAAAGCTACAAAAATCAAAATAGCATGGTACTGGCACAAAAACAAACATATAGATCAACAAAGCAAAAGAGCGAAACCAGAAATAATTCATGTACCTAAGGCCAATTAATCTACAACAAAGGCGGCAAGAATATACAATGAGGAAAAGACAGTCTCTTTAATAAGTGATGCTGGAAAAACTGGACAGTTACATATAAAACAATGAAGTTAGAACATTTTTTCATACCACGCATAAAAATGAGCTCAAAATGGATTAAAGCCCAAATGTAAAACCTGAAACTCTCCAACTCCTAGAAGAGAATATAGGACACTCTTTCACATAAATTGTAAGGATTTTTTGGATGTGTGTCCTGAGGCAAAAGAAACAAAAGCAAAAACAAACAAATGAGACCTAAATAAACACTTTTAAATAGCAAAGAAAATCACTGACAAACACACATTACTGGATGAGAAAAAATATTTGAAAATGATATGACTGACAGGTATATCAGTTGGATATATGACCTAATGTCCAATATATATAAAACAGTTCATGCAACTCAATGTCAGAAAAAATTTTTAAATGGGCAGAAGAGCCAAATAGACATTTTTCTAAAGAAGACATAAAGATAGCCAAAGAGCACATGAAAAGATGATCAATACTGCTAATATCTTCAGAGAAATGTAATGAGATACCACCTCATACCTGTCACAATGGCTATCATCAAGAAGTCTACAAATAACAAATGCTGAGAAGGATGTGGAGAAAAGGGAGCTGTTGGTAGGAATGTAAATTGGTATAGCCACTATATAAGAGTATGGAAGTTCTACAAAAAAGTAAAAATAGAATTACCATAAAATGAAGTAATTTCTCCCTTGCACATATATCAGAAGAAAATGAAAACACTAATTCAAAAAGATATACACATTCCAATGTCCATAGTAGTTTTTCTACAACAGCCAAGATATGGAAGTAATCTTAGTGTCCAACAACAGATGAATGGATAAAGATGGTGTGGTATACATGGAAGGGTTGAACAGGCAGACTTGATAAGGAAGCCAGCAGGTCCCAAAGAGGAGCGAGAGGGGGGACAAACATTTTCTAGCCTAAAATGTCTGCCATGATAAAGATCTAGTCTGAAGCTAAGCTTATTGTCTTATGGAGACAAACTATTTTTCACTGGAATGTCTCATCTAGTCTAGATGGCCAGAGACCATCCTCTGGCTAATCTTACGTAAATAATACGGGTGTGGGCCTAGCAAGGCCTTTACAACCTTAAAATATTCTTTTGATCTGTTGTTAATAACCAACTGGAAATTACAAAATGATTTGTCTAAAGTAGCTTCTGGGGGTATTCTTCCATCCTGCCTTCCAGTGTCTATGTTGGAAGCTTTCTTTATCCCTTTTTGCTTTAATAAACTTTTTACTGCATGAAGCTCTGAATGATCAAAAAGCCAAGTCTTTTTGATCCCAATGTGAATTCTTCTCTTTTGGAGACCAAGATTGTGACACCATTCATGGTAACCTATCTACCATCATCTATCATATATACACACACACATACATATATGTTTGTTTATACATACATATATATATATATATGAATATTACTCAGCCATAAAAAATAAAATCTTGCCATTTGACACAGTAGGGATGAACTTGGAGGGTACTATGCTTAGTGAAATAAGTCAGACAAACACTGTATGGTATCACTTATATGTGGAATCTAAATAAAAATAAAATGAATATAGCAAAACAAAAATAGTCTGAAAAATATAGAGAACAAATTAGCAGTTACCAGAGGGGAGAAGGAATACGAGAGAGACAACACAGTAGCAGGAGACTAAGAGGTATAAACTGCTATCTATAAAATAAACTACAAGAATATACTGTATAGCACATGGAATACAGAGAACATTTTATTTATAATAGTTTTAAATGAAGTATCATCTATATAAAATAACAAATCATTTGTAAATTAACTATACTTCAATTTAAAAATAATAATAAAAAGAAAAGAAAGGAAACAGCTCAACATCTGAACATAGCATACTGGCTAAACTAAATGGGGTTTATCCATGCAACCACATATCATACAGTCATCAGAAATTAATACACACACATGGAAATACAACTGGCATGTAAAGCAGATTTTTAAAAAAACATATGAGTATTATAATCCCTTTTGGAGGAAAACTTTTAAAAAATTCTAACTACATGTGTAACTGAATGTATACAGAAAATTTTCAAACTAGACACCGAAATGCTAACAATGGTTATTTTTAAGACAAATATTTTCACCTAAAATTTTTTCTCTGTTTTCTGTAAGTTTCTATAAATTTTTTTACAATTAAGAGAAAAAAATAAGCAGCTTCCAGTTTGAGATTTTAAAAAACCTATTCCCGGGCTTCCCCTGGTGGTCCAGTGGGTAAGGACACTGCCTTGCAGTGCAAGGGGCGCCAGTTCGATCCCTGGCCTGGGAAGATCCCACATGCCGCGGAGCGGCTGGACCCATGTGTCCAATTACCGAGCCGGAGCTCTGGAGCACATGCGCCCAGAGCCGGTGCTCTGCAACGACAGAGGCCACCACGATGGGAGGCCCACAGGAGCCAAAGAACAAAGACAGATGAAAATAGAGAAATGAAAAGATCAACAGAAGTGGCCCGCCCACTCCACTCCCTCCCCAACCCAACTCCCGCCCAAAAAAATAAAAAAATAAAATAAATAAAATAAATAAATTAATAATAAAAACACCTATTCCCATCCATCAAAGACAATAAACATGACTATCCATGTCAAGGAGTGTGTAAGGAGCTTTACAGTCAGATCATATAAATGAAGTGATAACTAACGCTATAGGACTGAATTAGAAATAGTTTGATTAGAACCTCAGGAGTCAGGCAAAATAGGTTTAATTAGCTGACAGCCACCATTAGACCTATATGATATCAAAGTTTTTTGTTTGGAGTGTTTTAAATGCTTTCTATGTCTTGGGTCCCTAACCTGTAAAACAGGAAATAATAGTATCTACTTGATAAAACTATTGTGATCAGTAAATAATGTCCATAAAGCACTTTGAATAATGCCCCAGTTTATATCAAGCATATGTATACACACATACACAAAGTATATATGTAATAAAGTGAAAAGTTAGTTTCATCTTAAGATTAATGTTGGATGAACTAGGTACTCTGATATGCTCCATGTTCGATAATTATCCCATTGTCTATATGATTTAAGTATAAATAGCAAATTTTCCCCATAGTTTTATCACATATTCAATGTAGAAAATTCAGTTTTATAAAAGTGCATAAGGTGAATCGTAATATCCTCTCTTTCCTCATTTCAACAACATTCCCAGTTCAGTATCATTTCTTTCAATATTGTACCTGCACCCATACTTGGTTTGTGTGCATTAGTAAACTATTCCCTGGAAAACTTCCCTGGTGGTCCAAAGTGGGTAAGGTTTTCTGTAAGTTTCTATAAATTTTACAATTAAGAGAAAAAAATAAGCAGCTTCCAGTTTGAGATTTTAAAAAACCTATTCCCGGGCTTCCCCTGGTGGTCCAGTGGGTAAGGACACTGCCTTGCAGTGCAAGGGGCGCCAGTTCGATCCCTGGCCTGGGAAGATCCCACATGCCGCGGAGCGGCTGGACCCATGTGTCCAATTACCGAGCCGGAGCTCTGGAGCACATGCGCCCAGAGCCGGTGCTCTGCAACGACAGAGGCCACCACGATGGGAGGCCCACAGGAGCCAAAGAACAAAGACAGATGAAAATAGAGAAATGAAAAGATCAACAGAAGTGGCCCGCCCACTCCACTCCCTCCCCAACCCAACTCCCGCCCAAAAAAATAAAAAAATAAAATAAATAAAATAAATAAATTAATAATAAAAACACCTATTCCCATCCATCAAAGACAATAAACATGACTATCCATGTCAAGGAGTGTGTAAGGAGCTTTACAGTCAGATCATATAAATGAAGTGATAACTAACGCTATAGGACTGAATTAGAAATAGTTTGATTAGAACCTCAGGAGTCAGGCAAAATAGGTTTAATTAGCTGACAGCCACCATTAGACCTATATGATATCAAAGTTTTTTGTTTGGAGTGTTTTAAATGCTTTCTATGTCTTGGGTCCCTAACCTGTAAAACAGGAAATAATAGTATCTACTTGATAAAACTATTGTGATCAGTAAATAATGTCCATAAAGCACTTTGAATAATGCCCCAGTTTATATCAAGCATATGTATACACACATACACAAAGTATATATGTAATAAAGTGAAAAAGTTAGTTTCATCTTAAGATTAATGTTGGATGAACTAGGTACTCTGATATGCTCCATGTTCGATAATTATCCCATTGTCTATATGATTTAAGTATAAATAGCAAATTTTCCCCATAGTTTTATCACATATTCAATGTAGAAAAATTCAGTTTTATAAAAGTGCATAAGGTGAATCGTAAATATCCCTCTCTTTCCTCATTTCAACAACATTCCCAGTTCAGTATCATTTCTTTCAATATTGTACCTGCACCCATACTTGGTTTGCTTGGTGGCTTAATTTACCAAAATGAGGTAAAACTAAACATACTAATCTGCCCTGAATCTCACACAATATAGCATGGAAAACTTTCCATATCATTCTTTTTTATTGTTGGACAGTATTCTACTATCTAGTATGTCATTATTTAACCATTTCCCTACTGGTGACCATTAAGATGGTTTCCAACTTCTCAGCAAGGCAAACAATGCCTCAGTGTACATCCATACACATAGATCTTCCAGAACTTGCAAAACTTTTTTATGGAGTAGAGTCTAAGAAGGGAAACTGTTAGCTTTTCAAGCCTCCATTTCCTGAAGAACAGGACAAAGCTGAGACAAAGCTTTCAAGTTAAGGAATCCTTGAAATGCAAAATTATAGCATGTCAAGAATGAGAGGAAAAGAGAGGTGAGGCAGGTAAGGAGGAAAAGGCAACAAAAAGTGGAACTGTGGGGCTTCCCTGTTCCTGCTACCTGAACCCCCTAAGCAGCTGCTGGGGACAGAGCTTCTGTTGCACACCCTGAGCCAGAGTTTCCAAGAGTCTGATCAGGCAGGAGGTCCTGCTGAAGTGGCACCTCACAGCAAAGGCTAAGTGGGCAAGTGGCCTTAGGAGGTGAAGAAACCATCCCCTAGGAGCCTGCTGCCAAGCTCCACTAAAGAGGCACGCCTGTGCTGACGTCCTTGTGCTCTGCCAACAAGCCTTCCAATTCAATCTCTCAGATGAAAAGTAGAATACATCGCTTTTGCCTACATGTCTTGATTATTAGTGAGAGAGAGCATATTTCACTACTGATTGGCATTCATATTCCTTCTAGGGATGGCTTGTCCTTATACATTTCAACTGTAATTTCTCACCCTTCCATTAGGACTCTATAATTAAACTACTGAATTCTGTTACTCTCAGCGCTGCCATACTTCCTAAAACTACTTTGGGTTACCTATGAATCACACTATCAGCTTACATATAGTTCCATCAACTCTGCTGGTTACCCTGACCATCGAAAGAACAGAAGAGGACAAAGCAAGGGCATGGCAACCTCCTTATCTCAGTTTCCATCATTACTTGCACTTGGTCAGGGAAACTTTCACATATAAGACAAGTTCACATTTCCATCCAGTTTCCCTGTTTTCACAAGCTCATGCCAGAACAGTAAGAGCAACGACGCTGGCCTGCCGTCATCTCTGCCACTAACCCAATCAAGCTTCATCGCCAATGTCCAGTTCAAATTCTCTTTAGCAACGTCAGGTTTTGACCGTGACATGACCACCTTCAATATAGAAGCTTTTTTCATACAAGAACAGGCACCAAGAAACGGAGATGCCAAGTTCTGACATCTCTTTTTTTCTCCTATGCTTTTCTCCCTCTTAAGAATTACCCTGATTGGTTTTTTGATTCGATTTCTGCATTGTACCCAAGGGTCAATCCATCACCCCTCTCTCTCACCCTTTTCATCTCTGCCATACTCTAAAAACTGAAAGCCAAACAAACATACGGTAGCTATTGACTCCAAAACTATAGTTAGTAATGTATTTTGTCTCAAATTAGAAACTATCAAACAGCTGGCAGTCTTACTTCACACGCATTGTAATATGAATAAAACTAGACTGCCTCCAGAAGGGAGCTACTCTATAGTGAGACTGAAAACAAGGTAGTATTCAGATAGTGTTTTAAACCCAGGTCTTAGTAATATATCTTTTTAAATGAATGCACTTTCAACAAAATCTAATTCATGCAGCTGACAGATTTGATAGAGAAAAACTATTTTCCAACTTTAAGTTACAGGAACATGGCTTAGACTTAACTAAATCAGTCCTATCTAATGCAAGGCATGCTATAATGCAGCCACAAAGAAGAAATGTATTAACTTTTCCCTCTGAATAATTCCTCTATAATTTCTATCTTATTATTTATTCAACATAAGCTACCATCTGCTATGTTTCCACTCACTAATATTCCCAGCAATACTAACACTGCATCCCATTTTTTTTGGTAGCATATTAATAAAATTCTTGCCTCTGTTAAATATTATAGTTGGCATAACAATAAAAATAATCCATATTTGCATTCCACTCTACAGTTTACAAGCTCTTTCTATTATACATATAAAATCTCAATGAATTATAATTGTCCTTTACAACTTTAAAAGGTGACAATATACTACAAATCTCCAAAAGCAAATCATCTCAAATACTGTGAATAAGATTCTAACAACAAGAGACCAACGGAAGTATAAAGAAATTAACCTGCCATTCCTTCTTACTTTGCTCCAAGACAATTCTGCATTAGCATTGTTGGTTCATTTTGTCAGTTTAAGCTTTTAAAAAATGCATACTAAATTTCCCTATATTGTATTTCAATCAATTGCTGAAGCTGAGGCTACAGTGTCATAAATAAAGCACCAGATCATAAATTTCTCAAAAGACATAAAATCAAAGACACCCTACACCTACAAATTAAATGCAAAACACATGAACTAAACAATGAAAAGGAATTAACTGTGTGAAGTTTAAGCTGATCAACTAGTTAACCAGTCTATTCTGAACAGACTTAGTCTTTCTTCTCAGTATCAATATTAAGATTATAACCATGTACAAAAATCATCTTGGTCTAGTCTTTTCATTTTATGTTTTCTTATAAATTATGGAGCTATGGGCAAAAAAAGTCAATCACCTTTCAGATGTCTGACTGCAAAAGCACTCCTTAGAATAGCAATGATATGAATTATTTAAATACAGGACTGGGCATGAAATGAGGGCTATCCGTAAAACAGCACACACTTAAACTAGTGTATATATATCACAGCATTTCAAACATCTCAAGAGCTCAAGCCTCCCATGATTCTATGTTTACACAGCTGATGAGAAACTCCAATATACAGAATTTTTTTCAAGGGCCTAGAAAAGACAGCAACACAGATGATAACATTTTCTTACAAATACTACATCCACATCTTATTATCCAGGCATTAAGAGACCACTTTGCTTGTGCTCCCTATAAAATACATTTTAAAAGAACATGTAGGGGCTTCCCCTGGTGATCCAGTGGGTAAGGACACCGCCTTGCAGTGCAAGGGGCACCGGTTCAATCCCTGGCCTGGGAAGATCCCATGTGCCCTGGAGCGGCTGGACCGATTACCAAGCCGGAGCTCTGGGGCGCATGCGCCCAGAGCCGAGCGCACCGACAGACGCCACCGCAATGGGAGGCCCACAGGAGCCAAAGAACAAAGATGGATGAAAATGGACAAATGAAAGACCAACAGAAGTGGCCCGCCTGCTTCCCTCCCTCCCCAACCCCACCCCGCCCCCGCCCAAAAAGAAAGAATATGTAGGACTTCACTGGTGGCACAGTGGATAAGAATTTGCCTGCACATTCAGGGGAAACAGGTGTGGTCCCAGGTCCAGAAAGACCCCACATGCCAAGGAGCAACAAAGTCCATGCACCACATCTTCTGAGCTCTACAGCCTGAGAGCCACAACTACTAAAGTCTAGAAGCCACAGCAATGAGAAGCTGGAACAAGACAACGAGAAAGTAGCGGCCCGCACTCTCCACGCCACACAACTAGAGAAAAGTCCATGTACAACAAGAAAGATTCACCATGGCCAAAATTAAGTAAAAAATTTACTGTAATCATCTTCGGTTTTTTTAGTCTTTAATTCCATGTACAAAAATCATCTTGGTCTAGTCTTTTCATTTTATGTTTTCTTATAAATTATGGAGCTATGGGCAAAAAAAGTCAATCACCTTTCAGATGTCTGACTGCAAAAGCACTCCTTAGAATAGCAATGATATGAATTATTTAAATACAGGACTGGGCATGAAATGAGGGCTATCCGTAAAACAGCACACACTTAAACTAGTGTATATATATCACAGCATTTCAAACATCTCAAGAGCTCAAGCCTCCCATGATTCTATGTTTACACAGCTGATGAGAAACTCCAATATACAGAATTTTTTTCAAGGGCCTAGAAAAGACAGCAACACAGATGATAACATTTTCTTACAAATACTACATCCACATCTTATTATCCAGGCATTAAGAGACCACTTTGCTTGTGCTCCCTATAAAAATACATTTTAAAAGAACATGTAGGGGCTTCCCCTGGTGATCCAGTGGGTAAGGACACCGCCTTGCAGTGCAAGGGGCACCGGTTCAATCCCTGGCCTGGGAAGATCCCATGTGCCCTGGAGCGGCTGGACCGATTACCGAGCCGGAGCTCTGGGGCGCATGCGCCCAGAGCCGGTGCTCTGCAACGACAGACGCCACCGCAATGGGAGGCCCACAGGAGCCAAAGAACAAAGACGGATGAAAGTGGAGAAATGAAAGACCAATAGAAGTGGCCCGCCTGCTCACCTCCCTCCCCAACCCGACCCCCGCCCCCGCCCAAAAAAAAAAGAATATGTAGGACTTCACTGGTGGCACAGTGGATAAGAATTTGCCTGCACATTCAGGGGAAACAGGTGTGGTCCCAGGTCCAGAAAGACCCCACATGCCAAGGAGCAACAAAGTCCATGCACCACATCTTCTGAGCTCTACAGCCTGAGAGCCACAACTACTAAAGTCTAGAAGCCACAGCAATGAGAAGCTGGAACAAGACAACGAGAAAGTAGCGGCCCGCACTCTCCACGCCACACAACTAGAGAAAAGTCCATGTACAACAAGAAAGATTCACCATGGCCAAAATTAAGTAAATAAAAAAAATTTTAAAAAGAATATATATAGCTAAGTTAAACTTACTTTTTAAAGTACAGAGTTGAACAGCATTTAAAGCCAAATATTGGGCTTCCCTGGTGGTCTAGTGGGTAAGGACACCGCCTTGCAGTGCAAGGGGCGCCGGTTCGATCCCTGGCCTGGGAAGATCCCACGTGCCCCGGAGCGGCTGGACTGATGTGTCCAATTACCGAGCCGGAGCTCTGAAGCGCATGCGCCCAGAGCCAGTGCTCTGCAACAACAGAGGCCACCGCGATGAGAGGCCCACACGGGCCAAAGAACAAAGATTGACGAAAATGGACAAATGAAAGACCAATAGAAGTGGCCCGCCTGCTCCCCTCCCTCCCCACCCCAACCCCACCAAAATAAATAAATAAATACTTTTTAAAAAATTTTTAAAAAATAAAATAAAATAAAGCCAAATATTTTAACATGGAGACTGGTAAAAATTCTTAACTGTTCAATTTTTTGTTAAACTCTTTTTAAAGATTTTTTTGGCTTCTTTTTATTGGTTTTTATTTATTTTCATCCATCTTTATTCTTTGGCTTGTGTGGGCCTCCTATCGCAGTGGCCTCACTCGTCGCAGAGCACTGGTTCAGGGCGCATGCGCTCCAGAGCTCTGGCTTGATGGTCGGACACATCTGTCCAGCCGCTCCACGGCACGTGGGATCTTCCCAGGCCAGGGATCGAACTGACACCCCTTGCACTGCAAGGTGGACTCTTTACCCACTGGACCACCATGGAAGCTCTTGTTAAACTCATTTTTTAACAGTATTATTTGAAAAGAAGTAAACGCTAAGTTTTCCAAAATTTCAGGATTTTTAAAATTAACCTCTGAAAATAACTAATAGAAATTTGCAAGAATTGTTCTGTTCATTTTGCAATTGAATTTTCCTGTTCCTAAATGATACAAAGAATTGAGAGCTAATCTGTCTGTCTTAGAAGAGAAGGCATAATTGACATTGCACTCTTTTCAGCAGGCATAAGGCAATCAAAAGACTGCAGGTTTCACCTAACAAAAATGATCCAGCAAAATACGTATGTGGTTCATACAACCAATTATTCAAGATGCAGAGCTTTCGGCCTCAGCAGAGGTTTATGTTGGTCTGTTTTCTCAAAAACCTCTCTCACAATGCACATGTGCAGAGACATACACACAGTTGAAAACACTAGACGGTGTTTACATCTCTAATTACTAAAGTTACGCATTTAATGATATTTCTTCTGAGGTGCTGAAATTTTAGGAACAAAACACACATGGCCTCCCACGTGGCCAATGGTAAAAGAATCCACCTGCAATACAGGAGGCGTGAGTTTGATCCCTGAATCAGGAAGATCCCTGGAGAAGGAAATGGCAACTCACTCCAATATTCTTGCCTGAGAAATCCCATGGACACATGAGCCTAGCAGACTACAGTCCATGGGGTCACAAAGAGTTGGACATGACTTAGTGAGTGACTAAACAACAAAATACACACACGGCAGGGCCTGATCTGAGGAGCTCCAACTAAGCCCTTCTGGGGTCATTTGGGGACCACTCCTCCATTACTTTGTTACTCAGAGCTGATTTATATGATTAGGTGACACCTGGCAAAAAGCTAGACGATGAAAAATTGCTACACACCTTACTGACAGGCAAGAAAGACTCAGATTATCAGATGACGACAGCATCACGACTCAGGCAAACTCAGCTAAAGCACCCTGCAGGTGTCCCCAGAAACTCTGGATGAAGCCAAAGGAGGTCAGCAATTGGTCAAAAGGAAAATGTCTTCAATTTAAATTTCCTTGGAAGATACCACAAACACAAAGGATATAAAATACATAGAGTCAGGCATATATATAATCAATAGTTGCAAAAAAATCATAAAATCTTCTAATTTGAGTTTTTTAACTCATAGCCCAATGACACAGTAACTGAAGTGCATGATTTCATGATTTTTACAGTGGTCAGCAGAAATGCTAGAGAAAAGAGGTAACAACTAAGTGATTTGGCATCGTGAGTTTACTGGGGAAATCACATTCCAAAGTACATCAATTCTTTAAAAATTTCAGAAGATGACACATAATTAATCACTATTATTATAAGATTTCAGCAGGATTACAGCATTAGTTTATGCTAAGTAATGCAGCCTGAAAAAGCTCAATAAATCTTAGCTGAAATGAATCTCAACGGACAAATTAACACAGTCACCCCTGATTTTACAACACAAATAGATCTGAAAAGAAAACAAAGACTTGGACATACCGAGATCTAGTACAGTCCTAGAGCAATGAAGGAGAATATAGAATAATTCCATGGAATAAAACATTTACAAGCGAAATGACCCATGAGCTATAAATTTTTTTTAATTTAAAATAGTAATAAAATCATTTAGTCAGCAATAGTACAAATACTAGACATTTAAAACCTTCACAGTCTCAATATATAAACCTTCCTCAAATTTTGGGAGATCCAAATTTGAGAAGATGGGAAGGGAAATCAATCTCAAAATTTATCCACTTTAGGGTTATAATACTAAATTTTAATATCCCCAAACGTTAGGAATTTTTATAACTTTCAAAAGGAGTTGGACATGACTTAGTGAGTGACTAAACAACAAAATACACACACGGATGATCACCTGGGCATTTGGACCACTCCTCCATTACTTTGCTAGACTGATTTATATGATTAGGTGACACCTGGCAAAAGCTAGACGATGAAAAATTGCTACACACCTTACTGACAGGCAAGAAAGACTCAGATTATCAGATGACGACAGCATCACGACTCAGGCAAACTCAGCTAAAGCACCCTGCAGGTGTCCCCAGAAACTCTGGATGAAGCCAAAGGAGGTCAGCAATTGGTCAAAAGGAAAATGTCTTCAATTTAAATTTCCTTGGAAGATACCACAAACACAAAGGATATAAAATACATAGAGTCAGGCATATATATAATCAATAGTTGCAAAAAAATCATAAAATCTTCTAATTTGAGTTTTTTAACTCATAGCCCAATGACACAGTAACTGAAGTGCATGATTTCATGATTTTTACAGTGGTCAGCAGAAATGCTAGAGAAAAGAGGTAACAACTAAGTGATTTGGCATCGTGAGTTTACTGGGAAATCACATTCCAAAGTACATCAATTCTTTAAAAATTTCAGAAGATGACACATAATTAATCACTATTATTATAAGATTTCAGCAGGATTACAGCATTAGTTTATGCTAAGTAATGCAGCCTGAAAAAGCTCAATAAATCTTAGCTGAAATGAATCTCAACGGACAAATTAACACAGTCACCCCTGATTTTACAACACAAATAGATCTGAAAAGAAAACAAAGACTTGGACATACCGAGATCTAGTACAGTCCTAGAGCAATGAAGGAGAATATAGAATAATTCCATGGAATAAAACATTTACAAGCGAAATGACCCATGAGCTATAAATTTTTTTTAATTTAAAATAGTAATAAAATCATTTAGTCAGCAATAGTACAAATACTAGACATTTAAAACCTTCACAGTCTCAATATATAAACCTTCCTCAAATTTTGGGAGATCCAAATTTGAGAAGATGGGAAGGGAAATCAATCTCAAAATTTATCCACTTTAGGGTTATAATACTAAATTTTAATATCCCCAAACGTTAGGAATTTTTATAACTTTCAAAAAGGAGATACACTACATCATCCAAGCAGGTTTTTTCTCTTAAGTAAATAGGGAATAAAAGTCTATCTTCCTTCACTGGATTTCAAATCCAATTATCAGATGTTCAGGCCCTACATTTAAAATGAGCCAGTGTGAGACTACTGAAGGACAGGGAAGTGCTATGATAAAACCTACCTACATGTTAGAGAGAGTAAGTGGGACGTTTAAAAGAGAAAAATGACTTATTTTTCCTAAGTACATTTCCCCTTTACTTCAATTAAAACTATAGACTACTAGGAGTTTCACTATTTTAAAAAATATATAAATAAAATACTTGACCTAAGAAGATATTGGAAAACAGTGATATGACCACACTTATTTATTATGACTGCATGCTACCAGAAGAAATATCAAAACTAATACCCATCATATACTAAAACCAGAATCTGGTTCCAAGGCAATCCTATCCCACCAATATCACGAAACCCTACAAGTGTGTCTATCCCAAGGTAATTTTACATGACTTCGCTAATGCAAAAAAGATGGGGGAACGTAAGTCCCAAAAGTAGTCAGAAGTTTCATTCAAGTTATACCACTAACCTAGTTTTTTAAATAAAGAATGAAGGTGTCTAAGCTTTTACACACACACACATATGTGCACAGGTGTATACATACTGCTTCCTTTCCACAACTGATAACTACACAGGAGAAAATTAAAAACCTCAGAGACAAGCAAAGGTACTCAGTGAAGGTGGAAATACCCAGTGAATGTACCAGATGAATATCTACTTGTTAATTCTCCTCTGAAGCTAAGCAAACATTTTTTAACCACAAACTGGAACCACTGGATTCATCTGGCAAACCCACAAAAACGCATACAAGCGTTAGGCATTCAACAGTTCCGAAGTATTGTGCAATACTTTATGAAGTCAGTACGATAAACATTTTATTTTTTACTAAGCATTAGTTTATGCTAAGTCACAACGTGTCTTTCTGTGATCATGGAGGCTCACAAATTTGACCCAAAATATCAATACATTCAACCTCTGTTCCCACTAACGAAAGACGTTGTAACAGAATTCTGCTATTAGAATAGTTTTTCAGTAAGAAAAAGTTATCTCCTTGTAATTTTCAAACTAGATTAAAAACGCAGTTCCAATTATGAATTCCAAATTAAGTTGTTTTTTATCAAAATGTATCTGAAATAATAATTCATCCCATAAGACCTACTCCTGGAGTATTTCTTCTGCCTATGGCTCTTACTGGGCTTTCCAGGTAGCGCAGTGGTTGAGAACCTGCCTAACTGGAGAAGACCCAGGGACACAGGTTTTGCCACTGGGTCCCCTGGAAGAGGGCACGGCAACCCACTCCAGTATTCCTACCTGGACAGGGGAGCCTGAAGGGCTGCAGTCCAGGGGATCACAAAGAATCGGACACGACCGAGCTCACGCATGTCCTGTGGCTTTAATAATCCAGTTAGTGTACTCCAGGGTGTAACTGCTTTACTTACAAAGAAATATATCCTCTCCTACTGCACAAAATAAGTGTTAAGCATTCCTTTGTAAAAGAAAATCTGAGGTACAAAGGATACTAACTTCTCTAAATTAATAAATTTAGATTACCAAATAAAATACATGTGACTTATTTTTCTTTATTTGTATGAATTGAACAGGACAGCACAATCTTTTTCCATTTCTGGTTCTCATTCCACGGCATCAACATTTTTAAATAGAAAAACAATAGGTCCTTTATTTAAACTATCTTATTCTTTCATTAAAACATTCTTTTGATTTATTAAATACAGATAAAAATTCTTAATTTCTAACGACGTAGTTGTAATTTGTGTTTAGAAGAGAAACAAAAACACAAAACAAGCATAATATAGGCAAATGTATCTTCACAGAAAATCAGTCACTTTCAGCTGTGGAACACTGCCCTCTACAGTCCACTGACCTGAAAAACAACTCAGTTTACCTAAATCACAGTATAATTCAATCAATGGATTTTTCTGCTTTGTTACTGAAGCAAAATTCTTCTGCTCTTTTTAAAAATCTCTTTAAAAAAAAAAAAATAAAACTCAGCTTTATTCTAGAGAAAGATCAATTTCAAATATTCTTCAGCTATTAGAATAGTTTTTCAGTAAGAAAAAGTTATCTCCTTGTAATTTTCAAACTAGATTAAAAACGCAGTTCCAATTATGAATTCCAAATTAAGTTGTTTTTTATCAAAATGTATCTGAAATAATAATTCATCCCATAAGACCTACTCCTGGAGTATTTCTTCTGCCTATGGCTCTTACTGGGCTTTCCAGGTAGCGCAGTGGTTGAGAACCTGCCTAACTGGAGAAGACCCAGGGACACAGGTTTTGCCACTGGGTCCCCTGGAAGAGGGCACGGCAACCCACTCCAGTATTCCTACCTGGACAGGGGAGCCTGAAGGGCTGCAGTCCAGGGGATCACAAAGAATCGGACACGACCGAGCTCACGCATGTCCTGTGGCTTTAATAATCCAGTTAGTGTACTCCAGGGTGTAACTGCTTTACTTACAAAGAAATATATCCTCTCCTACTGCACAAAATAAGTGTTAAGCATTCCTTTGTAAAAGAAAATCTGAGGTACAAAGGATACTAACTTCTCTAAATTAATAAATTTAGATTACCAAATAAAATACATGTGACTTATTTTTCTTTATTTGTATGAATTGAACAGGACAGCACAATCTTTTTCCATTTCTGGTTCTCATTCCACGGCATCAACATTTTTAAATAGAAAAACAATAGGTCCTTTATTTAAACTATCTTATTCTTTCATTAAAACATTCTTTTGATTTATTAAATACAGATAAAAATTCTTAATTTCTAACGACGTAGTTGTAATTTGTGTTTAGAAGAGAAACAAAAACACAAAACAAGCATAATATAGGCAAATGTATCTTCACAGAAAATCAGTCACTTTCAGCTGTGGAACACTGCCCTCTACAGTCCACTGACCTGAAAAACAACTCAGTTTACCTAAATCACAGTATAATTCAATCAATGGATTTTTCTGCTTTGTTACTGAAGCAAAATTCTTCTGCTCTTTTTAAAAATCTCTTTAAAAAAAAAAAAATAAAACTCAGGTTTATTCTAGAGAAAGGTCTATTTCAAATATTCTTCAGCTCTTTCAAAGTTTCTCCTCCTCTTCTGACTCACCCGAATCTCAATTTGCAGTTAAATATGGCATTAACGTTCATGTTCTTGCATCAAGAGCACAATATTTAACCCAATTAACCTCACCCAATTAATCTGGACAAAGCAAATCTAAGAAAAAACGAACACAACGCATACAAAAAAGCAATAAGGATACCGAATTTTGAATTCAACATACGGTCTAAACCTGATTTTTCCATTAACTTGGTCCTATAATAACTGGGAAAGCTATCCAAAGCAGAAACAAGAGAGGTGCAGCACATGCAAGTACTAATCTATGTGAACTGTCCTTCCTGCTATACTGACTTCAACTCTTCAACCCCTTCCCTGCACCACACACATCTGCGGGTCAGTCCAATCCAATATTTAACTGGCCGTCTCTCTTCTTTATAATTGTACTTTTTTTATTCCTCCTTTTAGTTCAATCACGTTTTGTTCTCAGTTTGAAACTCTAATTTGGTACATACATATTCAGGATTTTTTGACTTCTTAAGGGATTCAATCATTTATTATTAAATACTATTAAATGTTCTTTGTCTTTTAATAATCATAATGATGTACAGTTGATTTGTATTAGCTTTAGGTAGACAATTTCTGATCAACTGCTTCAGATACTGTGTTGGTGCAGGACTATAAATATTAATAAGATATAATCTTAATTCTGGAAAAGTTTAAAGCATAGTGAAAGAGAAACATAATTTCAATTCAAAATGGTAAGAACAATGAAAGCAGAGGACCACAGAGAGCAGTCAGTTTGTCTAGCTCTGTGTGCCACTTCTATTGGTCTTTCATGTATTTCCATCTTTGTTCTTTGGCCTGTGTGGGCCTCCCATTGCAGTGGCCTCTCTCGTTGCAGAGCACCAGCTCTGGGCGCATGCGCTCCAGAGCGCTGGCTCGGTAGTTGGACACATTGGTCCAGCCGCTCCGTGGCATGTGGGATCTTCCCAGGCCAGGGATAGAACCAGCGCCCCTTGCACTGCAAGGTTGTGTCTTTACCCACTGGACCACCAGGGAAGCCCGATGAGGTTCCTTCTGAGATGAGAGTTTTCATAACATGAGAAAAGGTACCTTACAGAATAATCCTTTAGCATAAGGTAGCTAGCGAAGAGACAATTCAATATCAATACCTGATAGCCTAAAAATGAAATATGAATGACATATAAATCATAAAAGGTAACCTTTGGGTCAAAATATACCCATCTGTCTAATACTTTTTAAATATAAATTTCAAAAATGATGTCTACCTTTTAGGTAAGCATATTATATATTTATGAATTTATTTACTCTGATATTCAATGAATTTTTATAAGTAAAAGATAAATAGATGATGCTGTAAAAACCATAGTAGCAAGTTTGCAAAGGCCTGGATGTCTTTTAGACAGCTTAGAACAAAATGGAGTGTTGGTTCTCCCATCTACATTACTTATCTTTGGGGCTTCCTGGGGGCTCAGTGGCAAAGAATCTGCCTGCCAATGCAGGAGACACACATTCGACCCCCAATCCAGGAAGATCCCACATGCCACGGAGCAACTAAGCCATCCACCACACTACTGAGCCTGTGCTCTAGAGCCTGGGAGCCACAACTAGAGAGCCCCTTTGCCGCAACTACTGAAGCCCACATGCTTAAGAGCCCGTGCTCCACACAAGAGAAGCTACAGCAAACAAAAGTCTACACCACAACCTAGACAGTAGCCCATAGTTGTTGCAACTAGAGAAAAGCCTGTGGAGCAACAAAGACCCAGCACAGCCCAAAATAAATAAATCAATAAAAATTACATTACTTATCTTCATAAACAGTACACAAATATAATGCAATGAATGCTAACCTAGGAGTGACCAGGCCAGTTATGGTAAACAAAAATAAAGTCATTAGGAATATCCCAAGTAAACACAAAAGTTTTAAAGATCTAAGGAGTTTTTCTTAAAAAAGCAGAAGGCTAGATGGCCAACAAGAAGCAAGGTTTTTAACAATACTACTGAAACACACAGAAAGCCCTAGAAAGTCCTGAGAACAAAATGGCCTTATTTAGAAGGAACCTTGCTCCCTCTGGTGGCCACAAGAAGCTTTACAAGGTGTAGGCAGAAATGGGCAAAGAGGAATGAAAGTGCAGGACCTATTCAAGTTAACTTCCATCTGTCTGTCAGACAAGTAAACATTGAAGTTACAAAGAACACTTTTTAAAAAGACTGAACCTAGAGTTTAGCACTATGGAAGAAGCAATGCAGAATTACAGAAAGTCACAAGTGGTTAGGTCTACGAGGAAATGACTGAATAGCAGAAGAGAAAAAATAACCTGATAGCCTAAAAATGAAATATGAATGACATATAAATCATAAAAGGTAACCTTTGGGTCAAAATATACCCATCTGTCTAATACTTTTTAAATATAAATTTCAAAAATGATGTCTACCTTTTAGGTAAGCATATTATATATTTATGAATTTATTTACTCTGATATTCAATGAATTTTTATAAGTAAAAGATAAATAGATGATGCTGTAAAAACCATAGTAGCAAGTTTGCAAAGGCCTGGATGTCTTTTAGACAGCTTAGAACAAAATGGAGTGTTGGTTCTCCCATCTACATTACTTATCTTTGGGGCTTCCCTGGAGGCTCAGTGGCAAAGAATCTGCCTGCCAATGCAGGAGACACACATTCGACCCCCAATCCAGGAAGATCCCACATGCCACGGAGCAACTAAGCCATCCACCACACTACTGAGCCTGTGCTCTAGAGCCTGGGAGCCACAACTAGAGAGCCCCTTTGCCGCAACTACTGAAGCCCACATGCTTAAGAGCCCGTGCTCCACACAAGAGAAGCTACAGCAAACAAAAGTCTACACCACAACCTAGACAGTAGCCCATAGTTGTTGCAACTAGAGAAAAGCCTGTGGAGCAACAAAGACCCAGCACAGCCCAAAATAAATAAATCAATAAAAATTACATTACTTATCTTCATAAACAGTACACAAATATAATGCAATGAATGCTAACCTAGGAGTGACCAGGCCAGTTATGGTAAACAAAAATAAAGTCATTAGGAATATCCCAAGTAAACACAAAAGTTTTAAAGATCTAAGGAGTTTTTCTTAAAAAAGCAGAAGGCTAGATGGCCAACAAGAAGCAAGGTTTTTAACAATACTACTGAAACACACAGAAAGCCCTAGAAAGTCCTGAGAACAAAATGGCCTTATTTAGAAGGAACCTTGCTCCCTCTGGTGGCCACAAGAAGCTTTACAAGGTGTAGGCAGAAATGGGCAAAGAGGAATGAAAGTGCAGGACCTATCCAAGTTAACTTCCATCTGTCTGTCAGACAAGTAAACATTGAAGTTACAAAGAACACTTTTTAAAAAGACTGAACCTAGAGTTTAGCACTATGGAAGAAGCAATGCAGAATTACAGAAAGTCACAAGTGGTTAGGTCTACGAGGAAATGACTGAATGCATCCATGATGTGTGGGACTAGGAACTTCACTTTCATTTTAATACCCTTTCACGCTGCTGGCATTCTTCTTTTCATATGCCTGTATTACTTTCATTAAAATATTATTTACTGGACAACACAGAAGAATACCTATGTCATTTTACAAGTTTATATTCAAAGTGTATTTCCCTTATCATTAAATGCCATAATCCTTATAGTCGACTATCCCATGTGCACCACGCTACCTCAGTTCCTATTTCTCTGGTCTGCCCCTCACTCCCACATACCTGTTCGGTCCTCCTAACAGTTTCTAGAGCAGGCATGCTCCAAACCAGGCATGAACCCGCCTTAGGGACGTGCACTGGCTGTCCCTCCGTATAGAAGGCTCTTCCCAGATACCTGCCTGGTCTCCTCTTTCACTCCTTCACAGCTCTGTGGAGTGTCACCTCTTCAGTGCACTTTTCTTCATCATCTCATTTAAAACTGCAACCCTGCCTCCAGTGCCCTCCATCCATCTTCCCCTGCTTCCTCTCCACAGTGCTGATCACCTTCTCATGCACTGTAATTATGATTTATTCTATTACGTATGTCTACCAAACCATAAGCTCTCTAGGAGCAGGGATGGTTCTCTTGGTTCATTGTTATCTCCAGCCCTGAGAGCTATAACATGCTCTCAAAAGCATACTATGCTGAGTAGGATGCATGAATAATATCAATAAAAGGACAAAAGTTCTCCCTTTACATTTCATGCAATAAGAAACAGTGATCTACAATAGATGAGAGTAAAATTTTAGTTGTATTTGTGAAATATATGACATTGGTCTTTTAATAAGATCTACAAAGAGATCATTAACGTGTTCTTCTCTTTTTTCCCTAACTTGTGGGATCAATAGAGACCAAATAACTCATATTATTTGTCCTCAGAAGCCTTTGCAGAGGACTGAAAAGAAATGCTGTTCATTACACGGTGCACCTAGGAATAAGAATCTTCTCAAAAGAGCTATGGAATATCAGGCATTCGCTAGGAATTACAGAAAAGCATAAACTCTTTAATTGGGAAAATGTCCTCTTCTAGAACTGCTAATATATTTATCAGGTTATAACAACATATCTTTGTGTCCATGTTATCTCTTAGACGCAAGGCAGCCACTTCAGAACATAATTACTTCATGGGTCACAGTTGCTGTTGTTTAGCTGCTTAGTCGTGTCGGAGTCTTGCAGCCCCATGGACTGTAGTCAGCCAGGCTTCTCTGTCCATGGGATTTCCCAGGCAAGAATATTGGAGTAGGTTGCTATTTACTTCTCCAGAGGATGTTCCTGAACCAAGGATCAAACCCACATCTCTTGCATTGCAGGCAGATTCTTTACCACTGAGCCACCAGGGAAGCCAGGGCATTCCCATTAAAGAGAATCTCAATCTCCAAATAACCAGTAAATTAGGAAACAGAAAAAACAAGGTGACTGAGATGCAATATTTTCCCATTTTATCAAAGTTTTTACAAACCACCTTGAATATTTGTTAAAACAAATCATTCGCTTAAAAGTTCGAGCATCTCTCCTGACATAAATTTTAATTTAAAAAATAAAAAATATAAACAACCCATAAACATATAGTGAACTTCAGTTAGTAAACTTGCTTTTCACAGGAGTGTAGGTTAGCAATTCTGTAACAGCTTCATTCTAGCTTAAACAAATGAGTAAATATAATGAGAATATTAGGAGCCAGGGTTCTGATGTAGAAAGGAATTAATGTACCCTATAGTGCAGGGCTGGAATCAGAGGTACTAATATGAACTTGTGGTTTTTAATATATAAGTAAATACACATAAAAATATAAACATAGGATATATATGTTAGGGTTATGTACGTATGTGTGTATATATACACATACATGTCTGTGTCTACAAGAATATATCTGTGTGCATGTACATACCTGAGTGCATACATGCACATGTGCGTACACACAGATATAAGTATGTATGTGTATTAATACATACACTCATCTGAGCACATGTATTATTCAACTATGTCTGCTGAAAGGGCCTAGAAGCTTTGACATCCCTGCAGAAATGCACATACCCATCACTGAGACTGGTTTCTAAATATCTTTCTCTACTAAAAGAAACCAAAGGGTAAAAGCCAATTCTAGGGTGAGGACAGGGAAAGTAGAAGAGGAGCCTGTGTAGTGAGCTGAATTTTGTCCCCTCCCCAACAAACATATGTCCAAGTCCTAACCCCAGGTATCTGAGAATGAGACTTTATTTGGAAAATGTCTTTGCAGATGGTATCAGGTTAAGATGAGGTAGAGAGTCAACTAATATTTGACAAGGGAGCCCAGAATACTCAATGGAAAGGACTGTCTCTTCAATAACTGGTGTTGGGAAGACTGGAGACACACATGCAGAAGAATGAAGCTGGAACCCCCTCTTCTATGACCCACAAGTACCAACTTGGCATGGACTAAGAACTTAAAACAATTCATAAAGCTCCTGGAAGAAGACATAGGGGGCAAGCTCCTTGACAATGATTTTGGCAATGATTTTTTGGATTTGACATGAAAATCAAAAGCCAAAAAAAAAAAATTAGTAGGTGGAACTACCTCAAACTAAAAACTTCCAAATAACAATGGAAACCATCAACAAAATGTAACGCTAACCCAACGAAAGGAAAATATATTCGTAAATCACGTATATAATAAAGGGTTAATATCTAAACATATAAAGAATTCATACATCTCAATAGCAAAAAAAAATTTTTTTTAATGGGCAGAAATGAACAAACATTTTTTTAAAGAAGACATTCAAATAGCCAACAAGGACACAAAAAAGATGCTTGGCATCTCTAATCACCAGGAAAATGCAAACCACACCTATTAAAACGGTTGCCATCGAAAAGACAAGACATAAGCGCTGGCAAGAAGGTGGAGAAAAAAATAATAAAACACTCTGTGAACTGCTGGTAGAAATGTAAATTGGTACAAGCACTGTGGAAAACAGTACAGAGGTTTCTCAAAATGTACAAATGAAGCTACCATATGGTCCAGCAATCTCACATCTGTGTTTATACCCAAAGGAAGAGAAAACTGTATCCTGAAGAAGTATCTTTCCTCCCATATTCACTGCTGCACTATTTACAATAGCCAAGATATAGAAATAGAAACAAGATACAAAAACAATCTAGTTCATCAGCAGATGAATAAAGAAACCATGACAATATGTTATTTAGCCACAAGAAAGAAAAAAATTCTGCCATCTGCAACATGAATGGACCTTGAAGGTATTACTATCCCCTTTCAGATAGCCAAAGAATATAGAAACCAAAGGGTAAAAGCCAATTAGGTGAGGACAGGGAAAGTAGAAGAGGAGCCTGTGTAGTGAGCTGAATTTTGTCCCCTCCCCAACAAACATATGTCCAAGTCCTAACCCCAGGTATCTGAGAATGAGACTTTATTTGGAAAATGTCTTTGCAGATGGTATCAGGTTAAGATGAGGTAGAGAGTCAACTAATATTTGACAAGGGAGCCCAGAATACTCAATGGAAAGGACTGTCTCTTCAATAACTGGTGTTGGGAAGACTGGAGACACACATGCAGAAGAATGAAGCTGGAACCCCCTCTTCTATGACCCACAAGTACCAACTTGGCATGGACTAAGAACTTAAAACAATTCATAAAGCTCCTGGAAGAAGACATAGGGGGCAAGCTCCTTGACAATGATTTTCAATGATTTTTGGATTTGACATGAAAATCAAAAGCCAAAAAAAAAAAATTAGTAGGTGGAACTACCTCAAACTAAAAACTTCCAAATAACAATGGAAACCATCAACAAAATGTAACGCTAACCCAACGAAAGGAAAATATATTCGTAAATCACGTATATAATAAAGGGTTAATATCTAAACATATAAAGAATTCATACATCTCAATAGCAAAAAAAAATTTTTTTTAATGGGCAGAAATGAACAAACATTTTTTTAAAGAAGACATTCAAATAGCCAACAAGGACACAAAAAAGATGCTTGGCATCTCTAATCACCAGGAAAATGCAAACCACACCTATTAAAACGGTTGCCATCGAAAAGACAAGACATAAGCGCTGGCAAGAAGGTGGAGAAAAAAATAATAAAACACTCTGTGAACTGCTGGTAGAAATGTAAATTGGTACAAGCACTGTGGAAAACAGTACAGAGGTTTCTCAAAATGTACAAATGAAGCTACCATATGGTCCAGCAATCTCACATCTGTGTTTATACCCAAAGGAAGAGAAAACTGTATCCTGAAGAAGTATCTTTCCTCCCATATTCACTGCTGCACTATTTACAATAGCCAAGATATAGAAATAGAAACAAGATACAAAAACAATCTAGTTCATCAGCAGATGAATAAAGAAACCATGACAATATGTTATTTAGCCACAAGAAAGAAAAAAATTCTGCCATCTGCAACATGAATGGACCTTGAAGGTATTACTCTAAGTGAAAAAAGTCAGAGAAGGACAAAAACACAGCATTACTTAGATGTAGAACCTACAAAAGCCAAACTCACAGAAACAAAGAGTAGAATGGCTGTTACCAAGGGCCTGAGGGAGAAATGGGGAAAATGTTGGTCAAAGGTACAAACTTTATGTTGTAAGATGAGTTAAGTTCTGGGGATCTAAAGTACAGCATGGTGACTATAGTTAATAATACTGTATTACAGGGGCTTCCCTGGTAGCTCAGTGGCGAAGAGCTCACCTGCCAATGCAGGAGAAACGGGTTTGATCCCTGATCCGGGGCGATCCCACATGCTGCAAAACAACTAAGCCTGTAAGCCATAACTATTGAGTCTGTGCTCTAGAGCCTTGGAGTTGCGACTACTGAAGCCCGTGTGCCCTAGAGCCCAAGTTCCACAGGAAAATTCACTGCAACAAGAAGCCTTCTCGGGCTTCCCCTGGTGGTCCAATGGATAAGGACACCGCCTTGCAGTGCAAGGGGCGCCGGTTCGTGCCCTGGCCTGGGAAGGTCCCACGTGCCGCGGAGCGGCTGGACCGATGTGTCCAATCACCGAGCTGGAGCTCTGGAGCGCATGCGCCCAGAGCCGGCGCTCTGCAACAACAGACGCCACCGCGATGGGAGGCCCGCAGGAGCCAAAGAACAAAGACGGATGAAAATGGAGAAATGAAAGACCAATAGAAGTGGCCTGCCCGCTCCCCTCCTTCCCCAACCCGACCCCCACCCAAAATGAATAAATAAAATCTTTAAAAAAAAAAAAAAAAAGAAGCCTTCTCACCTCAACTAGACAGTAGCTCCCACTCCCTGCAATTAGAGAAG
Source organism: Tragulus kanchil (assembly GCA_022376925.1). NCBI lineage: Eukaryota > Metazoa > Chordata > Mammalia > Artiodactyla > Tragulidae > Tragulus > Tragulus kanchil. The sequence continues at coordinate 23,348,610 of JAIOJX010000024.1, read as the reverse complement.
AGCCTGTGGCAGCAGTGAAAACCCAGAAGAGCCAAAAATAAGTACATAAATAAAGGTGAGTGACCAGGCTTTCCTGGTGGCTCAGTGGTAAAGAATCCTCCTGCCAATGCAGGAGACACAAGTTCATTCCCTGGAGGATCCCATATGCTGCAGAGCAACTAAGCCCATGCACAAACCCACAGGCCACAACTTCTGAAGACTGTGAGCCCTAGAACCATGCTCCGCAACAAGAGAAGCCACTGCAACGAGAAGCCCGCACACTGCAATGAAAAACAACCCCCACTCACTTCAACTAAGAAGCCTGAATAGCAACAAAGACCCAGGACAGACAATAAATAAATATAAAAAATTATAAGAAAAAAAAAAAAAAGTACTGTAGAACTTCCCTGGTGGTCCAGTGGGTAAAGAGTCTGCCTTGCAGTGCAAGGGGCACCAGTTTGATCCCTGGCCTGGGAAGATTCCATGTGCCACAGAGCAGCTGGACTGATGTGTCCAACTACCAAGCCAGAGCTCTGGAGTGCATGCACCCAGAGCCGGTGCTCTGCAGTGAGAGAGGCCACTATGATGGGAGGCCCACACAGGCCAAAGAACAAAGATAAATAAATGAAAGATCAATAGAAGTGGCCAAATTTTTTTAAAATACAGTACTGTATTACATACTTGGAAGTTACTAAAGGAGTCGATCTTCAAAATGGCCTCACCACAAAACAGAAATTATGTGACATGGTGGAGGTGTTAGCTATGGTGGTAATCATTTTGCAATACATACATGTCAAATCCACACACTGTCTACTTAAATTTATAAAATGTTATATGCCAATTACATCTCAACAAAGCTAGGAGAAAAAGTTAAGATGAGCTTTATGGTGAGCCCCAAACCCAGTGACTGGTTGTCTAAGTAGGAGAGAGGAAGGGCCATCTGGATGGAGACACAGGGGAGAAGGTCATGTGAACACAGAGACAGAAACAGCAGCTGTCCCGCCACACGCTCAGGGCTGTCTGAGGCCACGAGAAACTGGCAAAGCCAAGGAAGGACTCTGAAGCTTTCAAAGAGAATGTGGCTCTGCTAATACCATAATTTCAAGCCTTTTGCCTCTACTACTGTGAGAGAATAAATTACTTGTTTTAACTACCGACTAGTAGTTTGTATTATGACAACCCCAGGAGACTAATACAGCCTGAAACATGCCAGAGAAGCGTGTGAACAATGACAGGCACATATCCAAGGAGCCATCTTGAATGGCTGTCACTGGCCAAATAATGATGGTAACTACTAACCAGTGAATAAAATATGAATCTATGAGTATATTCTGGAATATATTGGGTGAGCGATAAACCATGGGCCCTGAGCACCCCTCCACATTTATGTTCAGTATGCCAGGCTCTGATCACTTTTATCTTGGCCTTTCCTCAGGATTATGTGTACAGTAAGTCACCTTCAGGGAGGAGGTAATGTCTTCCCGAAGAATAGCAGGCTTGCTTCTACCTTGACACTTCCCCTCAAAACAGCAGGCTTGCTTCTACCTGCTATAAAAGTGGTGAATCCCCAAGCCCCACTGCTTCTTTCCTCTGGCATAACCCACTGTATATGCAAGAATCTATCTAAGCCCACCTGCGTCATCCCCATGGGACTTATAGGATACAAGAAAGTGATGCAAACCCAATGAAGCTCATGTTATTCGCCATGCCATGAATAATAAAGTCCTTTGGCTCAGACCCAGGAGTCTTGCACCTCTGCCAGTATCTAAGAAACAGGAGTAGGCTAACTTTTATTAGCTTGCACATAGGCTACAATCCTTTCACATTTTTTGAAAATGAGTAAATAAATAAATAGAGGAGAAGAGAAAGCCCACCCTCACAGCAGAATGCCAAATAATAAACGTACAGGGAACGATGGAGTTAGTAAATCATTGGTGGATGTTAAAACTAGTGGATGATATCTGATTAGGCAAAGGGTATTTACATAGTCTCAAAGCATCTCCCGACAAATTACCCTTTAATTACAAAGGGGCAGGGGAGGAATGTTACAGTAGAGAAATCTGGCAGATACCACCTTAAGCAAGTGATCAAAGTTCACATAACCAACTTTGGGACAAAGCATCTCTTTGTATACCACGTATCTCCTGGTATAACGCATTGAGGACACAATTCTGTGGCATTCCTTCCAAAAATGTATGACCCAACTTTAGTTACAAGGCAACATCAGACAAGCCCAATATTAAGGGCACACTACAGACTAACTAGCCTATACTCTTCAAAAACATCACAATCAAGAAAGAAAAAGGCTGAAAAACCACTCCAGATTAAAGGAGACTAAAGAGACATAACAACTAGATACAATGCATGATCCTAGATCAGATGACTGATCAGAATTTTCAAAAATAACTATGAAAGACATTTTAGACAAATGATAAACTTGAACATGGACTATGCATTTGACAGTAATATTGAATCAAGGGTAGAATTCCTGATTTTGAGAAAAGAGAATCATTGTACATTGTCAGTAGGAATGTAAATTGGTACAGACATGATGGAAACATGACAGGTTTTTCAAAAATTTAAAAATTAACTCCCACGTAATCCAGCAATCTTACCTCTGGTTGTGCATCTAAAGGAAATAAAATCAAAACCTCAAAGAGACATCTGTGCTCTCACAGTTTATTGAGCACTAGTCACAATAGCCAATACATGGAAAGAACCTCAGGGTCCACGTGTGGATGTGCCATGGGCAAGTGAAGGCATCTTCACTGACAGACACTGGGACCCTAATTATGAGGAAAAAAGCTCTGATGGGAAAAGTGATGAGGAAGAAAAGTTAGGTTATTTGCAGGGAATGCCACTGTGCGAGGAAGAAGACCCCTCTACTCTAATTTGGTGGGTATGTCGAATGCTCCCACAAGGGTGGTCATTAGTACGAGGGGATGGTTTCATATTCACTTCTCACAGAAAAGATCAAGAAAAGATATCCGGGCTGAGCAGACAAATGTCTCCTCGTACTAGGGATAAGCACTGCCTACAACCCCGCCTCTCTGAGACCTCCTCCGAGGATGAGTAAGTAACTAATACTTTTACTGATAAAAGCCTGGGCCTGAAATAGCCCCACTCATAAAGTTAGCAGTTTATAAACTATCACCTTTGACAAACATAGATAGAGATGTTTACCTAGACAAAAACTCTTCCACGCATGCCCTTTGTAGTGATAATGTCACACTTTACAACTCCCTTCATAGTCCCCTCTGTAGATTAAGAATTGTAAGAATGTTTTTTCTACAAACAAATGTTTCCCCTCGAGAACAAAGGTGTTTATCTAGGTGTTAGTAAAGGAGCAAAAAGCTCCAGTAATAACCTCTTTTGCGTCTCTAGAGAAGCAAAAAGCTCCTGTAATAACCACTTTTATGATTACTAGTTAATCTGAAATTTCTAGTTGAAAAAAATATAAAAGGGTAAAGTAAGATTGTGCGGGAGGCTCGCTCACGGAGATCGACTGTGCCCGATATGAGATCGAGACTCTCCAGCTCTGGGGTAAGAACATCTGTTTGCATTTGACTGAGTTCTGATTACTTGTGCTTGTCTTTATTTGAATCCTGATTAATGGAATCTCGATTCTGATTATTATATGTTTGGTAATTAATAAAACTACTGTTAGTTTGACAATACTTGAGACCATGACACTTTACTGTCCAAGTTCGAGGCTCATGACTAACTAAAATCAAAACCTCAAAGAGACATCTGTGCTCTCACAGTTTATTGAGCACTAGTCACAATAGCCAATACATGGAAAGAACCTCAGGGTCCACGTGTGGATGTGCCATGGGCAAGTGAAGGCATCTTCACTGACAGACACTGGGACCCTAATTATGAGGAAAAAAGCTCTGATGGGAAAAGTGATGAGGAAGAAAAGTTAGGTTATTTGCAGGGAATGCCACTGTGCGAGGAAGAAGACCCCTCTACTCTAATTTGGTGGGTATGTCGAATGCTCCCACAAGGGTGGTCATTAGTACGAGGGGATGGTTTCATATTCACTTCTCACAGAAAAGATCAAGAAAAGATATCCGGGCTGAGCAGACAAATGTCTCCTCGTACTAGGGATAAGCACTGCCTACAACCCCGCCTCTCTGAGACCTCCTCCGAGGATGAGTAAGTAACTAATACTTTTACTGATAAAAGCCTGGGCCTGAAATAGCCCCACTCATAAAGTTAGCAGTTTATAAACTATCACCTTTGACAAACATAGATAGAGATGTTTACCTAGACAAAAACTCTTCCACGCATGCCCTTTGTAGTGATAATGTCACACTTTACAACTCCCTTCATAGTCCCCTCTGTAGATTAAGAATTGTAAGAATGTTTTTTCTACAAACAAATGTTTCCCCTCGAGAACAAAGGTGTTTATCTAGGTGTTAGTAAAGGAGCAAAAAGCTCCAGTAATAACCTCTTTATGCGTCTCTAGAGAAGCAAAAGCTCCTGTAATAACCACTTTTATGATTACTAGTTAATCTGAAATTTCTAGTTGAAAAAAATATAAAAGGGTAAAGTAAGATTGTGCGGGAGGCTCGCTCACGGAGATCGACTGTGCCCGATATGAGATCGAGACTCTCCAGCTCTGGGGTAAGAACATCTGTTTGCATTTGACTGAGTTCTGATTACTTGTGCTTGTCTTTATTTGAATCCTGATTAATGGAATCTCGATTCTGATTATTATATGTTTGGTAATTAATAAAACTACTGTTAGTTTGACAATACTTGAGACCATGACACTTTACTGTCCAAGTTCGAGGCTCATGACTCTGAGGGGACTACGCCGTGCCTGCGAAAAAGTCTCTGATCTATTTAGCATAGTGCCTCTCAATGAGAACTAGTGAAAATAAGAATCAGAGTAAGCTCCAACACGGTGCCCGCGACAGATGAATGCATAAACCAGATGGGGAACCCCGGAATACTGTTTCGGAATACTGTTTAGCACACACCATGGAATGTTACTTAGTCATGCGCAAAAAGGATAATCTGCCACTTATGACAACACGGATGAATTTGGAGGACACCAGACTAAGTGAAATCAGACAGAGAAAGACAAATATTGTATGATCTCATTCATATGTAGAAATCTAAACAAATTCAAAAGTCAAATTGACAGATGCAGAGAATAGAATGGTGCTTACCAGTGGCTAGGAGAAATGGGAAGATACTGCTCAAAGGGTACAAACCTCAATTCTATAGGATGAGTAAGTCTATACATCTAACATGTAGGCATGATGCTACAGTTAATAACAGTGCACTGAACATGGGGAAATAAGCTAAAAGAGTAAACATCAGCTGCTTTCATCACACACACAACACAGAAAAGGATCAAAAGTGATGACATATTAGTTAGCTTGACTGCAGTAATCATTTCACTATGTGTATATACATCAAATCATCATGTTATATATCTTAAATATATATTTATAGGTTTATATTTAAAAAAAAATATATATATATACATACACAGAAGAATTTCAAAAGAATCACACACACACAAAAAAAAAGACCAATTTTGATCACTGTAGTATCATAACATACTGAAGTATTAAGTAGTAAAGAGACATGTCTATATGTCATGTCTTCTCTAAAATGGTTCTAAATAGTGCATGTCTTCTCTAAAATGGTTCAAAATAATAATTTTTAAAAACTGTATGTATGTATAAAATAGAGAATGATAAAACAAATGTGAACAACAGGTGTAACTAGACAGATGCCATCCAGAAGTTCCTTGTACTGTACGTGAAACTTTATACACTAATTAATACAACCTACTGTATACACGGGGGCTTCCGAGGTGACTCAGTGGTAAAGAACCAGCCTGTCAGTACAGGAGACATGGGCTCGATCTCTGGGTCAGGAAGAGTCTCTGGAGGAAGAAACGGCAACCCTTTCCACTACTCTTGCCTGGGCAATCAGACAGAGGAGTGCGGTGGGCCAAAGGCCATGGGGTCGCAGAGTCACACACAACTGAGCGATTGAGCACGCACACACTGTACGCATGAAATCTGCTTAGAGAGTAGATCTCAAGTGTTCTCACCATATTGCTATTGCTGTTTTAGTCACTAAGTTGTGTCTGACTCTTCTGTGACCCAATGGACTGTAGGCCACCAGGCTCCTCTGTCCATGGGATTTCCCAAGCAAGAATACTGGAGTGAGTTGTCACTTCCTTCTCCAGGGGATCTTCCTGATCCAGGGATCGAACCTGTGTCTCCTGCATTGGCAGGTGGATTCTTTACCATTGAGCCACCAGTGAGGCCCATTCTCACCACACACACACTCCATGATAACCATGGGAGGTATTGTGATAATCATTTCACCAGGTATGTATATATCTAAGCATCACACTGTATACCTTAAAAATATATGATGAGCACAATAAAGGACAGAAACTGTATGGACCTAATAGAAGCAGTAGAGGTTAAGAAGAGGAAATAAGGATACACAGAAACACTGTACAAAAAAGATCTTAATGACCCAGATAACCACAACGGTGTGGTCACTCACCTAGAGCCAGACATTTTAAGAGTGCAAAGTCAAGTGGGCCCTAGGAAGTATTACTATGAACAAAGCTAGTGGGGGTGATGCAATTCCAGATGAGCTATTCCTAATCCTAAAAGATGATGCTATTAAAGTGCTGCAGTCAATATGCCAGCAAATTTGGGAAACTCAGCAGTGGCCACAGGACTAGAGAAAGTTAGTTTTCATTCCAAACCCAAAGAATGGCAATGCCAAATGTTCAAACTACCTCATAACAGCATTCGTTTCATAGGCTAGGAAGCTTATGCTCAAAATCCTTCAAGCTAGGCCTGAAAAGTACATGAACTGAGAACGTTCAGATGTACAAGTTGGATTTAGAAAAGGCAGAGGAACCAGAGATCAAACTGCCAACATTCACTGGATCATAGAAAAAGCAAAAGAATTCCAGAAAAAATTCTGCTTATTAAAGTCTATTACTGTGTGGATCACAACAAACTGTGGAAAGTTCTGAAAAAGAAAGAAACACCAAACCACCTTACCTGCCTCCTGAGAAATCTGTATGCAGGAGAAGAAGCGACAGTTAGAACTGGACATGGAACAATGGACTGGTTCCAAATTGGGAAAAGAGTATGTCAAGTGTTTCACTTCCTGTTTTTTCGACTCTTCTGTGACCCAATGGACTGTAGGCCACCAGGCTCCTCTGTCCATGGGATTTCCCAAGCAAGAATACTGGAGTGAGTTGTCACTTCCTTCTCCAGGGATCTTCCTGATCCAGGATCGAACCTGTGTCTCCTGCATTGGCAGGTGGATTCTTTACCATTGAGCCACCAGTGAGGCCCATTCTCACCACACACACACTCCATGATAACCATGGGAGGTATTGTGATAATCATTTCACCAGGTATGTATATATCTAAGCATCACACTGTATACCTTAAAAATATATGATGAGCACAATAAAGGACAGAAACTGTATGGACCTAATAGAAGCAGTAGAGGTTAAGAAGAGGAAATAAGGATACACAGAAACACTGTACAAAAAAGATCTTAATGACCCAGATAACCACAACGGTGTGGTCACTCACCTAGAGCCAGACATTTTAAGAGTGCAAAGTCAAGTGGGCCCTAGGAAGTATTACTATGAACAAAGCTAGTGGGGGTGATGCAATTCCAGATGAGCTATTCCTAATCCTAAAAGATGATGCTATTAAAGTGCTGCAGTCAATATGCCAGCAAATTTGGGAAACTCAGCAGTGGCCACAGGACTAGAGAAAGTTAGTTTTCATTCCAAACCCAAAGAATGGCAATGCCAAATGTTCAAACTACCTCATAACAGCATTCGTTTCATAGGCTAGGAAGCTTATGCTCAAAATCCTTCAAGCTAGGCCTGAAAAGTACATGAACTGAGAACGTTCAGATGTACAAGTTGGATTTAGAAAAGGCAGAGGAACCAGAGATCAAACTGCCAACATTCACTGGATCATAGAAAAAGCAAAAGAATTCCAGAAAAAATTCTGCTTATTAAAGTCTATTACTGTGTGGATCACAACAAACTGTGGAAAGTTCTGAAAAAGAAAGAAACACCAAACCACCTTACCTGCCTCCTGAGAAATCTGTATGCAGGAGAAGAAGCGACAGTTAGAACTGGACATGGAACAATGGACTGGTTCCAAATTGGGAAAAGAGTATGTCAAGGTTGTATTTGTCACCCTGCTTATTTAACTTATATGCAGACTACATCATATGAGATGAGGGACTGGATGAAGCGCAAGCTGGAATCAAGACCAGCAGGAGAAATTATCAATAACCTCAGATATGCAGATTATACCACCCTAATGGCAGAAAGTGAAGAGGAACTACAGAGCCTCTTGATGAAGGTCAAAGAGGAGAGTGAAAAAGCTGGCTTAAAACTCAACATTCAAAAACTAAGATCTTGGCATTGAGTCCCATCACCTCATGGTAAATAGACGAGAAAACAATGGAAATAGTGACAAGACTATTTTCTTGGGCTCCAAAATCACTGCTGACAGTGACTGCAGCCATGAAAGTAAAAGCTACTTGCTTCTTGGAAGGAAAACTATGACAAACCTACAGAGCGTATTAAAAAGCAAAGACATCACTTTGCCAAAAAAGGTCTATATAGCTAAAGCTATGGTTTTTCCAGTAGTCAAATACAGAATGTGAGAGCTGGACAATAAAAAAGGCTAAGTGCTGAAGAACTGATGCCTTTGAACTGTGCTTTGGGGAAGACTCTTGAGAATCCCTTGGACAGCAAGGAGATCAAACCAGTCAATCATAAGGGAAATCAGGCAATATTCCCTGCATGTTCATTGGAAGAACTGATGTTAAAGCTGAAGCTCCAAAACTTCAGCCACCTGATGCAAAGAGCCCACTAATTTGAAAAAACCTTGATGCTGGGAAAGATTGAAGGCAGGAGAAGGGGATGAGATGGTTGGAAGGCATCACTGATTCAATGGACATGAGTTTGAGCAAGCTTTGGGAGATGGTGAAGGACAGGGAGGCCTGGCGTGCTGCCGTCCATGGGGTCTGAGTTGGACACAACTGAGCAACTAAACAACAACCTTTACTTGAATTTTCCATACACATATATACACATAAGTTGATGCCTTATTTTTGTGAGGCTTCCCAAACTGCTTTATTAAATCATGACTAAAAAAAATCATGATTCTTTTTATGGATTGCAATAAATAACCATCTTTCCAGAGCACAAGGGATCCCCTTAGACACCTGGAAAATCATGGTTCTGTTAGAAGAGGATGGTAGCAGGTTGGGAGGAATACATAAATTATTGCTATGTACTGAATTACCCCAAAGGTCAACAATTTAAAACAATAAACATGTCTCGGGTAGTTTTTGAGGATCAGAAATCTGGAAGGAGTTTATTAGCAAGATGGTTCTGGCTCAAGATCTCATATGAGGTTTGGGATTTTTTTTTTTTTAATTGGAGTATAGTTGCTTTATACTACTATGTCTTGCTTTATACTACAGTTTCTGCCATACAACATAGTGAATCAGCCATACATTTATATATATCCCCCCTTTTTCAGATTTCCCTTCCCTTTAGGTCACCACTGAGCACCAAGTTACCTGTACTATAAAGTAGATTCTTAGTTATCTACATACAAATTAATGCTTAACTTCAACCTCCCAAATCATTCCACCCCACCACACACACCTGCTTTTTAAAATACATATAATGTCAGCTATGGAACAGACAGTAGAGTGATTAGGAGTAAGGATCTGGATCCATATATGCATAGGTTCAAATCCCAGCAACATAATTTATTAGCTGGCTAATCTTAGGCAAGTTACTAAGCTTCTCTGTGCCTGAATTTCCTCTTTTTTAAAATGCAGACAATAATAGTTTCTAATTCTTAAAATTCTTATGAAGATTTCCAAGGGCAATACATGCAAAGAACTTAACATATTCAGCATGAGAGCTGTGACTATTCCATCATCTTTAGAAACAAATATCAAAAGAAAATGTTTCTTTTAACCTGAAGTATAATGAACTAAATACCAAATCTCTTGAGATTGAGATCATAATCTGGCCCCATATCAATCAAAAAATGGGGGTCTAGTGGATAAGGACACCGCCTTGCAGTGCAAGGGCACTGGTTCAATCCCTGGCCTGGGAAGATCCCACATGCCGCAGCGGCTGGACCCATGTGTCCAATTTCGAGCCGGAGCTCTGGGCGCATGACCCATGTTCTGTGACCATAAATCATGATTTTTCTTTTTATTAAATCATGACTAAAAATCATGATTCTTTATGGATTGCAATAAATAACCATCTTTCCAGAGCACAAGGGATCCCCTTAGACACCTGGAAAATCATCGTTCTGTTAGAAGAGGATGGTAGCAGGTTGGGAGGAATACATAAATTATTGCTATGTACTGAATTACCCCAAAGGTCAACAATTTAAAACAATAAACATGTCTCGGGTATTTTTTGAGGATCAGAAATCTGGAAGGAGTTTATTAGCAAGATGGTTCTGGCTCAAGATCTCATATGAGGTTTGGGATTTTTTTTTTTTTAATTGGAGTATAGTTGCTTTATACTACTATGTCTTGCTTTATACTACAGTTTCTGCCATACAACATAGTGAATCAGCCATACATTTATATATATCCCCCCTTTTTCAGATTTCCCTTCCCTTTAGGTCACCACTGAGCACCAAGTTACCTGTACTATAAAGTAGATTCTTAGTTATCTACATACAAATTAATGCTTAACTTCAACCTCCCAAATCATTCCACCCCACCACACACACCTGCTTTTTAAAATACATATAATGTCAGCTATGGAACAGACAGTAGAGTGATTAGGAGTAAGGATCTGGATCCATATATGCATAGGTTCAAATCCCAGCAACATAATTTATTAGCTGGCTAATCTTAGGCAAGTTACTAAGCTTCTCTGTGCCTGAATTTCCTCTTTTTTAAAATGCAGACAATAATAGTTTCTAATTCTTAAAATTCTTATGAAGATTTCCAAGGGCAATACATGCAAAGAACTTAACATATTCAGCATGAGAGCTGTGACTATTCCATCATCTTTAGAAACAAATATCAAAAGAAAATGTTTCTTTTAACCTGAAGTATAATGAACTAAATACCAAATCTCTTGAGATTGAGATCATAATCTGGCCCCATATCAATCAAAAACATGCAGAAAGGGCTTCCCTGGTGGTCCAGTGGGTAAGGACACCGCCTTGCAGTGCAAGGGGCACTGGTTCAATCCCTGGCCTGGGAAGATCCCACATGCCGCGGAGCGGCTGGACCCATGTGTCCAATTACCGAGCCGGAGCTCTGGAGCGCATGCACCCAGAGCCGGTGTTCTGTGACAACAGACGCCACTGCGATGGGAGGCCCACACAGGCCAAAGAACAAAGATGGATGAAAATAGACAAATGAAAGACCAATAGGGGATTCCTCTGGTGGTCCAGTGGGTAAGGACATCGCCTTGCAGTGCAAGGGGCGCCGGTTCGATCCCTGGCCTGGAAAGATCCCACGTGCCGCGGAGCGGCTGGACCGATGTGTCCAATTACCGAGCCGGAGCTCTGGAGCGCATGCGCCCAGAGCCGGCGCTCTGCAGAGACAGACGCCACCGCGATGGGAGGCCCACAGGAGCCAAAGAACAAAGACGGATGAAAATAGAGAAAGACCAATAGAAGTGGCCCGCCTGCTCCCCTCCCTCCCCAGCCCGACCCCCGCCCAAAATAAATAAATAAATCTTAAAAAAAAAAAGAAAGACCAATAGAAGTGGCCTTCCCACCCACCTCCCTCCCCAACCTACACCCCGGAAAAAAAAAAAAAAAAACACATGCAGGAAAAAAGCTACGTGTCAAAGGGACCAGCTCAGAGTATTTAAACTGAAAATTAAAATGTTAATGTATTTCTCTCTATGATTATGATGTCAACATATTTTTAGGAACAATGTACTAAAGAATCATTTTTACCTGGAAAGTATGTATCTTTTGTTCTACTTAGCTTACTCAAGTTTTATAAGTTAAACAGGTAAGATATAGATATTTTTAAAAACATCCTTAATGTCTGCTTGGGTTTCCATAAGAACCACCTTAACTTAACTTACATGGACTGCGCAAGCGTTTGTAACCTTGCTTGGGTTTCCTAAGTAAGACCTACAAAAAGGCAATTTTAAACATGCAAAAGAAACTTAACATATTCAGCATGAGAGCTGTGACTATTCCATCATCTTTAGAAACAAATATCAAAAGAAAATGTTTCTTTTAACCTGAAGTATAATGAACTAAATACCAAATCTCTTGAGATTGAGATCATAATCTGGCCCCATATCAATCAAAAACATGCAGAAAGGGCTTCCCTGGTGGTCCAGTGGGTAAGGACACCGCCTTGCAGTGCAAGGGGCACTGGTTCAATCCCTGGCCTGGGAAGATCCCACATGCCGCGGAGCGGCTGGACCCATGTGTCCAATTACCGAGCCGGAGCTCTGGAGCGCATGCACCCAGAGCCGGTGTTCTGTGACAACAGACGCCACTGCGATGGGAGGCCCACACAGGCCAAAGAACAAAGATGGATGAAAATAGACAAATGAAAGACCAATAGGGGATTCCTCTGGTGGTCCAGTGGGTAAGGACATCGCCTTGCAGTGCAAGGGGCGCCGGTTCGATCCCTGGCCTGGAAAGATCCCACGTGCCGCGGAGCGGCTGGACCGATGTGTCCAATTACCGAGCCGGAGCTCTGGAGCGCATGCGCCCAGAGCCGGCGCTCTGCAGAGACAGACGCCACCGCGATGGGAGGCCCACAGGAGCCAAAGAACAAAGACGGATGAAAATAGAGAAAGACCAATAGAAGTGGCCCGCCTGCTCCCCTCCCTCCCCAGCCCGACCCCCGCCCAAAATAAATAAATAAATCTTAAAAAAAAAAAGAAAGACCAATAGAAGTGGCCTTCCCACCCACCTCCCTCCCCAACCTACACCCCGGAAAAACAAAAAACACATGCAGGAAAAAAGCTACGTGTCAAAGGGACCAGCTCAGAGTATTTAAACTGAAAATTAAAATGTTAATGTATTTCTCTCTATGATTATGATGTCAACATATTTTTAGGAACAATGTACTAAAGAATCATTTTTACCTGGAAAGTATGTATCTTTTGTTCTACTTAGCTTACTCAAGTTTTATAAGTTAAACAGGTAAGATATAGATATTTTTAAAAACATCCTTAATGTCTGCTTGGGTTTCCATAAGAACCACCTTAACTTAACTTACATGGACTGCGCAAGCGTTTGTACTAGTCACAGTTGATAGAATTTTACTTAGTAATTAAGGTACTGAAGGTAAGAAACCATAAATTCTGTCGTTTCTCAAAAGTTACAAACTCAAATGCCTACATAAGCCAGGCAATCAGAAACAGTCAGGTATAAGTCAATAGGGCAGAAGTGAAACCACAGCAGCTGGACCTGAAGAATAAGCACGTCACCTATAGGCATGCAAATTCAAGCCTTGTTTTTGTTTTTTCAAATATTGTACCAGCTGAATTCAGTTCAGAAAGGCACTTGTTTTTTACCACTCGATTTCAGATTTTTAAGTCCTTACAACCTATAGGGTTGTACCTATATGCAACCTATATGCAAACTTGGTATTTTATAGCAGTCATTAGAGATATCCCATGTGGGTTCTCTCCTACTTTGTACTCATAATTACGATACGCCTTTTTTTTTTTTGCCTCTAAGTCATCGTTAATTTTTCATCCATCTTTGTTCTCTGGCCTGTGTGAGCCTCCCATCGCAGTGGGCTCCCTCACTGCAGAGCACCGGCTCTGGGCGCATGCGCTCAGAGCTCCGGCTGGGTAACTGGACACACCGACCCAAACACTCAGTGGCACATGGGATCTTCCCAGGCCAGGGATTGAACCGGTGCCCCTCGCACTGCAAGGCAGACTCTTTACCCACTGGACCACCAGGGAAGCCCCATAATTAAGATACACTTTTATATAATATATAATCTTTACGTTTTCTTATAAGTCTGACATTTTAAGATTCCATCACTGATGGATAAAATTCCTTCACACTAGTAATAAATACGTAATGATGAAATAACTGCCCCCAAAGTTCAAAGTAACCTCTTCTTCCACTGGATACCTTAGCATTCACCTTATTATTGTTTTATACTATTGCTTTATTATTCATAAATAGTTGTCAAACTCAAGTTTTAAAAAAGTTAAACTCTCTATGATTATGATGTCAACATATTTTTAGGAACAATGTACTAAAGAATCATTTTACCTGGAAAGTATGTATCTTTTGTTCTACTTAGCTTACTCAAGTTTTATAAGTTAAACAGGTAAGATATAGATATTTTTAAAAACATCCTTAATGTCTGCTTGGGTTTCCATAAGAACCACCTTAACTTAACTTACATGGACTGCGCAAGCGTTTGTACTAGTCACAGTTGATAGAATTTTACTTAGTAATTAAGGTACTGAAGGTAAGAAACCATAAATTCTGTCGTTTCTCAAAAGTTACAAACTCAAATGCCTACATAAGCCAGGCAATCAGAAACAGTCAGGTATAAGTCAATAGGGCAGAAGTGAAACCACAGCAGCTGGACCTGAAGAATAAGCACGTCACCTATAGGCATGCAAATTCAAGCCTTGTTTTTGTTTTTTCAAATATTGTACCAGCTGAATTCAGTTCAGAAAGGCACTTGTTTTTTACCACTCGATTTCAGATTTTTAAGTCCTTACAACCTATAGGGTTGTACCTATATGCAACCTATATGCAAACTTGGTATTTTATAGCAGTCATTAGAGATATCCCATGTGGGTTCTCTCCTACTTTGTACTCATAATTACGATACGCCTTTTTTTTTTTTGCCTCTAAGTCATCGTTAATTTTTCATCCATCTTTGTTCTCTGGCCTGTGTGAGCCTCCCATCGCAGTGGGCTCCCTCACTGCAGAGCACCGGCTCTGGGCGCATGCGCTCCAGAGCTCCGGCTGGGTAACTGGACACACCGACCCAAACACTCAGTGGCACATGGGATCTTCCCAGGCCAGGGATTGAACCGGTGCCCCTCGCACTGCAAGGCAGACTCTTTACCCACTGGACCACCAGGGAAGCCCCATAATTAAGATACACTTTTATATAATATATAATCTTTACGTTTTCTTATAAGTCTGACATTTTAAGATTCCATCACTGATGGATAAAATTCCTTCACACTAGTAATAAATACGTAATGATGAAATAACTGCCCCCAAAGTTCAAAGTAACCTCTTCTTCCACTGGATACCTTAGCATTCACCTTATTATTGTTTTATACTATTGCTTTATTATTCATATGTTTTATCCTCCACAATGTACTGTAAACTACATAAAAGCAGAATGTCTGTCATCCATTTTATCTCTATCAATGAGCATTTTACACTTGCATAGAAAGTGCTCACAAAAAAGAAGAACCTACCATTTCTCAAAATCTTATTAAACTCTTTGAAATTCTGAAATGAACTGAGTTTTTACATGAATTACAATCATGCTTTTAAAAATTCTCCACAATTCAGAGGTCTCAGGTATCAATAGCTGGTTATATTAACATATAAGCAATAGCATTTTTAGACAGATAAGTATTACAGTAACATTAAAATCTTTCTACTTAAGAAAAACTCTAAAACTCTTAGGATGTTACTTAACCTTTCAGTTTAGTTTTAAACATTTATTTGAGAGAAAGATGGTGTGTTCTTGAAAAGTATTATTTACAATCATTACAATCATTATGTCTTACCTGAGGATTCCAACTTGGATCTAACTTTTTAACTAAGGCAATAT
This sequence comes from Tragulus kanchil, assembly GCA_022376925.1. Classification (NCBI taxonomy): domain Eukaryota; kingdom Metazoa; phylum Chordata; class Mammalia; order Artiodactyla; family Tragulidae; genus Tragulus; species Tragulus kanchil. The sequence goes on along the minus strand of JAIOJX010000024.1, from coordinate 23,332,782 downwards.
ATTCCTGCATTGCTTGGCTGGGGCTTGAATCACCAAGTGCTTTCCATGCTTCCCTGTAGTAATATCCAAAATAAACTATCATTAATTATGTAAGAAACACAAACTATACGTCTTTTCATTAAGAGAAAGGCACACACATTTTAAGGGTCAGGAGATGTAGTAAGTCATAGACGCATAGGCTTCTCTCTCTGCATTTACATTGGTCCACAGCAATACAGCCTTATCACCACACAGCCCTTTTAGACACTTTTTTTCCCTAATCACCCTCCCCCATGAAATTCTAAAATATATACTGCATATCTATTGAATTTTGGAAGACCATAAACTATTGTAATATCTAAGATTTTAAAACTCCGTCAAACCCAAAATTTACCTCTGCTGACAATGTAGGGTCTACAAACAACAGGAATAGTTCCCATCTTATGAATTATCCTTATGGCATTTCAATAATATATTCACTACTCATCACAGAAAACAATATTCTGTGGGAAATGCTTCAACTTCTTATTTTAAGATGTGTGAAATACACCTTCCCCTTCTGCTGTTTTCTCAGCGTTAAGCTGCAGGCAGTGGATCCTGCGGCCTTGGGCAGGGACTCCAAAAGTGAGGCGGGGTGAAGACAGAGAAAAGGGTACTAATGAGTGAGAAGGGAGGGATTTTCTGCAGTTCAACAGTCAAGAGCAATATTTTAGTCCTGAGCCCTCTTCTGCACTTGCCTTTTCTTCTCTTCTGCCAGCAGGTAGACCAGGCCTCCTTCTTGGCTTTTCCCTGCTAATTCCTTCTACCTCCAACTGGAAGAAAGCACCACTAATCCACTATAAAACAGAACTTAGTCTCAGAGTTTTCCCACCACCTTCCTGCTCCTATGATGAACAGAACACCTTTCGGAGGTTTCCTAAATTTATTTTTACTGAATCTCTTGAAAGCTACTTGTATATACTGTAACACTTTACTACAAATATATATTCCTCAAAGTAAAGAAATTTAACATGAACACTATTCAATAATGTATCTGAACCATATTCAGATTTCCCTGACTTCCCCAAAATGTTCTTTATAGCTTTCTTTAACCCAGATGAGGAACCAGTTAAAATACACACATAACACTGAGTTTCATGTATCTTTAGGTTTTTTGTCTTCCATGATATTGATATTTTTTTAACAGTTTGAGTCAGTTCTTTTATAAAATATCTTTCAATTTGCATTTGTCTGATTGTTTCCTTACCTAGAGAGTGTTCTTGCCAAAAATGATTAATCATGACTAGAATCAGGTTAAACATTTGGCTAGAGCCACATACAGGTGACATGTCATTTACAATTCATCACATCAGCAGGCACATGACAGCAGTTTGTCCCATCATTAATAATAAGAGTCAGGTCTCAGTATAGTATCTCCTGGTTTCCTCTTTGTAAGTAAAGTCTGGATCACATTGTGTGAATGTTGTTCCTGAGTAGTTCTCCATCGAGTGGTTTTAACATCCATTGATGATTCTGGCCTGAATTATTATAATTGTAAAATCTAAACTTCTAAAACCTACTAAAAACCAATAAAAAACAGGAAAATGTTGGCTGGGGTAATGTGAAGTTATAATTCATAAATTTAAAAAATCACAAAATTTACACGAGGTATTCTTATAACAGTAAGAGCATGCCAGTCACAGAACTATTTGTATCATAAACCTTTTTCTAGGCGGGCTTGGGCAGGGACTCCAAAAGTGAGGCGGGGTGAAGACAGAGAAAAGGGTACTAATGAGTGAGAAGGGAGGGATTTTCTGCAGTTCAACAGTCAAGAGCAATATTTTAGTCCTGAGCCCTCTTCTGCACTTGCCTTTTCTTCTCTTCTGCCAGCAGGTAGACCAGGCCTCCTTCTTGGCTTTTCCCTGCTAATTCCTTCTACCTCCAACTGGAAGAAAGCACCACTAATCCACTATAAAACAGAACTTAGTCTCAGAGTTTTCCCACCACCTTCCTGCTCCTATGATGAACAGAACACCTTTCGGAGGTTTCCTAAATTTATTTTTACTGAATCTCTTGAAAGCTACTTGTATATACTGTAACACTTTACTACAAATATATATTCCTCAAAGTAAAGAAATTTAACATGAACACTATTCAATAATGTATCTGAACCATATTCAGATTTCCCTGACTTCCCCAAAATGTTCTTTATAGCTTTCTTTAACCCAGATGAGGAACCAGTTAAAATACACACATAACACTGAGTTTCATGTATCTTTAGGTTTTTTGTCTTCCATGATATTGATATTTTTTTAACAGTTTGAGTCAGTTCTTTTATAAAATATCTTTCAATTTGCATTTGTCTGATTGTTTCCTTACCTAGAGAGTGTTCTTGCCAAAAATGATTAATCATGACTAGAATCAGGTTAAACATTTGGCTAGAGCCACATACAGGTGACATGTCATTTACAATTCATCACATCAGCAGGCACATGACAGCAGTTTGTCCCATCATTAATAATAAGAGTCAGGTCTCAGTATAGTATCTCCTGGTTTCCTCTTTGTAAGTAAAGTCTGGATCACATTGTGTGAATGTTGTTCCTGAGTAGTTCTCCATCGAGTGGTTTTAACATCCATTGATGATTCTGGCCTGAATTATTATAATTGTAAAATCTAAACTTCTAAAACCTACTAAAAACCAATAAAAAACAGGAAAATGTTGGCTGGGGGGGGGGTAATGTGAAGTTATAATTCATAAATTTAAAAAATCACAAAATTTACACGAGGTATTCTTATAACAGTAAGAGCATGCCAGTCACAGAACTATTTGTTATCATCAGCATAGAAAGCTTGCACCAGAATGAAAATCAGCGCACTGCTTCCTTCACTGAGTATGTTCTACACACAAAAAAACGTCAGCTGGGGCTTCCCTGGTGGTCCAGTGGGTAAGGACACCACCCTGCAGTACAAGGGGAGCCGGTTTGATCCCTGGCCTGGGAAGATCCCACCTGCTGCGGAGCAGCTGGACTGATGTGTCCAATTACCGAGCCGGAGCTCAGGAGCGCAGGCGCTCTGCGACAACAGAGGTCACCACGATGGGAGGCCCACAAGAACCAAAGAACAAAAACGAATGAAAATAGACAAATGAAAGACCAAGAAGTGGCCCACCCACCCCCTCCCTCCACAACCGGCTCCCCTCCAAAAAATAAATAAATAAATAAATGCTTAAAAAAAAAATGTCAGCTGAACTAAACAATTGTGCTTAATGACATGACTTATTTGCATTTCAGCTTCAAGCTCTACATCTCCTCACAGCTGGGTGACAACCTGTTTCTAGGTAGGTAACCTGTCCAGGGGACCGCATTTTGAGAAGCACTGCTCTGGAAAGAAGGTGCGAATCCAGTGTTAGTGCTTCTTCTCTCTACAACTTTATTTCACCTCTTTTTGTTAAAACCTACCCTCTCTACCTTTAATTCCAGGTGGATACTCCAAAGTGCTTTTTTCTATAAGGGTCCCTGCTGTATGCAATTTCTCTCTTTTCCCTTAAACACAGTAGGAGGAAATAAGGTGTCATAGGACAAGATATAATCTCTGAATCTAAAATCTAGGAAGGCATAACCTTTTCATGTATTCAGGAAAGAAGCAGACTCAGGATCTATTTTTTCCCCCTTCTGCTCAAGAGGTACTCTTCATCATGGTGGGCAAAGAACAGAATACTAGAAATGAGGAGGAAAAATTGGGGAGGGGGAAAAAAAATAAAATATGGGGACTGACCCTGCCCTTCTCCCTTCCCATCCTCCTGACCTTCCAAAGATCCCTCCAGAGAAGAGAAATAGTGACCCAGTAGGGGCTGTATGATAGGGAAGGAAAATTTCAAGCAATACGTCTTAAGGTCATTCTCTAAGAACTGATTCATAAGTAAGGAATGTACATTGGTTTGAACTACTTATATACCACCATCATAAGAATCCTTTAGAAAGACTTATCTAAAATCGGCTTCTTTTAATCTCTCTCCCAACTCCCTGTCATTAGCACACTCTACAGCGGAAAGAGATTAATATAAAAATAATTCTTTAATCTGCTCACTACTTTCTAAATCCTAAACACCTAAACCCTTTACCACAACCACATTAGATTCCAAGAATTCCTTACCATTTTTGTTTTCCTTCAAAGTCAAATAAGCTTGGTTTAGGAGTATTGCAGTTTCCAACTTTGACCTAAATGAAGGGGGTAGGTAGAGATAAAGTCAAGAACTTATTTTTCAAAGAACCATTAGAGAAATCTTTAATTTTTAAATCTATTTCATATATTTTCTAACTATAGGTTAGAAAATATCTACAAATATAAAAAATAACAAAATTTAACATTCTTTACAAAAGCAAATCCAAAACCAAATTTTAAATAGAGGCTGCTTTGGCTTATTGCATAAAACAACTATTATCTAACAGTGTAATACATTAAAAAAAAGAGTGACAAATAGTTGCATTCCTAAATTAGTAGACAACGTATATATAAGTAAAAAATAAGTTATACAGATTATGTCATTCTTATTGCTATTTTTAATGTAGAAGAATTTTTTTTTAATTTTTATTTTACTTTTTTACTTTTACAGAGTTTTGTTGTTTACAGATATGTATGATCCCAGATTAGTCATATGTATATCCCCCCATCCCACCCCTCCAGGCCATCACACAGTGCCCCTGCAGGATCCCCTTTTCTCACAGAGCAATGACAATAGCTTTTTTTCCCACATATGATAGTGTAGGTTTTCATGCTATAGAAAAATTTTAAAACATGCAATAAACAAGCTTTAAAGTACAGTTCATCAGAATTCATCATACTGTCTGTTTATACTGATTCTCAACACTATCAGCATTTTATGTCTCTCAGACTCCAGGAAAAAGCACACTATTTTTAATCTGCGCTATTATGAAACTAGTCAGTATAAATTTACATGCTAAAAGCCATGAAAAAAAAAATTTCGAGGTTCTCAACAACATAAATTCTATCTATTCCACAATAATCTTCTCTCATTTGTGAGCAATACTTATTTTTAATCCTCAAACACTTGTAGTTAAACCACACATTAATTGTTTTCATTATGAATAAGCATGAATAGAATTCACACAAGTGCAGAATTCACCACACACTTCGACTGCCACAAGTAATCTCCCTTCCTGATGAACTCCCACAGCACTTTCTCTCTGACAGCACTTTTCACATTTACCTTGTATTAGCAAAGTTTGTGTAGTTTCATCTTTCTGTAAGAATAAAGTCTCAGTGGGTGGGAAGGGGAAAAGAGAGGGAGCGCTTTAGGTGGGAGGGGTCAGGGATATACCTATGACTGTTTGGGGATAATGTATACCTGTAAACAAGGAAACTCCGCAAGTATAAACATATAACAATAACTTCAATAACTTCGCTGTACACCTGAAGCGAATACAACATTGTGAAATAAATATACCCCAATTAAAAAAAAAAAAAGAATGAAGTTTCTAAGAAACTATTCTTAACCCACTCATTGCACATAAGTGTCTAAGTAAAAAAAAAAAAAAGTTTGTTGCATACAGAATGTATATATTAGGTATGTGTTCAACCAAATAACTATGTACTGTCTCCCTAAAGCTTAATACCACAGTCTGAACCCTACCTACTTCTCAGGGATCTTCCCACTATCTCCTATAGCATCTTGCTAACATCAAACTGATGGTCTACTCATTAACTAGACTAGTCAACTCAACTACCTGAGGAATTTTCATTTTTCTTCTATTTTGTTCATGTTATTACCCTCAACTGGAAAGCTTTCTCCTTCTTTCCCTCAGCTTTTCAAAATGCTATACTCCTTTCAGTCCCACTCAAGGCTCAAAATTCTACAATGACAAAGCTTAGGTTTTCATGCTATAGAAAAATTTTAAAACATGCAATAAACAAGCTTTAAAGTACAGTTCATCAGAATTCATCATACTGTCTGTTTATACTGATTCTCAACACTATCAGCATTTTATGTCTCTCAGACTCCAGGAAAAAGCACACTATTTTTAATCTGCGCTATTATGAAACTAGTCAGTATAAATTTACATGCTAAAAGCCATGAAAAAAAAAATTTCGAGGTTCTCAACAACATAAATTCTATCTATTCCACAATAATCTTCTCTCATTTGTGAGCAATACTTATTTTTAATCCTCAAACACTTGTAGTTAAACCACACATTAATTGTTTTCATTATGAATAAGCATGAATAGAATTCACACAAGTGCAGAATTCACCACACACTTCGACTGCCACAAGTAATCTCCCTTCCTGATGAACTCCCACAGCACTTTCTCTCTGACAGCACTTTTCACATTTACCTTGTATTAGCAAAGTTTGTGTAGTTTCATCTTTCTGTAAGAATAAAGTCTCAGTGGGTGGGAAGGGGAAAGAGAGGGAGCGCTTTAGGTGGGAGGGGTCAGGGATATACCTATGACTGTTTGGGGATAATGTATACCTGTAAACAAGGAAACTCCGCAAGTATAAACATATAACAATAACTTCAATAACTTCGCTGTACACCTGAAGCGAATACAACATTGTGAAACAAATATACCCCAATTAAAAAAAAAAAAAGAATGAAGTTTCTAAGAAACTATTCTTAACCCACTCATTGCACATAACAGTGTCTAAGTAAAAAAAAAAAAAAGTTTGTTGCATACAGAATGTATATATTAGGTATGTGTTCAACCAAATAACTATGTACTGTCTCCCTAAAGCTTAATACCACAGTCTGAACCCTACCTACTTCTCAGGGATCTTCCCACTATCTCCTATAGCATCTTGCTAACATCAAACTGATGGTCTACTCATTAACTAGACTAGTCAACTCAACTACCTGAGGAATTTTCATTTTTCTTCTATTTTGTTCATGTTATTACCCTCAACTGGAAAGCTTTCTCCTTCTTTCCCTCAGCTTTTCAAAATGCTATACTCCTTTCAGTCCCACTCAAGGCTCAGATTCTAAAGAACCCTTTCAGTCTACAATGATCTCATTCATCTCTGATTCCCTAATAACTATCACCTGTTATTTGCTTAGGAATTAATCACATGGTTCTCTGGTCATTATCTGACACAGGGCAGCCCTGTTAGGAAAGGACAAGGACGAAGGAGAAGGAGCTGCATCTCTGGAACCACCATCATAAACCAGAAACTAAACATATGTCAAACGAGCCCCACAGCAACCCTGTTAGGTCATTACAAACTCATTCTATAAATGAGGACAGAGAAGCTAAGATCGTCCCTGCTCACATTTATAAATACTGAATTGGAAGTCAAGACTTGACACCAGGACTGACACCGAGGTCCAATATACTCCTCTACAGCACTCTGTTTTACGTGCTACATAGAATCTAGGCTTCAGTTCTGGCATCTCTAAGATCACTCGAATTCCTGGACTGTTAGAAAATACGAAATGAGATAAACCATTAAGGATCATAAAAATAGCAGGTATTACTTTGCTTTTTTTTTTTTTTTAATCCAGACAATAGCCAGTGGCAGAAACAAATACCAGTACCTATCCTCCATTTCTCCTACAGTGATAGAAGTCTCAGTGGGACACAAGATCACTGAGCTGAACATTTTATGTGCCCATGTAACTTCCGCCCACGTTCAGGGAACTAGATGTGAGAGTTGATTTAACTATCTTTCTTAGAAATGAAGAGGGGGCTTCCCTAGTGACCCAGTGGGTAAAGAGTCCACCTTGCAGTGCAAGGAGCACTGGTTCGATCCCTGGCCCGGGAAGATGCCACATGCCGTGGAGCGGCTGGACCAGTGTGTTCAATTAAGAGCCAGAGCTCTGGAGCGCGTGTGCCCAGAGCCGGTGCTCTAGGAGGAGAGGCCACTGTGATGGGAGGCCCACATATGCCAAAGAATAAAGATGGATGAAAACAAAACAAAACAAAGAAACAATAAAAAGAGGCGAAATTTTAAAATAAATAAATAAAGAGGGACTTCTTCCCTTTCCCTCCACCCAGGTTAGAACTGGTCACAGACTTCCCCTGGTGGTCCAGTGGGTAAGGACACCACCTTGCAGTTCAAAGGGCGCTGGTTCGTTCCCTGGCCTGGGAAGATCCCAAGTGCTGCGGAGCGGCTGGACTGATGTGTCCAATCACCGAGCCGGAGCTCTGGAGCGCATGCGCCCAGACCTGGCGCTCTGCGACAACAGACGCCACCGCGATGGGAGGCCCACAGGAGCCAAAGAACAAAGATGGATGAAAAATAGAGAAATGGAAGACCAATAGAAGTGGCCCGCCCGCTCCCCTCCCTCCCCAACCCGACCCCCGCCCAAAAATAAATAAATAAATAAATCTTTAAAAAAAAAAAGAAAGAAAGAAAGAAATCGCCTCGGATTCTGAATTCTATCCATTAAAAAAAAAAAAAAGAATTGGTCACAGAAAGACGGTCTTAAAGCAGTAGTTCGAAAACTTTTCGGCCTCATAAAATCCCTTAACACTCTTATAAATTGAGCCCCCAAAGAGTTTTTGTTTATGTGGATTATATCACTCAATATTTACCAGATTAGAAATTAAAAGATACCCTTAAATGTGCATTAACTTTAAAAATAAACTTGTTACATGTTAATATAAATAACAAATTATGAAAAATAATTATCTATTTTAAAGCAAAGAATATTTGTAAGAAAAGTGACACTGTTTTACATGTTGCAAATCTCTACTGTCTGCCTTAACAGAAGGCAACAGGTGTATTCTACTTCTGCATTTAATCTATTGTGATACGTCATTTTGGATGAAGAAAACTGAACTGAACTTCACACAGAGAGGTTGCTAGAAAAATGCAGAAGTATTTTAGTAACATTTTGAGATAACTGTAGATACTCTTCTTTGATATCACACCAAAACTCAACAAGTGGCAGGTCATTTTCAAGAAACTACATGTCAAACACTCAAACGTGAAATAAGCATAGTTTATCTGTAAGTTGCTATTTTAAGCAGAAATCATGTATATTGAAAAAGCGGGTAGCTCAACTTGCAGTTCAAAAATTACACAGGCAAAAAAAAAAAAAAAAAAATTTCACAGGCATTTTTCTTAAAAAAAGACAACATAAACCAGTATGCAGGAGAAATATTTTGTCTGTACTCCCATTTTGTCACACACAATATTAAAAAGACCTGTATTCGAGAGTTAACACTGAAAAAATCAATAATTTTTACTGATTCATCAAAGACATTTTAAAGTGAAACTGGCCCCCTGCTTTTTTTAACTCAGAGTATAGTGGTAAAAACAACAACAGAAAACTACTAGTATAGTCTGCTGCCACTGCCTTGATTCATGCTAACACATCAGCGGTTTTATTCACCATGACAGCACAGAAAAAAGGCAAATTCAAGCACACCTCGTTTTATCGCATTTGGTTTGACTGTGCTTTGCAGGCACCGCATTTCTCACAAATTGAAGGTTTGTGCACCCCCTGTAACAAGCAAGTCTATTGGCAACATTTTTCCAATAGCATTTGTTCACTTCATGTCTCTGGGTCACATTTTGCTAATTCTCCTGATATATCAAACCCTCCACTAGCAAGATTATGGGTCGCTGAAGGCTCGGATGATGGTTAGCAGTTTTTAGCAATAATGTATTTTTTAATCCTTTTTTTTAGACCTAATGCTACTGCACACTTAATAGACTACAATATAGTATAAACATGACTTCTATATGCACTGGGAAACCAGGTAATTCCTGTGACTCACGTTATTGTGCTATCTGCTTTACTGCAGTGGTCTGTAACCAAATCCTCATTATCTGAGGTATGCCTGTAGTGTCTTAGTATTATTATGGAAACAGTTTTGACTTCAAATTCTGTAAAGTCTGAGGGATTCTCTGGGGTCCATAGACCATGGTTTGCCTTGGAGACTAGCTGAACTACAAGACAAAAAAGACTAAGACCCTGGACAATTACCTGAAGCAGACGCATGCTTTCAGCCATGGACCACCTACTTCCAGTCCATTAAGTGAGATGAAAATACAAGTTCACCAGCTGGCCCTATCTCCTAACTGACAGCGAGCCTTTTGTATTCTCAAATTCAAAGAAAGTTCTGGATCCAGAAAAGACGGGCTAAATAAAACTAAAGGATTTTAGGACATCATGAGTAACACGTTGCAAATCATTTGATAATAATTCCTAAGTTATGAAACAGCTATAAAATGTAGCGCTTTAACAGAGCATCATCTAAACTCCATTCTCTCTGATATATATATATATATATATATATATGATATATACAGGGCCTGTGAAACAGAATACTTCAACAAAGGGGGCCAACGGTAAATGCCAGTGAGTCAGGTGTACCCAAGTTAAAGTAGGAAGATGTGCTGAGCATCCCACTTCTCAACAGGAGTTTGAAATTTTCATTGTTTGAAAAGTCTCACAGGTGTTAATCAGTTATCTTTTGTTGGCAGCGTGCAGGCTAATCAATGGTAACCGGTGTGATCTTGCTGAAACTTTACTAAAAGATGATTGTGGAGTCATAGGCTTATCTGAGACTAAAAGGGCTATTATGCTAGGTAAGTTTAGGGCTCCCCCTAAGAAAAATAAGTTTCACATCTCAGTTTATTTTTAGCCTCCTCCTGCTGACAAAATACAGTGCTATTTTGGAATAGGAAGAATTATTTTATGCAAAAACTTTTCTATTTTTTTGAAAAACCTTGGTTGGGGAAGGCTCGGATGATGGTTAGCAGTTTTTAGCAATAATGTATTTTTTAATCCTTTTTTTTAGACCTAATGCTACTGCACACTTAATAGACTACAATATAGTATAAACATGACTTCTATATGCACTGGGAAACCAGGTAATTCCTGTGACTCACGTTATTGTGCTATCTGCTTTACTGCAGTGGTCTGTAACCAAATCCTCATTATCTGAGGTATGCCTGTAGTGTCTTAGTATTATTATGGAAACAGTTTTGACTTCAAATTCTGTAAAGTCTGAGGGATTCTCTGGGGTCCATAGACCATGGTTTGCCTTGGAGACTAGCTGAACTACAAGACAAAAAAGACTAAGACCCTGGACAATTACCTGAAGCAGACGCATGCTTTCAGCCATGGACCACCTACTTCCAGTCCATTAAGTGAGATGAAAATACAAGTTCACCAGCTGGCCCTATCTCCTAACTGACAGCGAGCCTTTTGTATTCTCAAATTCAAAGAAAGTTCTGGATCCAGAAAAGACGGGCTAAATAAAACTAAAGGATTTTAGGACATCATGAGTAACACGTTGCAAATCATTTGATAATAATTCCTAAGTTATGAAACAGCTATAAAATGTAGCGCTTTAACAGAGCATCATCTAAACTCCATTCTCTCTGATATATATATATATATATATATATATGATATATACAGGGCCTGTGAAACAGAATACTTCAACAAAGGGGGCCAACGGTAAATGCCAGTGAGTCAGGTGTACCCAAGTTAAAGTAGGAAGATGTGCTGAGCATCCCACTTCTCAACAGGAGTTTGAAATTTTCATTGTTTGAAAAGTCTCACAGGTGTTAATCAGTTATCTTTTGTTGGCAGCGTGCAGGCTAATCAATGGTAACCGGTGTGATCTTGCTGAAACTTTACTAAAAGATGATTGTGGAGTCATAGGCTTATCTGAGACTAAAAGGGCTATTATGCTAGGTAAGTTTAGGGCTCCCCCTAAGAAAAATAAGTTTCACATCTCAGTTTATTTTTAGCCTCCTCCTGCTGACAAAATACAGTGCTATTTTGGAATAGGAAACGTAATTATTTTATGCAAAAAACTGATTTTATGAGAAATGTAATTATTTTATGAGAAACTGTGATCCACCATGAAGGAATTATATTGAACTATCAACTGTTATTCTATCAAAGACGCTATTTTTCAATACTGCCACAGAATTCTGATAAAAACAAAATATTTAGAAGAGACTGATGAACACTGTGTGCCCTAACATGTCTAAGTAAACATAATCTCATTCTCTGATTCTCTAGTACTTATTCGGGGGCGAATTTTATTTCCCGCTACAGAATATCTCCTAACACTGTAATATCAAGAGGATGAGGAATGCAGGCTCTTCCAGATGATCTGGATGAAGTACACCTGAGACTGAACGGTTGCCCACAAACAGGTGACCATAGTTCACTGATGGCTAGGTATCAGATACTTAACGCTGACGCCAGTATTAATAAAGATATGTCATAAAAAGAAAAACGATGTTTTTTTGAAATTTGGAGAAAATTAGTCTTATCCTACCCAGAGACTCATCAGTCAGCCATGTTACTGGTCCAAGTACAGTGCTCAATAAATTCTTGTTAAGTACCTAAAAGTCACATTTTCAGCTCAGTGTCAGCTAAATATCGCTCCTAGGAGAGCAGACAGGTCCTTTCCACGTCCAGAAAGATGCGAATTCTTAGGTGATTAAAAACAAAAGAAAACACGAACACATACAAACTTCACTACACCCTGCGCCTTCACCACCTGTTTTTGGAGGAAAGAGAAGGTTTACGGTCGCTCTCCCGCACCCAGCCCTCCTCTGCTACTTTACCTGCTTGTACCTGGCGTACAGGTACAAGAGCTGCTCCCTGCTGGCCACCTGCACCAGGCCTTGGAGATGCGCGGCAGCCTTCTCAAACAGCTCGGCCAGGCTCCTGGATGCCTCCATCTCCGCACTCTGCAGGGATTCCGCATCCCCGGAGTCGTCCCCGGAGCTCAGCTCTCCGCCACTGTCGCCCGTGGTGGCCTCCGAGGGAAGGAATGAAGAGGCCATGTGTCCGTCTGTCTTTTTCAAATCGGGCGTGATCCCGGCGTGGGGGTCTGGCCCACCAGTCGGGAGCTTGAGCTTGAGCTTGAGTCGGACCCAAGCTCACCTACTCGCGCTCCCTCGCTTAACTGCCTCCCTCCCTCTATCCGCCTTGCTTCCCTGGGCGTGCAGAGAGGGCCCCGGCACCCTCTGCTGATCTCCGCCGCTGCCCGCTCTCTTTCGGCTTCCCCAGCGTAATTGCGATCGAGCCGGTCCAGATCCCTCTGAGAGCCGCACAGCCAGGGGTCCCGGAAAAAGGGAGGCGTGGGGGCGGGCGACGGGCGGCTGGGGGCGTGGATGGGCGGGGCGGGCTAGGGCGGGGCCACGTGCGCGCGGAGCACGCGCCGGGGATTGCGGAAGCTAGCCGGTTCTGCTCTGGGCGGGAGAAGAGTGCGGACCGGTTCCTGAGATCGCGCTAGGAAAACGCTGCTTGGAGAAACTGTTCTCAGTCGTTGCGGCGTTAGTTAATCGTTTCGTTGAAAATCCCGGAACCCATTGTTGGGTTAGGCCGTGGAGGGTGGGGAAGGAGGTCGTGTGTTTGATAGTGTAGCGATAGAAACGGAGTCGTGGGAAACTTGGAGCTAAGCACGATGGTTCCGCCTGCGCCCGCCTCCCCAGGTTAGGTCCTAAGCGCCCCTCAAAGGTATTCGGATGCCTGCGTCCATTGCTGGAAAGTTTGGCTTTAACCTGAATAGTGAATGAGAATTGGGAGATTGGGCCATCAGTCCAGTCGCTCCAAGTCTTGCTCTGCGTGGGTGCATAACCATCATCGGTCAGAGCTTTATGGGACCCCCATCGCAGGGAGCCCTTAGCACGATGCTTCTTCCTAGCTAAGTCCCGCACCCAGCCCTCCTCTGCTACTTTACCTGCTTGTACCTGGCGTACAGGTACAAGAGCTGCTCCCTGCTGGCCACCTGCACCAGGCCTTGGAGATGCGCGGCAGCCTTCTCAAACAGCTCGGCCAGGCTCCTGGATGCCTCCATCTCCGCACTCTGCAGGGATTCCGCATCCCCGGAGTCGTCCCCGGAGCTCAGCTCTCCGCCACTGTCGCCCGTGGTGGCCTCCGAGGGAAGGAATGAAGAGGCCATGTGTCCGTCTGTCTTTTTCAAATCGGGCGTGATCCCGGCGTGGGGGTCTGGCCCACCAGTCGGGAGCTTGAGCTTGAGCTTGAGTCGGACCCAAGCTCACCTACTCGCGCTCCCTCGCTTAACTGCCTCCCTCCCTCTATCCGCCTTGCTTCCCTGGGCGTGCAGAGAGGGCCCCGGCACCCTCTGCTGATCTCCGCCGCTGCCCGCTCTCTTTCGGCTTCCCCAGCGTAATTGCGATCGAGCCGGTCCAGATCCCTCTGAGAGCCGCACAGCCAGGGGTCCCGGAAAAAGGGAGGCGTGGGGGCGGGCGACGGGCGGCTGGGGGCGTGGATGGGCGGGGCGGGCTAGGGCGGGGCCACGTGCGCGCGGAGCACGCGCCGGGGATTGCGGAAGCTAGCCGGTTCTGCTCTGGGCGGGAGAAGAGTGCGGACCGGTTCCTGAGATCGCGCTAGGAAAACGCTGCTTGGAGAAACTGTTCTCAGTCGTTGCGGCGTTAGTTAATCGTTTCGTTGAAAATCCCGGAACCCATTGTTGGGTTAGGCCGTGGAGGGTGGGGAAGGAGGTCGTGTGTTTGATAGTGTAGCGATAGAAACGGAGTCGTGGGAAACTTGGAGCTAAGCACGATGGTTCCGCCTGCGCCCGCCTCCCCAGGTTAGGTCCTAAGCGCCCCTCAAAGGTATTCGGATGCCTGCGTCCATTGCTGGAAAGTTTGGCTTTAACCTGAATAGTGAATGAGAATTGGGAGATTGGGCCATCAGTCCAGTCGCTCCAAGTCTTGCTCTGCGTGGGTGCATAACCATCATCGGTCAGAGCTTTATGGGACCCCCATCGCAGGGAGCCCTTAGCACGATGCTTCTTCCTAGCTAAGTCTTTGCCACCTTGCTTTGGCAGGCACTGAAAAGTGAAACCGTAAATGCCCTACATAGTTCTCTAAAGGAACTTAGGAAACTGCAAAAACTATGACATGATTATCATAGTTTCAAAGGAAATAAGCAATAACCAATTTGTAGTAAGAAAAGAAGAGAGAGTTTTATTTGAGCCAAACTGAGAACTGTAGTCCAGGAGTCAGCCTCTCAGTAGCTCTGAGGAATAAAGAACATCAAACTTGATAGGAGCACATTCTTTCAGAGTTCAAGAAAGAAAAGACAGCTTAGCTTATACAAAACAAGTCAGTATGGCTTTGACATCTAGGAAAGAAGCCTTATCATCGAAGCAGTACTAGAATTGATGTCCCAGGAACTGGGAGTGTTTGTTTCTATCTTCAAAACAGACATTCTTTGCTTCTGCACAGTGCACCCTTTCTTCGGTAATCAGAGCAGATGTACAGTGTATGTTTGATGGACCACAAGACCAGCTGTCTTGGCATAAAGTTGACATAACGTTCAAGCTAAATCATGTATAAACTAGAGTGATTTGCCACACCTCAGTATGTGAAAGTCTCTTCCATCAATAGTTAAGTTTTACTGAGTGATTATTATATCCTAAGTGCTGTTAAAACAACAGGAACAACAAAACGCAGTATATTCATTTACATCTCAAAACACTGTAATAAGCACCTTCAGAGCAGTACAAAGAAAGTGTTCTAAAGAAAGACTATTTCCTGTGTGGGGTTAGGCTTTAGGTGGGTGGAAAGAGGAGAAGGGGTGGACAGGGTGAGAGAAGAAAGAGAAAAGGCAGGAAGGTGAGAAAGCTTGGATCGGTTTTAGTATCCCAGTTGTGCCACGATGGTTCCGCCTGCGCCCGCCTCCCCAGGTTAGGTCCTAAGCGCCCCTCAAAGGTATTCGGATGCCTGCGTCCATTGCTGGAAAGTTTGGCTTTAACCTGAATAGTGAATGAGAATTGGGAGATTGGGCCATCAGTCCAGTCGCTCCAAGTCTTGCTCTGCGTGGGTGCATAACCATCATCGGTCAGAGCTTTATGGGACCCCCATCGCAGGGAGCCCTTAGCACGATGCTTCTTCCTAGCTAAGTCTTTGCCACCTTGCTTTGGCAGGCACTGAAAAGTGAAACCGTAAATGCCCTACATAGTTCTCTAAAGGAACTTAGGAAACTGCAAAAACTATGACATGATTATCATAGTTTCAAAGGAAATAAGCAATAACCAATTTGTAGTAAGAAAAGAAGAGAGAGTTTTATTTGAGCCAAACTGAGAACTGTAGTCCAGGAGTCAGCCTCTCAGTAGCTCTGAGGAATAAAGAACATCAAACTTGATAGGAGCACATTCTTTCAGAGTTCAAGAAAGAAAAGACAGCTTAGCTTATACAAAACAAGTCAGTATGGCTTTGACATCTAGGAAAGAAGCCTTATCATCGAAGCAGTACTAGAATTGATGTCCCAGGAACTGGGAGTGTTTGTTTCTATCTTCAAAACAGACATTCTTTGCTTCTGCACAGTGCACCCTTTCTTCGGTAATCAGAGCAGATGTACAGTGTATGTTTGATGGACCACAAGACCAGCTGTCTTGGCATAAAGTTGACATAACGTTCAAGCTAAATCATGTATAAACTAGAGTGATTTGCCACACCTCAGTATGTGAAAGTCTCTTCCATCAATAGTTAAGTTTTACTGAGTGATTATTATATCCTAAGTGCTGTTAAAACAACAGGAACAACAAAACGCAGTATATTCATTTACATCTCAAAACACTGTAATAAGCACCTTCAGAGCAGTACAAAGAAAGTGTTCTAAAGAAAGACTATTTCCTGTGTGGGGTTAGGCTTTAGGTGGGTGGAAAGAGGAGAAGGGGTGGACAGGGTGAGAGAAGAAAGAGAAAAGGCAGGAAGGTGAGAAAGCTTGGATCGGGATTCAACAAACCTTCCTTGAGTATCCCAGTTGTGCCACTGATAGACCCTGCCCTCAGAGTACCCACAATCCAGTCGAGAGATGGTTGATGAACAAAATTTTGCCATTAGAAAAGTGTTAAGAGTAACTTATTGAATCCCTTACTATTTAAGGGACTTAGCCCTTCGTGCGTAAGGTAGGTACAGTTATTTCCAATGTAGATACAGGAAATCAGCACACAGCATCTACGTAACTTGACCAAGTCTGCACAGCTAGTAAGTGGAAATGGGAAGAATCAAAGTTGTAAGTTATTTTAGTCAGAAATAAGCCTGCACATGGAAAAAAATCATGGGAATCCTGATGGCTCAGGGATAAAGAATGAGCCTGCAATGCAGGAGATGCAGGCTCAATCCCTGGGTCTGGAAGATCCTGTAAAGAAGGAGACGGCAACCACTCCAATATACTTGCCTGGGAAATCCCATGGACCGAGGAGCCTGGCAGGCTGCAGTCCATGGAGTCGGATATGACTTAGCAGCTACAGAACGACAACACAGGGTAATAAAAGACAATGAAAACTAGATTGAAGGGTAGGTACATAGACCTTTATATATCTCTGTAGAATTTTTGTTAGAAAATGGGAATTGAGTATTATCAACAGTTTTTTCAATAGCTCTGGAGATTGTTTTTTCTCCTTTAATTTTAAAGGACTTAGTCATAAAGTTCTTTGTCAGTGAATTGTATGAACAATGATATTAATAAATTAAGAGGAACTTAATAAATTGTATATTTTTTAAATTTTTGGCCTCTTTTTAATTGTTTTTTTTTTTTTTTAATTTTTGGCCTCTTTTATTGGTTTTTTATTTATTTATTTTCATCCATCTTTATTTTTTGGCCTGTGCAGGCCTCCCATCGCTGTGGCCTCTCTCGTTGCAGAGCACTGGCTCTGGGCACATGCGCTCCAGAGCACTGGCTCATCATTGGACATGCCAGTCCAGCCACTCCAGGCACGTGGGATCTTCTGGGGCCAGGGATTGAACCGGTGCCCCCTGTACTGAAAGGCAGACTCTTTACCCACTGGACCACCAGGGAAGGCCTTGTTTGTTGTTTATTTCTAGGCTCAGCTTGCTAATATTTTCTTTAGTATCTTTACAGCCCTATTTAAAGATGATCAACAGCTTTTCTTTCTGTTCTATCCTTTCTCAAAACTTTTATCAGGGTAATAGTAGCCTTGTAAAATATATTTAGAAGTTTTCACCTGTTTCTGTATTCTGCAGCAATATAATTAACATGGGACTAGGGAAAGCACAAATCTCTTACATGGCTGACAGGAGTGTAAATTGATACGACCACTTTGGGAAATGTTTGCCATTATTTATTAAAAGTGAATGGGCTTCCCTAGTGGCTCAGTGGTAAAGAATCGGACAATGCAGGAGACCAGGGTTTGATCCCTGGGACAGGAAGATCCCCTGGAGGAGGGCATGACAACCCACACCAGTATTCTTGCCTGGAGAATCCCATGGACAGACGAGCCTGGTGGGCTACAGTCTATGGGGTTGAAAAGAGCTGGACACAACTGAAGCGACTGAGCATGCACGCACACACTAAAGGTGAGCATGAGCAATTCTACCCAGCAAGAATGTATACGTGCATTCGCCAAAAGACATATATTAGAACATTTGTGGCAGCGCTATTCCTAATCTCCCCAAATGGAAAATTCCCCAAATATCCATCAACAGTAATAAAGATAAACAGTAGTGTGTTTACACAGGAGTACAATATATATTGAGCAGCAAGAATGAACTAAGCATAATCAGACACACACATGAATGACTCTCATGAATGTTAGGTTTATGGGCTATTAAAGGGTTAATACGGCAGTTGCAAACTCCCCGACCCTAAAGGGTCAGCATCATAGGGCCGGTTGCTGATCTGCTGGCGCCTGGGAGTCTCTCAAGGCTGGCGATAAGGAGTTCGCTCTGGCCATAAAGATTCTCCACTACATCTGGAAAGTGACAAGAACTGCACACCCCCATGCCCGCAGACAACTCAAGCACAGCAGACTCATCACTAATTTCCCGCCTAACTTAAACAAAGACTTTGTCTCTGCGCCTGCTCTGAAGAGTCCCCCTCCTCTTTTTTCTTTCTCCCCTTTCCTCCCTAATAAAACCTCCTTGTCCCATCTCTGGCAATTTCCCGGCCCATCTCTCAGACCTGTGGATCTCGCCCGGGGAACTCTTCCCAAATGGGCTCTTTCCCTAACAGCTCGCTGTCCGCCGTGTCTTTGCGATTCTTACAATGAACATAATGTAGAATCCAGGAAACCTAACAACAAAAAGCTCATTTTGTATGTTTCTGTCCATATAAAACTCAAAGTTAGGTAAAATGAATCTACGATGTTAGATTTAAGACAATGAGTAGTCTCAAAGTTAGTAATCTGAAGGGTGCATAAAGGGGTCTTCTGGGTGCTGGTGAATTTTTTTTCTCTTGAGCTGAGTGCTGATTACACAAGTGTGTTTAGTTTATGAAAAGTCACTTAAAATCTATGTACTTTTCTGTGATTACATTATGTATGAATGAAAAATGTAAAGAAAGGAAGAGCCTCTGACTCTCAGAAGCTGGCCTAGTATTCATGGTTAAGTCATATTATTCTTCTATTACAACAGATCTAAATAATCTCATAATTATTTCTATACCAACCTCGGACAAGGTCATTCTGAAACCATGATAAAATAAGACAAAGAAAAGCAGCTCAAGGGCTACCCCAGTGGCTCAGCACTAAAGAATCCGCCTGCAATGTAGGAGCCACAGGAGATGCTGGTTGAGTCCCTGGATCAGGAAGATCCCTTGAGGAGGGCATGGCAACCTACTCCAGTATTCTTGCCTTGAGAATCCATGGGCAGAGGAGCCTGGCGGGCTATAGTCCATACAGAAAGGGAATGAACTAAAGCATAATCAGACACACACATGAATGACTCTCATGAATGTTAGGTTTATGGGCTATTAAAGGGTTAATACGGCAGTTGCAAACTCCCGACCCTAAAGGGTCAGCATCATAGGGCCGGTTGCTGATCTGCTGGCGCCTGGGAGTCTCTCAAGGCTGGCGATAAGGAGTTCGCTCTGGCCATAAAGATTCTCCACTACATCTGGAAAGTGACAAGAACTGCACACCCCCATGCCCGCAGACAACTCAAGCACAGCAGACTCATCACTAATTTCCCGCCTAACTTAAACAAAGACTTTGTCTCTGCGCCTGCTCTGAAGAGTCCCCCTCCTCTTTTTTCTTTCTCCCCTTTCCTCCCTAATAAAACCTCCTTGTCCCATCTCTGGCAATTTCCCGGCCCATCTCTCAGACCTGTGGATCTCGCCCGGGGAACTCTTCCCAAATGGGCTCTTTCCCTAACAGCTCGCTGTCCGCCGTGTCTTTGCGATTCTTACAATGAACATAATGTAGAATCCAGGAAACCTAACAACAAAAAGCTCATTTTGTATGTTTCTGTCCATATAAAACTCAAAGTTAGGTAAAATGAATCTACGATGTTAGATTTAAGACAATGAGTAGTCTCAAAGTTAGTAATCTGAAGGGTGCATAAAGGGGTCTTCTGGGTGCTGGTGAATTTTTTTTCTCTTGAGCTGAGTGCTGATTACACAAGTGTGTTTAGTTTATGAAAAGTCACTTAAAATCTATGTACTTTTCTGTGATTACATTATGTATGAATGAAAAATGTAAAGAAAGGAAGAGCCTCTGACTCTCAGAAGCTGGCCTAGTATTCATGGTTAAGTCATATTATTCTTCTATTACAACAGATCTAAATAATCTCATAATTATTTCTATACCAACCTCGGACAAGGTCATTCTGAAACCATGATAAAATAAGACAAAGAAAAGCAGCTCAAGGGCTACCCCAGTGGCTCAGCACTAAAGAATCCGCCTGCAATGTAGGAGCCACAGGAGATGCTGGTTGAGTCCCTGGATCAGGAAGATCCCTTGGAGGAGGGCATGGCAACCTACTCCAGTATTCTTGCCTTGAGAATCCATGGGCAGAGGAGCCTGGCGGGCTATAGTCCATAGGGACACAAAAAGTCAGATGTAAGAATCACAAAGACACAATGGACCACAAGCTGTTAGGGAAGGAGTTTATTTGGGAAGAGTTCCCGGGCGAGATCCACAGGTCAGAGATGGGCCGGGAAATTGCCAGAGATGGGACAAGGAGGTTTTATTAGGGAGGAAAGGGGAGAAAGAAAAAAGGGGAGGGGGATTCTTCAGAGCAGGCGCAGAAACGAAGTCTTTGTTTAAGCTAGGCGGGAAATTCAGTGATGAGTCTGCTGTCCTTGAGTTGTCTGTGGGCAGGGCGGGTGTGCAGTTCTTGTTACTTTCCAGATGTGGTGAAGAATCTTTATGGCCAGGGCAATCTCCTTATCGCAGGCCTTGAGAGATTCTCGGGCGCCAGCAGGCTAGCACCTGGCCCTTTGATGGCTTTTTAGTGCCGGGGAGTCTCCGGTTGCGGTTGCAGTGTTAACCCAGCAACTGGCCCTTTTTGATGACTCATTAGGGCCGGGAATCTCCGGCTGGGGTGTTAACCCTTTAATAGCCTGCCAACCTAACATCAGACACAACTGAAATGACTTAGCATGCACAAAGCACTTCAGAAGCTTGTCTAAGCACAAGCGAAAACAAGATCACTCGCCAACCACAAAATGCCAAACACCCTTTCTCTTGGCCACAAAAATGAGCTGATCCGACAATGTTTAGTTTATGAAAAGTCACTTAAAATCTATGTACTTTTCTGTGATTACATTATGTATGAATGAAAAATGTAAAGAAAGGAAGAGCCTCTGACTCTCAGAAGCTGGCCTAGTATTCATGGTTAAGTCATATTATTCTTCTATTACAACAGATCTAAATAATCTCATAATTATTTCTATACCAACCTCGGACAAGGTCATTCTGAAACCATGATAAAATAAGACAAAGAAAAGCAGCTCAAGGGCTACCCCAGTGGCTCAGCACTAAAGAATCCGCCTGCAATGTAGGAGCCACAGGAGATGCTGGTTGAGTCCCTGGATCAGGAAGATCCCTTGGAGGAGGGCATGGCAACCTACTCCAGTATTCTTGCCTTGAGAATCCATGGGCAGAGGAGCCTGGCGGGCTATAGTCCATAGGGACACAAAAAGTCAGATGTAAGAATCACAAAGACACAATGGACCACAAGCTGTTAGGGAAGGAGTTTATTTGGGAAGAGTTCCCGGGCGAGATCCACAGGTCAGAGATGGGCCGGGAAATTGCCAGAGATGGGACAAGGAGGTTTTATTAGGGAGGAAAGGGGAGAAAGAAAAAAGGGGAGGGGGATTCTTCAGAGCAGGCGCAGAAACGAAGTCTTTGTTTAAGCTAGGCGGGAAATTCAGTGATGAGTCTGCTGTCCTTGAGTTGTCTGTGGGCAGGGCGGGTGTGCAGTTCTTGTTACTTTCCAGATGTGGTGAAGAATCTTTATGGCCAGGGCAATCTCCTTATCGCAGGCCTTGAGAGATTCTCGGGCGCCAGCAGGCTAGCACCTGGCCCTTTGATGGCTTTTTAGTGCCGGGGAGTCTCCGGTTGCGGTTGCAGTGTTAACCCAGCAACTGGCCCTTTTTGATGACTCATTAGGGCCGGGAATCTCCGGCTGGGGTGTTAACCCTTTAATAGCCTGCCAACCTAACATCAGACACAACTGAAATGACTTAGCATGCACAAAGCACTTCAGAAGCTTGTCTAAGCACAAGCGAAAACAAGATCACTCGGCCAACCACAAAATGCCAAACACCCTTTCTCTTGGCCACAATGAGTGACTATTACTTATTTACGAATTACAGCTTTACTCTTATGCTAGTCTTAGATAAGATAGATATATATGTAAGATTGACTGAGATGCCCGGCCATAGAATTGCCCCAGCTGCCTGACAACATCCAGTTGAGAGCAAATCCCCAATTGCTTAGATTCTCCATCAAGTCACCAACCAAAGCCCAAATCCTAAAATAGGTTCCTTCTTAACAAGATAGCCCATAGTTCTCCATTTATGGGTTCTTCCTCACTGTAATAGATACAACTTGATTAACCACAGGTGCCCAAAGACCATTAACACCTAAGAACCTTTGATTTCTTGAAGATTCGGATGAATTTGAGGAAAGAGCTTTTACGGTCAGATATCCATTTGAGCATTTCTTAAGAACTGTAGGGAACTGTATATGTTTTTCTGAATCTCAAGAAAAATCACCTGAGAAATCAGGAAGATGGGAGACATTATGATGAGAATAGAAGCTTAAGCAAAACATTCAGAAATAAAGCATAACAATCAAGATAGAAAAGGCACTAATTCCAAGGAAACCATTGACAAGTCAAAAGCAACAGCAGGAAATGCTAACACCTGGAGTCCAAAGTGAGCCAGGAGAAAATCTAATCAAAATCTGATCAGCCTTGTAAAGTTGCCATTTTATACGGGTGTTCATGGCTCCACCTGCTGATAAAAGTGAAAATAAAATAAATATCAATAAGACTATATGCATAGGGTACTTCACACAAACTCTGAGTGATGTTCTGAGAAATAAGCTCAATAAACTGACTATATTGCACTGTTACCTTGCTAAGAGAGATTCTTTATGGCCAGGGCAATCTCCTTATCGCAGGCCTTGAGAGATTCTCGGGCGCCAGCAGGCTAGCACCTGGCCCTTTGATGGCTTTTTAGTGCCGGGGAGTCTCCGGTTGCGGTTGCAGTGTTAACCCAGCAACTGGCCCTTTTTGATGACTCATTAGGGCCGGGAATCTCCGGCTGGGGTGTTAACCCTTTAATAGCCTGCCAACCTAACATCAGACACAACTGAAATGACTTAGCATGCACAAAGCACTTCAGAAGCTTGTCTAAGCACAAGCGAAAACAAGATCACTCGGCCAACCACAAAATGCCAAACACCCTTTCTCTTGGCCACAATGAGTGACTATTACTTATTTACGAATTACAGCTTTACTCTTATGCTAGTCTTAGATAAGATAGATATATATGTAAGATTGACTGAGATGCCCGGCCATAGAATTGCCCCAGCTGCCTGACAACATCCAGTTGAGAGCAAATCCCCAATTGCTTAGATTCTCCATCAAGTCACCAACCAAAGCCCAAATCCTAAAATAGGTTCCTTCTTAACAAGATAGCCCATAGTTCTCCATTTATGGGTTCTTCCTCACTGTAATAGATACAACTTGATTAACCACAGGTGCCCAAAGACCATTAACACCTAAGAACCTTTGATTTCTTGAAGATTCGGATGAATTTGAGGAAAGAGCTTTTACGGTCAGATATCCATTTGAGCATTTCTTAAGAACTGTAGGGAACTGTATATGTTTTTCTGAATCTCAAGAAAAATCACCTGAGAAATCAGGAAGATGGGAGACATTATGATGAGAATAGAAGCTTAAGCAAAACATTCAGAAATAAAGCATAACAATCAAGATAGAAAAGGCACTAATTCCAAGGAAACCATTGACAAGTCAAAAGCAACAGCAGGAAATGCTAACACCTGGAGTCCAAAGTGAGCCAGGAGAAAATCTAATCAAAATCTGATCAGCCTTGTAAAGTTGCCATTTTATACGGGTGTTCATGGCTCCACCTGCTGATAAAAGTGAAAATAAAATAAATATCAATAAGACTATATGCATAGGGTACTTCACACAAACTCTGAGTGATGTTCTGAGAAATAAGCTCTACAAGCAAATCCTTAAACTGACAATTTCTCTAAGTGATTCTGAGTAACACTGTTACCTTGCTAAGAGATCTGAATGCTATATTATTCAAGTAGTATCCTATAGTGTTTGCCAGCATTTTCTGTTTGTGTTCACCTGAAGGCTATAGTTCTTTGTAACTGCTTTCACAGAAACGGTGCAAAAAGAAGATTTTTTTGTGTGAAATACTCCAGCACAACATCTGAGTGCACCTGAAATCTGAATTGAGAAGAGTCATGTCTGTGTCAATGGCAAAACCAAACTCTGGGAAAAAATATTTTTGTTAAAAAAAACTGGACTGCATTTAGTACCTTCAGGTTTTGTGATATACTGGCATTTTTTTACATTGTCTCAAAATATTTATTGATATATTAATTCCTAATATGTTTCAGACGCAACACTAGACACTAAGGACACTGGGATGAATGTGGTTATTTTTCCCCTCTCGAGCTCAACTCCAGCTACATGGGCTTCCATGTGACGTTTCTACACATTAGGCATGACTGGCGTAGCCCTATTTTAGCCCCCTTTCACTTGCTAATCCCTCTTTCTGGAACTCTCTATCCCCAGATATGTACACAGATAATTTGCCCTCCGCTCCTTCAGTGAGTGAAAGTTGTTCACTCCTGTCTAACTCTTTGTGACCCATGGACAAGCTATGGAATCTTCTGGGCAAAAAAGCTGGAGTGGGTAGCCATTCCCTTCCCCAAGGGATCTTCCCAACCCAGAATGGAGCCCAGGTCTCCTGCATTGCAGGCGAATTCTTTACCATCTGAGCCACCAGGAAGCCCACTTCTTCAGGTCTTTGCTCAAATGTGGCATTAATGAAATCTCTTTGACCACCCTGTTAAAAATCACAAGCCCATCCTCACCATCACTCTATCCCGCTTCACCAGTTGTTGTTGTTGTTTTTAATTTTGGCCTCTTTTATTGGTCCTTCATTTATTTATTTTCATCCATTTTAATTCTTTGGCCTGTGTGGGCCTCCCACTGCAGTGGCCTCTCTCCCTGCGGAGCACCGGCCCTGGGCGCATGCGCTCAGAGTGCTGGCTCACAATTGGACACAGGTCCAGCGGCTCCGCAGCACGTGGGATCCTCCCGTACCAGGGATCGAACTGATACCCCCTGCACTGCAAGGCGGACTCTACCCACAGGACCACCAGGGAAGCCCTCTATTCCCACTTCTTTAGCACTTATCAGCCATGGAAGCTACACGTTTTACTCATTTACTATGTTACTCAGAAACGGTGCAAAAAGAAGATTTTTGTGTGAAATACTCCAGCACAACATCTGAGTGCACCTGAAATCTGAATTGAGAAGAGTCATGTCTGTGTCAATGGCAAAACCAAACTCTGGGAAAAATATTTTTGTTAAAAAACTGGACTGCATTTAGTACCTTCAGGTTTTGTGATATACTGGCATTTTTTTACATTGTCTCAAAATATTTATTGATATATTAATTCCTAATATGTTTCAGACGCAACACTAGACACTAAGGACACTGGGATGAATGTGGTTATTTTTCCCCTCTCGAGCTCAACTCCAGCTACATGGGCTTCCATGTGACGTTTCTACACATTAGGCATGACTGGCGTAGCCCTATTTTAGCCCCCTTTCACTTGCTAATCCCTCTTTCTGGAACTCTCTATCCCCAGATATGTACACAGATAATTTGCCCTCCGCTCCTTCAGTGAGTGAAAGTTGTTCACTCCTGTCTAACTCTTTGTGACCCATGGACAAGCTATGGAATCTTCTGGGCAAAAATGCTGGAGTGGGTAGCCATTCCCTTCCCCCAAGGGATCTTCCCAACCCAGAATGGAACCCAGGTCTCCTGCATTGCAGGCGAATTCTTTACCATCTGAGCCACCAGGGAAGCCCACTTCTTCAGGTCTTTGCTCAAATGTGGCATTAATGAAATCTCTTTGACCACCCTGTTAAAAATCACAAGCCCATCCTCACCATCACTCTATCCCGCTTCACCAGTTGTTGTTGTTGTTTTTAATTTTGGCCTCTTTTATTGGTCCTTCATTTATTTATTTTCATCCATTTTAATTCTTTGGCCTGTGTGGGCCTCCCACTGCAGTGGCCTCTCTCCCTGCGGAGCACCGGCCCTGGGCGCATGCGCTCAGAGTGCTGGCTCACAATTGGACACAGGTCCAGCGGCTCCGCAGCACGTGGGATCCTCCCGTACCAGGGATCGAACTGATACCCCCTGCACTGCAAGGCGGACTCTACCCACAGGACCACCAGGGAAGCCCTCTATTCCCACTTCTTTAGCACTTATCAGCCATGGAAGCTACACGTTTTACTCATTTACTATGTTACTTCTACGTAAGTTCCATGAAGGCAGAGATTTTTGTTTTTGTAACTGTCTTATTCCCCAGACCTGGCACACAGCTAAGTCTTTACTAAATAAATAAATGAGTAACTGTATAAAAGACACCGTATTGGGCTTCCCTGGTGGTCCATGGTGGTCCAGTGGGTAGAGTCCGCCTTGCAATGCAAGGGGCACCAGTTCGATCCCTAGCCCGGTAAGGTCCCACGTGCTGCGGAACGGCTGACCGGTGTGTCCAATTACGAGCCAGCACTCCAGAGCACATGCACTCAGAGCCGCTGCCCTGCAACGAGAGAGGCCGCTGCAATGGGAGGCCCACACAGGCCAAAGAATACAGGTGGATGAAAAATAAATAAATAAAAAAACAGGGCTTCCCTGGTGATCCATTGGGTAAAGAGTCCACCTTGCAGTGCAGGGGGGCACCAGTTGGATCCCTGGCCCAGGAGGATTCCACGTGCCGCAGAGCAGCTGGGCTGGCGTGTCCAGTGATGCGGGAGCGCTCTGAAGCGCTCTGAAGCGCATGCACCCAGGGCCGGTGCTCTGCGGTGAGAGGGGCCACTGCGATGGGAGGCCCACACAGGGCAAAGAATGGAGATGGACGAAGATAGATGGATTAAAAAAAATTAATAACCTATACTGTCATGTCTGGAAAAGATAGCTATTGTCATTGTGCTAAGGGAATAGGAGTGCTCACAAAGGCATGGGACAATGGTCCGGAGGGGTGGCATGGGGGGAACTGCGGGGGTGGGGACCAGGGTTATGCATATGACTGATCTGAGAACATACGTGTCTGTGGAAAACAAAACTCTGTAAAACCTTCAAAATAAAGAATTAAAAAAAGGAAAGAAAAAAAATCAATAAGAGGCCAAAAATTTTAAAAAACAAACAAACAATAAAAGAGACCAAAATTTTTTAAAAAGACACAGTGTTGTTCTATAAGGACTGAATAGTGATTGAATAAGGACAATTAAATATTTCAAGTGATATGGAAAAGAGTACCCCAGGCAGTAGGAGTGGACTGGGCAAAAGTTCTGCAGTCTAAAAATAGCAAGCCGTCATGCCATAAGTGAATAGCAGAAATGTAGTTAGCTATTTTGCTCTCTTACCCACAATGAGCTAAAAAATTGGAATATAAGTTAACCTACTCCTAAGAGGAAAAACCTTGCTTAACAAAGGCCATGTTATTTTGCATATATTTAAAAGAATAGAGTTCCTATATATCAGTGGCTTCTTTTTATAACAGTAAATTGTCAGTATTTATCGAGAAATAATCTTCTAGGAAACCCCTGGCTTTTAATATGCTGTAAGTGTATTAGTGGGACTCCAGCATATAGACAGATAAGCAGGTCGAGAGAGAGAGATTAGGCTGTATTATCTAATTTGCATAATTTTGAAGTTCATTTGCCCACACTCAAATAGAATAACCAGAAGTATTACACTAAATCAGGACAGGAAAATCATAGCCCTGACTTTGGAGTTTTTGTAAAATCTGAATCAGCAAAATTTAATGAAAAATACTACACCCGAAAGTTTTCAGGAATAGTTAGATATTTCTTACTAAAATGTAAGGGGAGAAACAACAAAATTCTGTAAAAGCTAAAAAGCAAAATAAAAAGAAAATAGCAAAAAAAAAAAGGGGGGGAGAAAGTGATTAATTTTGAGATTCTGTTGATAATGGACAGCTTAACTCAGCACAAGTAAGAGAAACTTGTGGGAAGTGACTGTGTGGGTTTAGAAACTGACTTTATGATAGAATCTTGTGCAGTGCAATTTATCATTCTATAGATACAACTGTAAGGGTAAATCACATGCCCCAAAGCAAAATAAGATTAAAAAAAAAAAAGCCTAGTGTAATACTGTTAAATATTAGTCCTAAAAAGTTTCCATTGTGCTTGATAAGTCTAGACCACAGAAAAACTCAGTTAAAGTGTGGAGAACTGACTGGCTTCTACCCCACATCTGAAACATTTTGGTTGTTGTTGATATAGTTCATATATTAATGATGCTTAGTCAGTATTATTTATTAGTAAATGTAAATACTTTTAAAAGTTTTCAGATTGTTATTTTGACTAAAAGCAACTCAGGAAACATGAGAAATACAATTATGATGTGGCACAGGACAATATAAAGTTAAATAAAATTTAAAAATTAAATTATGGAAAAACATATAAATTGGGACTTGGGGTAAAAGAGGAAATCAAACTAGTGGGGTTATTTTACATGTGATAGTAGAAATATCAGTATGATAACTGTTTGGGATATCACAAAAGAAATTGAAAAGCCAAGTAGAAATTCAAACTAACTGGGGCGGGCTGAGGGAAAGGAAGAAAACATGCAGTAAGTTAGCAGACATATGAAATGGGGAAGAAAAAGAACCATTAGAAAGAAAAATACATGATGAATGTCAGATGGGAAGAATAAGATCAATTATGTCAGTTGTCATAATAAACACAGTTTGAATTTCATTATCAAATGGCGAAGACTGTCAGATTTTATTTTTAAAAACTTGCAACTTCTAGAGAAATAAGTCCTGGAGATCTAATACACAGTAGAGTGTATTAGAATGAGGATAACAACATTGTTTTATAATCATTAAACTTGCTAAGAGATTAGATCTTAATTGTTCCCACCACACACATACACGTGTGACACAATAAGGAGGCTAACTGTGGCTACAGTGGCAATTATATTACAATATATGAATGGATCAAATTAACATGTTGTGTACAAAAATTAATACAGTGTTATATCTCAAGTATATTTTGTTAAAGAAAAGGAATTTTAAAAAGATAAAAATGTAAAAATCCATCTTATAAATAATATATGTTAAAGTTCCAAGATATTAAAATACTAAAAATGAAGAGGTGAGAAAAGATATCCTGGAAGGAGTCAAGCCAAGAGGAGGAAGTTTGGAATACTAGTTCAAAGAAAGCAAAATTCGGAGACTTCTATAGATACAACTGTAAGGGTAAATCACATGCCCCAAAGCAAAATAAGATTAAAAAAGCCTAGTGTAATACTGTTAAATATTAGTCCTAAAAAGTTTCCATTGTGCTTGATAAGTCTAGACCACAGAAAAACTCAGTTAAAGTGTGGAGAACTGACTGGCTTCTACCCCACATCTGAAACATTTTGGTTGTTGTTGATATAGTTCATATATTAATGATGCTTAGTCAGTATTATTTATTAGTAAATGTAAATACTTTTAAAAGTTTTCAGATTGTTATTTTGACTAAAAGCAACTCAGGAAACATGAGAAATACAATTATGATGTGGCACAGGACAATATAAAGTTAAATAAAATTTAAAAATTAAATTATGGAAAAACATATAAATTGGGACTTGGGGTAAAAGAGGAAATCAAACTAGTGGGGTTATTTTACATGTGATAGTAGAAATATCAGTATGATAACTGTTTGGGATATCACAAAAGAAATTGAAAAGCCAAGTAGAAATTCAAACTAACTGGGGCGGGCTGAGGGAAAGGAAGAAAACATGCAGTAAGTTAGCAGACATATGAAATGGGGAAGAAAATGAACCATTACAAAGAAAAATACATGATGAATGTCAGATGGGAAGAATAAGATCAATTATGTCAGTTGTCATAATAAACACAGTTTGAATTTCATTATCAAATGGCGAAGACTGTCAGATTTTATTTTTAAAAACTTGCAACTTCTAGAGAAATAAGTCCTGGAGATCTAATACACAGTAGAGTGTATTAGAATGAGGATAACAACATTGTTTTATAATCATTAAACTTGCTAAGAGATTAGATCTTAATTGTTCCCACCACACACATACACGTGTGACACAATAAGGAGGCTAACTGTGGCTACAGTGGCAATTATATTACAATATATGAATGGATCAAATTAACATGTTGTGTACAAAAATTAATACAGTGTTATATCTCAAGTATATTTTGTTAAAGAAAAGGAATTTTAAAAAGATAAAAATGTAAAAATCCATCTTATAAATAATATATGTTAAAGTTCCAAGATATTAAAATACTAAAAATGAAGAGGTGAGAAAAGATATCCTGGAAGGAGTCAAGCCAAGAGGAGGAAGTTTGGAATACTAGTGTCAAAGAAAGCAAAATTCCAGGCCCCAAACCTTATCTCAGGAGGGGTCGGGAGACCAAAAATTGGAGTTAGGGCTCTCAAAGCAGTCAGGATTCAGGGGATGAGGTTCTGGACAGAAGGGCAGAAAAGAAATGTAAAATAATAGTATAGCCCCCTTTCCCTTCAAGGTGCTTACCAACTTGTTAGATTGAGAGGTTGGGTGGAGACCTGTACACAGCATACAAAATATATAGTAAGGACCGAGTGTATGGCACAGGAACTCAAGTGCATATCTGTAATGACCTAGGTGGGGAAATAATCTAAAAAAGAGTGTGAAAAAAAGTGTGTGTGTGTGTGTGTGTGTGTGTGTGTGTGTGCGCAGGAGAGATAAGAGACACAGATTTAGATCCTTGGGTTGGGAAGATCCCCTGGAGGAGGGCATGGCAACCCACTCCAGTACTCTTGGCTGGAGAATCCCATGAATAGAGGAGCCTGAGAGGTTACAGTTCCTAGGGTCACAAAGAGCCATGAATGAATGTCTAACTTTCACTTTTCATGTATACAAGTTACTTCACAGCAGACACTAACACAACATTGTAAATCAACTATACATCATAAAAAAAAGGTTAACAACAGACTTACGGTGCTGAGGATACAAAAACTGTAGTTGAGAGGTCTTCAAAATGGAGAACACCTCTACCTTTTATTGGAGGCCATGAGGGGATATAACCCAGGTGTAAGGGCAAACTGAAAACAGACCAGTGCTTACAAAAAGTTGATCGCTGACCTTGATCTTTCGGATAATATAATAAAGTAAAAGGTGTACAGGTGGAAGAGTCTGATACCAGGTGATTTAAATTTTAATTGGAGAAACAAGATTATGACTCATGAAACAATTAGAAAATCAAATAAGACAGGAAGATTGTGTTAAATCTTCTGATGCAACCCAGAATCAGAAGACGTGGGAATCCAACTCAGGTCTCCCATGTTACAGACAGATTCTTTACCATTGGAGCCAGTAGGGAAGCCCTTAAAGTCCTCAGTAGAGGTGAGAAAAGATATCCTGGAAGGAGTCAAGCCAAGAGGAGGAAGTTTGGAATACTAGTGTCAAAGAAAGCAAAATTCCAGGCCCCAAACCTTATCTCAGGAGGGGTCGGGAGACCAAAAATTGGAGTTAGGGCTCTCAAAGCAGTCAGGATTCAGGGGATGAGGTTCTGGACAGAAGGGCAGAAAAGAAATGTAAAATAATAGTATAGCCCCCTTTCCCTTCAAGGTGCTTACCAACTTGTTAGATTGAGAGGTTGGGTGGAGACCTGTACACAGCATACAAAATATATAGTAAGGACCGAGTGTATGGCACAGGAACTCAAGTGCATATCTGTAATGACCTAGGTGGGGAAATAATCTAAAAAAGAGTGTGAAAAAAAGTGTGTGTGTGTGTGTGTGTGTGTGTGTGTGCGCAGGAGAGATAAGAGACACAGATTTAGATCCTTGGGTTGGGAAGATCCCCTGGAGGAGGGCATGGCAACCCACTCCAGTACTCTTGGCTGGAGAATCCCATGAATAGAGGAGCCTGAGAGGTTACAGTTCCTAGGGTCACAAAGAGCCATGAATGAATGTCTAACTTTCACTTTTCATGTATACAAGTTACTTCACAGCAGACACTAACACAACATTGTAAATCAACTATACATCATAAAAAAAAGGTTAACAACAGACTTACGGTGCTGAGGATACAAAAACTGTAGTTGAGAGGTCTTCAAAATGGAGAACACCTCTACCTTTTATTGGAGGCCATGAGGGGATATAACCCAGGTGTAAGGGCAAACTGAAAACAGACCAGTGCTTACAAAAAGTTGATCGCTGACCTTGATCTTTCGGATAATATAATAAAGTAAAAGGTGTACAGGTGGAAGAGTCTGATACCAGGTGATTTAAATTTTAATTGGAGAAACAAGATTATGACTCATGAAACAATTAGAAAATCAAATAAGACAGGAAGATTGTGTTAAATCTTCTGATGCAACCCAGAATCAGAAGACGTGGGAATCCAACTCAGGTCTCCCATGTTACAGACAGATTCTTTACCATTGGAGCCAGTAGGGAAGCCCTTAAAGTCCTCAGTAGAGCCCCATTATTTTTCCAAAAGAGGCTCTTAAAACATTAAGTAATTTGTATTAGGTCTTATATTTACATGGGAGAGAGTGCACCTGATTCCCAGGTCCCTATGCGGTCTGGGCTTTTTACATCTATTAAAAGAACACACAGTGTTCGGAGTTCATTAAATGGAAAGGGAGCTATTATTCTATTGTCAGAAGCTAATGGGAACTGTCTGCAGGTGCATCAGAAGTAAAGATATTTAAGGCGACTTCCCTGGTGGTCAAGGGGTTATTATTTCACCTTCCAATGCACGGAGTGCAGTTCCATCCCTGGCAGGCAGTTAAGATCTCACATGCCTCATTGCTGAAAAACAAACAAACAACAATAAAAAATTTAAAAAGCAGAATCAGTATAGTAATAAGTTCAATAAAGACTTTAAAAAATATATCTTGAAAAAGTATTCCTGAACTAGAAACTAAGAAACTGAGTATTTTCTTATCCATCTCTGTTATCTTTTTCTGGATACAATTACTGGTTTGAAGAATAAAGGAGCCAGTAAATGAAAACATAATGAAAATATTTTTCCTTCATAAAGTATAATTTCTTTGTACAAAAAAAATTGAGTTCTATGGATTTAATTCTCCTCTCTGAGTGATTCAAGAAAACATCCTTTTTCAGTGCATCAGCGGAGTGAAAGCGTAACATACATATGAACCACACGATGGCGACAAAGAGCCAAGTTTGTTTTCTGCCAGTGTGCCTGCCTGGCTGGCTTATCTTTGTCCTTTGGGTTTTCATGCTTGGAAAAGACAGACCTTTCATGTCCGATGGCACAGTGAATGGAACAAGCCTTTATGTAATTATGTCTTTATTTTAAACAGCAGTAAAGCCCTCATTCTGTTTCTTCTTTAGACTCAGAACCCGAGAATTAAAAGTGAAGAAGAAAACAGGGTGTGTTAAGAAGTGCTTAGTTAAAAAAAATGTTATGACAAATCCACTTACTATTCTGAATGTCACAATAAGAAATAGAGGTCATAGAGTGTAGAGTGAGATAACTTAGCTCTGAATTTACGCCATTACTTGCTTCTGATTCTTGTTGGTTGTTGTTTTCACGTTCATTTGGATTTACTTTTCTTGACGATTTGTAAATTAGCATTAGCACGCCCAAATCCTTGGACCACGTTCTCTTCTCCCATATATTTTGGACATATTAAAATGCACAGCAAAAGATAAAATGTTTAGCATGTATTTCATGACTTGCTTCTCAAAGTTTAAAAGACGTGTTGAATGAAAATGTACCAAAATTTGCATTTCTCATATGTTAAATGTTCTTTCAGTTTGCATTCATCTAAATAGCCCTTCTTTGTTAATAGTAAGAGTCACAGCTGGACATTGTCCTGCAAGAAACAATGACTTTGATAAATTTTGTGACATTAATGCCTTGGAAGTGTTGACTAGACATTAGTCATCAAAAACCATGAATGGTTTTTATGAATAAAATCTAGTTAGTCAGACACAATCACATGGAAACCATTTCATTTATATTACCTTAAAAATCAAGGGTAGCATTCAAGGAGTTTTGAAAATTTTCTAAAAAGTTGAACATTTTCTAAACATACCTCATATAGTCTGATTATATTTTTTTCTTAATTATTTTTAATTGGAGAATACTTGTTTTACAGTGTTGTGTTGGTTTCTGCCATATATTAACCTGAATCGGCCATAGGTACACATATGTCCCCTCCCTCTTGAGCCTGCCGCCTGTCCCACCTCTCTAGATTGTCACAGGGCTCTGGGTTGAGCTTCCTGAGTTAGACAACTTCCCACTAGCTGTCTGTTTTGCATATGGTAATGTATAGGTTTCAGTGCTACTCTCCCAATTCATCCCAGCCTCTCCTTCCCAAGCTGTGCCCACAAGTCTGAGGCTTCCTTGCAACAGGCTTGGGGATCTTTGTCCTTTGGGTTTTCATGCTTGGAAAAGACAGACCTTTCATGTCCGATGGCACAGTGAATGGAACAAGCCTTTATGTAATTATGTCTTTATTTTAAACAGCAGTAAAGCCCTCATTCTGTTTCTTCTTTAGACTCAGAACCCGAGAATTAAAAGTGAAGAAGAAAACAGGGTGTGTTAAGAAGTGCTTAGTTAAAAAAAATGTTATGACAAATCCACTTACTATTCTGAATGTCACAATAAGAAATAGAGGTCATAGAGTGTAGAGTGAGATAACTTAGCTCTGAATTTACGCCATTACTTGCTTCTGATTCTTGTTGGTTGTTGTTTTCACGTTCATTTGGATTTACTTTTCTTGACGATTTGTAAATTAGCATTAGCACGCCCAAATCCTTGGACCACGTTCTCTTCTCCCATATATTTTGGACATATTAA
Source organism: Tragulus kanchil (assembly GCA_022376925.1). Lineage (NCBI taxonomy): Eukaryota > Metazoa > Chordata > Mammalia > Artiodactyla > Tragulidae > Tragulus > Tragulus kanchil. Next base: position 23,297,515 of record JAIOJX010000024.1, on the reverse strand, counting down.
AATGCACAGCAAAAGATAAAATGTTTAGCATGTATTTCATGACTTGCTTCTCAAAGTTTAAAAGACGTGTTGAATGAAAATGTACCAAAATTTGCATTTCTCATATGTTAAATGTTCTTTCAGTTTGCATTCATCTAAATAGCCCTTCTTTGTTAATAGTAAGAGTCACAGCTGGACATTGTCCTGCAAGAAACAATGACTTTGATAAATTTTGTGACATTAATGCCTTGGAAGTGTTGACTAGACATTAGTCATCAAAAACCATGAATGGTTTTTATGAATAAAATCTAGTTAGTCAGACACAATCACATGGAAACCATTTCATTTATATTACCTTAAAAATCAAGGGTAGCATTCAAGGAGTTTTGAAAATTTTCTAAAAAGTTGAACATTTTCTAAACATACCTCATATAGTCTGATTATATTTTTTTCTTAATTATTTTTAATTGGAGAATACTTGTTTTACAGTGTTGTGTTGGTTTCTGCCATATATTAACCTGAATCGGCCATAGGTACACATATGTCCCCTCCCTCTTGAGCCTGCCGCCTGTCCCACCTCTCTAGATTGTCACAGGGCTCTGGGTTGAGCTTCCTGAGTTAGACAACTTCCCACTAGCTGTCTGTTTTGCATATGGTAATGTATAGGTTTCAGTGCTACTCTCCCAATTCATCCCAGCCTCTCCTTCCCCAAGCTGTGCCCACAAGTCTGTCCTCTAGGTCTGAATCTCTGTTCCTACCTTGCAAACAGGTTCAAGGTCTAATTATAATTTTAAACTTTCATCTTTTGGACTCTCAAATGACCATGTATGTTAGGCCATTATTTGGCTGTAGAATCAAACCTTTCCTCCTCAATCCCCCAAATGTGTCAAGAAAATAGTAGCATTTTTTTGTTCAAGTGCATCAAGTGTTGCTCTGAAATAAGAGTGCTGTAAAGCTCACCAGTAGACCACAGGACCACATGTTAATAACCATTTCTTATTCTGTGGGTACACGGGTACATAGAAGCATCATACACGCATGCATACACATCACTGGCTATTTTAATTAGTTGGAATACTGATGTTCCTTCTGATTTTTTTCATAAGTTTTCTTTTTAAATCAATTGTTTAGTATTAACATTTCAAAATATATAGAAAAGTTGAAAGGATACACATCACTCAGTTATCTATCTCTAGGATTCAAAACATGTTAATCACTCAGTCGTGTCTGACACTTTTGTGACCCGATGGACTATAGTCCACCAGACTCCTCAGTCCATGGAATTCTCCAGGCAAGAATACTGGAGTGGGTGACTATCCCCTTCACTAGGGGATCTTCCCAACCCAGGGATTGAACCTGGGTCTCCTGCATGGCAGGCGGACCCTTTAACGTCTGAGCCACCAGGGAAGGATTCAGCAATTATTAATATTTTGCCATATTCTATCTATTCATCTATAATTTTTTGATGGACCACTTGAAAATAACTTATAGATATCATAGTACTTAAAGTATCTGTAGCATGCACCTCCTAAAAATAAAGAAATGCTAGTATAAAACTACAATGCCATTATCATACAAGTACCATCTAGGATGCAGTCTTCTGTATTCAGTTTTCCCCAGTTTTTCCAAAAAGACTTTTAAATACACACATATGCAAATTACATGGTTATAGACATACAGCGTAAGTGAAGTTTAGCATAGTTTAGCCAGACTCAAGTTCAAAAAGGCTTGGTCACAAAAATCAAGAATATTTCATAAAGAAGGTGAACCGTTAGCAAGAATTCATTGACAATTAACCACATGCTAATTACTATTTCTGATCCTTTAAGTGTATATGGGTACCGGGATGCATCAAAGGCAATGAGCCTATGTCTATGCTTAGCACAACACAGCACTAGAAAGTTCCCCAAACTTCTTTTTAATTGACATGTTTTTTAAATGATTCAAAGAGCCATACTTTCACTTAAATACCAAGAAGATAAAAATGAAGTTTTTTGTGATATTTTATGCTAAATATGTAGTTTGTTCTTTACCAGCCTTTTTTTTTTTTTAAAGATAACCAACAGTTTTTTTAAAGTCTTTATTGAATTTGTTACATGTCTTTCGGCTTTTTGGCCATGAGGCATGTGGGATCTTATCTCCCTGACCAGGGATTGAACTTTCACTCAGTCTATTGGAAGGCAAAGGTTCAGACTTTGCCTTGTCTGAACCACTGGACTGTCAGGGAACTCCCCTGTCCTTTTCTTACTTCTTCTTCTTTTTTTTTTGTTAAAAAATTTTTTTTTTTCTCTTTTTGATTGCTTCTATTGATCTTTCATGTATCTATCTTTGTTCTTTGGCCTGTGTGGGCCTCCCATCACAGCGGCCTCCTTCCTCGCAGAGCACCAGCTCTGGGCGCACACACTCCAGAGCTCTGGCTCAGTAGTTGGACACATCGGTCCAGCCGCTCCGCGGCACGTAGGATCTTCCCAGGCCAGGGATCGAACCAGCACCCCTTGCACTGCAAGGTGGTGTCCTTCCTCACTGGACCACCAGGGAAGCCCCTTTCCTTACTTCTAAACAGTAAAATAAACAGTAAAATAACTTCCACATCACAGTCATTTTACATAGATCATACTGTTTTGAAAGAACATTTTATTTTAATTGATTGGAATACTGATATTCCTTCATGATGATCATGTGCTCTGTGCGTGCATGCCTAGTTGTGTCTGACTCTTTGGGACACCATGGACTGTAGCCAGGTTCCTCTGTCCATGTAATTTTCCAGGCAAGAATACTGGAGTGAGTTGCCATTTCCTCCTCCAGGGGATCTTCCCTACCCAGGGTTTGAACCAGCATCTCTTGCGTCTCCTGCTTTGCAGGTGGATTCTTTACCACCAACCCCACCTGGGAAGCCCATTATCAATTCCACTTAAATATAATATTTGAGTTATTTTGGCTATATTAAGTTGTCACTCTCTTCTGCTGGTAATAGGAAGGTCTGTTCCATAGACCTAGTTGTAGAATGCTATAAGTGAGTGATATGCAAAGTCTTCTCAGGTGGTGCTAGTGGTAAAGAATCCTCCAGCCAACGCAGGAGACATAAAGAGATGTTGGTTTGATCCCTGGGTTGGGATGATACCTTGGAGGAGGGCACAGCAACCCACTCCAGTATTCTTGCCTGGAGAATCCCATGGACAGAGGAGCCTGGCAAGCTACAGCTCATAGTGTCGCAAAGAGTCAAACACGACTGAAGCAACTTAGCATGCACACAGGTGCACATACAAGATAATTCCCTGTAGGGGCATCATTCACCCATTCGAGGACTCTGCCCCATTAACACTGAAGGTGTTGATTAGCTGAAGGGTAGGGGGTTACATGAAGAATTCACTGCTGATATCATTCAGAACAGGAGAGGTTATGTACAGTGGCAAAAACTCCCACACTTCAGTGGCTTAACCCCACAAATCCTGTGTTTCACTCATTCTGTTCCTATGCTCATCAGAGTCATCAGGGATCATGTTTATAGCACCTATCTGGACACCTGCTTCCGCAGAAGCAGCAATAAAAGGTAATATAGCAAATTGCGCACCAGCTCTCTCTCTCTCTCTCTTTTTTTTTTTTTTTTGGTCGTGTCAGGTCTTAGTTGCAGCAAGCAGAATCTCTTTTGTGGCAGACAGATTCTCTAGTTGAGTCGTATGGGCTCAGTAGTTGTGGTGCATAGACTTCATTGATCCAAGGCATGTGAGATCTTAATGCCCCAGTCTGAGATCAAACCTGTGTCCCTGCATTGCAAGGCAAATTCTTATCCACTGGGCCACCAGGGAAGTCGCTGTGCACTGGCTCTTAGTGCTTTCACTCAGGTGTAAGGTAAGCCACTTCTGCAAGTGTTTATCAGCTAAAGTCAGCCACATGGTCATGCCTGGCTTCAGAAAGGGCAGAGAAGAGAAGTGCAATCCTCCTGTGTACCTAGAAAGGGAGGAAAGCTGAACTCTTCATGAGCATCCATAATGACAGTCACTATCTCACTCTTTTTTTTTCCCCTTCCTTCTTCCTGACTGAAAACACATGATGTTACTTGATGGAAATCCCCCCGTCAGGGTAGGCTCCCTTGCGGAATGAGGAGATGAGCTGCCTCACACACACGATTCCTTTGAAAGGTAATTCTGTGCAGTATTTGATAGGACGAGAAGATGATTTCTGCCAATATCGCCCAGTTCAGAGACCATCTGTAGTTTATGGAAAATATTAACTGTAGTGAACATAACTGCACAGAGTCGCAGGTGAGCCACGTCTTCCTCTTTTCCATGGAAACCAGGAGACATTTTTACAATTTATCAACAAATATGCTGCCAGAGCAGAGGGGTAGGTTTGCTTCCAACTCACTGTGCTTGCCCAGGCACGGCCCAATTATCCCTAATGCATGGAAGGAATAGCTGTGTACTTCCTGCTGTACCTCTCAGACTGGCTGGGCACTAGGCAACGGGTTGTATTGTCACTGTCCCACAGGGTCAGTTGAGGATTTTCCGTTTTTATTATTGGAATGATGAGCATGCCTTAGCCACTTGGAGGAGTTAGTTATCTGATACCTCATGGCATGTCAAGGGCACCGGCCTTGACATAGAAAGAACTTTGCACAGGCTTGCCACCCGTCTGGGATTAGTCCACTTGTTTTCTGCTGTTAAAAGGATACCCTGTTTCGTTTTGTATTTTGCCCCCTGTCTGTTTTTAATTTCTCTACCTTGGAATTCCTTCCAAACAATGTTACTTATTGATGGAGAAGGTCAAGGCTGAGGACTGGCAAGATCACCCTTTGAGGTGCTTTTTTCCAGATGGCCAGAAGCAAGGGCAGAAACAAGTCTGCCTTGTTTGCCACTGAATTTTCATCGCCTAGGATGATTCCTGGAACATGGCACCCAATGAACACTATCAGTTGAATAAATACAGGTGCAGCAGATAGAGCAGACATTATGAGCTCACTTGCATGGTAGTTCTCTGACTTTGTTTGGCAAGAGGCAAAAAATTGTAAGCTGCTGAATGGAATAAGAGATGGAAAAGCCTCTTCCACATTAAAGTAAGTTCACAGGACTTCCCTGGTAGTCCAGTGCCTAAGACCCCCTGTTCCCAATGCAGGGAGCCTGGGTTCAATTGCTGAAGGAACTAGATCCCACATGTTGCAACTAAGAATGCACATGCCACGACTAAAGATCCCTCATGCCACAAGGAAGATCAAAGATCCTGCATGCCATTACTAAGACCTGGCTCAGCCAAACCAAATATATTTTTAAAATAGATAAACAAACTAAATGAACAACTCTATAGCTTGGCTCTTCAATTATTTTAGCTGCTGGATTGTTTTCATATCCTACTACTCACTAGGCATACTCAAATTTCCCAGCCAAACTGAACTACCAGCTATCCTCAGGATGGTCATGTTCCTTGTGAGTTGAACTGCGTCCTCCCTTAAAAAAGATATGTGGAAGTCCTAACCCCCAGCACCTCAGAGTGTGACCATGTTTAGATATAGGGTCATTGCAGATGTAATTGGCTAAGATGGAGTCATACTGGACGAGGGTTGGCCCCTAATCCAGGGTGACTAGTGTCCTTGTAAGATGACCAGATGAACACAGAGACACCCAGGGAGAACACTGTGTGACGACAGAAGCAGGCATTGGAGGGATGCAGAGGCAAGCCAGGGACGCTAAATGTTGCCACCAAATCACTAGAAACTGTAAGAGGCAGCAAGAATTCCTCCCCACTCAGGTTTCAGAGGGAGTGTGGCCCTCCTAACATCTTTTTACTTAATTTTATTTTATTTTTTAAAGTTTCTGGCTGCCCTGGGACTTCTTTGCAAAGCACAGGGGCTTCTCGAGTTGTGGCATGAAGGCTTAGTTGCCCTGCAGCATGTGGGATCTTAGTTCCCTGACCAGGGATGGAACCCATGTCTGTTGCATTGGCAGGTGGATTCTTAACCAGTGGATCACCAGAAAACCTTACTGACATCTTGATTTTGGACTTTGAACCTTCAGAGCTGAGACAATACATTTCTGTGGTTTTAAGACACCTGCTTTGTGATGCAGTAGCCCTAGGAAACTAATACATTCCTCCTCTGGTCTTAACCCCACTCTCCATCTTGGGAAACTCTTCAGTATCTCTTTTTGGGTGAAATCTTTAAATCATTCCCCAAATATTAGACTGGCTTGATGTCCCTCACCTCCTATGCATACTGACAGGACTCAGCCAAACCAATTATCATGGTTTTAAAATAGATACAACTAAGAATGCACATGCCACGACTAAAGATCCCTCATGCCACAAGGAAGATCAAAGATCCTGCATGCCATTACTAAGACCTGGCTCAGCCAAACCAAATATATTTTTAAAATAGATAAACAAACTAAATGAACAACTCTATAGCTTGGCTCTTCAATTATTTTAGCTGCTGGATTGTTTTCATATCCTACTACTCACTAGGCATACTCAAATTTCCCAGCCAAACTGAACTACCAGCTATCCTCAGGATGGTCATGTTCCTTGTGAGTTGAACTGCGTCCTCCCTTAAAAAAGATATGTGGAAGTCCTAACCCCCAGCACCTCAGAGTGTGACCATGTTTAGATATAGGGTCATTGCAGATGTAATTGGCTAAGATGGAGTCATACTGGACGAGGGTTGGCCCCTAATCCAGGGTGACTAGTGTCCTTGTAAGATGACCAGATGAACACAGAGACACCCAGGGAGAACACTGTGTGACGACAGAAGCAGGCATTGGAGGGATGCAGAGGCAAGCCAGGGACGCTAAATGTTGCCACCAAATCACTAGAAACTGTAAGAGGCAGCAAGAATTCCTCCCCACTCAGGTTTCAGAGGGAGTGTGGCCCCTCCTAACATCTTTTTACTTAATTTTATTTTATTTTTAAAGTTTCTGGCTGCCCTGGGACTTCTTTGCAAAGCACAGGGGCTTCTCGAGTTGTGGCATGAAGGCTTAGTTGCCCTGCAGCATGTGGGATCTTAGTTCCCTGACCAGGGATGGAACCCATGTCTGTTGCATTGGCAGGTGGATTCTTAACCAGTGGATCACCAGAAAACCTTACTGACATCTTGATTTTGGACTTTGAACCTTCAGAGCTGAGACAATACATTTCTGTGGTTTTAAGACACCTGCTTTGTGATGCAGTAGCCCTAGGAAACTAATACATTCCTCCTCTGGTCTTAACCCCACTCTCCATCTTGGGAAACTCTTCAGTATCTCTTTTTGGGTGAAATCTTTAAATCATTCCCCAAATATTAGACTGGCTTGATGTCCCTCACCTCCTATGCCACCTGTGTCTCCCGTAGCACCCCCTACAGCACCACTGTGGAGTGGAAATGATGAACAGGCAGGAGACGCTCGATAGCCTGTCCTGAAGGTATCGAGGCTTGTTAGAAACAAAACGAGTAAATGAAAATGAATAAATTAGGAAGAAAGTCTATTGGTCATTATGACCTGGGTGGAAAACAAGGGGATAGGTCTCTCTCTCTCTCTTTCTCTCTCTCTCTCTCTATATGTGTATATATATATATATATATATATATATATATATATATATATATATATATATATATATATATAAAGCTGGTACAAAAAATCTCTCTCAAAGGCAAGGTTAAGGCAGGACAGCACTGCCTAGGGGTGCAGGCATCATTCCTGGATTCCCCAGCAAAGAGATATCCTCCCTTTGCTAAGGTTACTTTCACTAGACAACTGTTCGCAATCAAAATAACTAAAATTAAAGGCAGAGCCACAGATAGCATAAGAGTTCCACTTGATTCAGGAAAGCTCTGAGAAGGAGATTAGGGAGGGTTATGCCACAAAAAAGGAGATGATGAGGTAAAGATTTTGAGTTATACATAAGTAACCCCATGTTTGAATGCACTTTCATTTAAACAAAAGAAGACGAAAAATAGAGAAAGAGAAGCAGAGGTGGGGGTAGAGGTGGGGGAAGTCTTTTGGGTCTGCCTGTTATTTCTCTCATGGCCTCTTGGTCAAGTCAATTAGACAATAAGTTATGCATAACCAGCTCTCCTGGCATTAAAATGCTTGGTGTGAGAAATGATGGACGTTCCGGTGACCCTTATAAATTTGCTTGGAGTCAAAACAATTGTCCCAGCCTGTTGCTCAGTTTGCTCTCCTCCTCCCCACTCCCCGTTATCCCTGGGCCCAGCCGGGGGAGGGAGGGAGTGCCAACACTACCTCTCGTGTGCCGATAAGCCCTCCACTTGGAGTTTAGTCATCTTGTTGAAATAGCAATGAGTAGCAGTCAAGGCAGTGAGAGTGAGTCAAAGAGATAAAATAGATTCACACACAGTCTGGGATGGATGGGGAGGGATGAGGAGGGACACCTTTACTGCAGGAAGGAGCTAGAAGTAAGGCCAGGGGGGAGCCTACCAGCTGTGTTAGCCTCTATCACCTGTCCCTCATCCCTCAACAGGGAAAGCTGGGCAAGGCTGCTTGTCAGTCTTGACCAACCTTTAGGGTTCAGTAGAGCACAAGGGTCAGGGTGGGGGGTGAGGGGCGTGGGGGCATCCGGTAGGGGCTGCATAGTGGTACCAGCCTGCTTCCCCAATAGGCAACTGAGCGCAGGCTTTCAACACCCGCAAATCAGGCTCCCAAAGACTCGTGAGAGCATATGACAGTTTTTTTTTTTTTTAAAGCATTTAAATGGTTAGCACTTAATTCATTGGAGTTTATATTTATTTTTTGGTTTATAATCTTTTAATGATAGTTTATATTCCCCCCCACACACCCCAGCTTGGCGTTTTAAAGGTTTCGGCACAGCCACAGGTATTTGAGGTTGGGGAAAGCTTGGCATTCTGTGCAGAGAAATGCAGAGGTTGAAGCTGGGGAATCAGCTCCAAGCTGAAGAACAGGAGCTGAGGTGGGGAAATGGAGCCTGGGGAGGAGGATGAAGAGGCAGCGGGACGGGGGTGGAGGGGGGAGGAGAGGTCCCTGATGGGAAAGCTAAGAATAAATAATGAGCAGCCAAGTGAATGAATTCCGAGATTTAGGAGAGACGCTTACAAAGGGTTTTCAAGGCACTTGCGTGGGTGGACAGGGTTTATTTAAAGAGCAGCAGCAGTCTGGCTCTTGCCCTGGGCAGAGATGCTCACCTTCCAGGAGCCATGCGCAGAGAGGGGAGACTGGATGGCACCACTGTGGAAGGAAGAGCCTGAGCCCGGCAGGCTCCCTGATCGCGCCCGGCTGCGAGGGCGCGCCCTGCTCCGGCCTCCGCAAAGGGGCAAAGGAAGGGGGTGTAAAGGCTTTGCCCTGGAGGCCATCAGGCAGTGAGGGGAGTGGCCTCGGGGGCACATGCATTAGCCCAGGGGTCTATGAATCCTTTCGCTGATGGCACTGGAGCAGTCAGACAGGAGTCACCGCGGCCGTGGACACAGCACAACAGCCAGCCGTTGCGAGCCACCCTGGAAAGGCGTCCCCCTTTCCAGTCATATCATTTTTGTGTGACTGTTAATCTGCACCTTGCCTATACCCGACATGGTGGCCTGGGAAACCTTCCAGTCGCACAGAGGAGAAGGAGGAGGCGTGCTCTCACGGCTGACCCTCAGAGACGCCAGTTGCATCGACTCAGCAGGTACAGTCGAATTAGAAGTGTGAGAGCGACTTCCTGCGTGGTTAAGAATCTGCTTGGCAATGCAGGGGACACAGATTCGACCCCTGGGCTGGGGAGATCTCACATGCCTCAGAGCAAGCAAATGCAAGAGCCACACCTAGAGAATCCCTGTGGCACAATGAAAATCCTGCATGCCACAGCAAAGACCCACGCAGCCCATAAAATGAAAATACAGAATAATTTTAAGAATTTCTGGGGAATTCCCTGGTGGTGCAGTGGCTAAGACCCTGTGTTCCCAATGCAGGGGGCCTGGTCAGGAATTTTTTTTTGAAAGGTTTTTGGGCGTTTTAAAGGTTTCGCACAGCCACAGGTATTTGAGGTTGGGGAAAGCTTGGCATTCTGTGCAGAGAAATGCAGAGGTTGAAGCTGGGGAATCAGCTCCAAGCTGAAGAACAGGAGCTGAGGTGGGAAATGGAGCCTGGGGAGGAGGATGAAGAGGCAGCGGGACGGGGGTGGAGGGGGGAGGAGAGGTCCCTGATGGGAAAGCTAAGAATAAATAATGAGCAGCCAAGTGAATGAATTCCGAGATTTAGGAGAGACGCTTACAAAGGGTTTTCAAGGCACTTGCGTGGGTGGACAGGGTTTATTTAAAGAGCAGCAGCAGTCTGGCTCTTGCCCTGGGCAGAGATGCTCACCTTCCAGGAGCCATGCGCAGAGAGGGGAGACTGGATGGCACCACTGTGGAAGGAAGAGCCTGAGCCCGGCAGGCTCCCTGATCGCGCCCGGCTGCGAGGGCGCGCCCTGCTCCCGGCCTCCGCAAAGGGGCAAAGGAAGGGGGTGTAAAGGCTTTGCCCTGGAGGCCATCAGGCAGTGAGGGGAGTGGCCTCGGGGGCACATGCATTAGCCCAGGGGTCTATGAATCCTTTCGCTGATGGCACTGGAGCAGTCAGACAGGAGTCACCGCGGCCGTGGACACAGCACAACAGCCAGCCGTTGCGAGCCACCCTGGAAAGGCGTCCCCCTTTCCAGTCATATCATTTTTGTGTGACTGTTAATCTGCACCTTGCCTATACCCGACATGGTGGCCTGGGAAACCTTCCAGTCGCACAGAGGAGAAGGAGGAGGCGTGCTCTCACGGCTGACCCTCAGAGACGCCAGTTGCATCGACTCAGCAGGTACAGTCGAATTAGAAGTGTGAGAGCGACTTCCTGCGTGGTTAAGAATCTGCTTGGCAATGCAGGGGACACAGATTCGACCCCTGGGCTGGGGAGATCTCACATGCCTCAGAGCAAGCAAATGCAAGAGCCACACCTAGAGAATCCCTGTGGCACAATGAAAATCCTGCATGCCACAGCAAAGACCCACGCAGCCCATAAAATGAAAATACAGAATAATTTTAAGAATTTCTGGGGAATTCCCTGGTGGTGCAGTGGCTAAGACTCTGTGCTCCCAATGCAGGGGGCCTGGGTTCGATCCCTGGTCAGGGAACTGGAGCCCACATGCTACAACTGAGACCCAGTGCAGCCAAATAAATATAAATAAAATATTAAAAAAAAAAAAAAAAAAAGAAGTTCTGGAGCGATTCCAGGTGAGTCAGCCTGACCTAACTTGATCAGGACGTGATCACCTGCCACTGTGGACACTGTGGGGGAAGGATGAACTGAGAGAGTAGCATTGACTTACCTGCTAAAATAGATCGCGGGTGGGTGGCTGCTTGGACAGCATAGGGAGCGCGCTCAGTGCTCTGGGAAGACCTAGAGGGGTGGGTTGTGGGCTGTGGGAGGGAGGGTCAAGAGAGAGCGAATATATGTACACCTACAGCTAATTCATAGGGTTGGACAGCAGAAACTAACACAACACTGTAAAGCAATTATCCTCCAATTAAAAAGAAAGCAATCGCCGTTGGGCACAAGGTCCAAGAAGACTTTCACATCAGTTCTGGGCTCTCGGTTGGTCAGTTGAAGAACGAGCCGTTTTCCAGTTTTCTACGTGTTAGTCGAACCTGAATTTTCTTTTTTTCTTTCTTTCTTTTTTTTTAGGAAGCTCTTTTTTTTTCTTATTTTTTGGGGGGTGGGCGGGCTGGGGGAGGGGGACGGGTGGGCCACTTCTATTGGTCTTCCATTTATCTATTTTCATCCATCTTTGTTCTTTGGCCCATGTGGGCCTCCCATCGCGGTGGCCTCTGTTGTGGCAGAGCACCGGCTCTGGGCGCATGCGCTCCAGAGCTTCGGCTCGGTAATTGGGCACATGGGTCCAGCTGCTCCGCGGCACGTGGGATCTTCCCAGGCCAGGGATCAAACCGGCACCCCTTGCACTGCAAGGCGGTGGGTGTCCTTACCCACTGGACCACCAGGGAAGCCCGAACCTGGATGTTACCAAATCCAGACTTTCCTTCTGAGACCAGCCTGCCTTTGAGATTCACTGTGGAAACCATAACCACCCTCCTTAATGCACCAGCCACCCTGGCTCTGAGATCCTGCTTCCTGCCCTGTCCTTGCTGTTCATTCTCAAACATCCCATCGAACGGAGCCTAAGCACAGACACAGCCTGTCTCCTTTCTGTTGTGAAACATCGCTAACACAAAGCAGTCGCATATAACAGACGTTTCTGAAGATGTTGTGGCTAATGAGAGCAGACAGAGCTATTATAGCTTGGGGCAGGAAATAATTTCAAATGCAACATCAGACATCATTGTTTCTAGAAGTGCATCAGGCATTCCCCCCACCTAAGAGGAACTTTTCTCCAACTGAGTCCCTCCTTGCCAGCCTCAGGGAGCCCCAAAGCCAGAGCTGGCCAGAATAAGATCAAGAAATAGCCCATCCTTCTGCTCCATCTCTTACAGAGATGGAACTACTGTTTGTCAAGCACCAGGGGTTTCACGAACTGCTCAGATGATCTCACATCATCCTCTCAACAACACTATGGGAAACACACTTTACAGATAAGGAATCTGAGATTCAGAACTTGGCCAAGGACACACAGCTGAAATTTGAACCCAGGTCCATCTACTCCAAGCTCAGGCTTGCCACTGAGCCCTTTGCTATACTTCCTAGGTCATCAGAATTCAGATCTATTACTAACCCCTTAACTCAGCAAAGCTTTCTGTAGAGTCAGGTGAAATTTTCCCTAACATTCTCTTCCGTGCAATAGAGTCCTTCCGCAAGAGCTCTCCCTCAAAGACCTCCTTCTCCTGAGATAATTCTCCTATCTGCTCCGATCCCCTCTCTGCTGACTTGTTTCTCCATACTTGCTCGTCTGGATTGCCTTCTGCTGTTTCTGTCCCTCCCTCTCCCTCATCTCTCTGCTTTGCCAGCTCTTCTGTGGAAAGAGCCTCATTTCATACTAGGACCTTGGATCCATTTGCTCTACTTCCTCCTCAAAGCAGAGAACTCGAGTCTCCTAGAAGAGGGAACAACAGGATGTCTGATCCACACTGAACCCCTCAGAGGCTTTCTCCAGTGGCCTTGGGAGAGAAGGGGGGGCTCTCCTGATGCTGTTTTCTTCCTCTTGTTTCCTTGGCCTTCTTAGAGCTGAGCTTAGCACTCCATTAAGCCAGAACACTCAGCCCTCCTGAATCCTCATAATTCTTAATTATGTCCTTGCCACTGGTTGGCATAACAGACACAGATGAGAGAGAGCACACATTCAAATGGAGTTATAAAATAAACACCGTGATTCTCCTCCCCAGCCTTGCTCTGAGAGGCTGGAACAACATGAATCCCCATTGCAGTGGAGACTTGAAGTCAGGGAATGGTAAGAAATCAACAGTTCAGCTTCCTAAAGGCCCTGTCTCCAAGCACCAAGAGATCCATGAGCCAACTGAAAGACTATTTTGAGTACCAGTCCATGGAATGATGCTGGGCAGCACCCCAACCTGGTGCATACGGATGGACCTGGGGTGCTCAGGAAGTCCATGGATACCAAGTAGGGAGGGAGGAATCGAATGAATTGGGAGACTAGGATTGGCAAATGTACACTACTATGTATAAAATTGGGCTTCCCAGGTGGTGCAGTGGCAAAGAATCCACCTGCCAACGCAGGAGATGTGGGTTCGATCCTGGGTTGGGAAGATGCCCTGGGGGGAGCTCACTCCAGTATTCTTGCCTGGGAAACACACTTTACAGATAAGGAATCTGAGATTCAGAACTTGGCCAAGGACACACAGCTGAAATTTGAACCCAGGTCCATCTACTCCAAGCTCAGGCTTGCCACTGAGCCCTTTGCTATACTTCCTAGGTCATCAGAATTCAGATCTATTACTAACCCCTTAACTCAGCAAAGCTTTCTGTAGAGTCAGGTGAAATTTTCCCTAACATTCTCTTCCGTGCAATAGAGTCCTTCCGCAAGAGCTCTCCCTCAAAGACCTCCTTCTCCTGAGATAATTCTCCTATCTGCTCCGATCCCCTCTCTGCTGACTTGTTTCTCCATACTTGCTCGTCTGGATTGCCTTCTGCTGTTTCTGTCCCTCCCTCTCCCTCATCTCTCTGCTTTGCCAGCTCTTCTGTGGAAAGAGCCTCATTTCATACTAGGACCTTGGATCCATTTGCTCTACTTCCTCCTCAAAGCAGAGAACTCGAGTCTCCTAGAAGAGGGAACAACAGGATGTCTGATCCACACTGAACCCCTCAGAGGCTTTCTCCAGTGGCCTTGGGAGAGAAGGGGGGGCTCTCCTGATGCTGTTTTCTTCCTCTTGTTTCCTTGGCCTTCTTAGAGCTGAGCTTAGCACTCCATTAAGCCAGAACACTCAGCCCTCCTGAATCCTCATAATTCTTAATTATGTCCTTGCCACTGGTTGGCATAACAGACACAGATGAGAGAGAGCACACATTCAAATGGAGTTATAAAATAAACACCGTGATTCTCCTCCCCAGCCTTGCTCTGAGAGGCTGGAACAACATGAATCCCCATTGCAGTGGAGACTTGAAGTCAGGGAATGGTAAGAAATCAACAGTTCAGCTTCCTAAAGGCCCTGTCTCCAAGCACCAAGAGATCCATGAGCCAACTGAAAGACTATTTTGAGTACCAGTCCATGGAATGATGCTGGGCAGCACCCCAACCTGGTGCATACGGATGGACCTGGGGTGCTCAGGAAGTCCATGGATACCAAGTAGGGAGGGAGGAATCGAATGAATTGGGAGACTAGGATTGGCAAATGTACACTACTATGTATAAAATTGGGCTTCCCAGGTGGTGCAGTGGCAAAGAATCCACCTGCCAACGCAGGAGATGTGGGTTCGATCCCTGGGTTGGGAAGATGCCCTGGAGGAGGAAACGGCAGCTCACTCCAGTATTCTTGCCTGGGAAATCGCATGAACAGAGCAACCAGGAAGGCTACAGTCCATGAGGTCACAAAGAGTTGGACACGACAGAACATGCACGCTTCCACCACTTCTTCCTTGATCTGAAGCATGCCAGCAGTAAAATCTTTTTTGGAACAAAAGAAAGGAAAGAAAGAAGGACTTGCCTGCACTAGTGGAGCTGAGAGCCTATTGGCAGAGATGGGATAGAAAAGATAATTCTCCCTACCGTCGAGGCTGTGCCAAGTTGTCAGTGGGCTAGATGACAGCAAAGGCTTCAAGAGTTCAGAGGAGGGAGACAGCACTGACCTGGGAGAGGAGGAACGATGTCAGGCCAAGGATGAGGCTGCACTTAGCTTTCAGGGCAGGCTGAGTGGCGGGGGAAGGTAAGGGCATTGTCAGGAGAAGGACTGAGCAAAGGGCAAAAGTGTGGGGGCAGGGATATGAGTGAGGCATGCAAGAGACAATGAGTCATCCTCTGGGTTTTCTTTACAGCCGCCCCATAATAGTGGCCACATAACAGGTTATTATTTTTCTTCTTTTTTAAAAAACCGCAAAATTAAAGTGAGACTCAAATTCTCAATATAAAATAAGCCTGTGATGTCAGCGCCCAGTGACACGGAGGTGAGAATTCCTGAGCCCAAGATGAACTTGAACCCTGTCAAAATTCTCACCCTTGTTTGCTGGAAACTCCATTTATTGAACGCTCTTGTACAGGAGTCTCTTCTTTGGAAAACTTGAAAATAACCTGGCCAGACCTTCTACGTCATTTCTTGATCACCTAACTGTGTGAGCCAACTGAAAGACTATTTTGAGTACCAGTCCATGGAATGATGCTGGGCAGCACCCCAACCTGGTGCATACGGATGGACCTGGGGTGCTCAGGAAGTCCATGGATACCAAGTAGGGAGGGAGGAATCGAATGAATTGGGAGACTAGGATTGGCAAATGTACACTACTATGTATAAAATTGGGCTTCCCAGGTGGTGCAGTGGCAAAGAATCCACCTGCCAACGCAGGAGATGTGGGTTCGATCCCTGGGTTGGGAAGATGCCCTGGAGGAGGAAACGGCAGCTCACTCCAGTATTCTTGCCTGGGAAATCGCATGAACAGAGCAACCAGGAAGGCTACAGTCCATGAGGTCACAAAGAGTTGGACACGACAGAACATGCACGCTTCCACCACTTCTTCCTTGATCTGAAGTATGCCAGCAGTAAAATCTTTTTTGGAACAAAAGAAAGGAAAGAAAGAAGGACTTGCCTGCACTAGTGGAGCTGAGAGCCTATTGGCAGAGATGGGATAGAAAAGATAATTCTCCCTACCGTCGAGGCTGTGCCAAGTTGTCAGTGGGCTAGATGACAGCAAAGGCTTCAAGAGTTCAGAGGAGGGAGACAGCACTGACCTGGGAGAGGAGGAACGATGTCAGGCCAAGGATGAGGCTGCACTTAGCTTTCAGGGCAGGCTGAGTGGCGGGGGAAGGTAAGGGCATTGTCAGGAGAAGGACTGAGCAAAGGGCAAAAGTGTGGGGGCAGGGATATGAGTGAGGCATGCAAGAGACAATGAGTCATCCTCTGGGTTTTCTTTACAGCCGCCCCATAATAGTGGCCACATAACAGGTTATTATTTTTCTTCTTTTTTAAAAAACCGCAAAATTAAAGTGAGACTCAAATTCTCAATATAAAATAAGCCTGTGATGTCAGCGCCCAGTGACACCGCGGAGGTGAGAATTCCTGAGCCCAAGATGAACTTGAACCCTGTCAAAATTCTCACCCTTGTTTGCTGGAAACTCCATTTATTGAACGCTCTTGTACAGGAGTCTCTTCTTTGGAAAACTTGAAAATAACCTGGCCAGACCTTCTCTCAATCAGTAAGCACAGTGTCAGCAATTATGTTGGCTTTGTCATAAACAGATCACAAACTTCTCTGCTGTTTTAAAATACTTGGAAGCTCTCTGGAGCCAGGAAATATCTCTAGGAGGAAACTAATCCTGGTAACATTACCTACACAAATCACTAGGTCTTAGTGATGTCACGTCAGCAGCTGCTGTGGGGGGAGGTGAGGCAGCCTTCAGGTGCATTTCCTGAGGGTTACAGTACTGTTTCTGATGAACACCACCCTGGGTTTCTGAATTTCCAAATAGGTATCAGTGGTGGGGGTTGTGCTCAACTCCTCACACAGGATTAAGGCACTTCTACCTTCAAGATATAAGCAGGAAGATTTTTTGCTTTACTGATATTTCCTACTGAAGATTTTTTTGTTGTTTCTATATTCTCTATTGAGGAATATTGGTTGTAAGTCCAAATATTAGCCTGAAAGTCCAAACTTATGAGATGGTCTCCTTCATTTGCCATCTTTAAAACATTGTTTTTTAACCGATCTCCTTTTCCCCACTGGTTACTATCCTTTGCTCGAGAAAGGAAATGAACTTCTCACTTTATGATTCTAGCAAAGCAAACAGTCTCAGAGTGTGGAAGGAACAAGTCAGGGTGACACGGTCTTCTCTTAGTCATAGGCACATCCTAGGAAAAATTCAACTAAGCCTCACTTATGTGTATTAAAATAGCCTTTTCCCCAGCTCAGAATCACATTTCAAAGGGTGCCTGGTAGAAATCGGAGATAAGTATAACCTAGCCACACAATAGTGCCAAGGGTAATACATGGTTTTCCATCTTGCTTCAAACAGAAGGTAGCTCAGCGCTGTGAACGTGCAGAGAACTAGCAGTGAGCAAAACTGAGCAGCAGGAAGCTGGGTGACCTTGAGCAAGTCACCTAACCTGTCTAGGAATCTTCATGTAGAAAATGAGGGGGCAATGCCCTGGTACTTTAGCACATGATGACCAAATGAGGAAATACTTGCAAAAACACTTTGTAAACTGCAGGTTTCTTCTACAACGCTAAAGGGAAGTGGAGAAGTGGCTATTTGGGAAAAATGAGATATGTGCAAAGCTTCTTTTTAAAAACTGATTTGATATCTACCATTTTACGTGATTTAACTTTAGCAATTAGAAGTTCATTAATTAATACCCTCAGAAAATACTGTTACACCATTACTGCGTCTTCTAAATGAACCATTTCTCTTTTTCACTGTCATTTGGAATTTTCTCTGTGGGAGAAAAGTATTTAAAAGACAAATTACCTGGAAGAAAATGAGGTGAGATTTTTTTGAAGTATTTTTTGTCTGGAGACAAAAGGTTTTTTCTGCTGTACTCCATTTATCAACTGAATTCAGTGTATTTGACAATACATTTTTTTTTTTCCAAATAGCATAAGGAAAGAGGGTGTTCCAGCAAGTCATATGGAGGGAGATATGGAGGGGAGGGTGTAGGAGAAGGAGGCGGAAAATGTTGAGACGCCACCAGAAGAATCAGGCAAGCATCCTGGGTGTCTTCAGAAGTGAAGATGGAAAAGCAGGCCCCTCCTTGGTGAATAGATCACTTAGGCAAGTCCCCACCTGCCTTTGAAGGTGTCTGGCCCCAACTCCCTTCCCCACCACCCTACTTTGTTTTGAAAGCTGATCAGTAAGAATGTGGAAGAGTACTTTTCTATTAGTGCCACACTCTGTTTTCAGGAAAGGAAATGAACTTCTCACTTTATGATTCTAGCAAAGCAAACAGTCTCAGAGTGTGGAAGGAACAAGTCAGGGTGACACGGTCTTCTCTTAGTCATAGGCACATCCTAGGAAAAATTCAACTAAGCCTCACTTATGTGTATTAAAATAGCCTTTTCCCCAGCTCAGAATCACATTTCAAAGGGTGCCTGGTAGAAATCGGAGATAAGTATAACCTAGCCACACAATAGTGCCAAGGGTAATACATGGTTTTCCATCTTGCTTCAAACAGAAGGTAGCTCAGCGCTGTGAACGTGCAGAGAACTAGCAGTGAGCAAAACTGAGCAGCAGGAAGCTGGGTGACCTTGAGCAAGTCACCTAACCTGTCTAGGAATCTTCATGTAGAAAATGAGGGGGCAATGCCCTGGTACTTTAGCACATGATGACCAAATGAGGAAATACTTGCAAAAACACTTTGTAAACTGCAGGTTTCTTCTACAACGCTAAAGGGAAGTGGAGAAGTGGCTATTTGGGAAAAATGAGATATGTGCAAAGCTTCTTTTTAAAAACTGATTTGATATCTACCTTTTTACGTGATTTAACTTTAGCAATTAGAAGTTCATTAATTAATACCCTCAGAAAATACTGTTACACCATTACTGCGTCTTCTAAATGAACCATTTCTCTTTTTCACTGTCATTTGGAATTTTCTCTGTGGGAGAAAAGTATTTAAAAGACAAATTACCTGGAAGAAAATGAGGTGAGATTTTTTTGAAGTATTTTTTGTCTGGAGACAAAAGGTTTTTTCTGCTGTACTCCATTTATCAACTGAATTCAGTGTATTTGACAATACATTTTTTTTTTTCCAAATAGCATAAGGAAAGAGGGTGTTCCAGCAAGTCATATGGAGGGAGATATGGAGGGGAGGGTGTAGGAGAAGGAGGCGGAAAATGTTGAGACGCCACCAGAAGAATCAGGCAAGCATCCTGGGTGTCTTCAGAAGTGAAGATGGAAAAGCAGGCCCCTCCTTGGTGAATAGATCACTTAGGCAAGTCCCCACCTGCCTTTGAAGGTGTCTGGCCCCAACTCCCTTCCCCACCACCCTACTTTGTTTTGAAAGCTGATCAGTAAGAATGTGGAAGAGTACTTTTCTATTAGTGCCACACTCTGTTTTTCAGGAGAGAATGTCCTTCCAGGCAAAGCCATTTATCAATCTTCCTGCTTTACTGCCTGAAGTGGGTAAGGCATTCAACACGCAATAGCTCACTGTCCTCACTTGGAGCTTTTCTTCGAAGAACTTGATTTCTCATTTTCATTTGAGGCAAAATTGTTAACAGAATTGATCCTAGGTCGCTGGCAACCGTGACCCCAACTTTACTAAATCATTTCTCAGCTACTGTGTCATATGACTTTAAGTTGCCTTTGCCCATCTGCAGGGAACTCAGTTGAAACCAACCCTCAGCACCCACTACTCTAGCTCTCAGACCAAGATGGAATCCCATGTAGGGCACCCCTTACAGGCCTAAGATCTAAAACAATCCCAGAAACCCCCTTTTTACAGTGAACTGTGAAAGAAATGCTATGTAATCATGGAGAAACAGAAGAGCAGTGTCTTACCCAAGTAGCAATTTCTCAACTCGGTGCCTTCTCTCTTCTCTAAGCTGCTGGAATCTTGTATCCACAAGTGTAAGGTCCTGATTCATTCTCATCATTAGATGATCAGTGACCAAAGGGACAGTTTTGAGACTGATTTTTTTTAATTACTAAAAAATAGAGAAGGAAGTTTTTTATTTTAATCGGATTTTGTCTAACAATGGGGTATGAGTGAGATGTTGACGCAAACATTCCTGTATCTTACTGGTGTCAGTGGGGCTCCTCTACTTCATGAGCAAGCCTCAGAGAGAGCCTGAGGAGCAAAGGGAGAGTTAACTGATCATGTTAATTGAAATCCTCAAAGGTTGCTTCCTCCAGCCATACCCTGAACACTGCCGACTGCCTTTTCTAAAATTAGTCTCTTGAACTAATTAATTCCTCTGCTTCCCAGGTTAGCCAACCAAGCCCACGGTGGAAATAACAAGAAAATATCTCTGGAAATAAAGCTTTTATGGTCAAATAAAACAAAAAATATTAATTCACTGGTGAATTTGTCAAAAAATTGTCAAACAGTTATGATGTATAGGTATTGCTGTCCCCTAAGAATTTACAATCTAATTGGGAGAAAAGCACACAACAACTGTAATTTAAATATGTCCATGACCAAAAAAATTGAGAAAAATGAAAAAAGTATAAAAAAGAAAATTATTAACTTTTTCATGGGGTTCTTTTAAAGTATTTTTCTTCATTTTTGTGTGCTTTTAAAAATAAAACTACCATATTACATATATAAAGTTTTTTTTTTTTTTCTTCACTTTACAACATACACCACTTAAAAGGAATTGATCCTAGGTCGCTGGCAACCGTGACCCCAACTTTACTAAATCATTTCTCAGCTACTGTGTCATATGACTTTAAGTTGCCTTTGCCCATCTGCAGGAACTCAGTTGAAACCAACCCTCAGCACCCACTACTCTAGCTCTCAGACCAAGATGGAATCCCATGTAGGGCACCCTTACAGGCCTAAGATCTAAAACAATCCCAGAAACCCCCTTTTTACAGTGAACTGTGAAAGAAATGCTATGTAATCATGGAGAAACAGAAGAGCAGTGTCTTACCCAAGTAGCAATTTCTCAACTCGGTGCCTTCTCTCTTCTCTAAGCTGCTGGAATCTTGTATCCACAAGTGTAAGGTCCTGATTCATTCTCATCATTAGATGATCAGTGACCAAAGGGACAGTTTTGAGACTGATTTTTTTTAATTACTAAAAAATAGAGAAGGAAGTTTTTTATTTTAATCGGATTTTGTCTAACAATGGGGTATGAGTGAGATGTTGACGCAAACATTCCTGTATCTTACTGGTGTCAGTGGGGCTCCTCTACTTCATGAGCAAGCCTCAGAGAGAGCCTGAGGAGCAAAGGGAGAGAGTTAACTGATCATGTTAATTGAAATCCTCAAAGGTTGCTTCCTCCAGCCATACCCTGAACACTGCCGACTGCCTTTTCTAAAATTAGTCTCTTGAACTAATTAATTCCTCTGCTTCCCAGGTTAGCCAACCAAGCCCACGGTGGAAATAACAAGAAAATATCTCTGGAAATAAAGCTTTTATGGTCAAATAAAACAAAAAATATTAATTCACTGGTGAATTTGTCAAAAAATTGTCAAACAGTTATGATGTATAGGTATTGCTGTCCCCTAAGAATTTACAATCTAATTGGGAGAAAAGCACACAACAACTGTAATTTAAATATGTCCATGACCAAAAAAATTGAGAAAAATGAAAAAAGTATAAAAAAGAAAATTATTAACTTTTTCATGGGGTTCTTTTTAAAATATTTTTCTTCATTTTTGTGTGCTTTTAAAAATAAAACTACCATATTACATATATAATTTTCTATTTTGCTTCTTTCACTTAATTTTACTTATCAGGAAAAGAGGAAAAGGAAATCTTTAAACACCCCCCTTCCAACTTTACAACATACATGATAGATAAAGGATTTATATCACACAGATAAGAGCTGAGAAAAAAAAGTGGAATACCTCAAAGATATGGGCAAAGAGCACACGAAGGGCTTCCTCTGGTGGTCCAGTGGGTAAGGACACCGCCTTGCAGTGCAAGGGGCGCCGGTTCGAGCCCTGGCCTGGGAAGATCCCACGTGTCGCGGAGCGACTGGACTGATGTGTCCAATCACCGAGCCGGAGCTCTGGAGCGCATGCACCCAGTACTCTGTGATGACAGACACCACCGCAATGGGAGGCCCACAGGAGCCAAAGAACAAAGAGGAATGAAAATAGAGAAATGAAAGACCAATAGAAGTGGCCCGCCTGCTCCCCTCCCTCCCCAACCTGACCCCCCCCCAAAGTAAGTAAATAAATCTTTCAAAAAAAAAAAAAAAGCACACGAAAAGAGAAGTCACCAAAAAAGAAATACTAGTGAACAATAAACACATTTAAAATATCCAAATTCACTAGAAATTCAAGAAATGCACATAACTAATGAGATCTCATTTTCACCTATCAAGTTGGCAAACATTTTTATAATAATCACTTCAGTAGTGGGAAATCTAGTACATGAATAAAAGCCTTGATATATTTTCATCTTTCTCTACTGGAACTTTTATCCTTAAGAGAAAAAAGCATTATAATTTCTAATTGTTTTTTAAAAAATCTGAACACAATCTAAATATTTAACAGTCTAGCACTGATTAAATTATTGGATATTCATCGATTAAATGTGTGCAGAAATTAGACATTGTGTTTAATTTCTGTGTTTTCAAATAAATTCAAAAATATTAATTCACTGGTGAATTTGTCAAAAAATTGTCAAACAGTTATGATGTATAGGTATTGCTGTCCCCTAAGAATTTACAATCTAATTGGGAGAAAAGCACACAACAACTGTAATTTAAATATGTCCATGACCAAAAAAATTGAGAAAAATGAAAAAAGTATAAAAAAGAAAATTATTAACTTTTTCATGGGGTTCTTTTAAAGTATTTTTCTTCATTTTTGTGTGCTTTTAAAAATAAAACTACCATATTACATATATAATTTTCTATTTTGCTTCTTTCACTTAATTTTACTTATCAGGAAAAGAGGAAAAGGAAATCTTTAAACACCCCCCTTCCAACTTTACAACATACATGATAGATAAAGGATTTATATCACACAGATAAGAGCTGAGAAAAAAAAGTGGAATACCTCAAAGATATGGGCAAAGAGCACACGAAGGGCTTCCTCTGGTGGTCCAGTGGGTAAGGACACCGCCTTGCAGTGCAAGGGGCGCCGGTTCGAGCCCTGGCCTGGGAAGATCCCACGTGTCGCGGAGCGACTGGACTGATGTGTCCAATCACCGAGCCGGAGCTCTGGAGCGCATGCACCCAGTACTCTGTGATGACAGACACCACCGCAATGGGAGGCCCACAGGAGCCAAAGAACAAAGAGGAATGAAAATAGAGAAATGAAAGACCAATAGAAGTGGCCCGCCTGCTCCCCTCCCTCCCCAACCTGACCCCCACCCAAAGTAAGTAAATAAATCTTTCAAAAAAAAAAAAAAAGCACACGAAAAGAGAAGTCACCAAAAAAGAAATACTAGTGAACAATAAACACATTTAAAATATCCAAATTCACTAGAAATTCAAGAAATGCACATAACTAATGAGATCTCATTTTCACCTATCAAGTTGGCAAACATTTTTATAATAATCACTTCAGTAGTGGGAAATCTAGTACATGAATAAAAGCCTTGATATATTTTCATCTTTCTCTACTGGAACTTTTATCCTTAAGAGAAAAAAGCATTATAATTTCTAATTGTTTTTTAAAAAATCTGAACACAATCTAAATATTTAACAGTCTAGCACTGATTAAATTATTGGATATTCATCGATTAAATGTGTGCAGAAATTAGACATTGTGTTTAATTTCTGTGTTTTCAAATATCACAATGTTCACAACATATTTTGAATAAAACAAAACTGATTATACAACTGTACAGTATGAATTCAGTTTTGTTTAAAAAATATACATATATATATACACTATATATTTAAGTATTATTGTATGTAAAATAATTAACAATGGTGGTTTCTATGCCTTTGCAAAATATCCAAATTTTGTTTTGTTCATGCAGTCTATTGTGAATATGAATAAAAGTAACTAAGTCTTCTTTTTTTTTTTAATTTTGGCTTCTTTCATTGTTTATTTATTTATTTATTTTCATTCATCTTAATTCTTTGGCCTACGTGGGCCTCCCATTGCAGTGGCCTCTCTCACTGCAGAGCTCTGGCTCTGGGCGCGTGAGCACATGGGATCTTCCCATGCCAGGGATCGAACCCGTGCCCCTTACACTGCAAGGCGGACTCTTCACCCACTGGACCACCAGGGAAGCCCAAATTCCATTTTTTAAAAGGGAGCAATGAAGGTCAAAGTTGAAATACTTTTTGATATAAACCTTTATACAGGTGAGGCTCTGGGTGTCCTGCTCTCCCTCAACTTAACTGGGCATCATATCATGTTTCAACTATCAAGGATAAAAATTATTCTTATTATTTACTATTACTACTCGAGCTATCAATTGTTGAGTGCCTACTCTGTGCTAGGCCATGTGTTAAGAAATTCACATGAATTGTATTCAATCCTCACAACTGCCTTTTGAGATAGAAACGATTATTATTCCC
This sequence comes from Tragulus kanchil, assembly GCA_022376925.1. Classification (NCBI taxonomy): domain Eukaryota; kingdom Metazoa; phylum Chordata; class Mammalia; order Artiodactyla; family Tragulidae; genus Tragulus; species Tragulus kanchil. The sequence goes on along the minus strand of JAIOJX010000024.1, from coordinate 23,272,835 downwards.
CATCTACAGATGAAGAAACTGAGGCTTAATAAGTCAATAAGAGACCACCTAGCAAGTAGTGGTGGGGCTAGCTTTCAACCCAACACTTTTTACCTCTACCCATAGATTCTTTCTCTTTTTGCAAGAACTGGGAAGGCCCATCCAACTCATAAATTTAGTAACATTGGGTGTGTTGGGTAGAGAAGAGGGTATTTGTTTCGCTAATTTGGGGAATCTGATGTGGATTACCTGGAATTTTGCTCTCAGGGCTACTGAAGACACTGCGCTCTGACTGCCCATGCACGTGAAGCCCGTGCCAGAGCTGGGAGTCAAGGTCAAGAGCTTGCCCCAGAGTTGTCTGCCTTTGCCTGCCTCTGCCGGTCTTCTGCCTCAGTCTCCACTTCTTAAAAGTGTTAGGAGGGAAGAGGAGATGTTTCCTATTGTGATCCAGTCTGGTCGACTGATACCTCCATCATCCAACTGGGCCCACCAAAGCCCTGGTGAATCCTGCTGCGTTTCTAAGTATGCCCCGCCGCATCCCACTTGTCCACTCCCCACCCCATTCTGACTCCAATTTTCCTCCATCAGATATGTCGCTTTACAGTTGTAAATCCAAGCCACATCTCAGAAACTGACTGCATTGTCTACTGAGGCGTGGGAAATTTGTTCTTGAGGGTAAAGGTCGCTGTAAAAAATATTAATGCTAAAATCGGAAGCTAAACAATTACATGTATTTCCAAAGGAGGAGGTCCCAATGGCTTTCTGAATGCGAAATGACAGCTTATAAGATGCTTTTAAAGAGTTTTTCAGCTAACTCAAAAGGCCCAACCAAGGTTTAGATTTTCTAAGGGTTCTTAATGGAATCCAAACACCTCATCGTATGCACAAGCGCAGTGAACTGAATATAAGGGCAGGCCTTAAAAGGGCAGCCAGTGAGTTGGAGCACAATTTGCATGAAACACTTTAGCTTTTTGTTTTCCTTTACGGTATTTAAATGCTCTTAGGAGGGATGGGCTTGTCTTCTTAGGTAGTTTCCTTTTTTCACTCCAGGTCCAAGTAGCGGGGGTCAACCTTTTCCACCACCATCCAAGCTTCACCCCTAAATTGCCACTTGGGGGCAGTCTAATGCTGCCTTCTCTTCCCATAGCCATCTTCCCTCCTGCCTTCTCTACACAGGATTCCCAGGTGGTTGATCTGGTTTCTGGTCCCTCTTCCCATATAATGGTCATTCCCAATCTCTGCAGTTTCTTAAAAGAAACAAAGGGCCAGGTTCTTAATATATTAGAAGATAGTATCAATACATTATATGATTTTTCAAGGAGCATTCAGGAGGATTCTTCCAAAGAACCTCCTGAGTGAGGCAGGGCAGACCGCTTGCCTTGGGAAGGTAAAGTCAATGTTTGAACCTTCAGTGGTTTTCAAGCAGCAGGTTCTCTGATTCTTAGGCCAGAGTTCTTTCCTGCAATCATTCTGAAATATGAGTCAAGCTTTGTTTTGAAGGAAGATGAGCTTTTAATGAAGACATCTAAACAATAAATAGCAGTAAGAATAATACAATAGAAGAAAACCACATAATCACATTTCTTTGCTGGTATTTACTCATAAAATGGTTTAAATCTCAAAGAAGAAAAAATAAACCGCCGTCCCCTTTCAAAGTTTATAATAAATTCACTTAAACTTGAAGTAGACAGCTTGCCCAGACCCTTTCCTTGCCTAGATCGTTCCCCTGCCCTTCCGTCCACACAAGGCAATTTAATTAATGGGCAAGCAGCCCGATGGTGGATTTTACTAATAAAATGGCTTGGACGAGTAAGCCCCAACCTCGCACAGAGCTTGTTGGCACACTGCTCTGGCTGCATTACAGAAAAAGAAAGAGTCATATGGTTCCTGGAAAGAAAGGGTTTGTCAGGACTCTAGCCTCAGGTGAATCCATAGAGAAAAAGTGCTCAGGTGGCCCTCTGCAGTGACCCGGCTAGGGTGAATGGCGATAGAGTGTGCACGAATGTGTGTGTGATAGTGTGAGGTCCTGAGAGGAAGGGGGGAGGACACAGCAAGGGAATACTGTGAGACCCCTTAAGAACAAGGCTGTAGACTATTTCTGCTTCCTCTGCTCCTGTAATGCACTCACTGAGCCAACAAAAGTACACTAAATATCTACTGCAAGCCCAGCACTAGGCAGAATTTTGTATAGGTGGGCACAAGAGACAAAGTCTCAAGGGACTGAAGAAAAGCTTCCCATTCAAACAAGGAAGTCATTTTTCAAGAAATGATTTGTCACATGTTTGTTGAGCTTCTATTCTGCACAGTGGGGATGTCTGACAAGCCTCAGGGCTTCAAGCTGAACTATTGATATGTTATAGTTTAGAGAAGTAGTTATCGGAGCCTATTTTATTGAGAGGGTCCATGTTATATAGAAGTGGTTTCTTAAAAGAAACAAAGGGCCAGGTTCTTAATATATTAGAAGATAGTATCAATACATTATATGATTTTTCAAGGAGCATTCAGGAGGATTCTTCCAAAGAACCTCCTGAGTGAGGCAGGCAGACCGCTTGCCTTGGGAAGGTAAAGTCAATGTTTGAACCTTCAGTGGTTTTCAAGCAGCAGGTTCTCTGATTCTTAGGCCAGAGTTCTTTCCTGCAATCATTCTGAAATATGAGTCAAGCTTTGTTTTGAAGGAAGATGAGCTTTTAATGAAGACATCTAAACAATAAATAGCAGTAAGAATAATACAATAGAAGAAAACCACATAATCACATTTCTTTGCTGGTATTTACTCATAAAATGGTTTAAATCTCAAAGAAGAAAAAATAAACCACCGCCCCCTTTCAAAGTTTATAATAAATTCACTTAAACTTGAAGTAGACAGCTTGCCCAGACCCTTTCCTTGCCTAGATCGTTCCCCTGCCCTTCCGTCCACACAAGGCAATTTAATTAATGGGCAAGCAGCCCGATGGTGGATTTTACTAATAAAATGGCTTGGACGAGTAAGCCCCAACCTCGCACAGAGCTTGTTGGCACACTGCTCTGGCTGCATTACAGAAAAAGAAAGAGTCATATGGTTCCTGGAAAGAAAGGGTTTGTCAGGACTCTAGCCTCAGGTGAATCCATAGAGAAAAAGTGCTCAGGTGGCCCTCTGCAGTGACCCGGCTAGGGTGAATGGCGATAGAGTGTGCACGAATGTGTGTGTGATAGTGTGAGGTCCTGAGAGGAAGGGCGGAGGACACAGCAAGGGAATACTGTGAGACCCCTTAAGAACAAGGCTGTAGACTATTTCTGCTTCCTCTGCTCCTGTAATGCACTCACTGAGCCAACAAAAGTACACTAAATATCTACTGCAAGCCCAGCACTAGGCAGAATTTTGTATAGGTGGGCACAAGAGACAAAGTCTCAAGGGACTGAAGAAAAGCTTCCCATTCAAACAAGGAAGTCATTTTTCAAGAAATGATTTGTCACATGTTTGTTGAGCTTCTATTCTGCACAGTGGGGATGTCTGACAAGCCTCAGGGCTTCAAGCTGAACTATTGATATGTTATAGTTTAGAGAAGTAGTTATCGGAGCCTATTTTATTGAGAGGGTCCATGTTATACAGAAGTGGAGATGATGATTGCTTTGGAAACTACCCCAAGATTGTGGTCAGGTTAAAGTTTGAACCAACTGAGAACAGTTCAAAGAAGTTGCTTGACGTCTTTCCCAGACTATTTTTCTTTTTTTTAAAGGCGTAGGTAGAAGGGCAAACTCCTATCCCGAACTTTAGGCCAATTAGGCATTTGCCTTGTTTCCAGCACCAAGGCTTGCTCTGAAAGAGGCACCTGCACTCCTTCAATGTCTCTTCAAATATGAGCCTCAAGCATAGTCAGCGTGTTACTCTCTTAACAGAAATGTTCTCAGCACTGTGGTTGTGGATTCCGTATCCTTGTTCACTCCCAGTAAACGGCAGCAGCAAGCCTTCTGGGGATGTTTCAAAGGGTCTTAGAATCTCCCTTTTATATGAAAACATCTTTTGGAGGCTGAAGACTTCTGCCTGTGTTCTCACAGCCCGTACACACCAAGAGAGGTAGCCGCCCCTGCCCACAGGCTGGAGTAGTCAGCTCTCAGCCATTTTTGTTTTTTTTTAAAGATTTTATTTATTTATTTACTTTGGGCGGGGGTCGGGTTGGGGAGGGAGGGGAGTGGGCGGGCCACTTCTATTAGTCTTTCATTTCTCTATTTTCATTCGTCTTCGTTCTTTGGCTCCTGTGGGTCTCCCATCGCGGTGGCGTCTGTCGTTGCAGAGCACCGGCTCTGGGCGCATGCGCTCCAGAGCTCCGGCTCAGTGATTGGACACATCAGTCCAGCCGCTCCGCGGCACGTGGGATCTTCCCAGGCCAGGGCTCGAACCGGCGCCCCTTGCACTGCAAGGCGGACTCTCCACCCACTGGACCACCAGGGCAGCCTCTATACTCCATTAAAAAAAAAGAGAGAATGAAAATTTTTTTTCCAGTGATTTAGGTAAGATGTATAGTATCTTAGATTAAGATGATAGTAGTAAAGGTGAAGGGAAGAATTGGAGTCTGAACACATTTTGAAGAGAGAGTCAAGCTGATTTCTCAACAGAGTGGTTAAGGCTTCCCTCATGGCTCAGTAATCAATCAACAGAGTGGTTGTAGGAAATGAGAGAAAGACATCAAAGATATTTTGGTGGGGAGAAAACAGATGTTTCTAGATTGAGGTATGGGAAACTTGAGTTGTTAAAAACTGAGACGGGGAAAGAGGCTGTGGAAGTATGTTTGTGGGGAGAGGCAGGGAGGTGAGGGGGCACAGAGATTGAAAGCTCAGTTTGGAATGTGTTTGTGATGATCATTCAACCTCCAAATGGACATGCTGAGTAGCGGTTGGCTATATGAGCCTGTACTGAACTGAATCCACTCGTCGCCCTTCTGAGTTAGATGGGGAACCAGTTTCCACCAAGAGCAGTAGGAGCTGGTTCTATTCATTTCCAGTCAGGGGTGAGGTTAGAGTTCTACGTCTACCACTTGTTTCTTTACAATCCACATATCCCAAAGGGAGATTTCTTTTCTCAATCTGTCAAAAGCTCTCTGGGATGCGTCCGGAGACTTTCCCCATAGAAAGAAGCTCCTGCCTTTGGAGAAGTAGGGGCGGTGTGGTCGCTAATTCTCTAGATGCTTGGGAAAAATCAATTGAAGGCTCTCATGCTAGATTTTGCCTTTGTATCTGAAGTCCTACCTATGTGGTAATTTAAGGAAATTCTCCCCTTCAAGGAAAAAAAAAATGGTAGCATTAGCTAGCCCTGCTCGGGGTATATGACAAGAAGCTCCAATCATAGACTAGAAGAAAGTGTATGTTACAGAGGAGCCAAACACCTCACTATAATTAACTGTTTTATCAGCTACTTTGAAAACATATCATTGAGAATTTCCAAAAGAAAAAGACTTGGGTTTTCCAGCTGAGACTCTTTGGAACCTGGTCTCTGGGGTTTCCATAAACTAAGCTATCATTAAACATTTCTACCACTGAAGGGGGTCATTAGGTGTGCAAGCCCATTTGATTTAAATTCCTATTTATTTTGGTTTTGGAGCTCTATATAGATTTGTTTTCCTAAGGCAGAAAATAAGATAAGGTGAAGGGAAGAATTGGAGTCTGAACACATTTTGAAGAGAGAGTCAAGCTGATTTCTCAACAGAGTGGTTAAGGCTTCCCTCATGGCTCAGTAATCAATCAACAGAGTGGTTGTAGGAAATGAGAGAAAGACATCAAAGATATTTTGGTGGGGAGAAAACAGATGTTTCTAGATTGAGGTATGGGAAACTTGAGTTGTTAAAAACTGAGACGGGGAAAGAGGCTGTGGAAGTATGTTTGTGGGGAGAGGCAGGGAGGTGAGGGGGCACAGAGATTGAAAGCTCAGTTTGGAATGTGTTTGTGATGATCATTCAACCTCCAAATGGACATGCTGAGTAGCGGTTGGCTATATGAGCCTGTACTGAACTGAATCCACTCGTCGCCCTTCTGAGTTAGATGGGGAACCAGTTTCCACCAAGAGCAGTAGGAGCTGGTTCTATTCATTTCCAGTCAGGGGTGAGGTTAGAGTTCTACGTCTACCACTTGTTTCTTTACAATCCACATATCCCAAAGGGAGATTTCTTTTCTCAATCTGTCAAAAGCTCTCTGGGATGCGTCCGGAGACTTTCCCCATAGAAAGAAGCTCCTGCCTTTGGAGAAGTAGGCGGTGTGGTCGCTAATTCTCTAGATGCTTGGGAAAAATCAATTGAAGGCTCTCATGCTAGATTTTGCCTTTGTATCTGAAGTCCTACCTATGTGGTAATTTAAGGAAATTCTCCCCTTCAAGGAAAAAAAAAATGGTAGCATTAGCTAGCCCTGCTCGGGGTATATGACAAGAAGCTCCAATCATAGACTAGAAGAAAGTGTATGTTACAGAGGAGCCAAACACCTCACTATAATTAACTGTTTTATCAGCTACTTTGAAAACATATCATTGAGAATTTCCAAAAGAAAAAGACTTGGGTTTTCCAGCTGAGACTCTTTGGAACCTGGTCTCTGGGGTTTCCATAAACTAAGCTATCATTAAACATTTCTACCACTGAAGGGGGTCATTAGGTGTGCAAGCCCATTTGATTTAAATTCCTATTTATTTTGGTTTTGGAGCTCTATATAGATTTGTTTTCCTAAGGCAGAAAATAAGATAATGACACTTATGGATCTTAAGCATGTATTTTCTCAAAGGTTCTAATGGAGAGTAGGGCTGCAATTAGTGGTAGAGATGTATACCAAACTATTTTGCCTGAACAATGATTTTGTTTTATTTTTCAGTTAATAAAAATGACCAGGGGGGCTTCCCTGGGGGTCCAGTGGGTGGAGAGTCCACCTTGCAGTGTAGGGGGCGCCGGTTTGGTCCCTGACCCAGGAGGATCCCAAGTGCTGCAGAGCAGCTGGACCGGCGTGTCCAGTTGTGAGCCTGTGGTCTGAAGCACATGTGCCCAGAGCCAGTGCTTTGCAGAGAGAGACCACTGCTATGAGAGGCCCACACATGCCAAAGAATAAAAAGATGGATGAAAATAAATGTACATGAAAGAGGCATGAGGGGGAAAGGAAAAGAAAAAGAAGGTGACAGACCAGGGACTGCCCAAGAGAAGCAATTCTTATATTATCTGCCTGCCATACATCAGTGTGCAGCTCTGTGTGGACACTTATAATAAGAGGAGGTGGGCTGGGAAATGTCCAACATTGTCTGTTCAAAAGGGTAGCCCTATGGGGAAAATGGGCTTCCCAAGTGGCGCTAATGGTAAAGAACTTGCCTATCAATACAGGAGACATAAGAGATGCAGGTTCAGTCTCTGGGTTGGGAATATCCCCTGGAGGAGGGCATGGCTACCCACTCCAGTATTCCTGCCTGGAGAATTCCATGGACGGAGGATCCCAGTGGGTTACAGTCCAAAGAGTCACAAAGAGTTGGACATGACTGAAGCAACCTAGCCCAGCACATGAGGAAACCACCAGGTCCAGAGAGCAGTGCCTTTAAGACAGGTGTAGGCCTGCTTTCATGCCAGGTCTTCTGGTCTTCCACAGAGACCACGTGGAAGAATCTAACTCAGAGGAACTATTCTGTGCTGCTGGTGCCACGTTGGCTTAAGGTCTCATCTCAACATCTTCTGCCAGCTTAGTTCTGGGCTTGTAAACCTGGGATTCAGATGTGAGCCTGACCTGGGACCACCTGCACTCTACTTTGATTTCACAGAACTGGATGCTAGTGTCTAGTCCCAGCTTTCCCTAGCAGCGAGCTGGGCCTGCTCCTGACCTCGCCTTCAGCATCTCGACAGTCAGGTGCCCTGTGAGCCCCCAACGCTGACTTGGCTCAAGCCCAGAGATGCTTAGCTCCATCTCCCACGGGGCTTCTCTTTGGAGTCTTCAGCAGCACCTTTAGCTGCACTGATCCTCAGTTTTCAAGGAGTCAGGTTCTGAAGCATCTAAAGTGTAGAAAGCCATGTTTAATAATGCCACTGGCTTTCTGAGTTTTGCAATATGGCCTGTGGTCTCAATGTCAGGGATAAGACATGTGCCCAGAGCCAGTGCTTTGCAGAGAGAGACCACTGCTATGAGAGGCCCACACATGCCAAAGAATAAAAAGATGGATGAAAATAAATGTACATGAAAGAGGCATGAGGGGGAAAGGAAAAGAAAAAGAAGGTGACAGACCAGGGACTGCCCAAGAGAAGCAATTCTTATATTATCTGCCTGCCATACATCAGTGTGCAGCTCTGTGTGGACACTTATAATAAGAGGAGGTGGGCTGGGAAATGTCCAACATTGTCTGTTCAAAAGGGTAGCCCTATGGGGAAAATGGGCTTCCCAAGTGGCGCTAATGGTAAAGAACTTGCCTATCAATACAGGAGACATAAGAGATGCAGGTTCAGTCTCTGGGTTGGGAATATCCCCTGGAGGAGGGCATGGCTACCCACTCCAGTATTCCTGCCTGGAGAATTCCATGGACGGAGGATCCCAGTGGGTTACAGTCCAAAGAGTCACAAAGAGTTGGACATGACTGAAGCAACCTAGCCCAGCACATGAGGAAACCACCAGGTCCAGAGAGCAGTGCCTTTAAGACAGGTGTAGGCCTGCTTTCATGCCAGGTCTTCTGGTCTTCCACAGAGACCACGTGGAAGAATCTAACTCAGAGGAACTATTCTGTGCTGCTGGTGCCACGTTGGCTTAAGGTCTCATCTCAACATCTTCTGCCAGCTTAGTTCTGGGCTTGTAAACCTGGGATTCAGATGTGAGCCTGACCTGGGACCACCTGCACTCTACTTTGATTTCACAGAACTGGATGCTAGTGTCTAGTCCCAGCTTTCCCTAGCAGCGAGCTGGGCCTGCTCCTGACCTCGCCTTCAGCATCTCGACAGTCAGGTGCCCTGTGAGCCCCCAACGCTGACTTGGCTCAAGCCCAGAGATGCTTAGCTCCATCTCCCACGGGGCTTCTCTTTGGAGTCTTCAGCAGCACCTTTAGCTGCACTGATCCTCAGTTTTCAAGGAGTCAGGTTCTGAAGCATCTAAAGTGTAGAAAGCCATGTTTAATAATGCCACTGGCTTTCTGAGTTTTGCAATATGGCCTGTGGTCTCAATGTCAGGGATAAGAAACCCAAATTATTATAGGTGATGAATGCTCATCCCAGTTACTCACAGGAGCATTGAGAAAGTCTCCCCAGGCTAAGTAATTCCAGCCAGCCTTCCGCTACCACCACTTAGGATGAATCACTAAGTTACCGCCAGAGGTGTGACGTCTGGGGCCTTGCACATAGGACTTAGGAAACAGGGTGGGGATGGCGGAGAAACAGCCCTGCCTAGGACAAAGGACTAAAGCACAGTATTCTCCTTTTGAGACTTCCTACGAATATTATGTAGCGTCAAAAACATTCCCTTTTGTTGTTGTTGTTTAGTCGTGTCCGACTCATGGACTGTAGCCCACCAGGCTCCTCTGTCCACGGGATTTCCCAGGCAAGGATACTCGAGTAGGTTGCCATTTCCTTCTCCAGGGGATTTTCCCAGCCCTTGGAACAAACTCATGTCTCCTACATTGCCGGTGGATTCTTTACCACAAACGACCAGGACATTACAGTTGGGAGTAGAGAAGCAAATCCAGCTAGTCCTCAGAGAATTTTGCATCCACCTATGGTCCCTCACCTGCCACACTCATAAGCTTTGTAACCCATTTAGATAACCTTTTCCCAACCAAGAAAGGCAGCACTTTCTTCCTGTTTCATCCAAACCCTAACATCCTCCAGTGCAGTTCTCTTTTGAAAATGAGATGATTACACGTAAAACACTTACAGCAACGGTTGGCACATAGTTCACCTTGAACACATGCCAGTTATTATTATTTTTGTTTCTGGTTTGTAGATGAGTCAAATACCATTTCTGCCCTCAGATGCCAATATCTCGATGCCTCCCCTCTGCCCCCACCACATATACACATGCCCAGGTCTCATCTTAGTGAAAAAATAGAACAAACAAAAATAATAACAATCCCCCAAAGCCCTAAGCATTATAATTAGATAATTCAAAGTGTGCTATTTAGATAGCTTTTTCAAAAATTAACTTTGGGGGAGGTGGGGGTCGCACACTTCACAGCATGCTAAACCTCTCTGACTAGGGATCGAACCTGTGCCCGCTGCAGAGGAGTGCAGAATCTTAACCACTGGACCAATAGGGAAGCCCTAAAGTTAGTCTTTTAAAAACTGCTCAGGAATGGGAAATTACTTTTAAAAATTTAAAGGTTTATTGGTAACCAAATGTAATATGGAAACCTTGTTTGGGTCTTGATTCAAACCAACGAACTATAAATAGACACTTTGGAGACAATATGGGAAACTTAATTACAGACTGGGTATTCATGATACCAAAGTACTGTTGGCAATTTTGGTCGGTGTGATAATGGCATTGTGGCTATTTTTTTAGGTCAATATTTTGAGAGATTCACAGGTGAAATAATATGATGTCTAGCAAATAAAAAGAATAAATAAATAACAAAAAGGTGTGGGCTGGATCAAGTAAATATGGAAAAAAACTGAATAATGATTGAGTATGAGTGATGCAAATATGGCAGATTATTATATTATTTTATCTATTTGACTGACTTAAGTCCTTATGCCAGAAAAGGAGGGGGGTGGTTAGAGATCAATAGTCTTTAGATTTGTTTTCAACAGTGGAAAAAAAGCTGGGAGGCTATGACCAACTGGTTAAGGAGCTGATAGTAATGGATGCCATGAGAGAAGGTTGAACCCTGGCTCAGAGGGGAGAGGACTAGGGTCAGGGCTGATGAGGGTTTGGGGTGAGTTTTGTTTTTTTTCTATTTTTCAGCTACACAACGTGTGGGATCTTAATTTCCCATCCAGGGATGGAACCCATGCCTCCTGCAGTGGAAGTGCAGTAGCTAAATCCCTGTATCACAAGGGAAGCCCCAGGTTTGGGTGAGTCTGGCTCCTCTACCCATGGAGTCTGAAGGAGAGGGAAGCATGGTGTAACTGAGATGGATTGGGAAGCATTGCAGAAAGAGCTTCAGCAGAGAGAATGGTCACAGAAAACCACCTCACTGGTGGGCTGGTAGCCAAGCCATTTTCTTCCATCTAGCCTATTTTTCCAGCAGAGCTAGACTAGGTTTTTTAAAAATTATTATTAATTATAAATTTTTTATTTTTCAAATTAAGAAATTTAAATTGACTTTTTAAGTGCTTTACAATATTGTGTTGACGTCTGCCATACATCAGCATATATCAGCCATATATGTTCATATGTCCCCTCCCTGTTGAACTTCTCTCCCACCCCCTCCCACCTCTCTAGGTTGTCACAGAGCCCCAGTTTGAGTCCCTGAGTCGTACGGCCAATCCCCCCTGGGCATCTATTTTTTATTCGCTTCTTTCTTAGTTTCCATGCTACTCTCTCCATTCTTCCCACCCTCTCCTTCCTCACCGCCTCTCTCCACCCTAAGTCTGTTCTCTGTGTCTGAATCTCCATTGCTGCCAATTTAGTCGGTGTGATAATGGCATTGTGGCTATTTTTTTAGGTCAATATTTTGAGAGATTCACAGGTGAAATAATATGATGTCTAGCAAATAAAAAGAATAAATAAATAACAAAAAGGTGTGGGCTGGATCAAGTAAATATGGAAAAAAACTGAATAATGATTGAGTATGAGTGATGCAAATATGGCAGATTATTATATTATTTTATCTATTTGACTGACTTAAGTCCTTATGCCAGAAAAGGAGGGGGGTGGTTAGAGATCAATAGTCTTTAGATTTGTTTTCAACAGTGGAAAAAAAGCTGGGAGGCTATGACCAACTGGTTAAGGAGCTGATAGTAATGGATGCCATGAGAGAAGGTTGAACCCTGGCTCAGAGGGGAGAGGACTAGGGTCAGGGCTGATGAGGGTTTGGGGTGAGTTTTGTTTTTTTTCTATTTTTCAGCTACACAACGTGTGGGATCTTAATTTCCCATCCAGGGATGGAACCCATGCCTCCTGCAGTGGAAGTGCAGTAGCTAAATCCCTGTATCACAAGGGAAGCCCCAGGTTTGGGTGAGTCTGGCTCCTCTACCCATGGAGTCTGAAGGAGAGGGAAGCATGGTGTAACTGAGATGGATTGGGAAGCATTGCAGAAAGAGCTTCAGCAGAGAGAATGGTCACAGAAAACCACCTCACTGGTGGGCTGGTAGCCAAGCCATTTTTCTTCCATCTAGCCTATTTTTCCAGCAGAGCTAGACTAGGTTTTTTAAAAATTATTATTAATTATAAATTTTTTATTTTTCAAATTAAGAAATTTAAATTGACTTTTTAAGTGCTTTACAATATTGTGTTGACGTCTGCCATACATCAGCATATATCAGCCATATATGTTCATATGTCCCCTCCCTGTTGAACTTCTCTCCCACCCCCTCCCACCTCTCTAGGTTGTCACAGAGCCCCAGTTTGAGTCCCTGAGTCGTACGGCAAATCCCCACTGGGTATCTATTTTATATGCGCTTCTGTATAAGTTTCCATGCTACTCTCTCCATTCTTCCCACCCTCTCCTTCCTCACCGCCTCTCTCTCCCACGCCCGTAAGTCTGTTCTCTGTGTCTGAATCTCCATTGCTGCCCTGCAAATAGGTTTATTAGAATCATCTTTCTAGATTCCATATGCATGCGTTAATATACAGTACTTGTCTTAATCTTTCTGACTTCCTTCACTTTGTATAATAGGCTCTAGGTTCATCTACCTCATTAGCACTGACTCTTGACTAGGCTTTGTTGTTGCTTAGTTGCTAAATTGTGTCTGAGTCTTTCCAGACCCCATAGCTAGTCCCTGGCTACTTTTCCTTCCAGGGACAGAGAAAACTCATAGGGAGTAAAAAACAGTAATTACCACTTTCCTTGGAGTCTACATGCCCCAAAATGATATTAGTCTTTTACCAGTACTTTTAGGCATAGATAAGGTGTGATTCTGGGAGGTGTGGAAAGGACTGTCTCTGCTCTTTACCTATCATTCTATTAAAAAGGGGGTGGGGTCTTTCATTTAATCTTCAGTGTTAAATTTACAGCATTAACTTGCTTAGGTTGTGGCTGTAACTCATTCACCCTAATATAAAAGAACCAAGATCACATTCTCCCCTTTCTTGCTGCTGAAAACTAGCAGACCAGAGAGGGTCCTGGGCACCAAGGGGATGAAGATAAACTGAAGTTGCCTGCTTTACTATGCTGCTGACTGGTGTTTACCTCTATCTCCTGGGCAGACCTAGATGGAAGTTTCTTGCCCACTCTCAGAAAACTGTCTGATGGAAACTATAGGAGACATGCAAGAGGACATATATTTCATTGGGACTTGGGCATCGGTGATGTCTATTTTCTCCCAGGCCTGATTAGATAAAATGTTAGATGCTGAACATATCCATGGTAATCAAGGACACTCCTCGGGTACCATCTCGGACCAATATCATCCTTCTACATTTGCCTCTTCCCATTCTGGGGTTTTATAAGAATTAATTTAGTGTTGACTACACGTGGCACCTTGGAAAAAGATACATTTATGTGTACTGGAAAATGATGCCATTTTCCTTACCCATTTTCATCAGATGTCTTTGCCATTAATCACCTGATTTTGAGAAGTATAAAGGAATTTAGTTTCCATTATATTATTTTCTGACTCAACTCTATTTTTAAAGAGAAGCTAGTCTGTGTTCCTACCAGCAGTTTAAGTGAGTAATGTTCCAAGTGTGTTGTAGCAAAATGATACTCATTTTTTACATGGAGCAAGGGGAAATGGATCACCTCTTTGTCAATTTTCCACTTTGCATAAAGTGGGAATCTTGTTGAAACACTGGCCTTGTGTAGGCCTTGACAGAGCATAGAAAGAGCATGTGTTCATCCAGGAAGGGCCATTCCCCTTTCATGCTGATAACATACTCCTCCATTTCTTTGGATACTTGCAGCTTCCCACTCACTCAGGTCCTGGTGGGGTGTCAGTCATGGTGCCCCATCCCTTTCCTAGCTTCCCTAGGGAATAGGGTGACCCATGTGCACCAATCCAGGTCATCATTCTGACCATACTTTCAAAATGACTTCATGCTGGTGGAGGCTGACACTTGAGAATGTGGGTGACTTCACTGGAGTAAGGCCATTTTGATATTTTACCGGTTACATGCAGAGATTTGGCACCATATTTCTACCTCATTCTTAAAAGTTCTCTTTGGAAATTGGCACCTTAGGTAGCTGTCTCTCTGTTCTGTGTTTATTTGATTCCTTCTGTGGAGCCCCTATGCCCCATCCTTCTTTAAAGAGGTCACACTATCTCCCACCAAGGGGCAATGGAATGTAACAGAAACAGGACTCTGCAGAGAAAAGCCAACCTGCAGTTGCCACTGTAACCTACAAGTGTTTGGAGCTGACTTTTCCTGTGGCCTCATATCAGTAGGTCCTGCCAGTGGCCATATTGCCTTACTTAGACCTTTCTGAATTTTTAATCTTGGAACACTAATGAAAACTTTTCCAATTTATGACATCCTACGAATAAAAATGTTGGCATGTGTGAACCTTTCTTATCCTCTTGGCAGGTGATAAAATAGTCTGGGATGTTAGACGGGACCAATTTTGACTCAAGGGTTTCTTTGCCAGAGGTAAATTGTTTCTTTATATCTATCCTGGTGGCTATCTGAGTGTTGCCATTAATAAACCTTTTCCTTTCCCACTTTCATCAGGTGTCTTTGCCATTAATCACCTGATTTTGAGAAGTATAAAGGAATTTAGTTTCCATTATATTATTTTCTGACTCAACTCTATTTTTAAAGAGAAGCTAGTCTGTGTTCCTACCAGCAGTTTAAGTGAGTAATGTTCCAAGTGTGTTGTAGCAAAATGATACTCATTTTTTACATGGAGCAAGGGGAAATGGATCACCTCTTTGTCAATTTTCCACTTTGCATAAAGTGGGAATCTTGTTGAAACACTGGCCTTGTGTAGGCCTTGACAGAGCATAGAAAGAGCATGTGTTCATCCAGGAAGGGCCATTCCCCTTTCATGCTGATAACATACTCCTCCATTTCTTTGGATACTTGCAGCTTCCCACTCACTCAGGTCCTGGTGGGGTGTCAGTCATGGTGCCCCATCCCTTTCCTAGCTTCCCTAGGGAATAGGGTGACCCATGTGCACCAATCCAGGTCATCATTCTGACCATACTTTCAAAATGACTTCATGCTGGTGGAGGCTGACACTTGAGAATGTGGGTGACTTCACTGGAGTAAGGCCATTTTGATATTTTACCGGTTACATGCAGAGATTTGGCACCATATTTCTACCTCATTCTTAAAAGTTCTCTTTGGAAATTGGCACCTTAGGTAGCTGTCTCTCTGTTCTGTGTTTATTTGATTCCTTCTGTGGAGCCCCTATGCCCCATCCTTCTTTAAAGAGGTCACACTATCTCCCACCAAGGGGCAATGGAATGTAACAGAAACAGGACTCTGCAGAGAAAAGCCAACCTGCAGTTGCCACTGTAACCTACAAGTGTTTGGAGCTGACTTTTCCTGTGGCCTCATATCAGTAGGTCCTGCCAGTGGCCATATTGCCTTACTTAGACCTTTCTGAATTTTTAATCTTGGAACACTAATGAAAACTTTTCCAATTTATGACATCCTACGAATAAAAATGTTGGCATGTGTGAACCTTTCTTATCCTCTTGGCAGGTGATAAAATAGTCTGGGATGTTAGACGGGACCAATTTTGACTCAAGGGTTTCTTTGCCAGAGGTAAATTGTTTCTTTATATCTATCCTGGTGGCTATCTGAATTTTAGAAGTTTAAATGTTCTTCTGTCAAAGGAAATAGCCCAGATATTAAGTGTGACATTTGGGTCCAGGGAGACAGAGGATGGCATTTGTGTTAGTAGAAAATAAAATCATAGTCCCTTACCTGTGTTTTGTTTTAAGCCACGTTTTGGATGCCATAACACCAAAAACACGTCAGGCCTGAACATCTCAAATGGACCAACACTGGACAATCAGCTAGTAAATACTATTTTAAGAGATTCTAGCATGAGAAGGCAACAAAAATTCAGTTTCAAGGTCTCCCTTCTAAGGCACCGCAAGGTGAAACAGGTTAGGATAAAAAAAAAATTTTGAGCCGTATTCACTTAAGAAATGCAGCTAAAAATGGCCAAGAATTAGCACCAGCCACAGGCAACATCGTTCAGTGTATAGGGTAACCACAGGTTTGCCCGAGACTGTTCCAGTTTTAGCACTGAAAGTCCCACAACCTAGGAAACCCCTCCAACCCCAGCAAAGGGGAACATTTGGCCACAGTGTGTGTGTCTGTGTTAGTGACTCAGTCATGTCCAACTCTGTGCCACCCCATGGACTATAGCTCACCAGGCTCCTCTATCCATAGAATTCTCCAGGCAAGAGTACTGGAGTGGGTTGCCATTCCCTAAAGCAGGCCAACTCACAGTCCACAGGCCATGGGCTAAATGAATGGTCCAGCTATTTTTGTGGTTGATGCATATTATTTGTCTCAGTATGTTTGTATCTTAGTAAAAGAAGGGTTAAAATTCTCAACTTCCCACTCAGCACTGTTACGAGAGATTGCCTCAATTCATCGCTAGGCAATTTGCAAATGTGAGATGCTATGAAATTATAAATGATAGCTTGGCAGTGATTTGCATGCAGCTAGTAGACCTTACCTGGCTGATGCCAAGGTCTTGCTGTGTAACTATTAGAGCTTTCCCTATGGGGAAAATCTAGCCCATTGTGAGTAATTTTACATTTCTTTCATTCCTGCTATCGCTAGGCCACCTCTCAGGACAATACAGGGCCAACCTTGGCTCCAATTTTACTTAACCCAGCTGGATGCAGCCAAATTATGGGCTTCTTTTCGGGTGGAGCATAGTTTTGTGGGCTGTGGGAAACCTGTAATTCTTCTTCTTTTTTTCTTTTTTTTAAATGCAAAACCATTTATAGCTGCGGGTGATGTAAAGTCGACAGGGTGCCTACTACACTGTCATGTAACCAAAGGGCTTCCCACATGATCCCTCTGGGGGGACACAGTGGAGCCAGGGCCTCACCCAAGTCTCTGTCCTCCCACTCTCCCCATCTCCCGTGTTGGCCTGCACCCAGGCAGGGCGGCAGCCTGCAGAGCCTTCTACTTTCTCTGCTTGTGGTTCAGAGGTTTCAATTATCAGCCAGGTTTTCTTTTCATGGAGAGAGCTATTGTTTGATGCTATGCATTCATCCATCCATAAGCACCTCAAATCGGTCTGACTTGCTAGCTTCAGAACCATGGCAACAGTGGAGTTCTGTTGGAGAGTCCTAGATAAAAAGGCAAAACCTCATTTTTAGGCTCAGCTCTGGTTCAGATATCACAGGCCAATCGCCCAACCTCATAGGACTTCTGTTTCCTCATCTGTGAAATGAGAGGGTTGGATTAAATTAGCTGTGAAGTCCTTCTAGCCTCTCAAATTCTGTAATTCAATACCAGAGTGCTAACTGGTAGGCAATGTTAGAGAGAGAAAAGGAGACTTCCCTGGTAGTTCAGTGGGTGAGACTTCACCGTCCAGTGCAGGAGGTGCAGGTGCTGGTTCGATCACTAGTTGGGGAGCTAAGATCCTACATACTTCCCAGCCAACTCCCCTCCCCAGAACATCAGCAACAGAGGCAATATTGTGAGAAATTCAATAAAAATTTTACATATGGTCCACACCAAACAAAAAATATTAAAACAAAAAAAGACAGGGAGGGCTTCCCTGGTGGTCCAGTGGGTAAGGACATCGCCTTGCAGTGCAAGGGGCGCCGGTTCGATCCCTGGCCTGGGAAGATCCCACGTGCCGCGGAGCGGCTGGACCGATATGTCCAATCACCGAGCAGGAGCTCTGGAGCGCATGCGCCCAGAGCCGGCGCTCTGCAACGACAGAGGCCACCGCGATGGGAGGCCCACACGGGCCAAAGAACAAAGATGGATGAAACTGGACAAATGAAAGACCAGTGGAAGTGGCCCGCCCACACTCGCCAAAATAAATAAATAAATGTTTAAAAAGAGAGAGAGAGAGGGAAGAGATGAAGACGTGTATGCAAGGACAGTCTCTTCTTTAGGAAACCAGGGCCTAGAAGAGGAGAGGGTGAGGACTGCCATCAAAGGGCTGTTCAATTATCGTCAGAAAAGAAAGAGCTGCTATTCCACCCTAAGTCCTTTGCTGGACTCTGGCATAATTTGACTTCTCTCCTGCCAACACCTGTCACCCTAAACTTTTGGTAAAAGGGCTCCCCGACTGCCTTCCACTGGGAGTAATGTGGAGGAATGGATTATTGTGAAGTCAGAAAAGAGAACGTTAAAAAGCCGGTTCCCAGGAAGCAACAGCAGAAACCTATTAAATTGAAATCTATTTACAAATAGCTCATTTTCTCATCAAAACAACTGCATTTCTATAGGTCTCAGTGGAAACCCCTGAATTTAGCAAACAGCTCTTCCAAAGCAAGTTCTTAGGGATTACCACACAGGGCATAGATGAGCAAAGATAAAGCCAGGACGTGGACATTAGCACTGTTGCCTGCACTGGGCTTGGCTCTGGGCTCTGTAACTCTTCTTCATTTTAGAGATGGAAGAATTCTACTTTACTGGGATCTGATAACTCCTATGATTATGAAAGATCATATGAACAGATTCAGGCTCCAGAGGAAGATCATTTCCTATCAGAACTCTTTAGTTCCTAATATTGGTGAGTCTCAATTACTGCTATGCCCTGCACCCTAATTAACTTCTAGGGTATAGTCCACAAAGGAAAATAGCAATATATTGTCTATTCTAGATGCTTTCATCCCGAGGTTCCCAGAATCCCAAGGGGTATGCAGTGGTAATAAATATCTGACAACTTCTTTTATGATATTAAAAGTTTTCTTGACAATTATGTGTTTCCCTGAGTCTGCTCCAACCCCGAACCTTTGAATGGAGCTATGTTCATACTCACTGTACTTATGCAGATATATTAAATGATAACTGTCCAATAGTTTACTCAGGTCCAGTCTCGTTTTACTAGTTCTTCCCATTCCTGACTACCTGCATAATCCTGACCCTCTAATCCCTCCAGATACAGGTAAATGGTATTTTGTATTTGGTCTCTGTAATTTCTTTTTCTTTTTTTTTTTTTTTTTTGCCTCTAAGTCATCATTCATTTATTTTCATCCATCTTTTTTATTCTTTGGCATGTGTGGCCTCTCTCCTTGCAGAGCACCGGCTCTGGGCACATGAGCTCTAAAGCGTGGGCTCATGGGTTGGACATACCGGCCCAGCCACTCTGCGGCATGTGGGATCTTCCTGGGCCAGGGATCTTGCACTTCAAGGTGGACTCTACCCACTGAACCACCAGGGGAAACCCTAAACTTTTTTTTGATGGAACATTTTGTATACATTTTGTATATGGATAGAGATGTATATGTAGAGAGGCAGACAAAGAAAGAGACAGAATGACAAGATAGAGAGGAAATAGTACAATAAACCCCATTTATCCATCACTGAGCTTCCAGACTATCAATTGACTTGCAACTAACATATTTAATGCCAAGAAGAGATAATTTTAAACACTCCCCTCCTTCATATAATGAAAAATTTGGGGTAATGCTTGTGGAATTAAACATATAATGGCCAGAGTAGAATTGCAGACAGTGAAAATGTTTTTATTGCACTATACATAAATAATCATTCTAGTCAAAAAAAATAAAAATAGAGGAAGATCATTTCCTGATCAGAACTCAGATTCAGGCTCCAGAGGAAGATCATTTCCTATCAGAACTCTTTAGTTCCTAATATTGGTGAGTCTCAATTACTGCTATGCCCTGCACCCTAATTAACTTCTAGGGTATAGTCCACAAAGGAAAATAGCAATATATTGTCTATTCTAGATGCTTTCATCCCGAGGTTCCCAGAATCCCAAGGGGTATGCAGTGGTAATAAATATCTGACAACTTCTTTTATGATATTAAAAGTTTTCTTGACAATTATGTGTTTCCCTGAGTCTGCTCCAACCCCGAACCTTTGAATGGAGCTATGTTCATACTCACTGTACTTATGCAGATATATTAAATGATAACTGTCCAATAGTTTACTCAGGTCCAGTCTCGTTTTACTAGTTCTTCCCATTCCTGACTACCTGCATAATCCTGACCCTCTAATCCCTCCAGATACAGGTAAATGGTATTTTGTATTTGGTCTCTGTAATTTCTTTTTCTTTTTTTTTTTTTTTTTTGCCTCTAAGTCATCATTCATTTATTTTCATCCATCTTTTTTATTCTTTGGCATGTGTGGCCTCTCTCCTTGCAGAGCACCGGCTCTGGGCACATGAGCTCTAAAGCGTGGGCTCATGGGTTGGACATACCGGCCCAGCCACTCTGCGGCATGTGGGATCTTCCTGGGCCAGGGATCTTGCACTTCAAGGTGGACTCTACCCACTGAACCACCAGGGAAGCCCTAAACTTTTTTTATGATGGAACATTTTGTATACATTTTGTATATGGATAGAGATGTATATGTAGAGAGACAGACAAAGAAAGAGACAGAATGACAAGATAGAGAGAGGAAATAGTACAATAAACCCCATTTATCCATCACTGAGCTTCCAGACTATCAATTGACTTGCAACTAACATATTTAATGCCAAGAAGAGATAATTTTAAACACTCCCCTCCTTCATATAATGAAAAATTTGGGGTAATGCTTGTGGAATTAAACATATAATGGCCAGAGTAGAATTGCAGACAGTGAAAATGTTTTTATTGCACTATACATAAATAATCATTCTAGTCAAAAAGATAAAATAAATAGTATAGTACTAAAAGAGAAAAAGGCATAATATTTACTCAATAGTATATATATCAACTTAGCAGTTTGAACTTTGATCCTTTGGTTATTGCCTGAGATATTAATGTTTTATGTACATAATTATACAATCATTAATGAGTACATATTGATAAAACTGTAATGTTTACAAAAGATTGAATTATGTAACTAATAAATCATAACATGAATGCAGTATTTTATTTTCTTGGTTCATTCTTTTTTGTTTGTTTAACATTACTTGGACTTTGTTTTATCAAAACACCGCTACAAAATCATAGACATACAAAAAACTCTTATCACCAAAATTATCACTGCCTATCATTTTGTGTGTAAACTTAGTTCCCTTTCAAAATATTATATATTTTACTTACTTTTTAATGAAAAGTATAGACAATTTAAAGAGAGTCATGAGTTTTTGCTTTCTATTTAGCAAGGGTGATTTGTTATCTTGGGATCATTCTTCAATTTATAAATGATTAACGAGAAAGGAAAATACATGTTAATGTTAAGCATAATATTCAAAAATCAGTAAAATGGGGCTTCCCTGATGGTTCATTGAGAAAGAATATGTCTGTTGATGCAGGAGATACGGGTTTGATTCCTGGTTTGGGAAAATCCCAAATATGCCTTCGAGCAACTGAGCCTATGTGCCACAACCACTGAGCTTGTGTTCTAGAGCCCGGAAACCACAACTACTGAAACCCACGTGCCCTAGAGCCCATGCTCTGCAACAAGAGACATACCACAGTGAGAAACCTGAGCACCACAACTACAGAGTAGCATCAGCAACCCCCCCACACACACTTCCCGGCTCACCACAACTAGAGAAAAGCCCTCAAAGCAAAGAAGAGCCAATGCAGTCAAAAAAAAAAAAAAAAGCAGTAAAATATTTCGCATTTGAACTGAAATGCCTCCTTACCAATAATAACATACCTTCCAGTTCAGTCTCTGTTTAATTACTTTCAATTTTAAGCACAAATAAATACTCAAAAAAACACATGGAATGAATGTATTGGAGTAACTCAGATTCTCTCTCTGTGACGTTTATAATCATTATAATACTCTCCTAGCTCATTTTAAATCAGGAATATGTGGTTCCACAGGGGTAAACATGTGAACCTCAGCGGAAGTGAAGGTTCCTAGTAGTACAGACTATAATGTTTTAAAGTTCTCTATGAAACATGCACCCCTTTATTTCTGCACTTGGGCTTACCTGCTCTCACTGCTCTCGACCTTGCATACCACTGTTCCTAAGTTTTAACATAGTCTGGGCACTGAGTTTTATATTAAGAGTTGCCTGTGTCCATCCATTAATAGCAGGGACTTGATGGGTGGTGAGGACAGTGTTCTTCCCATTACTCTCCTCTGCCCAGGCCTCAGGCTAAAGGTTCCTCTGTATCTCTTATCCACGACTAGTTCCCATTAACTTCCAATTAGCCCAGAAAATCCAGCTTTACCAATTCTGCAAAGTGCATGATGTTTTGACCTTATAGATAGGCCCTCTTTTAATAAAGCTGTCAGATGGGTCAGCTAAAATAGAATTTTGTTTCTATTGTCTCAGTTTTATTAAGATATAATTAATATATAACACTGTATACATTTAGAATATACAGCAAAATGTGGTTCTGATTCGAGAAAGAATATGTCTGTTGATGCAGGAGATACGGGTTTGATTCCTGGTTTGGGAAAATCCCAAATATGCCTTCGAGCAACTGAGCCTATGTGCCACAACCACTGAGCTTGTGTTCTAGAGCCCGGAAACCACAACTACTGAAACCCACGTGCCCTAGAGCCCATGCTCTGCAACAAGAGACATACCACAGTGAGAAACCTGAGCACCACAACTACAGAGTAGCATCAGCAACCCCCCCACACACACTTCCCGGCTCACCACAACTAGAGAAAAGCCCTCAAAGCAAAGAAGAGCCAATGCAGTCAAAAAAAAAAAAAAAAAAGCAGTAAAATATTTCGCATTTGAACTGAAATGCCTCCTTACCAATAATAACATACCTTCCAGTTCAGTCTCTGTTTAATTACTTTCAATTTTAAGCACAAATAAATACTCAAAAAAACACATGGAATGAATGTATTGGAGTAACTCAGATTCTCTCTCTGTGACGTTTATAATCATTATAATACTCTCCTAGCTCATTTTAAATCAGGAATATGTGGTTCCACAGGGGTAAACATGTGAACCTCAGCGGAAGTGAAGGTTCCTAGTAGTACAGACTATAATGTTTTAAAGTTCTCTATGAAACATGCACCCCTTTATTTCTGCACTTGGGCTTACCTGCTCTCACTGCTCTCGACCTTGCATACCACTGTTCCTAAGTTTTAACATAGTCTGGGCACTGAGTTTTATATTAAGAGTTGCCTGTGTCCATCCATTAATAGCAGGGACTTGATGGGTGGTGAGGACAGTGTTCTTCCCATTACTCTCCTCTGCCCAGGCCTCAGGCTAAAGGTTCCTCTGTATCTCTTATCCACGACTAGTTCCCATTAACTTCCAATTAGCCCAGAAAATCCAGCTTTACCAATTCTGCAAAGTGCATGATGTTTTGACCTTATAGATAGGCCCTCTTTTAATAAAGCTGTCAGATGGGTCAGCTAAAATAGAATTTTGTTTCTATTGTCTCAGTTTTATTAAGATATAATTAATATATAACACTGTATACATTTAGAATATACAGCATAATGACTTGACATATATATATATATATGTAGATATATAGTGAAATGATTACCACTAAAAGAAAATTTTTTTCTTCTTTTTGATGATAACTTTTAGGATCTACTCTCTTAACAACTTTCAAATATGCCATACACAGCAGCATTAATGATAGTCGTCATGTTGTATATTATATTTCCAGTAGTTACATGTCATATTACTGGGAATTTGTACATTTTGACTACCTTCATTGAATTCCCCCTCTCATCACCTCCTGCCTCTGGTAACCACAAATCTGATCTCTTTTTTTATGAGTTGGATTCTTTGTTTGTTTGTTTGTTTAATTCTACATATAAGTCAGGCCATACAATATTTGTCTTTATCTGACTTTTTTCACTTAGCATAATACATAATACCTTAGCATAATCCAAAGCTATGGTTTTTCTAGTAGTTTTTCTAGTACAGATGTGAAGGTTGGGCCATAAAGAAAGATGAGCACCAAAGAATTGGTGCTTTCGAACTGTACTGCTAGAGAAGCCTCTTGAGAGTCCCTTGGACTGCAAGAAGATCAAACCAGTCAATCCTAAAGGAAATCAACTCTGAATGTTCATCAGAAGAACTGATGCTGAAGTTGAAGCTCCAATACTTTGGCCACCTGATGCAAAGAGCCAACTCATTGGAAAAGACCCTAATGATGGGAAAGATTGAGGGCAAGAGGAGAAGTGGGTGACAGAGGATGAGTTGGCTGGATGGCATCACCGACTCAATGGACATCAGTTTGAGCAAACTCAGGGAGGTAGAGAAGGACAGGGAAGGCTGGTGTAACCTCTTCTGGGGTCATTAAGAGTCAGACATGACTTAGCAACTAAATACCAACACCCTTGAGGTCCATCCATGTCATCACAAATGGCAGGATTTTCTTCTTTTTATGACTAAATACAACTGTATCCCTTTGTATAGATTAGATTGTTTCTTTTAAGATATTATCGAAATCTTCAAGAAGCAGCAGCCAAATTCAAAATCCCACCTAAAGTTCCCTTTATAAAATGTTTTGACCTTATAGATAGGCCCTCTTTTAATAAAGCTGTCAGATGGGTCAGCTAAAATAGAATTTTGTTTCTATTGTCTCAGTTTTATTAAGATATAATTAATATATAACACTGTATACATTTAGAATATACAGCATAATGACTTGACATATATATATATATATGTAGATATATAGTGAAATGATTACCACTAAAAGAAAATTTTTTTCTTCTTTTTGATGATAACTTTTAGGATCTACTCTCTTAACAACTTTCAAATATGCCATACACAGCAGCATTAATGATAGTCGTCATGTTGTATATTATATTTCCAGTAGTTACATGTCATATTACTGGGAATTTGTACATTTTGACTACCTTCATTGAATTCCCCCTCTCATCACCTCCTGCCTCTGGTAACCACAAATCTGATCTCTTTTTTTATGAGTTGGATTCTTTGTTTGTTTGTTTGTTTAATTCTACATATAAGTCAGGCCATACAATATTTGTCTTTATCTGACTTTTTTCACTTAGCATAATACATAATACCTTAGCATAATCCAAAGCTATGGTTTTTCTAGTAGTTTTTCTAGTACAGATGTGAAGGTTGGGCCATAAAGAAAGATGAGCACCAAAGAATTGGTGCTTTCGAACTGTACTGCTAGAGAAGCCTCTTGAGAGTCCCTTGGACTGCAAGAAGATCAAACCAGTCAATCCTAAAGGAAATCAACTCTGAATGTTCATCAGAAGAACTGATGCTGAAGTTGAAGCTCCAATACTTTGGCCACCTGATGCAAAGAGCCAACTCATTGGAAAAGACCCTAATGATGGGAAAGATTGAGGGCAAGAGGAGAAGTGGGTGACAGAGGATGAGTTGGCTGGATGGCATCACCGACTCAATGGACATCAGTTTGAGCAAACTCAGGGAGGTAGAGAAGGACAGGGAAGGCTGGTGTAACCTCTTCTGGGGTCATTAAGAGTCAGACATGACTTAGCAACTAAATACCAACACCCTTGAGGTCCATCCATGTCATCACAAATGGCAGGATTTTCTTCTTTTTATGACTAAATACAACTGTATCCCTTTGTATAGATTAGATTGTTTCTTTTAAGATATTATCGAAATCTTCAAGAAGCAGCAGCCAAATTCAAAATCCCACCTAAAGTCTTTTATAAAATGCTCTAGTCTCAGCATCCATACTGTCTGAGTCCCATGAGACAATGGGAAACCCTTTAACCAGTTGCTTTGCCATCTTCTAAAAGGGTTGCCATATTCCTCCTGGAGAAAGAAGGAGCTCTTGAAAATTCAACTTAGGCATTCCACATTTTAAGACCTGCTATTTAAATCCTCCATGAACATTTATCAGGACACCAAATGGAAAAAAGATGAACTCGAAGGAGTTTTGATGATAGCTAAGATATGGAGAAAACCAGTTAAGGTCCATTATATGGACAAAAAGAGGCAGGATAGAGCAAAATAGATGGTACCTCAGGAAGGCTAAAAATTTAGCCCCTCTTCATGTCAATACTCTTCAGATATTTGTTTAATATTTATTTATGGGACAAGAATATTTAAAATTTTCCTTTTGAGATATTGTCTCATTTGGTGGGAGGATGACCAAATTGTATATTTACCAGGTAGAGAAAAATTCTCTTATAGAGATCTATCTTATACCATATAGCCAATTTTTCTATCGATTTTTAAAAATTATTAATTTATTTGGTTGCAGTGGGTCTTTGGTACATCATGTGGGATCCTCTGTTGTGGCTCATGGACTCTCTAATTATACCTCACAGGCTTAGCTGCCCCATGGCATGTGGGATCCTAGTTCCCCTACAAGAGAACACATGTTCTCTCCATAGCAAGGCAGACTCTTAACCACTAAACCACCAGGGAAGTCCCTCTATCGGTGTTTTATGTGCATGCTCAATCACTCAGTCATGTCTGGCTCTTCTGTGATCCCTATGGACTATAACTTGCCAGGCTCCTCTGTCCATGGAATTTCTTAGGCAAGAATACTGGACTGTATTACCATTTCCTATTTCAGGAGATCTTCCCAATCCAGGGATCAAACCTGCATCTCTTGGGTCTTTTGCATTGGTAGGCAGATTCTTTACCAATGTGCCACCTGGGAAGCCTCCATTGATATTTTACTGCTTACTTATTAAGTAAGTACCCAGCTGGCATACCCCTTAATTCGTATTTTGATCATGATAAAGGAGTAAGTATTTAGGAATTCAGGGTGGGAGAATACAGTAAAGCCTGGTGGACTATGGTTGCCTTTTTTGTTTCTGTTGTTTCCATTGACTTTTGTTGTTGTTTTAACTATTATGCTTTTTTTCTTTTCCTTTTTCGGGTGGCTTTAAGTTCCAAAGCAGCCAATTACATGAACACTGGAAAATTCTGCAAACTAATGTTAGTTTTTCTTAAATTCCTTCCAGGGGCCTTTAGAAATTGCAACAGCAATTTAGCGTTTGGTTTCTCCAGCATCAATGGATATGCTGTCTCAGTTCCCATATCTAAACCAGTTCATAGACCCATAGCCCCTTGCATGAAAGGGAGACAGGGCCATTTCGAAGAAGGACACTCCAATACTGCAACAAAAATATACTGTGTATCTTTCTATAAGCCTTCCACAAAGAGTCTATATTCATCTACTAGGCTTGAAGGATACAGAGGAAAGGAAAAATTCCATGTTTTTATGGAATTACTGGACACTGGCTGAACATAAATGTTCCCCTAGAACTTCAGAATGTGATCTCATTTGGAAATAGGATATTTGCAGACATAATTATAAGGATAATACTGGACTGGAGTGGGACTTCAATCCAATTAAAATGCCCTTATGGGAGACAGGCAAACAGGAAAGAAGGCCACGTGAAGGTGGAGACACAGATTGGAGTTACACAGCCCAAGCCAATAGGACTTCCCAGCTGGTGCTAGTGGTAAAAAACAAACAAAAAAAACCCCTTCCTGCCAAAGAAGGAGACATAAGAGACCCAGATTTGATCCCTAAGTTGGGAAGATCCCCTGGAGGAGAGCATGGCAGCCCACTCCAGTATTCTTGCCTGGAGAATCCCACGGACAGAGGACCCTGGTGGGCTACAGTCCATGGGGTTGCAGAGTCAGACACGACTGAAGTGATTTAGCACGCATCACCACAAGCCACTAGGAGCTGCTAGACGCTCCTATTGGAAAGGAGAAGGAATCCTCCTCTAGAGTTTTACAGGAAAGTAGCCCTGTCGGCCCCTTCATTTCAGACTTCTGGTGTCCAGAACTATAAGGGAATATGCTTCTATTCTTTAAAGCCACCAAGTTTGGGGTTTCCCTGGTAGCTCAGTGGTGAAGAGTTCACCTGCCAATGCAGGAGACATGAGTTCAATCCCTGATCCAGGAGGATCCTACATGCTGAGAAGTGCGTGTTGTTTCAGCTTTTGGTTGTTTACTATTATGCTTTTCTTTTCCTTTTCGGTGGCTTTAAGTTCCAAAGCAGCCAATTACATGAACACTGGAAAATTCTGCAAACTAATGTTAGTTTTTCTTAAATTCCTTCCAGGGCCTTTAGAAATTGCAACAGCAATTTAGCGTTGGTTTCTCCAGCATCAATGGATATGCTGTCTCAGTTCCCATATCTAAACCAGTTCATAGACCCATACCCCTTGCATGAAAGGGAGACAGGGCCATTTCGAAGAAGGACACTCCAATACTGCAACAAAAATATACTGTGTATCTTTCTATAAGCCTTCCACAAAGAGTCTATATTCATCTACTAGGCTTGAAGGATACAGAGGAAAGGAAAAATTCCATGTTTTTATGGAATTACTGGACACTGGCTGAACATAAATGTTCCCCTAGAACTTCAGAATGTGATCTCATTTGGAAATAGGATATTTGCAGACATAATTATAAGGATAATACTGGACTGGAGTGGGACTTCAATCCAATTAAAATGCCCTTATGGGAGACAGGCAAACAGGAAAGAAGGCCACGTGAAGGTGGAGACACAGATTGGAGTTACACAGCCCAAGCCAATAGGACTTCCCAGCTGGTGCTAGTGGTAAAAAACAAACAAAAAAAACCCCTTCCTGCCAAAGAAGGAGACATAAGAGACCCAGATTTGATCCCTAAGTTGGGAAGATCCCCTGGAGGAGAGCATGGCAGCCCACTCCAGTATTCTTGCCTGGAGAATCCCACGGACAGAGGACCCTGGTGGGCTACAGTCCATGGGGTTGCAGAGTCAGACACGACTGAAGTGATTTAGCACGCATCACCACAAGCCACTAGGAGCTGCTAGACGCTCCTATTGGAAAGGAGAAGGAATCCTCCTCTAGAGTTTTACAGGAAAGTAGCCCTGTCGGCCCCTTCATTTCAGACTTCTGGTGTCCAGAACTATAAGGGAATATGCTTCTATTCTTTAAAGCCACCAAGTTTGGGGTTTCCCTGGTAGCTCAGTGGTGAAGAGTTCACCTGCCAATGCAGGAGACATGAGTTCAATCCCTGATCCAGGAGGATCCTACATGCTGAGAAGCAGCTAAACCCATGAGCCACAACTATGGAGCCTGTGCTCTAGAGCCTCGGCACTGCAGCTGTCGAGCCCATGGGCCACAACTACTGAAGCCCATGTGCCCTGGAGCCCAAGTTCCACCGCAAGAGAAGTCACTGCACCAAGAAGCCTGCTCACCTCAACTAGAGAGTAGCCCCCACTCCCTGCAACTAGAGAAGACCCTATAGCAGCAGTGAAAACCCAGAATAGCCATCCCATGCCCCCCCAAAAGCTACCAAGTTTGTGGTAATTTGTTACAATAACTCTAGTAATTAACAAAGACTTGTAAATTGTTGCTAATCCCCCAAAGACCCCAAAACCCACTCGAATCCATCAGGGACTTATGGAGGTCAAGAAATACGACATTCTGGCCTAAGTCGGTACTATAGTGAGTCCAACAGGTTCATGGACCCATTTTACGGTTACTTCCAGGATGTGTAATTGGAATAGATACGTGAAACCACTGACAGAATTGCCACCTTGGCTTCCTGACCATGGAGTGATGGCTATTAGAGTAAGAAGAGCTAAGAAGAGCATTCTGGAGCATCTTCTCCTAATAAGAATAGTAAACAAAAACCCCTACTGCGGGCTTCTCTGATGGTCCAGAAGTTAAAGAGTTCACCTTGCAGTGCAAGGGGCACTGGCTTGATCCCTGGCCTGGGAGGATCCCAGGTGCCGCAGAGCGGCTGGACCGGTGTGTCCAATTACAAGCCAGCACTCTGGAGTGCATGCACCCAGAGCCGGTGCTCTGCAACAAGAGGGGCCACTGCAATGGGGGCCCACACAGGCCAAAGAACAAAGATGGATGAAAATAAATAAATGAAATACCAGTAAAAGAGGTCAAAATTAAAACACACACACATACATACACACACCCACACACACACAAACCCTACCACATCCTTGGGGAAATTGTCAAGTTCAGTGACACCAGTGATTACTATCACATCCTCCGTTTTACTCACCTATGCAGACTGTGCAGAAGGTAGATACGTTTTGGAGAATGACTATAGATGATCATAAATTGATGAGGTATTTTTTTCTTGCAAGTGTTTTTCCAATTTGGTGTATATTCTGGAGTTGATCATCTCCGACCCGGACTCCTAATATACAGCTGTCAATCTGGTAAATGCCTTTTTCTCTCCATCAATGTACAAGACCCATCAGCAGCAGTTTGCTTTCAAGTGGCAAGGGTTTGCCTCAGGGTCACATCAACTTTCTTTCATTTTGCAATAATCTAGGCCAAAGATATCTTAATCATCTGAACATTCTACATAAATATGACGCTCCATTAATTGATGGCATGCTAATTAGGCCTGAGGAGCAGAAAGTAGCAAGCACCTCATATATCTTACAAAGATGCATGCCATGGAGTAGGAGACAAACATGATAAAAATACATGAGCTTTGAGGGCTTTAGAAGCAATGCATACCTAATTTTGGTGTGCAACTGACACCCATTCACAGAATGACCTAAAGGCTGCCAGTTTTGAATTATGCCCAAAGCAGGAAAAAAAAAGTCCTACAGCAATTTTAGTCTTATGACCCAATAGATCCAGCCACACTCAAAGCATCAGTGGTCAATAAGGATGCTTACTTTTGGCAATTCTAAGAGAAGAATCACAATGCAGTCTTCCAGAGTTTAGGGTTGAGGTGAAGCCACAGTCGCTCCTTCAGATAACAATTCTCGTTTCAAGAAAAGGTTCCTAGCTTGCTGCAGGCTGTGGTGGAGACAGTTGGTAAAGTGACAACACAAACTGAGCTCCCCATTGTGAACTGGTCAATATCTGATCCAACACTTTGTTAAATTTAGAGTATGCTCAGGAGCAGTCCATCATCGAGTGGAAACCAGGTATAAGAGACAGGACTCAAGAAGATCCTGAAGATCAGGATCACAGGTCGGTTACATGAGCAGTACCTTAGACTACCACAACACCTGGTCCTTGGGGAAATTGTCAAGTTCAGTGACACCAGTGATTACTATCACATCCTCCGTTACTCACCTATGCAGACTGTGCAGAAGGTAGATACGTTTTGGAGAATGACTATAGATGATCATAAATTGATGAGGTATTTTTTTCTTGCAAGTGTTTTTCCAATTTGGTGTATATTCTGGAGTTGATCATCTCCGACCCGGACTCCTAATATACAGCTGTCAATCTGGTAAATGCCTTTTTCTCTCCATCAATGTACAAGACCCATCAGCAGCAGTTTGCTTTCAAGTGGCAAGGGTTTGCCTCAGGGTCACATCAACTTTCTTTCATTTTGCAATAATCTAGGCCAAAGATATCTTAATCATCTGAACATTCTACATAAATATGACGCTCCATTAATTGATGGCATGCTAATTAGGCCTGAGGAGCAGAAAGTAGCAAGCACCTCATATATCTTACAAAGATGCATGCCATGGAGTAGGAGACAAACATGATAAAAATACATGAGCTTTGAGGGCTTTAGAAGCAATGCATACCTAATTTTGGTGTGCAACTGACACCCATTCACAGAATGACCTAAAGGCTGCCAGTTTTGAATTATGCCCAAAGCAGGAAAAAAAAAGTCCTACAGCAATTTTAGTCTTATGACCCAATAGATCCAGCCACACTCAAAGCATCAGTGGTCAATAAGGATGCTTACTTTTGGCAATTCTAAGAGAAGAATCACAATGCAGTCTTCCAGAGTTTAGGGTTGAGGGTGAAGCCACAGTCGCTCCTTCAGATAACAATTCTCGTTTCAAGAAAAGGTTCCTAGCTTGCTGCAGGCTGTGGTGGAGACAGTTGGTAAAGTGACAACACAAACTGAGCTCCCCATTGTGAACTGGTCAATATCTGATCCAACACTTTGTTAAATTTAGAGTATGCTCAGGAGCAGTCCATCATCGAGTGGAAACCAGGTATAAGAGACAGGACTCAAGAAGATCCTGAAGATCAGGATCACAGGTCGGTTACATGAGCAGTACCTTAGACTACCACAACACCTGGTCCTGGGGTATTGCCTTTTCTGCCTCAGTTCACATCTATGACATCATGGGGAGCCCATCATGATCACCTGACCGAGGGCCGAAGACTCAAATCTACTTTACAAATGATTCAACACAGTATGCCCCCATTAACCAGAAGTGGACGGCCGCAGTATTGCTGCCCGTATCAGGTGCATGTTAGACAACAGTAAAGGGACATCCTTCTAGTGGAAAAATGAAAAAAGTATATTTGGTTATCCACTCTATCAGGACTGAAAATAGGCACTGATTCACAGACATTGGACAGATGATCAGAGAATAGGAAAGAACAGGAAGGGAAGACTGGAGACAGGAGGACTGGAAATTGTATAAGAACAGACATCTTCAAGTGGGCACAGAGTGAAAATGTCTGTTTCCCTTGTGTATGTTAAATGCAGAGCAGGCTATCAAAAAATCACGATGATAAGTTGACCCATTCTTGGATCTCAGTCAGACACTCCACTGCTTAATGAATTCATGTCCAAAACAGTCATGGCAACAGGGACAGAAGCTCAACACTATGGACTTCCTCCCACCAAGGCTGATATGGCTACTGTCACTGCTGAGAGCCTAATTTGGCCACAGTGAAGACCCATGAAGAGTTCCTAGGGAAGCCCACCAGCCACCTGGCAGCAGATCCATTGCACTGGATTTTTTCTGTTATGAAATAGGCAGAAACAGAACAGTGAAAAATCGGTGAAGTAGAGAAATGGCTGTATCTTGTATCTTCAGCTAACAAAAGAAGAAAGCCCAGCTTCTGGTTGTCCCCTTTGGATTCCAACCTATATTCCACACCTGGAAATGTTCCTTCAGCCTATAAACTAGGTGACACCACCAGTTTCCACCTTTTTTTTTAAGGAATCCAGAACAGGAAAGGGCTCTGCAGCAAATCCAGGCCTACTGCAACCAGCACTGCTGTTTCAGCCTTGTGATTCACCAGACCTTACATTGTTAGATGTGTTGCTGAGCTTTCCCTTGACACAGTTTGGAGTTATGACAAACGTCCATGAGCAGTACCTAGACTCACAGGTCGGTTACATGAGCAGTACCTTAGACTACCACAACACCTGGTCCTGGGGTATTGCCTTTTCTGCCTCAGTTCACATCTATGACATCATGGGGAGCCCATCATGATCACCTGACCGAGGGCCGAAGACTCAAATCTACTTTACAAATGATTCAACACAGTATGCCCCCATTAACCAGAAGTGGACGGCCGCAGTATTGCTGCCCGTATCAGGTGCATGTTAGACAACAGTAAAGGGACATCCTTCTAGTGGAAAAATGAAAAAAGTATATTTGGTTATCCACTCTATCAGGACTGAAAATAGGCACTGATTCACAGACATTGGACAGATGATCAGAGAATAGGAAAGAACAGGAAGGGAAGACTGGAGACAGGAGGACTGGAAATTGTATAAGAACAGACATCTTCAAGTGGGCACAGAGTGAAAATGTCTGTTTCCCTTGTGTATGTTAAATGCAGAGCAGGCTATCAAAAAATCACGATGATAAGTTGACCCATTCTTGGATCTCAGTCAGACACTCCACTGCTTAATGAATTCATGTCCAAAACAGTCATGGCAACAGGGACAGAAGCTCAACACTATGGACTTCCTCCCACCAAGGCTGATATGGCTACTGTCACTGCTGAGAGCCTAATTTGGCCACAGTGAAGACCCATGAAGAGTTCCTAGGGAAGCCCACCAGCCACCTGGCAGCAGATCCATTGCACTGGATTTTTTCTGTTATGAAATAGGCAGAAACAGAACAGTGAAAAATCGGTGAAGTAGAGAAATGGCTGTATCTTGTATCTTCAGCTAACAAAAGAAGAAAGCCCAGCTTCTGGTTGTCCCCTTTGGATTCCAACCTATATTCCACACCTGGAAATGTTCCTTCAGCCTATAAACTAGGTGACACCACCAGTTTCCACCTTTTTTTTTAAGGAATCCAGAACAGGAAAGGGCTCTGCAGCAAATCCAGGCCTACTGCAACCAGCACTGCTGTTTCAGCCTTGTGATTCACCAGACCTTACATTGTTAGATGTGTTGCTGAGCTTTCCCTTGACACAGTTTGGAGTTATGACAAACTCCAGGAAAAAAAAATCACAAATACCTGAGATTCTGGAGTAAATCCATACCATCCACATCAGAGAATTGGATATCGTTAGAGAAACAGTTCTGGGTATATAATTAGGTCCTGGTGGTAATGAACCCTTGACCCTGAGACATCACGTGACCATGATTCTGGAACTGGTACTGTGCTAGATTCTGTCACATTCAGCAAGTCATAAAGTCAGACTGGCCCAGCAAAGTCTACATACGATTACAATGGCAAATCTGGGATTGAGCACAAGCAAGACTAGAAGGCATGCGAGAACTACATGACCAGGTAGATCCACATGTAATTCCAATGATTTCACTGGGTTGTTCCCATGAGAGATGACCAGCTGAGAGACTAGCCTGAGACTGGTTTATAAATGGGTCAGTTTGGACTGTTGATATTTGATGCGATAGCCTTGAAAGACAGTGGAAAAGGAAAAGCTTTCCAATGAGTCATGCAGTGAGCATGTATCTGGTCATCCAGCTTGTGTGAAAGAGGAAATGGCCTGAGATGGGGACATATGAGCTTCCAAGGCACTGCTGTCTGCTCAAGAGTCTAGAAAGTAAAAACCTTAAGTGATCAGAGACAAGGAAAGTGCAAATACTAGTCCCTCAGTCGTGCCCAACTCTTTGGAACTCCATGGATTGTAGCCCATCAGGCTCCTCTGTCCATGGAATTCTCCAAGCAAGAATTCTGGAGTGGATATGCCCTTCTCCAGGGGATCTTCCTGACCCAGGGATCAAAACTGGCAGAATAGCAGGCAGATTCTTTACTGTCTGAGTCACCAGGGAGGAGATAGAAGGAAGTTTGTAGTAAAGACAAGTATATGAATGCAAAGTATGAAGATTTTTGTATCACACATTTGTGCCCATACTGGCACAAACTTGAGATTGAATGTCTTAAGTTTTGCACCAACAGACACCTCTTTCGGTTTACCCTGTTTCTCACTTGAATCAAAACTTACCATATTCAGTTGTTGAAAATTCAAGTGAAAGGGATATATTAAATAGATATAACCTCTTAATGGGTGGAATGTAATAAAATGTACAGTGATACTTTTTAAAATTAAGGTATAGTTGATTTATAATAATTGTGTTAGTTTCAAGCATATGGCAAAATGATCCAAATTATATATTTTTCATGTTATTTGCCTCTATAGGTTATTATAAGATATTGAATATAGTTCCCTGTGCTCTATAGTAAGTCCTTATAAGTCATTTATTTTATATATAGAAGTGTGTATATCATCAATCCTAATCTTCCAATTCATTCTTCCCTCCCTTCTTTTCTTGGTAACCATAGTTTGTTTTCTATATCTGTGAGTCTGCTTTGCAGTAAATTTATTTATATTGTTTTTTAGATTCCACATATAAGTGATATTATATAATATTTGCCTTTCTGTGTATGATTTACTTCACTCACTATAATAATCTCTAGGTTCATTCATGTTACTGCAAATGGCAATAGTTCATTCTTTTATATGGCTGAGTAATATTCCACTGTATACGTATACACCTCATCTTCCTTATCCATTTGTCTGTTAGTGCACATTTAGTTTGCTTCCATGCCTTAGCTACTGTAAATAGTGCTGTACAGCCATGCTTTAAAGCTGTCGTGTAGACACTATGCTTAACATGGTTGCTTTGATGGTCAATGGCAATAATTTTTTTTGGAAGTAACATATAAAGAGACTTTCTGCTGCAGCTGCTGTTTAGTCACTAAGTCATGTCTGACTGTTTGCTACCCCATGGACTGTAGCCCACTGGCTCCTTTGCCCACGGGATTTCCCATGCAAGAATACTGGAGTTGATTGCCATTTCCTTCTCCAGAGGATCTTCCTCACTCAGGGATCAAACCCCATGTCTCTTGCTTGGAAGGCAGGTTCTTTACCACTGAGCCACCAGGGAAGCAGAAGAGGCTTTCATTCTACCTGAACGTGAGCAAATAGACTCTGAATGAAAGCATGTTATTTTCCAAAGAGAAAACTTTGTGATAGCCCCAACACAAATCGTAATAAGGTTTCCTTCAAATGTCACATGGGCTTATGGAATACATACTGGGTTTTTATTCCAATTCCATGGGTTATTTTTCAGACTTAAATTTCCTAAGTGGAACCTACGACCAGCAGAAATTGCAATCGCCTATGAAAGTGTCTTGATGCACCCAGTTTGAGAATTTCTTAGATGATGTTCTTGGAAAGATCGAGATTAGATCATCTTCAGTTTGACATTTATGACAAAAGGTTCTGAAAATGTGTGTCTTGATTTAACAACACTTGGCATTTGTGATAATGAGGTGATATTGGAAGACTTGCCTCTGCCGCTTACTTCCACGTGTAGATGAGGACTCCCAGGACACGTGCTGATTGCCCCCGTGGCTGTACAGAACTGTGTATCTGGCCTCACCCACAGAGATAAGACTGGGTATAAAAGCACATGGAAGGTGGGAGGAGAAAGATTAAGTTGCTAGACTGCCCCGGAAAGGATTCTATCAAAGCATCCACAAATGTGTCAAGGCAAACAAAAGAGACTTGAAGAATGACTGAGCCCTTGGCCACATCAGGAAAGCTAGTCAGTAATAATAAAGGCTGAAA
The DNA here is from genome assembly GCA_022376925.1 of Tragulus kanchil. NCBI lineage: Eukaryota > Metazoa > Chordata > Mammalia > Artiodactyla > Tragulidae > Tragulus > Tragulus kanchil. The sequence goes on along the minus strand of JAIOJX010000024.1, from coordinate 23,236,082 downwards.
TTTATTGAGTGCTTACTATGTCCCAGGCACTTTGCTAAGCACTTTCTATGTTCTAGCTCCTTTAACCTTTACAGTCACCATGTAAGAAGGTATACTATTATTAATATTATTATCAATGAGACAAATGAATCTCAGAGATGTTGAACAAGTTGCCAACAAGTAATAAGTGGCAGACTCAAAATAACATGCTACTTTTTTTTCGCAAGAGGTGAGCTGAAGAAGCAAAACAGAATAGTATTAACATAAGGGCAGCCAGGGGGACTTCCCTGGTGGTCTAGTGGTTGAGAATCTGCCCTCCGATGGAGAAGACACAAGTTCAACCTCTGTCCAGGCAAGTAGGATCCCATATGCCTCAGAGTAATTAAATCTGAGCCTAACAGCTACTGAGCCTGCCTGCCACAACTAAAGAGTCTGAGCACCACAATGGAGATCCCACGTGATGCAACTAAGACCTGAGACAGCCGAATAAATAAATACAAATTAAAAAAAAAAAAAAACAAGGGCAGCCAAGCTAGAAATAAGAGAGATTAAAAGAAAGGGGGTGAGATAGAAGGAAGAAGCACATGGGTCAGGTGGCTCAGGTTATGAAACTCACAAGCAGTGGACATGTAACGGCCGTGAGTATCTTCCTGGGGCGGGGGTAGGGAGACACTTCCTGAGTGGCAAGGTACCAGTCAGGAACTAACACGAAATCTAAAGTGATTCAAGGTCATAAAACCAGTGTCACTGAAGATCCGGAGGGCACATGGACCAGCATGGCATTACATAGTGCTTGTACGAGATGTTCTTCCTAGAATGTCTCGAAAGCAAAAGAAACACTAGAAGCTACATTTAGATATACATGCTGGGCATTTGAATTTTTGGCTATGCCTCAGAGTTCCTAAGAAATAAAGAAATGTTTCTTCTCTGGCCCAGCAACTAATGAATTCATTTTACTTTATAGCTCCACATGGTTGATAGACATCAGAAATAACTTTGAGGGCTTCCCCTGGTGGTCCAGTGGATAAGGACACCGCCTTGCAGTGCAAGGGGCGCCGGTTCGATCCCTGGCCTGGGAAGATCCCATGTGCCGCGGAGCGGCTGGACTGATGTGTCCAATCACCGAGCCGCAGCTCTGGAGCGCATGCGCCCAGAGCCGGTGTACGACAACAGATGGCCACCGCGATGGGAGGCCCGCAGGAGCCAAAGAACAAAGACGGATGAAAATAGAGAAATGGAAGACCAATAGAAGTGGCCCGCCCACTCCCCTCCCTCCCCAACCCGACCCCCGCCCAAAATAAATAAATAAATAAATAAATCTTAAAAAAAAAAAAAGAAATAACTTTGAAAAACCCAGGCCTTTGTGGAAAAAGCATAGAGAATGTTCAGGGACTTCCCTGGCAGTCCAGTGATTAAGATGTCTTCCAGTGCAAGGGGTACAGGTTCAATCCCTAGTCACAGAGCTAAGATCCCACCTGCCTCATGGCCAAAAACCAAAACATAAAACAGAAACCGTATTTTAATAAATTCAAGAAAGACTTTAAAAAATGGTCCACATTAAAAAAAAAATCTTAACATAGAGAATGTTCAGCTCACTACGTGTCAGTAGCATTTACTTATTTTATAAGATGTTGTAATTTTGCCCTCCAACAAGCTGGGTTAGTATCTAGCTTTATAAAGTACTCAAACTTTTCTTTACATGTATAAATTAAAGTTTTCGGTAAGTTAAATTATGCTGAAACCAACGCATTGGTTCTTTAGAAACAGTGAAGAACACCATGCTTACATTTTTTAAAGGTTTCCTGTTATAAGTCATCTGAGGGTAGGGAAAAAATCTGTATTGGCCTTTCTATTTTCAGTTCCACTGTGGGGGTTTGACTCTCTGTATTCCAGCCCCAGTGAATTAGTGATAAGAAAAAAGGGCACAGAAATGTTATCAGGAAGCAGGGTTATCAGACATAATTGCTCTGCCCTCCTCTGACACCTCTCAGTGCCTACTCTTGCCGGCACACCCTCCTCGCTTCCATCTGTCTTTTTTTTTCCAGCGTGCTGTTGGAATGGAAGCTCAGACCGCGTTTGGCTGAGGGTGACTGGGAAAGGCCAGATCAAAAGCGGGGTGGTAACTAGGTGCTCAGTGGCAGCCCAGCTACAGATATGGCAAGAAGAGGGGCTGAACAGGAGAATCTCTGTGACCACAGAGGCTCAGATGGGCACAAGGGACCAGGCATCCTCTGTTGGGACTATCCATCCAGGGGAACAGGTGGTGTTGCAGGAGGTGGGTGGGGTACGCAGCAGGGACTTGGGGAACCAGAGTTCCATGGAGATCCAGACAGGAGACAGCTCTCAGCATCAGGCCGTCTTGGCAGCTCAGAGCAGGCACGTTGCATGGGCCAGGCCGTATGGAACTGGCTTGTACTCAGCCTAACTGGGGCTTGCCTGGGAGAACCTGCCCTGTCAGTGTCCATCCTGGGCTCTGAGAAGCTGTGGCTGCCCCAGCGGCTCCGTTGGAAGATGAACACATTGGTCCAGAAGGTCAGAGAACAGCAAGTGGGTCAAGTCGTACCCAGGAAAGCGATCTTTAAAAAAGAGGATTGCTTGTTTCTTTGGGGCTTCCGAGCCTATCCAGATGTCAGCAGGGAAACCAGCCCTCCGCATTTGCCTCCCCTGGCCGGCAGTCTTTCAGTTCTGAGGTCAGCAGGTATGGAGATGGCCTGCAACTACTCATTAGAGTTGTTATTTCTTTCCAGGAAGCAGCTATCAGGGAGCGGATGCGTAGACCAGGAACGCAAGCCAAACATTCTTGGCAGTGTTTGGGGAGAGGTAGAGAAAATGGAGGAGACTGAACCGACTGCTATTCTGAGTGAGAAGAAATATGACCAAATATGGTACTCCCAGACTGGTGAGGCTAGGGACACCGGAGTAATATGGCTTTGCTGGGAATGCTGTCACCCAGACAGAATATTGCTCCTGATTAGGTGACAAGTAGGGAACAGGTGATCCAGGGTCTCAGGTTCTGAGGGATTCCATGTGACCAAAGATAGTAGAAAGTATGTGCCCTAGGCATCATCATACAGCTTCAAGAACGCTATAGCTCAAGGATTTGCAAAGCCCTCCCAGGTGGCGCTAGTGGTAAAGAACCCTCCAGTCACGGGAGGAAACATTGAGACGTTGATTTGATGCCTGGACTGGGAAGGTCGCCTGAGGAGGGCACGGCAACCCACTCCAGTAATCTTGCCTGGAGAATCCCATGGACAGAGAGAGCCTGTCGGCCTACAGTCCGTAGGGTCACACAGAGTCGGACACGACTGACGTAACTTAGCACGCACACAAGTCAAGCAGAGAGACAAGTGGAGGGAGGACCAAATCTGATAAACAGGAGAAGAAAATCTGGTGATCCAAGCAAGGCGGCAAACCTGAGGCAAATAGCAGCCACAGTGAATAAAACTGCAGCACTCTGGGAAGACGTACTGTTGAGAATGGATGGGCCGCATGCACAGGGAGGCAGGCTGATAAATGTCTGAATCAGGGCCGTGGCCCGGGGCTGGTTCTTCGGAGCTGCCTTAGGTGTGATGTATGATCAGGCCACTAGAGGTAGAGGGGCACAGACAGAGGAAGAGCGTGGAATAGCAGCTGGTTTAGTGCTGAGTGCACTCATCTGGTTAAAGACTAATTTCCTAGTTCCAAAGGTGGAACTGAGAACATCTTCTTTTTCCTCAAGACAAATGGTTCCTTACGGACAGATAAAGACACCAATTAAAGGTGAAAAATAGAAGGAACTTGGGAATTCCCTGGCCGTCCGTGGTTAGGACTCTGCGCTTTTACTGTCGAGGGCCCATGTTTCGATCCCTGGTCAGGGACCTAAGATCCTGCAAGCAGCGAGATGTGGCCCCAAAATAATAATAATAAAATAAACTTTAAAATAAATAAAAAATAAAAGCAACATTATGGCTACCTGCCTTAGTCTCCAGATCTGGCAGGTCCAGTAAGAGAGGTTTCCCTAGCCCAGGGGAGGGTCAGGTTTACAGTCTTGCCACTCCCGGCATGGTACAGGGCACGTCGGTGGCTGAGAGGGAATTTGTCCTCCTCATCTCCTGCAGCCTCCAGATAGTCTAGGTCCACCTGCTCCAGCCAGAGAAGGGTATCAGTGAAACAAAAAGGCACAACAGATTCCACAGAAGCTAGCCCAGGCTTTCAGGAAAAAAAAAAAGAAGAAAACACCAGAGATCATCTCCTTTATGAGACTAACCAAGCAAAATCCTCATCTTCCTGAGCACAGCCAGAAATTCTCAGTGTGGCTCACCCACTCCAGTAATCTTGCCTGGAGAATCCCATGGACAGAGAGAGCCTGTCGGCCTACAGTCCGTAGGGTCACACAGAGTCGGACACGACTGATGTAACTTAGCACGCACACAAGTCAAGCAGAGAGACAAGTGGAGGGAGGACCAAATCTGATAAACAGGAGAAGAAAATCTGGTGATCCAAGCAAGGCGGCAAACCTGAGGCAAATAGCAGCCACAGTGAATAAAACTGCAGCACTCTGGGAAGACGTACTGTTGAGAATGGATGGGCCGCATGCACAGGGAGGCAGGCTGATAAATGTCTGAATCAGGGCCGTGGCCCGGGGCTGGTTCTTCGGAGCTGCCTTAGGTGTGATGTATGATCAGGCCACTAGAGGTAGAGGGGCACAGACAGAGGAAGAGCGTGGAATAGCAGCTGGTTTAGTGCTGAGTGCACTCATCTGGTTAAAGACTAATTTCCTAGTTCCAAAGGTGGAACTGAGAACATCTTCTTTTTCCTCAAGACAAATGGTTCCTTACGGACAGATAAAGACACCAATTAAAGGTGAAAAATAGAAGGAACTTGGGAATTCCCTGGCCGTCCGTGGTTAGGACTCTGCGCTTTTACTGTCGAGGGCCCATGTTTCGATCCCTGGTCAGGGACCTAAGATCCTGCAAGCAGCGAGATGTGGCCCCAAAATAATAATAATAAAATAAACTTTAAAATAAATAAAAAATAAAAGCAACATTATGGCTACCTGCCTTAGTCTCCAGATCTGGCAGGTCCAGTAAGAGAGGTTTCCCTAGCCCAGGGGAGGGTCAGGTTTACAGTCTTGCCACTCCCGGCATGGTACAGGGCACGTCGGTGGCTGAGAGGGAATTTGTCCTCCTCATCTCCTGCAGCCTCCAGATAGTCTAGGTCCACCTGCTCCAGCCAGAGAAGGGTATCAGTGAAACAAAAAGGCACAACAGATTCCACAGAAGCTAGCCCAGGCTTTCAGGAAAAAAAAAAAGAAGAAAACACCAGAGATCATCTCCTTTATGAGACTAACCAAGCAAAATCCTCATCTTCCTGAGCACAGCCAGAAATTCTCAGTGTGGCTCACCACGCATAGGAAGACCACACAATTCATCATTCACACTTGACACTTCTTGAGAGTGGAAGGGGGCCTCTAGCTTACGTCGGCAAAACATGTTTACATCGTAAACTTGGGCCTATCTGGCAATTTGACCCTTATAATAACCCAGCTCTTATACAGTAACCCAATCTTTTCAATTTTCCTCTAAAAAGCTAGTCATGCTCTTAAATTCAGATCTAACATTTGAGTCTGAAGTGGATTTTCCAGATAAAATACAAGATGCCCTGTTAAAGTTGCCTTTCATAATAATTTTTTAGTATAAATATGTTCTGAATATGGCATGGTGCCTACTTATACTAAAAAAATATTCATTGTTTATTTGAAATTAAATCTGGATTCATTGTCCTGTATTTTAGTTTGCGATTGGCAGCCCTAGTCTAAAGCTAAACCCATGTTTTATGTGTTAATTCCATCACACGGCTTACGATGCAAGGCTTTTTGTCTTCAGTCACTTTAGGACATGGTCTGATTGCCCAAAGGAGAAAACAGAGGAGACCGCCCCCATAAACCCACTCACCTGAGCTATGGAAATCGGCTTCCTTCAGTGTCTCTGGACTAGGAATAGGCTGCCACAAGGTCGCAGTGCCTGGGGTGACCTGGACCAGCAGCAGGCAGGTAGGAGGACTCAGCTGTTGTTACATGGGTAAGTGCATTCTCTGGTTTTCTATTCACTTTTGCTTCATCTGGCGTACATTAAAATCACCGGAGACTTGAGCCCCGCCTCCAACCAAGTAAATCAGGATGTACAGGGATGTGATTGGCATGTATGGGTTGACAAAGCTCCCCAGGTGATTGTAATGTTCTACTGAGCCTCATTGTCCTAGCCTTCATTCTGATCCCAGAGGCCTAGGTTTTGCTTACTTGACTTCTCGTCTTTAAATATCCTCCCGAGTACTGGCGATTTGATAGTCCAGGAAGTACAACCGAAAGATGAGGTTCCTCGTTCACACAGGCCACGGCCTCCAGCCGGCTCTGGCCTCTCTTCAGCTTTAGCATCTCCCGTCTCCTGTTCCTCTGTTTCCAATGTATCAATTCCCAGTTTGCGACTGATCTCTTCTCAAGTCCATCCAATGGCTAATCCCTGCCACTTGAACAAAGGATCCCCCCAAGAACTGTTGCTGCAGGCTAAGCTGATGGCTGCTTTTCAGGGCTTTCCCCACACCCTGGCTTCTGCCCCGAGGAGGCTACACCTAAGAGGAAATTTCTTTAGCTAGAGAGGAAATCCAGATTTTGCATTTCCAAAACAGGTAGACCCTTTGAGGGTGGTGTATCAAAGTGCTGATTTCCTTCTGAAAGACTCGCAGGATAACTGCTGCCAACGCATCATTGAAAACTGACTCTCTGGTTTTCTTTGGAATTTGAACCAATGAACTCAGATGAGCTTTGGGCAATGACCAGCTTACTTGAGTCCAAGCAGGATACTGCCAAGAGCTTTTGGTTTATTCATTCACTGAGTACCTGCCATGAGCCAGGTACCATGTCACATCCCGAGAGGACACTGGTGAACAAAGCAGGCATGGTCTCTGGAAACTATGAATCTCACCATCCTTCTGGTCACAGATCATTGAAAAAGAGAAGAACACAGAAGAAAACTGGGATGGAAATACTGGTACCGAATTAGAGTGGAAACCTAAGTGCCTGAACACACGATACTTTTTAAATGCAGCATTTTACCAGCAAACAATCCACCACCCTGACCTTCTCAAAAGCACAAGGCCACACACTGAAATTCCTTCATCAAACAATAGGCTGGGGCAAATGGAGCCATTTCTAAACCCAGCTGTTTACACAATAGCTACAAATCTGTTTAGAAAGAATCCCCGCCTTGACAACTGTGTATCTAACATGTGCTCAGGAGCCTTTGTCTCTCACCACCAGGGTTTCAGTAAAGAGGAGGGAGCAGGTCTGAGTGTCTGCAGCTCCTGGAACTTCACAGGCTGCTCTGTCTTCTCTGTGCCCAGAGGCTGCTGCTTCTCCCCAGCTCCCTGTCAGAACAATAATGATTTTAGAGGCATAATAAGGAGGGTTTGCATTGAATTATTAAACAATGGGCGTTTCTTTGTCCAGCCGCTCTGGCCTCTTCAGCTTTAGCATCTCCCGTCTCCTGTTCCTCTGTTTCCAATGTATCAATTCCCAGTTTGCGACTGATCTCTTCTCAAGTCCATCCAATGGCTAATCCCTGCCACTTGAACAAAGGATCCCCCCAAGAACTGTTGCTGCAGGCTAAGCTGATGGCTGCTTTTCAGGGCTTTCCCCACACCCTGGCTTCTGCCCCGAGGAGGCTACACCTAAGAGGAAATTTCTTTAGCTAGAGAGGAAATCCAGATTTTGCATTTCCAAAACAGGTAGACCCTTTGAGGGTGGTGTATCAAAGTGCTGATTTCCTTCTGAAAGACTCGCAGGATAACTGCTGCCAACGCATCATTGAAAACTGACTCTCTGGTTTTCTTTGGAATTTGAACCAATGAACTCAGATGAGCTTTGGGCAATGACCAGCTTACTTGAGTCCAAGCAGGATACTGCCAAGAGCTTTTGGTTTATTCATTCACTGAGTACCTGCCATGAGCCAGGTACCATGTCACATCCCGAGAGGACACTGGTGAACAAAGCAGGCATGGTCTCTGGAAACTATGAATCTCACCATCCTTCTGGTCACAGATCATTGAAAAAGAGAAGAACACAGAAGAAAACTGGGATGGAAATACTGGTACCGAATTAGAGTGGAAACCTAAGTGCCTGAACACACGATACTTTTTAAATGCAGCATTTTACCAGCAAACAATCCACCACCCTGACCTTCTCAAAAGCACAAGGCCACACACTGAAATTCCTTCATCAAACAATAGGCTGGGGCAAATGGAGCCATTTCTAAACCCAGCTGTTTACACAATAGCTACAAATCTGTTTAGAAAGAATCCCCGCCTTGACAACTGTGTATCTAACATGTGCTCAGGAGCCTTTGTCTCTCACCACCAGGGTTTCAGTAAAGAGGAGGGAGCAGGTCTGAGTGTCTGCAGCTCCTGGAACTTCACAGGCTGCTCTGTCTTCGTCTGTGCCCAGAGGCTGCTGCTTCTCTCCCCAGCTCCCCTGTCAGAACAATAATGATTTTTAGAGGCATAATAAGGAGGGTTTGCATTGAATTATTAAACAATGGGCGTTTTCTTTGACCTCCTTACCTCTTGCTTTTACCAGTCAGTGTTCTCTTGCACTGAGGCAAAAATATCTAAAATTTAAAGCAGACAGTGTTTTCCGTCTTCTAGTCTTTTGCAAACTTATTTAAAATCCCTGCATTAAAAAAAAAAAAAAAGCACCACATTTTCCCACTTGATAAACTTTAAAACATTGCACGACCTCCTTTCATTTTCTGAAATTCAACACAAGTATCAGGGGAATAAAAAATGCATTAGAACAAAGCACTGCTTTGTTTTCAAATCAGACCTACAACCCGGCCAGTTGAGTTGCCGGGTGGGCTGGCACGTGGGTGTCGGAGCTCCTGCCCCCACCTTCAATTCCTGAGATCCATTGTTCTAAATGGTAAAATTAACATTTACCGTCATCATCTGTGGGTAACCCCCACCTTAGGATCCCGCTCAGTTGTAAACATTTTCTTTGTGACAGAAAATAGGAGCTGTGACAATAAAATGAGACAGGTTTTACACATATAAACAAGAGCGTATATGATCAAGTGAGCATTGTGTCTTTGAAATGGCCACTTCAGGGGTCACCACATGTTTCTAGGGAAAAAATGCCATTGTTCAAAAAAAGTAGAGTGCTCCTTTAGACGTTGAACTTTGTTTGAAAACAGGTGATCTGGTTGCAAATCAAGTCATTTTTTCACCATGTGACCTTGACCCAGTTGCTAATCTCCCTCTGAGCCTGTTTCTTCAATGGCAAAATGAGAAAAATAGATCAGGTAAAATATACATATCCTGGGATATACAGGTAAAATGTAAATCCCAGGTACCCCAAAAGTAGTTACTAATATGCTTATCTCTAATGACATGATCTTCTGAATTGCATTAAAAAATTTTTAGAGTGATCTTTGAAGAAAATGCCAAATCTTTTAAAATCAAATGCGAAGATAAAAGTAGGTAATAAATGGGTGGAAATTCTAGTTTGGGTGGGGAAAAAAATCATTGCATAGACACAAGCCTAAATTTTTATATGGCTCATTAAATGTCTCTGAAGTCAACTCCAGAAGATGTTTCCAGAATGCTCTGAAAGAGAACACTCTCTGTAACATTGTGTTCCTTGGGTTGCCACTTTGAAGTGGGTACAACTCCTTTGAATGTTTAAGTAAGTCGTGTGGTGTTAAAGAAATTCTGCTTGCTTTATAGTCACGCCACATATCTTGACCCTGTGAGAAAAAAAAAGACTTAATTATTGCAAAATCTGCCATGTCATTTCCTCTGTGTTCTGATGTGCGTCTTCCTTTTTTAAACTGTGGTGTGTAGTCACCAGAGGTTTTATGTTTTTCCTTTTTAAATGTCCTGCCTTTAATTTCTGAACATTTCTGACTGAAGGGGAAAATGAAAACCACTTTCTGCTACCAAAAGCGACTGTTCATCATTCCATAATTTCAGGAGGCTTTCAGGTTTCCATTTTCCTTGTCTCACCCCAGATGCCTGGCATACTCGAGAACAACAAAAACAAAATCTGTTGCAGTTTTGGAACGTTATTAATGTTTAAGCAGCTCAGGGATTGAGACAGCTAAGTTAGCCACACACATACGCACACACACTCTTTTGTTTTTTGTTTTTGCTTTTTTTTTTTTTTTTAATGCAAAGAGCGAAAATGTGCCCAAAGAAATTTGTCTGGAAGAGTCACCCCAAATCGTTTTTATCCACTAATTTCCCCCAGCTTGCACCCCACCAGCACCACCCAGTCTCTATTTCCCGGTAGGAAAACCACTGTATGTTTTAGACAATGATACTACACAATAGAATTATAAATCCAGTGTTTGTCTAGGATTTAAATGGCATGGCTGAACTCCACCCTTCCTCCCATTAACAACATCAGAAAGGGAGTTAGTGAGGGGCAAAATCATCTGTTAGTATGTCTGAGTGGATTTGAAAATTGCTCCCCCACAGGGTCTGCTAGGGTTTTAAACTATGAAGGTGTTCATTCAACTGAAAACATGTTATGTCTATACGCAATTTAAGATTCAGCCTGTCTGGCAATTCACATTTTTTTAAAGGACAGGAAAAATGCAGCACTAATGTGAATATGTACGCTGTGTAGAGGATCTTCTGAACCGTTCACTGTCATCTTGAAGCTTTCAGGATGGAGGGTCTTCAGGGTGTTGGATTATAAAAATCATTCATTTCCAGGGCTTGAGGACATCTCTCTGAGCATAACAAATGGAAGATCACAAATGAAGGTGTTTGATCTTAGTGGAACAAAGATTTATCTTGAACACAGGCAATTCTACTTCTCTAATAAAATCATGTTGTGCCTCTTTTCATTAGCAGGTTCTATCTGGGGAGTTGCCTGGGGTCCAATAGTTAGGACTTGGCACTTTCACTGCCATGGGCCTGGGTTCAAACCTGGGTTGGAAAAATAAAGCAGGTTCTGTCCACCCTTCCCCCTCCCTAGGGCAGATGGGATTTATCCTCTATAACCAGTAAGGTTGGTGACGACAAGGCTTATGTGGATTTTGCTGGCATGGGTGGGAGATTGGTTATAGGGGACAGATCAATTAATCAGCATATTGAAGATCATGGGAGGATCATTTGTCCAGCCTCTCACGGCTCTCACGGCTGGACAAATCTACATTCAAGCTACAGAAAAGAAGAAGACTAGAATAAACTCTGTACTAGTGAGTTGGAATGGAAGGTTTCTGTGTGAGCTCCTGGCTTTTATATAAGTAGATAAATTAGAGTTATGTGTATTTATGTGTGTGTCCATAGATATATACTCAGGTAGGCATACATATACTGCATGGTTAGGCCACTCAAAGTGTTCTCTTGCTCTCTGCTTCAACTATATGCTATTCACAACTGACTTTCTTACTACTTGCCCTGGTCCCAGCTGGTGATTGTTTTTATCAAAGGTAGGTGAGGGGCCTATCCCTCTACTGGTTTCCTGGTAACTAATGGACCACCTGACATCAATTCCTCTATGATGGGTAAATCTCCTCTTTCCCTTGGGACTGAAGACTACCACATGTCCTGCCTGCTGTCTGCCACACACAGTGGGGGTAGGTGGCTTCATTCAACTGAAAACATGTTATGTCTATACGCAATTTAAGATTCAGCCTGTCTGGCAATTCACATTTTTTTAAAGGACAGGAAAAATGCAGCACTAATGTGAATATGTACGCTGTGTAGAGGATCTTCTGAACCGTTCACTGTCATCTTGAAGCTTTCAGGATGGAGGGTCTTCAGGGTGTTGGATTATAAAAATCATTCATTTCCAGGGCTTGAGGACATCTCTCTGAGCATAACAAATGGAAGATCACAAATGAAGGTGTTTGATCTTAGTGGAACAAAGATTTATCTTGAACACAGGCAATTCTACTTCTCTAATAAAATCATGTTGTGCCTCTTTTCATTAGCAGGTTCTATCGGGGGAGTTGCCTGGGGTCCAATAGTTAGGACTTGGCACTTTCACTGCCATGGGCCTGGGTTCAAACCTGGGTTGGAAAAATAAAGCAGGTTCTGTCCACCCTTCCCCCTCCCTAGGGCAGATGGGATTTATCCTCTATAACCAGTAAGGTTGGTGACGACAAGGCTTATGTGGATTTTGCTGGCATGGGTGGGAGATTGGTTATAGGGGACAGATCAATTAATCAGCATATTGAAGATCATGGGAGGATCATTTGTCCAGCCTCTCACGGCTCTCACGGCTGGACAAATCTACATTCAAGCTACAGAAAAGAAGAAGACTAGAATAAACTCTGTACTAGTGAGTTGGAATGGAAGGTTTCTGTGTGAGCTCCTGGCTTTTATATAAGTAGATAAATTAGAGTTATGTGTATTTATGTGTGTGTCCATAGATATATACTCAGGTAGGCATACATATACTGCATGGTTAGGCCACTCAAAGTGTTCTCTTGCTCTCTGCTTCAACTATATGCTATTCACAACTGACTTTCTTACTACTTGCCCTGGTCCCAGCTGGTGATTGTTTTTATCAAAGGTAGGTGAGGGGCCTATCCCTCTACTGGTTTCCTGGTAACTAATGGACCACCTGACATCAATTCCTCTATGATGGGTAAATCTCCTCTTTCCCTTGGGACTGAAGACTACCACATGTCCTGCCTGCTGTCTGCCACACACAGTGGGGTGTGGCTTTAGGGCCTTGTTTCCGACGTGTAACCTTCCCCATCCATTGAAACACTGACATCTCTGTTACTGACTCTCGTTCTTTCTTCAGGCTTGAAGCTGGACTCATAGGCCTGGGGGATGCAGTCCTACCTATATACAGACACATACACTATCTATCTATCTGTCTATCTACCTTTCTCTGTACTTTCCTAGCTCTATCCGCATAGAATATCTGGAAATAAAGGCATCGAAGTGGCAATAGCATACTTCACGTTCACATCTTGGCTTCTAAACATCTTTCTCTATTAAGAAGAACCAGCACTCCTTCAAGAAATGACTAGCTCCAAGATGGGATGGGCTAAAACTAACCTTCCAAATGAAACCCACATCCAGATCCCTGGCACCTGTAAATGTTACCTTATTTGGAAAAAGGATCTTTGTAGATATGATTAAGTTTCTCTCAAGACGAGATTATTATCCTGTATTATCTGGGTGGACCCTACGTTCCAAGAATTCTTATAAGAGAGAGACAGAAAAAGAAATTACAGACAGAAGAGCAGGAGACCATGTGACTACAGAGGCAGACACCAGAGTGATATGGCCACAAGCCAAGGAATGCTGGCAGGCAGCAAAGTAAGTTAGAAGAGGCAAAGGCGGCTTCTTGCCTAGAGCCTCAAGGGGGAGCATGGTCCTGCTGACATCTAGATTTCAGCCCAGTGATACTGATTTCAGATGTCTGGCCTCCAAATTTGTAAGAGAATAAATTTCTTTTTTCGGGGGGAGGGTGGGGGAGTGGGGTGGGGAGGGAGGGGGACGGGTGGGCCGCTTCTATTGGTCTTCCATTTCTCTATTTTCATCCGTCTTTGTTCTTTGGCTCCTGTAGGCCTCCCATCCCGGTGGCCTCTGTCGTTGCAGAGTGCCGGCTCTGGGCACATGCACCCCAGAGCTCCAGCTCGGTAATCGGACACATCAGTCCAGCTGCTCCGCAGCACTTGGGATCTTCCCAGGCCAGGGATCGAACTGGCGCCCCTTGCACTGCAAGGTGGTGTCCTTACCCACTGGACCACCAGGGGAAGCCCAGAGAATAAATTTCTGATGTTATAAGCCACAGAGTCTGTGATAATTTGTTAACAGCAGCCACAGAAACTAACAAATAGAGCTAGGACAGTAGGTGTACAAGATGAACTTGGAATACATTGTTCCAGTGTGTGTGTATGTGTGTGTGCATGAGTCCCTCAGGCATGGCCAACTCTTTGCAACCAGAGACTGTAGCCTGCCAGTCTATTCTGTTCATGGAATTCTCCAGGCAAGAAAACTGGAGTGGGTACCCTTTCCCTTCTCTGGAGGATCTTTGCAACTCAGGGAAACCCATCTTGTTTCAGAGAGTGAGGTAAAGCTCAGGAATAATGAGGTCATGTCAAAAGGACTCAGCTTGAAGGTCTCCCATTGGCCAAATTGAGGAAAATTAGAAATCAAAATAAATATCAAGACTAATATGCTACACCCTGTAATAAAGAAAGCAGGAACCTGAAATAATACACATAAATAAATGAGAAATCTCTACCTCACAGTGTAACACCAACTAATAAATATGGGAAGAATGATGGAATTAGAAAATCATGGGTTACAGGCTTTCCTGAGGGTCTAGTGGTCAAGAATCCACCTGCCAAAGCAGGGGACACAGTTTGGATCTCTGATCTGGGAAGATCTCGCGTACCCAAGAGCAACTGACTCTGTGCACCACAACTGTCGTGCCTGTGCTCTAGAGCTGGGCTGCTGAAGCCTGTGTACCCGAGAGCCTGCGCTCCACCACAAGAGAAGCCATGGCAACGAGACGCCCTTGCCCCGCCACCAAGAGCAGCCCTGCTCGCCACATCTAGAGAAAGCATGTATCCAGCAATGAAGACCCAAAGAAGCCATGAATGAATGAATCTTTTACCAAAAGAAAAAAAATCATGGGCTAGCCATTACCATAATAAACATCGATTTAGGCAAGAATCATTAATGGATGCTAAAACCAGTGGGTGAAAATTTGATGAGAAATACAATATTCCCATCATCTCACAGGATCTTTACTTTTATCACAATAAAATACTTAGGAATACAAAATGCTTACTAATTTACTCTACTGTGAAGAACCAGCTTAACTAAGGGGCCAGATTTGATGGCAGAAGGACTGAAACAACCTGATATCGGGTGCCCATGATGTAATAGACTGAGAAGATCAAAGCACTACCGTGTGGTGTCTCAACAAAAAGGCATGACCTTAAGCAAATCACACGGAAATATCTGACAAAAGCAAATGGAAGCATATCCTGCAGAGTAACTGGCTATACTCTTCTCAAATGTCAAAGACACTTAGTACAAGGAAAGACTAAGAAACTATTCCAAACTAAAAGAGACCAGAGAGATAAAACCATTAAGTGCAACACATAATCCTGGGTCAGAGTTGAGAACTGTAAAAAATATTACTGGACGGATGGTAAAATTTGAAGTTTTTTGTGGACTAGATGGTAACATTGTCTCAGTGTTTGTCCTGTAGTTATAATGGAGAATGTTCTTGTTTTTATGCATACTAAAGTATTATGGGATAATGAGGCATTGTGTCTGCAGCTTCCCCTGAAATCATTCTGGAAAAAAGTAACATACATAAATATGTAGAGAGAATAAAGGCAAATGTGTTAAAATATTAACAATTGGAGTATCTGGGTGAAGGGCATATGGGAGTTTGTAGTATTCTTGCAACACGTTTGTAATTTTGAAATTAGTTCTTAAGGGAATAAGGCCATTATTTTTCCCAAGGTACTTTAATCACTTCCATTCAGAGTCCTTATGGAATGCCTACAGAGTTACTCAAAAAAGTGAAAGGGAAAACCAGGAGACCTGGTTCTGTCACTTTCCCTGTCACCTTGTGCAGGTAACTGAACCTCCGGAAACCTCAATTTGCCAGATTTGTCGTTCTCAGCTTTCTATGCCTAATGCATTGGTTTTCCTAGTTGGTGTACTTCAGTTCCAACAATGGCTAAAAATCACTGCTGTGGATATAGGTGGAATCTAGAAAAATGGCACAGATGAAGCTATTTGTAGGGCAGGAATAGAGAGGCCAATGTAGAGAACAGGTGTGTGGCATGAGGGAGGGTGGAGGGAGGGAAGGGGCGCGATGAACTGGGAGACTGGAATCCACATACAGACACCACCATGTGTAAAACAGAGAGCCAGTGGGGAACTGCTGTACAGAGCGGGGAGTGCGGCTGAGTGCTCTGTGATGACCTTGGTAGGTGGCCTTGGGGGTGGGAGATGGGTGGGAGCTTCAAGAGGGAGGAGATGCATGTATACATATAGCTGATTCACTTCGTTGTACAGCAGAAACTAACACAACTCTGTAAAACAACTATGCCTCAATGCATACATTTTTTCAAAAATATTATTGCGGTGGAATGGGGAGAAGATTCTAATGGGCATCAAATCCTATTTCATTTTGCAGCCTAAAAATGTCTTAAAATTCAATTGTGGTGATAGCTGACTAGCCCTGTGAAAAATATTGAGTTGTGCGCTTTAAATGCTGAATTCTGTGATACGTGAATTCTATCTCAAGAGCTGTTGAAGCCTTTGCTGCTGCTTTCCTCGCCCCCCTCCCCCCCACACACACAGTGGTGAATCTTTATTGGTCAGAGTAGGCCGTCCATGACGGAATGGCGATGGTGGAGAAGGTTTATTCTCATCATGGAGGAGGGTGAGGAGGAAAAGGACACACAGTGAAGGAAACTTGCAGAAGCGCTGGGGGAAGAGTCGAGGGAGCCCGTGAGCACCAGACCCCAGGCTCTGTTGTCACCCGCCGCTCTTCTCACTGTGCAGCGGCTGGGTGACCGTGTCCATACCCGTGGGTTCAGTTGTCTCCCATAGGCTGCTGACTCCCCGTGTGACGTAACACTGGCGATTTCAAAGTTTAAACGAAAGAGTAGTTTGAGAATTTTTTCTTTCTCATATAAAAGTCTGAGTAAATAGTCGAGAGCTCTTATGAAGAAGCTCCATGACGTCATAGAGCAGGCTCCGGGCCTCCGTTTACAGTCTCCAGGCTGCGCATGGTACGCCTGGCACCCAAGGCACTTCCTGATCTGGTCTCTGCCTGCCTCTCTGACCCTCTCTGCTGCCTCTCCCAACACCCTACCTGTGACCCTTTGCTCCAGTCAGACTGAACTATCGGTACATGTAGTTCCCTAAACAGTCAGTGGTTTTGCGGGGAGCTGCCCTGTTTCAAGGGGTTTCTTTTAAGGAAACATAGCCCTGGGAGCTGCCCTGGCAACAGGGGCTGATAACAGCATAGCTCGCTGTCCCTCCACCCCAGGTGTTGTGAAGACGTTCCTTAGCTATCATAAAGAACACCTGGAGCCTCTTTACAGGGCTTGAGGGGCATTATGACCCAGAACCATTGTAATAACACACCAGGAGGTAACACCTAGTTTATGATCGACACCTGGCCTAAAGCCCGTGTTATGATCGACACCTGGCCTAAAGCACGTGTACACAATTACTTGTTGAAGTATAAAAGGGATGAGCGAATTCAATAAACTTGTCAGCAACTTGTCAGCAACCTGTAGAGTTGTCTGCCTTCTTGCTGTCCCTCTCAACCCCATCTTTTCTGTCCTTCTTTCTTTTCTTAGCCTATCTGCCACTCTCTTCAGGACCTGTTCGACTGCCGGCTGGCCCGGCAGGTTTCATGTCCCTCTGCCTTTGTACATGTTGATCACTCCGTCTGGAATGACCTCCCATTTTTGCCTATGTAACTTACACTTCTTTAAAACTCAGCTTAAGCACACAGTGCCTGGCCCATACATATTTGTGGAATGACTAACTATCCCAGGCTCAATCTTGCTCATGTTTATTTATAGTGTTTAATATTCATAAAGCCTCTATCAGTTATATCCATTGTACAGACGAGAAAACTGAGGCTCAGGAGAATCTCAAGGCATGCTGGTTAGAAATACAGGTGGAAATTACATCCAATGTTCTTGCCTCCTAGTCTGTCCTATTTAGACAAATGATGGTGGTGGCTATCACGAATTGAAAATGAAGGTACCCATTTTGAAGCTGATTAACCTCTGTCCATTTTTTTTTTAATTAATTAAGTTATTATTTATTTACATTTTGGCTGAGCTGGGCTTAGTTGTTGCATGCAGGCTTTCTTTAGTTGTAGCAAGCAGGGGCTTTTCTTGGTTGCATTGTGTGGGCTTCTCATTGGTTTTTGGGGACAGGTTCTAGGGTCCAGGGCTTCATCAGGTACATGTAGTTCCCTAAACAGTCAGTGGTTTTGCGGGGAGCTGCCCTGTTTCAAGGGGTTTCTTTTAAGGAAACATAGCCCTGGGAGCTGCCCTGGCAACAGGGGCTGATAACAGCATAGCTCTCTGTCCCTCCACCCCAGGTGTTGTGAAGACGTTCCTTAGCTATCATAAAGAACACCTGGAGCCTCTTTACAGGGCTTGAGGGGCATTATGACCCAGAACCATTGTAATAACACACCAGGAGGTAACACCTAGTTTATGATCGACACCTGGCCTAAAGCCCGTGTTATGATCGACACCTGGCCTAAAGCACGTGTACACAATTACTTGTTGAAGTATAAAAGGGATGAGCGAATTCAATAAACTTGTCAGCAACTTGTCAGCAACCTGTAGAGTTGTCTGCCTTCTTGCTGTCCCTCTCAACCCCATCTTTTCTGTCCTTCTTTCTTTTCTTAGCCTATCTGCCACTCTCTTCAGGACCTGTTCGACTGCCGGCTGGCCCGGCAGGTTTCATGTCCCTCTGCCTTTGTACATGTTGATCACTCCGTCTGGAATGACCTCCCATTTTTGCCTATGTAACTTACACTTCTTTAAAACTCAGCTTAAGCACACAGTGCCTGGCCCATACATATTTGTGGAATGACTAACTATCCCAGGCTCAATCTTGCTCATGTTTATTTATAGTGTTTAATATTCATAAAGCCTCTATCAGTTATATCCATTGTACAGACGAGAAAACTGAGGCTCAGGAGAATCTCAAGGCATGCTGGTTAGAAATACAGGTGGAAATTACATCCAATGTTCTTGCCTCCTAGTCTGTCCTATTTAGACAAATGATGGTGGTGGCTATCACGAATTGAAAATGAAGGTACCCATTTTGAAGCTGATTAACCTCTGTCCATTTTTTTTTTAATTAAGTTATTATTTATTTACATTTTGGCTGAGCTGGGCTTAGTTGTTGCATGCAGGCTTTCTTTAGTTGTAGCAAGCAGGGGCTTTTCTTGGTTGCATTGTGTGGGCTTCTCATTGTGATATCTTCTCTTGTAGCAGAGCACAGGTTCTAGGGTCCAGGGCTTCATCAGGTGCAGCATGCAGGCTCCATAGTCATGGTGCATGGGCTTGGTTCCTCCGTGGAGGCACGTGAGATCTTCCCGGACCAGAGACTGAACCTGTATCTCCTGTACTGGCAGGCAGATTCTTATCTACTGCATCACCAGGAAAGTCCTGACCTCTTATCCTTAATCCACCATCAGAAATGTGCATTCCTTCTCCTTCTCTAAAGTCCTGAGTCCCTGAACACAATTCTTAGGACTTTGTTTCTTTACCTCCTCCTGGGGAAACGTCTTTATTAAGCTCTCCTCTCTGGCAGTGGAATCTCTTTCTTTACTCATGCACTCCTTCAATAAATACTTATTAAATGCCAACTCTATTCATGTTAGCCTCATTCACAGGCCAACATGTAGAAACAAAGATGTTCCTACCACTATTAGAATCTTTTCATCTTTTTGTTGGGGTTCTGAGATTCAGCCTTGTCTAAGGGTAGAGTTACAGGTGAAGAACAAGCAGAGGAGCCAGTGTTGTATGTTCAAGGTTACGTGTTATTATTTATTGTTCCTCCTTAAGCCAGGCGTGTACGATGCTTATAATGGAAACAGGTTTCAGGCACAATGAACCACGTGCTCCCTTATCCCAGATGCACTAAGGCGGTTCAGTCAGTTGTTTACCACTCAGGTGTTCCTGATTCAGCAGTTTTCAGACAATAATGATTTAATTTCCCTATGCTCTACCCTCCCAAAAGGTAGTAAGAAATCGAAACTGCGTGCTGCTTAAATGAATTCATTTGTGTGGAGAACAAAGCCATTTTTATAGACTCTTGCAATGTCCATTTGACTAGAAGCCAGAACATTTTACACAAGCAGTAAAATCCATCCTCTGAAATTGATTCAGGTTTTGTCCAGTGGGGGTGGGGCTAGAGAGAAAGAAAAAGCTGTGCTTCTAATGGCAGCTGGAAGGAGTCCCAATCACTAGCGCCGTTCCTGAAGCCATGCTTTTGGTTTAACCTTTAATTATCTTAATGGAGCAATAAAATTGAGTAGGAACAAAGAAGAGCAAGGAAAAGAAAGCTGGAAGTTTTTATTTATTCTTTTAACAAATGTGAAGCACCCACCACATTAGGGACATGTGGAAACATGAAAATTAGTCACACAAGCCTTCTGTCTCCAATAGAGTACAATATAGCAGGCAGGTTCACAGACACACACACACATGTGCATTCATGCACACATGTACATAACTGTGGCATCCTCTTCAAACTCTTTATCAGAACATTTGCCCCCCAAGCATGGGAACTGAGTAGATTCAGATATATTTTTAAATAAATCAGTCTCCATCCAAACTTTTACTATGTACTTTCCAAAACTCAAAAACCTCAGGTACTCGTACATCCACTCACTGTTCCAATTGTCAGTCTCCAAACGCAGGAATCTGATTGATGTGGGGAGCAGCACACTTGTGTTGTGTAAGTTACTCAGTCATGTCTGACTCTTTGTGACCTCATGGACAACAGACCACCAGGCTCCTCTGTCCATGGAATTCTCCAGGCAAGAATACTGGAGTGGCTTGCCACTCCATTCTCCAGGGGTTAATTGACTATACACCAATATAAAATAAAAAGTTTAAAATATATATATACCACGATATTAAGAACCTCAGTGTTCTATAGGAAAATCAATAAAGATAACATAATCTTTTGGCGGGGGAAAAGTTTTTAGCAATTACAAATTTAAAATGCAGCTTTTATACATGAATTCAATAAGGAGAATACATTTAAACCTTGCAATGTTACATAATCATCATCTATTTGGGGAAAAAAATAAAAATTATCTACTTTTTAAGTATCTGTACATCCAAACTGAAAAGCAGAATACTGAGCACCTTGTAAACATGACACTTTTACTGTATTGGGGGCTTATAAGACTGGCCCCCAGGGTCATGAAGTTTGGAGGTATATGAGATACTTTCGAGAGTGGGTACAAATTTCATGGAGAACATATTGTAACTGAGCCTTAGGGATGGATAGAATTTTTTTTATCTCCAACCTCAGAACCACTGGCAATCCTATCATTTGACCCTATGTGCACTCCCCCCAAGCCTAGCTCTCTCCCCTTAGCTGTACTCCCTCTCCCACCTCACTCCTTCACTCTCGAGGAATGCTCTTATTTCTTATTTCATAGAGTACCAAATACTATACAACTGGTGTTTAGAGCTTCCACATATGAATTTGGGGAAATACAAGCATCCAGGTTATAATGCTAGTCTGGCTCTGCATTTTCTAGCATCTTTTGTCTCAGCCTTACTTGCAGGCAGGCTGGAAAAAGGGGCTCACGGCTGTGAATGACATCATTTTCCTCTCCACATTTCCCCTCTCCCCTATAAAAACCACCCACCCTTTCTATATTTCATTCATCCTTACCTCATTCCTATTTGCCGGGCCCGCCGGCAGTCGAACAGGTCCTGAAGAGAGTGGCAGATAGGCTAAGAAAAGAAAGAAGGACAGAAAAGATGGGGTTGAGAGGGACAGCAAGAAGGCAGACAACTCTACAGGTTGCTGACAAGTTGCTGACAAGTTTATTGAATTCGCTCCTCCCTTTTATACTTCACCAAGTAATTGTGTACACGTGCTTTAGGCCAGGTGTTGATCATAACACGGCTTTAGGCCAGGTGTCGATCATAAACTAGGTGTTACCTCCTGGTATGTTATTACAATGGTTCTGGGTCATAATGCTCCTCAAGCCCTGCAAAGAGGCTCCAGGTGTTCTTCATAATAGCTAAGGAACGTCTTCACAACACCTGGGGTGGCGGGACAGAGAGCTATGCTGTCATCAGCCCCTGTTGCCAGGGCAGCTCCCAGGGCTATGTTTCCTTAAAGGAAACCCCTTGAAACAGGGCAGCTCCCCGCACTATTTATCTCAAAGAAAGGAATCTCTTTAGCAAGGCAGTTTTTTTCACTTGTTTAAATTCTATCCACTCCCAAGTCTGTGGATCTATGATTAACATCTGCCATGGTTTTGTCTCTGCTCTGTATTCCTTACTTTCCTAACCACCCTCTTTTATTTTCCATGTGCTTTGGGCCATCAGGGATGGGACTCTGCTTTTCCTAGCATAAGGTGGGCCCACAACCCAAATAAAGCCAGTTAGAATCGGTTTCAAGACTGGATATGAGGGCTTCCCTGGTGGTCCAGTGGGTAAGAACGCCGCCTTGCAGTGCAAGGGGCGCCGATTCGATCCCTGGCCTGGGAAGATCCCACGTGCCGCAGAGCGGCTGGACAGATGTGTCCAATTACCGAGCCGGAGCTCTGGAGTGTGTGCGCCCAGAGCTGGTGTTCTGCGACAACAGAGGCCACTGTGATGGGAGGCCCACACGGGCCAAAGAACAAAGATGGATGAAAATAGACGAAAGACGAAGAGAAGTGGCCCACCTGCTCCCCTCCCTCCCCACCCCACCCCCCCAAAATAAATAAATAAATCTTAAAAAAAAAGGGACTGGATATGAGCACCGAAGGGCAGATTTATTTTATTTTTGTTTTCTGAGATGGTTTATTATAAAACTGATGTAAGCCTGGTTATCTTACTTGCTTTTTTGAATATTCACTTGGCTGCCTCAGTTCCTGGTTGCCATACACAGGGTTTTTGCCACAGGGAGAAGACTCAATAGTTGCAGCGTGGGGCCTAGTGGCATGTGGCATCTTAGTTCCCCCACCAGGGATTGAACCCACATCCCCTGCATTAGAAGGCAGACTCTTTAACTACTGGACCACCAGGGAAGTCCCAAGTCTGGCCATCTTATGTGGAATGAGCCTGCTTAAGAACAAGGCTGAGTGAGGGAGATGCAAACGGTGACGGAAGTACAGAGCTAGAGTTCTGCTAGAACTGAATGTGTGTATCTCCCTGAAATTCATACGCTGGAGTCCTAATTCCCAATGTGATGATATTTGGAGACGGGGGGTCTTTGGAAGATAATTAAGTTTAGACGAGGTCGTGAGAATAGTCTTCTCCATGGGATGAGTGCCTTTATAAGAGGAGGCTAGAGAGCTTCTTCTCTCTCTCTCTCTCTCTCCCCTCCCCACCCCTGTCAGCCAACTGCACCAAGGAAGAAGGCTCTCATCAGAGTCTGACCATGGTGGCACCCTGATCTCAGACTTCCCGGCCTAGAGAACAGTGAGAAATAGCTGTCTTTTGTTTAAGGCACCCAGACTATAGTAATTTTTTTTTTTTATAGCAGCCTGAGCTAAGACGCATACTGACAATGCTGCTTTTAAGTTTTATTTTTCCATTATGTGAGTTTCAAACTTTACTTTTTGCTGAAGGCAGTTTGAATGGGGTTTCTGTTGTTTGACATCAAGAAATCTGATTACAATAGTCTTTTCACTCCATCAATCAGCCTTCTCCCATCTCCAGTAGCTTTGGTCTCTCCCCTCGAGAATTACCTCCTTCTCTTCAGTCTATACACATGCTCCAGGCTCCATCCATCCAGAAAAAGTCTCTTGTGACCTTATAGCCGCGGCCTGCTCTCCCTACTTCCCTTCAGATCCACAGATCAGGGTTTGTAGGTGACGAAGTTTTCGCTAGTCTGTGGCAAAACCTAAATAAAGCCCTCTTCCTGGTTGCAGTTTGGTTTGGTTTATAGTATAATTTAGCACAGTAAAATTCACCCTATTTGCCTATATACTTCTGTATGTATTGAAGCATAGAAACAGTTGTGTTACCACCACCATAATCAAGATAGTGCCTAAATTTTTCCAAAATTTCCACCCCTCAATAGTTGCGCCCATGTGGCATCTTAGTTCCCCCACCAGGGATTGAACCCACATCCCCTGCATTAGAAGGCAGACTCTTTAACTACTGGACCACCAGGGAAGTCCCAAGTCTGGCCATCTTATGTGGAATGAGCCTGCTTAAGAACAAGGCTGAGTGAGGGAGATGCAAACGGTGACGGAAGTACAGAGCTAGAGTTCTGCTAGAACTGAATGTGTGTATCTCCCTGAAATTCATACGCTGGAGTCCTAATTCCCAATGTGATGATATTTGGAGACGGGGGGTCTTTGGAAGATAATTAAGTTTAGACGAGGTCGTGAGAATAGTCTTCTCCATGGGATGAGTGCCTTTATAAGAGGAGGCTAGAGAGCTTCTTCTCTCTCTCTCTCCCCTCCCCACCCCTGTCAGCCAACTGCACCAAGGAAGAAGGCTCTCATCAGAGTCTGACCATGGTGGCACCCTGATCTCAGACTTCCCGGCCTAGAGAACAGTGAGAAATAGCTGTCTTTTGTTTAAGGCACCCAGACTATAGTAATTTTTTTTTTTTATAGCAGCCTGAGCTAAGACGCATACTGACAATGCTGCTTTTAAGTTTTATTTTTCCATTATGTGAGTTTCAAACTTTACTTTTTGCTGAAGGCAGTTTGAATGGGGTTTCTGTTGTTTGACATCAAGAAATCTGATTACAATAGTCTTTTCACTCCATCAATCAGCCTTCTCCCATCTCCAGTAGCTTTGGTCTCTCCCCTCGAGAATTACCTCCTTCTCTTCAGTCTATACACATGCTCCAGGCTCCATCCATCCAGAAAAAGTCTCTTGTGACCTTATAGCCGCGGCCTGCTCTCCCTACTTCCCTTCAGATCCACAGATCAGGGTTTGTAGGTGACGAAGTTTTCGCTAGTCTGTGGCAAAACCTAAATAAAGCCCTCTTCCTGGTTGCAGTTTGGTTTGGTTTATAGTATAATTTAGCACAGTAAAATTCACCCTATTTGCCTATATACTTCTGTATGTATTGAAGCATAGAAACAGTTGTGTTACCACCACCATAATCAAGATATAGTGTATTTCCATCACCCCCAAATTTCCTTCTTGACCGTTTAATGTAAACCTCTTCCCTATGTCCCTGCAAACACTGATCTAACTTCTGCCCTATAGTTTTCTTTTCCCAAATGTCGTATAAGTGGAATCCTACAGTATGTGGCTTTTTGTGTCTGGCTTCCTTTGCATCATATAATTGAGATTAATTCATATTATCGTATGTATCATTAGTTCATTCTTTTAATTGCTGATTAGTATTCCATTGTATGATGGTATGAAAATATATTTATCCATTCGGCTGATGGACATTTAGATTGCTTTCTTTTTTGGAGAAATTATAAATAAGCTTCTATAAACATCTATATACAGGTCTTTGGGTGAACGTGTGTTTTATTTCAATTGGTAAATAGGTGTAGATTAGCTGGATCATACAGTAGGTATTTAAAATGATAAAAAAAAAAAATCAAACTGCTTTCCTAAATGGATATCCCATTTTGCACTCCTAATAGCAATGTACTGAGAATTCGGCCTATTCTACATCCTTGTCAGCACTTGGTATTGTCAGAGCTTGCCTTTGATGTCTTTGTTTTTGCCAGTCTAATGGGTATATAGTGATACTTCGTTGTGGTTTTAATTTGCATTTCCCTAATAGCTAATAATAGTTGACCATCCTTTTATAGGCTTATTTGCCATTTGTATCTCTTTTTTGACTAAGAGAACTTCTCACTTAAAAAATCGAGTTGTTTGTATTTTTATTATTTTGTGAGAGTACTTTACATACTTTGGAAGGAAATTCTTTGTCAGATATCTTTTTGGCAAGTTTTTTTTCTAATCTATGACATTCAAAGAACAGAATTTTAAATTGGTTCAGGCTTATAGTTTGTGTGACATTCAAAGAGCAGAGCTTTAAATTGGTTCAGGCTTATGGTTTCTGTCCTATATTAGAAATCTTTGCTTAACCAGTGGTTTGGGTTTTTAATTAAACATTTGGTTCAATGCATTTTTAATTTATTCTAAATTGTGCTTCTTTCTTTGCTGGAGTTAAATATATTTTCAAAAAACAATAAAGTGACAATAAGAATAGATAGAAGTGTGTGTGTGTATGTTTGCCTAGAATAGAAAAGTACAGTTGATTGATGATTCTGTTAGTGTTATAGGTCAAGTTCCCCAGGAATTAGACAGAAATTTGCATGTGACACAGACTGTCCTTGACCAACTGCTAGTTAGTCTCCTTTAATGCCTCTTCTTAACTAGGCTTTGACCTTGAGTTTCAGCATCTGTCCTTGTCAAGCCGGCATCACCCAGTTTTAGCGAGAATTCTGTTACGTCGATTTAGACAGAATCCCCTACTCTAATATCTGATCACCCTCAAGACCTGATAAAATTCTTCATCCTCTACCGTCCTCCAGGTAATGATATTTGATCTCCCTTGTCTGCCCTCAGCAAAAATCTTGTCAAGTTGATTTAGTCAGAATTCCCCTTTCCCCTCATGTTTCCTCTTTTCCACCCACTGACCCCAACCTGCTCTTGGCTATAAAGTCCCACTTATCCTTCTTATATTTGATATTGCGCCCAATTCTGTACAGAGATTTCTTTTCTCCTACTGGAATAATTCTTGAATAAAATGTTTTTCACCACTTTAACTGCTGTTCAGCTCCCATTTTCCTTTGATATGCGCAGGAATTTTACTGGGGAATGCTACCAGAAACGACCCCTCTAAGAGTGGGAGAGAGACAGGGTTGCCAAAGGGAACTGTTGAATTATGATGTTGGGCCTCAGAGGCCTCAGCTGATCCCATGAGACAGTTCAGGAGCTGGGGTAGCCCTTCAGAATGGCCCTCAAGAGAGGGAAGGATCTGCACCTTTGCATTCCCCAATTCTTTCTTCCCATCAAATCAGATAATGTGTAAAACTAACATAAAATGTGGGACAGAAGTGGGAGAGATTAAAATTTGAGGTATAGTAAGCCTTGGTGAGCCTGAGGCAACTTTTTTATAAAGAGAAATAAATTAAAACTAATTAGTCATTTGTGAAACCCTTTCCATGATTCTGTGACCTTTGCCCCCAGCAGCCATGTATCCTGGCAACAGTTTCTGGGCTTTGTGCCTGGTTTGCATCATTCCTCTCGGCCTCCCAGGGTAAAGACATCACGTTACCTGTTCCATTGTTTCTTGCTGTCGTGTGAAAAGGAATAACTGGTTTGCCTGAATGGAAATGGCTGCCCTTTGCTGACAGATTTGGATCATAAAGAAACTGCAGAAGGAAAGAATTCCATGTCCAGAAGTGAATCCTAAGGGATATGGACAAAGCTTTATATGACGACTTTAATAAAGGCTAAGTCTTGAGAGTATGTGGGGAATGATGTTTTGCTGGTTTTGATTTACATGCTTGAGCATCCTCCAGCGGTCAAGGAACCCTCTGCCCTAGCTCTCATCCTGCTGTCAGCCTAAGCCAGAAAGCCAGATAACGGCTCAAAGCCACCCACCAGCCAGCTCCCCACAAATCAATCAGAGGATCCTATGGAGAAAGAGAGCTTTCCTTCCCCAGGCGGTCCTCCTGGCCCCTTTAGTCCTTTCAGCAAAAATGCTCCTGAGTTTTTTTTCCCCACCCACTGACCCCAACCTGCTCTTGGCTATAAAGTCCCACTTATCCTTCTTATATTTGATATTGCGCCCAATTCTGTACAGAGATTTCTTTTCTCCTACTGGAATAATTCTTGAATAAAATGTTTTCACCACTTTAACTGCTGTTCAGCTCCCATTTTCCTTTGATATGCGCAGGAATTTTACTGGGGAATGCTACCAGAAACGACCCCTCTAAGAGTGGGAGAGAGACAGGGTTGCCAAAGGGAACTGTTGAATTATGATGTTGGGCCTCAGAGGCCTCAGCTGATCCCATGAGACAGTTCAGGAGCTGGGGTAGCCCTTCAGAATGGCCCTCAAGAGAGGGAAGGATCTGCACCTTTGCATTCCCCAATTCTTTCTTCCCATCAAATCAGATAATGTGTAAAACTAACATAAAATGTGGGACAGAAGTGGGAGAGATTAAAATTTGAGGTATAGTAAGCCTTGGTGAGCCTGAGGCAACTTTTTTATAAAGAGAAATAAATTAAAACTAATTAGTCATTTGTGAAACCCTTTCCATGATTCTGTGACCTTTGCCCCCAGCAGCCATGTATCCTGGCAACAGTTTCTGGGCTTTGTGCCTGGTTTGCATCATTCCTCTCGGCCTCCCAGGGTAAAGACATCACGTTACCTGTTCCATTGTTTCTTGCTGTCGTGTGAAAAGGAATAACTGGTTTGCCTGAATGGAAATGGCTGCCCTTTGCTGACAGATTTGGATCATAAAGAAACTGCAGAAGGAAAGAATTCCATGTCCAGAAGTGAATCCTAAGGGATATGGACAAAGCTTTATATGACGACTTTAATAAAGGCTAAGTCTTGAGAGTATGTGGGGAATGATGTTTTGCTGGTTTTGATTTACATGCTTGAGCATCCTCCAGCGGTCAAGGAACCCTCTGCCCTAGCTCTCATCCTGCTGTCAGCCTAAGCCAGAAAGCCAGATAACGGCTCAAAGCCACCCACCAGCCAGCTCCCCACAAATCAATCAGAGGATCCTCTGGAGAAAGAGAGTTTTCCTTCCCCAGGTGGTCCTCCTGGCCCCTTTTAGTCCTTTCAGCAAAAATGCTCCTGAGAGTTGGAGCTGTCAGGAGAGATGAGATCAATCTGCTATCATATTTTTAATCCGACCTTCCCCAAATGAGAATGCTAGCCTAGGATCATTTGATTAGCTTGTGGCAGAACCAGAACTAGAGTCAGATCTCCTTGGTGGTACAGATGGTAACGAATCTGCCTGCAATGCAATGCAGGAGACCCAGGTTTCATCTCTGGGTCAGGAAGCTCCCCTGGAGGAGAGCACAGCAACTCACTCCAGTATTCTTGCCTGGAGAACTCCTTGGAGAAAGGAGCCTGGCAGGCTACAGTCCACAGGGTTGCAAAGACTCGGACACCACTGAGTGACTAACGCTCTTGTCTTTCAAGTCATCTAACTCAGAAACCCCAGGCTATCTTGGATTCTTCTGTCTTCCCCATCACTCACATCTGCTTAGTCTGACTTAAAAATTTATTACAGATTTATCCCCATCCTCCCAATTATTACCGTCACTGCTTTGGCTTAGGTTCTACCTAATCTCTTGGACAGAGACAGTGGCTTTCTAACTGGTCTCCCTGTCTCCGCCCATCCTACGCACAGCATTCAGAGTCATAGTTTGCAAGCACAAATGTGACAACTCATTCCTCTGTCTAAACCTCCCCATAGCTCCCAATCCTTTCTATGATAAGGGCCAAATGCCTTAGTCATACATCTAAAATGTCTCCCTTCACATAACAACATTTGACAAATTTGACTGCAAGCACCATTAATAGTGGCTTTAACCAGAAGATGACAACTGCTTTCTAAGGTAAAAGTGCTACAGCAGGCAGAATGACAATCGGTTTGGTGGCTTGGATATTGTTGAAGATGTCCCTGTTTTCTGTCCTTTTTTTTCCATCCTCAGTGGGTGACTGTCATCCTCAGGCTTCCCGTGACGGTCACAAGACAGCTATTACAACTCAAGATATCACAGCCTCCTAAGACAACATTCAAACCACAAAAGAAGAGAAGGGGAGAAAAGGGAACTCCTTCTCATATAGATTTCTTCTTTAAATCAGAGGTGAATTTTTTTTTTAATTTTTATTTTTTAACTTTTATTTTACTTTCAGCTTTTACAGAGTTTTGTTGTTTACAGATATGCATGTTCCCAGATTAGTCATATGGATATCCCCCCTTCCCTGGTAGCTCAGTGGGAAAGAGTTTGCCTGCCAATGCAGGAGACACAGGTTTGATCCCTAATCTGGGAAGATCCCACATGCTGCAGAGCAACAAGAGGTGAAATTCTTTTTCTGTGTCCTCTATCAGACTTCGATGTCTCTGGCCAGAACTACCTGCCATACCTAATCCTAGACTGAGCAGCAGCATCAATGTAAAGAGAATTGCTATGAGTGGCTTAACCATTTATGATTTATGCCCTGACCCTGCACATCATAGTTCTGTTGGCAAGAAGGAGCTCTAGTTCATGGAATGAAACCGACAGCCTCTAATGTCTTTGTGAAGAAGCTGCAACCCACCACTTAAGCCTCATCTTCTTCCACTCTCCTTCATAACAGCCTTCCTAACTCTAGCCATGTGCGACCACTCACTCTTCCCAGAAGACTACTCCATGACTTTGCACATGCTGTTCCCTCTGCCTGGATTATCCTCTCCCCTTGATAATCTTAGGAATTCTCCTTCTTCTTGGAAAACTCAACAGAAGTGCTACCATCTTTAAGACATTTCCTGATACTCAAAAGTAGGATCGGTCACTCTTGATCTTTCCTGGGTCTAGACAGAGCCTGGTCCATCGCAGATGCTCAATAAATTTTTTTAGGAATTTTTGCATCATTCAAATCATTCAAATCAGACCATTAGCACTGCTTAGACTTCAACTACTATCACTATTTTTGACACATGAGCCATCTGATAGTTAACTTCATGTGCTAACTTGATCAGGACATGGGGTGCCCAGATATTTGGTTAAACATTATTTCTGGTGCGTTTGTGAGACTGTTTCTGGACAAGATTCACATGTGAATCAGCAGGCTGAGTAAAGCAGATGGCCCTCCCCAATGTGGGTGGGCATCGTCCAATTGATTGAGCATCTAAATAGGACAAACACACAGAGGAAAGCAAAATGCACTCTTGGTCTGACTTCTGAGCTGGCACATTGGTCTCCTACATTTTGCACTGGCGCTCACATCACCAGCTCTTCCAGTTCTTAGGCCTTTTGACTTGAACTGGAACTACACACCAGCCACCAGATTTCGATGGGGCTTTCCTGACTCCATGATCACATCAGTCAACTCCTTATAATGATCTCCCCAACCCTGTGTGTTGTATACGCATGCACAGTTTATCTAGAAAATTCTAACCCACACAAGCCAGTTAATAGATTTCTTAATATATAAGAATATTTCTAAATGGTGAGATCAAGTTGCTGATACAGGATACAGTTCTGAGGAAGCGGAAAGACACTACTTCAGTGTTTAGTCTCCAAATATTCTATCCAATGGTAACCATGATCAATAATTCTCTTTCACTCCTGCTTCTCTGGCATAGCTTTTGGTTTTTTGCTATCGAATTTCTAATGCATGTTCTGTAGAGATAGGGACGAGAAGTGCTCATTTGTTTTAGGGCTAATACTAGCTTAGATGTGTGCACAGCACCATCATTCAGATGCACCAGTGAGACTGAGGGCAGCAGGATGAGTGGCTATGAAGTAGAAAACGATAAAATGTTAGAGTGCAATTTATCCCAGAATATGGGAAGCCAGTTCAAAATAATTTCAGGTGTGTAAGTACTTTGCCTTAAGTAACATTAATGTATATGAGCTTATTCTCTTTGTAATTAATCCTTTCTCGGTTCTTGTGAATGGCCTATTTCCAGAAGTCACTGGGCTCTGGAAGCCATGTTTCACCTTCTCTGGGGGCCTGTGCTCTGTCCTGGCTGACAGGGGCTTAGAGCTGATCCAGCAAAGCAGGTGGTGCAAATCTTCAGCATTGCGTCGTCTGCCAGGTATTTGCTTGCAAATAAACAGAAGCAGGAAGTGTCTGTGGAGCCACAAAATGGAACTTTGAGGAGGGACACTACTTAAATAACAGAATGAGACTTTAGTGGGGTTTATGCATTTAAAAGGGCGGAAACAAGGGCTCTAAGTTAGAGTGAAAGAAACAAGGAAGGAAAGAGGAAAGGAAGGGAGGGAGGGAGGGAGGGAGGAAGAAAATTGAAGCCTTGAGAGTCAAGTAGGACATTTCAAGTCATTTAGACTCTTGCTTCTAGATGTTTCTGCCTAATTTCTTGGAAATAGAACTCAGGTCCTTATCAGGGTCTTGTCTGTCCTTGTTCCCACAGAACTTTATGTGCTCTGGACTCCGTCCAGGGGGATCTCCATTCTTTACCTCCAGCCACTTACTCTGCAGGCAAGAGTCACAGACGACTGAGGTACCTGCCTCACAAACACCTGTTAGAAGCATGTCTCCCTTCACTGCAGCCATTCCTCGGCCCCGCTGCCTCGGGCGGCTTCTGCTGCCTTTTGCCTGACACTGTCCTTTGTTCCCTAGGAATGTCTGCAGCTGAAGGCTAGGCTCTTGTGGCTGCCAAGGTAGAAGAGGAGGACTGGATTACGTGTAGTGCTTGCTGATTAATAAAGGTTTGTCTGGTTATTTTAGCCAAATATCTTATTAAGCTCAGAAAAACTCCATCCTGTGTAAAATCTTGGGTTAGAGCTTCTTGTGGGTGCCTAACAAGGAGAAGACTGTGAGAAAAGACAGTTGGACTTTCAGTGCTGCAGTCTCCTTTGGGTGTGGTTCCCTCAGGAACCCCGTGGCCTCCACTATCTCTATGGGCCACTATCAAAATTTGTCCTCAGGAATGCAGCTAATGAACTCATTCGCACTGCATGCTTATTAGCTGTGTCTGACTCAATGTGACCCTCCCTGTAGCCCGCCAGGCTCCTCTGTCCATGGGATTCTCCAGGCAAGAATACTAGAGTGGGTTGCCATTTCCTTCTCCAGGGGATCTTCCCCACCCAGGGGTGGAACCGATGTCCCCTGCAGCTCTTGCATCGGCAGCTGAATTCTTTACTGCTGAGCCACCTGGGAAGCCCCCATCCTTCACCTGGTATTTCTAAATAAGAAACATCTCTCAGAAGGTCTTTTCTTTTTAAAAGTTTATTTATTTGACTGCCTTGAGTCTTAGTTGCAGCATGCAGGATCTTTCAGAGTAAGCTCTTAGTTGTGGCAAATGGAGTCTAGTTCCCTGATCAGGGATTGAACTCAGGCCCCCTGCATTAGGAGCACAGAGTCTTAGCCACTGTTCCACCAGGAAAGCCCATCAAAAGGTCTTAAAACAAAGATATTCATGACTATTTTTGATATCTATCAGTACCAAGGAAAAGAGAAGTGTTTTGGAGGATAGGAGAGCCTTCTTGGCGTCTCTTCTATCACACCTCATGGAATTCAGCCTCTCAATAAGACTGGCTCTTTCTCATGCCTGGCAAATGTGCTCAGTACTCAAAATAAGTTTAAACTCTTCTTTTCTGAACTAAACCCCAAAAGAAGCGCAATCAAGCCAACCATTATCAAATGCATTCTGTGAACTAGATATTTCACTAAACACTTTACAAGACATTGTTTTCTTCTCAAATTTAGGGGGAATATCATTGAGGACCCTCTTAATTTGTCTGAACTGAACAGCTAGCAATGCAGAAGGCATTGATTAGCTCATAAGACTCAAAAGTCCAGGTATAGAACTAACCTCAGACATGATTGGACTAAAACAGTGTTATTGGAACCTGTCTCCTCCCTTTGTCTTCTGGACTGGCTCCACCTGCCTTTATGCTTTGGCTTTGTTTTTAGGTTCCATGTGGGGGCAGGTGAGGAGTTGCTCCAGTCAGCCAGGCTTCCAGTGTCTCTCTTCTTGGCAAAAAAATAAAAAGCTTCCTCCTGAGAGCCCAGTGCACTCCAATTAGGTGGGGCAGTGGTTGGCAGGGCGGGGTGGGGGTGGTGGTGGTGGTCACATGCTCATTTTAAACTGGTCTCATGGCCAGAGGCCTCAGAGTCTCTCCCGGTGTACAGTCTGCATTCCTTGATGAGGTGATGGAGCTTCAACCACACCAAAGGGTTAAAGAGTAGGGGAGAAATATCTCCAAATGGAAACAGGGAGAATAGTTAGTTACTCAGTAGGAACCAGGAAGTCTTCAAATCTCTGTGTTAGTATTCCAGTTTAATAGATGAGGAAACAAAGGCTGACAGCATTTCAATAACTTGCCCTAGGTCACCGCTAGTAAATGGCAGAGCAGAGTTTTGAGTGCTGTGCTCAGTTGCTCAGTCACATTTGACTCTTTGCAACCCTTTGGACTGTAGCCCATCAGGCTCCTCTGTCCATGGGGTTTCTCAGGCAAGAATACTGGAGTGGGTAGCCATGCCTTCCTTCCTTCCTGACCCAGAGATCGAACCAGTATCTCCTGTGTCTCCTGCATTGTAAGCAAATTCTTTACTCGCTGAACCATTGGGGAAACCCAGAGATTTGAATGCTGTCTGCTATATTTAGCAGGTTATATTTGTTGTTCCCTTTACTCACAGGAAATGTGTTTGCTCTTTAAATAAATAAAGCCAAGAATGCATAATTAGAGTGCATGAACTAGTGTCAAATTCTCCATAATGGAAATCATCCTTAACTTGTCCTCTAAAATAATCTAGGGAACAGGCTAGAAGCCCTCTAAGGGAGCACAGCTCTCTTCCCAACACACTATCGGCCAAGTTCTGTGGCCGAGGGAAAGAAAAGGAGTGTGGCTATCTATTACAGATACAGGACATGCTTCTAATTTCCTCACCAGAATGATTTGAACCCAAAACTCCGCTGGCTTCAAGGGAAACCAATATGCTAAGTGAATTCTTGTTATAATCCTGTTTTGTAGACACTTCAGATGGGTCCAGCTGCTCCAAGTGAATTCGTGGGGCAGGTGAGGAGTTGCTCCAGTCAGCCAGGCTTCCAGTGTCTCTTCTTGGCAAAAATAAAAAGCTTCCTCCTGAGAGCCCAGTGCACTCCAATTAGGTGGGGCAGTGGTTGGCAGGGCGGGGTGGGGGTGGTGGTGGTGGTCACATGCTCATTTTAAACTGGTCTCATGGCCAGAGGCCTCAGAGTCTCTCCCGGTGTACAGTCTGCATTCCTTGATGAGGTGATGGAGCTTCAACCACACCAAAGGGTTAAAGAGTAGGGGAGAAATATCTCCAAATGGAAACAGGGAGAATAGTTAGTTACTCAGTAGGAACCAGGAAGTCTTCAAATCTCTGTGTTAGTATTCCAGTTTAATAGATGAGGAAACAAAGGCTGACAGCATTTCAATAACTTGCCCTAGGTCACCGCTAGTAAATGGCAGAGCAGAGTTTTGAGTGCTGTGCTCAGTTGCTCAGTCACATTTGACTCTTTGCAACCCTTTGGACTGTAGCCCATCAGGCTCCTCTGTCCATGGGGTTTCTCAGGCAAGAATACTGGAGTGGGTAGCCATGCCTTCCTTCCTTCCTGACCCAGAGATCGAACCAGTATCTCCTGTGTCTCCTGCATTGTAAGCAAATTCTTTACTCGCTGAACCATTGGGGAAACCCAGAGATTTGAATGCTGTCTGCTATATTTAGCAGGTTATATTTGTTGTTCCCTTTACTCACAGGAAATGTGTTTGCTCTTTAAATAAATAAAGCCAAGAATGCATAATTAGAGTGCATGAACTAGTGTCAAATTCTCCATAATGGAAATCATCCTTAACTTGTCCTCTAAAATAATCTAGGGAACAGGCTAGAAGCCCTCTAAGGGAGCACAGCTCTCTTCCCAACACACTATCGGCCAAGTTCTGTGGCCGAGGGAAAGAAAAGGAGTGTGGCTATCTATTACAGATACAGGACATGCTTCTAATTTCCTCACCAGAATGATTTGAACCCAAAACTCCGCTGGCTTCAAGGGAAACCAATATGCTAAGTGAATTCTTGTTATAATCCTGTTTTGTAGACACTTCAGATGGGTCCAGCTGCCTCCAGGAAGGAATTTGAAACAGTTACCCACGAGGCTTGGTGATTGTTGATTTTGTCCTGAACTCTCAACTACAAGAGGCTATAATGTCTGTTATTAAATGGCCTTATCGTATTGGCCCAGGGCTGCATACTAACCAAGATAGAGAAAGCCATGGTATGCACTGCAGGATGGAACACTCAGTTTAGAGTTAGCAGAGTCCTGGATCTTGTACTAATGAACTTGTAACCCCAGGCAAATCACCTAACCTTGCTGGTTCTCAGTTCCTTTATTTGTAAAATCTTTAAAATGATGCAACTCTTCTTTTATAGATTGTTTTTTGTGAGTCAGATGATATATTTTCAAATTTCAGAACACCTGCAAGCCTTAAACCATTTTATAAAATGAAGTATTATAATCCTTCCAACGTAAAAATCTGGAATCCCTCACGCCAATTATGGGTGTCCTATGAATGAGTCACCTCCATCCCAATGGCCCAACCATGAAGAAGGGCAGCTCCCTGCCAGTGAGCCCTCTCTCTTCATTCTGCTGCAATGCAATCTCCTTCTGCCAGCCTTTCCAATTTGGGCTGCTTCTGGCAACAGTCAGTCACCAGTTCCTGTGTCCCTGGAACTCCCAGAGACACAGGTGAAGACCTCCAAATGGTTCCTGTGAAATTCCCTCACTTTGTTTAAGGTGAGAGGGTGTTTTCCATGGCAGCATGGGCGTGAGTTGTGGACCACAGCAACAGGACCATTCTCTGCAATGGAGCTCTTGCTCTGGTCTCTTAAACCTCCCCAAAGATGGTTCCAGCCTCTCTTCCACAGCCTGCAGGGAGGTAGTGAGCTGACACTGGCAGAGTCCCTTCACAATGCACTTGTCTGTCCGCAGAGCTAGGTGCGTTTAGCACCTTCTTTGCGAATGTGCCAACTTAGGACCGACCATCCTATTCTTAGCCTTTGCAGGCTTGATATTATAGGGGAAGTAATCTTCTGTACAAAATAAAAATCACCTGTAATTCCACCATGTTTTTCTTTTCCTTTGGAAAAGAATAAGCAGTGAAAGTCTTTTTCCTTCCCCTCATTTTCAGTTTAGTGTGTACTTTTGAGCACTGTCTTATGTGCTTATTCAAATCTAAAAATAGGTAGACTGGTGGTCCAGTGGTTAGGACCTCACCTTCCAAGGCAGGAGGTGTGGATTTGATCCCTGGTCGGGGAACGAAGATCCCACATCCCTCATGGCCAAAAAACCAAAACATAAAACAGAAACAATATTGAAACAAATTCGATAAAGACTTTAAAAATGGCCTACAGCAAAAAAAAATCTTTAAAAAATTACAATAAAAAATTAAAAAATAAATGATAGTTGACAGATAGTTAATATATAGACAGATGATCTCAAAACATAGCTGCAAAATATTTGATATCACTCCCATCTAGAGGTGGCATTTATGATCTCTTCCCTTGAAATGAGGCAGGTTTGTGAATGAGCTGAATAATTCTCTATGTTTTTTTAAGATTTTTTTTCTTGAAATTTGGACCATTTTTTAAAAGTCTTTATTGAATTTGTTATAATATTGCTTCCATTTTATGTTTTTTGATTTTTTGACCTTGACACATGTGGATCTTAAATCCCTGACCAGGTGTCAAACCTGCACTCCTTGCACTGGAAAGCAAAGTCTTTTTTTAAAAGTTAATTAACTTATTTAATTTTGACTGTGCTGGGTCTTTGCTACTGTGTGGACTTTTCTCTAGTTGTACCAGTGGGGGCTACTCTCCAGTTGTGGCGTGCAGGTTCCTCACTGCAGTGACTTCTCTTGTTGCGGAGCATGGCCTCTAGGGCACTGGGGCCCAGTAGTTGCGGCTCCCAGACTCTAGAGCACAGGCTCAGTAACTGTGACTCATGGGCTCAGTTGCTTTATGGAATGTGGGATCTTCCCAGACCTGGGATGGAACCCTTGCCTCCTACATTGGTGGGCAGATTCTTTACCATTGAGCCCTAAAGGAAGCTGGGAAGGCAAAGTCTTAACTACTGGATTGCCAGAGAAGTCCTCAGGAATACGGCTTTTGCAGTAATCCACATGAGAGAGAAGGGCTAAACTAAGGAAGTAGTGGAAGTAGGAAGAGGAGGCAGGGCCCAACTGGGAAATACTCTGCCTCCAATAGCACACCCTCACTGGCCAGCATCAAGAGAATGAAGTGTTAAGAGGCAGGAAAAGAAGGTGTAGGACAGGTCCCCTTGTATGGACTGTGAAGATATGTCTCCTTGGGCATGTCTTGGCATTTTCTCTGTGTGTAGAATCAGCTTTCTTACCCCAGGCAGTGATTACATGATTTAGTTCCACAAATGGGGGACCCTGAATGTTAGCCTACAGATTACATTAATCAATCTATTTTGTTTCATCTTCCACGCTACTTAAAAGCCTTTTAGAAAGAAAATATATGCAAAGTAATGTGCAAATTAGCAGAGCCTTGTCATCCTTTTCAGTTGCCTGTCAGTGAAAAAAGAGGCCCTGGGTGGGCAGGGTCAGTCTATAACAATCAGTCTCCATGGGATCATGCTCCCTGCAACAGAGCAGCGAGGTGAGCCTACAAAACACAAAGACAGAGAGCAATCGCCCCCTCACATGTTTCAGGATATGCTAGGTCCACACTGTAGAACAGTGTGTAAGTAGGAATAGTTTACATACCAAAATAGGTACTCACATGTGTGACTATGGGTTTAGACAAAGTCTAGAAGCTTACATGCAGAAATGGTAAAGGTTAGTATCTCTGGAGGTGAAACTCCTTCTGTTCTTGTTGGTTTGTCTGTTGGGTCCTTTGTGCTTTTTTAATGTTTTCCAAATTTCCTGCATACGTATTATTTCTAAAAATTAAAAAAAAAAACAAAACTTTTATGTTGAAAGTCAGTAGACCCTCAGAACTGCATCGATCTTGGCTGACCTTGTCAGTGGTTAATCCTTTC
Organism: Tragulus kanchil; assembly: GCA_022376925.1. Taxonomy (NCBI): domain Eukaryota; kingdom Metazoa; phylum Chordata; class Mammalia; order Artiodactyla; family Tragulidae; genus Tragulus; species Tragulus kanchil. The sequence continues at coordinate 23,197,690 of JAIOJX010000024.1, read as the reverse complement.
CTGCAGGTTCCACTTTAGAATAGCCAATTCTTCTTCACCTTAGTAGACGGGGAGATCGCAAATCCAGAAACAAACGACTGCACATGCAGAGTTTAGGGACCTTCTGATTCTCCCTTTTCTAAACCTTCCTCTAACACTCACCCCTTTCTCCAAGTGCTCAGGACAGCCCTGGGGTCCTGCCAATCCTCTCTACAGTGCCAGGTCTGTGGTCTTTGGTTCCTGTTCCCTCACATCACCTCTCTCTCTGGCACTGCCTGCATGTTCCCATTCCTCACTCTCCACCCAAGTGCCTACCTCCCAGGTAGCTCTCAGTTAGATGTTGGAAACCATCAGTAAATATCAAACTAATTCACAATATTTGAACAGCTAATAGCTTCAGACTTCAGGGTTTTAAAAGAGACTGCTCAGTTAATGTTACCGTGTCTCTAATTGGTGATACTAACGCTTTAATCAAATGTGGATTTTCAAGCTCACATTAAATCTATGTGCAGGAAGGTCACAACCTCTCTTAGCCAAGCAGGAGAGGTTTCCTGTAGCCAGGCGCCATCACCATTACTATCAGCAACTAATTCAGTCATGTTGATGGATGCCGAGATGGTGCCCAGACTCCTTTACAAAGCTAGAGTGCAAGAAACTAATTTCCTCTTGGCCTGAAGTTCTCCAGGTCACCCCTGGTTACAGAAAATGACGTGAGTCACCATTTCTCCTGAGCCAGCTCTTCAGGGTGTTGTGGCTAAGCCACCAACAACAATCCATGGTTACACCCCATTGCCAGAGTCAACTCATTCCGGTAGATCGCCTCACATGTTTCAGGATATGGTCCACACTGTAGAACAGTGTGTAAGTAGAAATAGTTTACATACCAAAATAGGTACTCACATGTGTGACTATGGGTTTAGACAAAGTCTAGAAGCTTACATGCAGAAATGGTAAAGGTTAGTATCTCTGGAGGTGAAACTCCTTCTGTTCTTGTTGGTTTGTCTGTTGGGTCCTTTGTGCTTTTTTTATGTTTTCCAAATTTCCTGCATACGTATTATTTCTAAAAATTAAAAAAAAAAAAAAAAAAACTTTTATGTTGAAAGTCAGTAGACCCTCAGAACTGCATCCATCTTGGCTGACCTTGTCAGTGGTTAATCCTTTCCTGCAGGTTCCACTTTAGAATAGCCAATTCTTCTTCACCTTAGTAGACGGGGAGATCGCAAATCCAGAAACAAATGACTGCACATGCAGAGTTTAGGGACCTTCTGATTCTCCCTTTTCTAAACCTTCCTCTAACACTCACTCCTTTCTCCAAGTGCTCAGGACAGCCCTGGGGTCCTGCCAATCCTCTCTACAGTGCCATGTCTATGGTCTTTGGTTCCTGTTCCCTCACATCACCTCTCTCTCTGGCACTGCCTGCATGTTCCCATTCCTCACTCTCCACCCAAGTGCCTACCTCCCAGGTAGCTCTCAGTTAGATGTTAGAAACCATCAGTAAATATCAAACTAATTCACAATATTTGAATAGCTAATAGCTTCAGACTTCAGGGTTTTAAAAGAGACTGCTCAGTTAATGTTACCGTGTCTCTAATTGGTGATACTAACGCTTTAATCAAATGTGGATTTTCAAGCTCACATTAAATCTATGTGCAGGCAGGTCACAACCTCTCTTAGCCAAGCAGGAGAGGTTTCCTGTAGCCAGGCGCCATCACCATTACTATCAGCAACTAATTCAGTCATGTTGATGGATGCCGAGATGGTGCCCAGACTCCTTTACAAAGCTAGAGTGCAAGAAACTAATTTCCTCTTGGCCTGAAGTTCTCCAGGTCACCCCTGGTTACAGGGAAAATGACGTGAGTCACCATTTCTCCTGAGCCAGCTCTTCAGGGTGTTGTGCGCAGCTAAGCCACCAACAACAATAGGTGTATACAGAAGGCATGTCGTTACACCCCATTCGTTCCAGAGCTCTAACTCTAATTTCCCAGAAGAAAGGTTAAGGAAACTGCAAGATGTGGCAGTTACAAAAGCACTTCAATCCAATATCCCAAGGGGAAAAATGCAGACCAACTTCTGGACTCTAGCCAGTGAGTCCACTCAGAACAAGGCTGCACCTGCCCAAGAGAATCCCTTCCCTGGAGAAACTTCCCGTCATTGGGAGGTTTTTCCATGGAGGTAGAGGTGAGGATTTTTTGTTGTTGCTTTGTTTTTAGGCCAGCATTTTGTTTATTGAAGACTTATAAGAACCTACTAGGTGCCAAGTGTTGTGCCAGGGGACCTTTGCCTCAAATCTGTATATGGATCAGTCTCTGCTCCAAAGGAAGCTACAATCCAGTCAGGGGTGGCAGTGGGGATTGGTGCAAAATGAGGGAACAAACAGAAAGAAAATACGTTAAGCCCTATTAAGAGAGTAAAGGAGAACAGTGATGAGAGATGCCTAAGTCCTCCTGTCAGGGAAGGGGCAGAGGAGGGAGTTGGGGCTCCGGTGGGTGGAAGGGAAGCTGGGTGGCCGCGGAGAGAGGCAAAGTGGGGAGAGGAGTGAAGTGCAAAAGGGGTGTAGGGAGAAGGGTTGGAGGCGGTGGCAAGATCCTTCAACAAGCATAGGGAGTGGGAAGAGTGCTAGCGGGGACAAGCTGAGCCACACCGGCCCACTGGGGTTGAACCCCTGGCCCCAGGCTCCGCTCCCAGGGCCGGGTTCTGGATCGGGGTCGGAAGCAGAGCTGGTGGGCCTCCTTAGGAAGAACCGTTTTCTCGAGCCTCCTTTCGGGCCCAGTAGTCCTTGTCCAGGCTGACAGTGTTGCCCTCCATGTCCCAGGCTTCTGTGTCTGTGTTCCGCTGTTTCAGGCCATCCAGGGAGGGCGGCGGCCCGAAGGTGCAGGGGGGCCCGCGGGTCAGTCTTCCTGATGTGGTGCTCACGCTGCAAGATTACTTCCAACAACAAAAGGCAGTTCACAGCTTGCGCCGCCCGCAGGGTGGTCCCATACCGATTCCGAAGACCTCAACGCGCTCCATGAAATTCCAACGAAAGACAGTTTCAGCACTAGATTTTTATATCAGCTTATTTTTCTTTTGTTTCTTGTTTAAAATTAAAACTAAATAGAGGCATTTTATAACCCTTTTGAAAATTGAAGCAGTACGATCTGATCTGTTGGTTTCGCACGGTTAGGTTCCTTCAAATCATCATCTCTCTGCTGTGAGCCTTTTCGATTATTCACACTTGTCCTAGCAGATACATCAGAGAAATGATAAGAAAAAACATCATCTTTTTTTTTTTTTAAAGTAGTTAGGTTATGTTTCCTAATCTACTTCTAAAAGATTCAGAGGAAGCAACTAACGTATCTGTTTAAGTGATTCAGTTTAAATGATTATGAAGAAGTTGGAAACAAAAAGCTACATTTCAACTTTATTTCCTCAATTAGCCTGATAATTGGGAGATAAGTATAGAATATACCACATCCACTCCAAAGTACATTTACAGGAAAAATGCCAGAGGTAAGGCTCACTATTCTTTTTCTCTAAGAGTTTTCAGATGCTCTGTTATTAGATACACCTAAAATATATGATTTTATATGGCATGTATTCCTTTTAAATTAATTTTTCGAATTACAAGTATTATATGTTTGTGAATTAAAATGAAAGTACAGAAGGGAATAACAGTTACTCCCTAGTAGTGATTGCAGTCAACAGCTTTGAAAATCTCTTTCCAAAATACACATTAGAACAAGAGGATTGTATTGCAGATTACAGCATCTCCAAAATTTATGTGTTGGAAAGGCTGCACGTGTGTTGAGGGGAGTGGGGAATCTGGTTTAATGGGAAGGCTAGGAGAGCAGCTTTATTTGCATAGCAAGCAGTTAGTGTTTAGGCTGAGCCTGATTTGGCCTGGTTTGGAGTGAGAGAGTGGGAACTGGAAGAGTTTTGAGAGAATCTAAAGGTTACTCAGAGCGAGCCGTGGAAAGCACTACCATATGTATATTTCCACAATTTGCTTTTTATTTTTTTTATTTTGGCCTCTTTGAACAATATTGTTTTTTAAATTTATTTTCATCCATCTTTATTCTTTGACCTGTCTTGGTCTCCCACGGTGGTGGCCTCTCTTGTTATAGAACACCAGAGCGCTGGCTCGTAATTGGATGCACCAGTCCATCCGCTTCGCGGCACATGGGATCTTTCCGGGGCCAGAGATCAAACCAGTGCCCCTTGCACTGCAAGGCAGACTCTTTACCCGCTAGACTACCAGGGAAGCCCCACAATTTGCTTTTTTAATTTAAAAATAAGTCTTGAACATTTCATCGTATCATCAACACATGTAGCTCTACCACCTTTTTATCATAAGTACATAGAATCCTGCTGTATTTAGACTTCTGATAAACATTTAGGTCTTTTCCAATCTTCACTAAGCATTTTTGTGTCTGTGTGTGTGTGTATGTATGCATGATCAGTATTTGCTCATAACATAAGAATTTCTATAGAATAGATTCAAAGAAGGGCGATTTCTAGGGTGAAGGATATGTGCACTTTAAATTTTGACAGAAAATTGCCATTGTTTCATACACAGTTAATATATTGTTCAAAGTACAGTTGTTATGTGACCCCCCCCACTTTCACTGTGATGGCAGAATAGTGTCTTGTATGATCAAGAGTGATCACACAATTTAATGTTCAGAGAACTTTTAAAAGAGAAAATGGATGCTATTAATTATCATGCTGATACCGTGGGCATAATCCAGGGCTGTCCTGGGCAACCTGGAATTTAGTCACTCTGATAATTATTAACATGAACATTATTAATGAGCATTAGATTACTGAAAATTTAGTTTCACAAATAGCTTAAGAAATTTTCATGATCCTCCTTTTATCCCTCCCAAAGATACTTGGTTAATCCCACTGTGTTACATTGAGAGTGAAGCTTTACCACCCACGGGGAAGTGACTGGAGATTCACCCCCAGGCACCTGCTCCAAGAGGAGAATGACAAGACACTGAGAGAGGCGACTGGGCCTGCCCAGGAAGGAAACAAGAGACCACATATTACTCAGACTGGAAGTCAGGAGACTTCCATGACTGCACATGGACAGAGAAGACTCCGTGGAGGTCCAAAGGGGTGTGACACTAGCTGATAACATGGCCCATAGGCCTCTTTGGTAGAATCCATTTTTTCTAAGAGTTGTGTGTGGATACATGAGAGGACCCTGAGATACTCCAAATATGGACTCTAAACCAGGGCAATCAAATGATTGACCAAAGGACACTGGAAGAAAATCAAAATAATTCAAATCGCTGTGAGGGCTTGATTCTCTGGGTCCACGCATGTGTCTATCCACACATACTGTACTCTCCCCACCACTGGATAAACACTTTATTTGTTTCACTACTTTCCGTCTTTGTGGGCATTCTGCCTCTGCTTCAGTCGTAGGGCCAGGGCCTTGTCGTTGACCACTAGTCTAGAGGCTAGGATACGGTACTCTCACGTCCATGGCCTGACCTCAATCTCTGGCCGGGAACTGAAGCCCTGTTTTAGAAAGCCACTGCAGGCTGAGTCCCTCTAAGATCGAGAAAAGAACAGAACTTCCAGCAACCTTCTTATGAGCTCTTGTCACAATAACAGCAAATCGAAGATTTAGGAGAAAGGAGATATGATTAGCTTCTAAGCATTTTGCCCTATTAAACTTTTCATTTGAAAAATGAAGAATCCCAAACCAGGACTCAGAGTTGGAAAACAAAATATCTCACTGAATAAATAATAGGGGAAGGAAGCAGGGGAAAAGTGTTTTGAAGAATAGTAATAAAACATTAGCACAAAACATTTGCTTTCTGTAAATCAAGCCTCAGTATTTCCTGATGAGCCCCAGAACTATGGAAAAACATGAAAAAGAATACAGTGTATTCAGTTTTTGGAGGTCTATGACTTGGCTACATTTCAGGTAATGCCTGGACTACTGTTAATTTTAATGGCTCACCCTCAGAGCATGTATTCTCTTTGGTGTCTTATAAAATAAGAGTCTTGGTGAGTCTTAGGCTATTCTTTGGTTCTTTATGGACAGTCCAAGACCTGAAATATTAGACATGTGGCCTTCTGTGAGTATGGTCTATCACATATGCCAGTTCCCATTTCCAAGACAGCTGGGAAAAAAAAAAAACTGATCGCATTCCCAGGCAAGATCAATCTATGGCAAAAATCTGTGTATGTTCAGGAGATGACAGGCAGGTAGTTCCCGATGGAGAAAGAGAGCCCATCACATGCCTTGTACACATGTGTTCCCATCCCTCCTGCAGTGACCTTTGTTATTCATTAACATATTCCTTTTTCTGCCTGTTATCCCAGGCTCAGGAAGAAAGCCCTTGACGGGTTAATGAATTGCCCAGCATACTGAATGATTTGTCATGTGTTTCTCACTAAATGAGAGGCTTTAACAGATAAGCGCTGAGGTGTTGGGAGTGTGTTTCTAGCTAATGGCAACAAAGATTCAAAGGACCTTCTTAATGGAGCTCTGTCACAATAACAGCCCAAATCGAAGGGCATTCTGCCTCTGCTTCAGCGAGGCCTTGTCGTTGACCACTAGTCTAGAGGCTAGGATACGGTACTCACGTCCATGGCCTGACCTCAATCTCTGGCCGGGAACTGAAGCCCTGTTTTAGAAAGCCACTGCAGGCTGAGTCCCTCTAAGATCGAGAAAAGAACAGAACTTCCAGCAACCTTCTTATGAGCTCTTGTCACAATAACAGCAAATCGAAGATTTAGGAGAAAGGAGATATGATTAGCTTCTAAGCATTTTGCCCTATTAAACTTTTCATTTGAAAAATGAAGAATCCCAAACCAGGACTCAGAGTTGGAAAACAAAATATCTCACTGAATAAATAATAGGGGAAGGAAGCAGGGGAAAAGTGTTTTGAAGAATAGTAATAAAACATTAGCACAAAACATTTGCTTTCTGTAAATCAAGCCTCAGTATTTCCTGATGAGCCCCAGAACTATGGAAAAACATGAAAAAGAATACAGTGTATTCAGTTTTTGGAGGTCTATGACTTGGCTACATTTCAGGTAATGCCTGGACTACTGTTAATTTTAATGGCTCACCCTCAGAGCATGTATTCTCTTTGGTGTCTTATAAAATAAGAGTCTTGGTGAGTCTTAGGCTATTCTTTGGTTCTTTATGGACAGTCCAAGACCTGAAATATTAGACATGTGGCCTTCTGTGAGTATGGTCTATCACATATGCCAGTTCCCATTTCCAAGACAGCTGGGAAAAAAAAAAAACTGATCGCATTCCCAGGCAAGATCAATCTATGGCAAAAATCTGTGTATGTTCAGGAGATGACAGGCAGGTAGTTCCCGATGGAGAAAGAGAGCCCATCACATGCCTTGTACATATGTGTTCCCATCCCTCCTGCAGTGACCTTTGTTATTCATTAACATATTCCTTTTTCTGCCTGTTATCCCAGGCTCAGGAAGAAAGCCCTTGACGGGTTAATGAATTGCCCAGCATACTGAATGATTTGTCATGTGTTTCTCACTAAATGAGAGGCTTTAACAGATAAGCGCTGAGGTGTTGGGAGTGTGTTTCTAGCTAATGGCAAGCTGTTGAAATGTCTCAGAGCCTTACAATTCACTACCTGAAGGCAACCCCTTGAAAGGGTATTTTCCAAAACGTTCCTCATTTCACATTGGCTGCTAATTCAGAAAGTGGATGTCATGGCCTAAATTTTTTTAAGGCTGAAGTTACAACAAGCTGTATAGCATGAACATCTATTCAGCAATGCTGATTTTTTTTCAACATATAGCACTAGCCCTGTTTTCTCACCCAGGCTTTGTTTTGATTAAGGCAGGCATTGGCAAAACATTTGAAACTCCGTTCTGTTTCTGTGAACGGATGTTTTCCTTTGTCAAAAGCTATCTGAAAGCTGAGATCAATCTATAGATCCTGACAAAGAAAGATAACTAAGATGTTTGTTTGTCGAAAACAAACAATAATTGCCAAACAGTATGTATGGCAGATCCCATTTATGTAAAAATATGTATAAATATAGTATGTGTTGGTATATGCATAGAGGAAATTTGAAAGACTATGTACCACATTGTTAATAGCTGTTACGTCTGGGGGTGGGATTGCCAGGACTTTTTACTTCCTCAGACATCTGGATGATTTGCCTTTTATACAATAAGCATCTGTTACTTTTCCAATCCAAAAGAGAAAAGGGATGCCAAAATAAAGTTACTCACAAGGACTGAACTGATTTCTTAGCCCTACAATCAAATGTGCTTAACCAAAAACACATTAGCCAGAATGACCGGTTCATCATGTAGAAGGCAGTATTATTATATATTAATGAACATTATATATATGCTTCTGAGGAAAGAAGAAAAGGACGAATGGCAGAGAGACAGAATTTTCTATTATTTGTTATAAAATAAACTTGTTTTAAAAATAATAAGTAAATTTATTTTCTCTTATTTTCGACTCATAGAATTATTTCAGAAGAGCATTTCTTTGGTTTTGGTTGTATAATCCAAACTCTCAGTTTAGGAAAATGTTCAGCTGGAATATGTTAGATGTTAGCTGATAGTCCTGTGTATTCACTATGACTAGGTATAGTTATATGATCACAAATTTGAGTACGTCCTTTGTTATTCATTAACATATTCCTTTTTCTGCCTGTTATCCCAGGCTCAGGAAGAAAGCCCTTGACGGGTTAATGAATTGCCCAGCATACTGAATGATTTGTCATGTGTTTCTCACTAAATGAGAGGCTTTAACAGATAAGCGCTGAGGTGTTGGGAGTGTGTTTCTAGCTAATGGCAAGCTGTTGAAATGTCTCAGAGCCTTACAATTCACTACCTGAAGGCAACCCCTTGAAAGGGTATTTTCCAAAACGTTCCTCATTTCACATTGGCTGCTAATTCAGAAAGTGGATGTCATGGCCTAAATTTTTTTAAGGCTGAAGTTACAACAAGCTGTATAGCATGAACATCTATTCAGCAATGCTGATTTTTTTTCAACATATAGCACAGCCCTGTTTTCTCACCCAGGCTTTGTTTTGATTAAGGCAGGCATTGGCAAAACATTTGAAACTCCGTTCTGTTTCTGTGAAACGGATGTTTTCCTTTGTCAAAAGCTATCTGAAAGCTGAGATCAATCTATAGATCCTGACAAAGAAAGATAACTAAGATGTTTGTTTGTCGAAAACAAACAATAATTGCCAAACAGTATGTATGGCAGATCCCATTTATGTAAAAATATGTATAAATATAGTATGTGTTGGTATATGCATAGAGGAAATTTGAAAGACTATGTACCACATTGTTAATAGCTGTTACGTCTGGGGGTGGGATTGCCAGGACTTTTTACTTCCTCAGACATCTGGATGATTTGCCTTTTATACAATAAGCATCTGTTACTTTTCCAATCCAAAAGAGAAAAGGGATGCCAAAATAAAGTTACTCACAAGGACTGAACTGATTTCTTAGCCCTACAATCAAATGTGCTTAACCAAAAACACATTAGCCAGAATGACCGGTTCATCATGTAGAAGGCAGTATTATTATATATTAATGAACATTATATATATGCTTCTGAGGAAAGAAGAAAAGGACGAATGGCAGAGAGACAGAATTTTCTATTATTTGTTATAAAAATAAACTTGTTTTAAAAATAATAAGTAAATTTATTTCTTAATCTGCTTAGAAAACTTTTTCAGACTCATAGAATTATTTCAGAAGAGCATTTCTTTGGTTTTGGTTGTATAATCCAAACTCTCAGTTTAGGAAAATGTTCAGCTGGAATATGTTAGATGTTAGCTGATAGTGCCTGATGGTAATTCACTGATGACTAGGTACATAGTTATATCAGATCTAACACACCATTTTGTGAGTCACGCTGGCGTTGTGGGAAGTACATTGTTTTTGGATATTCAACCTGGATTCAAGTCTCCCCTCCCCCCACTATATATGTAATTTGATCTTGTACATGTTACTTAACTGCCTAGAGCCTCAGTTTTCAGAATTAACATGCTTTGTAACAATAATTACTGAGATAGGGTGTTTGTAAGGCTTAAACAAAATAATATGTAAAGTGCATTTTAAAATCTATAAAAAAAATCTCTAGCTCTTAGCGGAACTATTGAATGAATGAATGAGTGGGAGAATATTATTTTAAACTTTGTTAAGTGTCTCTACCAAAGTAAGGAAGACTCTCTAATTCCTTCAGATGTGCAGTTCTGTTTGTTTGTTTGTTTGTTTGTTTTCATATCAAAAGTGACTCTTGTGATTTAGAAAACAGGGAAGGTAAACAATGGTTGAACAAAAGCTCTAGATTTAGGATAATACTGCAAAATTCTGAAATTCACATGCTCATACACACACAGGTATACCTAGCACCTATCCTCTTTTCCAGACTATCTCAAACGTCACAGCCTTTGTGAGGCCTTTGCTGATTTCCCAGGCGAAAGCAGGAACTCCCTCCCAAGGAGGGTCTGGTGTGCAAAGATTAGCTGTGCCAATGAGATTCTGTTTCAGAGGAATTCAAAACTAATAGCATCAAAAGAAGTTGGGAGGGCCACTTACAGGATGAGTCCGTTAATGATCATGCCCCAGAGTGACAGTCTATGACTCAAGTCTACTCTTCATCATGTAAGAGAAGATATATTAATGAACATTATATATATGCTTCTGAGGAAAGAAGAAAAGGACGAATGGCAGAGAGACAGAATTTTCTATTATTTGTTATAAAAATAAACTTGTTTTAAAAATAATAAGTAAATTTATTTCTTAATCTGCTTAGAAAACTTTTCAGACTCATAGAATTATTTCAGAAGAGCATTTCTTTGGTTTTGGTTGTATAATCCAAACTCTCAGTTTAGGAAAATGTTCAGCTGGAATATGTTAGATGTTAGCTGATAGTGCCTGATGGTAATTCACTGATGACTAGGTACATAGTTATATCAGATCTAACACACCATTTTGTGAGTCACGCTGGCGTTGTGGGAAGTACATTGTTTTTGGATATTCAACCTGGATTCAAGTCTCCCCTCCCCCCACTATATATGTAATTTGATCTTGTACATGTTACTTAACTGCCTAGAGCCTCAGTTTTCAGAATTAACATGCTTTGTAACAATAATTACTGAGATAGGGTGTTTGTAAGGCTTAAACAAAATAATATGTAAAGTGCATTTTAAAATCTATAAAAAAAATCTCTAGCTCTTAGCGGAACTATTGAATGAATGAATGAGTGGGAGAATATTATTTTAAACTTTGTTAAGTGTCTCTACCAAAGTAAGGAAGACTCTCTAATTCCTTCAGATGTGCAGTTCTGTTTGTTTGTTTGTTTGTTTGTTTTCATATCAAAAGTGACTCTTGTGATTTAGAAAACAGGGAAGGTAAACAATGGTTGAACAAAAGCTCTAGATTTAGGATAATACTGCAAAATTCTGAAATTCACATGCTCATACACACACAGGTATACCTAGCACCTATCCTCTTTTCCAGACTATCTCAAACGTCACAGCCTTTGTGAGGCCTTTGCTGATTTCCCAGGCGAAAGCAGGAACTCCCTCCCAAGGAGGGTCTGGTGTGCAAAGATTAGCTGTGCCAATGAGATTCTGTTTCAGAGGAATTCAAAACTAATAGCATCAAAAGAAGTTGGACAGAGAGGCCCACTTACAGGATGAGTCCCGTTAATGATCATGCCCCAGAGTGACAGTCTATGACTCAAGTCTACTCTTGGGCCCCCAGTTAGGAAAGAGGTAAAGTCAGGCAAATCCTCAAGGATATTTTCATTTAGTTATCCTATATGGAAATTTGGAGAGCCCGTAAGTGCCTCAGAGAGAAGTTTAAAATCCCCTTTTTTTTAGAAATAACTTGACCTGACAGCTTGTTTGTAGCCACTCCTTATGTTTTCTTTCCTTATCCTGCAGCATTTACTGTTTTTCCATTTGCCACATGACACTTCTGACCAGCCATGTAGACCCAAGTAATATTTGAGGGAACCTCTGAGCCACACAGTTCAGATGTGAGTATGGTGACCAGAAGAGAAATAAGGACCAAACTTCTAGATTTGGAAATTAACTGAAAACTGTTCTTTAAAATCCACAAGAGTAGAAGAAAATGGTTTGTGAATGTGACTAGAAGAACCTAAAGCAAACTTGGTACTGGGCAAGTGGAGGAGCAGGAGGAAGAAGACTCAGGAAGGAACACTCGGAGACCAACACAGAGATGGTGGGTGATCACTTCCCAGAAGGCTTTGATGGGAAGGTGGAGATAGAATTCAGATTGCAGTGAGTTTTTGTTTGTTTTGGTTCTGTTGGGTCTTCGCTGCTATGCACAGACTTTCTCTAGTTGTGGTGAATGGGGCTACTCTAGTGGCAATAGGCAGGCGCTCATTGGAGTGGCTTCTCTTGCTGTGAAGCACAGGCTCTAGGGTTCACGGGCTCAGTAGTTGCAGCTCATGGACTTAGTTGCTCCGCAGCATGTGGGATCCTCCTGGACTAGGGCTTGAAACCGTTTTGCCCATTGGCAAGTAGAGTCCTAACCATTGGAGCACCAGGCAAGTCCCTGCAGTGAGTTTTAAAGTGAAGTTGGACTAAAGAAGTAGATTAACACTCATTGATAATCCTTCTAAGGAGACTGGCAGAGGAAGAAAATTGTCCAAACCAGCTTGACATCCTTAATTGCGCCCTCTCCACCCATGGGCAAGGCCACATGGAGGCTGGACTAGGTATCTGCACCTTGAGAAATCTCTCTGCCCTAGCTCCCTTCCAGTTTCCTGAAAGGAAACTCTCTTTCCTTATTGGTTCTATCTTTCTTTTTGGTTCTATCTTCCTATTTCTTTTCACAGATCCTTTAAACCCCATCCATTTCTTCCCCTATTCTCTCACTAAATTTTGGGTCGATAGTGTTTGACCATCTCTTTTGTGTTCACCTCATTTCACCTGATGCTGCCCTCGGTTTCCTTTTTGTTCCATGTCCTGGGGCTCTACTCCAGCCCCTCCCTATGTGGGTACCCCGACCCTGATGCCTGGCCTCCCTGAACCTCCCAGTTTGCCTAGTTGGAGCAGAACTGGTTCAGACCAGAAGAGAAATAAGGACCAAACTTCTAGATTTGGAAATTAACTGAAAACTGTTCTTTAAAATCCACAAGAGTAGAAGAAAATGGTTTGTGAATGTGACTAGAAGAACCTAAAGCAAACTTGGTACTGGGCAAGTGGAGGAGCAGGAGGAAGAAGACTCAGGAAGGAACACTCGGAGACCAACACAGAGACGGTGGGTGATCACTTCCCAGAAGGCTTTGATGGGAAGGTGGAGATAGAATTCAGATTGCAGTGAGTTTTTGTTTGTTTTGGTTCTGTTGGGTCTTCGCTGCTATGCACAGACTTTCTCTAGTTGTGGTGAATGGGGCTACTCTAGTGGCAATAGGCAGGCGCTCATTGGAGTGGCTTCTCTTGCTGTGAAGCACAGGCTCTAGGGTTCACGGGCTCAGTAGTTGCAGCTCATGGACTTAGTTGCTCCGCAGCATGTGGGATCCTCCTGGACTAGGGCTTGAAACCGTTTTGCCCATTGGCAAGTAGAGTCCTAACCATTGGAGCACCAGGCAAGTCCCTGCAGTGAGTTTTAAAGTGAAGTTGGACTAAAGAAGTAGATTAACACTCATTGATAATCCTTCTAAGGAGACTGGCAGAGGAAGAAAATTGTCCAAACCAGCTTGACATCCTTAATTGCGCCCTCTCCACCCATGGGCAAGGCCACATGGAGGCTGGACTAGGTATCTGCACCTTGAGAAATCTCTCTGCCCTAGCTCCCTTCCAGTTTCCTGAAAGGAAACTCTCTTTCCTTATTGGTTCTATCTTTCTTTTTGGTTCTATCTTCCTATTTCTTTTCACAGATCCTTTAAACCCCATCCATTTCTTCCCCTATTCTCTCACTAAATTTTGGGTCGATAGTGTTTGACCATCTCTTTTGTGTTCACCTCATTTCACCTGATGCTGCCCTCGGTTTCCTTTTTGTTCCATGTCCTGGGGCTCTACTCCAGCCCCTCCCTATGTGGGTACCCCGACCCTGATGCCTGGCCTCCCTGAACCTCCCAGTTTGCCTAGTTTGGAGCAGAACTGGTTCAGAAGGAGAGAGAAAGGCATGAAATAGAGGAGGATAAAGTCAAGGAAAGGAGTATCAGTTGGTTTCACTCAGACTTGGGAGGAAGAAAGAACCCGCAGCAGAGGGCAAAGGTAGGAGAGAAAAGCTGAGGTGGCGAATCGCCTGAGTGAGTGGGAGGGGGTTAAGGACTTGGGTGGAAGCTTTGACGAGGGAAGGAAACTTCAGCCAACCTCCAAGATAAGACAGAGGAGCTGACAAGAAGGATGGGTGCGGTTAAAATTGTAAGCAGTGACGATTCTGCTCAGAGTGAAGATGATGGAATTTGGACAGGAGGTTTGAACTTGTGAGATTCAATGCTCACTCAGGAGAAAGGGAAAGTGAACTAAGCAAGGCGGAGGATTTAAGACAATCCTGTAAGACCAGTCGAAGCTGGAGGAGACCCAGCGCTGGTAGTAATGCATGCTGTCCTATTGTGTGCATTTCTTTAGAAGACGAGAGCCTGTAGAGACCATCTCTTATGAGCCAGGCTGACCATCAGTGCTGGTGCTTAAGGCCAGCATTCCCAGGACCTGACTTAGTTCCAGCCCCAGGATCAGATGCATTTTCCTGAGGACACTAGAGCACTCAGAATGAAAGAAACTGAATGTCTTTCAACTCACCCTTTGGCTCTAGAAAAGAAGTGAGTGCTCTGCAGGCAACTTATAGGAATGTGACAAAGAATGGTAGACTGTACAGAGAAATTAGTATTTTGCAGGATGAAGGTCAGTCCCCCTTTTGCTGTACACTGGCCCTGTACTGAGCCTTGATACAACTGTAAATTCTCATGACCCTTACTGCCCATTTTCCTGGAGAGACTGAGCACATGGCTTTCCTGATCTCTTTGCCACACAGAACAGTGGAGTATTGTGGGTTAAAAGCTGAAGAAATCTGAAGCAAGCCATATTTCACGTGTGAAGTCTGATCAAAGGAAGGGTGTCCATGAGGTCATTCACAGGCTCCAGCAGCGTTTTCTTTCAACAGTTGTCCCAGGTCATGCAGAGAGACAGTGGCAGAAATAGGATGTGGGTCTGGGTCTTACAGGCCCCAAAGTCTGGGTTCTTTCTAGTCTCCTTCAGTGTCTCCCGTGGAAGCTGGGAAAAACTAATGCTGGTACTTTGGGGGCATCTACTTGTGCCAGCACTGTGCTCAATGCAGCTGATTCAGCTCTTGGAGGATGAGCTTCTGCTTCTGAGGATCCTCTTCCAGGCCCTTCAGATAGGTACATCATCCCCACTCTTTGCTGGAGAAGTCTAGCCACCAGGCAGAGGAGCTGAAACACGGATGAAGAAGGAAACAGAAATGTCTCTTTTGTTCACTCGTGTATGTTTCATAGAGCCCTCCTCTTTTGCACTCATGTATTCTCAGGGATATCGGGCCTCTCTCTTTCCTTTGACCTTCTCATTTCTCTTTCTCTCCAGAACCAGCCAACGTTAATGAAAAGACAGCTGAGAGGTTATGTACATGATGAAAGGCAAATAACATATTTCAGAGTTGCATGCTTCCTGAAATGAGATTTCTATGTATTAAACAGCAACAAAAAATGACCTGTCTGGCCAATTATCTTGTTTGTCCAAGAATTATTTTATTACTTGACTCAGCCATAAGTCCATGAAGCTAACTGCTATCAGATAAAACAAAAAGGGGCCTAATTAAGCAGGAGCTGGGTAATGGGTTTGATGATCCTTTTCCTGGAAGGTTATGATCTTGGGCTATGTGATAATTATTTATTGCCTTGTCTGAAACAGATTTTTAAATAGGAATGTGACAAAGAATGGTAGACTGTACAGAGAAATTAGTATTTTGCAGGATGAAGGTCAGTTCCTTTGCTGTGCACTGGCCCTGTACTGAGCCTTGATACAACTGTAAATTCTCATGACCCTTACTGCCCATTTTCCTGGAGAGACTGAGCACATGGCTTTCCTGATCTCTTTGCCACACAGAACAGTGGAGTATTGTGGGTTAAAAGCTGAAGAAATCTGAAGCAAGCCATATTTCACGTGTGAAGTCTGATCAAAGGAAGGGTGTCCATGAGGTCATTCACAGGCTCCAGCAGCGTTTTCTTTCAACAGTTGTCCCAGGTCATGCAGAGAGACAGTGGCAGAAATAGGATGTGGGTCTGGGTCTTACAGGCCCCAAAGTCTGGGTTCTTTCTAGTCTCCTTCAGTGTCTCCCGTGGAAGCTGGGAAAAACTAATGCTGGTACTTTGGGGGCATCTACTTGTGCCAGCACTGTGCTCAATGCAGCTGATTCAGCTCTTGGAGGATGAGCTTCTGCTTCTGAGGATCCTCTTCCAGGCCCTTCAGATAGGTACATCATCCCCACTCTTTGCTGGAGAAGTCTAGCCACCAGGCAGAGGAGCTGAAACACGGATGAAGAAGGAAACAGAAATGTCTCTTTTGTTCACTCGTGTATGTTTCATAGAGCCCTCCTCTTTTGCACTCATGTATTCTCAGGGATATCGGGCCTCTCTCTCTTTCCTTTGACCTTCTCATTTCTCTTTCTCTCCAGAACCAGCCAACGTTAATGAAAAGACAGCTGAGAGGTTATGTACATGATGAAAGGCAAATAACATATTTCAGAGTTGCATGCTTCCTGAAATGAGATTTCTATGTATTAAACAGCAACAAAAAATGACCTGTCTGGCCAATTATCTTGTTTGTCCAAGAATTATTTTATTACTTGACTCAGCCATAAGTCCATGAAGCTAACTGCTATCAGATAAAACAAAAAGGGGCCTAATTAAGCAGGAGCTGGGTAATGGGTTTGATGATCCTTTTCCTGGAAGGTTATGATCTTGGGCTATGTGTAAATTCATGACTATATTTATTGCCTTGTCTAAAACATGGTCTGAAAGGCTGGAGCTGTAAGTAACCTTGGCAACAGAGCAAGAAGGGAGGATGTCCTATTGTGGATTCCAGAGTTCAGAGCTGAAAGTTTCATGGTGATCATCTAGGCCAGTTGTCTTGTTTGAGAAACAAAGAAACTGAGACTCAGAGGTGTTAGATGAACTTTTTAATGACCCGCAAGTCATTAACGCAGAATTGAGTCAGGAATCCAGGTCTTCCGGTTACAAGTACCAGATTTTACCATTATATCCTACGATTTCGTCTATGGTTTATTTCTGGAGGTTAATTTTATTTACCAGCTTAGGGCTTCCCTGGTGACTCAGCGATAAAGAATATACCAGCTAATGCAGGAGACACAGTTTCCATCCCTAGGATGGGAAGATCCCCTAAGGGAGAAAATGGCAACCCACTCCAGTATTTTTGTCTGGAGAATCCCATTAACAGAGGAGCCTGGTGGGCTATAGTCCATAGGGTTGCAAAGAATCAGACATGACTTAGTGACTAAAACAGCAACTAATAATGTTTAAATGCTTTTGTTTTCATTTTTACTGTTGCAAAAATTATAAAAGTAATAAATGATTTTTGTAAAGAAATTCAAAGCATAAGTACATACAGTAGAAACTATATACAGGAAAAATTTTCTGTCAGACCAGAAAGTGTCTGCCTTTCACTTGTCTCTACCAATTACTTTTTCTCTCCAGAAGCAGGTTCTGTTACCAGACTAATCTGTACTCTTGATGATTTTTTCCTATGCATTTACAAACATATGTGTTTCCTTTTTCATAAATGGACACATGCTATTCATATTGTCTTGAGGTTTGCTTTTTAAATTTAACATCTTTCTGTTCTGTTTTTTGAAATTGTGATATAATTCACATAAAAATGCCCTTTGGCCAATTATCTTGTTTGTCCAAGAATTATTTTATTACTTGACTCAGCCATAAGTCCATGAAGCTAACTGCTATCAGATAAAACAAAAAGGGGCCTAATTAAGCAGGAGCTGGGTAATGGGTTTGATGATCCTTTTCCTGGAAGGTTATGATCTTGGGCTATGTGTAAATTCATGACTATATTTATTGCCTTGTCTAAAACATGGTCTGAAAGGCTGGAGCTGTAAGTAACCTTGGCAACAGAGCAAGAAGGGAGGATGTCCTATTGTGGATTCCAGAGTTCAGAGCTGAAAGTTTCATGGTGATCATCTAGGCCAGTTGTCTTGTTTGAGAAACAAAGAAACTGAGACTCAGAGGTGTTAGATGAACTTTTTAATGACCCGCAAGTCATTAACGCAGAATTGAGTCAGGAATCCAGGTCTTCCAGTTACAAGTACCAGATTTTACCATTATATCCTACGATTTCGTCTATGGTTTATTTCTGGAGGTTAATTTTATTTACCAGCTTAGGGCTTCCCTGGTGACTCAGCGATAAAGAATATACCAGCTAATGCAGGAGACACAGTTTCCATCCCTAGGATGGGAAGATCCCCTAAGGGAGAAAATGGCAACCCACTCCAGTATTTTTGTCTGGAGAATCCCATTAACAGAGGAGCCTGGTGGGCTATAGTCCATAGGGTTGCAAAGAATCAGACATGACTTAGTGACTAAAACAGCAACTAATAATGTTTAAATGCTTTTGTTTTCATTTTTACTGTTGCAAAAATTATAAAAGTAATAAATGATTTTTGTAAAGAAATTCAAAGCATAAGTACATACAGTAGAAACTATATACAGGAAAAATTTTCTGTCAGACCAGAAAGTGTCTGCCTTTCACTTGTCTCTACCAATTACTTTTTCTCTCCAGAAGCAGGTTCTGTTACCAGACTAATCTGTACTCTTGATGATTTTTTCCTATGCATTTACAAACATATGTGTTTCCTTTTTCATAAATGGACACATGCTATTCATATTGTCTTGAGGTTTGCTTTTTAAATTTAACATCTTTCTGTTCTAGTCCAAAGATACCTATCTCATTCTCTTTTTGAAATTGTGATATAATTCACATGATATAAAATTCCACCATTTTAAAGTATGTAGCTCAATGGTTTTTATTATATTCACCTCCCTGTGCCAGCATCACCACGATTGAATTCCAGAATTTTTCCATCATGCAAAAAGAAGTCCTGTATCTGTTAGCTGTCAGTCCCAATTCCCCTGTCACCTTTATTCCTCAGGTAACCGTAGTCTACTTTCTATCTTTAGAGTCACTTATTCTGGACATTCGTATGAATGGAGTCATGCAAAATTTGGCCATTTGTATCTTTTTCTATTTAGCATATTTTCAAGGTTCATTTAGGTTGTAGCATGTGTCAGAGCATCCTTCCTTTTAAGGGCTGAATAATTTTCCATTCTATGGAAATACTAAGTTTTGTTTGTCTATTTATCAGTTGATGATGAATGGCCATTGGGGTTATTCCTGCATTTTGATTATCACAGATAATGTTACTATAAATATTCTATATGTTTTGTATGATTAAATGGTTTTAATTCTCTTGGGCTCATTCTTCTGAATTGCAGCATCATAGTCTATCATTTGAATTTGCCATGTAACCATTTCTCCTACTGTTGAACATTCACCTTTTATTCAGTTTTTTTAAAAATTACAAACAATGGTGCAATATACATCCCTATGTGTATTGTTTTGAGAGAGACAGCACAGTGAGGTAGCCACGGTGTCACGCCGAAGTGAGCGCTCTGTCTGAATCCCTGCACTGCCACTTATTCACCGCCTATAAAATGGGGTAAAAATAGACCTTCCTCACAGGTTCTAAATGACTAATATAAAAAAAGCAGCTATATGGGACTTGACGCATGGTTGAGTTGAATGAATGTTGTTTATATTCTATGCAAATATTTCTGTAGGTTAGGCTCCTAGCAATGGAATTCGGGGGTCAAACTATCATTACTATAATTTTGAAAAGTATCACTAATTGCCCTGCAAGAATGTTATACCAGCAGGAATGAGATTGCTTATTTCCCCACACTTACCAATTCTGGAAATGATCAAGCGTTCTGAGTTATTTATTTGAATTTTGTCTATTGTCACTATAATTTGTATTTCCTTAATTCCAATCGAGATTAAGTATCTTCTAGTGTATTTATTGGCTACTTATATCTCTCTTACTGTTTTTTTTTTTTTTAGTATTTATTTATTTGATTGGGCTGGGTCTTAGTTGCTGCATGTGGAATCTGGTTCGTTAACCAGGGATCGAACCCAGACTCTTTGTACTGGGAGCTCAGAGTCTTAGCCACTGGACCACCAGGGAAGTCCTCTCCTACTGGTTTTGAAAAGCCTGTTTATATCTGCTTGTGTATTTTGACTCACAGACTCTCTTTGGATATGGTTGCTTATCTTTTTTTATGTATTTTGAAACTATTTTCTCCCAGTTGAAAAAAACTTTTTTTTCTTGAGCATCCTTCCTTTTAAGGGCTGAATAATTTTCCATTCTATGGAAATACTAAGTTTTGTTTGTCTATTTATCAGTTGATGATGAATGGCCATTGGGGTTATTCCTGCATTTTGATTATCACAGATAATGTTACTATAAATATTCTATATGTTTTGTATGATTAAATGGTTTTAATTCTCTTGGGCTCATTCTTCTGAATTGCAGCATCATAGTCTATCATTTGAATTTGCCATGTAACCATTTCTCCTACTGTTGAACATTCACCTTTTATTCAGTTTTTTTAAAAATTACAAACAATGGTGCAATATACATCCCTATGTGTATTGTTTTGAGAGAGACAGCACAGTGAGGTAGCCACGGTGTCACACCGAAGTGAGCGCTCTGTCTGAATCCCTGCACTGCCACTTATTCACCGCCTATAAAATGGGGTAAAAATAGACCTTCCTCACAGGTTCTAAATGACTAATATAAAAGGCAGCTATATGGGACTTGACGCATGGTTGAGTTGAATGAATGTTGTTTATATTCTATGCAAATATTTCTGTAGGTTAGGCTCCTAGCAATGGAATTCGGGGGTCAAACTATCATTACTATAATTTTGAAAAGTATCACTAATTGCCCTGCAAGAATGTTATACCAGCAGGAATGAGATTGCTTATTTCCCCACACTTACCAATTCTGGAAATGATCAAGCGTTCTGAGTTATTTATTTGAATTTTGTCTATTGTCACTATAATTTGTATTTCCTTAATTCCAATCGAGATTAAGTATCTTCTAGTGTATTTATTGGCTACTTATATCTCTCTTACTGTTTTTTTTTTTTAGTATTTATTTATTTGATTGGGCTGGGTCTTAGTTGCTGCATGTGGAATCTGGTTCGTTAACCAGGGATCGAACCCAGACTCTTTGTACTGGGAGCTCAGAGTCTTAGCCACTGGACCACCAGGGAAGTCCTCTCCTACTGGTTTTGAAAAGCCTGTTTATATCTGCTTGTGTATTTTGACTCACAGACTCTCTTTGGATATGGTTGCTTATCTTTTTTTATGTATTTTGAAACTATTTTCTCCCAGTTGATTCTTACCATCTAATTTCATTAATGATATCTTTTGTCATATTGAACTTCTTCATTTTTATGAAGTCTACTATATCAATATTTTCCTCTGGAAGCTCTCCCATGGACAATTAAAAGCTCAACCCAGAAATAATACAAATTGCTTCTACTCATTCATCAGAACTGGTCACACAGCCCCACTCAAAACACAGAGGGACCAAGAAGAAGAATCCTAGCCCAAGCCCAGAAGATGAACAGCTGGAAATATTTGGTGAGCAGCATAAATAGCTACCACAGTGTTCCAACTCAGAAAAAGACTGACAGAAAGGAGAGAAGGAGGGAAGTGTTAACATGCCTCCAAGCCTCAGGAAAGAAGACCGTGATCAAGTAAAGCAGAATTAATTCCAGTTGAATTAGGAAGATGTGGCTTCAGGAAGTTGAAGTAAGCCTGCAATAGAATTCCAAGAGGGCCACGTTTCCTGAAAAAGCTGAGTTCTTAGCATTCAAAGAGTGAGCAGAGGAATACTGGTTTGGCTCATCCGTCATTGATTTAATCCTGATGTGAGGAGTTTATGTAGATCATCCAAATATTAAGTCACCAAGCCAGAGGGTATTTGGAATGCATTTGGGGAATGGCAGAGCTGTCTGTTCTTGAATAAATGCCTGCCCAACCCCCATCCTCGGTAAGCGCTCTTAATATGTGTGTGTGCACTTCCGTGAGCGGAAAATCAATACCTTCTTGGATAGATGGAAATTGAGCTATGTCAAGGCACACATGCGTTGTCAGATAGCATCTTTCTGCCAGCAATCGATCAAATTTCCTCAGCACAGCACCCGTGCGATATAGGAGAGCAAGACAGGCTAATGGTAGGAATGTTGGCTATACATTTTTCTGAAATGTCGCCTTTAACTGAAAAATCAAAGCTGGAGATGTCTGTGCACGGCACTGCCTCTCCTGATGAGTGTCCTAATCTTCTTTGAATTTTCTGGCAGGGGTCACGAGCAACGTGCTCTCCTGTTTCTGTGGCTCACCTGCTCCTCACTGAGGGTGAGAAATGATTTTCTCAGTTGGAACACTCCTGTCAAAGACAGGGCTCTGCCTCCTCTCCTATGCCTCCACCACTTCCTCTCCTTTCTTTGAGCCAGAGCAACATGCATTCCCCTCTCCCCACCGCAGGAACAGCAGCAAGTGTGTGGGTGGCTATTTGGCAGAAGCTCTGTTTAGCTACAGAAGCTGTACCTTTATACTGTGCACACGTTGTTTTGATTGTTGCCAATGACTTCTGTTATTATTGTTGTTGATTAGAGGTCAGGGTGGTGATAAGAAAAAGGCAGATGGTCTCTGCTTGGCTTTTTTTTTTTTTTAATTTTATTTATTGATTATAGTTTGGCTATTCTGGGTTTTCACTGCTGCTGTAAGCTCTTCTCTAGGTGCAGGGAGTGGGGCTACTATCTCGTTGATGAAAGCAGGCTTCTTGTTGCAGTGGCTTCTCTTGTGAAACTCAGGCTCTAGGGCACACGGGCTTCAGTATTTGCGGCACCGGGGCTCCGTAGTTGTGGCTCATGGGCTTAATTGCCCCGCAGCTTGTGGGATCTTCCTGGCTCAGGGATCAAACCTGCGTCTCCTGCATTGGCAGGCAAACTGTTTACCACTGAGCTACCAGGGAAGCCCTCTGCCTGGCTTTTTAAGACCTGCTCATTCGTGGGTTACAACGATGACACACAAGCACCAGAAGTATTGGCTGTGGACACTGTTCATTGTGGATGTCCCTGCCATCAGCTACTGAAGAGGAAGGGACACACAGAAGCAGAGAAGAGGATGTGCCTGTATTTTTAAATAAACTGCCTTGTGATGCAGAAGGCCTATGAAACATTTTATATATCGAACCCGAAGTACATGGAAAATTACTCACATGGTTTTATTTTTTTCCCCCCTAAAGACTCTAGTAATCCAAAGGGAAATTATTCCGGTTGAATGACTCATCTAAAACACGTTTTTTTGACTGTATCTTGGGCAAGGAAAGAATCTATTCAGAGATAACAATTTATTATTTAACATTTCAGCAGGTCCACAGAAGTACAAGTCAATTGAGTCCAAATAAAGAAATGTGCTATTTTTAACAACTTCTAAATGTTCTTGGCAGCAGGTAGGCTAGATTTTGTTAGGGGATAAAAACAGGTTTCTGATCTTTTTCCTTCAGGTTTTCACTTAAAACTTGATAATCAAAATAATACCTTAAAAGAAATGCCAAGAAATAGCCTTAGAAATGTTTATGACAATATGATGAAAGGTTAGCAAGGATGAAAGAAAGAGAGAGAGAGAAAGGAAGGAAGGAAGGAAGAAGGGAAGGAAGAAGAAACAAACTGTGCCCTGGAACTAAAAATAGATGTACCAGAAATAGAGAAATTGGAATATTTCTGTTACTTCATGCCTGTTATAGTATAGATTGTGAGAGATCTCATACATTATAAGATGCTTTTATTTCCCTATAATAAAGATATTTCATCCTTTATAAGATGCTTTCCTGTAAAAAGGCTCTATCTCTTGATGAAAGCAGGCTTCTTGTTGCAGTGGCTTCTCTTGTGAAACTCAGGCTCTAGGGCACACGGGCTTCAGTATTTGCGGCACCGGGCTCCGTGGTTGTGGCTCATGGGCTTAATTGCCCCGCAGCTTGTGGGATCTTCCTGGCTCAGGGATCAAACCTGCGTCTCCTGCATTGGCAGGCAAACTGTTTACCACTGAGCTACCAGGGAAGCCCTCTGCCTGGCTTTTTAAGACCTGCTCATTCGTGGGTTACAACGATGACACACAAGCACCAGAAGTATTGGCTGTGGACACTGTTCATTGTGGATGTCCCTGCCATCAGCTACTGAAGAGGAAGGGACACACAGAAGCAGAGAAGAGGATGTGCCTGTATTTTTAAATA
This sequence comes from Tragulus kanchil, assembly GCA_022376925.1. Taxonomy (NCBI): domain Eukaryota; kingdom Metazoa; phylum Chordata; class Mammalia; order Artiodactyla; family Tragulidae; genus Tragulus; species Tragulus kanchil. The sequence continues at coordinate 23,173,363 of JAIOJX010000024.1, read as the reverse complement.
AACTGCCTTGTGATGCAGAAGGCCTATGAAACATTTTATATATCGAACCCGAAGTACATGGAAAATTACTCACATGGTTTTATTTTTTTCCCCCCTAAAGACTCTAGTAATCCAAAGGGAAATTATTCCGGTTGAATGACTCATCTAAAACACGTTTTTTTGACTGTATCTTGGGCAAGGAAAGAATCTATTCAGAGATAACAATTTATTATTTAACATTTCAGCAGGTCCACAGAAGTACAAGTCAATTGAGTCCAAATAAAGAAATGTGCTATTTTTAACAACTTCTAAATGTTCTTGGCAGCAGGTAGGCTAGATTTTGTTAGGGGATAAAAACAGGTTTCTGATCTTTTTCCTTCAGGTTTTCACTTAAAACTTGATAATCAAAATAATACCTTAAAAGAAATGCCAAGAAATAGCCTTAGAAATGTTTATGACAATATGATGAAAGGTTAGCAAGGATGAAAGAAAGAGAGAGAGAGAAAGGAAGGAAGGAAGGAAGAAGGGAAGGAAGAAGAAACAAACTGTGCCCTGGAACTAAAAATAGATGTACCAGAAATAGAGAAATTGGAATATTTCTGTTACTTCATGCCTGTTATAGTATAGATTGTGAGAGATCTCATACATTATAAGATGCTTTTATTTCCCTATAATAAAGATATTTCATCCTTTATAGATGAAAAGTACTGTCCTGTTGGAACTCATCCCAATGATAACAAACTCAATATGGGGTTCTTATTTTTTTGTAATGTTTTCGAACATTTCATTCACTTTAAACCTCCACTTCCCTGGTGGCTCGGATAGTAAAGAATCTGCCTGTCAACGCAGGAGATGCAGATTCAATCCCTGGATTGGGAAGATCCCCTGGAGAAGGAAATGGCAACCCACTCCAATATTCTTGCCTGGAGAATTCCATGGACAGAGAAGCCTGGCAGGCTACAGTCCATGGGGCTGCAAAGAGTCAGACATGACTGAATGCCTTTCACTTCACCTAGTTTAAGAAGCATGCATTTCTCCTCAGCTAGGTAGGGCGTGCATTATTATCCCTGTTTTACTGATGAGGTAATAGCAACCAAGGTCATAGAGCAACATAATAAAGTTGGAATACACCTCCTCAATAACAAATCTATTACAACATACTGCCTCTTTAGACCAAAACTTGCCATATTTGGAGGGGTATGCACTGTTGTTTTCTTTTTTCTCCTGAGCACAGAGTTCTTGATAAGTTCTGTTTGATGTATAACATTTTTATCTTTCTTCTGAGGGGATCACCAATGAGGGTTGTGTTCCCTTTGTAGTGAAAATGGGTAAAATGTGGCACTTTGAAGGCTCAAAGAAGGAGAATTGGCCCAATTTTACCTTATAGCTTCACTTGAAGCAATTTCTACTCTGGTTAATTGCAGCAACATTGAAGAAATTAACGTAGGTATGTCATGATGATTGGATATAGATATTTATAAATTCAAAATAAGAGTGAATAATCATACCATTATGTAACCATCTGATTCCTATCTCTTTTACTTTTCCTGTATTTCGTAGTTTAGCTCTTCATTATCATGTGTTTCTTGCAAGTCTTGGTTTACTGACACATAAATAAATTGAATGTAAGACTTCTCATCTCTCTTGTAACCCTACAGCTAAAGTCTTTAATCTTTTGAATCCTCTTGAAACTTGCTTCATTTAAGAATACTCCATGCTCCATTTTTGTTGAATATTATATATTTATTGCCTACTTCCATGCTGAATTTAGTATACTCCCTAAATATCCTTGACAATTCATTCTTTCATTTATACATCTATACATCGAGTACAGCTGACATGTATTGTACTCCCATATTTACCACGTTATGTTGTACTTATCTGTTTCATCTGGATTTGAACTGCCTGAGGCCAAAGACTATGTTTGCAATCCAATCATTTCACATTGAGAGTTACCTGTTACATAGTAGGTGCACAATGAATTTATTTAGATGAATAGTATCTGGTAAAATACCACAAATCTGCTTAGTAGGGACTAAATATTATTGTGGTGAAGACAACACTGATTTCTTTTACTTTGCTTTAATCATTTTTCTGATACATGGAAGGTTTGAAATATTTGAAAGAATAAGCCTCTGTCTTTTGAATGTAGTTCAAAATGTCACTACCATGTAGAATCCTAAACAAATAAACAACCTATTTTTGGGGTGGCTGGATATTGAATACCCCTGCAACTATTACACATTTTATCAATATGCATAATTTTTAGCAGGTTGATATATACGTGTTACAATGGCTAGAAACCTTAGGTGGGATCAATATATACTGAGCACAGAGTTCTTGATAAGTTCTGTTTGATGTATAACATTTTTATCTTTCTTCTGAGGGGATCACCAATGAGGGTTGTGTTCCCTTTGTAGTGAAAATGGGTAAAATGTGGCACTTTGAAGGCTCAAAGAAGGAGAATTGGCCCAATTTTACCTTATAGCTTCACTTGAAGCAATTTCTACTCTGGTTAATTGCAGCAACATTGAAGAAATTAACGTAGGTATGTCATGATGATTGGATATAGATATTTATAAATTCAAAATAAGAGTGAATAATCATACCATTATGTAACCATCTGATTCCTATCTCTTTTACTTTTCCTGTATTTCGTAGTTTAGCTCTTCATTATCATGTGTTTCTTGCAAGTCTTGGTTTACTGACACATAAATAAATTGAATGTAAGACTTCTCATCTCTCTTGTAACCCTACAGCTAAAGTCTTTAATCTTTTGAATCCTCTTGAAACTTGCTTCATTTAAGAATACTCCATGCTCCATTTTTGTTGAATATTATATATTTATTGCCTACTTCCATGCTGAATTTAGTATACTCCCTAAATATCCTTGACAATTCATTCTTTCATTTATACATCTATACATCGAGTACAGCTGACATGTATTGTACTCCCATATTTACCACGTTATGTTGTACTTATCTGTTTCATCTGGATTTGAACTGCCTGAGGCCAAAGACTATGTTTGCAATCCAATCATTTCACATTGAGAGTTACCTGTTACATAGTAGGTGCACAATGAATTTATTTAGATGAATAGTATCTGGTAAAATACCACAAATCTGCTTAGTAGGGACTAAATATTATTGTGGTGAAGACAACACTGATTTCTTTTACTTTGCTTTAATCATTTTTCTGATACATGGAAGGTTTGAAATATTTGAAAGAATAAGCCTCTGTCTTTTGAATGTAGTTCAAAATGTCACTACCATGTAGAATCCTAAACAAATAAACAACCTATTTTTGGGGTGGCTGGATATTGAATACCCCTGCAACTATTACACATTTTATCAATATGCATAATTTTTAGCAGGTTGATATATACGTGTTACAATGGCTAGAAACCTTAGGTGGGATCAATATATACCATATTTTGAATCCTGGTGGAAAAAACAGGAAATAATGAAAAACATAGATATTTACTTCTTTGTTCATTTGAAATTCTGCCTCAGGCTAAACCATGCAGCCTTTTCAAAATCATTGGAACTGTAATAATATGCCATTAAATGCTTTTGCTTGTTCAGTTTTTCATTTGCAAAGATAATCCACACTTTAAAACCTGGATACCTTTGAAATATGCGTCAGGCAGGAGGCCGGTGTGGAGATTGCCTTGAGGTCAGGGCTTTCAGTTCTTTGGTTGCTGAGTCTGAGGTTTCTGCCGAAGGCCACGAAATATCCCTTCATTAACTGGTTCTTGACGGCAAATATAATTAAGAGCTTGCCACAGACCCGAATGTTGTAAAACGAAAGGTGTCTCCTGTGATGTGAAAACAGGGCCAGTGATGCTGATCCCGTGACGAGAGTCCTGTCCAGTCGCTACCCTGTAGTTGGTGGGGATTTGATTTAACAAAATGATTTAGAATAAAGGAGCCCTGTAATGCGGGTGGTTTCTGACAGTCGTCTGTGGTACTGACATGTGCAGAGCACAGAGGCTTGATTTCACATGTTGGCAACTCCTCTGGTTTACCAAAGCCCTTCCCCAAGGACTCTCATGTCAGGCCAGTTAGGTGCGTGTTTGCACAGGTGGTGGATCAGCTGTTTTCCCTGGAAGTCATCCCCTTCTGGTTCCAGTTCTCCCATGGAGGGTCACTCAAGGGTGACAAGAAGTCTACTGCTCCTTGAAGACTAAGCCTGCTGTGGCTGCCAAAACACTGCCTCAAAGACACGGTGATTTGAACCTGGCTTGCTGACTGCCTGTCTCTAGACTCCCTGGCACCACTCAGTTTTGGGGAAGAAAAAAACATACCTGGTAGCATTCAAGTCTAGAATTATAATGAAATTAGGGTGTCCAGATGTACCCCTTTAAAGGAATTAAGCTAGTGTTCCAGGAAGCCTTTTGAGGTTAATAAATTATTTACTTTTTCCAAAGGAGATAGGAATAGGAAATCTTCAATTGTGCTCACAGAGATTAGAATTTGAGACAGAGCTTTTTCTAGTAGGCAGGAGGTAGCTGTTTGTGCTTCGCAGAACACATGCACAGTGGATCTTTGTTTTCACCTGGATCATTAGTGCATGTTTCTGATCCTGCCCAGGTCCCCTGAGCATACCAATTATACTTTGCTGAAGTCTGCTGTAAGATTGGGTGTTGTGGTTAAAAGAAAAATCTAAAGCTATCTTGGGTTGTGAAGGAGGGATTTTGAAATGCTAATATTTGCCTTTACAAGATTTCATACTGCCGATAACCCCTTCCATCATGCAGTTCTCTTCTCCTCTGGCTCACTAAACAGACCTGAACCATTTGCCAAAGTCTCTCTCCACACCTTTGACACTAGTCAAATCAGGCTCCTTATGATTTCCTGAAACACAACAGCAAATATTTATCAAGTCCTTGCTATATGCCAGGTTCTGTGTTATGTGTTCTATACACATAGAAGCTCTTCACAGTGATTAGCAACTTTTTATTCTTTTATTCAGTCAGGAAATATTTAATGAGTACTGGCTATACATCAGGCATATGCTAAGTGGTGAGGGTTTGGCTGTGAAGAAAGCAGACATTCTCAGTCCCCGTAGAGTTTATAGTCCAGCAGATGAGACAGGTGTTACGTAATAACAAGAAAGGAAGGATCGAAAGACATGAAAACATAGAATAAGGAGGTTTGACCATCAGGAAGGGAAATTTACTGTGAGAAATGAAGATGTAAGAATCAGCCAGATTGAGAGAGTGAGGATGAATGCCAGGCAGAGGGACGAGTCTGAAGGAGTGAAACCTGGTCCGGGAATGGCACCGTGGTGTGGACTGCAGAGCCAATGTCCCTGGTTCAAACCCTGGCTTCCCACTCACTTCCCTTGTAACTTTGGGCAAGTTTATTTCCTTATCTTTTTCTTTTTTCTGTTTTTTTTTTTTTTTGACTGCCCCAGGTGCATGTAGGATCCTAATTCTTCTCTGACCAGGGATTGAACCCATGTGCCCTGCAGTGGAAGCACAGTGTCTTAACCACTGGACTGCCAGGGAAGTCCCTCTTTATCTTTAAAGGAGGATAGTAGCAGCGCTAAGCTGATAGTTTATGGTCCTGACAAAGGAGTTGCTGAGCATAAAAGTGTTAGTTATTTTAACAAGGAAGTGAAGGTATTTTGAGTTATTCACTAACCTGGAGTATAGTGTGTAAGTACAGAAAGAGAGGAGATTAGAAAAACTGAGAGAGCTTGGGTTTAGAGGCCTGGGGCTCAGGGAAGTCTGGTAAACAGGTGAAGGACTTTCTTGATCTGTAGAGAAGTAGAAAGTCATTGAGAGGACTTCACCAGGACAATGACACAATCATCTTACCTCGGTCAAGCTAGTGGACATGGAGATAAATCAGAGTGTGTGGATTGGCAAGATACCTAGGAGGCAGAACGCACAGCACTTGGTTCTCCCCCAAATGGTCTCTTTGATGTAATGTTTTCCTGAAACACAACAGCAAATATTTATCAAGTCCTTGCTATATGCCAGGTTCTGTGTTATGTGTTCTATACACATAGAAGCTCTTCACAGTGATTAGCAACTTTTTATTCTTTTATTCAGTCAGGAAATATTTAATGAGTACTGGCTATACATCAGGCATATGCTAAGTGGTGAGGGTTTGGCTGTGAAGAAAGCAGACATTCTCAGTCCCCGTAGAGTTTATAGTCCAGCAGATGAGACAGGTGTTACGTAATAACAAGAAAGGAAGGATCGAAAGACATGAAAACATAGAATAAGGAGGTTTGACCATCAGGAAGGGAAATTTACTGTGAGAAATGAAGATGTAAGAATCAGCCAGATTGAGAGAGTGAGGATGAATGCCAGGCAGAGGGACGAGTCTGAAGGAGTGAAACCTGGTCCGGGAATGGCACCGTGGTGTGGACTGCAGAGCCAATGTCCCTGGTTCAAACCCTGGCTTCCCACTCACTTCCCTTGTAACTTTGGGCAAGTTTATTTCCTTATCTTTTTCTTTTTTCTGTTTTTTTTTTTTTTGACTGCCCCAGGTGCATGTAGGATCCTAATTCTTCTCTGACCAGGGATTGAACCCATGTGCCCTGCAGTGGAAGCACAGTGTCTTAACCACTGGACTGCCAGGGAAGTCCCTCTTTATCTTTAAAGGAGGATAGTAGCAGCGCTAAGCTGATAGTTTATGGTCCTGACAAAGGAGTTGCTGAGCATAAAAGTGTTAGTTATTTTAACAAGGAAGTGAAGGTATTTTGAGTTATTCACTAACCTGGAGTATAGTGTGTAAGTACAGAAAGAGAGGAGATTAGAAAAACTGATAGAGCTTGGGTTTAGAGGCCTGGGGCTCAGGGAAGTCTGGTAAACAGGTGAAGGACTTTCTTGATCTGTAGAGAAGTAGAAAGTCATTGAGAGGACTTCACCAGGACAATGACACAATCATCTTACCTCGGTCAAGCTAGTGGACATGGAGATAAATCAGAGTGTGTGGATTGGCAAGATACCTAGGAGGCAGAACGCACAGCACTTGGTTATGCTTTGAAAGTGCAAATGGGGAAGAGGGAAGAATGAAGAATGATTACCTGGACCAGAAAAAAAGCCAAGGAAACTTTTTTTAAAATTAAAACTTAAAAAAATATTTTTTTGTCCATGCTGCACAGCACGTGAGATCTCAGTTCCCCAACCAGAGATGGAATCCATGCCCCCTGCAGTGGGAGCACAGGGTGTTAACCGCTAGACCACCAGGGAAGTCCCAACGTACCTCTTACCATTCAAATAATAGGGCAAGTCCAGAATAGCTATGATTCTCGTGGGTTCATAGGTTTGGTGGTGAGAACTGAGGAAAAATAGAGGGTGGTGGAGGTCGGAGGATGTATGATTTGAAAGCCAGGTTCCGGATAATGAGAGCATTAACTAGGAAAACCAAGGCTGGGTAAGGGATGTTTAATTTTTAGAGGCGCCCGATTGCCTAGATGTAAGGTTTTCTCAGCAGTTTTTGGCAGCTCTTACAGGCGGAGGAGACACGAGTGGTTGAAAGTTCTAGAATCAGGATAATCAGATGATGATAATAATCCTATCTAACATTTACGAAGGTTTACAAGATGCCAGGTGCTGTTTTAAGAGCTTTACATACATTGTTTCCTTTAATTAGGTGCAGGCATGTCTTCAAGTTGCATAAAATGTACTAAACTGTGGCCCATTACCTGACTAATTCAAGTCAGCAAATAAAAGCTTAGCTGTTTGGCATGTTGTTTATTTAATTGTTGCACATGAATTGTGCTTCTCTGACCTCACAAAACTATGGGGAAATTACGGTTGGAACAAAGGAGTTGCTGAGCATAAAAGTGTTAGTTATTTTAACAAGGAAGTGAAGGTATTTTGAGTTATTCACTAACCTGGAGTATAGTGTGTAAGTACAGAAAGAGAGGAGATTAGAAAACTGATAGAGCTTGGGTTTAGAGGCCTGGGGCTCAGGGAAGTCTGGTAAACAGGTGAAGGACTTTCTTGATCTGTAGAGAAGTAGAAAGTCATTGAGAGGACTTCACCAGGACAATGACACAATCATCTTACCTCGGTCAAGCTAGTGGACATGGAGATAAATCAGAGTGTGTGGATTGGCAAGATACCTAGGAGGCAGAACGCACAGCACTTGGTTATGCTTTGAAAGTGCAAATGGGGAAGAGGGAAGAATGAAGAATGATTACCTGGACCAGAAAAAAAGCCAAGGAAACTTTTTTTAAAATTAAAACTTAAAAAAATATTTTTTTGTCCATGCTGCACAGCACGTGAGATCTCAGTTCCCCAACCAGAGATGGAATCCATGCCCCCTGCAGTGGGAGCACAGGGTGTTAACCGCTAGACCACCAGGGAAGTCCCAACGTACCTCTTACCATTCAAATAATAGGGCAAGTCCAGAATAGCTATGATTCTCGTGGGTTCATAGGTTTGGTGGTGAGAACTGAGGAAAAATAGAGGGTGGTGGAGGTCGGAGGATGTATGATTTGAAAGCCAGGTTCCGGATAATGAGAGCATTAACTAGGAAAACCAAGGCTGGGTAAGGGATGTTTAATTTTTAGAGGCGCCCGATTGCCTAGATGTAAGGTTTTCTCAGCAGTTTTTGGCAGCTCTTACAGGCGGAGGAGACACGAGTGGTTGAAAGTTCTAGAATCAGGATAATCAGATGATGATAATAATCCTATCTAACATTTACGAAGGTTTACAAGATGCCAGGTGCTGTTTTAAGAGCTTTACATACATTGTTTCCTTTAATTAGGTGCAGGCATGTCTTCAAGTTGCATAAAATGTACTAAACTGTGGCCCATTACCTGACTAATTCAAGTCAGCAAATAAAAGCTTAGCTGTTTGGCATGTTGTTTATTTAATTGTTGCACATGAATTGTGCTTCTCTGACCTCACAAAACTATGGGGAAAATTACGGTCAAAATGAGAACAATAAAACAGTGTCTCGTTGGCTCTTATTCATTCTGAAAAAACTCCTTTCCTCAAATTCTATGTTCATTTCCCAGGGCTGCTGTAACAAAGCACCACGCCGGAGGGATTTTAAACCACAGATATGCTTTCTGTCTCACTGTTCTGGAGGCCAGCAGCCCAGAATCAAGGTTGCTGGGGCCATGCTCGCTCTGGAACCCGTAGCGGAAAATCCTTCCTTGCCTCTTCCTAGCTTCTGACGGCAGCAGTACTGCTTGGCTTCCTTTGGCTTGCTGTTCCATCCGTCTAGTCTCTGTTCTGTTGTCCCTTGGTGCGCTCCTGGCATGGCTGTGTCTTCACCTAGTATTTCCCTTTTCCTATTGAGACACCAGTCACATTGAATTAGAGCCTCTCCGAAGGACCATGTCTTTTTTTAATATATATATATATATATATATATATATATATATATACAAAGGCTTTCAGTTTTATTTATTTTTAACAAACTTGCATGGGATTTAGTAACAGTTATGAACAGACTGAGATCTAACACACAGGTTCTCCCGGCCTTGACACACTCCGAGTCTAAATGATCTCTAGCGAGCTACTTAGGGTCATACACTTGGTACTTTTGTTGCTCTTCAGTTGCTCAGTCATGTCCTCTTCTTTTGACCCCGTTGACTGAAGCCGCCAGGCTCCTCTGTCCGTTGGATTTCCGAGGCAAGAATACTGGAGTGGGTTGCCGTTTCCTTCTTCAAAGGACACTGTCTTAACTTGATTATTTATACCTGTGGTGACCCTATTTCCGATAAGGGGTGGGAGGGACAAGACTCTAACATGGATTTCTGGAGGACACAATTCAACCCATAATAAAGTCCTTTCAAGGAGCTCTGAACGTCCCCAGGGGTGTCCCTGGGTGCCCATGATCTTGACTCTTTGTTTCTGTACATCTTCCTCCCTCCTGTTCTGATTTGATGCAGTGATGTGTCTCCTGGTGCCACCAAGGTCAATATGCTTCTGCAAAATACTTCCAAACCTGCAAAGAAGCCCCCGGGGGCCAGAGGTCATAGAAGACACCAGTGTCTCCGTGAAACCACTGCAGCCTGAGGTCCCGTCCTGTGCCTCCTCTGATCCAAACCATAGGTTAGTCCGCTACGTCCATTCTGAGTCCTCATGTGTCCCACGGGGGGACCTGACTTCTACTACCTTACATATTGCTTTGCCCATTCCTCTGCCGATCCTCCTCCCTGAGCTCAGCTGAGCTGGAAGACAATCACAGGAGGAGCTGCTGCTGGGGATTCAATCATCTCTCTCATCGACGCTGACCTTGCCCCAGAGTCCTTGAACCACACTTGTGAGCCTCGCCTCTCTCTTCCATGGGTCTCATGGCTGTTATGATGCCCTTTGGTAAAATAAAATCTCTTCTAACTCAGACATGCCTGGAAATATCAACAAATAGCCTAGAATGAATTCAGCTTAGTTTCTCAAACCAAGATAGTGGCTTCCTATGCTGTATGCTTAAACTTTTAAATTTTTAAATAAAAATATATCCACAGCATGATGTTTGTCATCAATAACTGTTCCTTTGAGCTATCCACTGGGTCTGCTGCTCAAGATCTGAAGTACACTTTCTGCCCTGTGAGAGAGGGCTTTCTCCGTGCTCGCCACGTTTAGTTTGTACTCTTCTAAGTCTACTGAATCCAATGAGATGTTTGGTTTCAGTCCTCACCCCCTTCTAGCTCTTCAGTTGCTCAGTCATGTCCTCTTCTTTGACCCGTTGACTGAAGCCGCCAGGCTCCTCTGTCCGTTGGATTTCGAGGCAAGAATACTGGAGTGGGTTGCCGTTTCCTTCTTCAAAGGACACTGTCTTAACTTGATTATTTATACCTGTGGGGACCCTATTTCCGATAAGGGGTGTGAGGGACAAGACTCTAACATTGATTTCTGGAGGACACAATTCAACCCATAATAAAGTCCTTTCAAGGAGCTCTGAACGTCCCCAGGGGTGTCCCTGGGTGCCCATGATCTTGACTCTTTGTTTCTGTACATCTTCCTCCCTCCTGTTCTGATTTGATGCAGTGATGTGTCTCCTGGTGCCACCAAGGTCAATATGCTTCTGCAAAATACTTCCAAACCTGCAAAGAAGCCCCCGGGGGCCAGAGGTCATAGAAGACACCAGTGTCTCCGTGAAACCACTGCAGCCTGAGGTCCCGTCCTGTGCCTCCTCTGATCCAAACCATAGGTTAGTCCGCTACGTCCATTCTGAGTCCTCATGTGTCCCACGGGGGGACCTGACTTCTACTACCTTACATATTGCTTTGCCCATTCCTCTGCCGATCCTCCTCCCTGAGCTCAGCTGAGCTGGAAGACAATCACAGGAGGAGCTGCTGCTGGGGATTCAATCATCTCTCTCATCGACGCTGACCTTGCCCCAGAGTCCTTGAACCACACTTGTGAGCCTCGCCTCTCTCTTCCATGGGTCTCATGGCTGTTATGATGCCCTTTGGTAAAATAAAATCTCTTCTAACTCAGACATGCCTGGAAATATCAACAAATAGCCTAGAATGAATTCAGCTTAGTTTCTCAAACCAAGATAGTGGCTTCCTATGCTGTATGCTTAAACTTTTAAATTTTTAAATAAAAATATATCCACAGCATGATGTTTGTCATCAATAACTGTTCCTTTGAGCTATCCACTGGGTCTGCTGCTCAAGATCTGAAGTACACTTTCTGCCCTGTGAGAGAGGGCTTTCTCCGTGCTCGCCACGTTTAGTTTGTACTCTTCTAAGTCTACTGAATCCAATGAGATGTTTGGTTTCAGTCCTCAGCCCCTTCTAGTCAATCATAGGCTATCCCTCAGATAGCACAACCATGCCCAATAATATTCAGCAATAGTACATCTTGATTTCTTTTTTTCTGGAAGGCCCTATCATTAAAGTAATTATAAATGTTTGTACCTAATCTTCACTATAACAGTTTTCACTTTCACCACCATAAAAGAGTTGACTGTAATTATATCTGGGTGTCTTTGATCTTAACCTGTCTTCAGGTGTGATACCTTTCTTCCCTCCCAAAATATCAGTCTAAAGTTAGTTAATCAATCAACAAATATTTGTTATGTGTTTCTTATATGTCCTGCATTAGTAGAAAACAGACACAAGGAAATTAACTTTTCAGTAATTATTATTTTAAACTCTTCAAACCCAAACGATGTAAAATCCTTCATTCCAGAAGTCCTGAGCATCTACTTCATTTCAGGTACTGTGCCAAGCACTCAGGGATCCAGCAGAAGCAAAACTCACATAATCTCTATCTTCTTTGAATCCACCATCTGTTGGGGGACTGGATTTTAACAGTCTTACAACTATATATACATATATATATATATATATATATATATATATATATATTCACAAATCTTAATAAGAACTATAAAGGAAATGTATGAGGTACTATGTATAGAGGAAGAACTCAAATTAGATTGGCATGGATAGTGGATGACATTGAAGTTCATTTCAGCCTTTAAGCTAAAGGTCAAAGGATGAGTGAGAATGGAGGGCAAGATCTCATGCAGAATATCACATGGAAAGGCTCTGAGTAGAAAAGAGCTTGGTGCCTCAAAGAAACTGAGAAAAAGACTAGCCAAGCTGTGGCACAGTGAATTAGGAGGAAAGTGAGGCCAGCTGAGGGAGAGGGAAGGGCAAGACAGATTCTGTATGGCCATGATAAGGATTTTGGATTCTATTATACATGCCATTGGATGGGAAACATTGAAAGGTTTTAAGCAAGAAAAAGAGAACCAAGATATGTTGCTGTATGCTTAAACTTTTAAATTTTTAAATAAAAATATATCCACAGCATGATGTTTGTCATCAATAACTGTTCCTTTGAGCTATCCACTGGGTCTGCTGCTCAAGATCTGAAGTACACTTTCTGCCCTGTGAGAGAGGGCTTTCTCCGTGCTCGCCACGTTTAGTTTGTACTCTTCTAAGTCTACTGAATCCAATGAGATGTTTGGTTTCAGTCCTCAGCCCCTTCTAGTCAATCATAGGCTATCCCTCAGATAGCACAACCATGCCCAATAATATTCAGCAATAGTACATCTTGATTTCTTTTTTTCTGGAAGGCCCTATCATTAAAGTAATTATAAATGTTTGTACCTAATCTTCACTATAACAGTTTTCACTTTCACCACCATAAAAGAGTTGACTGTAATTATATCTGGGTGTCTTTGATCTTAACCTGTCTTCAGGTGTGATACCTTTCTTCCCTCCCAAAATATCAGTCTAAAGTTAGTTAATCAATCAACAAATATTTGTTATGTGTTTCTTATATGTCCTGCATTAGTAGAAAACAGACACAAGGAAATTAACTTTTCAGTAATTATTATTTTAAACTCTTCAAACCCAAACGATGTAAAATCCTTCATTCCAGAAGTCCTGAGCATCTACTTCATTTCAGGTACTGTGCCAAGCACTCAGGGATCCAGCAGAAGCAAAACTCACATAATCTCTATCTTCTTTGAATCCACCATCTGTTGGGGGACTGGATTTTAACAGTCTTACAACTATATATACATATATATATATATATATATATATATATATATATATTCACAAATCTTAATAAGAACTATAAAGGAAATGTATGAGGTACTATGTATAGAGGAAGAACTCAAATTAGATTGGCATGGATAGTGGATGACATTGAAGTTCATTTCAGCCTTTAAGCTAAAGGTCAAAGGATGAGTGAGAATGGAGGGCAAGATCTCATGCAGAATATCACATGGAAAGGCTCTGAGTAGAAAAGAGCTTGGTGCCTCAAAGAAACTGAGAAAAAGACTAGCCAAGCTGTGGCACAGTGAATTAGGAGGAAAGTGAGGCCAGCTGAGGGAGAGGGAAGGGCAAGACAGATTCTGTATGGCCATGATAAGGATTTTGGATTCTATTATACATGCCATTGGATGGGAAACATTGAAAGGTTTTAAGCAAGAAAAAGAGAAGGGGTGACAGAAGATGGATGGTCGGATAGCATCACCAAAGCAATGGACTTGAGCTTGAGCACACTCTGGGAGATGGTGGAGGACAGGACCCTAGTGTGCTGTCCATGGGGTCCCAAAGAATCAGACATGACCTGGTGACGGAATAGCAAGTAAGAAAAAGGCGCGATGGGATTGTGTTTTAAGAGATGGCCTTGACTGTTGTATGAACAATAGAGTAAAGCCAGAAGGGGAGACAAGCTAGAAAGCTATTATTACAGTTTATGTGAGAGAATATAGTGACCAGTGCTCTGGAGACAGAATCAACAGATTTCTCTTTAAGGGAATATGAAAAAAAACCACATTAATCACTATAAATAACTGAATTTTATTTAGTTCCTAATCCAGATAATTGGAAAGTTAATCACTTGCTCAGCACTGGAGTCACCACTGAGAATCTGTCCCAATACGTTTCAGGGACTATATCATTTGAACAAGACCCAAATCTCCAATTCACAAGGAAATAAAAAATTGACTTTCATTTTAGTGCATGCTTTGCCTGGGGCTGTGTGGTTCATTTCAGGATTTCAGGAAGTGAACAAATGAAAGTGCTTTTTTTTTTCCCTTAAAGCTGTTGTCAGAAACCAGTTTTCAGATATGTACAGAGAGCAGGAGCAGGAAATGGTGAATGTTTTTCTTAATGCAGTAGGCAGTCTCCTGCTTGGTGTCTCCTCTCTTATTTTGCTTTTTTTTTTTTGACATTCACTAGCAAGAGTCCATGGGCGTTATCTTCAAAATGCACCTGTCCAACAGACTCCAAATCTATAGTCCTTGCCCGTTCTCAGTCATACTGACACACAGCTTTCTACAGATACGTCCTATCTCTTTACATCCAACTCATGCTTCTCACGGCCTTCCTTGCCTTCTTTCCACCCAGATCCTGGTTCTCAGAAGACAACCAGAAAGACATGAGATGGAATGTACTGTCAACTGGTGGGAAGAACACGCTGGGCTTCCCTAACTGGTTTTTCTTAGTATCGATCTGTCATGCAGAGTAACTCCTTCCCTCAGAGCCAAAACAAAACATCTCTTTGTTTTAAGGGCCAAGCCAGAAGTTTTGTGTAACTGGTGGAGGTGTCTTGGTGAAGAGGGGGATCATGCCTCAGGAATGGGAAACCTGATGTCAGGAACATCAAAGAATTATAAGAGAGAGGGAGATTTTTGGCTCTACCTTTCACCTTCCCCAAACTTCAACTGTGTTAGCTTAAAAAGAAAAAAAGCAGTATAAATGGTGACAGTAGTTTCTCCTGGGAAGTGAAGTTGGCAGTGAGGTGTCTTTTTTTCTGCTTCTTTATATCTTCCCGTGCTTTCTAAATTCTCTGTGATTAGTGTGTATTAATTGGATAATTAAAACTTATAGTTACAATCAAATGTCCTTGAAATTGGGAATTTTTTGATTGGAAGTACTGGCAACTGAACAGAATAGCAAAAGGACCTTGCATGCTCCAGAAATTCTTTTGGTATCTATGATAACAAGACCCCCAGTTCCAGAATGCTTCAGGCGTCTCACTTTTCTGAACAGACCACCCCTTGCTTACAAACCTCTTACTCTAGTTTAAGTTTTAGATCATCCCAAATGTTGGGGGAAGAGTCTAGATTCTAAGGACATGTTTTTATGACAAGAATGGCTCTGCATGGATCCTAAATTGTCATGCTTATTACTCCTGGCAAACTTCCAAGTTTTCAAAAATTTATGTACAGAGAGCAGGAGCAGGAAATGGTGAATGTTTTTCTTAATGCAGTAGGCAGTCTCCTGCTTGGTGTCTCCTCTCTTATTTTGCTTTTTTTTTTTTGACATTCACTAGCAAGAGTCCATGGGCGTTATCTTCAAAATGCACCTGTCCAACAGACTCCAAATCTATAGTCCTTGCCCGTTCTCAGTCATACTGACACACAGCTTTCTACAGATACGTCCCTATCTCTTTACATCCAACTCATGCTTCTCACGGCCTTCCTTGCCTTCTTTCCACCCAGATCCTGGTTCTCAGAAGACAACCAGAAAGACATGAGATGGAATGTACTGTCAACTGGTGGGAAGAACACGCTGGGCTTCCTAACTGGTTTTTCTTAGTATCGATCTGTCATGCAGAGTAACTCCTTCCCTCAGAGCCAAAACAAAACATCTCTTTGTTTTAAGGGCCAAGCCAGAAGTTTTGTGTAACTGGTGGAGGTGTCTTGGTGAAGAGGGGGATCATGCCTCAGGAATGGGAAACCTGATGTCAGGAACATCAAAGAATTATAAGAGAGAGGGAGATTTTTGGCTCTACCTTTCACCTTCCCCAAACTTCAACTGTGTTAGTTTAAAAAAGAAAGAAAGCAGTATAAATGGTGACAGTAGTTTCTCCTGGGAAGTGAAGTTGGCAGTGAGGTGTCTTTTTTTCTGCTTCTTTATATCTTCCCGTGCTTTCTAAATTCTCTGTGATTAGTGTGTATTAATTGGATAATTAAAACTTATAGTTACAATCAAATGTCCTTGAAATTGGGAATTTTTTGATTGGAAGTACTGGCAACTGAACAGAATAGCAAAAGGACCTTGCATGCTCCAGAAATTCTTTTGGTATCTATGATAACAAGACCCCCAGTTCCAGAATGCTTCAGGCGTCTCACTTTTCTGAACAGACCACCCCTTGCTTACAAACCTCTTACTCTAGTTTAAGTTTTAGATCATCCCAAATGTTGGGGGAAGAGTCTAGATTCTAAGGACATGTTTTTATGACAAGAATGGCTCTGCATGGATCCTAAATTGTCATGCTTATTACTCCTGGCTGGGAGTGGGGAAGCATACACTGAGAATCGGTTTATATTACCATGTGGCGTCTCCTGCGTTAAGTGATGTTATAAGTGAATAGACAGAAGTGGTTCCTATCCCTCAGGAACTAGTTGCACTTTGAGGAAGGTTATTTCCTGACTTTAAAGATGTTACATGTTGGTGGAAAACAGCAATTCTTCTTTGATCAAAACATCTGTGAGACTCAGAAAAAGACAGAGCCATCTCAAAGTGACTACATGGTGGCCTGAAGCAATTTTTACAGCCTGCATAGAAAGGAAAAAGCTCTCTTAAATAACCAAAACAAATAATCTGAAGGACTGTTCCATAATCATTTTGATTCAATAACAAAGTAAACATTGCTTGTTTATTTATTTATTTTTCATTTTTGGCAGTGCGGTCTTGTTTGTCTGGCTTTTCAGTTAGGGCTGAAGTACAGAAAACCACTGGTGTCGATTCAGTCAGGATGGACTGAATAGAGACAGCTCGTGTGGTTGAAAGGCCCGGGGGAATGGGCTACAGTCTGAGAAACTGAGAAGGTTCTGGAAGAACTCCTGGCTCCAAGGGAGTGTTCATTCCTCTTCTAGTTTGGTCGCGATACCACCTTCATAGCCTCTAAGTCAAGTCTCATTTATAAACTTCACCACCTCCAACACAGCCACATGAATTACTAGAGAAAAAAGGAAACAGTAAGCAAAGAGAATTGGTTACTATATGCATGACAAAGCCAGGAAAAAAACAGGGGAGCTAGGACCAACCTTATTTCTCCATCTGGTACCAAGCCTGTAGTTGCTATTTATAACATTCTTCCATTTCCTCTTTCATGGATTTTTTTTTTTTTTTTTTGCTAATCCCAGTCAACACCTCAGCTAGTCATGCTACTTTATCTGATTTGGGGTAACTTACACTTTCATTCTGAGCAATCTGAACCATAGGTGGTCTTGCCAGTATTGGGCTGGTACCTCTTTTTTTTTTTAAGCTTTTTTTTTAAACATTTATTTTATTTATTTATCTTTTGGGGGTGGGGTGGGGAGGGAGGGGGATGGGCGGGCCACTTCTATTGGTCTTTCATTTCTCTATTTTCATCCGTCTTTGTTCTTTGGCTCCTGTGGGCCTCCCATCTTGGTGGCCTCTGTCGTTGCAGAGTGCCGGCTCTGGGCGCATGCGCGCCAGAGCTCCGGCTCGGTATTTGGACACATCAGTCCAGCCGCTCCGCGGCACATGGGATCTTCCCAGGCCAGGGATTGAACCGGCGCCCCTTGCACTGCAAGGCGGCATCCTTACCCATTGGACCACCAGTGGAAGCCCGGGCTGGTACCTCTTTAATTAACTTTTATCACTGGACAGAGCAACACAAGGGGGTTACCCTGAAGGTGACCCTTGGTTTTAGACCTACTCTTAACCATCCATTTCACTTGTAGTGGAAACTCTTGTTTCTCCTTGAAAATAAGGACCAATCATTCCAGCAATATAGGAAGCCCTGATCTTTTAACCCGAAGAGCCCAATTTTGGGTCAAATGGCTATCCCAGTTTCCCCTTTGATGGAATCATTGTTGAGACTTTGGGTGGAAGCAATTTTTCTCTGGGTTTTAAGCTTTCTAAACCAAAAGAAAGTCAAAGTATTAGTTGCTCAGTTGTGTCTGACTCTTTGCAACCCCATGGCTCCTCTGTAGCCCGCCAGGCCCCTCTGTCCATGGAATTCTCCAGGCAAGAATACTGAAGTGGGTTGCCATTCTCTTCTTCAGGGGAACTTCCTGACCCTGGGATCGAACCCTGGTTCGATCTGCCTGCAATGCAGGAGATTATTTATCATCTGAGCCACCCGGGAAGTCCACAAGAAAGTCAGGCATTATGTAAAACTGATACAAAAACTTTGTGATCGGGTCCTTATGTGTAGTAATGAGAAGTGGTAATACCATTCCATACCTTGGTTTCTGGATTCATGCCTGCCAGAGAGTAGCAACAACATACATTAACTACTGGTTAGAGCATTACCTGATTTGACAGCAGAGGAGTCCAACTACTCAGAGTGGTATCTCCTAGTTGGTACCATAACTGAGCCTTTAATAGGATATAATACGATTCTGTAAGGGTATGTGCTTAAAAGTGATAGGGTACATGGAGAGACCGGGGAAATTTATAGACATTTTTTCCTTTTTCTCACTTCTTTCCTAGAAACAATATTAAATGGGACACTGTGATGGTAAATAAAGACGTTCACAGATGATATTGCTAGCAAAAACAAGCTGGCAGAGAAGACAAATCCATATCTAGAATAATTACCTACTCTAGTATGGATAAATTACTTCCTTTCTCCCCAATTTCCATAATGGAAAGAGATCAATGTAATCAGTCTTGAACCAGGTATTTGACTGGTCTATCCCCACCCCAAATATGGGATTCATCTCTAATTATATTAGGGACTCAGCATTGGTCCCTGTAAGCAGTTGACAGAGCAGCCTTGGTGAGGGAAAGGCCACGTTTTGAACTCCTGCATATGCTCCATCCCTGCTACTATGATCATTTGATCCATGAGCCCATTAGCCAAGCCCCGTCCATAAAAATCATGTGTATCTGATTATTAAATACCTCCTGGGCAACAGCTATAGGCAAAGTTCTCAGCCCCTGTGACTCATCTAGGGTGCTTGGTTATAAACAGGAAAATCTGACTCCATTTAACTTAAGCAGAAATAGATTTTACTGGATGGCATTGGGTTGCTCACACTGTCAAAGCGAAGGCTTGTAAACAAGTCTAAGAGAAAGGCAGAAGTCAAGAAAACCTTATAGCCAAGGACAGAACAGCGTTCATGCCAGTGAAACAATCGAGACTTTGCCTTTGACAGTCCAGCTCTGGACGCTTGCTGCCATTTTCACTGCTGCAGTTTGAAATCTGCTACAGTCTCTGAGAATATGCTCTATCTGTCGCCTCATCTGTGGTTACTTCT
Source organism: Tragulus kanchil (assembly GCA_022376925.1). NCBI lineage: Eukaryota > Metazoa > Chordata > Mammalia > Artiodactyla > Tragulidae > Tragulus > Tragulus kanchil. The sequence goes on along the minus strand of JAIOJX010000024.1, from coordinate 23,153,744 downwards.
ACATGGGACAAAATTCCTGGCAGGAGCATCTAGTAGTCCAAATCTGGGCCACATACTTCCTGCCACAGAGCTGGGATAAGGATATCTGCTCACTTTCTATCTAGTGGGTGCTGGGGTCTTGCCGACTATCAAGACCTAAGGGTTGGGGGATCCCGAGTCCAACTACTCAGAGTGGTATCTCCTAGTTGGTACCATAACTGAGCCTTTAATAGGATATAATACGATTCTGTAAGGGTATGTGCTTAAAAGTGATAGGGTACATGGAGAGACCGGGGAAATTTATAGACATTTTTTCCTTTTTCTCACTTCTTTCCTAGAAACAATATTAAATGGGACACTGTGATGGTAAATAAAGACGTTCACAGATGATATTGCTAGCAAAAACAAGCTGGCAGAGAAGACAAATCCATATCTAGAATAATTACCTACTCTAGTATGGATAAATTACTTCCTTTCTCCCCAATTTCCATAATGGAAAGAGATCAATGTAATCAGTCTTGAACCAGGTATTTGACTGGTCTATCCCCACCCCAAATATGGGATTCATCTCTAATTATATTAGGGACTCAGCATTGGTCCCTGTAAGCAGTTGACAGAGCAGCCTTGGTGAGGGAAAGGCCACGTTTTGAACTCCTGCATATGCTCCATCCCTGCTACTATGATCATTTGATCCATGAGCCCATTAGCCAAGCCCCGTCCATAAAAATCATGTGTATCTGATTATTAAATACCTCCTGGGCAACAGCTATAGGCAAAGTTCTCAGCCCCTGTGACTCATCTAGGGTGCTTGGTTATAAACAGGAAAATCTGACTCCATTTAACTTAAGCAGAAATAGATTTTACTGGATGGCATTGGGTTGCTCACACTGTCAAAGCGAAGGCTTGTAAACAAGTCTAAGAGAAAGGCAGAAGTCAAGAAAACCTTATAGCCAAGGACAGAACAGCGTTCATGCCAGTGAAACAATCGAGACTTTGCCTTTGACAGTCCAGCTCTGGACGCTTGCTGCCATTTTCACTGCTGCAGTTTGAAATCTGCTACAGTCTCTGAGAATATGCTCTATCTGTCGCCTCATCTGTGGTTACTTCTACATGGGACAAAATTCCTGGCAGGAGCATCTAGTAGTCCAAATCTGGGCCACATACTTCCTGCCACAGAGCTGGGATAAGGATATCTGCTCACTTTCTATCTAGTGGGTGCTGGGGTCTTGCCGACTATCAAGACCTAAGGGTTGGGGGATCCCGCCATCAAGGAAGGTAGCCCCAAATCTGGCAAATATCTGCCAGACCTTCCAAACCTCAGTTTCTCATCTATACGATGAAAAATATCCTTTTAAAATTGTCCTTTGCTATATTTTAACCTATTATACTTTTAATCCTTGTCCACCTTACCTTAAGTGCACCAGGGATCTGTCTTTAGACCTCTTTTCTATCTATACCCATTTCCTGGGCAGTCTCATGAATTGCTATACATGTTTTTATAATCTGTTGACTCACAAACTTATATCTTGACCCAGGGCCTCTCAGATAATCTCCAAACTCTAAACTGCCCATTGGATGTTCCATCTGGATGTCTGACAGGCATAACACAGCCCGAACTTAATTCTTGAGTTTCACTCTCCACTCAAAACCTGCTCCTTCTGCAGTGCCCCCCAACCCCATTCTAATCACTCAGGCAAAAGTCTGTGGAGTCATCCTTGATGCCTCTTTTATTTTGCTCACAACCTAACCCACTGGTAAAGCCTATTGACTCTATCTTCAAAATACATTCAATTTCTAACCACTTCTCATCACCTCTACTGCTCACCTCCTGATATAAACCATCATCATGTCTCTCTTGGGATTTTACAATACCATCTTTACCAGTGTTCCCATGCTGTGGGTTGACTCCATCTTTACTGCTAGGACACCCTAGCTTATTCAGCTCCATTGGAAAGTGCAGTTTAAGATTTGATCTCTCTGCAGGTCAGTTCTTCACCTTTCAGCATTCATGGCCAGTTAGCCAAGGACAGAACAGCGTTCATGCCAGTGAAACAATCGAGACTTTGCCTTTGACAGTCCAGCTCTGGACGCTTGCTGCCATTTTCACTGCTGCAGTTTGAAATCTGCTACAGTCTCTGAGAATATGCTCTATCTGTCGCCTCATCTGTGGTTACTTCTACATGGGACAAAATTCCTGGCAGGAGCATCTAGTAGTCCAAATCTGGGCCACATACTTCCTGCCACAGAGCTGGGATAAGGATATCTGCTCACTTTCTATCTAGTGGGTGCTGGGGTCTTGCCGACTATCAAGACCTAAGGGTTGGGGGATCCCGCCATCAAGGAAGGTAGCCCCAAATCTGGCAAATATCTGCCAGACCTTCCAAACCTCAGTTTCTCATCTATACGATGAAAAATATCCTTTTAAAATTGTCCTTTGCTATATTTTAACCTATTATACTTTTAATCCTTGTCCACCTTACCTTAAGTGCACCAGGGATCTGTCTTTAGACCTCTTTTCTATCTATACCCATTTCCTGGGCAGTCTCATGAATTGCTATACATGTTTTTATAATCTGTTGACTCACAAACTTATATCTTGACCCAGGGCCTCTCAGATAATCTCCAAACTCTAAACTGCCCATTGGATGTTCCATCTGGATGTCTGACAGGCATAACACAGCCCGAACTTAATTCTTGAGTTTCACTCTCCACTCAAAACCTGCTCCTTCTGCAGTGCCCCCCAACCCCATTCTAATCACTCAGGCAAAAGTCTGTGGAGTCATCCTTGATGCCTCTTTTATTTTGCTCACAACCTAACCCACTGGTAAAGCCTATTGACTCTATCTTCAAAATACATTCAATTTCTAACCACTTCTCATCACCTCTACTGCTCACCTCCTGATATAAACCATCATCATGTCTCTCTTGGGATTTTACAATACCATCTTTACCAGTGTTCCCATGCTGTGGGTTGACTCCATCTTTACTGCTAGGACACCCTAGCTTATTCAGCTCCATTGGAAAGTGCAGTTTAAGATTTGATCTCTCTGCAGGTCAGTTCTTCACCTTTCAGCATGATCACCAGTCTCATTTGCTCAAGCAACAGTTTGACTTTATATTTATCACACATAATTCTAAGTTTTAGAAGAGTTACTTTGTGGTAAGTATAACTGTTCCCAAACTTAGAATTATATGTGATAAATATAAAGTGTTGAGACTCAGCAGTTATGAATTCTAGATAAACTGCTGAGTATACTGGCAAATTCTCACTCCTGATCCTACAACCAGCACAGAGAACAGGCAATTTAGGAATGCTGTTCACTGCTCGGCCTCCTGCCACACTTTATGCAATGGAAGCCACTTTCTCTGAAGTCACTAGTGAGTCTTCCATTGCTAAACACAATGGCCTAGAAGTCATCCTCCTTAACTTCTCTGTAACATCTAACAGTGCTGATCACTGCTTCCTTTATGAAAGTTTCATTGTTTTATGGCTTCCTGGACACTGCTCTTCCCTTATTGTCTTGTTGCCCACCCTGGCTACACTCCAGCCTCTTTCCTTGTCCCATGTTCTTTATCAGGCTCACACCAGGATGTTCCCTTGGGCCCCTTTCCATTTCAGTGTATGCTTTCTTCCTGGGCAGACCTTACCAGGACTTAATGATCACCTACATGTGAATGGTTCCCGAATCTTCAGCCCTACCTTCTATTGTTGTTCTAGATCTGTGTTTCCAATTGGAATACTATGTGTTTCATAAATTCTAACTATTTAACACATCCAACGATGCCGCAATATCTGCTCTATGCTTGAAGTCTGCCCCACCTCCTTCTAATCACTCAGGCAAAAGTCTGTGGAGTCATCCTTGATGCCTCTTTTATTTTGCTCACAACCTAACCCACTGGTAAAGCCTATTGACTCTATCTTCAAAATACATTCAATTTCTAACCACTTCTCATCACCTCTACTGCTCACCTCCTGATATAAACCATCATCATGTCTCTCTTGGGATTTTACAATACCATCTTTACCAGTGTTCCCATGCTGTGGGTTGACTCCATCTTTACTGCTAGGACACCCTAGCTTATTCAGCTCCATTGGAAAGTGCAGTTTAAGATTTGATCTCTCTGCAGGTCAGTTCTTCACCTTTCAGCATGATCACCAGTCTCATTTGCTCAAGCAACAGTTTGACTTTATATTTATCACACATAATTCTAAGTTTTAGAAGAGTTACTTTGTGGTAAGTATAACTGTTCCCAAACTTAGAATTATATGTGATAAATATAAAGTGTTGAGACTCAGCAGTTATGAATTCTAGATAAACTGCTGAGTATACTGGCAAATTCTCACTCCTGATCCTACAACCAGCACAGAGAACAGGCAATTTAGGAATGCTGTTCACTGCTCGGCCTCCTGCCACACTTTATGCAATGGAAGCCACTTTCTCTGAAGTCACTAGTGAGTCTTCCATTGCTAAACACAATGGCCTAGAAGTCATCCTCCTTAACTTCTCTGTAACATCTAACAGTGCTGATCACTGCTTCCTTTATGAAAGTTTCATTGTTTTATGGCTTCCTGGACACTGCTCTTCCCTTATTGTCTTGTTGCCCACCCTGGCTACACTCCAGCCTCTTTCCTTGTCCCATGTTCTTTATCAGGCTCACACCAGGATGTTCCCTTGGGCCCCTTTCCATTTCAGTGTATGCTTTCTTCCTGGGCAGACCTTACCAGGACTTAATGATCACCTACATGTGAATGGTTCCCGAATCTTCAGCCCTACCTTCTATTGTTGTTCTAGATCTGTGTTTCCAATTGGAATACTATGTGTTTCATAAATTCTAACTATTTAACACATCCAACGATGCCGCAAATCTGCTCTTCATTTCCTTTCTCCGTTCATAGCAGCATCATCTACCCAGTCGCTAGGGTGAGAGTCGCATGCCCCACCTCCTTCTATCCATCACTGTGACTGGCTTGGGTTGTTTCATCAACAGTCAGCATCATGTGGTGGTCAAGAGTTAAAACTCTGGAGTTGCATTTCCAGGGTTCAAAGCCAGCTGTACCACGTACCACGTGGGTAACCTTGAGCAAGGTCCTTAACTGTTCTGTCTCAGTTTACTCATCTCTTAAAATGAGGATAATGATAGCAGTTCTCTCCCAGGCTCATGGTGAAGATTAAATAAGTTTGTATTTGAAAACAGCATAGTGCCTGGTACAGAGTAAACACTACATAGATGCTTGTTAGTGTATTAGTCGCTGGTGTGTTCCTGCTATAGTTCATCCTTCATGCCGTGAACAAACGTTTTTGAGAGGCTGTCTATTACTGAGTAGTCAGTCAGAGGTCAGTTACTGTGCTAAGTGCTTCACATGCAGAATCTCATTTGATCTTCATAACAACCTGTGAGGAAGTGTTTTTATCCATTTGAGAGATGAGGAAACTGATGCATTAGGCACTAATGTACTTGGCCCAGCAGAGTTGGGGTTTTAATTCCAGTCTGTCCATTCCTAGAGTGAGAGTTCAAAACCAGGAAAACACGCTTTAGTGCTTTCCCAAGCCAGTGCTAGTGCTGCACAGACTTCCCCAAAGATTCTGCACTGCCTCTGCTGTTACCATCTATTCCTTTACAATTTTGCTCCAACTTAACTTGGTTTCCTGCAACTTCCCTCCATATGGATGCCCTTTGTTTTTTCCTTCACTCCTTCCCTTCTTTCCTTTCTTTTTTCTTCCCTTTGTATGTCAACATTTTATTGACTGCTTCAATGCCTGGCACCATCCTAAAGTGAAGACAATGAGAGAAAAGGGTGATTTGTCTTTAACTGTTGATGATACAGTGAGGGGATTGCACCAGGGGGATGTGGGAACCAGAATGAGTTTCTCTGAGGCAGGGACATTTAGTTACCTTAAAGGATATTTGGGTCAGACATCTTCCTGCCATTCTCTTTTGTTGTTGTTTAACTGATAAGTTGTGACCCACTCTTTTTCAACCCCATGGACTATAGCCCCCCAGTTTCCTCTTCCATAGGACTTTCCAGGCAAGAACACTGGAGTGGGTCGCCATTTCCTTCTCCAGGGAACCTTCTCGACCCAGGGATCAAACGCACATCTCCTGCACTGGCAGGCGGATTCTTTACCACTGAGCCATCAGGGAAGCCTGCCTCTCTCTAAGTCCTGAATTCTTTTTGCTTTTTGTATTTGAGATCTTTGAGGGTACCTTTCTTCCTGTCAGATTGTTGTTTAAGACTGTATTTGAGTCACCTTCTCTGGGATGCCATTCTTTTCTTCTTAGTCAGCAGAATGTCTCCTGTAGATACCTCAATTACAGTGCATATCACACTGTAGTCTAGCTATTGGCCTATCTCTCTGATTGGATTTTTTTTTTAAAGATTTATTTATTTATTTATTTTGGGTGGGGGGTGGAGTGGGGAGGGAGGGGAGCAGGTGAGCCACTTTTATTGGTCTTTTCATTTGTCTATTTTCATCCATCTTTGTTCTTTGGCCCATGTGGGCCTCCCATCATGGTGGCCTCGGTTGTCGCAGAGCACTGGCTCTGGGTGCATGCGCTCCAGAGCTCCGGCTCGGTAATTGGACACATGGGTCCAGCTGCTCCGCGGCACATGGGATCTTCCCAGGCCAGGGATCGAACCGGCGCCCTTTGCACTGCTAGGTGGTGTCCTTACCCACTGGACCACCAGGGAAGCCCCTCTGATTGGATTTTGATGTCCTCCAAGGAAAAGACAGAGTTGTATTTATGTTTGAACTGTCCTTCATTCTCAAAGTGGCATGGCTGGCATATCATAGGACTCAGTAAAAATTCTGATAAATGAAGAGTTATTTGTGTGTTTAGAAAAGAAAATGTAATGAATAGTTCCGGTTCAGACTAAAACTATTCAGATCTTCATTCTCAGTGCCTTAGTACAGTGCTCTGTAGAAAGCAGGTGCTCAATAAATACTAAGTATTTGATGATTCTGTCAGTGAACTATATGAAGTAATGCTAGAAATAGGACACATATCATTAAATCTACTTCTGTAATTTAATTAAGATTTTCGTGTCCAACTGAGTGTTGGTGCTCTGGATTCAGCATGAGAAAAATTAAGAATTTTGACTGCAGAGCTAGTAGTGAGGATTTTCTTTCTTTTCTTGGTTGGGTCATGGTTCCAGAATTTTGCATACAGTTGAAGCACCAAGGTATAGTCCTGTTGGGAGCAGGACAACACAGACTATAGGAGTTACTGCCAAGAGTTTGTGTTCTTCCATCACCAAAATATCTACAAACAATAAATGCAGAGAGGGTGCGGAGAAAAGGGCTGTTAGTGGGAATGTAAATTGGTACAGGTACTATGAAGAAAAGTATGCGAGCTCCCTAAAAAAAATCTGAAAATGTAACTACCATATGATCCAGCGATCCCACTCCTGGGCATATCCCCAAAGAAAACTTTAATCTGAAAAGATACATGCACCCCAGTGTTCACAGCAGCACTATTTACAGTAGCCAAGAAATGGCTGAAACAGATAACAAAAAGGCAGGTGAGCCACTTTTATTGGTCTTTTCATTTGTCTATTTTCATCCATCTTTGTTCTTTGGCCCATGTGGGCCTCCCATCATGGTGGCCTCGGTTGTCGCAGAGCACTGGCTCTGGGTGCATGCGCTCCAGAGCTCCGGCTCGGTAATTGGACACATGGGTCCAGCTGCTCCGCGGCACATGGGATCTTCCCAGGCCAGGGATCGAACCGGCGCCCTTTGCACTGCTAGGTGGTGTCCTTACCCACTGGACCACCAGGGAAGCCCCTCTGATTGGATTTTGATGTCCTCCAAGGAAAAGACAGAGTTGTATTTATGTTTGAACTGTCCTTCATTCTCAAAGTGGCATGGCTGGCATATCATAGGACTCAGTAAAAATTCTGATAAATGAAGAGTTATTTGTGTGTTTAGAAAAGAAAATGTAATGAATAGTTCCGGTTCAGACTAAAACTATTCAGATCTTCATTCTCAGTGCCTTAGTACAGTGCTCTGTAGAAAGCAGGTGCTCAATAAATACTAAGTATTTGATGATTCTGTCAGTGAACTATATGAAGTAATGCTAGAAATAGGACACATATCATTAAATCTACTTCTGTAATTTAATTAAGATTTTCGTGTCCAACTGAGTGTTGGTGCTCTGGATTCAGCATGAGAAAAATTAAGAATTTTGACTGCAGAGCTAGTAGTGAGGATTTTCTTTCTTTTCTTGGTTGGGTCATGGTTCCAGAATTTTGCATACAGTTGAAGCACCAAGGTATAGTCCTGTTGGGAGCAGGACAACACAGACTATAGGAGTTACTGCCAAGAGTTTGTGTTCTTCCATCACCAAAATATCTACAAACAATAAATGCAGAGAGGGTGCGGAGAAAAGGGCTGTTAGTGGGAATGTAAATTGGTACAGGTACTATGAAGAAAAGTATGCGAGCTCCCTAAAAAAAATCTGAAAATGTAACTACCATATGATCCAGCGATCCCACTCCTGGGCATATCCCCAAAGAAAACTTTAATCTGAAAAGATACATGCACCCCAGTGTTCACAGCAGCACTATTTACAGTAGCCAAGAAATGGAAGCAGCCTAAATGTCCATCAACAGATGAACAGGTAAAGATGTGGTAATACATGTGTGTGTGTGTGTGTGTGCGTGTGTGTAAAGGAATATTACTTAGCCATAAAAAGAATGGAATAATGTCATTTGCAGTAACATAGACAGACCTAGAGATTATCATGTTAAGTGAAGTATGTCAAACAGAGAAAGACAAATATCCTATGATATCACTTACATGAGGAATCTAAAAAAATGATAAGAGGAACTTCTTGATAAAACAGAAAGTGACTCACAGACATAGACAACAATCTTACATTACCAAGAGGGGAAGGGATAAATTAGGAATTAAAAGATACACACTGCTATCATAAAATAGATTAACAAGGACTTACTATACTGCATAGGTAACTATATTCAATATTTTATAATAACCTATAATGTAAAATAATCTGAAAAAGAAGTATATTAACATTTATATCCACCTATCTATGTAAATATTAATATATATCTTGTGAATCACTTTGCTATATACCTGAAACATTGTATATCAATGATACTTCAGTAAAAAAGGGTCTGCCACTCTAGTCCATATCTGGAAAAGGCCCAGCAATCTCTTTTGCAGCTGCTCCTAGTTCTGTTCTTCTAGGGGCACTGGGCAGCCATTTTCTCTCTGTGGTTGTGCCTCCTTCCTGGGAGCATAGACCTCTCTTGTCTTTCTTTCCCCCCTGGCAACATTTACCTCCACTAGAGGGGAACTGCTATGGTGAGCAGAGGACTACAGTGCTGAGCTGAGAGCAGTCTTCACTCCTACTCCTACTTTTTTTTTTTTTTTTTTTTTAACCCGGATTACCCTTTCACCTGAAGGACCTTGGTTACAGTTCAAAATCAGGTCCTCCGGGTCAGTCACTCCCACACCTAAATTAGTGCCAAGCTGTGTGAGTGATCTAACCTTTCACCAGAGGCTGAGGCTTTCTGTACAGTAAAGGTTGGAAAGACTCAACAGTCCATGCCTGTTTTCCATCATGCATCATTCCTGTCCCCAGAATCTTCACTGGCATGAATTAACAGGAAGGGGAAAAAGGGAAAAACACATGGAGGAAAAAAAAAGCCAACATAGACATTGATAGCTTAGAATACTGTTCTAGTCATTGTTGTACTGTTTACGGGTCCTTCTAAACATGTAAGGTGCTTAGAATAGTGTTTGTTATAAGGGACAGTGAGCACTTAACAAAGTTATTATTAATATTATCCAGGGCTCCTCCAGACATGAAGGGACCTTGGTTACTGTCCAAAATCAGGTCCTCCAGATCAATTACTCCCACACTCAAAGTAGTACCAAGCTGTGTTAGTGACCTACCTATTCTGCATGTTTCCTGAGGACAGTTAGCCTGGATGCTGGACTCATGTCTGGTCTCCCAGAGGGTGGAGTTCCAACCGTATCTCTAACAGATTCTCTTTCTTTGCAACACCGGATTTCTTCTCAACTCTACTTCTAATTCCCAGGAAGATCAGTCACAAGTTCAGTTGGTAACTCCAGTTCTGGTTTGGGTCCAGGTATTGTTGCAGGCCTTTTTGGTAACTCCCCCCGAATAGATAATTACATTGAAATTCAGAAGCAGCATGCAATTTGGCACCGACGTCTTTAATTAAATTCAACAAGCAATTTTTGAGCACCTAGAGCGTTTAATTAGTTCCTTAAGGGCTTGTATATCAATGATACTTCAGTAAAAAAGGGTCTGCCACTCTAGTCCATATCTGGAAAAGGCCCAGCAATCTCTTTTGCAGCTGCTCCTAGTTCTGTTCTTCTAGGGGCACTGGGCAGCCATTTTCTCTCTGTGGTTGTGCCTCCTTCCTGGGAGCATAGACCTCTCTTGTCTTTCTTTCCCCCCTGGCAACATTTACCTCCACTAGAGGGGAACTGCTATGGTGAGCAGAGGACTACAGTGCTGAGCTGAGAGCAGTCTTCACTCCTACTCCTACTTTTTTTTTTTTTTTTTTTTTAACCCGGATTACCCTTTCACCTGAAGGACCTTGGTTACAGTTCAAAATCAGGTCCTCCGGGTCAGTCACTCCCACACCTAAATTAGTGCCAAGCTGTGTGAGTGATCTAACCTTTCACCAGAGGCTGAGGCTTTCTGTACAGTAAAGGTTGGAAAGACTCAACAGTCCATGCCTGTTTTCCATCATGCATCATTCCTGTCCCCAGAATCTTCACTGGCATGAATTAACAGGAAGGGGAAAAAGGGAAAAACACATGGAGGAAAAAAAAAGCCAACATAGACATTGATAGCTTAGAATACTGTTCTAGTCATTGTTGTACTGTTTACGGGTCCTTCTAAACATGTAAGGTGCTTAGAATAGTGTTTGTTATAAGGGACAGTGAGCACTTAACAAAGTTATTATTAATATTATCCAGGGCTCCTCCAGACATGAAGGGACCTTGGTTACTGTCCAAAATCAGGTCCTCCAGATCAATTACTCCCACACTCAAAGTAGTACCAAGCTGTGTTAGTGACCTACCTATTCTGCATGTTTCCTGAGGACAGTTAGCCTGGATGCTGGACTCATGTCTGGTCTCCCAGAGGGTGGAGTTCCAACCGTATCTCTAACAGATTCTCTTTCTTTGCAACACCGGATTTCTTCTCAACTCTACTTCTAATTCCCAGGAAGATCAGTCACAAGTTCAGTTGGTAACTCCAGTTCTGGTTTGGGTCCAGGTATTGTTGCAGGCCTTTTTGGTAACTCCCCCCGAATAGATAATTACATTGAAATTCAGAAGCAGCATGCAATTTTTGGCACCGACGTCTTTAATTAAATTCAACAAGCATTTATTGAGCACCTAGAGCGTGTAGAGTAGGGTTCCTTTAAGTACATATGGCCCTTAAGTATTTAGTCTGTTTTCCTTACTCAATTTGGATTAATGTTGATCCGTCCTTAAGGGCTTTATGAAGAATAAGCATCAAAATGGAAAAACATTTACACAAAATCTTTGCAAGTATAAACGTATTGTGCAGATTATTGTTGCTTTACAATATTAATATTAATTTCAATAACAACACAGTTCCTTCCCAGGCAGGCGGTAGAGAGCAGCTGTAAGGCCAACAGGAGCCAGACGGAAGAGGTCAGGGGAGGTGCCTTCAGCACGTCCGGCCCAGAAGGGGCGGAGCTTTAAGGAATGCACTCAAATCCTGCCCCTGACTCCGCCCTTTTCGTCGGTGCGCGTAGGCGGTTACCATGGCGATGACGTATAGAGGGCGGGGTGGGGCGGAGCTATGGAGAGGAGGAGGAAGATGGCGGGAGGGCGGCTGTGAGCAGACCTCGGCGGCGGCGGAGGAGGAGAGAAGCGCAGCGCCGCGCCGCGCCGGGGCCCATGTGGGGAGGAGTCGGAGTCGCTGTTGCCGCCGCCGCCGCCGCCGCCTGTAACTGCTGGACCCGAGTGGGAGTGAGGGGGAGACGGCAGGATGAAGTTCGCCGAGCATCTCTCTGCGCACATCACTCCCGAGTGGAGGAAGCAGTACATCCAGTATGAGGTACCGGCGGCGGCCGGGGAGTGTGGGAGGACTTGGAGGGGCCACCATCTCGCCAGTCGCGACCTCCACCGCCGCCTTCCGCTCTGGCTGCTTCCCTCCCGCCCCCGCGCCCGGGCGGACTTTGACCCGGTGCGGCGGGGAGCCACTGCGGCATCCCCGGGGCGGCCGGCCCCCTCCGGGCCCCGCTGACCTTCCCCTCCCCCGCAGCCCCGCCGCCGCCGCCGCCGCCGGGGTAACGGATATGCGGCTGCGGGCCGGGAGGGACGGCACCGCCGGCCGGGGCTGGGGATCGTGGTGGGAGGGCGAGCCGCAGGTGGGGGAGTCGGGGTGTCAGGGGAGCCCGGTGTCGCGGCGGTGCCGCGCTAATCCCCTCCTCCCGCTCACCGTGACCTCGGGTCCCCACCCTGGGCGAGCGCCCCCTCGCCAAGGTTAGATCTGGTCTCTTTCAGCTCACCTCTCGCCGAGGAACCCTTCTCTTCGGAGATTAGCCCCTCCAGTGATCTCCTTCAGTCCGCCGAGCCCTTCCGCTTCCCCCTACCTGCCCACTGTTGACAAAGGCTTTGTAACAGGATTGAAACTTGATTTAAATGTGTATCACTCGTGCGGTGGTTACCGTCGGCCAGCGTAATCAACTAGTTTTGTTTTGAGAATAAGACGGGGACTCGTGTATTCACTGATTTCATGAAGTATATAAAGTAATCGTGTCTTTGGTTTTGGCTCCTGTGTTGTTTTGGAATGGAATGAAGGGGGAGAGGAAGAAAGAAAGAGGAGGGAATTATTAACATTTTCAGGTTTTCTTTCCTAAAGTTTTTGGTAGCTAGGGAGAAAAGTACTACCTTGTAAACAATATACTTTTAAAACCGACCTGTGTATTACAGAAATCATGGCCCTCCTCACCCTTAATTTCTGTGATAACAGTTCCTGGAGGGTATTTAATAGATAGTGATAAGGAACCTTGTGTTAATAAAAGGAAAAGTAAAGATAATGAGTTTATTTATATATTCAGAAGCCAAGATACCTAAAGGGCTTTAAGCTTTGCAATAGGTCATTCTCAGTGGTTGGTAGTTCAGCTCCTGGATAGAGAAAGACTTAATCTGTAACCTCCAGGAATTCACATCTCTGCTATGTGCAGGAACAAAGAGTATAAAATCAATATGAACGCAAATATGCTAGCTGCATTTTATGAATTAAGGTATTTTGGTTCTCTGTTTAGTTTCTATTTTCAGGTCATTGAAAGATGTTTAGGCAATAGCACAGTGTATTTATTCATATAACAGTTGTAATGATTGAAGAAGACGAGGAAAGGGATGCAAGTAGGTTAAACAGAACCTTGAAGATTGTAAAAGAAATTCACCTGGTGACATACAGCATTTGACTATTGCGAGAAATGGAAGGCCTAGAATCATTAATGCCTTCTTTCACTTAATTTTCTTACAATGTTTTGTGGCTACGTTTTGCAAGAGTGAAATAAGGGACAAGCTTTTCAGCTTGTATAGTTCTTGATTTATTGTTTCTAATAACGGTTGGTCAGTCTTAAAACCTTGGCTAGAGTCCAGAGGATGGTTTTTATTGAAAGGAGGGTATTGGTCTTTCGTCTTTCTAGTAGTAATTTTCAGCACCACTGCCAGTTCTTCATAGAACACGGCATCCTGAAACAACATCTTACATAGTGTGGAATGCTTCATTTGGGGAGAAGTCATGGTGTCTGGTTGTATGCTGTGAATCATTTAAGATATTACAGCACTTAACTGTTTCATAGCACTGTATTAATTTGGAATGCAATTTCTGGGGTTGGAAGGAGAAGAATAAGATTTAAAGAAGGGAATTATTAACATTTTCAGGTTTTCTTTCCTAAAGTTTTTGGTAGCTAGGGAGAAAAGTACTACCTTGTAAACAATATACTTTTAAAACCGACCTGTGTATTACAGAAATCATGGCCCTCCTCACCCTTAATTTCTGTGATAACAGTTCCTGGAGGGTATTTAATAGATAGTGATAAGGAACCTTGTGTTAATAAAAGGAAAAGTAAAGATAATGAGTTTATTTATATATTCAGAAGCCAAGATACCTAAAGGGCTTTAAGCTTTGCAATAGGTCATTCTCAGTGGTTGGTAGTTCAGCTCCTGGATAGAGAAAGACTTAATCTGTAACCTCCAGGAATTCACATCTCTGCTATGTGCAGGAACAAAGAGTATAAAATCAATATGAACGCAAATATGCTAGCTGCATTTTATGAATTAAGGTATTTTGGTTCTCTGTTTAGTTTCTATTTTCAGGTCATTGAAAGATGTTTAGGCAATAGCACAGTGTATTTATTCATATAACAGTTGTAATGATTGAAGAAGACGAGGAAAGGGATGCAAGTAGGTTAAACAGAACCTTGAAGATTGTAAAAGAAATTCACCTGGTGACATACAGCATTTGACTATTGCGAGAAATGGAAGGCCTAGAATCATTAATGCCTTCTTTCACTTAATTTTCTTACAATGTTTTGTGGCTACGTTTTGCAAGAGTGAAATAAGGGACAAGCTTTTCAGCTTGTATAGTTCTTGATTTATTGTTTCTAATAACGGTTGGTCAGTCTTAAAACCTTGGCTAGAGTCCAGAGGATGGTTTTTATTGAAAGGAGGGTATTGGTCTTTCGTCTTTCTAGTAGTAATTTTCAGCACCACTGCCAGTTCTTCATAGAACACGGCATCCTGAAACAACATCTTACATAGTGTGGAATGCTTCATTTGGGGAGAAGTCATGGTGTCTGGTTGTATGCTGTGAATCATTTAAGATATTACAGCACTTAACTGTTTCATAGCACTGTATTAATTTGGAATGCAATTTCTGGGGTTGGAAGGAGAAGAATAAGATTTAAAGAAGCAGTTACTTCTTGGTTTGTAATTTCAGCTTTGTGGCTGGAGTCATCCTGAGACTCTTCATTTGTGTATTACGTTTGGACACCAGCTAGTCCTAGATGATTACTTTAGGTGGGTCAGAGAGGAACACATTTCAAATGTGTGGCGGCATTATTTTTCCTTGGCCAATTAAAAATTATTATTTGAAAAATTAATTGTGGATAATTAAAATCTGGTTCTGAAGAGAATCCATACTGTGTGACTCGGATCTTGGCTAAGCTCATTGTTTGGTAGGCAGAATTAATAAGACACGCTTTTCTTTTAGAATTGAAACCCTTAAAAGATATTTTTCATTGAGTTGGGGTCTGTGTCTTGTATATGGTCTCTCAAGAGCTAGTGCTGTTCCTTTAAAAATAGAGGCATAAATAAGAGTCTTTAGAGTCTAGGAATCTTGGCAGCTTAGAAACTTTGGGGGGAAAAGGATCTTATGTTGCAGTAACATGTAGTTTCTCATATATGAAGATGACGCTCTTGAACACTGTTAGTAGAGCAGACACTTGAATTTGTTTTTCAGGTACAGGTTGTGAAATTTTGGTATATTACCCAGGATTTCTCGTGTAGACTACTTTCTAGTGCTGTGAACACTATGAACTGTTTAGCTTCTTTGGTTTTTATGTTGTTGTGCTGCATTAAATTTTACTTGAAACAGCAGCACATTAAGTAGAAACTGAGAATGTTGTTTTACATCTGTGATGGGTTTTTATGTACACACAGTCGTACAATAAGTGCCCGTTCTTATATATACTTGTCATGAAGCCATGGGGACAGTCTTTTTGTTTTCTGGGCTTCTTTCCTCTTTCATAAGGTAAAAATATGGGGTAAGAGCTTTTTAAGGTTCATTGTAGTTCATAGGTTTTTGATTTTAAGTTTTAATGGCTTTCATTTTTGGATTGTTAAAATTATTGTTAGTGAACCATCAATATCCTGAAAATAATTAGTTCCTAATTTAAAAATGAATTGCGGAGTTCATAGACTCAGTCTTCATAGGCAGAATAATAAAGCTTAAAAAATAAAGCAACACGGAGAAACCATACAAAGAAAATCTGTTTGAATCATTTGTGCATAGTGTTTACAAAGAATAAACAAATGGGGTAATTAATCATTAGTGAATCTTTGGGGGAGGAAATTTAAAGGGTTTTTTTAATTTCAGCTTTGTGGCTGGAGTCATCCTGAGACTCTTCATTTGTGTATTACGTTTGGACACCAGCTAGTCCTAGATGATTACTTTAGGTGGGTCAGAGAGGAACACATTTCAAATGTGTGGCGGCATTATTTTTCCTTGGCCAATTAAAAATTATTATTTGAAAAATTAATTGTGGATAATTAAAATCTGGTTCTGAAGAGAATCCATACTGTGTGACTCGGATCTTGGCTAAGCTCATTGTTTGGTAGGCAGAATTAATAAGACACGCTTTTCTTTTAGAATTGAAACCCTTAAAAGATATTTTTCATTGAGTTGGGGTCTGTGTCTTGTATATGGTCTCTCAAGAGCTAGTGCTGTTCCTTTAAAAATAGAGGCATAAATAAGAGTCTTTAGAGTCTAGGAATCTTGGCAGCTTAGAAACTTTGGGGGGAAAAGGATCTTATGTTGCAGTAACATGTAGTTTCTCATATATGAAGATGACGCTCTTGAACACTGTTAGTAGAGCAGACACTTGAATTTGTTTTTCAGGTACAGGTTGTGAAATTTTGGTATATTACCCAGGATTTCTCGTGTAGACTACTTTCTAGTGCTGTGAACACTATGAACTGTTTAGCTTCTTTGGTTTTTATGTTGTTGTGCTGCATTAAATTTTACTTGAAACAGCAGCACATTAAGTAGAAACTGAGAATGTTGTTTTACATCTGTGATGGGTTTTTATGTACACACAGTCGCTACAATAAGTGCCCGTTCTTATATATACTTGTCATGAAGCCATGGGGACAGTCTTTTGTTTTCTGGGCTTCTTTCCTCTTTCATAAGGTAAAAATATGGGGTAAGAGCTTTTTAAGGTTCATTGTAGTTCATAGGTTTTTGATTTTAAGTTTTAATGGCTTTCATTTTTGGATTGTTAAAATTATTGTTAGTGAACCATCAATATCCTGAAAATAATTAGTTCCTAATTTAAAAATGAATTGCGGAGTTCATAGACTCAGTCTTCATAGGCAGAATAATAAAGCTTAAAAAATAAAGCAACACGGAGAAACCATACAAAGAAAATCTGTTTGAATCATTTGTGCATAGTGTTTACAAAGAATAAACACAAATGGAAAGAGACTATCCATATTTCCAGTAATCTATTTGAGTGTAAATCTTGGCATGAAATATAGAACATCAATAAATCTTTATAAGAGCACTTTTTAAATTTAGAATCAGTGATTGCATATTTTAAAGCTCTGTAATTGATTAATCAAAATTAATTTAGGCCAATTTCAGCCAGGCTAGTATGACCATGTTAATATTTTACAGAATATTAACAAAAGAAGCAAATATATTGGTGCCTTAGGCTGCTTACTTGTGTTTTCTTCCCTTGGGTCCTGTGCTGCTTTGGTTTCTCAGGAACCAGGAATGGTTTTGTCAGTGTATACTGTAGTTTTGTAAGGTACGAAAATAATAAGGTATCTTAGTTTCAGGATTTGAGAGTTGAAAGGGAATTGACAAATTACCTGTCTCCTTGGTTTTTTTTAGGCAAAGAAATTAAGGCCCAGAAAGGTTAAGTACATGTCCAGGATCATATATAGATAGTCTCTTGAACACAGATGTGTAAGCATTGGGAGTCAGGTCACCCTGACTTTGTGAACCTGATGAAATCACTTCCTCTTCTGTGCTTTAGGTTCTTCATCTGTAAAGTGAGAGAACTGGCCTTGATGGTGTCTAAGCTCACAGCCCTCTTATTTTCTAAGGACCCAGATAACTCTACATTTCTGTGCATTTTTGTGGTTTCATTATGTTTGATATATGAAGAGGATAGAGCTTAAAGCATTACTATTAATAGCATCTTTTTAAGTTATCTCTTTTCAAAATTTTTTGATATTTTAATATGTGAATGAAAAGCTGACTCAATGAAGCTTTTATTTAACTCAAATAAATAAAAAGTGATGGTCATAGTTTATTTTTGTTGTTGTTGAAGTATTTGGGAAAGGATTCTCCATAAACTACATATCCCTTTATTTTCAAGTGTAAGGAAACATCATAACATTATTGTGATTTTCTTTTTTTTTTTTTTTTGAATTTTCGGAGTTCATAGACTCAGTCTTCATAGGCAGAATAATAAAGCTTAAAAAATAAAGCAACACGGAGAAACCATACAAAGAAAATCTGTTTGAATCATTTGTGCATAGTGTTTACAAAGAATAAACACAAATGGAAAGAGACTATCCATATTTCCAGTAATCTATTTGAGTGTAAATCTTGGCATGAAATATAGAACATCAATAAATCTTTATAAGAGCACTTTTTAAATTTAGAATCAGTGATTGCATATTTTAAAGCTCTGTAATTGATTAATCAAAATTAATTTAGGCCAATTTCAGCCAGGCTAGTATGACCATGTTAATATTTTACAGAATATTAACAAAAGAAGCAAATATATTGGTGCCTTAGGCTGCTTACTTGTGTTTTCTTCCCTTGGGTCCTGTGCTGCTTTGGTTTCTCAGGAACCAGGAATGGTTTTGTCAGTGTATACTGTAGTTTTGTAAGGTACGAAAATAATAAGGTATCTTAGTTTCAGGATTTGAGAGTTGAAAGGGAATTGACAAATTACCTGTCTCCTTGGTTTTTTTTAGGCAAAGAAATTAAGGCCCAGAAAGGTTAAGTACATGTCCAGGATCATATATAGATAGTCTCTTGAACACAGATGTGTAAGCATTGGGAGTCAGGTCACCCTGACTTTGTGAACCTGATGAAATCACTTCCTCTTCTGTGCTTTAGGTTCTTCATCTGTAAAGTGAGAGAACTGGCCTTGATGGTGTCTAAGCTCACAGCCCTCTTATTTTCTAAGGACCCAGATAACTCTACATTTCTGTGCATTTTGTGGTTTCATTATGTTTGATATATGAAGAGGATAGAGCTTAAAGCATTACTATTAATAGCATCTTTTTAAGTTATCTCTTTTCAAAATTTTTTGATATTTTAATATGTGAATGAAAAGCTGACTCAATGAAGCTTTTATTTAACTCAAATAAATAAAAAGTGATGGTCATAGTTTATTTTTGTTGTTGTTGAAGTATTTGGGAAAGGATTCTCCATAAACTACATATCCCTTTATTTTCAAGTGTAAGGAAACATCATAACATTATTGTGATTTTCATTTATAGAACTCTCTCATGAGAATACTTGTGTTGCAGGCTTCAAGTTCCCAAAGGTATTTTGTTGATTAGTTAGGGTTAACTTGCCTTGCTGGAACTTGTTTGAAATTTCCAGTTTGGCCACCCGATGGGGCACAAACCACACTTTTCCTTTCAGGCACATTTGCAAATGAAAGTACAGTATAGCGTATTTAAAATAACATTTGTAAATGAGAATGGCAGTAGGATGCCTGGCATTTACAAATGTTTCCTAAGTGAGTGAATGAATGTTGTATAAGACAGGAAGCTATTACTGTTCTTTATTATCTTTGTATAATAAAATATGTTAGGTGAGTGTCCTGGAAAGATTACACTTGTCCGTCCATCCCTGAAGGTTGGTTTTGAATCCGTTTTTGGGTGCAGGCCCAGATCATAAGAACGTTAAGAATCTTATTTGACCTGGGTTGACCATGGAAAATGATTTTGGGCTTCAGATTCAGTCCCATCTGAAAAATATTTGAAAGACTTGATTAAGTTGTGCTGGCTAGGGCTTTAGGTATATTTGCATCATAGTCACCAAAGGAGAGTACACAACACTTCCATGAAGGAAGAGAAGATAGTTTCAGAAGTCTTACTTGTATTCATTTTTATGCTTAAGACAGGAAAAAATGAAATATTACTAATACTGAATAAATGCATTGATGCCATGACCTTGTTTAGGAGGTAGTCTGAGGGAAAGAGAGGCAAGAATTGCTAATAGTTTTCTCACTTGTTTGTTCACTTTCAGCAAATAGCAGTTATTCAGTTTATGGGTGCATATAGTTAGAAGAAAGTCCTATTGTGCGATAAATCACTCCATTTCATGTTGATGGTGTCTAAGCTCACAGCCCTCTTATTTTCTAAGGACCCAGATAACTCTACATTTCTGTGCATTTTTGTGGTTTCATTATGTTTGATATATGAAGAGGATAGAGCTTAAAGCATTACTATTAATAGCATCTTTTTAAGTTATCTCTTTTCAAAATTTTTTGATATTTTAATATGTGAATGAAAAGCTGACTCAATGAAGCTTTTATTTAACTCAAATAAATAAAAAGTGATGGTCATAGTTTATTTTTGTTGTTGTTGAAGTATTTGGGAAAGGATTCTCCATAAACTACATATCCCTTTATTTTCAAGTGTAAGGAAACATCATAACATTATTGTGATTTTCATTTATAGAACTCTCTCATGAGAATACTTGTGTTGCAGGCTTCAAGTTCCCAAAGGTATTTTGTTGATTAGTTAGGGTTAACTTGCCTTGCTGGAACTTGTTTGAAATTTCCAGTTTGGCCACCCGATGGGGCACAAACCACACTTTTCCTTTCAGGCACATTTGCAAATGAAAGTACAGTATAGCGTATTTAAAATAACATTTGTAAATGAGAATGGCAGTAGGATGCCTGGCATTTACAAATGTTTCCTAAGTGAGTGAATGAATGTTGTATAAGACAGGAAGCTATTACTGTTCTTTATTATCTTTGTATAATAAAATATGTTAGGTGAGTGTCCTGGAAAGATTACACTTGTCCGTCCATCCCTGAAGGTTGGTTTTGAATCCGTTTTTGGGTGCAGGCCCAGATCATAAGAACGTTAAGAATCTTATTTGACCTGGGTTGACCATGGAAAATGATTTTGGGCTTCAGATTCAGTCCCATCTGAAAAATATTTGAAAGACTTGATTAAGTTGTGCTGGCTAGGGCTTTAGGTATATTTGCATCATAGTCACCAAAGGAGAGTACACAACACTTCCATGAAGGAAGAGAAGATAGTTTCAGAAGTCTTACTTGTATTCATTTTTATGCTTAAGACAGGAAAAAATGAAATATTACTAATACTGAATAAATGCATTGATGCCATGACCTTGTTTAGGAGGTAGTCTGAGGGAAAGAGAGGCAAGAATTGCTAATAGTTTTCTCACTTGTTTGTTCACTTTCAGCAAATAGCAGTTATTCAGTTTATGGGTGCATATAGTTAGATGGATTTCTGGATATTATCTAGTTTTGACTAAGCTAACCCTTATAAAGTGGGTGTGACTTATAAAGACTCCTATAGAGAAACCAATAATGTAGGTTCATGTGAACAAGAAAATGCCAGAGCTGACAGTTCTACTTGGGTAGTAGCTTTTTGTCAGGCAGATTACAGAAAAAACAATGATCCTTTAATAGACCTAACAAGAAGTTTTCCAAAA
This sequence comes from Tragulus kanchil, assembly GCA_022376925.1. NCBI lineage: Eukaryota > Metazoa > Chordata > Mammalia > Artiodactyla > Tragulidae > Tragulus > Tragulus kanchil. Next base: position 23,132,270 of record JAIOJX010000024.1, on the reverse strand, counting down.
AGTTTCAAGATAATTAATATAATTCTTCAAAATAAGATTTTATATATTGCCATCCATAATGAACTTTACCCTAAATATACATGATGTATCAGCATAGTCTGCCTTTGTAAGGTCTGTTTTCCTGCTTTTTGCCATTATAATCAAGTTTCAAAATTAACCGAGTCTTGAAGTTTCAGTTAGGCCTTTGAAGTGCTAAAAACTAAGATTTTAAAAAGCAGTGAACCTTTTCTGTCAGAATGTTCTTTAAAAGTATTGCTGTTTTTAAAAAAGTATTGTTATTGATAATTTCTTAAGAGGTTAAAAATATTTTTGTATTATTCACAAGTGAAAGTTTAAATTAGTTTATTATTATCTTTTAAAACTTCCACTTAAAAATTCTGTGTTTTATAATGTACACAGTTGTAAGAGATCATTTATATAAATGTACCTATATTGGAGGTACATAGTACACTTTTGTTTAAATAAAAAATGTTTGGAAGATTTTGCTCAAGTTGTACATCTTAACTGGAAGTGGTTTGAGGCTACTTGATATTTAATTGACCTTCAGGACTGAGATTGTCAGAATTCACTAGGAGTCTGGCCTGGTTGTATTTTCCAGTCTTCCCCTTTCCTGTGTGCTTAGTTGCTCAGTCGTGTCCAACTCTTTGCATTCCATAGACGAGCCCACCTCTGTCCTTAGGATTCTCTAGGCACGAATCCTTTTGGAGGTTAGTTTACTGAGGGAAAAAGAGAGGGCAAGTCTTACTTGTATTCATTTTATGCTTAAGACAGGAAAAAATGAAATATTACTAATACTGAATAAATGCATTGATGCCATGACCTTGTTTAGGAGGTAGTCTGAGGGAAAGAGAGGCAAGAATTGCTAATAGTTTTCTCACTTGTTTGTTCACTTTCAGCAAATAGCAGTTATTCAGTTTATGGGTGCATATAGTTAGATGGATTTCTGGATATTATCTAGTTTTGACTAAGCTAACCCTTATAAAGTGGGTGTGACTTATAAAGACTCCTATAGAGAAACCAATAATGTAGGTTCATGTGAACAAGAAAATGCCAGAGCTGACAGTTCTACTTGGGTAGTAGCTTTTTGTCAGGCAGATTACAGAAAAAACAATGATCCTTTAATAGACCTAACAAGAATTTTTCCCAAAAAAGTTTCAAGATAATTAATATAATTCTTCAAAATAAGATTTTATATATTGCCATCCATAATGAACTTTACCCTAAATATACATGATGTATCAGCATAGTCTGCCTTTGTAAGGTCTGTTTTCCTGCTTTTTGCCATTATAATCAAGTTTCAAAATTAACCGAGTCTTGAAGTTTCAGTTAGGCCTTTGAAGTGCTAAAACTAAGATTTTAAAAAGCAGTGAACCTTTTCTGTCAGAATGTTCTTTAAAAGTATTGCTGTTTTTAAAAAAGTATTGTTATTGATAATTTCTTAAGAGGTTAAAAATATTTTTGTATTATTCACAAGTGAAAGTTTAAATTAGTTTATTATTATCTTTTAAAACTTCCACTTAAAAATTCTGTGTTTTATAATGTACACAGTTGTAAGAGATCATTTATATAAATGTACCTATATTGGAGGTACATAGTACACTTTTGTTTAAATAAAAAATGTTTGGAAGATTTTGCTCAAGTTGTACATCTTAACTGGAAGTGGTTTGAGGCTACTTGATATTTAATTGACCTTCAGGACTGAGATTGTCAGAATTCACTAGGAGTCTGGCCTGGTTGTATTTTCCAGTCTTCCCCTTTCCTGTGTGCTTAGTTGCTCAGTCGTGTCCAACTCTTTGCATTCCATAGACGAGCCCACCTCTGTCCTTAGGATTCTCTAGGCACGAATCCTGGAGTTAGTTGCCATGCCCTCCTCCAGGGGATCTTCCCAAGCCAGGAATTGAACCCAGGTCTTCCAGATTGCAGGCGGATTCCTTACCATCTGAACTACCATAGAAATCAAGTAGACAATGCTCATGAACAAATGCCTTAAAACATTATCTATTCATTCTGCATTTATAAAGGCTCTATTATGTGATATAGGCCAATAGGTTTGTCATTAAATTCTAGCTCTTTTATCACAAAAATTAAAAAAAGAAAAACAGTACTTTTTTGTGTGTATGTTTTGGTTTTATATTTCAGTCAGCATAGTACTTTCAAAATTTAAATGGTGTAGAAAGGGAAGATTGAAGATTGATGATTTAGAACATGGTTATAAATTTGGATCACTTATGTAAATAACATGGAAGAATTCTCCCTGACTTTTCAAACTTTTTATGTTATACACCTTTAAACTTAATTGTTTATAGAAGGAAAGTTGGTTACCTGTTTCTTTCCATCACTAGGCAGGTGTGGTATGGTATATCTATGGGGACTGATCAGAAAATCCTTAAAATGTTTATTATAGATTATAGGAAAGTTTAACTTGCTGTAAGCATAGCTTGCAATTTCATATTCTTTGTAATGAGAGGGACAATGTGTTGATTAGGAAAACATAGTTATCTCTTACTGAAGATGACCTGTGGAATTTGGAAAGACTGTAGACCATAAATAAGGAGACACAAATCCTTACAACCAGTTCTGTCACTGAATATTCACTGGTGCTTAATGAGTAAGTCGTTTTGAAGGGAAATATCTTTTGTATTATTCACAAGTTTTGAAAAAAAAAGTGTTTTATAATGTACACAGTTGTAAGAGATCATTTATATAAATGTACCTATATTGGAGGTACATAGTACACTTTTGTTTAAATAAAAAATGTTTGGAAGATTTTGCTCAAGTTGTACATCTTAACTGGAAGTGGTTTGAGGCTACTTGATATTTAATTGACCTTCAGGACTGAGATTGTCAGAATTCACTAGGAGTCTGGCCTGGTTGTATTTTCCAGTCTTCCCCTTTCCTGTGTGCTTAGTTGCTCAGTCGTGTCCAACTCTTTGCATTCCATAGACGAGCCCACCTCTGTCCTTAGGATTCTCTAGGCACGAATCCTGGAGTTAGTTGCCATGCCCTCCTCCAGGGGATCTTCCCAAGCCAGGAATTGAACCCAGGTCTTCCAGATTGCAGGCGGATTCCTTACCATCTGAACTACCATAGAAATCAAGTAGACAATGCTCATGAACAAATGCCTTAAAACATTATCTATTCATTCTGCATTTATAAAGGCTCTATTATGTGATATAGGCCAATAGGTTTGTCATTAAATTCTAGCTCTTTTATCACAAAAATTAAAAAGAAAAACAGTACTTTTTTGTGTGTATGTTTTGGTTTTATATTTCAGTCAGCATAGTACTTTCAAAATTTAAATGGTGTAGAAAGGGAAGATTGAAGATTGATGATTTAGAACATGGTTATAAATTTGGATCACTTATGTAAATAACATGGAAGAATTCTCCCTGACTTTTCAAACTTTTTATGTTATACACCTTTAAACTTAATTGTTTATAGAAGGAAAGTTGGTTACCTGTTTCTTTCCATCACTAGGCAGGTGTGGTATGGTATATCTATGGGGACTGATCAGAAAATCCTTAAAATGTTTATTATAGATTATAGGAAAGTTTAACTTGCTGTAAGCATAGCTTGCAATTTCATATTCTTTGTAATGAGAGGGACAATGTGTTGATTAGGAAAACATAGTTATCTCTTACTGAAGATGACCTGTGGAATTTGGAAAGACTGTAGACCATAAATAAGGAGACACAAATCCTTACAACCAGTTCTGTCACTGAATATTCACTGGTGCTTAATGAGTAAGTCGTTTTTTTGAAGGGATATAATCATACATAAAATGAGGAACTTTTAGATTATTATGTAAATTATTTGTTTAGGCTACATTAGTAAACTTGTAATTCACAGAGTAAATCCGTGTGCTTTGTGAGCTTTTTCCTGTACCTTAGAGACATAATTCTTTAACTTTTTGGTCTTGGGACCATTTGAAACTTAAAAATTATTAAAAGTTTCCAGTGTCTATTGATGATATGCTGTATTTGAAATTAAAACAGAGATGTCTGAAATGCAAGAGAATACAAGCACACTTTCTACCAGCTATTAGGAACATGACATCACATTTCATGTGGCCTCTGGTTCACTGTGTACTCATGAAAGAATGAGAAAAGTGCATGAAGTTGTTGTGTCCTAACAGATAGTGGGGTCCCAGTGCTTGCTGGTCAAAAGCCAGTAAAGAGGCCAAGTTGGTGGAAGGAAAGATTTGCTTTATTTTGGATGCCAGCAACGCCAGCAGCAGGGCTGGGGAGGGGGACACACCTGTCCAAAGACCAGCACCTTTCCCCACTTCGCCTTTCTTCGGTAACCAGTGGGCAAGACCTTTTAAAGGCCGAGGGAGGGGGCTACATGCAGAAACAGCACAGTCTGCTCTGACAGCCATCTTGAAGTTGGTCTTTGGTGGTCTGGGGCATCTCATATGTTTTAAGTACAGTTAATCTGCAGTATTTTTTCGATTTCTTTGAGGCTAGTTCTCAGGCAGTTAATCTGGCAGTTCTCATGGTTATACACCTTTAAACTTAATTGTTTATAGAAGGAAAGTTGGTTACCTGTTTCTTTCCATCACTAGGCAGGTGTGGTATGGTATATCTATGGGGACTGATCAGAAAATCCTTAAAATGTTTATTATAGATTATAGGAAAGTTTAACTTGCTGTAAGCATAGCTTGCAATTTCATATTCTTTGTAATGAGAGGGACAATGTGTTGATTAGGAAAACATAGTTATCTCTTACTGAAGATGACCTGTGGAATTTGGAAAGACTGTAGACCATAAATAAGGAGACACAAATCCTTACAACCAGTTCTGTCACTGAATATTCACTGGTGCTTAATGAGTAAGTCGTTTTTTTGAAGGGATATAATCATACATAAAATGAGGAACTTTTAGATTATTATGTAAATTATTTGTTTAGGCTACATTAGTAAACTTGTAATTCACAGAGTAAATCCGTGTGCTTTGTGAGCTTTTTCCTGTACCTTAGAGACATAATTCTTTAACTTTTTGGTCTTGGGACCATTTGAAACTTAAAAATTATTAAAAGTTTCCAGTGTCTATTGATGATATGCTGTATTTGAAATTAAAACAGAGATGTCTGAAATGCAAGAGAATACAAGCACACTTTCTACCAGCTATTAGGAACATGACATCACATTTCATGTGGCCTCTGGTTCACTGTGTACTCATGAAAGAATGAGAAAAGTGCATGAAGTTGTTGTGTCCTAACAGATAGTGGGGTCCCAGTGCTTGCTGGTCAAAAGCCAGTAAAGAGGCCAAGTTGGTGGAAGGAAAGATTTGCTTTATTTTGGATGCCAGCAACGCCAGCAGCAGGGCTGGGGAGGGGGACACACCTGTCCAAAGACCAGCACCTTTCCCCACTTCGCCTTTCTTCGGTAACCAGTGGGCAAGACCTTTTAAAGGCCGAGGGAGGGGGCTACATGCAGAAACAGCACAGTCTGCTCTGACAGCCATCTTGAAGTTGGTCTTTGGTGGTCTGACCAAGGTCATCTCATATGTTTTAAGTACAGTTAATCTGCAGTTCCATGGTTGGTTTGCTCCGATTTCTTTGAGGCTAGTTCTCAGGATTTTGGCAGTTTATGTCATGGCTGCAGTCTGGTCATCGTATAGTTAACTTCTGTAGGGTGGGAGTTTTAGTACCTATAAGACAGCTCACAGGATATGGCTCAGAATATTATCTAAGCCCTTGAGAAGAAACTAAAGCTTTTGACTGTTCTTAATGACTGCATTATTACTATTTAATCTCCTTTTACTGTTTTCCTTTGTTTCTGCATTTTCTCACTTCTCTAATTAAACTTAATCTTTGGCTGAAGTTTTTCCACAGATGAAAGGCTGGCTGAGGACATGAGGGGGTGGTGTCAAGAACCTTAGGGTCCTTATGGATATTTCATTATTGTTATGAGCATAGTTTTGACCTTTTGGGTTCCCTGAGAGGGTTTCTAAGAGTTGCTGCCTTGGAATACAGGACTCCTTTCAGCCCATTTGGAGGTGGCCTGAGAAGCAGCTCTCTAGTCTTAGAAGCACATAAAAGGATAAAGGGAATCCCATGAGTGAGGATTCTCTGGTATATCCCCCTTGCACAGAATGACAGAGAAAAGAAAGTTGTCTCCCCTGGGATTCCCACTTTTGTCATTCTGGAGAAAGGAATTAGCATTTATTGAGCAGTTAGGCGCTAGGTGTCAGCAGCTTTGTTGCCTCATCTAATCTTCACAATAGTTTCGTGAGATAGATGATTTATGATCTTCATTTTACTCATGAGGAACAGCCTTCTGGCTTATGAGGCTTAGAGAGACTAACCAACTTGTTCATGGCCACACACCTAGTAAGTCGTAGAGCCAGAATTTGAAATCAGATCTGTCATACTTTGGAGCTCTTTTATATGGGAATTGTAGATAACAATGGTGTTCGAAGTGGCAGTAACAACAGCTGTTGTTTTGTCAGAGCTTACTTTGTCAATCACTATGGCATTACTTTAAACATCTTCTCTTTATAGCAAGCTGTTCAGGTATGTTGTGTTAGCTCTTGTTTGTAGATGGGGAACCTGAGTCTTAGAGCCATTAAGTGACTGCTTATGTTGAAACTGCTACTTGTGGTCAGCAGAGCTGAGATTGACAGAGCCCCTGCTCTTAATTCCTACATGCTACTGCTTTATGAAAAATAAATAAATCCAACCACTTATACAAACATACATTTAGGCCCAGGCTCCAGCATCTGCTGAAGTAATGGCTGGTCTATTTTTAGTCCTAGATTTTAGTTCTTTGGAGGTAGTAGAGTATGGTCTGGAGGCTAGAGTTCACCTCTTTTATTTTTTTCCTCAAGATTATCAGTGTAACTATATGAGGTGGCAGCTGTTAAAAAGAGGAATTTATAAAGATGAGCCATAGCAAAAAGATAATGAGATACAGTGATAGGTGTAAAAAGAAGAAGCTAAAGAGAAAACATAGCTGTTGCTATGCCACAGTCGTGGCCTTTTGCTTTTAAGTCATTCCATAGATCATGGGATATTAGATTTGTAAGGAATTTCAGAGTTTTTTAGTCCAGTTCCCTTTTTTTACTTGAGTTGGAAATGAAGTCCAGAGAGGTTATGATTCAAGGACATATGACTTGGTTAGTGCCAGAGTTAACACAATTACCCTGGTTCATTTTATTGTTTAGCCATTTTGCATCATATACTTACATGTCAATAGTGCATACAGTGAACGAACTCTGAAGCCGGGGCTGCTGAGGTTCTCGCTTCAGCTGCACAATTTACTAGCTGAGTGACCTCAGGCAAGTCATTCTATTAATGCCTCTCTGTGCTTCAGTTTCCTCATTTGTAAAATGGGGATAGTATAGTAGTTACAGGACCTCTGTGAGGATTATATGAGTTAAAAGTAATGAGTTAGTTCTTTTCGGTTTTCTAATGAAAATTAAAATTTTAATACTAGATTTGGTTTTGGAGTTGAAAAAGACCTCCTCAAGCCATCTGTTTCACAGATGAAGAAATTGAAGGCAGAAAGGCCAAGATACATAGTCAGTCTCACAACCAGCTGATAACAGAGCCTGGAATAAAAATACTGATCTCCTTCTCACTGTTATACCTTGCTGAGGCTTCTCACTGCCATATAAACATTTCTATATTTTTAATTTTAAGAATAAATTTTACTTGTAAGAGCTCATATGTGTTTAACTGTTTTTGTCAAGTATTACTTAAATACTCAGCATTAATACATATATCTAAACTAATCCGTTAGTTCACATTAACAACCTTAAATAAATAGGTCTTGTGTGTGTCAGTTAAAAGACTGGGTAAATAAGAGATTCAAACCTTTAAAAAATAATAAAACTGGGCTTCCCTGGTGGTCCAGTGGGTAAGGGCACTGCCTTGCAGTGGAAGGGGCGCCAGTTCAATCCCTGGTCTGGGAGAATCCCACGTGCCACAGAGCAGCTGGACCAGTGTGTCCAACTACCGAGCTGGAGCTCTGGAGCGCATGAGCCCAGAGCTGGTGCTAGAGAGGCTGCTGTGATGGGAGGCCCACACAGGCCAAAGAACAAAGATAAATAAATGAAAGATCAGTAGAAGTGGCCAAAAAAAAAAAAAGAACTATGACGATAATAATAACAACAGCTAATGTTCACCGAGTGTGTCTGTTGTGTGAGGCATTTTACATTAAATCCTTACCCTGTAAGGTAAGTTTTGTTATCCTCATTTTAAGAAGTCACTGAATCTTAGATTGAGTGAATTGCCAAGGTCGCATAGCTGGTGAATGGTAAAACCAGAGCTCAAACCCAGATTTGTCTTATTTCAGAGCCTGGATTCTTTTTTTTTTTCTTTTTTTAAAAAGATTTTTTTGTTTTTTTTTTTGGGGGGGGGGGGGGAGGGAGGGGAGCAGGCAGACCACTTCTATTGGTCTTTGATTTGTCCATTTTCATCCATCTTCATTCTTTGGCCCGTGTGGGCCTCCCAACATGGTGGCCTCTGTTGTCGCAGAGCGCCGGCTCTGGGCGCATGCGCCCAGAGCTCGGCAGAGCCTGGATTCTTAATGTAGTGATACATGGTCAGGGTCATGTAAGGGGCTGGTGATGTAAAAATAGGTAAGCTCCTGTCCTCAAGGAGCTCATAACTTGGGTGGTCTCCTAATGGTAGTATATTGTGATTATTTAACAGAGGAAGGAATGGCCAGTTGATTTGCTCTGGAGAGTCAAAGATATTTATCTTGAACGCTTTCACAGAAGTGATGTTTGAACTGGTGCTAGAGATTCAGTAGGTTTAGTGACATGGTGAAGAGGGGACAGGACACTGGGGACATCCTAGACAAAGAGAGTAATGCTGAACAAAGGTACCGTTAGTTCACATTAACAACCTTAAATAAATAGGTCTTGTGTGTGTCAGTTAAAAGACTGGGTAAATAAGAGATTCAAACCTTTAAAAAATAATAAAACTGGGCTTCCCTGGTGGTCCAGTGGGTAAGGGCACTGCCTTGCAGTGGAAGGGGCGCCAGTTCAATCCCTGGTCTGGGAGAATCCCACGTGCCACAGAGCAGCTGGACCAGTGTGTCCAACTACCGAGCTGGAGCTCTGGAGCGCATGAGCCCAGAGCTGGTGCTAGAGAGGCTGCTGTGATGGGAGGCCCACACAGGCCAAAGAACAAAGATAAATAAATGAAAGATCAGTAGAAGTGGCCTAAAAAAAAAAAGAACTATGACGATAATAATAACAACAGCTAATGTTCACCGAGTGTGTCTGTTGTGTGAGGCATTTTACATTAAATCCTTACCCTGTAAGGTAAGTTTTGTTATCCTCATTTTAAGAAGTCACTGAATCTTAGATTGAGTGAATTGCCAAGGTCGCATAGCTGGTGAATGGTAAAACCAGAGCTCAAACCCAGATTTGTCTTATTTCAGAGCCTGGATTCTTTTTTTTTTTCTTTTTTTAAAAAGATTTATTTATTTATTTATTTGGGTGGGGGTGGGGAGGGAGGGGAGCAGGCAGACCACTTCTATTGGTCTTTGATTTGTCCATTTTCATCCATCTTCATTCTTTGGCCCGTGTGGGCCTCCCAACATGGTGGCCTCTGTTGTCGCAGAGCGCCGGCTCTGGGCGCATGCGCCCCAGAGCTCCGGCAGAGCCTGGATTCTTAATGTAGTGATACATGGTCAGGGTCATGTAAGGGGCTGGTGATGTAAAAATAGGTAAGCTCCTGTCCTCAAGGAGCTCATAACTTGGGTGGTCTCCTAATGGTAGTATATTGTGATTATTTAACAGAGGAAGGAATGGCCAGTTGATTTGCTCTGGAGAGTCAAAGATATTTATCTTGAACGCTTTCACAGAAGTGATGTTTGAACTGGTGCTAGAGATTCAGTAGGTTTAGTGACATGGTGAAGAGGGGACAGGACACTGGGGACATCCTAGACAAAGAGAGTAATGCTGAACAAAGGTATAGGTGGGTGAAGCACGCGAGCATATTGTTGAAATCTGGTTTGGTAGGTATGTTGGAGAGCTGATAGTGTGATTTGGACTGAGCCTTGAATAGTATGCTGAGGAATTTAAATGTTTCTTGGTTGTGAATCATCATGAATTTTAAAGAAGAGACTTGGGGAGAGGGATCAGTGCAAAGTGAGAATGTAATTTAGATCCTGAAAAATGCATTGGAGAGACCAAGACCAAAAACAGGAAAACCAAATAGTATAACCCAAAATAGGGAGACTTGAATTGCTACCTTATTTAATCAGTTTTCCCACACTGATTTAAATCAGTGTGGGATTGATTTTCCCCATCTGAAATCATCTCATAATTAATTGTCATAGATTAATTGACAGATATTTTTTCATTCTTAGAAGCACATAAAGTAGTGGTGCATATTACTATTAATGACATCTTAGATTTCATGAATTATGACAGTAATAATATATAATATTTACTGAAGGCCTTCTGTGTGTCAGGCAGAGTCATAGAGACCTGTTAGCATCCAGTATCTGGCAGTGTCTGGCATATTTAGAAACTTAAAACAATAAAAACTGAACAACATAACTGAAAGACTCTGGGATCTGCCTGCGATGTCATTAGGAATAAGAAAGATTTAGGAGAGTATCATAGAAGGCAGTCAGTGGAAAAAATAGGAAAAAGTTCATGTTTCTCTCTTACAGAGTGTGGCTAAAGCTCTGGAAATGAGTTACTTTGATATCAGTTTAGAGAAGCTGGTCTTATTTTAGTTTTGTTTATGCACTGACTCAATGGACATGAGTTTGAGCAAACTCCGGGAGATAGTGAACGACAGGGAAGCCTGGTGTGTTGCGGTCCACGGGGTTGCAAAGAGTTGGACGTGACTGAGTAACTAAACAACAAATTCAGTGAATGCAGAGTTAGGCCTTTTCCTTAGTTTCATGTAATATACTCAGATGTGAGTGTTGATAACAAAATTGAGAAGATAGTCTTTCTCCTGTTTTTTCAAATATTTGTATACTAGCAGGCAACAAAAGGTGATAAGCAGGTGAGTCACTACCTCTAATTATGGAGTTCACACATTTTTTGATTAAATCTTTTTTTTGAGTAGAGTAAGCTAGCAAAGTAGTGGTCAAAATCCTCCAAGTTAGGCTTTAACAGTACTGAGGACTTCCAGAAGTACAACCTGAATTTAGAAAAGGCAAAGAATCCATTGTTGGATCATAGATAAAGTAAGAAAATTCCAGAAAAGCATCTATTTTTGTTTCATTGACTATGATAAAACCTTTGACTGTGTGGATTGCAACAAACTGTGAAAAACTTTTAAAGAGATGGGAATGTTAGTCCACCTTACCTGCCTCCTGAGAAGCCTGTATGCAGGATGAAAGCAACAGTTAGAACCAAACATGGAACAACAGACTGGTTCTCAGTTGGGAAAGGAGTACACATCAAGGCTGTATATTGTCACACTGCTTATTTAACTTATATGCACAGTGTGTCATGGGAAGTGCTGTTATGGGTGAAGCACAAGCTGGAATCAAGATCGTCAGGAGAAATATCAATAACCTTAGATATAGAGATGACACCACCATTATGGCAGAAAGCAAAGAGGAACTAAAGAGCCTTTTGATGAAGGTGAAAAAAAGCTGGCTTTAAAACTCAGTATTCATAAAACGAAGATCATGGCATCTGGTCCCATCACTTCATGGCAAACAGTTGAGGAAAAAGTGGAAACAGTGACAGACTTTATTTTCTTGGGCTCCAAATCACTGCGGATGGTGACTGCACGAGTTAAAAGACGCTTGCTCCTTGGAAGAAAAGCTATGACAAACCTAGACAGCATATTAAGCAGGGACTTCCCTGGTGGTCCAGTGGTTAAGAATCTGCCTTCCAAAACAAGGGATGTGGGTTCGATCCCTGATTGAAGAGCTAAGATCCCACATACTGCAAGGCAGCTGGGCCCCCTAAGGCACAATGAAGATTTCACATACTGCAAATAAGACCCAACACAGCCAAACAAATAATTTTTTTTTTAAATAAAACAGAGACATCACTTTGCTGACAAAGGTTTGTCTAGTCAAAGCTGTGGTTTTCCCAGTAGTCATGAATGGGTGTGAGAGTTAGACCATAAAGAAGGCTGATCAATGAAGAATTGATGTCTTTGAATGGTGGTGTCGGAGAAGACTCTTGGGAGTCCCTTGGACTGCAAGGAGATCAAACCAGTCAGTCCTAAAGGAAATCAACCCTGAATATTCATTGGAGGGACTGATGCTGAAGTTCCAATACTTTGGCCACCTGATGCGAAGAGATTACTCATTGGAAAAGACCCTGATGCTGGGAAAAATTCCAGAAGTCAATTGCATATTTTTGTTTCAAAATTAGACTATGATAAAACCTTTGACTGTGTGGATTGCAACAAACTGTGAAAAACTTTTAAAGAGATGGGAATGTTAGTCCACCTTACCTGCCTCCTGAGAAGCCTGTATGCAGGATGAAAGCAACAGTTAGAACCAAACATGGAACAACAGACTGGTTCTCAGTTGGGAAAGGAGTACACATCAAGGCTGTATATTGTCACACTGCTTATTTAACTTATATGCACAGTGTGTCATGGGAAGTGCTGTTATGGGTGAAGCACAAGCTGGAATCAAGATCGTCAGGAGAAATATCAATAACCTTAGATATAGAGATGACACCACCATTATGGCAGAAAGCAAAGAGGAACTAAAGAGCCTTTTGATGAAGGTGAAAAAAAGCTGGCTTTAAAACTCAGTATTCATAAAACGAAGATCATGGCATCTGGTCCCATCACTTCATGGCAAACAGTTGAGGAAAAAGTGGAAACAGTGACAGACTTTATTTTCTTGGGCTCCGAAATCACTGCGGATGGTGACTGCACGAGTTAAAAGACGCTTGCTCCTTGGAAGAAAAGCTATGACAAACCTAGACAGCATATTAAGCAGGGACTTCCCTGGTGGTCCAGTGGTTAAGAATCTGCCTTCCAAAACAAGGGATGTGGGTTCGATCCCTGATTGAAGAGCTAAGATCCCACATACTGCAAGGCAGCTGGGCCCCCTAAGGCACAATGAAGATTTCACATACTGCAAATAAGACCCAACACAGCCAAACAAATAATTTTTTTTTTTTTTAAATAAAACAGAGACATCACTTTGCTGACAAAAGTCTGTCTAGTCAAAGCTGTGGTTTTCCCAGTAGTCATGTATGGATGTGAGAGTTGGACCATAAAGAAGGCTGATCAATGAAGAATTGATGTCTTTGAATGGTGGTGTCGGAGAAGACTCTTGGGAGTCCCTTGGACTGCAAGGAGATCAAACCAGTCAGTCCTAAAGGAAATCAACCCTGAATATTCATTGGAGGGACTGATGCTGAAGTTCCAATACTTTGGCCACCTGATGCGAAGAGATTACTCATTGGAAAAGACCCTGATGCTGGGAAAAATAGAAGAGAGAGGGAGAAGGGAACAACAGAGGACAAGATGGTTGGATGGTATCACCAAATCATGCATTTGGACATAAGTTTGAGTTAACTCTGGGAGTTGGTGAAGGACAGGGAAACCTGGCATGCTGCAGTCCATGGGGTCTCAAAGAGTCAGACACGACTGAGTGACTGAACTTGAACTAGAACCTTATTTGAAAGAGGAATATTTCAGATTATGCTGGCATAAGTTATTTGCTAAAGAGGAGTGCAAAATCTTTTTTCTAGGATTTGTTTGCTTAAGTATCATGGACTTTCAAAACTCATTTTTTAATAGATTCAAAAATTAGAAAGTGAATTGATTTAGAGACCACTAAAATTGAAATTGTAATTTCAGTTGAATTGTAATTTCAATTAGCCTTTCTGTGCCACAATTCTCTTATACTTAAACTGGAAATAAAAATTTTTACTTTTGGAGGACCATGTGAAATGAAATGAATCATCAATTGGAAAACAAGACAGGAGGTTTAATAGTTACTACAAATGGTAAGTATTATCTAAGTATTAGCCATTATTACGTATCTATTCTTAGTAGTTTGCAACTAACAATTGAGTAGTATGTTGATTTACTCACTCTTGACACAATTGGGAGAAGGGGTTACTGAAGCTGTAACTAGGAAAAGACAGCTTAGATTGAACAAATGGAAGTTGGAAGAATTTAACTTTTTTAAAAAAGGCTAGTATTTCATAGAACAGAAAGTTATGTTACTACTTATTGATGGTTATTGATGAAAGAAAAAAGATTTACCTCATACATTTTTGGAAGTTTCTTTGGTTTTTTGTAGGGATGAAGAACTGGGAAGAAAACTTGTAACTTTTTCCTTTTTATTTTGCACTTTTGTTGTACAGCCATGTTAAACCCTCTGAATTGATTTGTAAGCATAATGTATTAGAAGAAAATGTTTTAGGGAAGGAAATTGCTGTCAAGTACAGAATTTTGAAATTCCTCCTTGACCTTTCTTCCATTTTAGAGACACTGTTGTTTTAATATGACAGATTTTATGTAAGAATAATGTATGAAACCATTGTTTAACCAATATCATGTCTAAAAAATTTTAGCAGCATGATATAAGTAATTAATAATGATAATTAAGCACATATTTTGTGAACTTGTCCTATTAAACACAGAATATCCCATTAAAGTAACATCTCCCTTCCAAATTTTGTAATTGCAAACGTATGTAGTATTTTAGTAGTTATATCTTTTATTCTTATTAGTATTTGAAATTAAATAAAAGTATTACTGGTAAAGGTAAAATACTACTAGTAAACTTTTGTTTTGACCGTGCCATGAGGCTTTTAGGAGCTTAGTTCCCCATTTGGGGATCATACCCATGCCCCTGCGTCGAGAATACAGAGTCTTAAGCACTAACTGCTATGAAAGTCCCTATTAAACATTATTTTCTAATGTATCACTTTTCTGTTGCTTTGCACAGTGCTTTAGGTAGGTGGTTCAGTATTCAGGCTTTAAATAACAGAAATATGGTTTAAACCTAAGGAAAGTGGTAGAGACTAGTTACCTTAGGCATAGTTAATTCAGAATGATTTCATTTGTGAAATATCCATATGTAGAGATAACCACTAGCTGGAATTTGAAAAATTATATCAAAAGGTAAGACTTATAATTGAGATAGTAATTAAAGAATTAACTCACTAAGGGAAAGTATGTAATGCACAAAAATAGAGACAGAGGAAATCTTAGAAAACAAGCTGTCATAGGAGTTAAGGCTCTGAAGGGTAAATGGACTATCAGCAGTGACATACTTGTAGACAGGTTAATGAGAATGCGAATTAAGGTGGGCCTTTGGATATGACAAAATTCTGAACATAAATCGTCTTCTGCTAACTTTGTTAGTAGTTTGAAGAGGTTAAAAGTCATCGAGACAGCATGTATACTTTTTGTTTGAGAAGTTTGTCTGTTAACAGAGTGATGAAAATAGGATAGAACCTTTAGAAGTGAGTAGGATAAAGTAAAAAATTCTTTGAAGGATACATAAGATCCATCATCTTAAAGGCAGTAGAGAGGGCTTCCCCTGGTGGTCCAGTGGATAAGGACACCGACTTGCAGTGCAAGGGGCGCCAGTTCGATCCCTGGCCTGGGAAGATCCCACATGCCGCGGAGCGGCTGGACCGGTGTCCAATTACCGAGCCAGAACTCTGGAGCGCATGCGCCCAGAGCCGGCGCTCTGCAACGACAGACACCACCGCGATGGGAGGCCCACAGGAGCCAAGGAGCAAAGATGGATGAAAATAGAGAAATGAAAGACCAATAGAAGTGGCCTGCCCGCTCCCCTCCCCCCACAACCCGACCCCCACCCAAAATAAATAAATAAATAAATCTTTAAAAAAAAAAAATAACAGCTAATAGTATATCAAAAAAAAAAAAAAAAGGCAGTAGAGAAAGTAGCTTTAATTTTATCTAAATGTTTTACTTTAATTGCCTTTTCCTCATTTATTGACTGGGCTTTTAAAGTTCTTTTATTTCTCTGAACCTCAGTTTTCTTGTGTGCAAAAAGGGTGATAATAGTTGCTTTTAAGAGTATTATGAAAATTAGATATAATAATACATGGAAGGGCCTCCCAGTGGTAAACAGTCCACCTGCCAAGTCTGTTAACCTTAGGCATAGTTAATTCAGAATGATTTCATTTGTGAAATATCCATATGTAGAGATAACCACTAGCTGGAATTTGAAAAATTATATCAAAAGGTAAGACTTATAATTGAGATAGTAATTAAAGAATTAACTCACTAAGGGAAAGTATGTAATGCACAAAAATAGAGACAGAGGAAATCTTAGAAAACAAGCTGTCATAGGAGTTAAGGCTCTGAAGGGTAAATGGACTATCAGCAGTGACATACTTGTAGACAGGTTAATGAGAATGCGAATTAAGGTGGGCCTTTGGATATGACAAAATTCTGAACATAAATCGTCTTCTGCTAACTTTGTTAGTAGTTTGAAGAGGTTAAAAGTCATCGAGACAGCATGTATACTTTTTGTTTGAGAAGTTTGTCTGTTAACAGAGTGATGAAAATAGGATAGAACCTTTAGAAGTGAGTAGGATAAAGTAAAAAATTCTTTGAAGGATACATAAGATCCATCATCTTAAAGGCAGTAGAGAGGGCTTCCCCTGGTGGTCCAGTGGATAAGGACACCGACTTGCAGTGCAAGGGGCGCCAGTTCGATCCCTGGCCTGGGAAGATCCCACATGCCGCGGAGCGGCTGGACCGGTGTCCAATTACCGAGCCAGAACTCTGGAGCGCATGCGCCCAGAGCCGGCGCTCTGCAACGACAGACACCACCGCGATGGGAGGCCCACAGGAGCCAAGGAGCAAAGATGGATGAAAATAGAGAAATGAAAGACCAATAGAAGTGGCCTGCCCGCTCCCCTCCCCCCACAACCCGACCCCCACCCAAAATAAATAAATAAATAAATCTTTAAAAAAAAAAAATAACAGCTAATAGTATATCAAAAAAAAAAAAAAAAGGCAGTAGAGAAAGTAGCTTTAATTTTATCTAAATGTTTTACTTTAATTGCCTTTTCCTCATTTATTGACTGGGCTTTTAAAGTTCTTTTATTTCTCTGAACCTCAGTTTTCTTGTGTGCAAAAAGGGTGATAATAGTTGCTTTTAAGAGTATTATGAAAATTAGATATAATAATACATGGAAGGGCCTCCCAGGTGACTCAGTGGTAAACAGTCCACCTGCCAAGTCAGAGATGTATATTTGATCTGTGACTTGGGAAGATCCTCTGGAGAAGAAAATGACAACCCACTCCAGTATTTTTGCTTGGGACATCCTATGGACAGAAGAGCCTGGTAGGCTACAGTCCATGGGGCTGCAAAGAGTCAGATACGACTCAGTGACTAAGCAATAGTATGTAAAAGTGCCAGCAAGGGCCTGGCCAGTAGAAGATACTTTCAGTAAAGTGTAGCTGTTAATTTCTGTCATCTTTAAAAATGAGCCATAGAAGTAACTTTTATTCATTTATTCAACAGACATTTATTTTAGGGTATTGGTACTCAAGTCTTTTAGTATAACAAGACCCTCTTTTTTTTTTTTAAAGATTTATTTATTTATTTATTTAGGTGGGGGGAGGGGTGGGGAGGGAGGGGAGCAGGCAGGCCACTTCTATTGGTCTTTCATTTGTCCATTTTCATCCATCTTTGTTCTTTGGCCCATGTGGGCCTCCCATTGCGGTGGCCTCTGTTGTCACAGAGCACCGGCTCTGGGAGCATGCACTCTAGAGTGCTAGCTCATAATTGGACACACCAGTCCAGCTGCTCCTTGGCATGTGGGATCTTCCCAGGCCAGGGATCGAACTGGTGTCCCTTGTACTGCAAGGCAGACCCTTTACCCACTGGGCCAGCAGGGAAGCCTAGAAACCATTTTTATAAGTGTATAGGTGTATTGCAGAACTTTTGGGTTCCTTTTTTGTTTTCTTTCAGATAAGCTAGCAAACTGTTCTAAGAACAGAGTAGAAATTTTATGTTACCATACTATTATATTTGGGCAAAATTCAGCATGTTTTATCGGCTTGTATAAACCTTACATATTAAAGAGGGCTGAAAGCCAGACACACTAGGAACTTTTCTTGTGGCTAGTAAATGAAAGAGGTTTGAATTTTGTGTGGAAATAAATAATGAAAACTTGGAAAAAGAAATGACTTTGCATTTTGATATTTCGTTAAATTGGAAATGTTGTAAAATAATTAACATAGTGCTGATTTTGGATATTTAGACTTTGTGTTACAAAGTCTGTGCAGTTTATAAACGTGTTTTCAACTTTTACTGTGCTAGATGCTGTGGTCCATAAGAACTGAAGTGAGATACTCTTAGAGAGTATACAACTGTTATCACAGTAAATGTAAGAGTGAGCCATACAGATTTAATTAGCTATAAGAGAGCATTTGTTAACAGTCCATGGGGCTGCAAAGAGTCAGATACGACTCAGTGACTAAGCAATAGTATGTAAAAGTGCCAGCAAGGGCCTGGCCAGTAGAAGATACTTTCAGTAAAGTGTAGCTGTTAATTTCTGTCATCTTTAAAAATGAGCCATAGAAGTAACTTTTATTCATTTATTCAACAGACATTTATTTTAGGGTATTGGTACTCAAGTCTTTTAGTATAACAAGACCCTCTTTTTTTTTTTTAAAGATTTATTTATTTATTTATTTAGGTGGGGTTAGGGGTGGGGAGGGAGGGGAGCAGGCAGGCCACTTCTATTGGTCTTTCATTTGTCCATTTTCATCCATCTTTGTTCTTTGGCCCATGTGGGCCTCCCATTGCGGTGGCCTCTGTTGTCACAGAGCACCGGCTCTGGGAGCATGCACTCTAGAGTGCTAGCTCATAATTGGACACACCAGTCCAGCTGCTCCTTGGCATGTGGGATCTTCCCAGGCCAGGGATCGAACTGGTGTCCCTTGTACTGCAAGGCAGACCCTTTACCCACTGGGCCAGCAGGGAAGCCTAGAAACCATTTTTATAAGTGTATAGGTGTATTGCAGAACTTTTGGGTTCCTTTTTTGTTTTCTTTCAGATAAGCTAGCAAACTGTTCTAAGAACAGAGTAGAAATTTTATGTTACCATACTATTATATTTGGGCAAAATTCAGCATGTTTTATCGGCTTGTATAAACCTTACATATTAAAGAGGGCTGAAAGCCAGACACACTAGGAACTTTTCTTGTGGCTAGTAAATGAAAGAGGTTTGAATTTTGTGTGGAAATAAATAATGAAAACTTGGAAAAAGAAATGACTTTGCATTTTGATATTTCGTTAAATTGGAAATGTTGTAAAATAATTAACATAGTGCTGATTTTGGATATTTAGACTTTGTGTTACAAAGTCTGTGCAGTTTATAAACGTGTTTTCAACTTTTACTGTGCTAGATGCTGTGGTCCATAAGAACTGAAGTGAGATACTCTTAGAGAGTATACAACTGTTATCACAGTAAATGTAAGAGTGAGCCATACAGATTTAATTAGCTATAAGAGAGCATTTGTTAACAGCTTCATGTTATTGTCAGAACAGGATCCTTAGATAAGGATGATGCTGACTTAATCTATCAGATTTATTCTGTCCCTGCTCAGAAATGCCACTATATGATTACTCAAGGGCATTTGGTGTAAGTTAAATTATACAGTATTGGTGGCTCTGACTTACGGGAATGCAGTTTTGCTTGTTATTGCTAAATAAATCACTTGAAATTATCATAGTCTTCCTTTCCATAGTTTTTGTATCTGTATGGGAATAAACATTTTAGGTACTTTGATCAAAACAAGCCAAAGACGATACTTATGATCTGGTAACACTACATTCTGTGATACAGAAATGTTTTTCATGTATTAATTATCTATTGTTCTGGAACAAACTACCTAAAACTGTTGAAGCAATAAGAAACATATATTGTCTTTCTGTGGTCAAAGAGTTTGTTCAGAAGCAGTTTGTGAGGTTTGTCAGGCAGGGCTGCAGTCATCCCCCTGGGGCTGGATGTGATTCTAGAATGGCTCACTCCAATGGTTCACAAATTTGTGCTGGCTTTTTAGGAGGCCTCAGTTCCTTACCACTTGAACCTCCCCATAGGACTGCCTCAGTTTTTTCACAATTGGCTTCTTCTAGAACTGGGAATCCAAGAGAAAGCATGATGTGACCCCACCTTGGAAGCAGTATTTAGTCTCTTGGCTGTGTGGGCGTGTGTGGGCGTATAGGTCAAGTCAGTCACGTCTGACTCTTTGTGATCCTAAGGACTGTAGCCTGCCAGGAAAATAATTTATCGGCTTGTATAAACCTTACATATTAAAGGCTGAAAGCCAGACACACTAGGAACTTTTCTTGTGGCTAGTAAATGAAAGAGGTTTGAATTTTGTGTGGAAATAAATAATGAAAACTTGGAAAAAGAAATGACTTTGCATTTTGATATTTCGTTAAATTGGAAATGTTGTAAAATAATTAACATAGTGCTGATTTTGGATATTTAGACTTTGTGTTACAAAGTCTGTGCAGTTTATAAACGTGTTTTCAACTTTTACTGTGCTAGATGCTGTGGTCCATAAGAACTGAAGTGAGATACTCTTAGAGAGTATACAACTGTTATCACAGTAAATGTAAGAGTGAGCCATACAGATTTAATTAGCTATAAGAGAGCATTTGTTAACAGCTTCATGTTATTGTCAGAACAGGATCCTTAGATAAGGATGATGCTGACTTAATCTATCAGATTTATTCTGTCCCTGCTCAGAAATGCCACTATATGATTACTCAAGGGCATTTGGTGTAAGTTAAATTATACAGTATTGGTGGCTCTGACTTACGGGAATGCAGTTTTGCTTGTTATTGCTAAATAAATCACTTGAAATTATCATAGTCTTCCTTTCCATAGTTTTTGTATCTGTATGGGAATAAACATTTTAGGTACTTTGATCAAAACAAGCCAAAGACGATACTTATGATCTGGTAACACTACATTCTGTGATACAGAAATGTTTTTCATGTATTAATTATCTATTGTTCTGGAACAAACTACCTAAAACTGTTGAAGCAATAAGAAACATATATTGTCTTTCTGTGGTCAAAGAGTTTGTTCAGAAGCAGTTTGTGAGGTTTGTCAGGCAGGGCTGCAGTCATCCCCCTGGGGCTGGATGTGATTCTAGAATGGCTCACTCCAATGGTTCACAAATTTGTGCTGGCTTTTTTTAGGAGGCCTCAGTTCCTTACCACTTGAACCTCCCCATAGGACTGCCTCAGTTTTTTCACAATTGGCTTCTTCTAGAACTGGGAATCCAAGAGAAAGCATGATGTGACCCCACCTTGGAAGCAGTATTTAGTCTCTTGGCTGTGTGGGCGTGTGTGGGCGTATAGGTCAAGTCAGTCACGTCTGACTCTTTGTGATCCTAAGGACTGTAGCCTGCCAGGTTCTGCTGTCCATGGGATTCTCCTGGCAAGGATACTGGAGGGGGTTGCCATGCCCTCTGCCAGGGGATCATCCTAACCCAGAGAGAGAACCTGCAGCTCCTGCGGCTCCTGTATTTCAGGCAGATTCTTTATGACTGAGTGAGAGGGAAGCCCCAGTAGCTGTACAGGTCAGTCCTATTTAGTATGGGAGGGGATTGCCCAAGAGCATTACTGCCAGGAGTTAGGAATCACTGGGGACTATTTCAGAGGCTAGTTACCACACCTGACATGAAAATCTAACGATTTAGAAGTGTTAGAAATAAAAAGTCATGACACCTTTTGTATATTGAATTGCCTTTTGCCTATGGAGCTCAATTGTTAAGTCATGTCCAACTCTTTGCAGTCCCATAGATGGGGTTTCCTAGACAAGAATACTGGAGTGGGTTGCCATTTCCTTCTCCAGTTTGCTTGTTTGGGTACATTTAAATTCCTTGAAAATTGAGTCATGCATAATGCTTCTAGTATATTATAGGCTTCTGATATACTATTGGATTGCTAAGTGTGCATGAGAGTACATTAATTTTAAATTTTAATAGATTATAAAAATGTATATGATTTTTTGACTTTACGGATGACTTCTATCATCGAAAACAGAGCTAGGCTAGTTTATTTCTATTTGAGGATAGAAACAAAGATGAATACATGATCATTCTTTGTACAGGACAAACATGAGAATGTTCAGTGTCCTCTTTTGTGGTTTATAATTTGATTTACAGAACTGTTCTTAGCACTTCAGTATCAGGAAAACATGACTGGTTTCTAAATGGTGAGACAGAGAAGCCAGGTCAGATGTAACCATCTTGTACATTATTCACAGACTACTCAGTATTTCTGGTGGAAAAAATTAAAAGGGAAATATAGGGGACTTCCTGGTAGTCAGGTGGTTAAGAATCCACCTTCCAATACAAGGGATGTGGATTCAATTCCTGGTCAGGAAACTAGGATTCCACATGCCCCAGGGCAGTTAAGCCCACACATTGCAACGAGAGAATGCCATGTGCCCAATGAAGAGCCTGTGCAGCCATAAATAACTAAATGCTAAAAAAAAAGGGAATACAAAAAGAAGAAAAGGGGTAGTTGGAAAATGTGTCGGGGTGTGTAGATCTGGCATAGAGCCGAAACATTAAAAAAATATCAAAATTATAGTCATTGCTATTTGAAAACGTCTGTAAATTTTATCGAATAATCAAGCACTGTTAACAGGGATTATGATTATTTTAAAGGTATGTAAGAAAAAGGGTTATTTTTTTGTTAGTGTACTTTGGATGTTGAAGCATTACTGCCAGGAGTTAGGAATCACTGGGGACTATTTCAGAGGCTAGTTACCACACCTGACATGAAAATCTAACGATTTAGAAGTGTTAGAAATAAAAAGTCATGACACCTTTTGTATATTGAATTGCCTTTTGCCTATGGAGCTCAATTGTTAAGTCATGTCCAACTCTTTGCAGTCCCATAGATGGGGTTTCCTAGACAAGAATACTGGAGTGGGTTGCCATTTCCTTCTCCAGTTTGCTTGTTTGGGTACATTTAAATTCCTTGAAAATTGAGTCATGCATAATGCTTCTAGTATATTATAGGCTTCTGATATACTATTGGATTGCTAAGTGTGCATGAGAGTACATTAATTTTAAATTTTAATAGATTATAAAAATGTATATGATTTTTTGACTTTACGGATGACTTCTATCATCGAAAACAGAGCTAGGCTAGTTTATTTCTATTTGAGGATAGAAACAAAGATGAATACATGATCATTCTTTGTACAGGACAAACATGAGAATGTTCAGTGTCCTCTTTTGTGGTTTATAATTTGATTTACAGAACTGTTCTTAGCACTTCAGTATCAGGAAAACATGACTGGTTTCTAAATGGTGAGACAGAGAAGCCAGGTCAGATGTAACCATCTTGTACATTATTCACAGACTACTCAGTATTTCTGGTGGAAAAAATTAAAAGGGAAATATAGGGGACTTCCTGGTAGTCAGGTGGTTAAGAATCCACCTTCCAATACAAGGGATGTGGATTCAATTCCTGGTCAGGAAACTAGGATTCCACATGCCCCAGGGCAGTTAAGCCCACACATTGCAACGAGAGAATGCCATGTGCCCAATGAAGAGCCTGTGCAGCCATAAATAACTAAATGCTAAAAAAAAAGGGAATACAAAAAGAAGAAAAGGGGTAGTTGGAAAATGTGTCGGGGTGTGTAGATCTGGCATAGAGTACATATTTTTAATATATATCAAAATTATAGTCATTGCTATTTGAAAACGTCTGTAAATTTTATCGAATTATCAAGCACTGTTAACAGGGATTATGATTATTTTAAAGGTATGTAAGAAACATTCCCTGCCCTTCTTCAAATGCCCGTGTTTATTTATTATTCATTAATCCAATAATTTAGATTTCAGTGTACTGACTTTGGATGTTGAAGCATAAGAGAACAACAGAAATTAGGTATTTTGTTAATGGAAATGATAATATTTATAGTGTGTCATATGTAAGGCTAATAGCGAGTTGACAGGAAGTAGGAATCCTTCTGCCCTGAATATTCACTGGAAGAACTGATGCTGAAGCTCCGTTACTTTGGCCATCTGATGCGAACAGCTGACTCATTGGAAGGGACCCTGATGCTGGGAAGTATTGAAGGCAGAAGGAGAAGGAGGAGACAGGATGAGATCGTTGGATGGCATCACTGATTCAGTGGACACGAACTTGGGCAGCTCGAGAGATGGTGAGGGGCAGGGAAGCCTGGTGTGCTACAGTGCATGAGTCACAAAGAGTCGGACAGGACTTGGTGACTGAACGACAACAAAAACAAGGAATCTTTCCAGCTTCTGATCCTTCTGTGAAATGGTCTATGGAACCCATGTGTTTAGAAAGGAGATCAAAGATAATCTTTGTTGTTGTTTAGTCGCTAAGTCATGTGCATCTCTTTTGTGACCCCGTGGACTGTAACCTGCCAGGCTCCTCTGTCCATGGGTTGTCCCAACCGAGAATACTGGCGTGGGTTTCCATTCCCTTCTGCAGGGGATCTTCCCGACTCAGGGATCGAACCCTGGTCTCCTGCAACGGCAGGCAGATTCTTCACCACCCAGCCACCTGGGGAGCCCCGGGATGGTCTGCTGTGGGTTATTTAAAATTAACAACATAAGAAATTTGGATGATCTGCTGTGGGTTATTTAAAATTAACAACATAAGAAATTTGTATTGGCAGTATTATTGAACATACAGGTTAAGTTTGAAGTATACCCTATTTTGTATGATAGATGTGTTTGGAAAGTTTAAGTAATAAAATTAGAAGTTCTTGTTATTTAAAGTGTACATGTGCCAATTCTAATCTCCCAGTTTGTCCTGCCCTCCCATTCTCTCTCTCCCACCCCCTCTGTCGTGTCCATAGGTCTGTTCTTATATATATATATACTACATGTGTAAAATAGATAGCTAGTGGCAACCTGCTGTATAGCACAGGAAGTTCAGCTTGGTGTTCTGTGATGAACTAAATGGGTGGGATAGGGATGGTGGGGTGGGAGGGAGATCTATGAGGGGGGATATATGTATACATATAGCTGACTCACTTCATTGTATAGCAGAAACTAACACGAGTGTAAAGCAGTTGCAGTCCAATAAAACAAAATAAAAATAAAGTAGGAATGTGCAGAAAAAAAATACAGTGTATGCAGATTGAGACTGGATACATTTTTTTAGGAATCTGTAGGTTTCTTATAAGAAGTAAAGACTGTGTGCTTTTGCCAACTATCATCAGAAAATATAATAGCGTATTCTAAACCATCTTATAGACTAGTAATGCCAGGAGATTGCAGTGTCTCTCTTCATGCTTGTTAGGTCATGCTGGCTCCAAATAGTATCGTACTAATTTGTGAAGAGTTATATCTAATGCGTAAATGATGTAGTCATGTCTGGCAGATGATGGCCAAATGATGCTAGAGCCTACTTCATGACCTAAGTTTTGTGGTAGTTCGCATTCTATTAGCTAATGTCCTTTGAGCGTCTTCTGTATTCTAGATACTGATAAAAGTACTCCTCATGTATAATAATTAATCATAATTAATATAAGGATTTGTTTTAAGTTTTAATTCATACAGTAGGTCTGTGAAGTATATGTAATTACTATTCCTGTATTACAAATGAGGTGTATAGTACTGAAGTATAGAGAAGTTAATTTTTTCTGCAGTTACATGACTGAAAGTGGTAGAGTTGGTTTTCATATGCATTATCTGACTCCATAGCTTCTAGCCGCTGACTCTACTGCCTTTTAGTAGACCCCATAGTTGACAATACTGCCTGATAGTAGACCTCATCCAACACAGTCATCTGGGTATTCCAAATTTAGAGTAGGCAAATTGGCATTGTTTTCATATTACCAGTTCAGAGTTTAAGTCAGTAAGCATCTTATTTCCTACCATGTTAATGTTGTTGATTAATACTAGTTTTTTGATTGTGTTTGGATTTAATTTGTAAGATTTTACTTCATATGCATTGTTATAAAACTGGATTTTGTCCTAGTTTGTATGTATTTCAGTTTTGATTTACATACTAGTTTTATGAGTTTAAATTATCTAGCGGGTGTTTCTGTGATGAACTAAATGGGTGGGATAGGGATGGTGGGGTGGGAGGAGATCTATGAGGGGGGATATATGTATACATATAGCTGACTCACTTCATTGTATAGCAGAAACTAACACGAGTGTAAAGCAGTTGCAGTCCAATAAAACAAAATAAAAATAAAGTAGGAATGTGCAGAAAAAAAATACAGTGTATGCAGATTGAGACTGGATACATTTTTTTAGGAATCTGTAGGTTTCTTATAAGAAGTAAAGACTGTGTGCTTTTGCCAACTATCATCAGAAAATATAATAGCGTATTCTAAACCATCTTATAGACTAGTAATGCCAGGAGATTGCAGTGTCTCTCTTCATGCTTGTTAGGTCATGCTGGCTCCAAATAGTATCGTACTAATTTGTGAAGAGTTATATCTAATGCGTAAATGATGTAGTCATGTCTGGCAGATGATGGCCAAATGATGCTAGAGCCTACTTCATGACCTAAGTTTTGTGGTAGTTCGCATTCTATTAGCTAATGTCCTTTGAGCGTCTTCTGTATTCTAGATACTGATAAAAGTACTCCTCATGTATAATAATTAATCATAATTAATATAAGGATTTGTTTTAAGTTTTAATTCATACAGTAGGTCTGTGAAGTATATGTAATTACTATTCCTGTATTACAAATGAGGTGTATAGTACTGAAGTATAGAGAAGTTAATTTTTTCTGCAGTTACATGACTGAAAGTGGTAGAGTTGGTTTTCATATGCATTATCTGACTCCATAGCTTCTAGCCGCTGACTCTACTGCCTTTTAGTAGACCCCATAGTTGACAATACTGCCTGATAGTAGACCTCATCCAACACAGTCATCTGGGTATTCCAAATTTAGAGTAGGCAAATTGGCATTGTTTTCATATTACCAGTTCAGAGTTTAAGTCAGTAAGCATCTTATTTCCTACCATGTTAATGTTGTTGATTAATACTAGTTTTTTGATTGTGTTTGGATTTAATTTGTAAGATTTTACTTCATATGCATTGTTATAAAACTGGATTTTGTCCTAGTTTGTATGTATTTCAGTAACATTATTTATAAAGTTTAAATCATCTTTTTAAACATTCATTTGGTAACTTTCTTTTTACAAATTTGACTCATTTGCATTACGTATCCTAGATTCTACCTAGTCTGCTTGTTGAGGGTGCTAAGAAACCCTTTTGAATTCAAGAGGTAGTTATTGAGCTCCTACTGCATACAAGCTTTTAGGCTAGTCATTGGTAGTTTGCTTACTGATAACATCATCTCATTTAGGTACACATGGCTGTCCAACTTCAAAAGTAGAAAAATTTCATTCAGATGTTTGAGTCTCTGATATTATCTGCTCCCGTGATAGTTTGATTTCCTTAACTATTCTCTTGCTGGCTTTTTAAAAATTCCTTTTTTCTTATATTTTTCTGCTTGTGGAGATTTATTCTGCTCTAAGCAGTCTATTCATTTACCCTCTTACAATATTCTATGAAAGAACTTTAGCATAACTACTGCTCTGCAGTTATATAGTAGTTTAATATAGAATTCTCGTCCATGAACTGAAATACTTTCTGATGTTCGATAAGATCTTCTTAGCTAATTTATTTTTTTGGCTGGAAATTAGTGGTTCCTGGGACATCTGAAATTGTAAAGAAAATAGTGAAATTGTAAAGAAAAACTTAAAAAATTTTCTTAAAATGAGCTCTAGATATTTGTCATATTCACATATTAATTTTGTATATTGTCAGACTTGGTTAGGCTTAGTCATGAAACTGATAGATTGGTCACTTATGTAAAATAAATGGTAAATCCATTTGGGAAGAATGTGATTGACTGGAGTAGGCTACCTTGGAGGTTTACTTTTTTGGCTTTTATATGCTTGAATAACTATAGACCAGTGGTTCTGGGGAGGGATGGTCTTTGTTCTCTGGGGCATTTGGTCATGTCTGGAGACATTTTTGGTTGGCTGCTACTGGTATCTAGTGAATTTCTATATACACATGAAAAACAAATTCTAGATGCCAAAAAAAATAAAGAATTATCCGTAGGCAAATTGGCATTTTCATATTACCAGTTCAGAGTTTAAGTCAGTAAGCATCTTATTTCCTACCATGTTAATGTTGTTGATTAATACTAGTTTTTTGATTGTGTTTGGATTTAATTTGTAAGATTTTACTTCATATGCATTGTTATAAAACTGGATTTTGTCCTAGTTTGTATGTATTTCAGTAACATTATTTATAAAGTTTAAATCATCTTTTTAAACATTCATTTGGTAACTTTCTTTTTACAAATTTGACTCATTTGCATTACGTATCCTAGATTCTACCTAGTCTGCTTGTTGAGGGTGCTAAGAAACCCTTTTGAATTCAAGAGGTAGTTATTGAGCTCCTACTGCATACAAGCTTTTAGGCTAGTCATTGGTAGTTTGCTTACTGATAACATCATCTCATTTAGGTACACATGGCTGTCCAACTTCAAAAGTAGAAAAATTTCATTCAGATGTTTGAGTCTCTGATATTATCTGCTCCCGTGATAGTTTGATTTCCTTAACTATTCTCTTGCTGGCTTTTTAAAAATTCCTTTTTTCTTATATTTTTCTGCTTGTGGAGATTTATTCTGCTCTAAGCAGTCTATTCATTTACCCTCTTACAATATTCTATGAAAGAACTTTAGCATAACTACTGCTCTGCAGTTATATAGTAGTTTAATATAGAATTCTCGTCCATGAACTGAAATACTTTCTGATGTTCGATAAGATCTTCTTAGCTAATTTATTTTTTTGGCTGGAAATTAGTGGTTCCTGGGACATCTGAAATTGTAAAGAAAATAGTGAAATTGTAAAGAAAAACTTAAAAAATTTTCTTAAAATGAGCTCTAGATATTTGTCATATTCACATATTAATTTTGTATATTGTCAGACTTGGTTAGGCTTAGTCATGAAACTGATAGATTGGTCACTTATGTAAAATAAATGGTAAATCCATTTGGGAAGAATGTGATTGACTGGAGTAGGCTACCTTGGAGGTTTACTTTTTTGGCTTTTATATGCTTGAATAACTATAGACCAGTGGTTCTGGGGAGGGATGGTCTTTGTTCTCTGGGGCATTTGGTCATGTCTGGAGACATTTTTGGTTGGCTGCTACTGGTATCTAGTGAATTTCTATATACACATGAAAAACAAATTCTAGATGCCAAAAAAAATAAAGAATTATCCAGCCCCAAATGTCAATCGTACTGTTGAGGTTGAGGAATGCTGGAGGTCAGTCTGGGAATCACCAGTGAGAAATTGGATGTATAAAGTCACTTAAGCTTATGACCAGCTTTTCTGCTCTGGAGCTTATCCACTTAATTGATTCTACTATTTTGATAGGTAGAAAAAAATACTTTTCATTCTTATTGAGAGACCATACTGCAACCATCTAAACTACCTAAATATGGTTGTTAAATTACTGGTTTAGAAAAAAATAATAAAACCTATACTGTCTCTATATTCCTTGACTCTTACGGAGGACTTTCCAGACCTCCACTGAAAAGTATTTGTATCCAAGGTGGAAAGAACTTTGTAGATTGTCTGAACAACAATGTAAATTTGATTTAACACTATGAACTGTACACTTAAAAATGGTTAAGATGGGGCTTCCCTGGTGGCCTAGTGAGTAGAGAGTCTGCCTTGCAGTGCAAGGGGCACCAGTTCGATCCCTGGCCTGGGAAGATCCCACGTGCTGTGGAGCCGCTGGACCTGTGTGTCCAATTATGTGCCAGTGCTCTGGAGTGCATGCACCTAGAGCTGGTGCTCTGCATTGAGAGAGACCACTGCAGTGGGAGGCCCACACAAGCCAAAGAATAAAGATGGATGAAAATAAATAAGTAAACCAGTAAAAGAGGCCAAAATTTAAAAAAAAAATGGTTAAGATCTTAGGTGACTTTTGTGTTCAGGTATATGATATCGCAATTTAATAAAATTGCTATTGAGAGTTTTATATCTTTTTATGCAGTGTTCCACTGTATTCCTTTAGGAGCAGTCTCAGTTTCTATCACTATTTTTTTATAGCCAATTTTTAAATTTATTATTTATTTTCATTCATCTTTATTCTTTGGCATGTGTGGGCCTCCCTTTGTAGTGGCATCTCTCGTTGCAGAGCACTGACTGTGGGCACATGTGCTCCACAGCACTGGCTCGTATTGGACACACCGGCCCAGCCGCTCCACAGCACATGGGATCTTCCCGGGCCGGGGCTTGAACTGGTGCCCCTTGCACTGCAAGATGAACTCTACCCACTGGACCACCAGGGAGGCCCTCTATCATATTCTTTTGGTCAAGAGAGATTATGTTCTCACAGGTCATTTTTCATTCTTTTCCAGGTTCCCCTTCATTTTTAAAGTATACACATTAGCCCTCATATTAAAAATGGGACAGTACTGAATCTGAAAGTATAGTATTGGGATTTTAGCATGTTAAAATTAATGAAAGTATTTCACTAAATTCTCATTTTAGGAAACCTGTGTAGTCATTGTCTGGATATTGAAAAAGAAGTAATTGTTCTCCCAAAGTGCTTTTACTGTAAAAATTACTCATGATTTCATGTTCTTTTTTTCCTTCTTTTTAATAGGCTTTTAAAGATATGCTGTATTCAGCTCAGGACCAGGCACCTTCTGTGGAAGGTAAGATGCATTAATCCCTACATTTAGCCTCATAAAACTTCTTTTTTAAGAAAAGATTATTTTAAACTGAACAGTATATAATATAACTTGCCCTAGTATGTAGATCTTTTTTGTTTTTTATAAGGTGTATTATGGTTACTTTTACGTTTCAGTGAAATTTTTGTTGTTACTGTGTCCTTACATCACCTTAGCATTGTGATTCACAAATAGTGGTTTAGAGTTAAAGTTCCTAAGTGTCTTGCTCCCTCCCCCCAACAATGTATTTTTATATCTGTTTCTCTTACCTGTTCATCCATGCATCCATCATTCAGTGAATCCTTAGCTCATAATTAGTCTGGGCAACATAGCCTTTTCTTCCTATTTATGTCATGGTTTTAAACTGAGACTAATGAAACAAGAAAACATATCTACTCTGTGTGTGTGTGTGCATGGATATAAACACGTATATATATATGCATGTACACAGTTCGGCAGTCATAAAATGACTGACCTAAGCATAGTGGTTATCTTTCCAATTATCTTTATTGATCCTTCCTTTTCTGTTACCTCAGCTTCTGCTCACCAGTTCATTCTTCATGGGTTTAACCATTGAGAGGTTTAGAGAGTTGTTAAGTTAAAGTTGTAGTTCTTTTTTTTTTTAATTTTTAAATTTTTTTTATTTTAAAGGTTTTACAGAGTTTTGTTGTTCACAGACATGTATGTTCCCAGATCAGTCATATGCATATCCCTGGTCCCCACCCCCCCCAATTCCCCCCATCCCACCCCTCTGGACCATCGCCCCATGCCATTGTAAGCACTCCTATTCCCTTAGCACTATGACACTAGCTATCTTTTCCACACATGACAGTATAGGTTTCCATGTTACTCCCCTCCATGCCTCCCCCTCACACACTTTCAGCTGTTAGTAGAGGAAAAACTGAATTCTGTCAAAATATGCTAAAATGACAAATATTTATAGTTAGCAACTTTTTGTCTCTTTGCCCAGAGACATGAGCTTCTTTGGACTCTGTTATAAGGGAGCATTGTAGGCTGGTTGTGCAGACATATGTGTTATCTTCATAAGGGAAACATTCTGTACTTATTCTTTCAATTCTTAGATGAAGATTGAAGTCATGTAGTTTTTATCGTCTTAAAATGAATTTTTGTCTAAAGAGGCACTGGAGATTTGAAGGTACTGGAAAGGAAACATTATCTTGTATAGTATTAAGGTTATTGAAAAATGTATTAAAGGGACTCAGTTTTGTCTCTTATGATACTGTATTAATTCTCTCATATGATGTTAAATTTAAATAATCATAATTTCTGTCATTCTTTTATTCTTGCTGCTGAGATGATATTTCTAGATTTCTGTTTAGCAGTTCTATAAAATAATGCATCATCAGCAGATTTATCACTGAGTCCAAAATAGGGCTTTCAACTTTTAACATTTTTCCCAGGCCAAATCAAATAGGATATGGAGAGTGGAACCCAGACATTGATAGTTTTGTAATCTCTCTAGGTAATTCTTATAGCCAAAATTGAGAACCCTTCCCATAAATAATCTTAAAGTATTTTAGATTAGTACTGTTAATGCTTTTTTTGTTTTTTTAGGCAATAACTAGCCAGTAGGTTTATAGGCTTCTTAAGTTCATTGATAGTTTGATTATTCTATTAGCATCTATAGGATGTTTGATTTTTAAATGTTTTTTTGCATAGAATTGAGTATAAGTAATAGCTGCACTGATTATTTACATATATTAAATAGTTATAAGTTACTGTTACTTTAATTAAAAAACATTTTTATTGATTTATTACTTAAAATGAGTTATAGTACAATAAAGTAGCTTCTTCATATTTTCATAATACTTTTTAGATGGAATGGATTTCTAATTATAGTGAAAGAAAAATAACTTGAAATCACTATGACACTAGCTATCTTTTCCACACATGACAGTATAGGTTTCCATGTTACTCCCCTCCATGCCTCCCCCTCACACACTTTCAGCTGTTAGTAGAGGAAAAACTGAATTCTGTCAAAATATGCTAAAATGACAAATATTTATAGTTAGCAACTTTTTGTCTCTTTGCCCAGAGACATGAGCTTCTTTGGACTCTGTTATAAGGGAGCATTGTAGGCTGGTTGTGCAGACATATGTGTTATCTTCATAAGGGAAACATTCTGTACTTATTCTTTCAATTCTTAGATGAAGATTGAAGTCATGTAGTTTTTATCGTCTTAAAATGAATTTTTGTCTAAAGAGGCACTGGAGATTTGAAGGTACTGGAAAGGAAACATTATCTTGTATAGTATTAAGGTTATTGAAAAATGTATTAAAGGGACTCAGTTTTGTCTCTTATGATACTGTATTAATTCTCTCATATGATGTTAAATTTAAATAATCATAATTTCTGTCATTCTTTTATTCTTGCTGCTGAGATGATATTTCTAGATTTCTGTTTAGCAGTTCTATAAAATAATGCATCATCAGCAGATTTATCACTGAGTCCAAAATAGGGCTTTCAACTTTTAACATTTTTCCCAGGCCAAATCAAATAGGATATGGAGAGTGGAACCCAGACATTGATAGTTTTGTAATCTCTCTAGGTAATTCTTATAGCCAAAATTGAGAACCCTTCCCATAAATAATCTTAAAGTATTTTAGATTAGTACTGTTAATGCTTTTTTTGTTTTTTTAGGCAATAACTAGCCAGTAGGTTTATAGGCTTCTTAAGTTCATTGATAGTTTGATTATTCTATTAGCATCTATAGGATGTTTGATTTTTAAATGTTTTTTTGCATAGAATTGAGTATAAGTAATAGCTGCACTGATTATTTACATATATTAAATAGTTATAAGTTACTGTTACTTTAATTAAAAAACATTTTTATTGATTTATTACTTAAAATGAGTTATAGTACAATAAAGTAGCTTCTTCATATTTTCATAATACTTTTTAGATGGAATGGATTTCTAATTATAGTGAAAGAAAAATAACTTGAAATGGATTCTTAAAGAGCACAGTGGTTTATCTGATAGAAGTACATTAGATAAAAGGTGCAGTATATGAAAGTTTTTGTTGATAAGAAGTTGACAACTATTTTTTAAACTAGTGGATTATTTTCTTCTAATTTCAAGATAGTGCTGTTATTCTTCATAGGTAAGGTGGCTTTTATTTTCCAAATAAACCAACAAAACAAAACAAAATAATTTCAGTGTATTAAAAAATCAAAGAGGGCTTCTTTGGTGGTCCAGTGGGTAAAGAGTCTGCCGTGCAGTGCAAGGGGCACCAGTTTGATTCCTGGCCCGGGAAGATCCCACATGGTGAGGAGTGATTGGGCCAGTGTGTCCAATTATGAGCCAGTGCTCTGCAATGGGAGGCCCACATAAGCCAAAGAAGAAAAAGATGGATGAAAAATAAATGATAACTTAGAGGCAAAAAAAAAAAAAAGAAACAACAATCAGAAATCAAAGAGTGTCTACTTAAAGTTGCTTTTATTATTCAAATAAATAAACATTCAGATTGTTGGTGATTTTTCTTCATCTTTTTTTTTTTTTGCTTTTTCTTTGTTCTGTTTATTGCTACCAACCCATTTCCCTCCACCCACCTCATACGTGCATGTTCAGTCATACAACCCTATGGACTATAGCCTGCCAGGATTCTCTGTCCGTGGAATTTCCCAGGCAAGAATAGTGGAATGGGCTGCTATTTCTTTCTCCAGCTCCATTCATCCTATGAGAGTAAATTTCATGAATCATTCTTAAAGAGCAAAGTGGTTTATTTAATAGAAGTACATTAGATAAAAGGTGCAGTATATGAAAGTTTCTGTTGATAAGAAGTTGACAACTGTTCACATTGATTTGTGAAAAATAAAGGGTCTCTGCTTTTATTTAAAATAAATGTTACCAAAAAGCCCAGAAAATAAAATGTTTTATGATTATAACTAGGAGATGCTCATGTTCTGAAGTAAAAAACTTAAAATGCTAAAGGACGTATTCTCAGGCATTCCTTATCAATTTATATCTTGTCTGCTTTGATATATATTAATATCATTACCTACTTTTCTTTGTAATTTTTGTTAGTTTATTAGTTTTGTTAGGCATTCACATTTGGAAATACATGACCAAGAAGTTGACTTGCAATTCTTTGTTAAAACTTAGATAATGTAATGATTTTATAATAATGACATAAGTAATTAAGAATTTTACTGTTTGTCTTTTTCTGCAGAAAGAATTGTGAGCATATGTGACAGCAGAGTAAGGAGTCTGTCTTTTATGTGGAGGGCAGACACACACTTAGGACCCTTCAAGTCAGCCTTTAGTGGAGTAGTGTTTGAGGAATTTTTGGAAATAGATGCTAAAAACTATATTGAACTATACTGTGGTTTTTTGTAATTCTTACTGTCAGTGAGGTATTTGGGACAGATTAAATTAAGCTGCAACTGAAAGTCCCAAGATCAGTGAATCAGTCCTGTCTTAATGATCAGGATTGTTTTGAGGCAAGACACTTTATTTGGATGTGACAGCAAAGCTCCTAATTGTGGTACCCATTTGCCATAATCAGATTTTGTCAAATTTGTTGGGTTGGCCACATAATCTTTGGTCATCCAGTACTTGAGTAAGTAGTCACCGTTTTCAGGGGAAACTTCCTCCTTCTTCAGGATAATTTTGATGCTCATGATTTGTATACTTCATTTAATTTATAGACTAAATGAATCTATTTTAGTTTATACTCTATTTTTCAAGTAAAGCTTCAAACTTTATTTTGCCATCATCTTTTTAAAATATAGTATCTTTTGTTTGGAAACACTAATTTTTACATTCTTGTGATGGAAAAATGTGAGAATCTGACAGTCAGCCTAGGTTACAGAATTAGAAATTGACATTTCTGATTGAAAGGGACTTTTTTAAAAAAATTCTTTATTTTAAAGATTTTACAGAGTTTTGTTGTTCACAGACATGTATGTTCCCAGATCAGTCATATGCATATCCCTGGACCCTCCCCCCATGCAGTTCCCCCCTCCCACCCCTCCAGACCATCTCCCCAAGTGATTGTAAGCACTCATATTCCCTTAGCACAATGACAATAGCTGTCTTTTCCACACATGACAGTATAGGTTTCCATGTTACTTCCTCCGTGCCTCCCCCTCCCTATTTCTTCCCCACAATGTCTATATGTCTATTCTCTGTCTGTTTTTCCATGAGTTCACTGTGTGTGTTATCAAGACTGTCCTACTAGATTCCATATATGTGTGTTAGTATGCTGTATTTGTCTTTCTCTTTTTGACTTACTTCACTTTTTATGATAGGTTCTAGAGCTAGCCACCTCATTAGGACTGAGTCCTCTGCATTTCTTTTAACAGCTGAGTAGTATTCCATTGTATATATGTACCAGAGCTTCTGGATCCATTCATTCGTCAATGGACATCTAGGTTGCTTCCATGTTCTGGCTATTGTATAGAGAGTTGCAATGAACATTGGGGTACAGGTGCCTCTTTCGTTTTTGATTTCATCAGGATATAGGCCTAATAGTGGGATTGCTGGGTCATAGGGTGCTTCTATTTTTAGTTTTTTATGGAATCTCCATATTGTCTTCCATAGAGGCTGTATCAGTTTGCATTCCCACCAGCAATGCAAGAGGGTTCCCTTTTCTCCGCACCCTGTCCAGCATTTGAAATTTTTCAAATTTGTTGGGTTGGCCACATAATCTTTGGTCATCCAGTACTTGAGTAAGTAGTCACCGTTTTCAGGGGAAACTTCCTCCTTCTTCAGGATAATTTTGATGCTCATGATTTGTATACTTCATTTAATTTATAGACTAAATGAATCTATTTTAGTTTATACTCTATTTTTCAAGTAAAGCTTCAAACTTTATTTTTCCATCATCTTTTAAAATATAGTATCTTTTGTTTGGAAACACTAATTTTTACATTCTTGTGATGGAAAAATGTGAGAATCTGACAGTCAGCCTAGGTTACAGAATTAGAAATTGACATTTCTGATTGAAAGGGACTTTTTTAAAAAAATTCTTTATTTTAAAGATTTTACAGAGTTTTGTTGTTCACAGACATGTATGTTCCCAGATCAGTCATATGCATATCCCTGGACCCTCCCCCCATGCAGTTCCCCCCTCCCACCCCTCCAGACCATCTCCCCAAGTGATTGTAAGCACTCATATTCCCTTAGCACAATGACAATAGCTGTCTTTTCCACACATGACAGTATAGGTTTCCATGTTACTTCCTCCGTGCCTCCCCCTCCCTATTTCTTCCCCACAATGTCTATATGTCTATTCTCTGTCTGTTTTTCCATGAGTTCACTGTGTGTGTTATCAAGACTGTCCTACTAGATTCCATATATGTGTGTTAGTATGCTGTATTTGTCTTTCTCTTTTTGACTTACTTCACTTTTTATGATAGGTTCTAGAGCTAGCCACCTCATTAGGACTGAGTCCTCTGCATTTCTTTTAACAGCTGAGTAGTATTCCATTGTATATATGTACCAGAGCTTCTGGATCCATTCATTCGTCAATGGACATCTAGGTTGCTTCCATGTTCTGGCTATTGTATAGAGAGTTGCAATGAACATTGGGGTACAGGTGCCTCTTTCGTTTTTGATTTCATCAGGATATAGGCCTAATAGTGGGATTGCTGGGTCATAGGGTGCTTCTATTTTTAGTTTTTTATGGAATCTCCATATTGTCTTCCATAGAGGCTGTATCAGTTTGCATTCCCACCAGCAATGCAAGAGGGTTCCCTTTTCTCCGCACCCTGTCCAGCATTTATTGTCTGTCAATTTGTTGATGATGGCCATTCTGACGAGTGTGAGGTGGTATCTCATTGTGGTTTTAATTTGCATTTCTCTAATAATAAGCGAGGTTGAGCATCGTTTCATGTGCTTTTGGGCCATCTGTATGTCATCGTTGGAGAGGCGTCTGTTTAGGTCCTTTTCCCATTTTTGGATTGGGTGGTTCGTTTTTCCTGTGCCGAGTTGTCTGAGTTGCTTGTAGATTTTGGAGATTAATTCTTTGTCTGTTGTTTCATTTGCTATGATTTTCTCCCACTCTGTGGGGTGTCTGTTGAGCTTTTTTGTAATTTCTTTTGCTGTACAAAAGCTTTTAAGTTTCATGAGGTCCCACATGTTCACTTTTCTTTTCAGTTCCACTATTCTAGTAGGTGGGTCAGAGAAGATCTTGCTTTGATTGATGTCCCTGAGGGTTTTGCCTATATTCTCCTCTAAGAGTTTGATGGTTTCTGGTCTTCCATTTAGGTCTTTAATCCATTTTGAGTTGATCTTTGTGTATGGTGTCAGGGAATGTTCCAACTTCATTTTTTTGCATGTAGCTGTCCAGTTTTCCCAGCACCATTTGTTGAAGAGGCTGTCTTTGTCCGATTTTATAGTTTCACCTCCTTTGTCAAAAATAAGGTACCCATAGGTGCGTGGGTTTATCTCTGGGTTCTCGATCTTGTTCCATTGGTCTATAGTTCTGTTTTTGTGCCAGTACCATACTGTCTTGATGACTGTTGCTTTGTAGTAGAGTCTGAAATTAGGGAGGCTGATCCCGCCAACTCCATTTTTCTTTCTCAGGATTGCTTTGGCTATTCAAGGTCTTTTGTGTTTCCATATGAACTGTGTTATTGTTTGGTCTAGTTCTGTGAAAAATGTCAATGGTAGTTGGATAGGTATTGTATTGAATCTGTAGATGATATTTGGTAGTATGGTCATTTTCACAATATTGACTCTTCCGATCCAGGAACATGGAATATCTCTCCATCTGTTTAAGTCTTCTTTAATGTCTCTCATGAGTGTCTTGTAATTTTCTGTGTACAATTCTTTTGTTTCTTTGGGTAGGTTTATTCCTAGATATTTGATTCTTTTTGGTTGCAATGGTGAAGGGGATTGCCTCTTTGATTTCATTTTCTGATTTTTCATTGTTTGTGTATAGGAATGCCAGGGATTTCTGTGTGTTGACTTTGTATCCTGCAACTTTGCTGAATTCACTGATTAGCTCTAGTAGCTTTGTAATAGTGTCTTTGGGATTTTCTATGTATATTATCATGTCATCTGCAAAAAGAGAGAGCTTAACTTCTTCCTTTCCAATCTAGATTCCTTTTATTTCTTTCTCTTCTCTTATTGCTGTTGCTAGAACTTCCAGGACTATGTTAAATAGTAGTGGTGAAAGTGGGCACCCCTGTCTTGTTCCTGATCTTAGAGGGAACGCTTTCAGTTTTTCTCTGTTAAGGATCATGTTTGCTGTAGGCTTCTCATAGATGGCTTTTATTATGTAGAGATAGGTTCCTTCTATGCCCATTTTTTGAAGTGTTTTTATCATAAATGGGTGTTGTACTTTGTCGAAGGCTTTTTCTGCATCTATTGAGATGATCATGTGGTTTTTGTCTTTCAATTTGTTGATATGGTGTATCACATTGATTCATTTGCGGATGTTGAAGAATCTTTGCATGCCTGGGATGAACCAGACTTGATCATGATGAATGAGTTTTTTGATGTGTCATTGAATTCTGTTTGCTAGGATTTTGTTGAGGATCTTGGCATCTAAGTTCATCAGTGAAATTGGCCTATAGTTTTCCTTTTTTGTGTTGTCTTTGCCTGGTTTGGGTATCAGGGTGATGGTGGCCTCGTAGAATGTGTTTGGAAATTTTCCTTCCTGTGCAATTTTTTGGAAGAGTTTTAGAAGGACGGGCATTAGCTCTTCTTTAAATGTTTGGTAGAATTTGGCTGTGAAGCCATCTGGCCCTGGGCTTTTATTTTTGGGTAAATTTTTAATCACAAATTCTATTTCTGAGCTTGTGATTGGGTAGTTCAAAGTTTCTGTTTCTTCCTGGCTCAGTCTTTGGAGATTAACCTTCTCCAAGAAACTGTCCATTTCTTCCAGGTTGTCCAGTTTGTTGCCATATAGCTGTTTATAATAGTTTCTTAGAATCCTTTGGATTTCTGCATTATCTGTTGTAATCTCTCCTTTTTCATTGTTGATTTTGTTGATCTGGTTCTTCTCTCTCTTTTTCTTAATGAGTCTGGCCAGTGGCTTGTCAATTTTGTTTACCTTTTCAAAGAAGCAGCTTTTTGTTTTATTTATCTTTACTATTGTTTCTTTCGTTTCTTTCTCATTTATTTCTGCTCTGATCCTTATGATTTCTCTTCTTCTGCTGGCTTTGGGGTGTTTTTGTTCTTCTTTCTCCAATTGTTTTAAGCGGAGGGTTAGGTCATCTGCTTCATATTTTCCTAGTTTCTTGAAGTGGGATTGTATTGCTATAAATTTCCCTCTTATAACTGCTTTTGCAGTATCCCATAGGTTTTGCACTGTCGTGTGTTCATTGTCATTTTCTTCTAGGAATTGTTTAATTTCTCCTTTGATTTCCTCAATGATCAGTTGTTCTTTTAGGTATGTGTTGTTTCATCGCCATGTGTTTGTGTTTTTAGGGTTTTTTTTCCGGTAGTTGATCTCTAGTCTCATTGCATTGTGGTCCGAGAAGATGGTTGATATAATTTCGGTTTTCTTGAACTGACTGAGGTTTGATTTGTGGCCCAGGATGTGGTCTATCCTGGAGAATGTTCTGTGAGCACTTGAGAAGAAAGTGGATTCTTCTGCTTTTGGATGGAACGTCCTAAAGATATTGATGAGGTCCATGATTTGCTTTTTTTCATCATTTGAAATTGGCCTATAGTTTTCCTTTTTTGTGTTGTCTTTGCCTGGTTTGGGTATCAGGGTGATGGTGGCCTCGTAGAATGTGTTTGGAAATTTTCCTTCCTGTGCAATTTTTTGGAAGAGTTTTAGAAGGACGGGCATTAGCTCTTCTTTAAATGTTTGGTAGAATTTGGCTGTGAAGCCATCTGGCCCTGGGCTTTTATTTTTGGGTAAATTTTTAATCACAAATTCTATTTCTGAGCTTGTGATTGGGTAGTTCAAAGTTTCTGTTTCTTCCTGGCTCAGTCTTTGGAGATTAACCTTCTCCAAGAAACTGTCCATTTCTTCCAGGTTGTCCAGTTTGTTGCCATATAGCTGTTTATAATAGTTTCTTAGAATCCTTTGGATTTCTGCATTATCTGTTGTAATCTCTCCTTTTTCATTGTTGATTTTGTTGATCTGGTTCTTCTCTCTCTTTTTCTTAATGAGTCTGGCCAGTGGCTTGTCAATTTTGTTTACCTTTTCAAAGAAGCAGCTTTTTGTTTTATTTATCTTTACTATTGTTTCTTTCGTTTCTTTCTCATTTATTTCTGCTCTGATCCTTATGATTTCTCTTCTTCTGCTGGCTTTGGGGTGTTTTTGTTCTTCTTTCTCCAATTGTTTTAAGCGGAGGGTTAGGTCATCTGCTTCATATTTTCCTAGTTTCTTGAAGTGGGATTGTATTGCTATAAATTTCCCTCTTATAACTGCTTTTGCAGTATCCCATAGGTTTTGCACTGTCGTGTGTTCATTGTCATTTTCTTCTAGGAATTGTTTAATTTCTCCTTTGATTTCCTCAATGATCAGTTGTTCTTTTAGGTATGTGTTGTTTCATCGCCATGTGTTTGTGTTTTTAGGGTTTTTTTTCCGGTAGTTGATCTCTAGTCTCATTGCATTGTGGTCCGAGAAGATGGTTGATATAATTTCGGTTTTCTTGA
Organism: Tragulus kanchil; assembly: GCA_022376925.1. NCBI lineage: Eukaryota > Metazoa > Chordata > Mammalia > Artiodactyla > Tragulidae > Tragulus > Tragulus kanchil. The sequence goes on along the minus strand of JAIOJX010000024.1, from coordinate 23,091,039 downwards.
ACTGACTGAGGTTTGATTTGTGGCCCAGGATGTGGTCTATCCTGGAGAATGTTCTGTGAGCACTTGAGAAGAAAGTGGATTCTTCTGCTTTTGGATGGAACGTCCTAAAGATATTGATGAGGTCCATCTTTTCTAGTGTGGCATTTAAGGCTTGTGCTTCTTTATTAATTTTCTATTTGGATGATCTGTCCATTGGTGTGAGAGGAGTGTTGAAGTCTCCTACTATTACTGTGTTATTGTTGATTTCTTCTTTTATGTCTGAAAGTACCTGTCTTATGTATTGAGGTGCCCCTGTGTTGGGTGCATAGATATTCATGACTGTTATGTCTTGCTCTTGGATAGATCCCTTAATCATGATGTAGTGACCTGCCTTGTCTCTTAGAATCTACTTTAAAGTCTATTTTGTCTGATATAAGGATTGCTACTCCAGCTTTCTTTTGATTTCCATTTGCATGGAATATCTTTTTCCAGCCTTTCTCTTTCAGTCTATGAGTGTCTCTGTGTCTGAAGTGGGTATCTTGTAAACAGCATATATATGGGTCTTGCTTCTGGATCCATTCAGCCAGCCTGTGTCGTTTGGTCGGAGCATTTAGTCCATTTATGTTCAAAGTAATTATTGATATGAATGTTCCTATTGTCATCTTAGAAATTTGGGGTTTAATTTGTAAGACTTTTCCTACTCTATTTATTGGCTATATCGGGCCCTTTAACACTTGTTGTAGGGCTGGTTTTGTGGTTCAGAATTCTTTTAGTTTTTGCTTGTCTGTGAAGCTTTTGACTTCACCATCAATTCTGAATGAGATTCTTGCTGGGTGGAGAAATCTTGGTTGGAGGTTATTCTCTTTTAGCCGTTTAAATGTGTCTTGTCATTCTCTTCTGGCCTGCAGGATTTCTGTTGAAAGATCCACAGTTAAATGTATGGGGTTTCCTTTATATGTTATTTATTGTTTGCTCCTAGCTGCTTTTAGTAATCTGTCTTTATATTTAGTCTGCGTTAGTTTGATTAGAATGTGCCTTGGTGTGTTTCTTCTGGGGTTTATCCTGTATGGAACTCTTTGTGCTTCTTGGACTTGGTTGACTATTTCCTTTGCCATGTTGGGGATGAAAGGGACTTTAAAGTTCATTTTGCTTCACCATCATCTTAGATTTATATGATCAGAGGCCACGTACGGTTGCATGACTCAGTAAGTAGTAAGAACAGTCAGGTTACTAATGCAGAAGTAGGTGACAACAGAAGAATTCAAGAGTTTAAACTAGTATTGAAACATAAAACACTTTTTTATATTGACTTTATGTATATTTTTATCCAAATGATATCTTTGAATAACATTTTTTTGTGTGTGTGTAGGAAAAGTTTTATTAAAGAAAAAAGGGATAGAGAAAGCTTCCAGCTAAAGGAACTGAAAGTGGGGGATAGAAGAGTACCCCTAGAAGCTAGTTTAGACAAGGCATTTTGTACTTTCTAGTTGGTTATTAACAGTAGATCAAAAGAATATCTTAAGGCTGTAAAGTCTTCCTAGGCCCACCCCCACAACAGTAACATAAAATTGGCCAGAGGATGGTCTTGGGACTTCAGTGCTAGATGAGACATTCCAATCCAAAATAGTTTGCCTCAATCCAGTTTCCTAGACAGTTATGAAATGGTCAAAGAAACGTGGAAAAGTTGACCAAGAAAGGAGAATTCAGTCCACACGATACATTGATTTTTGACTGGTCTTCTTGTGGAGATGGAGGACACCTCTTGACATGAGCAGAACTGTATAAACCCCAGGTCAGGATTCCCTTTCAAGGTGACCGTAAGCTATATGAGGCATGTCCACGGACTCAGGCAGAACTGGACTCCATACTCACTTCATACAGGTTTTCATACATCTCAAGTACATTGCATTCACACACTAGCATACTGTAGGGTTAGTAAAATAAAGCAAAAAACGTGTGTACTGAGAGGACAGAAGAACTGAAGCTCTGAGTTTCCTTACCTTGTCTTGAAGATCCCAGATGAGCCTTCATTATAGTATATGACGGTAGATGGGTTACCATGAATGGTGTTGGATTCTTGATCTCCAAAGGAGAAGATTTCACATTGGAATCAAGAAGACTTGGCTTTGGTCACTCAGAACTTCATGCAGGAAAAGTTTCTTAAAAAAGCGATAGAGAAAGCTTCCAGCTAAAGGAACTGGAAGGGAGATAGAACACCCTTTGAATAACATTTTTAGTTGGACATTTCCTTGAGTGTCTGTATTTTTAAAAAATTAATGAAGCATTACTTAGTTTGAATAATACTAAATTATTTGACTTGTTGGGTAGAAGCTAATTGTGTCTTTCAAGAAATCTGTATTATTCTTTTATTACTCCAAATAATTCCTTTATAAATTATATAGAATAATTAGATGACAGTAGTTATAAAGGCTTGAATAAGGGAAGAATAAAGATAGAATAGTCAGTCAAAATTCCAGTCATTTATTTATTTATTTATTTATGACTGAGCTGAGTCTTTGTTACTGTTTTTTCTACTTGTGGCAGGTGGAGGCTACTCTCTAGATGCAATGAACATGCTTCTCATTATGGTGGCTTCTCTTACTGCAGAGCACAGACTATAGAGCCAAGGGCTCATGGACTCTGGAGCGCTGGCTTGGTAGTTGTGGGACATGAACTTAGTTGCCCTGTGGCATGTGGAATCTTCCTGAACCAGGGATTGAAACGATGCCCCTTGCATCAGCAGGTAGATTCTTAACCATGGGACTACCAGGGAAGTCTTCCGGTAAATTTAGTATGTAGAATAGACACTGTAAAGATCCTGGAAGGAAAAGGCCGCAGGTAAAAAGTTAGGAAATCTGAGTAAATTATGGACTTTAGTTAATAATAATGTATCATTATTGACTCATCAATTCTGACAAATGTACCATACTCATCATGTAAGATGTTAACGACATGGTAAGCTGACGGGTTGGGGAGTCAGTAGGAACCCTCTGCACAACTTTTTAAACTTTTCTGTAAATATAAAACTATTCTAAAATGAAGAGTTTATTTTAAAAATAAATAGATGCTATATACGGTTGCCAGAAGCTAATTGTAGGTTCAGCACTGAGTTTGCTAGAGTTCAGAGGGTAGAGGAGAGCATGAGTAAGTTCAGAATTAATTCATAAGGTATATTTATACCAATTCCTCAGAAAAAGATCAGCTTTTACTCAACGTGAGATTTAAGAGAAAATTTTTCCTTTGGACCTTCATGAAGAGTATTTTGTTTTGGTGTACTGGATAGTATCCCCAACAACTGTTTTACCAAAAGCATAACAGTAAGTTTCATGAGGCTGCTTCTTACAATTCAAGAGTATAATGCAAAAATTCATTGCTTTGACCTACAAGACCCTAAATAATTTGGTCCTGTGTCTGTGACCTCACCTTCTGCCATTTTCCCCTTCTTTACTAGGCTCCAGTCACATTGCCTTTTGCTTTGTACCTAAATCAGCCAGCTTGCTCTCACAGTAGGGCCTGAGCTCTTGGCTGTTGTTGAGACTCCGTACATCATTCCATAGCTGTGTCCTTCAGGACACCTTCTGAATACCCAGTCTTACATAGCCACTCACTTTATTACATCACCCTATTTTTTTAATTTATTTTGCCTACAGTTTTTTTATATCTTGTATTTTTTTCATTGATGTATTAGTTTTCTTGAGACAGTATAAGTCCCTTGAGACCAGAGATTTTACATTTTTGTAAATGTTTTATATCTAGTATCTAAAATAGGCACATACCTTGCATATTTACTAAGCACATTAATGAGGAGTAAAAAATGAATCCTTTCCCTCTTTCGTAAAGCCAAGTTGCCATTTATTTAAAAATTTACCTAACTTGCTTCTATATTTTTAGTTTTTTTTTTTAATTTTTAAACTCTCTTGATCTTTAGATGCAGAATTTTGTCTGCTGGTTAGATGGCCAAGCATAGTTTGTTATTGTTTTGTAATGCTGACTATAATTTTATAAAACAAGGTTGAGATGACACACACAGTGTTTCTTTAAAACTAGAAGAGAAGCAGGTGATGTGACATCTTAGTTTATAAAGATTTTTTGGCATTGTGTTTTCTTGATGCCAAGCAGAGTTTCCCATGATTGCTGAGAAATTATATATTATAAGCAAAACTATTCTAAAATGAAGAGTTTATTTTAAAAATAAATAGATGCTATATACGGTTGCCAGAAGCTAATTGTAGGTTCAGCACTGAGTTTGCTAGAGTTCAGAGGGTAGAGGAGAGCATGAGTAAGTTCAGAATTAATTCATAAGGTATATTTATACCAATTCCTCAGAAAAAGATCAGCTTTTACTCAACGTGAGATTTAAGAGAAAATTTTTCCTTTGGACCTTCATGAAGAGTATTTTGTTTTGGTGTACTGGATAGTATCCCCAACAACTGTTTTACCAAAAGCATAACAGTAAGTTTCATGAGGCTGCTTCTTACAATTCAAGAGTATAATGCAAAAATTCATTGCTTTGACCTACAAGACCCTAAATAATTTGGTCCTGTGTCTGTGACCTCACCTTCTGCCATTTTCCCCTTCTTTACTAGGCTCCAGTCACATTGCCTTTTGCTTTGTACCTAAATCAGCCAGCTTGCTCTCACAGTAGGGCCTGAGCTCTTGGCTGTTGTTGAGACTCCGTACATCATTCCATAGCTGTGTCCTTCAGGACACCTTCTGAATACCCAGTCTTACATAGCCACTCACTTTATTACATCACCCTATTTTTTTAATTTATTTTGCCTACAGTTTTTTTATATCTTGTATTTTTTTCATTGATGTATTAGTTTTCTTGAGACAGTATAAGTCCCTTGAGACCAGAGATTTTACATTTTTGTAAATGTTTTATATCTAGTATCTAAAATAGGCACATACCTTGCATATTTACTAAGCACATTAATGAGGAGTAAAAAATGAATCCTTTCCCTCTTTCGTAAAGCCAAGTTGCCATTTATTTAAAAATTTACCTAACTTGCTTCTATATTTTTAGTTTTTTTTTTTAATTTTTAAACTCTCTTGATCTTTAGATGCAGAATTTTGTCTGCTGGTTAGATGGCCAAGCATAGTTTGTTATTGTTTTGTAATGCTGACTATAATTTTATAAAACAAGGTTGAGATGACACACACAGTGTTTCTTTAAAACTAGAAGAGAAGCAGGTGATGTGACATCTTAGTTTATAAAGATTTTTTGGCATTGTGTTTTCTTGATGCCAAGCAGAGTTTCCCATGATTGCTGAGAAATTATATATTATAAGCCACTGGGCGATTGTATACTGTTTTAGAAGACAGTAAACCACTTCTTTTTGTTTTGATATGCTTCCTTTTAAAAATTCATGAGGTAGGCATAGATTTGAAAAACCATATATGAATTGCTGAAGAACATTTTTCATGTATGTCTACTTAATGAAATCTATATTTTAGATATTTTGAATTGAAACGGAAAAACCTAGAAGTGCTTTGTTTGCCACATTTTGCCTCTTCTCTTTAATGTATTCCTTTTGATGGGGAGCAAATAGCTAATGTTAGCCTAAGACAGCTCTCTGATTCAGAGGGCTTAAAACAGCTCTCTGACTTTCTAGTAAATGAATGAATAGCTCTAGATAAAGATGTAAATCGCTGACCATTACTACACTAGCCTCTGCTTTTCTGCCATTTCTTTTTAGTCCCCTGTCCTCTTCCCCAGTCTTATGAACAGGTTTTGTTGGATGATTTTTGCTTAGGTCGCCTCTGCTTACTCAACTTGATTAGCAGTTGTGTTACAGTCTCCCTGAGCTCCTTAGAATTCAGCTCTTAGTGGCACTGAAGATGAAAGTATGTTTGTAAATTATTCATTCAGATTATACGCTTGAATGGACAGAGTCCACTTCAGGCATCTTCTTCTACCTCACCTCTCTCCCCAGGTCTTTGTTGTTTTAACAGATGTGAGCCTGCTTTTTAGTTCAAGGGGATGGAAGACTGAATTGCATTTCTAAAATTCATGAAGTGGTTTTTGCATGCATAGAATTACTGTCAAAGCTGTGCATTCATAACACATTACTTACGTTGTTTATAATTTGTATCTCCCCTCCCCCAGTTTTCCATTTTGTTATCCTGTTTAATTTTTTTTCCTGATCTAGAAATAAAACCATTTGATATGTATAGCAGGAAGAACTGTATCTAATTTGATACATTTTCTGCTGGTTAGATGGCCAGGCATAGTTTGTTATTGTTTTGTAATGCTGACTATAATTTTATAAAACAAGGTTGAGATGACACACACAGTGTTTCTTTAAAACTAGAAGAGAAGCAGGTGATGTGACATCTTAGTTTATAAAGATTTTTTGGCATTGTGTTTTCTTGATGCCAAGCAGAGTTTCCCATGATTGCTGAGAAATTATATATTATAAGCCACTGGGCGATTGTATACTGTTTTAGAAGACAGTAAACCACTTTTTTTTGTTTTGATATGCTTCCTTTTAAAAATTCATGAGGTAGGCATAGATTTGAAAAACCATATATGAATTGCTGAAGAACATTTTTCATGTATGTCTACTTAATGAAATCTATATTTTAGATATTTTGAATTGAAACGGAAAAACCTAGAAGTGCTTTGTTTGCCACATTTTGCCTCTTCTCTTTAATGTATTCCTTTTGATGGGGAGCAAATAGCTAATGTTAGCCTAAGACAGCTCTCTGATTCAGAGGGCTTAAAACAGCTCTCTGACTTTCTAGTAAATGAATGAATAGCTCTAGATAAAGATGTAAATCGCTGACCATTACTACACTAGCCTCTGCTTTTCTGCCATTTCTTTTTAGTCCCCTGTCCTCTTCCCCAGTCTTATGAACAGGTTTTGTTGGATGATTTTTGCTTAGGTCGCCTCTGCTTACTCAACTTGATTAGCAGTTGTGTTACAGTCTCCCTGAGCTCCTTAGAATTCAGCTCTTAGTGGCACTGAAGATGAAAGTATGTTTGTAAATTATTCATTCAGATTATACGCTTGAATGGACAGAGTCCACTTCAGGCATCTTCTTCTACCTCACCTCTCTCCCCAGGTCTTTGTTGTTTTAACAGATGTGAGCCTGCTTTTTAGTTCAAGGGGATGGAAGACTGAATTGCATTTCTAAAATTCATGAAGTGGTTTTTGCATGCATAGAATTACTGTCAAAGCTGTGCATTCATAACACATTACTTACGTTGTTTATAATTTGTATCTCCCCTCCCCCAGTTTTCCATTTTGTTATCCTGTTTAATTTTTTTTCCTGATCTAGAAATAAAACCATTTGATATGTATAGCAGGAAGAACTGTATCTAATTTGATACATTTTCAGCTGGGTAGTGGCATGAGAGTATCTTCTCTAAGGTCTACTTTTCTGCTAGTGTTGTTTTATTCAGTCATTTATTGTCAGGTTCTAGAAGTCCTTCTGCTGGTGGTGGGTTCATACTGCATGAGAAGACTATAGTAGAGAGTTTAATCTCCAAAATGAAATTCTACGTTTATGTGCAACCACTGCAACCTTCTTTTGAAATAAATACAGACTGTTAAAGAGTGGAAGGTGAGACATGAGCCAAGCTGAATGACAATTGTCATCTTCTTAAGAAGAATATATTTTCTATTCCCCATGAACTTCTTTTAGAAAGGATCAAAAGACCTGATTGATATTCAGAGACACGTAGTGGAGTGTTTTCCTTTGAAGCATGTGCTTGTGTCATGTTTACATTGGAAAAGGATTGCATATTGATTTGTATTTTGGAAATGACCACTTCTAGATAAAAAATATTACCTTTAAAAACATACTTTTGTATTCTTTAAAGAAGTTGATAAATCTCAAACTAGTTCACTTAATAGGAAAGATGTGCTTCTGAATAATAAATGGCATTACTATTTGTGTTGACAAAATACTTCTCTTTAACAGAAAATTAAACATAATTTAAAACTCATTGTTAGGACACAAGATGATGATATAAATAGTAGTAAAATTATGTGATAATGTGTATCAACTCTGAGTAGCATAGAAGTAGGAAGCTAGAAGAAATGAAAAAAATATACCTTGAACAAGCTTTTAATCCTTTCTTTGTGATACTGTAGAATATTTAAAATATTTTCAGGGTTTAAAGTTTTCCTTTGCAAATAAAAGTCAATAGTACATAAGGGCACTGTGTCCTTTGTCACACAGGGCTATTTATTTATTGGTAAGTTTCAGGGCAGGTCATAAAGTAGGGAAGGTAATAAACAATTGTCAAAGCTGTGCATTCAATATGACATGCATAGAATTACTGTCAAAGCTGTGCATTCATAACACATTACTTACGTTGTTTATAATTTGTATCTCCCCTCCCCCAGTTTTCCATTTTGTTATCCTGTTTAATTTTTTTTCCTGATCTAGAAATAAAACCATTTGATATGTATAGCAGGAAGAACTGTATCTAATTTGATACATTTTCAGCTGGGTAGTGGCATGAGAGTATCTTCTCTAAGGTCTACTTTTCTGCTAGTGTTGTTTTATTCAGTCATTTATTGTCAGGTTCTAGAAGTCCTTCTGCTGGTGGTGGGTTCATACTGCATGAGAAGACTATAGTAGAGTTTAATCTCCAAAATGAAATTCTACGTTTATGTGCAACCACTGCAACCTTCTTTTGAAATAAATACAGACTGTTAAAGAGTGGAAGGTGAGACATGAGCCAAGCTGAATGACAATTGTCATCTTCTTAAGAAGAATATATTTTCTATTCCCCATGAACTTCTTTTAGAAAGGATCAAAAGACCTGATTGATATTCAGAGACACGTAGTGGAGTGTTTTCCTTTGAAGCATGTGCTTGTGTCATGTTTACATTGGAAAAGGATTGCATATTGATTTGTATTTTGGAAATGACCACTTCTAGATAAAAAATATTACCTTTAAAAACATACTTTTGTATTCTTTAAAGAAGTTGATAAATCTCAAACTAGTTCACTTAATAGGAAAGATGTGCTTCTGAATAATAAATGGCATTACTATTTGTGTTGACAAAATACTTCTCTTTAACAGAAAATTAAACATAATTTAAAACTCATTGTTAGGACACAAGATGATGATATAAATAGTAGTAAAATTATGTGATAATGTGTATCAACTCTGAGTAGCATAGAAGTAGGAAGCTAGAAGAAATGAAAAAAATATACCTTGAACAAGCTTTTAATCCTTTCTTTGTGATACTGTAGAATATTTAAAATATTTTCAGGGTTTAAAGTTTTCCTTTGCAAATAAAAGTCAATAGTACATAAGGGCACTGTGTCCTTTGTCACACAGGGCTATTTATTTATTGGTAAGTTTCAGGGCAGGTCATAAAGTAGGGAAGGAATAATTACAGAACATTAAGTTGTGAAACAAAAATTCTGGGAATTCTTGGTATATACTCTACATTATATACAAAAGGATACTATAGCACACATATGAATGTGATGATTTCAGATAGAATTTTCTAAACTAGCATTAGAAAACTGTAACTGTTGTTGAAGTTATAAGTTGGCAGAACTTAAAGTTGAGGGAAATTTTTCTTTATGCTCTTTTTTCTTTAGGCAGGTCCACCTTAGGCCTTTGGTGGGAGAATGCCAATGAGAAAGGTGAAAGGGAGAGAAAGTTGTGGTCAGAGAGTAGTCTTCCAACCCTGGGTTGTATCACTGAATAAAAGAAACAAAAATTCCTGACATCAAATGGAAAAGATGTTCTGAAAATCATGTAGATTCACGGTAATGTTTCCTTATTGCGGTAATATGAAGAAGGAATTGGGCATTCGGTGGTTGAAAGAGTAGCCAATCCTCGTTAATTTTCTGTGTTTGCTCTACCAATTTATCATAAACTTGGTAGTTTAAAGTGAGAGCCATCTGTTCTCTCTCAGTTCTGGAGGCCATGGCGGGAAACCAAGGTGTTGGCAGGGCTGCACTCCTGGATTTTGGGGGGATGATCTGCCTCTTCCAGCTTCTGGTAGTTGCTGGCTTCCTTGACTTGTAGCCACTTCATCTCAGTCTGTGCCTCTTTACCTTGCCTTCTCCTCTATTAATTCTCTGTATACCTAAGGACGTTTCAGTAATTCTGGATCATTTCATCTCAGGGTCCTTAATTACATCCCAGATTCCAGGATTTGCGTGGATATCTTTTGCCATGGTTGGGAGTGGTCATGGTCATTTTGGGCCTACCATATCCCTAAATCTGAATTGAAAAAAAATGCATTGGAGTTCATGCTGTTCCTTCAAATTTTGTCCTAGAGCTAGAGGTACAACTGAGGCATTTGTGTTCAGATCCTAATATACTCATGTTGAAAGGAGCATACGATGTCAGAAAAATTCATGTACGATACCCAGAAAGTGAAAAGCTGTCCAGTGTATCAGCTTGCATGTATAAAATACGATATAATATAGTTTATCTGCTTCTAATCAAACTGTCCTTCTTAAGAATTTCTTTTATATTCCTAGTGTGCCTCCTGAGGGAAACAAAAAGGCAAACCTCTTCCTAACTTGTGGTTTAAATACCCTGTTATTCATGTGCAGCTCTTTGGGATTAGAGTGTTGGGGGTAGGGAATCTATCTTGATTAAATTTTCATTATCTTTATTGAAGCTTGAGATAAGAAAAATAGTTTATCACCTACAAGACTGAGTACCAGTTTGTTATTCCTGATAAGAAACTGATCAGCTATGTTCTTGTTACAAAACGTGCAATCAATGAGATTGGAAAAGGAAATTGAATTTATATTGGTGTGTTATTACATGCACCTAATTTTGCATATACTCCCTAGGCACATGAATCTTATTTGAAGTTGAAAGATCTATTCTTTGATTCAGGGCATTGCAAACCTAATGTGATTAAATATGTCTAAGCGTTTCTGTTTCACAATTGTTGTGCAATTCCAAAATACATTCTTTTTTTTTAAAGATTTATTTATTTTTTTCTTTGGGGCGGGGGTCGGGTTGGGTGGGGAGGGGAGTGGGCGGGCCACTTCTATTGGTCTTTAATTTCTCTATTTTCATTTGTCTTCGTTCTTTGGCTCCTGTGGGCCTCCCATCGCGGTGGCGTCTGTCGTTGCAGAGCACCGGCTCTGGGCGCATGCGCTCCAGAGCTCCGGCTCAGTGATTGGACACATCAGTCCAGCTGCTCCGCGGCACGTGGGATCTTCCCAGGCCAGGGATCGAACCGGCGCCCCTTGCACTGCAAGGTGGTGTCCTTATCCACTGGACCACCAGGGGAAGCCCCAAAATACGTTCTTATTAGACTATTTGAAACGGAATCTTTTGGTCATTGAAATGAGAAAGTGAAATAGCTAATTTGTGCATTCCTCTTATAGAGGATGGAGCAGGATGAGGTAACTTATAAGATTTACTGTTTTTATACTCATTTTTTTTTAATGAGACCTCTGTTATCTTAGTAGAATGAGTTTGTTAGCTTTCTGGAAGACTGTGACTTGTCTTTCTACTTAAAGGAAAAATATGGTATGATGGTTCATTCATGACATGGTAAATGAGCGGGGGTGTTTACAGCAGAGAGGAATTTTTAACAATACAAGAATAGCACAGTGTATTAGGAAAATACCCTTATGAACAGTTTATGGTATCCACAAAAGAATCTTCATGTATAAAGTAGTAAGAGAATGATTAATGGAGGAGGTGAGATTTGATTTTCAATTCTTTAGTTTTTCAGTGTCCTCCTGAGGGAAACAAAAGGCAAACCTCTTCCTAACTTGTGGTTTAAATACCCTGTTATTCATGTGCAGCTCTTTGGGATTAGAGTGTTGGGGTAGGGAATCTATCTTGATTAAATTTTCATTATCTTTATTGAAGCTTGAGATAAGAAAAATAGTTTATCACCTACAAGACTGAGTACCAGTTTGTTATTCCTGATAAGAAACTGATCAGCTATGTTCTTGTTACAAAACGTGCAATCAATGAGATTGGAAAAGGAAATTGAATTTATATTGGTGTGTTATTACATGCACCTAATTTTGCATATACTCCCTAGGCACATGAATCTTATTTGAAGTTGAAAGATCTATTCTTTGATTCAGGGCATTGCAAACCTAATGTGATTAAATATGTCTAAGCGTTTCTGTTTCACAATTGTTGTGCAATTCCAAAATACATTCTTTTTTTTTTTTAAAGATTTATTTATTTATTTATTTTGGGCGGGGGTCGGGTTGGGGAGGGAGGGGAGTGGGCAGGCCACTTCTATTGGTCTTTAATTTCTCTATTTTCATTTGTCTTCGTTCTTTGGCTCCTGTGGGCCTCCCATCGCGGTGGCGTCTGTCGTTGCAGAGCACCGGCTCTGGGCGCATGCGCTCCAGAGCTCCGGCTCAGTGATTGGACACATCAGTCCAGCTGCTCCGCGGCACGTGGGATCTTCCCAGGCCAGGGATCGAACCGGCGCCCCTTGCACTGCAAGGTGGTGTCCTTATCCACTGGACCACCAGGGGAAGCCCCAAAATACGTTCTTATTAGACTATTTGAAACGGAATCTTTTGGTCATTGAAATGAGAAAGTGAAATAGCTAATTTGTGCATTCCTCTTATAGAGGATGGAGCAGGATGAGGTAACTTATAAGATTTACTGTTTTTATACTCATTTTTTTTTTTAATGAGACCTCTGTTATCTTAGTAGAATGAGTTTGTTAGCTTTCTGGAAGACTGTGACTTGTCTTTCTACTTAAAGGAAAAATATGGTATGATGGTTCATTCATGACATGGTAAATGAGCGGGGGTGTTTACAGCAGAGAGGAATTTTTAACAATACAAGAATAGCACAGTGTATTAGGAAAATACCCTTATGAACAGTTTATGGTATCCACAAAAGAATCTTCATGTATAAAGTAGTAAGAGAATGATTAATGGAGGAGGTGAGATTTGAATTAGGTCTCAAAGCATAATTATAGCTGTAGGAGAAAGCTTTTTTGGCACAAAGAAGCGGCAAGACAAAACCAAAGGGGTGTGAGTACAGAAGATATTCAGGAGAACATTTTAAATGAAGTGGAGGGTTATTACAAGAAAATAGTGAACTCTTAAGAATTTGGCCAAATTTCCAAAGGTCTTACACTTTTTTTTTTTTTAAGATTTATTTATTTATTTATTTATTTATTTTGGGCGGGGGTCGGGTTGGGGAAGGAGGGGAGCAGGCGGGCCACTTCTATTGGTCTTTCATTTCTCTATGTTCATCCGTCTTTGTTCTTTGGCTCCTGTGGGCCTCCCACTGCGGTGGCGTCTGTCGTCTCAGAGTGCAGAGCTCGGGCTTGGTAATTGGACACATCGGTCCAGCTGCTCCACAGCACGTGGGATCTTCCCAGGCCAGGGATCGAACCAGCGCCCCTTGCACTGCAAGGCGGTGTCCTTACCCACTGGACCACCAGGGGAAGCCAGGTCTTACACTTTTTAAAATGATGGATTTTATTTGGGAGACCGGTATACTTTAACATTTGGGGCTGTTAGTCTAATTGCAGGTGAAAATTTAGAGATCATTGTGAGTTCTTTATTTTTGTCAGCAATATCCATAAGTACAAGTCCAGAGGAATGCAGACTCTAGGTGTTACCATCTAGTCTGCAGCTGTGCCGTTTTTATGATCCTTCTAGTTATCATGTTGGGAGTCTACGATTAGGGTCGTCAACAATTAGGGTCAACAAGTAGGGTCAAATGCTCCCTTCAAGATATTGGAAAAAGAAGATTCATAATTTTTAAGAACATATTGAAATATGGTGATTTATACTATTGTTAGTTTCAGGTATATAGCATAGTGATTCAGTATTTTTTTTTAGATTATATTCTGTGATAGATAGTTACAAGATAGTAAGCTGTCCTCATTGCTTCTCTGCTTTATATGTAATAGTTTGTATCTTAAATCCAATACCTAATTTCCCCCTCCTTTCCTTCCGCATGGCAGATTCATAATGTTTAATTAGCTAAATCCCTTATGAACAGTTTATGGTATCCACAAAAGAATCTTCATGTATAAAGTAGTAAGAGAATGATTAATGGAGGAGGTGAGATTTGAATTAGGTCTCAAAGCATAATTATAGCTGTAGGAGAAAGCTTTTTTGGCACAAAGAAGCGGCAAGACAAAACCAAAGGGGTGTGAGTACAGAAGATATTCAGGAGAACATTTTAAATGAAGTGGAGGGTTATTACAAGAAAATAGTGAACTCTTAAGAATTTGGCCAAATTTCCAAAGGTCTTACACTTTTTTTTTTTTTAAGATTTATTTATTTATTTATTTATTTATTTTGGGCGGGGGTCGGGTTGGGGAAGGAGGGGAGCAGGCGGGCCACTTCTATTGGTCTTTCATTTCTCTATGTTCATCCGTCTTTGTTCTTTGGCTCCTGTGGGCCTCCCACTGCGGTGGCGTCTGTCGTCTCAGAGTGCAGAGCTCGGGCTTGGTAATTGGACACATCGGTCCAGCTGCTCCACAGCACGTGGGATCTTCCCAGGCCAGGGATCGAACCAGCGCCCCTTGCACTGCAAGGCGGTGTCCTTACCCACTGGACCACCAGGGGAAGCCAGGTCTTACACTTTTTAAAATGATGGATTTTATTTGGGAGACCGGTATACTTTAACATTTGGGGCTGTTAGTCTAATTGCAGGTGAAAATTTAGAGATCATTGTGAGTTCTTTATTTTTGTCAGCAATATCCATAAGTACAAGTCCAGAGGAATGCAGACTCTAGGTGTTACCATCTAGTCTGCAGCTGTGCCGTTTTTATGATCCTTCTAGTTATCATGTTGGGAGTCTACGATTAGGGTCGTCAACAATTAGGGTCAACAAGTAGGGTCAAATGCTCCCTTCAAGATATTGGAAAAAGAAGATTCATAATTTTTAAGAACATATTGAAATATGGTGATTTATACTATTGTTAGTTTCAGGTATATAGCATAGTGATTCAGTATTTTTTTTTAGATTATATTCTGTGATAGATAGTTACAAGATAGTAAGCTGTCCTCATTGCTTCTCTGCTTTATATGTAATAGTTTGTATCTTAAATCCAATACCTAATTTCCCCCTCCTTTCCTTCCGCATGGCAGATTCATAATGTTTAATTAGCTAAATGACCCAGAATATGAAAAGAAGCATTCTTTCTTTCTTTTTTTCTTTATTTTTTTGAGATAAACTGACATGAGCTAAAATTAACCATTTTATAGTATACTGACAGTGAGGGCATGTAATACAGTCATAGTGTTTTTCAGCCGTCACCTTTATGAAGACACAGCATTTTAAAATGGAATTTACTTAAACTGAAACCAGGGTTTACTATAAAGTAATTTTCTGTGTGTTTTTGCTTGCTAGTTTTTTAATCAGTCTGTGTTACTTGTAGAAATATAATCTTTTAAAATTCTTCCTTGCATTTGTATTTATAAGAATATTTATGTATTTTATAAGAGCATGAATCCCATCCATGAGGGCTCAACCATGAAGACCTAAGCATCTCCCAAAGACCCAGCCTCCTAATATTACATTGGACATTAGGGTTCACATGTATCTGGGGGAGATCACAGATATTCAGTCTACATTACCCCACTTTGTCATTGCATACCTTTTTAATATATTGCTGAATTAGTCACTATAATTTCATTAGAATGTTTTTATCTGTATTCATATAGGTTATTTGTCTGTAGATATTACTTCTGGTAATGTCTTTGTCTTCTTTTGGCATCATAGTAAATGTTGGCATCATAGAATGAATTGGGAAAAGTTCCTTTCTCTTTAATTTTCTGGAAGGATTTGTATTAAATTGGGACTGTTCTTCCTTAATTAAATGTTTGATAAAATTCAGCAGTAAAGTCCTTTGGGTCTATGGTTTTCTCTGGCAAGGTTTAAATAAGGGTATTTAGGTTATCCGTTTCTTGTCAACGGAACTTTGGTAGTAGATGTTTTTTTAGGCAATTACTGATAGTATATTTCAGTTGTTGAACTTATTGTTATAAAGTTGCTCACAACATTGCCTTATTATTTTATTGCCATAGAATCTGTAGCTGTGTTACCTTGTTCATTCCTGATATTGGCCATTTGTGTCTTCTTTTTTGTTAACTTATAGTCTGGTTAGAGGTTTATCAATTTTATCAGTCTCAAAGAGCAAGCCTTTGGTTTCATTGATTTCTCTGTTTTTGCTTCTGTTTTCTATTTCATTGCTATCCTTGTTGATCTTTATTTCTTGTTTTGTTTTTTTTTCTTTCTGTTTCCCTTGAGTTTAATTTGCTCTTTTTTTTCTTTTTTAAGGTAGAAGCTTTATTTCTTGTGTTACCCTTTTCTGTTGATCAGCCCTTCTAATCTGCATTTTAATCATTGTCTTTGTTGAAATCACAATTGATAGTATTTTAACACTTCATGAGATGAAAATGTTTTCGTTGAGATTACAAATGATAGTATTTTAACACTTCATGAGATGAAAAGAATAACTAATATTCTAAAGTATCCGTTTGAATCCAGAAGGCTAAGATGGTGGCCTAACCAAATCAAGATGTAGGCTAACTAAGAAAAATCTCAAATGTTACATTCATTGCCAGAAAATCAGTTAGGAAAATCTCCCAAAGACCCAGCCTCCTAATATTACATTGGACATTAGGGTTCACATGTATCTGGGGGAGATCACAGATATTCAGTCTACATTACCCCACTTTGTCATTGCATACCTTTTTAATATATTGCTGAATTAGTCACTATAATTTCATTAGAATGTTTTTATCTGTATTCATATAGGTTATTTGTCTGTAGATATTACTTCTGGTAATGTCTTTGTCTTCTTTTGGCATCATAGTAAATGTTGGCATCATAGAATGAATTGGGAAAAGTTCCTTTCTCTTTAATTTTCTGGAAGGATTTGTATTAAATTGGGACTGTTCTTCCTTAATTAAATGTTTGATAAAATTCAGCAGTAAAGTCCTTTGGGTCTATGGTTTTCTCTGGCAAGGTTTAAATAAGGGTATTTAGGTTATCCGTTTCTTGTCAACGGAACTTTGGTAGTAGATGTTTTTTTAGGCAATTACTGATAGTATATTTCAGTTGTTGAACTTATTGTTATAAAGTTGCTCACAACATTGCCTTATTATTTTATTGCCATAGAATCTGTAGCTGTGTTACCTTGTTCATTCCTGATATTGGCCATTTGTGTCTTCTTTTTTGTTAACTTATAGTCTGGTTAGAGGTTTATCAATTTTATCAGTCTCAAAGAGCAAGCCTTTGGTTTCATTGATTTCTCTGTTTTTGCTTCTGTTTTCTATTTCATTGCTATCCTTGTTGATCTTTATTTCTTGTTTTGTTTTTTTTTCTTTCTGTTTCCCTTGAGTTTAATTTGCTCTTTTTTTTCTTTTTTAAGGTAGAAGCTTTATTTCTTGTGTTACCCTTTTCTGTTGATCAGCCCTTCTAATCTGCATTTTAATCATTGTCTTTGTTGAAATCACAATTGATAGTATTTTAACACTTCATGAGATGAAAATGTTTTCGTTGAGATTACAAATGATAGTATTTTAACACTTCATGAGATGAAAAGAATAACTAATATTCTAAAGTATCCGTTTGAATCCAGAAGGCTAAGATGGTGGCCTAACCAAATCAAGATGTAGGCTAACTAAGAAAAATCTCAAATGTTACATTCATTGCCAGAAAATCAGTTAGGAAAATATGCAGTAAGGGAGATCAGTTTTAGTGCAGTATTGGTAAGGGAGATCAGTTTTAGTGCAGTATTGGTTAAGAGTAGCCAGTAGGATCCACAGTGCTGGATAGCCAGGTATGGTTATCTTAATGTAATGTGACCACACAAAATCTAATTTGATCAGAGTCTTTATTAATGTAAAGATAGTGTTTAGAAAAGGAAGGTAATTAACCCACTCTTCTTTACTGGTAGACCATTTCTAGAATCTCGTGTTTAATTCTGAGCACTACACTAAACGATTTAGACGCAGTAGAATTCTTGAATTCTTGACCAAAGTTAGCAAATTTGTAGGTGGACAGACCACGTCCTAATGAGTCTAGGAATCATAAGATATTAGAGTGTTTATAAATCTTAGAGATTACTTTATTTTTCAGTGTAAGACATCAAAGCTAGGAACTGTCAGTTAACTCAGTGCTACACAAATAATCAGTGACAGGTGTTGAAGATTGAATTTTCGGTTTCTAGAGATCATTTTAGCATTCTTTCTACCGACTCATCTTGTCATCAAAATATGGTCAAAAGAGGTGTGGGAGAAGTCTTGAAATGAGAAAAGATCAGTGATAAAGTGTTGTAATAAAGCTGTTTTAATCTTAACAAAAAAGAGTGATCTGTCTGTGTGATTCCCAATTCTGGTAGGTAGTCAGTGGAAGACTGGACTGGACAGTCCGAGGTGTGAATACTGTAGATGGATTCATGTGTCAGATAAACTGTGGGCCGTATCATCTGTAGAATTCCCTCTGAGTCGGCTTCTTCTTTTGGCTGACTGCCAGTCACCCTATGAGCATTCTCATACTGCTGCCATTTCCCCCAATGCTAAAGTATTACTGCCACCAGCTTGGAATTCCCCAGGGTGACTCCTGAAAAATAGGCTTACCTCTTCCTGTCTGTACTAGGGCCATTTTCTTTTCCTTTCCTCTGGATGCAGGCATGATTTTGGGGAAGTTTTATTACTTCTCCATTGTTAATAAGAAACAGGTTTTTCTCTCTGCTTTGTTTAGAAGATGACTTCTTTTTTTACTAGCGCATTTGTGCTTTTACCCTAACCCTGTTTCCAAAGTTGGAGTCTCAGTTTCATTGCTCCTTATATGTATTTGAGTACTAAAATCAGTACTTTCTAATGGTGACATTTAGTGACATATATGATAAACATAAAAACTCATAAATGTAAGTGAGAAAAAGATGTTAGAGATTATTTGGTCTGGGTTTTATGAAGTGTTCTCCGATCTGTTGGATTATTTTATGATTTATGAACAGAAAGTGTTCTGTGGCCAAATAAGATTGTAAAACATTTAATTAAAAAAACCAATTTCTCCTGTTATTAATATTATTGTTGCTATTTTTAATTCTGGGGCATTTTAGGACTTTTCTTACTTAATACTTTGTTTACATTGTGACCATCAAAGAGGAAGAGATGGTATTTAATGTTTCCCAGATTTATTTGACCAACCATGAAACCCTTTTTTCTTTTTAGGCACTAAAATTCTGTGAAGCACTTTGAGAAAAGTTGGCTTTGTCTATTCCTCTTAATTTAGAAGATGAGGTTAACTAGGACCCAGAGAGGTGAACCAAATTTCAAATTTCCAGGGCCACTAGTTAGTGATTAAGAAATTACAGTTCTTCTGATCAATTTCAGGACTCTGGCAACTAAAATATAATGTGCTTTCTTTTTATATTTGATGTATTTCTTGTTGTTATCCTGTCCCCCTACCTCTTAGTCATTCTTTATCCTTCTTTACTGTTTTGCTTTCTCATTAGTCTTCTTTCATTCCCTTACATGGTTAAGATATTTGAAATTGTTGTTTTATATGAATTCTCAAATTATTTTTTTCTTTTAGAATTAAGCTTTCATTTTGTTGGTTGAAACCTAAATATGTTGTTATTCAAAAATAGCATCCGTTTGTGCAATTTTTAAAAAGTATCTACAGATGGGCTTCCCTGGTAGTCCAGTGCGTAAAGAGTCTGCCTTGCAGTGCAAGGGCCACCGGTTCGGTCCCTGGCCTGGGAAGATCCCATGTGCTGTGGAGGGGCTGGACCCGTGTGTCCAATTAGGAGCCAGCGCTCTGGAGTACGTGCGCCCAGAGCTGGTGCTCTGCAGTGAGAGAGGCCACTGCAATGGGAGGCCCACGCAGGCCAAAGGATAAAGACAGATGAAAATGAATAAATGTAAAACCAATAAAAGAGGCCAAAATTTTAAAAAAATTTTTTTTTTCAAAAAAAAAAAGTATTCAGAGAATTATAGAAACCTTCAAATGTATATGAATAATTTTAATTTCCTTAGCTTCTAACTGTGAACAGTATGACTCTAGGGTTACTTTCAAACTTTTAATGTATGGGCTAAGTATGGGCATTTTGGTTGGTTGCTAAAGTATGTAGGAATATGAAGTAATTTGGGGGCATAAGTTGTTTTGACCAGTTTAGGTCTGAGTAAAGGATGGATCTTATTGACATTTAAATTTAGTTAACTTGGGAATCTGTCCTTTCCTCTTGCCATTTACAATGAGAAAAATGAAATAAAATGTACTTTGTTTTACTAAAACAATAATACCGATGTATGTAAAAATATTTCAGTATGAATAATTGAAAACATTTTTATTGTCTGGGCTTTATAAATTACACTTGTTTAATTTTATTTTTCTGTTGGTGAAATACAAGTATCCCTCCTCAAGAGATAATTCCAACTTGTTGAGATTAAGTTCAGGGGCACAGTTATTAGTGCTATTAGTGGGTTAACAACCATTAAAGAATGAAACACTTTGATCTCTAGGTATAATATAAATATAAGCTTTCTGTTTGTAAAAGTAATGAAGTGAATTTGTACCTTTTTGCAGAACTTGTTAACTTTGTTACCTTAAAAATTTACTGTTGTCAGTTGTGCTTTTTTATACCTTGTTTTTAAAGCATGTTTGTGTTTATTTAAAAATAATTGTACTTTCAACATTGTTACTCCAATGTTTGACTTCTTTCCTACTATAATATAGACTGTGAATGCAGTCAGGACCTTAGGGATTATAGAATAGGAATCCAGATTGTTTACTTGTATATATGTCTCATGGTGGTTTTAAGAGTTGGGTAAATATTCTGTGGGGCACATATTCTGTTACAAGTGATTTCTTAATAGTTTTTCAGATTAAACCTCATTTTGTTCTATAGTGCTGATTTTTATGACAGTTTTTAGTATCTAAGACTTGTTATAATTTTCCCTTCTCAGATTTATATCTCTGCTATTGATTGCTGTTCTTTGTTTTCTAAACAGCCATTCCTTTTTTTCTTTTTTTCCACTTTTCTTCTCACCTACTAATTGAATTCCAATTTTCTTTAGGTTTTGTACGGCTTTATTCAGTTCAGTAGAACCCTTTCCAGTGTCAGGGGATGAATCTTATTTGGTCTAAGTGAGAGGTTTTTAAAATGTGGATCTTAGAGGATCTTTGAGACTTTTTCAGGGAGTATGTTAGGTATAAACTATTTTTCTGATATGTGCTAAGGCATTATTTAAATTTTTTAAAAAATCTCATTCTGTCATTAATGCAATAGTGGAGTTTCCCAGAGGCTACACGATTGTGATACTCAGTAGACATGAAAATCCAGATCGTACTAGCAAAGTAATGCTCACAATCCTTTAAGCTAGGCTTCAACAGTATGTGAACCAAAAGCTTCCAGATGTACAATCTGGATTTAGAAAAGGCAGAGGAACCAAATTGCCAATATCCATTGGATTATAGAAGAAACTAGAGAATTCCAGAAAAATATCTATTTCTGCTTCATTGATTATGCTAAAACCTTTGACTGTGTAGATCACAGCAAACTTTGGAAAATTCTTAAAAGTTCAGAATACCAGACCACCTTACCTGCCTCCTGTGAAACTTGTACGTAGGTCAACAAGCAACAGTTAGAACTGGACATAGAAAAATGGGCTGGTTCAAAATTGGGAAGCCAGTACGTCAAGGCTGTATATTGTCATTCTTCTTATTTAACTTATGTGTAGAGTACATCATGTGAAATGGTGCTATGGATGAAGCACAAGCTTTACATATGCAGATAACACCACCATTATGGCAGAAACCGAAGAGGAATTAATGAGCCTCTTGATGAAGGTGAAAGAGGAGAGTGCAAAAGCTGGCTTAAAACTCAACATTCAAAAAATGAAGATCGTGGCATCCAGTCCTGTCACTTCATAGCAAATACATGAACAAACAGTGGAAACAGTGGCAGACTTTATTTTCCTA
This sequence comes from Tragulus kanchil, assembly GCA_022376925.1. NCBI lineage: Eukaryota > Metazoa > Chordata > Mammalia > Artiodactyla > Tragulidae > Tragulus > Tragulus kanchil. The sequence continues at coordinate 23,069,168 of JAIOJX010000024.1, read as the reverse complement.
GACTCCAAAAATCACTGGACAGTGACTGCAGCCATGAAATTAAAAGATACTTAATCTTTGGAAGAAAAGGTATGACAAACCTAGACAGTATATGAAAAAGTAGAGATCATAAAACTCTGTAGAGTCAAAGCTATGGTTTTATCAGTAGTTACGTATGAATGTGAGTCTCTGCTATTATTGTGTTTTTTTAAACAGCCATTCCTTTTTCTTTTCCACTTTTCTTCTCACCTACTAATTGAATTCCAATTTTCTTTAGGTTTTGTACGGCTTTATTCAGTTCAGTAGAACCCTTTCCAGTGTCAGGGGATGAATCTTATTTGGTCTAAGTGAGAGGTTTTTAAAATGTGGATCTTAGAGGATCTTTGAGACTTTTTCAGGGAGTATGTTAGGTATAAACTATTTTTCTGATATGTGCTAAGGCATTATTTAAATTTTTTAAAAAATCTCATTCTGTCATTAATGCAATAGTGGAGTTTCCCAGAGGCTACGATTGTGATACTCAGTAGACATGAAAATCCAGATCGTACTAGCAAAGTAATGCTCACAATCCTTTAAGCTAGGCTTCAACAGTATGTGAACCAAAAGCTTCCAGATGTACAATCTGGATTTAGAAAAGGCAGAGGAACCAAATTGCCAATATCCATTGGATTATAGAAGAAACTAGAGAATTCCAGAAAAATATCTATTTCTGCTTCATTGATTATGCTAAAACCTTTGACTGTGTAGATCACAGCAAACTTTGGAAAATTCTTAAAAGTTCAGAATACCAGACCACCTTACCTGCCTCCTGTGAAACTTGTACGTAGGTCAACAAGCAACAGTTAGAACTGGACATAGAAAATGGGCTGGTTCAAAATTGGGAACCCAAATACGTCAAGGCTGTATATTGTCATTCTTCTTATTTAACTTATGTGTAGAGTACATCATGTGAAATGGTGCTATGGATGAAGCACAAGCTTTACATATGCAGATAACACCACCATTATGGCAGAAACCGAAGAGGAATTAATGAGCCTCTTGATGAAGGTGAAAGAGGAGAGTGCAAAAGCTGGCTTAAAACTCAACATTCAAAAAATGAAGATCGTGGCATCCAGTCCTGTCACTTCATAGCAAATACATGAACAAACAGTGGAAACAGTGGCAGACTTTATTTTCCTAGACTCCAAAAATCACTGGACAGTGACTGCAGCCATGAAATTAAAAGATACTTAATCTTTGGAAGAAAAGGTATGACAAACCTAGACAGTATATGAAAAAGTAGAGATCATAAAACTCTGTAGAGTCAAAGCTATGGTTTTATCAGTAGTTACGTATGAATGTGAGAGGTGGACCATAAAGAAGACTGAGCACCAAAGAATTGATGCCTTTGAACTATGGTGTTGAAGAAGACTCTTGAGACTCCCTTGGATTGCAAGGAGATCAAAGCAGTCCATCCTAAAGGAAATCAACCCTGAATATTCATCAGAAGGGCTGATGGTGAAGCTGAAGCTCCAATACTTTGGCCACCTGATGCAAAGAAACAACTCATTGGAAAAGACGGTGATGCTGGGGTAAATAGAAAGCAGAAGGAGAAGGAGGTGGCAGAGAATGAGATGGTTGAATGGCATCACCAAGTCAGTGGATATGAGCTTAAGTAAGCTCTGCAGATGGTGAAGGATAGGGAAGCCTGACCTGCTTCAGTCCATGGGGTTCCAGAGAGTTGGACATAACTGACAAAAAAAAAAAATTAACCTTTTTTTTTTTTCATTTTGATAAAGTTATTTTTCACCAATATGTTATTTTTTTTTTTTTGAGAAGATTTGTTTTTTTTTTTTTTTAAGTGAGTGAAATACTTATCAAACTTTATTTCTGTTAGGATAAGTAGTTACAGATGTTACTCATATAAGCTGAGCTTTGTGGGTCTTTTAATAATTTTTAAGTTAAGACTGTATGAGATGTCCTGAGATTAAAACACTTTTTAAATTATTTGTCTGTGAGCTTGCCAAATTATTTGTCTGTGAGCTTGCCAAATTATTTGTCTGTGAGCTTGTCATTTTGCCAAATAAAACCTGAGGTGAAGATTTCTACTGTATGGATTTTAGTAAGGATTTAAGTTTCCTTGCTTTAATAAAAAGCGATAGAAGAGAAGAAATACATTCTTCCCCTGGGTTTTTCTGTGTGATACTGTTATGCCTGAAGCCGCTGCAGCCGTCTTCTGCCTGTGAGGGGAACAGCTGACATGCTGAGGTGGCGGCGAAGATGGAAGGAATCCGAAGCCATGATGGTGTGATGATGTTGACTTGAAATTAATTCTGGAATACCCTGCTTCCAGGCTTCTTATGTGAGATAATACATTTCTTTCTTGTTTAAGCCATTTTTTCTTTAAGTCTTATGTTCTTGGCAGCTAAAAGCATTTTACCTGAAAACAGCTTCATTCTGACCCAACAAATTCACTAGTGTTTCTGTTAATAGTGTGGTTTTTACTTGATATATACTTATCTGTCAGAAACTTTTTTTTCAGAGACAGGAATAGGGATGCTGGTATCTGAACAGACCAATTGCTTTTGCCTTTTTGATTTTGTGCATCCTAGTTCTATGATTTTGGAATGCCCTTTCTCTTGAGATGTAACCAAAAACCTCCTACTCCCAACTAAATGTCATGTCTTTCTTTGATCTTTCTTCATTTGTCTTTTCATGAGACTTCAGTGCATAATTTTCTTATGGTACCGATAATATTATTATAGTTATTTCTGTGCTTGAAGTTTTCTTCTAATAATTCAGAAATTCATTAAAGGTAGAGCTTTATTTTATTCAGCTTCATACTGCTTCATAATACGGTTTCTGATACATAGTAGATAGACCAGTATAGAAATGTTTTAGTAAAATTGTGGGGTACTGTTAGGCAACTGGCTTGGCTACATGTTACTGAACCAACTAGATTAATCCTTAAATAAAGTGACAAAGGCCAGAGAGTTTGAAACTATTGCCTGAAGCTTTGTATTGGATTTCTCAGAAAAATCCTCACATGCGTGTCCTTAAACATATTGAAGGAGATATGAATGGTCAGCCAAGGGTAGATAAACATTATAGAGGAAGATGAAGATGTGAGCAGATGTAAGTATGCATAATTTATAAAAACTGCATTATACAAAAGGGTAAAACAGTAGTGTGGAGAAAATTTGTAAACTGGCAGATGAGAGAGTTAGTAGGAGGGACCACGTGATACAGGCTGTATGGTGTAAGCAGCTATGTCTAAGAAACAGGACTAAAGAGTGAGCCAGCTTTGAGATAATTCAAATAATGTATTTGGGTTTGTGTAGCATGTATATAACTTAGTAGGATGAACTTTGGATAGCTGTTTATTTGTCATTAAAGTTTAAAGATAGTTTAAAAGTTTAACACTTCATGTTTATGTAAATATTTATTTGTTCTCTAAATAGACTATTAGCTTATTGAGACTGGCAGCAGTGCAACTTAAACTTCATTCTGTTTCCTTCACTGTGCTTTGAGGATTTAGTGAATGCCAGCTGATGAATTTTGTTGATCAGCAAAGCACCTGCTAAATTTACAAGACCTTTTTACTCAGAGCCAAATAAGTACACTTGGTCTTCTGAACGATTTGTTAGGAGTGGAATGAGACTCAGTTTAGTGTCAGAATCTCAGAATGTTTTTAAAAAGGGATGTAAGCCAATATGGAGGAAAAGAAGAAAATTATCAGGAGGCTTACCTGTTAACCTTTATAATGAGCTTGTTCCACAAATAAGGTCATGGTGCAGTTTGCAGAGGAAACAGTACACTTCTAATTGGTTGTTACAATTATTACTGTTGCTATTACACCCATATTTAGGTCTGTCGTATACCTCCTGATTATCACTGTCAGCAAGTAAGTCTTAGAAGTATGGAGACAGTGGTGGAATGGGTTGCTGCAATTGTGTGTTGATGCTCTAGCATATTGAGAAAGGTGCCTTCTATTCCTGATTTACTGAGTGATTTTTATCAGCAATAAATGTTGGAGTTTGTTAGATGTTTTTTTTCTGTACCAATTGAGATAATTGTACTTTTTTTCTTCTTTGTTATGTTAATATGGTGAACTACCTTGATTTATTTTTAAATGTTAAACCCAGCATTGCATTCCTGGGGTGAATCCTTCTTGGTCATGGCATTACTTTTTTTTAATGTATTACTGAATTAGATTTGGTACCAATTGAGTGAATTTTGTAAGTATGCATAATTTATAAAACTGCATTATACAAAAGGGTAAAACAGTAGTGTGGAGAAAATTTGTAAACTGGCAGATGAGAGAGTTAGTAGGAGGGACCACGTGATACAGGCTGTATGGTGTAAGCAGCTATGTCTAAGAAACAGGACTAAAGAGTGAGCCAGCTTTGAGATAATTCAAATAATGTATTTGGGTTTGTGTAGCATGTATATAACTTAGTAGGATGAACTTTGGATAGCTGTTTATTTGTCATTAAAGTTTAAAGATAGTTTAAAAGTTTAACACTTCATGTTTATGTAAATATTTATTTGTTCTCTAAATAGACTATTAGCTTATTGAGACTGGCAGCAGTGCAACTTAAACTTCATTCTGTTTCCTTCACTGTGCTTTGAGGATTTAGTGAATGCCAGCTGATGAATTTTGTTGATCAGCAAAGCACCTGCTAAATTTACAAGACCTTTTTACTCAGAGCCAAATAAGTACACTTGGTCTTCTGAACGATTTGTTAGGAGTGGAATGAGACTCAGTTTAGTGTCAGAATCTCAGAATGTTTTTAAAAAGGGATGTAAGCCAATATGGAGGAAAAGAAGAAAATTATCAGGAGGCTTACCTGTTAACCTTTATAATGAGCTTGTTCCACAAATAAGGTCATGGTGCAGTTTGCAGAGGAAACAGTACACTTCTAATTGGTTGTTACAATTATTACTGTTGCTATTACACCCATATTTAGGTCTGTCGTATACCTCCTGATTATCACTGTCAGCAAGTAAGTCTTAGAAGTATGGAGACAGTGGTGGAATGGGTTGCTGCAATTGTGTGTTGATGCTCTAGCATATTGAGAAAGGTGCCTTCTATTCCTGATTTACTGAGTGATTTTTATCAGCAATAAATGTTGGAGTTTGTTAGATGTTTTTTTTCTGTACCAATTGAGATAATTGTACTTTTTTTCTTCTTTGTTATGTTAATATGGTGAACTACCTTGATTTATTTTTAAATGTTAAACCCAGCATTGCATTCCTGGGGTGAATCCTTCTTGGTCATGGCATTACTTTTTTTTAATGTATTACTGAATTAGATTTGGTAAGATTGAGTGAAAGATTTGTGTTTCTGTGTTCATGAGTTTTCTTTTATAGTTTATTTTTATAATATCTTTGGTTTGAGGATTGGATAATGTTGCCCTCCTAGAATCAATTGAGACTTGTTTGCCCCTTTTTTTTTATGGGCTTCCCTGGTGACTCAGACAGTAAAGAATCTGCCTGCAATACAGGAGACCTGGATTCAATCCCTAGGTTGGAGAGATCCCCTGAAGAAGAGAACCACTACCCACTCCAGTATTCTTGCCTGGAGAATTCTATGGACAGAGGAGCCTGGTGGGTTACAGATGATGGGGTTGCAAAGAGTTGGACACAGCTGAGGGATTAACACTAACATACTCCTTCTCTTTTATGTCATAGGAGAACTTATATAGAAATAGTAGTATTTTTTTCATTAATGTTTGGTAAAATTTAATGATGGAATTATCTAGCCGTATAGTTTTCTGTATGTGAAAATTTTTTTTTACTCTAAGTTCATTTTTTTTTCCATAGATAATATAGATAGATTTCTTCTTGAGTGACTTTTGATAGTTTTTGTCTTTCAAGAAATTTGATCATTGTCTCTAGGTTGTCAGATTTATTTACAAAACATGTTCCTAATATTCCCTTAGTAACTTTTTAATGTTTCCAGGATCTCTAGTTACAACTCCTCTTTAAATTTTGATCTTGGACATTTGTATCCTTTTTCCTGGTCAGTATCAATAAAGGTTTATTAATTTTATTGATCTTTTCAAAGTACCACATTTTAGTTTCATTGATTGTCTTTATTGTTTGCTTGATTGTATTTTATTGATTTTGCTCTTTATTTTCTCCCTTCTTCCCTGTTTGGGTTTAACTTACTTTTCTTAGTTTCTTGAAGTGTAACCTGCTGAAAGACTTTGCGGCTTTATTTGGCACCCAGAAGCAGTCCTCTGCATGTGTGAAGTCCGTGTTCTTGGCTTCATGCATCAAGCATCAAATACATATACAGGGCTCAGTGGCTACAGAACATGAACTCGTGTCTCTAAAGTTCTTCCCTCTCTGGAATTAGGTCCTTTACCTGTAGTTTTTGCTCTTTGAGCAGCTGTTTGGTCCCTTAATAGTGATTCCTTATGTTTAGTATTCAGTTTCCTAGGTTAATGTGAGGTTGTGAATTGGCCTCCAGCACTCTTCTGCCCAGAAGTGGCCCTTCCTCACTTAAGTGAGTTATTTGTGAGTGTTCAGTAACTTGCTCATCTTCTAGGAGTGCATATTGGTTCATAAAAGCAAGTTACTCCAAACTCACTTAATTTTCTTTGGAAGTTAGTTCTCGTAATTGAATAGGAAAATACCATAGGCATACAATCTCAGGAAGACAGTTTTTTAAACCTGTTATGCTATGCCCATGGACAGGGTGGAAAAATGTAAGATGAGTGATACTATAGGGAATTTGTGGGTGATTGAAATACTTTAAATGAAGAGTATCGACAAATTTGTCCAGCAGTAAGAGGAAAGTTTTAGATTAATATTTTAAGTAATTATTTAAATGAAAACAAGTCATGGTTTAAAATTTTTGTTTCATGTAGCAATTAAAAATTTTTGTTTCTCTTGATGGAAGACACCTAATAAAAGAACTTGATGAATTAAAAAGATATTGATGGTTTTTACCTTTGTGCCTTAGGACCGCCTGGAGATTGTTTAAAATCTAGGAATAGGGTCTCTGAATTGTGGTCTGTACATATACTGCATCAAAATCTTCAGGATGGACTGGGCTGGGAAGTTTTTTTTTTTCAAAACAGGCTTCTAAAGATTGTGATGGAAATTTCCAGTTAAGGATTAGGAGTTATATTTAGTAGTATGCTGAAACTGTCTCACATAGGCTTATGATTATTATCTGCATCTCTTCCCAATCCTGTGTTCAGCGTTGGTAGCTCGAAATGACCAGATAAAGTAGAACTTGGATTGGTGGGTATAGAGTGACATAATTTGCAAACTTCCAAATAATTAAAACAGCCCTTAAAGTCAAACTGATTGAGACATACTAAGTTTGGCAATTGGTTGTCAAGTGTTTGCTGCACCTGGATATTGAGAAAAAGAGATTTGATCAAATACATATACAGGGCTCAGTGGCTACAGAACATGAACTCGTGTCTCTAAAGTTCTTCCCTCTCTGGAATTAGGTCCTTTACCTGTAGTTTGCTCTTTGAGCAGCTGTTTGGTCCCTTAATAGTGATTCCTTATGTTTAGTATTCAGTTTCCTAGGTTAATGTGAGGTTGTGAATTGGCCTCCAGCACTCTTCTGCCCAGAAGTGGCCCTTCCTCACTTAAGTGAGTTATTTGTGAGTGTTCAGTAACTTGCTCATCTTCTAGGAGTGCATATTGGTTCATAAAAGCAAGTTACTCCAAACTCACTTAATTTTCTTTGGAAGTTAGTTCTCGTAATTGAATAGGAAAATACCATAGGCATACAATCTCAGGAAGACAGTTTTTTAAACCTGTTATGCTATGCCCATGGACAGGGTGGAAAAATGTAAGATGAGTGATACTATAGGGAATTTGTGGGTGATTGAAATACTTTAAATGAAGAGTATCGACAAATTTGTCCAGCAGTAAGAGGAAAGTTTTAGATTAATATTTTAAGTAATTATTTAAATGAAAACAAGTCATGGTTTAAAATTTTTGTTTCATGTAGCAATTAAAAATTTTTGTTTCTCTTGATGGAAGACACCTAATAAAAGAACTTGATGAATTAAAAGATATTGATGGTTTTTACCTTTGTGCCTTAGGACCGCCTGGAGATTGTTTAAAATCTAGGAATAGGGTCTCTGAATTGTGGTCTGTACATATACTGCATCAAAATCTTCAGGATGGACTGGGCTGGGAAGTTTTTTTTTTTCAAAACAGGCTTCTAAAGATTGTGATGGAAATTTCCAGTTAAGGATTAGGAGTTATATTTAGTAGTATGCTGAAACTGTCTCACATAGGCTTATGATTATTATCTGCATCTCTTCCCAATCCTGTGTTCAGCGTTGGTAGCTCGAAATGACCAGATAAAGTAGAACTTGGATTGGTGGGTATAGAGTGACATAATTTGCAAACTTCCAAATAATTAAAACAGCCCTTAAAGTCAAACTGATTGAGACATACTAAGTTTGGCAATTGGTTGTCAAGTGTTTGCTGCACCTGGATATTGGAGAGAATTTTTGTACTTAGTGGTTATCTGAGCCAGATTAGTGATTTTTAACCATGATTACATATTAAAATTACTTGGGGAGCATTAAAAACAAACAAAAGCCCTCAGTATACAGGCTGGCATGCAAATTGACTAAATCAGTATCTTGGGACTTGGACATCTGTATATTTTAAAACTCTTGAGCCAATTATAATATGAAACCAAGTGTGAGAATCATTGAATTAGACAAACTCTAATATATTTTCCAACTTAATTTTTCCACATAATTTTGACAATTGGATAGTAACACTTTGTTCTCCTGGAATATCTACATTTATAAAATACTTTATAATTTGGAGAAAGAAATGGCATCCCACTCCAGTATTCTTGCCTGGAAAATTTCATAGACAGAGAAGCCCAGTGGGTTAGAGTCCATGCAGTTGCGAAGAGTCAGACACAACTTAGCAATTGGACAACGTAAAATACTTAGAAGACCCTGGGGTATAGGTACCCAGGAAATGTGTAGACACAGACAGATTGAATCTAAGAATAGAGTTTCTAATTGTAGAAACACTAAATGTATGATAACTTCATAATAATTAGCAGTAAAAATAACTTAAAATTTGATATGTTTAAGTCAAAATACATTTAAAAACTATGGAACAATAAAGAAAAAAGTTATGAATGTATTGAGTTTTATATCTTGTTTCACATATTTAAATGTGATGATGGTATTGTTTAGCAGCTAAGGCATGTCCAACTCTTTTACAACCTCATCATGGTCTGTAGCTTGCCAGGCTTCTCTGTGCATGGCATTTCCCAGGCAAGTATAGTGTGGAGTGGGTTGCCATTTCCTTCTCCAGGGGATCTTTCTGACCCAGGAATGGAACCCTGGTCTCCAGGTGGATTCTTTTGCTGCTGAGCCACCAGAGAAGCCTTGATGATTGACAATGTTAATCATTGTTGAAAGCGTTGGTAGCTCGAAATGACCAGATAAAGTAGAACTTGGATTGGTGGGTATAGAGTGACATAATTTGCAAACTTCCAAATAATTAAAACAGCCCTTAAAGTCAAACTGATTGAGACATACTAAGTTTGGCAATTGGTTGTCAAGTGTTTGCTGCACCTGGATATTGGAGAGAATTTTTGTACTTAGTGGTTATCTGAGCCAGATTAGTGATTTTTAACCATGATTACATATTAAAATTACTTGGGGAGCATTAAAAACAAACAAAAGCCCTCAGTATACAGGCTGGCATGCAAATTGACTAAATCAGTATCTTGGGACTTGGACATCTGTATATTTTAAAACTCTTGAGCCAATTATAATATGAAACCAAGTGTGAGAATCATTGAATTAGACAAACTCTAATATATTTTCCAACTTAATTTTTCCACATAATTTTGACAATTGGATAGTAACACTTTGTTCTCCTGGAATATCTACATTTATAAAATACTTTATAATTTGGAGAAAGAAATGGCATCCCACTCCAGTATTCTTGCCTGGAAAATTTCATAGACAGAGAAGCCCAGTGGGTTAGAGTCCATGCAGTTGCGAAGAGTCAGACACAACTTAGCAATTGGACAACGTAAAATACTTAGAAGACCCTGGGGTATAGGTACCCAGGAAATGTGTAGACACAGACAGATTGAATCTAAGAATAGAGTTTCTAATTGTAGAAACACTAAATGTATGATAACTTCATAATAATTAGCAGTAAAAATAACTTAAAATTTGATATGTTTAAGTCAAAATACATTTAAAAACTATGGAACAATAAAGAAAAAAGTTATGAATGTATTGAGTTTTATATCTTGTTTCACATATTTAAATGTGATGATGGTATTGTTTAGCAGCTAAGGCATGTCCAACTCTTTTACAACCTCATCATGGTCTGTAGCTTGCCAGGCTTCTCTGTGCATGGCATTTCCCAGGCAAGTATAGTGTGGAGTGGGTTGCCATTTCCTTCTCCAGGGGATCTTTCTGACCCAGGAATGGAACCCTGGTCTCCAGGTGGATTCTTTTGCTGCTGAGCCACCAGAGAAGCCTTGATGATGCATTGACAAGATGTTAATCATTGTTGAAACTGGGCATTGGGCATGTTGGGGCTTACATTATTCTATTTTCTGCTTTATTAATTTTGAAATTTCAATAAATAGTTTTTTAAAAATCCAAGCTAATGTTAATTTTATTATTCATTGTAAGGGTATGCATAGCTAGTTTGTCCTGAAAACATAGCACACTAGAGTTTGGTAGTATCATCTTTTGCAGTTGCTTCCTATGTAAATTTATAGCAGTATAGTCTTTCTGGGAAAATGAATTATTGGTACATTAGATTGGTTGCTTGGAGGAGAGACCCTTGGAAGCTCACAAAGCTCTATGAAATTATGTCAGTAGGAATATTAATATCTGAAGTAAGAGAGTGTAGATTATATTTGCTAATAACATGTAGAGAGACTGTTTCCCCTGTGGCCAGTAAAACCCCTGTAGTGCAGAGCTCAGCGTTAAGAATGGTTGTGCTAATTCCTGGTCCTTTTTTATGCACTAGTGGACTGTAGGAATCATGCTTTAAGTAGTCAATGAACTGATAAATAAAATCCCAGTTCCCTTGGGTGGAGGTGGTACAAGGGAGAGCCTGTTTTTCCTTCTCCTTCCACTCTCCCTGAGTTCCTTTCTTCCTGCGTGCATTCCTTTTTCTTCTCCTTGTGTGCTCACTGCCTCTCTGTCTCTCTTGGTCCTTTTCCCTTTCACCTGCCCCTTCTCGGTCCTGTTAACTGAGTCTAACCTTGCCCTGTCTTTCTTCCTGATACTTTCTCCTTGTCTCCCTGATTTACTCTTTATCCCTTCATCTCTCCATGTCTTTCTAATGCTGTCTCTCCCTTTCTGATCCTTTATTCTGTCTACCCCTATCTGTCGTCTGTTTCTGTCTTCTTTGTCATCTCTTCTTTCTGTTTTCTCTCTCTCCCCATCAGTATCTCCCTGTCCTTGACTGTTCGTCAGTCTGTTTTGCCCTCTGTCTGCCTTTTGGTCTTTCTCTCAATCTGACAGTTTGTTTCTTGTTCATCTATTTCTCTCTCTGTGCATCTGTCTCCCTCTCACAATCTGTCTCTTTCTCTTGTCTTTGTGTTTTTTCTTTTTATTGTTTTTTTCTCCTTTGTTCTGTTCTAACCTCTTCTTGTTGCTAACAGAAACTTCCTGTCTGTCCTTCACTCTCTTTCTGTCCTCTGCTCATTATCTGTTACTTGTTAAATCTCTGTTAATAACCTTTTACTCATTGCTTTATAGAATAGTCATTGTTAATATCTTACGTACCTAAGTTTCTCAAGCTGTGCATAAAGATATTTTACATTGCTGAAGAAAATACAGTGTTACTTGACATTGTCGAAAACTTTTCAAACAACTGGTGCTAAGTAGTTTATAATTTCAGTGCTAGATCTCATTTACTTTTTTTTTTCCAGTTTTTTTTTTTTTTTTTGGCTGCTTCTATTGGTCTTTCATTTGTTCATTTTCATCCATCTTTTTTCTTTGGCCTGTGTGAACTTCCCATCACAGTGGCCTCTCTTGTCGCAGAGCACTGGCTCTGGGCGCATGCACTCCAGAGCTCTGGCTCGGTAATTGGACACATTGGTCCAGCAGCTCCACGGCACGTGGGATCTTCCCAGGCCAGGAATTGAACCAGCGCCCCTCACACTGCAAGGTGGTGTCCTTACCCACTGGATCACCAGGGAAGCCCTCACTTCCTTCCTTTTGATGTTATGTATTTGTGAAGATGAATTTTCAGTGATTTTTGAGATAGATTCAGATACGAAAACCACTGAAAACAGGGAATGAAGATGGTGGTGTCCAGTGTTGTTTCCACGTTTGAGAAGTTAGGTAATGCCCAATACGATGCAAGTGCTTGTTGACTTATTTTAACCTTCCATATCTAATCTCTTGAATGTTTTTGTCATCTCCACTGTATAGTCATAAGGGATTTGATTTAGGTCATGCCTGAATAGCCGAGTGGTTTTCCCTACTTTTTTCTATTTAAGTCTGAATTTTGCAATAAAGAGCTCATGATCTGAGTCACAGTCAACTCCCAGTCTTGGTTTTGCTGACTGTCTAGATCTTCTCCGTTGTCAGCTACCAACGTCCGTTGTACTTCAGTATTGATCAAGTGGTGATATCCATGTGCAGAGTCATCTCTCGTGGTGTTAGAAGAGGGTTTTTGCTCTGACAAGTGTGTTGTCTTGGCAAAACTTTGTTAGTCTTTGCCCTGCTTCACTTTATACCTCAAAGCCAAGCTTGCCTGTTACTCCAGTTATCTCTTGATTTCCTGCTTTTGTACCTGTGTCAGGAACTAGGGTCAAAGACCAAACATTAGAACAGAAAATAAGGGTTTTGGGAGCTTTGTGCTAGGAACTAGGGACAGAGATCTGTGTGTGTGTATGTACATATACAGACACAAACATACAGGAACAAGTGTACTGATCGATTATGTACTTGAGGCAGGGTCCCTCTCTCTATCAGACTTTTGTGTCCTTAATGACTGTCTGCTCAAGTGTATGATCCCGTGAAGCTGCTAGAAAGATTGGTGAGTTTCTTTCTCACCCAAGGGATTCCTTGCGTGAGCCAAGACCAATCTATACCCCATGCTTGAAGTCAGAAATTGGTAAGTTTGGAAACAACAGGGCAATTGGTGATCGTTAGCTCTACTCTGAACAATTTTCCTTGGTTTGTAAGTCTTTATGGCTCCCACAGCTTTTGATATTTCTACAAATAAGATTTTAAAACTATCCAGGGACTGCCCTTGGAGTCCAGTGGTTAAGTCTCCATGCTTCCAGTGCAGGGGTTGTGGGTTTGATCCCTGGTCAGGGAGCTGAAATTCCCGCATGCCCTGTGACACAGTCAAAAACTTAAAAAAAATAATAAAGGAAAATAAAAAAATCTTATCCAGGCTTTTCTGGTAGTTACCTTGTGTTTACTTTGACCTATTATATTCTTATTGAAAGTACGCATCTATAAGTATTTTTTTAATTAAAAAGATGCTATAATAATAGTCTTTTTTTTAAAAGTAAGCTTATTTCCTATATATAATATGATTTAGATGAATCATTTAACTGTCCTCACACATTTTTGACCTTCATTTTGTTAAAAAAATTAATCATTTTTATTCCTCAAGACACAAAATAGATTGATGATGGCAGAGGTGACTTTGGTAGGGAGACATAGCAGCAGAAATAATATAAATTTTGCCAAGCAGCTGTTAGACAGATATGAGAAAAGGCAAAGAAAGAGGGAGTTGAAGAATGTGGTCACTGTAAACTTTTTTTTTTTTAAGATTTTTGAAGCCAGTATATTCTAAGAATCAAAAGTTCTAGTAAGGCATAGTTTCTGTCCTCCAGGTGCTTTGTTCTAATTGGGAGATTTGAATTTAGGACTGGGTATATTTTAAGTTCCATTTGAGAAAAGGGCATGCACCAGATAAGTTCATTGGTAAGAAGATGGGAGGGAGGAACAGTATATACAGTATATACAATTGGTCTGGGTGAAAGATCAAAAAATAATGTTTTCTTTTACTAGTTCTCTATTAATAGTTAAACCATTTAATTGGTCTTTCATTCTTTTAGCAGTGTTTATTGAGTACTTGTCCTATGTGAGGAGATAAAATTGTAAGCAAGAGATACAGTCCCTGTCATTGTGGAGCTGGTAGTCTAATGAAACACATCAGAGGAGTAGGTACTCAGCTTACAATAAGGAATCTGAACAAGTAGAGTTCTTTGTATGTATGGTTGGGAATTTGATAAATTGAGGGGGCAGACAGTTTGAGAAGGTTTCTTTGAGAAGGTAACTATTGAATTGAGGGATGCACAGGAATTAAATGGCAAGGGATATAATTACAGAGTTTTTATACATTAGGACTGGGTTCAGAGATATATCCCAAATGTGGGAGTACCTAGAAATGCCAAGTAGAAATCTCTTACAAAAGTCTCTGCTATAAAATTTAATCAAACAATTAATTTACATTATTCTTGCATACTACAAAAATGTGTACATTTCTTAGGTATAGCATGTTACATAATTTTCATTAACACAGTCAAAACTAAAAAAAATAATAAAGGAAAATAAAAAAATCTTATCCAGGCTTTTCTGGTAGTTACCTTGTGTTTACTTTGACCTATTATATTCTTATTGAAAGTACGATCTATAAGTATTTTTTAATTAAAAGATGCTATAATAATAGTCTTTTTTTTAAAAGTAAGCTTATTTCCTATATATAATATGATTTAGATGAATCATTTAACTGTCCTCACACATTTTTGACCTTCATTTTGTTAAAAAAATTAATCATTTTTATTCCTCAAGACACAAAATAGATTGATGATGGCAGAGGTGACTTTGGTAGGGAGACATAGCAGCAGAAATAATATAAATTTTGCCAAGCAGCTGTTAGACAGATATGAGAAAAGGCAAAGAAAGAGGGAGTTGAAGAATGTGGTCACTGTAAACTTTTTTTTTTTTAAGATTTTTGAAGCCAGTATATTCTAAGAATCAAAAGTTCTAGTAAGGCATAGTTTCTGTCCTCCAGGTGCTTTGTTCTAATTGGGAGATTTGAATTTAGGACTGGGTATATTTTAAGTTCCATTTGAGAAAAGGGCATGCACCAGATAAGTTCATTGGTAAGAAGATGGCAGGGAGGAACAGTATATACAATTGGTCTGGGTGAAAGATCAAAAAATAATGTTTTCTTTTACTAGTTCTCTATTAATAGTTAAACCATTTAATTGGTCTTTCATTCTTTTAGCAGTGTTTATTGAGTACTTGTCCTATGTGAGGAGATAAAATTGTAAGCAAGAGATACAGTCCCTGTCATTGTGGAGCTGGTAGTCTAATGAAACACATCAGAGGAGTAGGTACTCAGCTTACAATAAGGAATCTGAACAAGTAGAGTTCTTTGTATGTATGGTTGGGAATTTGATAAATTGAGGGGGCAGACAGTTTGAGAAGGTTTCTTTGAGAAGGTAACTATTGAATTGAGGGATGCACAGGAATTAAATGGCAAGGGATATAATTACAGAGTTTTTATACATTAGGACTGGGTTCAGAGATATATCCCAAATGTGGGAGTACCTAGAAATGCCAAGTAGAAATCTCTTACAAAAGTCTCTGCTATAAAATTTAATCAAACAATTAATTTACATTATTCTTGCATACTACAAAAATGTGTACATTTCTTAGGTATAGCATGTTACATAATTTTCATTACAGCAGGCCATCTCTTGGGACATACAAATTCCTTTTTAACGTGCTCAACACATTTCTTAGTATCTGGAAGAATAATGTGATCATTTGACTTTAGCTATTTGTTCATCCATCAGATACATAATGCATACTACAAATTTGGTATCATCTATTACAAAAGTTAACATTTATTAGAATCTACACAGATAGACCTTAATATTGGGAGCTATCAGTTAATTAGTCATCAAAATAAGCATAGATTCCCTTGGAGTTTTGGAAATTTATTTTAGTTTTAGCTTTACCTTCTAGAAGCTTTTCCTAATACATTTTGACCATTAAATTTATTTACCTTTTGTCCTATTTATTGTTCTCTCTGTATTCTATGTAGGGAGACTTGATCCACCCATTTGTTTTTTTTAAAAAACATTTATTTGTTTATTTATGGGGGGACAGGGTGTGGGTTGGGGAGGGAGGGGGGTGGGCGGGCCACTTCTATTGGTCTTTCATTTATCAATTTTCATCCACCTTCGTTTCTTGGCCCGTGTGGACCTCCCATTGTGGTGGCCTCTGTTGTCGCAGAGCACCGGCTCTGGGCGCATGCTCTCCAGAGCTCCGGCTCGGTAATTGGACACATCAGTCCAGCCGCTCCGCGGCACGTGGGTTCTTCCCAGGCCAGGGATTGAACCGGTGCCCCTTGCACTGCAAGGTGGTGTCCTTACCCACTGGACCACCAGGGAAGCCCCACCCATTTGTTTTTGACAGGCTAGGGAGGTATGGGTCACAAATACTAGGCTGATATTTATCTTCTTTTAGGAGTCCACAGTGTTGGAAATGCTGAGGGCCTTCCAGAGGGGCTTAGTTTTCTTCCTCTTGCCAAACTCCAGTGCTCTTCAACAGTTGCATATCCATCCCCTGGAGGAGAGGACCATGCCAGTGATCTCTGTGGAGCAAGCCCTCAATTACCCTGAGTTGCCCGTGGGTGACAGCAGGTCAGATTACTTGGAGTTAGTATTGGAGGAGAAGGAAACCTGCCTTCAGGCTAACCCTGTTCGCAGAGTGGAACTGGCTAAAGTCTTGACTGTTGAAGTCATCACTCTCCATTCCCCACTCCCAACCAAGGAGAAAATGACTTAAACTGACCATAATACAGGTTTGGAAAGTTGAAACTGCCTTTCTTAAAAAGTATTTTATGTTTTCCAAAAGATATGGCCTTAGATTGTCCAACGTACAAATACTTCTTTGATGTTCTTCCATCTTAAAGTATATTGGTAGTTACCGTATTTTCTCAGTGACAGGCCTACATGTGCAAAGTTATGTGTATTGTTTGACACACAAGAGCTGATAGGCTGTGGCCTGTCAGATATTTAATGTCTATAAGATATGGTGGATATCCATAGTTTAGTAGACATTTTCTCAAAAATGAACAGAGTATCACTTCAATAAGAGCAAGTTACAATACTGGTTGCCAGTAAAAATTTTTGAACTTTTAAGTGAACATTAGAATTTGGAAGAGTTTTTATCTGCCCCTATAAGCTTGTCAGCTTCCCACTACTTAACACGTTTCTTTTGAGATGAGATAATATTAACTGATGTCATTTTAAAATGAAACTAAAAAAATGACATTTTTTAAATGTCAACTTTTGAAAGATCTGTATAACTCAGTGAACTACTATTTTCCAAGTGACCATTGCATGTTAATTGGACAGTTACGATTGGATACAAGATCCATGCAAAGTATAGGCTAGACAAATGGATTTTAATGTTAACAGTGTGAAAATATTTTCACATGGCAACTAACCTTTAAGACAAGTTGCTACTTGTTGAGTTTTGGTGTGGTGTTAGAAAGAATATATAGAATTGCTTTGGTTTTTTCCCTTAACCTCATAAATCATGAAAAGTCTAGGCTGATATTTATCTTCTTTAGGAGTCCACAGTGTTGGAAATGCTGAGGGCCTTCCAGAGGGGCTTAGTTTTCTTCCTCTTGCCAAACTCCAGTGCTCTTCAACAGTTGCATATCCAACCCCTGGAGGAGAGGACCATGCCAGTGATCTCTGTGGAGCAAGCCCTCAATTACCCTGAGTTGCCCGTGGGTGACAGCAGGTCAGATTACTTGGAGTTAGTATTGGAGGAGAAGGAAACCTGCCTTCAGGCTAACCCTGTTCGCAGAGTGGAACTGGCTAAAGTCTTGACTGTTGAAGTCATCACTCTCCATTCCCCACTCCCAACCAAGGAGAAAATGACTTAAACTGACCATAATACAGGTTTGGAAAGTTGAAACTGCCTTTCTTAAAAAGTATTTTATGTTTTCCAAAAGATATGGCCTTAGATTGTCCAACGTACAAATACTTCTTTGATGTTCTTCCATCTTAAAGTATATTGGTAGTTACCGTATTTTCTCAGTGACAGGCCTACATGTGCAAAGTTATGTGTATTGTTTGACACACAAGAGCTGATAGGCTGTGGCCTGTCAGATATTTAATGTCTATAAGATATGGTGGATATCCATAGTTTAGTAGACATTTTCTCAAAAATGAACAGAGTATCACTTCAATAAGAGCAAGTTACAATACTGGTTGCCAGTAAAAATTTTTGAACTTTTAAGTGAACATTAGAATTTGGAAGAGTTTTTATCTGCCCCTATAAGCTTGTCAGCTTCCCACTACTTAACACGTTTCTTTTGAGATGAGATAATATTAACTGATGTCATTTTAAAATGAAACTAAAAAAAAAAATGACATTTTTTAAATGTCAACTTTTGAAAGATCTGTATAACTCAGTGAACTACTATTTTCCAAGTGACCATTGCATGTTAATTGGACAGTTACGATTGGATACAAGATCCATGCAAAGTATAGGCTAGACAAATGGATTTTAATGTTAACAGTGTGAAAAATATTTTCACATGGCAACTAACCTTTAAGACAAGTTGCTACTTGTTGAGTTTTGGTGTGGTGTTAGAAAGAATATATAGAATTGCTTTGGTTTTTTTCCCCTTAACCTCATAAATCATGAATCTAACATTATCCGTCTCAGCTTTGAGCTTTGTCCTGTCACATAGCCTCACGTATGTTTAAAAGCAGTGTTTTCTGAAGTGTAGATAGAGGACAGCTAGGATCATTTTAAGTAGTGCACATCATAAACATCTTCTGTTATAGTACATATATGTGACCTTAACGTGCAGCATAAAAAATAAAACCGCACATTGTGAATACATCTAGATGTTTTCTTTTTGATAAATATGTTCCAGGAATTATTAATAGTTTTAATCTGGCTTATCCTTTTTTTTGACATAATGAAGCTAAAAATATGGCAAAGAAATACATAGTTTATGATGATCTTATTTCCTTAGCTGATATATCAGACACTGTAAAAAGTATAATGCATTAGTATGAAATAATGCAAAAAGGAAGAAATATTGCCCTTTGTTTTAAAATCCTTGATGATTATTATTATCATCATCATTCTTTCTCTTATAGGGCAGGAAAACTAGAGGGGAAAAATGGTTACTTCTCACAGAGTTTTAGTCTGCCTTATCTATATCAAGTCCTCTGTAAAAACTTATTGGAGCTCTTATCAGTAAGGAATCAAATAAGACAGACATTTTTTTTATTTCAGCTCAGTGACTTTCTTTATGTTGTATTATGCATTCAGTAACATACCAGATGTTCTTTCTTTGGTTTCTTTTAGTTCGTTATTAATGTGATTTAATTATTACTTTTTGCTCCATGATTCATACACAGTATTCATATAGGGACTACAGGGAATGGGTTAAACTTGTATATCAGAAATAAATGTATTAGTTCCATTTTGTAACTTGATGCATCTAGTAGCTTTGAGTTAATTATAAATATTTTCCCTTGATAAGATAAAACAAGAGATTTATAAAGCCTGACAGGTCAGTAAAGATTTGTTAGTTATGGTTTTTTAACCCCCCCTCCATATACATAATTCTTTCTCCTATATTTATTTTAAAGACATTTTCTTTTTGCTCTTAAGTAACTTATCTGCCACGTACACATTTAAATCTGTCATCCAAAACAAACTGAACTGCAGTATCACAAACTTTTGGCTAAGGCCTCTTCTTAGGTTTTAGTTAGTCGTGGATAGTCAGTCAGTTCAGTTCAGTCGCCCAGTCGTGTCCAGCTCTTTGCGATCCCATGGACTGCAGCATGCCAGGCTTCCCTGTCCTTCACCAGCTCCTGGAGCCTGCCGATTGACTCATTGAGGCTATCCAAACATCTCATCCTCTTGTCCCCTTCTCTTTTGCCTTCTATTTATCCCAACATCAGGGTCTTTTCCTGTGAGTCATCTCTTCACATCAGTTGGCCAAAGTATTGGAGCTTCAGTTTCCGCATCGTTCCTTCCAATGAATATTCAGGATTGATTTCCTTTAGGATTGACTGCTTTGATCTCCTTGCAGTCCAAGGGACTCTCAAGAGTCTTCTCCAACACAGTTCAAAGGCATCAATTCTTTGGCGCTCAGCCTTCTTTATGGACCACATCCATACATGACTACTGGGAAAACCACAACTTTGACTATACCCACTTTTGTCAGGAAAGTGATGTCTCTATCGGTCGACAGTAGGACTTAACAAGTTTCCTGATTACGTTCTGGATTTTTTAAAATCAATGCTAATATAACAGTTTTCATTAAAATCTTCAACCATTATTTTCACTATTAGTATTAACTTACTGTTATGTAATAGATTGTGGGGGTAAAAGTCTGGGGAAAGTGAAGCCCATTCTGAGACATGCTCTACCTATTTGGTAGAGCTTTAGAGTTTTCTCTGTAGTAGGAAGTGACCTGTTTTTAATTTCTTTACCTTCAGAAAGGCACAATTTGTTAGGAACATTTTGAATTGGTGATAACATTTAAAAGCCCAGGAAGCTGATAAAACTGGGTACCCTAACAAAAAAAGAAAGATACGAACTAGGAAAGTTTTTTTTTCTTTTAAATTAAAAAATAGATGTACTGAGCAGAAAGAAACACTGGTAAAAAGTTAGGCTTTACATAAGATACTGTGTTAGGATATCTTCCTGGTGTCCTTGATGATACTTAATACATTTTACATAGTGTTCTAATGTTTTTTTTTTTACTCTAGGTGATTTGTATATTTGAAATTGTTTTCCCTTTGAGGGAAGTTTTCTTTTTAAACCAAGAAATTAAATCATTTTATGGTTTGAATCAGAATTCAGTCGGAATTGTTCCTAGTTCCTTTTTTCTGTTATCTGTAACAGGTGGTATGTATGTATAATATAATTTTCAAGGCATTGGTACTCAGATCATTATTAAAATGTTCTGACTATTTTAGGTCAGGATAATATGATGGAACACAATAACGTAGGTAAATGTGGCTTATAAAGTTAAGACTTACCCTCTGTTAAATGAAATCAACCTATTCTGGTCAGAATATTAGTTGTTTTACACTTTTATTATTGAAAAACTCACTTTATCTTCATAGGTCTTACCATTAAAACTCTTGTGAGGGATTGAAATAGTATAGTTCTAACATGAATGAAATTTTGAAAGTGCTCTCTCTAGTTATAAATACTGTGTAAGAAATTATTTTCAGATAAGCTTTAAATGTCACAGTATATCATCTACTTTGTTATACTGTGCATAATCTTCTGTAATATTGAACATAGTGAAGGAATATTGATGAGTGAGTAAAGGCAGTTAATACTTTAGGGTGGTATGTAGGACAATGCACAGTTAAATTGCTGGAAAATTGTAAAAATGTATTTCTTTAATTTCTAAACATTATCGGCCTTATTAATATCAGTAGTGGTGGTTTTGTATCAAATCAATCCAAATTTCAGTGGCTTAACACAATGGATGTTAATTCTCCTCCACACAAAATCTAATGTGGATTATGCCTGATCAGGACATTGTCTGGACAAGTGTTTTCCAAAAACTGATTTAAGGATCCCAGCCTCTTCATATGTGTTTCTACTATTTTCAACCTATGACTTCAGAGGTCACCACAGAAACAGAGTGTGTAGGATACTATGTGAGAGATACTGTACAGAGCTGTGTTACGTGGCCATACCTAATAGCAGAGGAACTCAAAAATACTGTTTATTTGTGCACCCAGCAGAAGAGAAGATATGGTTTATTGGAAAGCGCTAGCATTTTCTTCCCCACTGCTATTTACTGAACTTGTTTATCTGTCAGAGTTGTGGTATTTAGTAAGCATTTATTGCATCCCATCTTACATGAAACATAGTTCTTTAAATGAAGGTATCAGAAGTCAAAGAACTTCACAGTTTTTTTAGGAACAAGAAAATATATGCCAAATGAGTAGAAAAAAGCAGGTATTTGAAACATACAAAACAATATAGTTTAAACACGATACATTTACAAATCAAAAGTGATTGTATAGCCAGAACATGGAAGCAACCTAGATGTCCATTGACGAATGAATGGATACAGAAGCTCTGATACATATATACAATGGAATACTACTCAGCTGTTAAAAGAAATGCAGAAGACTCAGTCCTAATGAGGTGGCTAGCTCTAGAACCTATCATAAAAAGTGAAGTAAGTCAAAAAGAGAAAGACAAATACAGTATACTAACACACATATATGGCATCTAGTAGGACGATCTTGATAACACACGCAGGGAACTCATGGAAAAACAGACAGAGCATAGACATAGGGACATTGTGGGGAAGAAATAGGGAGGGAGAGGCACGGAGGGAGTAACATGGAAACCTATACTGTCATGTGTGGAAAAGATAGCTATTGTCATTGTGCTAGGGGAATAGGAGTGCTCACAAAGGCATGGGGCGATGGTCCGGAGGGGTGGGATGGGGGGAACTGGGGGAGGGGACCAGGGATATGCATATGACTGATCTGAGAACATACATGTCTGTGAACAACAAAACTCTGTAAAACCTTTAAAATAAAGAATAATAATAAAAAAAAAAGTGATTGTAATGAATTGAATCCAGTCAGGGAAAAATGAATTAATACTTGATTCAAACTGCTATTAAAGGTGATAGTAATTGATAGAGGAGAGCATAGAGTTTTCCAGTTGAGAAGGATGAAATCTGGACAAGTGTTTTCCAAAACTGATTTAAGGATCCCAGCCTCTTCATATGTGTTTCTACTATTTTCAACCTATGACTTCAGAGGTCACCACAGAAACAGAGTGTGTAGGATACTATGTGAGAGATACTGTACAGAGCTGTGTTACGTGGCCATACCTAATAGCAGAGGAACTCAAAAATACTGTTTATTTGTGCACCCAGCAGAAGAGAAGATATGGTTTATTGGAAAGCGCTAGCATTTTCTTCCCCACTGCTATTTACTGAACTTGTTTATCTGTCAGAGTTGTGGTATTTAGTAAGCATTTATTGCATCCCATCTTACATGAAACATAGTTCTTTAAATGAAGGTATCAGAAGTCAAAGAACTTCACAGTTTTTTTAGGAACAAGAAAATATATGCCAAATGAGTAGAAAAAAGCAGGTATTTGAAACATACAAAACAATATAGTTTAAACACGATACATTTACAAATCAAAAGTGATTGTATAGCCAGAACATGGAAGCAACCTAGATGTCCATTGACGAATGAATGGATACAGAAGCTCTGATACATATATACAATGGAATACTACTCAGCTGTTAAAAGAAATGCAGAAGACTCAGTCCTAATGAGGTGGCTAGCTCTAGAACCTATCATAAAAAGTGAAGTAAGTCAAAAAGAGAAAGACAAATACAGTATACTAACACACATATATGGCATCTAGTAGGACGATCTTGATAACACACGCAGGGAACTCATGGAAAAACAGACAGAGCATAGACATAGGGACATTGTGGGGAAGAAATAGGGAGGGAGAGGCACGGAGGGAGTAACATGGAAACCTATACTGTCATGTGTGGAAAAGATAGCTATTGTCATTGTGCTAGGGGAATAGGAGTGCTCACAAAGGCATGGGGCGATGGTCCGGAG
This sequence comes from Tragulus kanchil, assembly GCA_022376925.1. Lineage (NCBI taxonomy): Eukaryota > Metazoa > Chordata > Mammalia > Artiodactyla > Tragulidae > Tragulus > Tragulus kanchil. The sequence continues at coordinate 23,045,557 of JAIOJX010000024.1, read as the reverse complement.
GGGTGGGATGGGGAACTGGGGGTGGGGACCAGGGATATGCATATGACTGATCTGGGAACATACATGTCTGTGAACAACAAAACTCTGTAAAACCTTTAAAATAAAGAATAATAATAAAAAAAAAAGTGATTGTAATGAATTGAATCCAGTCAGGGAAAAATGAATTAATACTTGATTCAAACTGCTATTAAAGGTGATAGTAATTGATAGAGGAGAGCATAGAGTTTTCCAGTTGAGAAGGATGAAATCTCATAGAAAGTTAGCAAATAGACTTGTAAGAACAGGAATTGTGTAAGGGAATGTGAAAGATAAAGTTGCAGAGGTATGTTAGGATCTTGTCTAGTGGATCAGAATGTTTGGTTTTGATATTTAGTAAATCCTGACATGTTTTAGCATCTTTCTAAGTTGTATTTCTTAGAAATCAATAGAGTCACCATATGGTTTTTGAAATGATAAGTGGCTCTGACAGGGAGGAGAGAGTGCTAGCATATGGGCGAGGAGCTGCTTTTTTATATCATAATAAAGCTTATTAGATTATCTTTTAAGAACTATTGAAAGGAAAACAAATTTATTTATCTAAACCAAGTTAAAGCACAGTGTCATAGAGAGTAAACCTGATTAATGAGGAATGTTTGTGGTGACACAGGGTGGAATTTCTGAAGCCTTTCGAGTTCCATTGTCTTACAGAAGTAGATGGTGTGACAGCCCTTTGACCTTTTGGGATGCTTTTCTTCTTTTGTAGACGTAAAACATAAAAAAGACTTGAGGAAATAGGCCATCTAATAAGAGAAATTAGAAAGCTGTAGGTGTAAACTAACTTTTAAAAAAGTAATGAAATCATACCTATCCAAGGTATGATTTTGTGTATAGGATATTATAAATACATATTATAGCTTAACATTATTAGATCAGTGATTTTCAAAGTGTGATCCCTGGACAAATAGCATCAGTATCACCCCTGTAATATATAGAGAAATGTATATTCTTGGACCTCACCTTAGACCTACCAAATCAGGAGGTTGAGCCTGGTCATCTGTGTCTTAATGAGCTCTTCATGGAATTTGAAGACCACAAACTTAAAATGTTATTGTCAGTTTTTGTACTAGCCAATATGCGAGATTCTGTATATGTTATTCTGTTCAAGAGTTGTACCATTATAGAGTACCTTAATCGGTTATACTATCCATTTCAGAATATTTTAAAAAGTGGAATTGATCAGTGAGTAAAATCAGAGCATGTGATGGTTAGGTGTCATTAGAATTTAAAAAGAAATTACTCCAGTAAGTGCTGACACTGGAGAAATCTAGGCTGTAAGATTTCTTTGCTTTTGGTTTTTCTTTTCAATACTGTTTGTTCACTTTAAGCCAACAAGTATGAGAGCATTGAGTTTGACAGACCAGGAGTAGACTTAGGTGGCTGTTAGTAATTGGTCTGGAGTATTACTTAGGATGGTATCAAAGAGAGTGGTTTCTTGAAAGAGGTGAGGAAAGAAGTTGTATTTCTTAGAAATCAATAGAGTCACCATAGGGAAAACTCAAAATGCTAGCATATGGGCGAGGAGCTGCTTTTTTATATCATAATAAAGCTTATTAGATTATCTTTTAAGAACTATTGAAAGGAAAACAAATTTATTTATCTAAACCAAGTTAAAGCACAGTGTCATAGAGAGTAAACCTGATTAATGAGGAATGTTTGTGGTGACACAGGGTGGAATTTCTGAAGCCTTTCGAGTTCCATTGTCTTACAGAAGTAGATGGTGTGACAGCCCTTTGACCTTTTGGGATGCTTTTCTTCTTTTGTAGACGTAAAACATAAAAAAGACTTGAGGAAATAGGCCATCTAATAAGAGAAATTAGAAAGCTGTAGGTGTAAACTAACTTTTAAAGAAGTAATGAAATCATACCTATCCAAGGTATGATTTTGTGTATAGGATATTATAAATACATATTATAGCTTAACATTATTAGATCAGTGATTTTCAAAGTGTGATCCCTGGACAAATAGCATCAGTATCACCCCTGTAATATATAGAGAAATGTATATTCTTGGACCTCACCTTAGACCTACCAAATCAGGAGGTTGAGCCTGGTCATCTGTGTCTTAATGAGCTCTTCATGGAATTTGAAGACCACAAACTTAAAATGTTATTGTCAGTTTTTGTACTAGCCAATATGCGAGATTCTGTATATGTTATTCTGTTCAAGAGTTGTACCATTATAGAGTACCTTAATCGGTTATACTATCCATTTCAGAATATTTTAAAAAGTGGAATTGATCAGTGAGTAAAATCAGAGCATGTGATGGTTAGGTGTCATTAGAATTTAAAAAGAAATTACTCCAGTAAGTGCTGACACTGGAGAAATCTAGGCTGTAAGATTTCTTTGCTTTTGGTTTTTCTTTTCAATACTGTTTGTTCACTTTAAGCCAACAAGTATGAGAGCATTGAGTTTGACAGACCAGGAGTAGACTTAGGTGGCTGTTAGTAATTGGTCTGGAGTATTACTTAGGATGGTATCAAAGAGAGTGGTTTCTTGAAAGAGGTGAGGAAAGAAGTTGTGCCTCTTTTGAGTTTGCTCAGGGATTGGAACAGTCATTTTGCCATTAGCTGTGGTGTCATATGGGCTTCCCAGGTGGTGCTAGTGGTAAACAATCTGACGGTCAATGCAGGAGACATAAGAGATGTGATCCCTGGGTTGGAAGATCCCCTAGAGGAGGGCATGGCAGTCCACTACAGTGTTCTTGTCTAGAGAATCCCATGGACAGGGGAGCTTGGTGGCCTGCAGTCCGTAGGCTCACAAAGAGTCAGACACGACTGAAGTGACTTAACACACACAGTGTCATGGGTTGAAAGTCACTATGTTAATACTGTAAAGGACACATTGTTAGGACACATAATACTTTCTAGGACACATTGTTAGAGCTTAGACTTTTTTTTTTAAATGTACAATGAGCATTTGAATAGAAACTTTTAGAGGCAAGGGTTAAAACCTTAAACTATAAATATTTAAAATGTCACTTTAAATTTATACATTCAGTTATTTGTTTTAAATTATTTTAGAACTCTAATCATAGAAATTAGTTGAGAAATCGGCCTGTGGTGAAAATGATCTGATACATAATATAACTTAATTGAGCAAAAATGTAATTTATTGCTTTTAACTGATAAATTAATTTATTATTATTAATCCGGGATTTGATTTTTTTTTTTTAATCCTGCCTAAGAAAGAAAAATATTTGGCCATCAGAACACTGGCCCCACAATAGACTTCAGACTGTTTTTCAACCTGACACAGTTGCGTCTCTTGCTTTACTTTCCTTCTGAAATGATGTTTCCATTTTGGGGATAGGAAGAACTACTATTATTTATAGACTAGTGTGTTTTGGACAGGTGGTGTATTTACACAGATCAGTGGAAATTCCCCAAGGCCTTTAAGTGCTGACACTGGAGAAATCTAGGCTGTAAGATTTCTTTGCTTTTGGTTTTTCTTTTCAATACTGTTTGTTCACTTTAAGCCAACAAGTATGAGAGCATTGAGTTTGACAGACCAGGAGTAGACTTAGGTGGCTGTTAGTAATTGGTCTGGAGTATTACTTAGGATGGTATCAAAGAGAGTGGTTTCTTGAAAGAGGTGAGGAAAGAAGTTGTGCCTCTTTTGAGTTTGCTCAGGGATTGGAACAGTCATTTTGCCATTAGCTGTGGTGTCATATGGGCTTCCCAGGTGGTGCTAGTGGTAAACAATCTGACGGTCAATGCAGGAGACATAAGAGATGTGATCCCTGGGTTGGAAGATCCCCTAGAGGAGGGCATGGCAGTCCACTACAGTGTTCTTGTCTAGAGAATCCCATGGACAGGGGAGCTTGGTGGCCTGCAGTCCGTAGGCTCACAAAGAGTCAGACACGACTGAAGTGACTTAACACACACAGTGTCATGGGTTGAAAGTCACTATGTTAATACTGTAAAGGACACATTGTTAGGACACATAATACTTTCTAGGACACATTGTTAGAGCTTAGACTTTTTTTTTTAAATGTACAATGAGCATTTGAATAGAAACTTTTAGAGGCAAGGGTTAAAACCTTAAACTATAAATATTTAAAATGTCACTTTAAATTTATACATTCAGTTATTTGTTTTAAATTATTTTAGAACTCTAATCATAGAAATTAGTTGAGAAATCGGCCTGTGGTGAAAATGATCTGATACATAATATAACTTAATTGAGCAAAAATGTAATTTATTGCTTTTAACTGATAAATTAATTTATTATTATTAATCCGGGATTTGATTTTTTTTTTTTAATCCTGCCTAAGAAAGAAAAATATTTGGCCATCAGAACACTGGCCCCACAATAGACTTCAGACTGTTTTTCAACCTGACACAGTTGCGTCTCTTGCTTTACTTTCCTTCTGAAATGATGTTTCCATTTTGGGGATAGGAAGAACTACTATTATTTATAGACTAGTGTGTTTTGGACAGGTGGTGTATTTACACAGATCAGTGGAATTACCAAGTGTCCCCCAAGGCCTTTAATGTGAATATATTTCATTTAGTCATAACTCTTTGTATTTTTAAGAACACAATAATTATGTTGGGTAGATGGAGAATATTTTCTTAATTATGTAGAAAATGTTCTTCATCCACTAAACATATATATATATACACACACACACACACACACACACACACACACACACACACACACATATGTATATATTTATTTCAAAGAATTCGGTTTTAACAGGGCAATTGTTCTCTATATGTACTAGCGATTTTTCAGTTTTGGAATGATAAAGTTTCTGGTAAACCATTGAAAAAATTGTAAACACTGTTTTGTATTTTCTTGAGGAACATACAGATTATAAGCATCTCTCCTCGTTTTCCAATTCCTACTATTTCATAGGAGTTTTTTTTTTTAAGGGAGTCAGACCTTGTAGGAATATAAAGCATTTATAAATTATTGAAGCTTCCCACATCATATAATTCTAAAATTATGATAAAGTCATAAAATGACTATTAGCAACTTAAAAAACTGAATATGCTAACTCAGAATGAAGATGCCATTAATTAGTCAATGAAATAATCATTATATTGAAAATCAGTATCTACTTTAATATTTCCTTAGTTATCAATTTAATATCAGTTTTTCAGAGAAAAAGTATTTTAAGATGTATACATCATTGATAACAGAAATGTGATTAAAATGCAGTGGCATGGAGCTTCCCTGGTGGTCCAGTGCATAAAGAGTCTGCCTTGCAGTGCAAGGGGTACCGGTTCGATCCCTGGCACGGGAAGATCCCATGTGCTGTGGAGCGGCTGGACCGATGTGCCCAGTTACCAGCCAGTGCTGTGGAGCCCTTGTGCCCAAAGCCGGTGCTCTTTAACGAGAGAGGCCACTGCAGTGGGAGGCCCACACAGGCCAAAGAATAAATAAATAAATAATAATAATAATAAAGAACAATGGAAGAGGCCAAAATTAAAAAAAAAAAAAATGCAGTGGCATGAAAATACATCTTTGATTCTAAGAAGCACTGTAGTTGTTTCGTTTCACAAGCCCATTGTCATGAAACTCACATCTCAACATAGTGCGAGCCTCCCTGGTGAAACAGGGATTGACCCAGTTCCTACCATGATTCTATTCACTGTCATAAACTATAACCTATAAGTATGTGATAGTTGTCATTATTATTTCTATTTTGTAGATGATAGAAACAAAGAAAGACTGGAGTGACTCTTCCAGGATCAGACATTTAATAAGTGGCAGAGCCAGGATGTCAACCCATGTAGTCTTCATTCCAGAGCCCTTGCTTCCTCACCATTATACTTCTAAGTTTGTGTGCCAAACCCACACATAGTAAGGCCAAATTGAATCCTGGAGGTGGAAGCAGAGGAGGCCATTGCAAGGCCCATGCTAGGCTTTTGTGTCTCAGCAACAGCTTGGGAGACACCAGGTTTTCTGCAAACGAGACCCAGCCAGAGGAAATGAAACGAACCAGAGATAAAGATTTTGGTGTCTTAATCACATAGATGGTGGACTATAGTAGGAAGAACTAACCGTGAAGATCAGTGTCTTAGAAACCAAGTGGAGGGTAAGGGTGTCAAGAACTGTCAGCATTGTGAAGTGCAGTAGAAGAGTCTCATAAGGTAAGGACTGAAGAAAATCTATTGCCTTAGCAGCAACAAAGATATCATTGATGTCTCTGGAAAAAGTGAACTGTTTTAGTTCATCAGCACTGCTTCTTTGATATTAGAGGAAAGTTGGAATACAAAAACATTAACTTCAGAATTTGACCTATTTGGAAATAGGGTCTTTGCAGACATAATTAATTAAAAATAGCGAGAATTTTGTCTGTAGTGAGCCAGTAAGGAATGAGAGTTGCGGCTTAGTTCCATTTTCTACTCATAAGGGCAAGTTGATCTTCAATGTGTTTTTGGTGTGGCTTCACTGAATAATGTCTGTTGAAGTACAGAAACACACAAATTAGAAAATACATATTGTCAGGCAGAATATGTCTGTTCTGTGTTCAGTAGTCCAAGTCTATTTGGAAACTGATCAAATAGTGACTTTTTAAGTGGTTTTAAACAGATTTGGGTATTATGTTGTGGCTCTCTCTAGACATTTAACTTGTTGAAACTTAAGAAAAATTGATTTTCAGTGAACACCAGATTTTATAAGAAAAAAAAATTAGCTGAATAATTAGTTCCGTGAAATGACATGTATTCCAAACAAAAACAAGCAACATCTGTTAATTCATTTGAGAGGACAGAATTAAGTTTGGTCCTTTAATTTTTGAGTTAAATATTGTTCCGAATTTTTATTTCAAGCATCTTTTAAGGATGTTTAGTGACTAATGCTGTGTCACACCAGAAGTTGAATAATACAGACTAGATTATGCTCAGAGTAGTTTTATTTTATGTTCAGTTGTGTTCTAATTATTTTGAAATTTTGTAATTTATATTGTAATAAAGTCTTCAGAGAATTTTGAAGGTCTACTAGTTTTAAGTCCCAACCTTTTTTTTTTTCTTTAAAGAAATGCATTTTATTTATTTAATTATTTTCGGTTATTCTTGGTTTTCACTGCTGCTGCAGACTCTTTAGTTGCAGGGTTAGTGTTGTTGACAGATTCTTGTTAGTGACTTTTCTTGTTGCAACTAACCGTGAAGATCAGTGTCTTAGAAACCAAGTGGAGGGTAAGGGTGTCAAGAACTGTCAGCATTGTGAAGTGCAGTAGAAGAGTCTCATAAGGTAAGGACTGAAGAAAATCTATTGCCTTAGCAGCAACAAAGATATCATTGGTGTCTCTGGAAAAAGTGAACTGTTTTAGTTCATCAGCACTGCTTCTTTGATATTAGAGGAAAGTTGGAATACAAAAACATTAACTTCAGAATTTGACCTATTTGGAAATAGGGTCTTTGCAGACATAATTAATTAAAAATAGCGAGAATTTTGTCTGTAGTGAGCCAGTAAGGAATGAGAGTTGCGGCTTAGTTCCATTTTCTACTCATAAGGGCAAGTTGATCTTCAATGTGTTTTGGTGTGGCTTCACTGAATAATGTCTGTTGAAGTACAGAAACACACAAATTAGAAAATACATATTGTCAGGCAGAATATGTCTGTTCTGTGTTCAGTAGTCCAAGTCTATTTGGAAACTGATCAAATAGTGACTTTTTAAGTGGTTTTAAACAGATTTGGGTATTATGTTGTGGCTCTCTCTAGACATTTAACTTGTTGAAACTTAAGAAAAATTGATTTTCAGTGAACACCAGATTTTATAAGAAAAAAAAATTAGCTGAATAATTAGTTCCGTGAAATGACATGTATTCCAAACAAAAACAAGCAACATCTGTTAATTCATTTGAGAGGACAGAATTAAGTTTGGTCCTTTAATTTTTGAGTTAAATATTGTTCCGAATTTTTATTTCAAGCATCTTTTAAGGATGTTTAGTGACTAATGCTGTGTCACACCAGAAGTTGAATAATACAGACTAGATTATGCTCAGAGTAGTTTTATTTTATGTTCAGTTGTGTTCTAATTATTTTGAAATTTTGTAATTTATATTGTAATAAAGTCTTCAGAGAATTTTGAAGGTCTACTAGTTTTAAGTCCCAACCTTTTTTTTTTTCTTTAAAGAAATGCATTTTATTTATTTAATTATTTTCGGTTATTCTTGGTTTTCACTGCTGCTGCAGACTCTTTAGTTGCAGGGAGTGGTGGCTAGTGTCTAGCTGAGGTGAACAGACTTCTTGTTGCAGTGACTTTTCTTGTTGTGGAACTTGGGCTCTAGGGCTCACAGGCTTCAGTAGTTGCGGCACATGGGCTCAATAGTTGCAACTCCAAGGCTCTAGAGCACAGGCTCAATAGTTGCAGCTCATGGGCTTAGTTGCTCCGCAGCATGTGGGATCTTCTTATCAGGGATCGAACCGATGTCTCCTGTACTGGCAGGCAAACTCTTTACCACTGAGCTGCCAGGGAAGCCCGTGGTGGCTTCTCTTGTTGTGGAACATGAGCTCCAGGGTGCTCATGCTCAGTAGTTGTGACCTGTAGGCTCATTTGTTGTGGCTTGGGGGCTTAGTTGCCCCAAGATACATGAAATCCTCCCAGGTCAGGGATCAAACCCAGGTGCCCCGCTTTGGTAGGTGGACTCTTAAACACTGGGCCACCAGGGAAGTCTGGTATGAATCACTTTTACATTATTGCTGAGGTTATCCTGTAACCTTTTTATACCTCCAGGGATAGGGAGTTTATTACCTCTGAGAGGCATACAGTAACTAGTCCTGTTTAGACATGTAGTATAGTCTTGCGTGTACTACACAGCAGCGATATGATGTAGCAGTTAACAAAATAGGACACTTGCCCTGTCTTCATGGAGTCTACAACCTAGCAGAGATTTTGAATTAGTAAGTAGAAATATTTAAGCACTGCAAAGAAGAAATACAGAATACTATAAAAGAATATGACGAAGAATTTAACATAATCTGGGAGGGTCAGAGAGTGTTGCCTTAAGGCATTAGTGTTGGCACAATGAAGGAACCTGAAATAATTATAAGAGGGCATTCTCCTCATCTCTGTAAGAACCTAACATGTCTCTTATGTATTGAGGACTAAAGAAATTCTTTAAGGATATGAAGCTTTGGAAGGTAAGCATGAACAATGGTGAAGCATTCCGCTTATAAGAGTCAGACATCAGCAAAATAGGAACAGGATGTGGAGAACATGTAAGAACTTGTGTGAGACATCTTTGGTCTCCCATAAATAACTGGAATTAGAGGTTGGATGGAGAGTGGAAGTCAAAAGGAGATATCAAACATTATGCAAGTAAGGGCAACAAGCAGTAAACAGTAGAGGTACCAGTGATACACTTCAGGCTAGTAAGACTGGAGAAAACTCAAATTATATATTAACTAATAGCATTTTTAAAAATAAATGGTTTGCCTTAAACTATTCATGTTTCATTTCCCTCTTTATTGGGAAATAGCCTCTTAAAATAGTGATAATATAAATTCTTCTTGTTGTTTGATTACTTAACATTTTAAATTTTTTCAAGTTAACATACATAGGGTTGACTCTTTGAGGATATACAATTCTATGGATTTTAACACAAGTATAAATCCATGAAATACCTTACTATCAGGGTACCGAATAGCTCCATCACCTCCCAAAACTCTTTGAGTTATCCCTTTGTGGTCACACTCTCCTATACATTACCTTCATCGGCCACTGATCTGTTTCCATCATTAATAATTTTCTCTTTTTGAGAATGTCATATAAATAGAATAATACAGTATGTAATTTACATACTGGCTCCTTTCATATAGCATAATTCCTTTGAGATTCATGCAAATTGTTGCTTGTGTGAATAATTCATTCCTTTTCATTGCTGAATGGTATTCCACCGTAATGGGTATGCTACAATTTGTTTCCATTCACCTGCTGAAGGAAATTAGGGTTATTTCAAGTTTTCAGTTTCCAGCAACACAGGAATTCTGATCGTTCTGCCTCCTCACCAACACTTGACATTGTTGGTATTTTTTATTTTTACACATTCTAATATGTGTGTAAGTGGTATCTAATTGTAGTTTTATTTTTTAGTGTCTTCGTTACAATTTATATAATATAAAAGTTGCTCATATAAACTGTAATTTATTGGTTTTTAGTGTATTCACAGAGTTGTGCAACCATTACCATAATCTTAAGCTTAGAACATTCTCATCACTGTGGTTTTTTTTTTTTTTCCAAGTTCCTGCCACAAGCTCTTTCTTAGTTATTTATTATTTTCATCCATCTTTATTCTCTGGCCTGTGTGGGCATCCCATTTATGTGGCGTCTCTAGTTGCAGAGCACCAGCTCAGGGTGCATGCACTCCAGAGCGCTGGCTCGTCATTGGACACACTGATCCAGCTACTCAGCAGCACATGGGATATTTCTGGGCCAGGGGTGGAACCGGTGCCCCTTGCACTGCAAGGCAGACTCTTTACCCACTGGACCACCAGGGAAGCCCTGATCACTGTGGTTTTATTTTGTATTTCTCTACTGACTAATGGTGTTGAACATCTTCTCATGTGTTGTATTTTTCATTCACTTCAAAATATTTTCTCTCGATACACCTTTTAGGGCTGTGGGTTGTTTAGAAACCTGTTTTTTATTTCCCCGTGCTTGTTTTCTTTTTTAAAAATTTTTGATTTGTAATTCTTCTTACAGTTTAAAGGAACATGCTTTGTATAATTTAAATTCTTTTAAATTTGATAAGGCTTATTTTATAACCTAGGATATGATCTATCTTGTTGCATATTTCATATGGATTTTGAAAAGAATAAAATGTGTTGTTGTGCAGAGTGTTCTTTAAATTTCAAAGACCCAGTTGGTGGGTGCATTGTTCAGTTCTTCCATATTCTTGCTGATTTTCTGTCCATTTTATTGATTACTGAAAAAGATACATTGAAGTTTCCAACTATTATTGTGGATTTGTCAGTTTCCTTTCATTTCTTCATGAAGTTTTTGCTTCATGTATTTTGAAGCTCTCTTGTTAGGTATCCTAATTTGTTTTATTTTTGGGTTTCATTTTCTTCCGGAAAATTCTGATCGTTCTGCCTCCTCACCAACACTTGACATTGTTGGTATTTTTTATTTTTACACATTCTAATATGTGTGTAAGTGGTATCTAATTGTAGTTTTATTTTTTAGTGTCTTCGTACAATTTATATAATATAAAAGTTGCTCATATAAACTGTAATTTATTGGTTTTTAGTGTATTCACAGAGTTGTGCAACCATTACCATAATCTTAAGCTTAGAACATTCTCATCACTGTGGTTTTTTTTTTTTTTCCAAGTTCCTGCCACAAGCTCTTTCTTAGTTATTTATTATTTTCATCCATCTTTATTCTCTGGCCTGTGTGGGCATCCCATTTATGTGGCGTCTCTAGTTGCAGAGCACCAGCTCAGGGTGCATGCACTCCAGAGCGCTGGCTCGTCATTGGACACACTGATCCAGCTACTCAGCAGCACATGGGATATTTCTGGGCCAGGGGTGGAACCGGTGCCCCTTGCACTGCAAGGCAGACTCTTTACCCACTGGACCACCAGGGAAGCCCTGATCACTGTGGTTTTATTTTGTATTTCTCTACTGACTAATGGTGTTGAACATCTTCTCATGTGTTGTATTTTTCATTCACTTCAAAATATTTTCTCTCGATACACCTTTTAGGGCTGTGGGTTGTTTAGAAACCTGTTTTTAATTTCCCAGTGCTTGTTTTCTTTTTAAAATTATTGATTTGTAATTCTTCTTACAGTTTAAAGGAACATGCTTTGTATAATTTAAATTCTTTTAAATTTGATAAGGCTTATTTTATAACCTAGGATATGATCTATCTTGTTGCATATTTCATATGGATTTTGAAAAGAATAAAATGTGTTGTTGTGCAGAGTGTTCTTTAAATTTCAAAGACCCAGTTGGTGGGTGCATTGTTCAGTTCTTCCATATTCTTGCTGATTTTCTGTCCATTTTATTGATTACTGAAAAAGATACATTGAAGTTTCCAACTATTATTGTGGATTTGTCAGTTTCCTTTCATTTCTTCATGAAGTTTTTGCTTCATGTATTTTGAAGCTCTCTTGTTAGGTACATACACTTTTAGGAATTGATGTATTCTTCATGAACTGACTCTTTTTTTGTGTGGCCACTTCCATTGATCTTTCATTCATTTATCTTTTGTTCTTTGGCCTGTGTGGGCTTCCCATCGCAGCGGCCTCCCTCCTCGCAGAGCACCGGCTCTGGGTGCATGTGGTCCCAGAGCTCCGACTCGGTAGTTGGACACATCTGTCCAGCCGCTCCATGGCACATGGGATCTTCCCAGGCCAGGGATTGAACCAGCGACCCCTACACTGCAAGGCAGAATCCCTACCCACTGGACCACCAGGGAAGCCCTGGCTCATTTTCTTTATATGATGTCTCTGAATAAGTTATCTAGAATTTGGAGAGTGAAGGATTTTTCTTAAGGTAATAGGGAAAGCTTTATTACTAATTAAATATGAGACAGTATAGAAATACACTGTACAATGAACAGAGGTACTCAGAAAAAATAGAGACCATATAGCCATGAGAGATGAGAAGACTGGCCAGTCCTTCAGTTGCCATAACTTTTCAATTCCAGTGAGGCACACCTCTGTCAATATTTTTATGGATAGATCCCTGACTTTTCAACTCAAATTCATACAGCAAACCTTCCCTTATTTAAAGTGATGAGACTGTTGTTCCAGATCAGAAGAGCATACAAGCACCAGGTTTCCACTTAGACATGTGCAAAGAAAACACTGTTGTATAAATTTTAATATTAACGTTTGGTATAAAGTGTATCTTTGACAACCTGGTATAGTAGACCACAGATCTGCATCAGTCATACCCTGGCTTGGAGCAGAGTATTACCATTTGCCAACTGTGGAATCTCAAATGAACCATTTTAGATCCCTATCTGGCATATTTCATATGGATTTTGAAAAGAATAAAATGTGTTGTTGTGCAGAGTGTTCTTTAAATTTCAAAGACCCAGTTGGTGGGTGCATTGTTCAGTTCTTCCATATTCTTGCTGATTTTCTGTCCATTTTATTGATTACTGAAAAAGATACATTGAAGTTTCCAACTATTATTGTGGATTTGTCAGTTTCCTTTCATTTCTTCATGAAGTTTTTGCTTCATGTATTTTGAAGCTCTCTTGTTAGGTACATACACTTTTAGGAATTGATGTATTCTTCATGAACTGACTCTTTTTTTGTGTGGCCACTTCCATTGATCTTTCATTCATTTATCTTTTGTTCTTTGGCCTGTGTGGGCTTCCCATCGCAGCGGCCGCCCTCCTCGCAGAGCACCGGCTCTGGGTGCATGTGGTCCCAGAGCTCCGACTCGGTAGTTGGACACATCTGTCCAGCCGCTCCATGGCACATGGGATCTTCCCAGGCCAGGGATTGAACCAGCGACCCCTACACTGCAAGGCAGAATCCCTACCCACTGGACCACCAGGGAAGCCCTGGCTCATTTTCTTTATATGATGTCTCTGAATAAGTTATCTAGAATTTGGAGAGTGAAGGTTTTTTCTTAAGGTAATAGGGAAAGCTTTATTACTAATTAAATATGAGACAGTATAGAAATACACTGTACAATGAACAGAGGTACTCAGAAAAAATAGAGACCATATAGCCATGAGAGATGAGAAGACTGGCCAGTCCTTCAGTTGCCATAACTTTTCAATTCCAGTGAGGCACACCTCTGTCAATATTTTTATGGATAGATCCCTGACTTTTCAACTCAAATTCATACAGCAAACCTTCCCTTATTTAAAGTGATGAGACTGTTGTTCCAGATCAGAAGAGCATACAAGCACCAGGTTTCCACTTAGACATGTGCAAAGAAAACACTGTTGTATAAATTTTAATATTAACGTTTGGTATAAAGTGTATCTTTGACAACCTGGTATAGTAGACCACAGATCTGCATCAGTCATACCCTGGCTTGGAGCAGAGTATTACCATTTGCCAACTGTGGAATCTCAAATGAACCATTTTAGATCCCTATCTGGAACATTTATATGGTATTCAGCCAGTACTCTACTGGAGCTGGCTTATACCATCTTACAAGAGCTGATGAAGTTTTTAGGAATCTTATGAACTGATTGTTAGATACAATCATCATTAAAAAAATAAACATAATTAAATTATGTTAGAAGTGATGGCATATAAATGCTTAAAACTCGCTTTCTAGGTGTTTTGCTACACTGTACTATTATTCATGTTTGTCCTATTTGTGTGGTGAAATATGTAATCATGTGCTATTGTGTATCTCCTTCCAACCCTGTGTTCAGTGCTTTGCAGTGGTAGCCTGACAGGAATCTGTCACGGTAGTATTTATACCATGGAAACTGCTAAATAGCATAAACCAGAGCTTGACTTAGTGTTTTGTTGATTGTCTGTATTTAAGAAAGTGACAGAAAATGCCAGTGAAGCAGGTTAAACTTAAACAGTCTGTTATCTGTTGTGAGTAGAACAAAAATTTAAGGAAGTATTCTAAACTATTATCTAATTTAGCAAAGAATTTGCTCATTTTATTGATGAACAAGTTTTAGGCTATGATACACATCTTTGTTGTTTTACTTTCCTCTTATTCTTCACATAAATGAAAATATCAAGCACCATTAAGGTTGGAATTGCACTTACACCTCTGTTGCAACCCTGAGTTGGCCTCTCATGACTTTTATGAAATCAACCAGAGCATTTTGTCAGAATTCTTTGGCTCCATGGAATTTACAGTAAAGATTATTGTATATTTTATGATAATTATAAATCATGTCTTGTACATCCTTCATTGGTAAAATTTGTAATAAGCATGTATACATTTCACACACGTGCATGCACACGCCACACATTGCAGACTGATGGCACAGAGCGGCATTCTTTAAATACCACTTTCCCCTTGCCTTTCAGCCCTTTGGCCTTTTCAAGCTGAATCAAAATACCTGCCATAATTAGAGTAATCAGGGATGGTGAAGGAAAATCTTAACACTGGCTTTAACTTCAAGATTGTATATCCCCCAGTATTATCACTTTGACCCTTATTACACACGTAGCTCGGTTTAAAGGGCAAACAAAGGGGAAAAGGAGTATGGTTTGCTTTTGAATTTCATATGCTGGGAGCCTTCAGGTCTAAAAGCACTATTACTTCATTTTATTTTAAAGAGGGATATTGGAAGCTTAAAGAATATAATATTTATTGAATATTGAAAGACAACTGTGAATCATAGCACTTAAGAACATTTTCTTAAAAATGTTTTTCCAAGAAATGGGAGTGACTGAAATTCGGGTTTAATTTTGAAACTTTTTGTTCTTTTTTTATGCTTTGTCCCCCTTCCAGTATTAATAAGGAAATGATTTTATAAAAAGCATGTCAGCTTTAGGTATAACACAGGCTGATTGTCTTTTTCAGCCACTCCAAGGATAACAGTATGGTTTCTTTGACAGCATTACATTTTCCATCATTATGATGGCTTTTCTTCCCATTTTTAACCTGAAATAAGGCATTTTTTAAGGCTCCTGTGTGACAGAGCATTTTTTTTTTTTGGTTTGTTTATTTGTTTGTTTTTTAGTTTAGTGCATTCAGAATATATCCTAAGGGTCATCTAGTCAGTGTTCTCTCATTCCCCGCTTCATTTAGTTCAAAGAAGAGGAAAGCAGCTGTATTTATGTAGCACATACATAGCTCGTTGCTTTCTGGTTCCCAAAGGAAAGGAACTAATTGCTAAAAACAGAGACGATAAAACACTGAGATACCTTTCCATGTGGATTTAATATGTACTAATCAGGGAAAAATAAGCCTTTGCACGTTTGAATTCTGTTATTTCCAAATGAATAACATGGAGTAATAGTGTTTCCTCCTCACGTATATTTGAAAATATATACAGGAAGTGTTGAATTATGTTGGTGTTTTTGTGGAAAACCAATTAACTATGCATATGTGGGTCTGTTACTGGGCTATTTATTGTATTCCATAGCGTTTATCCTTATGCCAGTGTATCACTTGTCTTCATTACTATAGCTTCATAGTAAGTCCTAAAATTGGACAGTATATATGTTCCAGCTTTTTTCTGCATCTTCAAAACTGTTTGGCTATTCTAGGTGTCTGGCATTCCCAAGTAAAGTCTAAAATCTACTTGTCAGGTTTTGCAAAAAAGCCTGCTGGGATTTGATCTGGAATGCATTGAATCTGTAAATCATCTTGGTGAAAATTCACATATTAAGTGTTAACATATTACAATGTGAATATTGTAATCATTGAACCTGGTATGTTTCTCCACTTACTTACGTCTTCTCTGTCTTTGCAGTAGTTTTAGTTTTCCACATTTCTGTGTACAGATCTGCCTATATTTCACTAAATTTATCCCTAAGTATTAAATATTTTTGATGCTATCATAGATAGTAATGTACAATTTTATTTTCTAATGATTTATTGCTAGTGTATGGAGATATGGTCAAATTTTGTCCTTATAATCTGAAGCTTAGTTAAGTTCACTTATTCTCATAGTGCTTTTTGTAGATTTTTTAGAATGTCGTACATACACTTCGTATTGTCAGTGAACAAGAACAGTTTTGATTTTTTATTCCTGATTTATATATTCCATGTATTTTTCATTATTAACCCGGTTAAACCCTCCTACACTCTTTGGTATAGCGTTTTTAATAAGGCTTGTCATTCAAAACATGCCTTTTAGGCAAAAACCTAAGGAACAATACTCAGAGTGAATTTACTAGAAAGTGGAAGTTTCTAGTCTTTATGCAAAACTGAGGCTCTTTTACCTACTATTTAAATAAGGACATTTTATACTAGATTTACTTAGTGAACATTAACATTAGTTTTATATATAAAATAGTAAAAGAGAAGCCAAATTTGCTGATAACACTAAAAAATTTTGTGTTCTTTGATAGTATGTAGTTGTGACAGTGCATTAATCTTTTATACATTTCCTGGAAAATTAAATATAGGTCACTTTCAGGGGTAGAATGATTTAAATGAGCCAGTAGTTCAATTTGCAGTGGCAGATCCTCTTTGCTGTGGAATAGAAAGAGCAGATGGCAATAATCATTGAAATAAATCTCACCAACATGTCTGTAATTTTAAGTGTGTAAGGGATAGTGAACTCATCTTTCACACAGACTGTTGAAAATTGTTTCCATCAAGAGGAAGGAGAAAGGAAGAGTTAATGTCTGAAGGGAATAAATATGTTGCCCATAAGTCTGAGGACATGAGCTTGGACCCTTATAAATACAGAAAGCAATATAATGATAGCATCATCTATTACACTTACTAATGGAAAAAGAGGAAGAAGATAGTATAAGTATGATGAAAATAAGGTTATAATTCAGGTAAAAGTTGAATGTTTATGGCATGAATTAACATTTGCTTGCAGACTCAAATATTAACCATGGATAAAGAAGATACAATGAATTGGAAAAGGAATTCAGGTTATTAGTAAGTCAGAAAAATTCTAACAAAATAAAGGGCAGTAGTTAGTTTAGATGACTAGGTTTTTTAAAGGATTATTCTTTTTTTCTTTTTTTGAAATTGTATGGCTAAATTTGTTCCTCTTGGTTTGCTTTCTTTGTAGGTGCTAAAATTATTTGGATATTGAAACTTTACCTGAAAACATTGAATGATATTGGTATTTCCGATTCCTATTTTAATCTTTTGACAGAGTTTTAGAAATAGAATCTGTTACCAAAAGTAAAAGGACTTTTACCAAAATCTTGTATGTTTGATTTTTGGCGTTTGAATCCTACCTTATTTTCATCTTCTATATTTAACTATTACTGTCATTTTTCTTTGAAAACTTAGGAATTTCTGTGTTGTTCAACCATACACCTTGGTTAAACAGCTTATGGTGAAGAGTCTTGATTGACTGTAATTCTAACTGAAGATTAACTAATTTTCAGAACCCAATGGAAAAATGCTCTTCCATAGACTGACTCTGAAATGTCTGCTTGTGTAGGAAAATTGAGCATTCAGTAAGTTTTTTTTTTTTTTAAATATAACAATTTCCAAGTCACAGATCTTCTGGCTTGTCACTGAATCATCATAGACAATATCAATGTACTTTTAAAGAATACTCAAATATATAAAAAATAAGATCACTGATAGAAAGCAATGTAGGAAGAAAACAGCTGCTGATGTTACAGAAAAGGAGTCCCAGGAAAGTATGCCCCGTTTCTTTCCTGATACTGCCATTGCATATTTCTACAGTTGTGAAAGTTTTCAATCCTTTGAGTTAAAAGCAAGATTGCATATGAGAAATTCTGTCAAGTGGCCCACCATTTCAGTGACCTGACATTAGTTATAAAGACTCATTTCTAGGCAGAGCCACTTTTGGCCTCAGGCCCTGTTAGTCTTCTGATTGTGAACCTATCGTTGTCCGAGTGCCCCCCGTCACTCGCTGGTGTCTTGGGCATTCCCTCTGCCAATGCCCTGGTTGTTTGCAAAGTGAACATTGATCACAGTCTTTGCTCCAGTGTTCCTTCTGTCCACCCAGGGGACACGGATTTTGTCTGGGTGCCCATGAACCTTGTGGTCCACCATGGCCTGATTGGCCCAGAAAGCCTGGCCTCTCCTTTAGTGGTCCCTGAGTGGACAAAGCCATTGTAATTATTTGAGCCCTTTATCTATCTTTCTGGGTGATTTAAGCCTTTTTGTTCATATACCTATTACTGAAAACTGAATAAGCCAATTGGAGCAGATTGCTCATAGGGATCTGAGACCAGCCGTTGCTTTTTGAGTTTTGTGCCTGATGTATGGGGCAGACTGGGCTATGAAATACATGGCCCAAAGGGCTTCAGTAGTACTTGAACTGAGAACTTTCAGTTGTACAAACCAGATTTAGGAAAGGCAGAGCAACTGGAGAGCAAACTTCCAAGGTCTGTTGGATCATAGGAAAAATAAGAGAATTCCAGAAAAACATCTACTTCTATTTCGTTGACTACACTAAAACCTTTGTATGGATCACAACAGACTGTGGAAAATTCTTTAAAAGATGGGAATACCAGACCACCTTACCTTCTTCGTGAGAAACCTGTATGCAAGTCAGGAAGCAACAGTTAGAACCAGACATGGAACAATGGACTGGTTCCACATTGGGAAAGGAGTACACATCAGGGCTATATATTGTCACCCTGCTTATTTAACATATATGCAGAGTACATCATGGGGAATGCCAGTGTAGATGAAGCACAAGCTGAAATCAAGATTGCCAGGAGAAATACCAACAACCTCAGATATACAGTTGACACCACTCTAATGGCAGAAAGCTAAGAGGAACTAAAAAGCCTCTTGTTGAAGATGAAAGAGGAGAATGAAGAAGTTGACTTAAAACTCAACATTCAAGAAACGAAGATCATAGCATCGGGTCCCATCACTTTGTGGCAAATACATGAGGAAAAAGTGGAAGCAGCAAAAGACTTTTATTTTCTTGGACTCCAAGATCACTGTGATCAGTGACTGCAGCCATAAAATTAAAAGACACTCCTTGGAAGAAAAACTATGAGAATTCTAGAGAGCGTATTAGAAAGCAGAGACATCACTTTGCTGACAAAGGTTCGTATAGTCAAAGCTATAATTTTCCCTCTAGTCATGTACAGATACAAGAGTTGGACCATAACAAAGGCTGGGTGCCAAAGAATTGACACCTTCAAACTCTGGTGCTGACTCTTGAGAGTCTCTTGGACAGCATGGAGATCAAACCAGTCAATCCTAAAGGAAATCAATAGGAATATTCATTGGAAGGACTAAAACTCCAGCACTTTGGCTACCTGATGCAAAAAGCCAACTCATTGGAAAGGACTCTGATGCTGACTGAGGGCAAGAGGAGGAGTGAGTGGCCGTGGATGAGTTGGTAGGATGGCATCATCCACACAACAGACATGAGTTTAAGCAAATCCAGGAGATAGTGAAAGACAGGGAAGCTTGATGTGCTGCAGTGCATGGGGTAGCAAAGAGTTGGATATGACTTGGCAACTAAACAACAGTAAGGTGAATTAAAAGAATTTTTTGTTGTTCTGCAAAGACTATTTAAAGAGCACATTTAGGTTGATCTTATATGATGAAATGTCAAGGTAAGTTAGAAAGTCTTTTTTTGGACCACCTCAAGTTAGTTGGATTCAGAATCATTTTGTAGAAATTAGCACCTTTAATTATAGGAGGTGAAATCTGAAATTTGAGAATTATTTTGAGATTGCCTGTTGAAATGCTGTCATTTTGAGAGTACACATCAGGGCTATATATTGTCACCCTGCTTATTTAACATATATGCAGATTACATCATGGGAAAGGCCAGTCTGGATGAGGCACAAGCTGGAATCAAGATTACTAGGAGAAATACCAACAACCTCAGATATACAGTTGACACCACTCTAATGGCAGAAAGCTAAGAGGAACTAAAAAGCCTCTTGTTGAAGATGAAAGAGGAGAATGAAGAAGTTGACTTAAAACTCAACATTCAAGAAACGAAGATCATAGCATCGGGTCCCATCACTTTGTGGCAAATACATGAGGAAAAAGTGGAAGCAGCAAAAGACTTTTTTGTTCTTGGACCCCAAGATCACTGTGATCAGTGACTGCAGCCATAAAATTAAAAGACACTCCTTGGAAGAAAAACTATGAGAATTCTAGAGAGCGTATTAGAAAGCAGAGACATCACTTTGCTGACAAAGGTTCGTATAGTCAAAGCTATAATTTTCCCTCTAGTCATGTACAGATACAAGAGTTGGACCATAACAAAGGCTGGGTGCCAAAGAATTGACACCTTCAAACTCTGGTGCTGACTCTTGAGAGTCTCTTGGACAGCATGGAGATCAAACCAGTCAATCCTAAAGGAAATCAATAGGAATATTCATTGGAAGGACTAAAACTCCAGCACTTTGGCTACCTGATGCAAAAAGCCAACTCATTGGAAAGGACTCTGATGCTGACTGAGGGCAAGAGGAGGAGTGAGTGGCCGTGGATGAGTTGGTAGGATGGCATCATCCACACAACAGACATGAGTTTAAGCAAATCCAGGAGATAGTGAAAGACAGGGAAGCTTGATGTGCTGCAGTGCATGGGGTAGCAAAGAGTTGGATATGACTTGGCAACTAAACAACAGTAAGGTGAATTAAAAGAATTTTTTGTTGTTCTGCAAAGACTATTTAAAGAGCACATTTAGGTTGATCTTATATGATGAAATGTCAAGGTAAGTTAGAAAGTCTTTTTTTGGACCACCTCAAGTTAGTTGGATTCAGAATCATTTTGTAGAAATTAGCACCTTTAATTATAGGAGGTGAAATCTGAAATTTGAGAATTATTTTGAGATTGCCTGTTGAAATGCTGTCATTTGTCAAAGAGAAAATATCAGAACCAGAAAGTTAATTACCCAAGCCAATACAAGGCTTGCAATACAAGAATATGCAACAGAACTATATTTGAGCTGTCACTGAAATCTGGGTTTTTTGAAGTGTTTATATATATTTTTTTTTTTCTTTTCTTTTCCCCATCATGCCTCTTTTTATATTTATTTTCATCCATCTTTTTATTCGTTGGCATGTGTGGGCCTCCCATTGCAGTGGCCTTTCTCATTGCAGAGCATTGGCTCTGGGCACTTGCGCTCCATCGTAATTGGACACACCGGTCCAGCCGCACCGCGGCACGTGGAATCTTCCCAGACCAGGGATCAAACCAGTGCCCCTTGCACTGGGACTCTTTACCCACTGGACCACCAGGGAAGACCTGAAGTATTTTTTTTTTGTATTTATTTGTTTGGGTGCACCAGGTTTAGTTGTAGCATAGGAATCTTTGATCTTCCTTGGACTTGCGGGGGTCTTTAGTCACATGATACAAGCTCTTAGTTGCGGCATGTGGGATCTCATTCCCTGGCCAGGGATGGAACCCAGCTCCCTGTATTGGGAGCATGGAGTCTTAGCCATTGGTCCTCCAGGGAAGTCCCTAAAACCTATTAATTTTTACCTCCATAATCTCTTTTGAGTTTCCATACTGCTCAGTCTCTAGTGACATCATCCTTGTTCAGGCAATCAGGATGTCTCATTTGATACCTACTGCACTAGATCTGATTAGTCTCCCCACACCTTCTCATTTATAAAATGTATCTGATCGCAACTATTCCTCAACTTAAAAATGCTTCAAAGATGTCTCATTGGTCATAGGAAAAGGCTGCTCCTTTGTTCTACAGGGCTTGACTCTGATCCAGCCCCGGCTTGCCTGGCTAGCCTTAACTGCCTCCCATACCTCTGCACAAGAGTTGGATATGACTTGGCAACTAAACAACAGTAAGGTGAATTAAAAGAATTTTTTGTTGTTCTGCAAAGACTATTTAAAGAGCACATTTAGGTTGATCTTATATGATGAAATGTCAAGGTAAGTTAGAAAGTCTTTTTTTGGACCACCTCAAGTTAGTTGGATTCAGAATCATTTTGTAGAAATTAGCACCTTTAATTATAGGAGGTGAAATCTGAAATTTGAGAATTATTTTGAGATTGCCTGTTGAAATGCTGTCATTTGTCAAAGAGAAAATATCAGAACCAGAAAGTTAATTACCCAAGCCAATACAAGGCTTGCAATACAAGAATATGCAACAGAACTATATTTGAGCTGTCACTGAAATCTGGGTTTTTTGAAGTGTTTATATATATATTTTTTTTTTTCTTTTCCCCATCATGCCTCTTTTTATATTTATTTTCATCCATCTTTTTATTCGTTGGCATGTGTGGGCCTCCCATTGCAGTGGCCTTTCTCATTGCAGAGCATTGGCTCTGGGCACTTGCGCTCCATCGTAATTGGACACACCGGTCCAGCCGCACCGCGGCACGTGGAATCTTCCCAGACCAGGGATCAAACCAGTGCCCCTTGCACTGGGACTCTTTACCCACTGGACCACCAGGGAAGACCTGAAGTATTTTTTTTTTGTATTTATTTGTTTGGGTGCACCAGGTTTAGTTGTAGCATAGGAATCTTTGATCTTCCTTGGACTTGCGGGGGTCTTTAGTCACATGATACAAGCTCTTAGTTGCGGCATGTGGGATCTCATTCCCTGGCCAGGGATGGAACCCAGCTCCCTGTATTGGGAGCATGGAGTCTTAGCCATTGGTCCTCCAGGGAAGTCCCTAAAACCTATTAATTTTTACCTCCATAATCTCTTTTGAGTTTCCATACTGCTCAGTCTCTAGTGACATCATCCTTGTTCAGGCAATCAGGATGTCTCATTTGATACCTACTGCACTAGATCTGATTAGTCTCCCCACACCTTCTCATTTATAAAATGTATCTGATCGCAACTATTCCTCAACTTAAAAATGCTTCAAAGATGTCTCATTGGTCATAGGAAAAGGCTGCTCCTTTGTTCTACAGGGCTTGACTTGCCTGATCCAGCCCCGGCTTGCCTGGCTAGCCTTAACTGCCTCCCATATCCTCCTTGCTCCCTGGATTGCTGTTACACAGCCCTCTTCAGTTTCTCAAGTGTCTCCTGCTTGCTTCATTTTACAGTATCATGTTATATGCTGTTTCTGCTGCTTGGAGTGCTTCTGCTGCTCTAGCGAATCCTTACTTACCTGTCAGATTTCATCTCAGATGACACTTTCAGAGACTCCCACACTACCCATCCCCCAATCCCTGCAGACTAGATTGGGCCACCTGCTGTTTTTCTCTCATCTTTACTTTATTCTTCAAAATCTATATTATAGTTTGTATATTTGTGTGAGTATTTGATTAAAGTCTGCTTCTTTGGGTAAAACATCATCTCTGAGGGCAGAGTTTGTGTGTATTTTGATTATCATTGTATCCCTAGCACCTGGCTCATTGCCTGATTCATGGGAGGGACTTAATGCTTGTTGAATGAATGACACTGAATTAGTTCTGTTTCTACTAGACCAGTGATTTTAGAGTAACATTTTAATGTTGGAGATCCTTCTTTGCCATATGCTTTATATAATCACCCATCTGTTGATGAAGTAGCATTTGGTTAAAAATAGAATATCAAGTTATTTATTCCTAATTTGTAAATCACACTTAAAAAGAAACCTCAGAACACTTTTTTTTTTAAATCGTGCAGCCAATAATGCTAAATATTCTTCCTTGAGTCTTTACTGTCAGTCTTAGGGGTTTCTCATTCCTGGCCAGGATGGAACCCAGCTCCTGTATTGGGAGCATGGAGTCTTAGCCATTGGTCCTCCAGGGAAGTCCCTAAAACCTATTAATTTTACCTCCATAATCTCTTTGAGTTTCCATACTGCTCAGTCTCTAGTGACATCATCCTTGTTCAGGCAATCAGGATGTCTCATTTGATACCTACTGCACTAGATCTGATTAGTCTCCCCACACCTTCTCATTTATAAAATGTATCTGATCGCAACTATTCCTCAACTTAAAAATGCTTCAAAGATGTCTCATTGGTCATAGGAAAAGGCTGCTCCTTTGTTCTACAGGGCTTGACTTGCCTGATCCAGCCCCGGCTTGCCTGGCTAGCCTTAACTGCCTCCCATATCCTCCTTGCTCCCTGGATTGCTGTTACACAGCCCTCTTCAGTTTCTCAAGTGTCTCCTGCTTGCTTCATTTTACAGTATCATGTTATATGCTGTTTCTGCTGCTTGGAGTGCTTCTGCTGCTCTAGCGAATCCTTACTTACCTGTCAGATTTCATCTCAGATGACACTTTCAGAGACTCCCACACTACCCATCCCCCAATCCCTGCAGACTAGATTGGGCCACCTGCTGTTTTTCTCTCATCTTTACTTTATTCTTCAAAATCTATATTATAGTTTGTATATTTGTGTGAGTATTTGATTAAAGTCTGCTTCTTTGGGTAAAACATCATCTCTGAGGGCAGAGTTTGTGTGTATTTTGATTATCATTGTATCCCTAGCACCTGGCTCATTGCCTGATTCATGGGAGGGACTTAATGCTTGTTGAATGAATGACACTGAATTAGTTCTGTTTCTACTAGACCAGTGATTTTAGAGTAACATTTTAATGTTGGAGATCCTTCTTTGCCATATGCTTTATATAATCACCCATCTGTTGATGAAGTAGCATTTGGTTAAAAATAGAATATCAAGTTATTTATTCCTAATTTGTAAATCACACTTAAAAAGAAACCTCAGAACACTTTTTTTTTTAAATCGTGCAGCCAATAATGCTAAATATTCTTCCTCTATTTGATGGCACCTAGTCACATGTTAATTTTTATTTATCAACTGTCTTCATCTATGAGTAGTTTTTGAGAAGCTAAAAATCTGTTGAGAAATGTATAAACTATTGCATATGGAATATAATAAAATAAATATAATAAAAATGCAAAGAGATGTTGTTAATACTAAAGTCTGTGCCTCTCAAACTAGTTTTCCACAGAATCATATCCTTCGTAATTTTAATAGATATTGTTCACCCCCTCCCCCCTCCCCAAGAAGAAATATGTTGTTATAAATAACTTTGGGAAACACAGCATATTACTTCTCCTTATAAAATATAACAATGTGTATGTTAACATAGTAAAGGTTCTTTTGCCTTAGAGCAATGTTTCTCAATTTGGTGGTGGTAAGATTTTGGATTCTTTGTTGAGGAAGAGGAAAGAGAGGAGAGGTAATGTCCTGGGCCTTAGAGGGTGTTTAGCAGCATCCTTGGCCTCTATTCCCTGGATTCCAGTAACACCCTCTTAGTTTTGACAACCAAAAATGCCTCTAAACATTTCCAGATGACCCCCAGAAGACAAAATCATCCCTAATGGAGAACTACTGCCTTAAAGGGATCAGCTTATACTCGTATTTCCCAAACCTACTTGAATTCCTTGAAAGCTTTCTCCTTTTCCTACATATATATGCATAATTTCCTGAGCAGCGCTTTTTAAAATGATCTTTTTAGTAAAACTAGAGCAATTCTACTTTTTTCTTCTACTTCGTAGACTCTTCTTAAAATCCTTCAGAACTTTCCAGTGCATTTTGAATAAAATTCAGGCTCAACATGGCCTTCCTATATATAAAGGCCTTTGCTTACCTCCCTAAACTTACCTCCCTAAACTTACCTCCTATCACATTTGCCAGTCCCATTGTGATCTGCTTTCCGGTCCTAGGGCACCTGAATTTCTTTCCTAATGTATTGTTCCTTCTGTTGGTAATCATTTGCGCTTGCTTTTCTTTATCTTCTAGGTTCAGGTTTCAGATGAAATGTTATCTCCTATGGAGAGGTCTTTTCTGATGATCTCTTACTCTGCCAAAAAGGATAGGCATCCGTCTTAGTCCTACAGTCTGTCTCAGTGCCCTGTTTGTTGCTTTCACTATACTTCTAGTTTGTAATTCTTTGTGTTTTTTTTTTTTTTTTTTTTAATGTGTGTGTCTGTCTGTTTCTTTTCTTCCTCAGTCATTAGACTGCAAACTTTATGAGGCAGGAACAACCTCTGTCTTGTTCATCATATATCTGCAGCATTTAGCACAGAACCTGTCATCTAATAGAACAGTAATTATTTGTTGAATAAGTACATAGGGTTTAATTTATCAGCGTGTTAAGGTTATAGGGTTAAACTTGGAGTTCAAATATTTTTTATTGAGGGAAAAAAAAAAGGCTAATTGTTATAAATAACTTTGGGAAACACAGCATATTACTTCTCCTTATAAAATATAACAATGTGTATGTTAACATAGTAAAGGTTCTTTTGCCTTAGAGCAATGTTTCTCAATTTGGTGGTGGTAAGATTTTGGATTCTTTGTTGAGGAAGAGGAAAGAGAGGAGAGGTAATGTCCTGGGCCTTAGAGGGTGTTTAGCAGCATCCTTGGCCTCTATTCCCTGGATTCCAGTAACACCCTCTTAGTTTTGACAACCAAAAATGCCTCTAAACATTTCCAGATGACCCCCAGAAGACAAAATCATCCCTAATGGAGAACTACTGCCTTAAAGGGATCAGCTTATACTCGTATTTCCCAAACCTACTTGAATTCCTTGAAAGCTTTCTCCTTTTCCTACATATATATGCATAATTTCCTGAGCAGCGCTTTTTAAAATGATCTTTTTAGTAAAACTAGAGCAATTCTACTTTTTTCTTCTACTTCGTAGACTCTTCTTAAAATCCTTCAGAACTTTCCAGTGCATTTTGAATAAAATTCAGGCTCAACATGGCCTTCCTATATATAAAGGCCTTTGCTTACCTCCTAAACTTACCTCCCTAAACTTACCTCCTATCACATTTGCCAGTCCCATTGTGATCTGCTTTCCGGTCCTAGGGCACCTGAATTTCTTTCCTAATGTATTGTTCCTTCTGTTGGTAATCATTTGCGCTTGCTTTTCTTTATCTTCTAGGTTCAGGTTTCAGATGAAATGTTATCTCCTATGGAGAGGTCTTTTCTGATGATCTCTTACTCTGCCAAAAAGGATAGGCATCCGTCTTAGTCCTACAGTCTGTCTCAGTGCCCTGTTTGTTGCTTTCACTATACTTCTAGTTTGTAATTCTTTGTGGTTTTTTTTTTTTTTTTTTAATGTGTGTGTCTGTCTGTTTCTTTTCTTCCTCAGTCATTAGACTGCAAACTTTATGAGGCAGGAACAACCTCTGTCTTGTTCATCATATATCTGCAGCATTTAGCACAGAACCTGTCATCTAATAGAACAGTAATTATTTGTTGAATAAGTACATAGGGTTTAATTTATCAGCGTGTTAAGGTTATAGGGTTAAACTTGGAGTTCAAATATTTTTTATTGAGATATAATTCATATACCATAAAGTTTCACCTTTTGAAAGTATATAATTTAGTGGTTTCTAATACATTCACAAGGTTGCACAACCATCTCCACTGTCCAGTTCAAAGACATTTTCCTCACTCTTCATCCACCCTTCCCCCAGCCCTTGCCAACCACCAGTCTACCTTTTATCTTTGTGGATTTGACTGTGCTGGACATATCACATAAGTGGGATTTTATAGTATGTAGTATTTTGTGTTTAACTTCTTTTCCATGATATTTTCAAGGCTCATGCTGTAGCATGTATACTACTACTATTACATTTTATGGCTGAATAATATTTTATTATATGGATAGGGCATGCTTTGTTTATCCTTCTCAGTTTATAGACTCTTGGATTGTTTCTACTCTCTGGCTGTTATGAGTAATGCTGCTACAGGCATTCATGCACAAATTATTTTCACTTCTCTGTATATACCTAGAAGTCAAAGTGCTGGGTCATATGGTAGCTTTATATTTAATATTTTGAGGAATTTACAGACTTTTTTCCTAAGTGCTTGCATCATTTTATAGGCTCACAAGCCGTATAAGAGTTTCAGTTTCTCTGCCATTCTTGCCAGTACCTGTTACTGTCTTTAAGTCATCCTGAGTATGAGAAGTGGCATTGTAGTTTTTTGAGTTGCATTTTCCCAGTGATTAATGGTGTGCTATTGGTCATATGTATCTCTTTTTTTTTTTTTTTTTGAGAAATGTCTGTTCAGATCCTTTGCCCATTTTTTAAACTGGGTTTAATTGGGTTATTTATCTTTTAATTGTTGAGTTCTAGGAGTTCTGGGTATTAGGTTCTTATCTGACATATGGTTTACACATATGTTCTTCCATTCTCTGGTCGTCTTTCACTTTCTTAATAGTGCCCTTTTAAACGCAAAAGTTTTTAATTTTGATGAATTCCACTTACCACTACTTTCTTTTATTATTTATGTTTTGGGAAATTTATCTGAGAAATCATTGCCTCAGCTAAGGTCATGAACGTTTGTACCTGTTTTCCTTTGAGAATTTTATGCTTTTCAAATGTGTATTTAAATCTTTGATCCATTTAGACCATTTTTGTGTATGATGTGAGGTATGGGTCAACTTCAAATTATTTTGTACACAAATATTTCATTGTTAATTTTGCTTTTTTAAAATTCAGTAAAGAGGTATAGTTTTATAAAAATTACTATGAAACAAATGTGTTTCATGTTTACAATTTAAAAAATAATGTATGGAGCACATACTGTGTACCAGACATTATGCTGGGCATAAGCTCTGTAAAGATGAAAAGGATATAATTCTTACCTTCAATGTTTCAAAGCTCTGGAATTAAGAAAATTAAAAGTAGTATAAAAATTTGAGGTTACTGGTTGTTTTAAAGAATTGGTTTTTGAGATATTCTATGTGAAAGTAAGATGACACTTAAATGGTAAACAAACAAACAAAAAAGTAAGAATATTCCTGAAAATTGCTATAAAAAGCACTTGATGGTGGTTGCTATGCAGTGGAAATATTTTACCTTGATTAGTACTCTTGGAGTCACCTGCTGTTAACTTAGTAATTTGGGGAGTGGTGGTTAAGAAAAAAATTGTCTTTCAATTTACCTTTACAAATGCAAGGTAAAGATAAAACCGTAACAGAAATGATAGATCTCTCAGTCATTCTTGCTCTCTTTGTCTCTCTCTTTAGTATAACTGACTGAATTAATATTTATTTAACTAAGATCAAAGGGTTCTTTACAGCAGTACTCTCTGGTCACTCTTTGCCAATTCTGGATTTTTGTTTTTTTTTGAGAAATGTCTGTTCAGATCCTTTGCCCATTTTTTAAACTGGGTTTAATTGGGTTATTTATCTTTTAATTGTTGAGTTCTAGGAGTTCTGGGTATTAGGTTCTTATCTGACATATGGTTTACACATATGTTCTTCCATTCTCTGGTCGTCTTTCACTTTCTTAATAGTGCCCTTTTAAACGCAAAAGTTTTTAATTTTGATGAATTCCACTTACCACTACTTTCTTTTATTATTTATGTTTTGGGAAATTTATCTGAGAAATCATTGCCTCAGCTAAGGTCATGAACGTTTGTACCTGTTTTCCTTTGAGAATTTTATGCTTTTCAAATGTGTATTTAAATCTTTGATCCATTTAGACCATTTTTGTGTATGATGTGAGGTATGGGTCAACTTCAAATTATTTTGTACACAAATATTTCATTGTTAATTTTTGCTTTTTAAACTTCAGTAAAGAGGTATAGTTTTATAAAAATTACTATGAAACAAATGTGTTTCATGTTTACAATTTAAAAAATAATGTATGGAGCACATACTGTGTACCAGACATTATGCTGGGCATAAGCTCTGTAAAGATGAAAAGGATATAATTCTTACCTTCAATGTTTCAAAGCTCTGGAATTAAGAAAATTAAAAGTAGTATAAAAATTTGAGGTTACTGGTTGTTTTAAAGAATTGGTTTTTGAGATATTCTATGTGAAAGTAAGATGACACTTAAATGGTAAACAAACAAACAAAAAAGTAAGAATATTCCTGAAAATTGCTATAAAAAGCACTTGATGGTGGTTGCTATGCAGTGGAAATATTTTACCTTGATTAGTACTCTTGGAGTCACCTGCTGTTAACTTAGTAATTTGGGGAGTGGTGGTTAAGAAAAAAATTGTCTTTCAATTTACCTTTACAAATGCAAGGTAAAGATAAAACCGTAACAGAAATGATAGATCTCTCAGTCATTCTTGCTCTCTTTGTCTCTCTCTTTAGTATAACTGACTGAATTAATATTTATTTAACTAAGATCAAAGGGTTCTTTACAGCAGTACTCTCTGGTCACTCTTTGCCAATTCTGGATTTTTTTTTACCCTTTTGTGTTGCTTCCTTTTTTTCCCTTGATGCTAATCTTATATTTATTGATAGACGTTGGTAAAATATGTACTTACTTCCACTAGATTTCGTTCTATTTTTTTCTTTTTTAATATTTTGCTAATTAATTTGGCTCTGCCAGGTCTCAGTTGTGGCATGCGAGATCTTTAGTTGCAGGTTGTGAACTCTTAGCTGGGACATGTGGGATGTAGATCTGTGACCAGAATCGAACTCAGGCCTCCCACATTGGGAATGTGGAGTCGTAGCCACTGGACCACCAAGGACGTCCCTACACTAGGTTTCTTTGACCTGAATTTAGTCTTCTGTGACTAATCATTGAGTTAATAGTTTGGTGACTGATTGACGGTAAGACATGTGAGGTTCATTGTATTAGTCTTCTAGGGCTATGATAACAGGATACCGAGGCTGGGTGGCTTTGTTGTCGTTTAGTCGCTCAGTCGTGTCTGACTGTTCACAACGCCACAGACTAGCACACCAGGTGTCTACGTCCTCCACCATCTTCCAGAGTGTGCTCAAACTCATGTCCATGGAATCAGTGATTCCATCCAACCATTTCATCCCCTGTCATCCTCTTCTCCTCTTGCCTTCAGTGTGTCCCAGCATCAGCATCTTTACTGATGAGTCAGCTCTTATCAGGTGACCAAAGTATTGTAGCTTCAGCTTCAGCATCAGTCCTTCCAATAAATATTCAAGGTTAATTTCCTTTAGGATTAATGATTTGATCCTTGCTGTCCAAGAGACTCTCAAGAGTCTTCTCTAGCACCATGGTTCGAAGGTGTCAATTCTTTGGCACTCAGCCATCCTTATATTCCATCTCTCACATCTGTACATGACTACTGGAAAAACCATAGCTTTGACTATATGGACCATTGTCAGCAAAGTGATGTATCTAGGTTACTCATAGCTTTCCTTCCAGTGAGCAAGTTTTTCCTTTGCTTATGTTTTTATTCTTTCTAGAGGCTTGAAATGCAAGATCAAAGGGTTCTTTACAGCAGTACTCTCTGGTCACTCTTTGCCAATTCTGGATTTTTTACCCTTTTGTGTTGCTTCCTTTTTTTCCCTTGATGCTAATCTTATATTTATTGATAGACGTTGGTAAAATATGTACTTACTTCCACTAGATTTCGTTCTATTTTTTTCTTTTTTAATATTTTGCTAATTAATTTGGCTCTGCCAGGTCTCAGTTGTGGCATGCGAGATCTTTAGTTGCAGGTTGTGAACTCTTAGCTGGGACATGTGGGATGTAGATCTGTGACCAGAATCGAACTCAGGCCTCCCACATTGGGAATGTGGAGTCGTAGCCACTGGACCACCAAGGACGTCCCTACACTAGGTTTCTTTGACCTGAATTTAGTCTTCTGTGACTAATCATTGAGTTAATAGTTTGGTGACTGATTGACGGTAAGACATGTGAGGTTCATTGTATTAGTCTTCTAGGGCTATGATAACAGGATACCGAGGCTGGGTGGCTTTGTTGTCGTTTAGTCGCTCAGTCGTGTCTGACTGTTCACAACGCCACAGACTAGCACACCAGGTGTCTACGTCCTCCACCATCTTCCAGAGTGTGCTCAAACTCATGTCCATGGAATCAGTGATTCCATCCAACCATTTCATCCCCTGTCATCCTCTTCTCCTCTTGCCTTCAGTGTGTCCCAGCATCAGCATCTTTACTGATGAGTCAGCTCTTATCAGGTGACCAAAGTATTGTAGCTTCAGCTTCAGCATCAGTCCTTCCAATAAATATTCAAGGTTAATTTCCTTTAGGATTAATGATTTGATCCTTGCTGTCCAAGAGACTCTCAAGAGTCTTCTCTAGCACCATGGTTCGAAGGTGTCAATTCTTTGGCACTCAGCCATCCTTATATTCCATCTCTCACATCTGTACATGACTACTGGAAAAACCATAGCTTTGACTATATGGACCATTGTCAGCAAAGTGATGTATCTAGGTTACTCATAGCTTTCCTTCCAGTGAGCAAGTATCCTTTAATTTCTGTCCTTTTTTTGGCCTATCTTTTTAATCACAGAAACTTATGTTTTTATTCTTTCTAGAGGCTTGAAATGCAAGATCAAAGTGCTAGTTTTTCTGGTAAGACTCTTCTTCCTGGCTTGAAGAGGGTCTTGCTATTTCTCACATGACCATTTCTCGGTGTACGTGTGCAAGGGAGAGAGAGACATGAAGAGGGATGGAGAGGACATCTTTCCTACTTCATTTTCTTATAAGGACACTAGTCCTTTTGGAATAAAGCCCCACCCTTATCACCTCATTTACCTTTCAATGGTGTTGTATCTCTACATTCAGTCATGTTGGAATTAGGGATTAAACATGTAATTTGGGTGGAAAACACAATCCATTTCATAACACACATATAACACATTATAGTCACTTTGATACTCTTTATTTTATAGTATAAAAATAGTTTCTATAACATTTACATTGTTACTGGAGATGGTGGAGAAAACCTCATGTCATGTCAGCCATCAGCACTTCTTTCCATACTAGTTCGACAAAGAAATTGGACTTGTTGATTTCTGAATGCTGAAATTCTCTGTTCGTTCAGTTTAGAGTTATTGATTGCTAATATTATTCAGCAGATATATTTTAGGAAGCATCTTATAATAGAAATTAATGTTCTGTAAATCAGCATTGTACCAACTCATGGCTGAAGTGAATTGTACCTCTAAATTCTTACATAGATATTTTTTTCTACTAGCCATGCTGGTTAGGTTTTACTATACTATAGTCTTTTTTTTTTTAAATATTTATTTATTTACTTATTTTGGGGGGGGACATGGGGTGGGGAGGGAGGGGGACAGGCGGGCCACTTCCATTGGTCTTTCATTTATCTGTTTTCTTCCATCTTTGTTCTTTGGCCCGCGTGGGCCTCCCATCGCAGTGGCCTCTCTTGTCGCAGAGCACCAGCTCTGGGCACATGCGCTCCAGAGCTCCGGCTCGGTAATTGGACACATTGGTCCAGCCGCTCTGCGGCACGTGGGATCTTCCCAGGCCAGGGATCGAACTGGCGCCCCTTGCACTGCAAGGCGGTGTCCTTACCCACTGGGCCACCAGGGAAGCCCTACCATAGTCTTTTAAACTAGCTATGCTTGGTAGGTATAATTTAAAGATTTAGATGTGACTTTTTTTTCTTCTTTCAGTTAATAATGCCTTTTATTGGGCTTCCCTGGTGGTCCGGTGGGTGGGGACACCGCCTTGCAGTGCAGGGGGCGCCGGTTCGATCCCTGGCCTGGGAGAATCCCACGTGCCGCAGAGCGGCTGGACCGATGTGTCCAGTTGCCGAGCCGGAGCTCTGGGGTGCATGCGCCCAGAGCCAGTGCTCTGCCACAACAGAGGCCACTGCGATGGGAGGCCCACGCAGGCCAAGGAGCGGGGATGGATGAAGATAGATAAATGAAGGACCAGTGGCCCACCCGCCTCCCTCCCTCCCCAACCCCCCCGCCAAAAATAATTCCTTTTATTTATATAATAAAATTTGGTCTTCATAAATACATTCCATTGTAATGGATTCAAGCAATACAATAAGTTTAGACAGCAAAATGTGAGACTCCTCCTCATATTTACTCCTCTTTCAAAGGAGTTAACAATAGTTAACAGTTTGGTATGCATCCTAATCATCTTTCTATGAATGTATGTATGAATATTAATATATATATATATTTTTTAATAAATGAGACATGTTGTATATATTCCATTATTTAAATTTTTCCTCAGCATTATGTCTTGGGATTTTCATAAATACCAAGTTTATGTATATAATTTTTAAAATGACTGCATGGTGTTATATAATGTTATTGTAATTTGTTTAACTATTCCCCTTTTTGTTGGATATCACTTTGTTTTGTTACTATTAAAATAATGTGTAGGGCTTCCCTGGTGGTCCAGTGGGTAAGGACACCGCCTTGCAGCGCAGGGGGCGCCGGTTTGATCCCCGGCCTGGGAAGATCCCACGTGCCGCGGAGCGGCTGGACCGATGTGTCCAATTACCGAGCCGGAGCTCTGGGGCGCATGCGCACAGAGCCAGCGCTCTGCGACAACAGAGGCCACCGCGATGGGAGGCCCACACGGGCCAAAGAACAAAGATGGATGAAAATAGATAAATGAAAGACGAATAGAAGTGGCCCGCCCGCCCCCCTTCCTCCCCCACCAAAAAAAAAAGAATAGTAAAGAAAGTAGCAGTGCCTTTTTTTTACCTTTTTGTATTCAGATTAAATGAATAGAGTCAATATGCTTTTCTTAAACCTCATTTTAAGCTTTTATTATCTTTAAAATATCTCTGGTGCTACAAATTTGTGTGTGTGTGTTGTGATTGTTTCATATTACTTAGGAAATACTGTTTCTGCTGTGTGGGCAGGTGAATTATTCAAGAATTTCTGGAATTGTGCTAAGATTT
Organism: Tragulus kanchil; assembly: GCA_022376925.1. NCBI lineage: Eukaryota > Metazoa > Chordata > Mammalia > Artiodactyla > Tragulidae > Tragulus > Tragulus kanchil. The sequence goes on along the minus strand of JAIOJX010000024.1, from coordinate 23,010,499 downwards.
GGAACATCTGAGGGATGTAAAAGAACCTATACTTTTCTAGACATTTTGAGCACAGAGTGGCATGCAGATCCAGAAATAGGATAGTTGTAAATTACATTTGGAGTCCAGTGAGAGCTCACTTGGACAAGAAACATACCTTTTTAGCCTTAGGGTTCCTGAAGCTATATATATCTGTACTGCAGGATTCAGTAAGTCAGTATGCTATATGACAGCTCACAAAGTGGATCCTGCCTGCAAAGACATATACTGATTGGCCCACACTGTGTTTTTTAAAATATCTAGATGTATGACTTTTCCCTGAAAAAATTGGAAGATTTGACACCTAGGCAGCAACTAGCTAAATGGACCTGTGCTCTCCAGTTTGCCAGAATCCACGCCACTGCTTGTCCCGAATGTGTCAGTTGCCGTTTATCACCACACTTGCACACAATTACCCACTTACTTAACTCATTTATGTTCCTACCCAGCAACTGAACGTTTGAAAATCTAACTTATAACCATCAGTCTGTGTCTCTTTGTCTGTGTCTGGTGAAGCTATGATAAAAATGAGTAGGTAGCAATTTAATATGGTTAGATCAACTCATTTTTTTAGATGCCATTACATATTCATGTCTTCATTTTCTGTTGTGTTTTTAATATTAATCTCGTTGCTGCTGAATCTTATTCCCAAAACTTGAGTCTTACCGATGTGTCCAATTACCGAGCCGGAGCTCTGGGGCGCATGCGCACAGAGCCAGCGCTCTGCGACAACAGAGGCCACCGCGATGGGAGGCCCACACGGGCCAAAGAACAAAGATGGATGAAAATAGATAAATGAAAGACGAATAGAAGTGGCCCGCCCGTCCCCCTCCCTCCCCCACCAAAAAAAAAAGAATAGTAAAGAAAGTAGCAGTGCCTTTTTTTTACCTTTTTGTATTCAGATTAAATGAATAGAGTCAATATGCTTTTCTTAAACCTCATTTTAAGCTTTTATTATCTTTAAAATATCTCTGGTGCTATAAATTTGTGTGTGTGTGTTGTGATTGTTTCATATTACTTAGGAAATACTGTTTCTGCTGTGTGGGCAGGTGAATTATTCAAGAATTTCTGGAATTGTGCTAAGATTTGGAACATCTGAGGGATGTAAAAGAACCTATACTTTTCTAGACATTTTGAGCACAGAGTGGCATGCAGATCCAGAAATAGGATAGTTGTAAATTACATTTGGAGTCCAGTGAGAGCTCACTTGGACAAGAAACATACCTTTTTAGCCTTAGGGTTCCTGAAGCTATATATATCTGTACTGCAGGATTCAGTAAGTCAGTATGCTATATGACAGCTCACAAAGTGGATCCTGCCTGCAAAGACATATACTGATTGGCCCACACTGTGTTTTTTAAAATATCTAGATGTATGACTTTTCCCTGAAAAAATTGGAAGATTTGACACCTAGGCAGCAACTAGCTAAATGGACCTGTGCTCTCCAGTTTGCCAGAATCCACGCCACTGCTTGTCCCGAATGTGTCAGTTGCCGTTTATCACCACACTTGCACACAATTACCCACTTACTTAACTCATTTATGTTCCTACCCAGCAACTGAACGTTTGAAAATCTAACTTATAACCATCAGTCTGTGTCTCTTTGTCTGTGTCTGGTGAAGCTATGATAAAAATGAGTAGGTAGCAATTTAATATGGTTAGATCAACTCATTTTTTTAGATGCCATTACATATTCATGTCTTCATTTTCTGTTGTGTTTTTAATATTAATCTCGTTGCTGCTGAATCTTATTCACTCCCCCACAATACCTTGAGTCTGCTTTGATCACCTCTTTCTGCAGTAGTGTCTTCTGAAGCCTTATGAACAGTTATTTTCTCTACCTCTAGAAGTTTATTATAGTTGAGATTTAGAAATCCTTGTTCAATTTTAAAAATTGTGTGCCTGTGAAGAAGCCTTTGATTAGCCATTTCTTAGTGTGGTTCACAGTTCATTTTCTCAATGAAATACATACATTGTTGTCATTTCAAAGATGAAGAAAGTATTAGTAATTTAAATGTTTGTTTCCCTGGTTTTCCTTTGGACATTAAATTTAAATATGGTTTTCCTTGCTTTCAGTTACTGATGAGGACACAGTAAAGAGGTATTTTGCCAAGTTTGAGGAAAAATTTTTCCAAACCTGTGAAAAAGAACTTGCCAAAATCAACACATTTTATTCAGGTAAGTCGTTCTTCAGTACAGCATACAAGAGACAATTTCTGTTGCTGTGGAATAAGAAACTTCCCCCATGCCATTGTTAAAACTTCTTGTCATTTTTAGATTGGGGCTTTTCCTACTGTAATGCAATTAAGGGTTATTTTCTTTAGCTGAGGTAGGAATACATATGGTACTTCACTCTTTGAGCTTTATATGGTCATTGTCTAATTCTCCTGCAGTTGCAAGGATTTTAGGACCTTGTTGTGAATTGAGACTTTGATAGAATTTCAGTATGGCCCATTCCCAAGTATGAAGCTTGGTTTTATCATTTCTCTCCCAAACTTAATGACATATCTGCAGCTTATTAATTATATCACCTTTCTGCATTTCCATTGCATGGAACACTCACCTCTTTCTCTCTAGGACAAGGCCTCCAGAGTGGCGTCTACAAGATACTATTGGGAGTTGAGACGAAAATATTAGAGTTTCTATTTCTTTATGTATGATTTTTTAACTTTTTTGTGGTCATTTTTTATTTTGCTTTTATACAGTCTTGTTGTTTACAGATATGTATAATCCCAGATTAGTCATACGTATATCCCATCTCCCCCATCCCACCCTCCAGTTCATTGCATAGTCCCCATGTATGATCCTTTAACCCACAGCGCATTGACAATAGTTACCTCTTTTACAGGGCTCCATACTACTCTTTCCATATCTCTCACTCTTCTCTCCCCAGTGTCCCTAGTTCTCTATTGCATAAAGCTCCTTTTTGTGTTGTTTATTATAGTTGAGATTTAGAAATCCTTGTTCAATTTTAAAAATTGTGTGCCTGTGAAGAAGCCTTTGATTAGCCATTTCTTAGTGTGGTTCACAGTTCATTTTCTCAATGAAATACATACATTGTTGTCATTTCAAAGATGAAGAAAGTATTAGTAATTTAAATGTTTGTTTCCCTGGTTTTCCTTTGGACATTAAATTTAAATATGGTTTTCCTTGCTTTCAGTTACTGATGAGGACACAGTAAAGAGGTATTTTGCCAAGTTTGAGGAAAAATTTTTCCAAACCTGTGAAAAAGAACTTGCCAAAATCAACACATTTTATTCAGGTAAGTCGTTCTTCAGTACAGCATACAAGAGACAATTTCTGTTGCTGTGGAATAAGAAACTTCCCCCATGCCATTGTTAAAACTTCTTGTCATTTTTAGATTGGGGCTTTTCCTACTGTAATGCAATTAAGGGTTATTTTCTTTAGCTGAGGTAGGAATACATATGGTACTTCACTCTTTGAGCTTTATATGGTCATTGTCTAATTCTCCTGCAGTTGCAAGGATTTTAGGACCTTGTTGTGAATTGAGACTTTGATAGAATTTCAGTATGGCCCATTCCCAAGTATGAAGCTTGGTTTTATCATTTCTCTCCAAGCTTAATGACATATCTGCAGCTTATTAATTATATCACCTTTCTGCATTTCCATTGCATGGAACACTCACCTCTTTCTCTCTAGGACAAGGCCTCCAGAGTGGCGTCTACAAGATACTATTGGGAGTTGAGACGAAAATATTAGAGTTTCTATTTCTTTATGTATGATTTTTTAACTTTTTTGTGGTCATTTTTTATTTTGCTTTTATACAGTCTTGTTGTTTACAGATATGTATAATCCCAGATTAGTCATACGTATATCCCATCTCCCCCATCCCACCCCTCCAGTTCATTGCATAGTCCCCATGTATGATCCTTTAACCCACAGCGCATTGACAATAGTTACCTCTTTTACAGGGCTCCATACTACTCTTTCCATATCTCTCACCCACTCTTCTCTCTCCCCAGTGTCCCTAGTTCTCTATTGACTGTTTTTCATCAATGCTCCTTGTGTGTATTTATCAGTACGATCTTACTAGATTCCATATTTATGTGTTAGTATACTATACTTGTCTTTCTCCATTTTGTTTTTTATATATGTATCTTATCTGTTTTTCCATCTTGCAGAACTCTAAATTCCTGACTCCCTCATTCTGTTGCAGTTGACCAGGATCCTCCCAGAATTACTTTCATTTCTATCTGTCCTTGTGCTTTTAATCCCTTTACCCTCACTGCCTTGTATTGCTTCTGTCTGGCAATACTCCACCCTTTGGACCAATCCAGTTTTTTACCTTCTTCACTCGTATCCCCAGGTTGCTTAGGATAGCTCGGGAAAAAAGCTACAGCAGAACAAATTTGAACCACTGTAAATTCCTTATTGCATTCTTAACTATGTTCTCAAAGCTGCTCGTGGGTTCCACTCAGTGCCCTTTTCCATAGTCCAAGTGCTTTTCTAAACACCATACCATTTTCTTGAATTACCTAACCCAACCATCATCTTCCCCATCATGCTCAGTATACATCCTTCTTTACAAATAAAAATAAAGGCCTTCAGTTCCTGTTGGTGTGTTAATACTTTTTTAAATCTATGCCACTTCCCTCCCCTCAGATCCCTATAGACAGACATTCTTCCCCTTATTTATTTTCCTCCAGTATTTGTAGAAAAGATACATCCTCAATCCATGGCAAATTCTAGAACTACTGACTTTCTTCTAAGACTTATTGAATAAATAGTCTTCTAAGCAAATCGCTTCTTGAAACAGAAAATAAATTTAAAAAGGAAGCAAATATTTAAACTCCGTGTTTCATTCTCATCTTTCACTTATGGCTGGACTTCTTCCTAGGAAGAAGGAGTGAGTGGTTTGTGCAAAGGCTCAGAGCTGTGAAAAGGCATGGCATATATACACATCCTTTTCACTATGTTGTAAGCACATAGAAGGCAGAGACGGAACAGAAATATTCCTCGAAACCATGCAATTCCATAGCTTTTCAACAAAGGGAAAATGTATGGCAGGAATTACAGTGTTCAAGGACGAAGATAATTTCCACAATTAGGAGGTAAGAGGATAAAGAGGAACCAGAATGTAGACAGAGGAGAGGGCAGCCGTATAGTGTAGAGAGGGGGCTAAAAGAGGAAGGCATTTGCAATGGAAAGAGTATTTAGACTAAGAAAAACCTATTGAATATGATCTAAGGTTGTAAAGGAGAAACACACAAAGTCAAATTAATTAGCATTTTTCTTTTACTATGATTGTTCTGGGAAGGATCTCTGAACCCAACTCTAATTGAATAAGTTAGATTACAAAAAATAGGTAATGCTTTTTGATTTGCAGAGAAAATTGAATAGCTGCTCTTAACAGTGGATACATACTTTATATATTTTGATTCACAGTGAAAAATACATACAGGACTTCTCTGGTAGCTCAGTGGTAAAGAATCTGCCTGCCAATGAAGGAGACATGAGTTCAATCCCTGATCTAGGAAGATCCTACTTGCCACAGAACTGCTAAGCCTGTGCACCACAACTATTGAGTCTGTGCTCCTGAGCCCAGGAGGCGCAACTATTGAGCCCATGTGCCCTAGAGCCTGTGCTCCACAACAAGAGAAGCCACCGCAATGAGGAAGCCTGAGTACCACACCTAAAGAGTAGTCTCCACTCACCACACTAGAGAAAAGCTCACATGGCAAGAAAAACCCAACACAGCCAAAATTAAATTAATAAATGGAATTATTTTTAAAAATCACATACAAATTATGACCTCATTACACAGACAGATGTGTGCATTTTATATATGTTTCTATATATTTGACTAAAAATATTTTCATGAAACAATACTTACTCTTTCTCTTATTCTTACTTAGGGAATATTCTTTATTCTCTAATTATTTCAGTTTGATTTTTTTCAATGCTAATTTATGATACACTAAATTGCTTTCATGATTGCATATTGGGTTACAGCCCTCAGTTTGAGAAATGCTATCTTAGATTTCGTTACTTTTCAGAGATAATTTTAGGCTTTTGGGGAGCTGTGATTTAATAACTTCCTTTCTCTGTGTGTGTTGGCAGAGCCATTGGGGCATGTCTCTTGATGTCATCAAGGAGTAGGTACAAATTGATAGTCTTCAGACTGACTTTTTGCCAGGTCAGGAAGCAGTGGGTAATATGAAGACATGATTGACAGAAATAGAATTTGGCACTTATCCTGGAGGGTGTCATTTTTCTCCTTATTTAGCCGCCTTCTCCATGACAGATTGTCCTGTAGACTGCAGTCCTCAGGTATGAGGGCACATGAAACACTATAAATAATATGAAGGTGAGTTCATCTTATAAACCCTTCCTCCACTCACATATCACAAATTATTTAATGGTTGGTTAAAAATGGTTATTCTTTGAGATCTCGCATTGACTTAGGATTTCCCAGGTGGCTCAGTGGTAAAGACTCTGCCTGCCAGTGCAGGAGCCGCAGGAGATGCTGGTTCAGTCTCTGGGTTGGGAATGTTCCCTGGAGGAGGAAATGGCCACCCACTCCAGTATTCTCGCTGGGATAATCCCATGGACAAAGGAGCCTAGAGGTGTCATGTGGGACTCGCAAAGAGTTGGACACGACCTAAGCACCTGAGCACAGCATTGACCGAAACCTTGAAGCACCCCCACCAAAGTGCTATAAAAGTCAAACCAATGAACCACAGTATGAATACTACTAGAATAGAGATACTTATTCTCATACCAAGTTTTATTACCTACCAATTACTTTTTGGATTTTTGAGCTTTTGTTTTTTTTAAGTGTATGTAACCTTCCTAGGCATCTACTGTCCTTACTTGTAAAATGAGCAGAGTGATTCTCAGGCTCTAGGGTTTCACATGTAAGGAGTCAGAAGCTATTTTCAGTATTTCACAAAACCCAGTGTAAGTTATTTTATTTCTTACTGCATATTTTTAACTAATAAGGTATGAGTGTCTTTTAGATTTACAGATAAAAGCTTCGAACATTTGAAGGCCAAGGGAAGAGAGGGAAGAAGTCTCCCAGGTGTTTCTAGTATTCAGTTTGATTTTTTTCAATGCTAATTTATGATACACTAAATTGCTTTCATGATTGCATATTGGGTTACAGCCCTCAGTTTGAGAAATGCTATCTTAGATTTCGTTACTTTTCAGAGATAATTTTAGGCTTTTGGGGAGCTGTGATTTAATAACTTCCTTTCTCTGTGTGTGTTGGCAGAGCCATTGGGGCATGTCTCTTGATGTCATCAAGGAGTAGGTACAAATTGATAGTCTTCAGACTGACTTTTTGCCAGGTCAGGAAGCAGTGGGTAATATGAAGACATGATTGACAGAAATAGAATTTGGCACTTATCCTGGAGGGTGTCATTTTTCTCCTTATTTAGCCGCCTTCTCCATGACAGATTGTCCTGTAGACTGCAGTCCTCAGGTATGAGGGCACATGAAACACTATAAATAATATGAAGGTGAGTTCATCTTATAAACCCTTCCTCCACTCACATATCACAAATTATTTAATGGTTGGTTAAAAATGGTTATTCTTTGAGATCTCGCATTGACTTAGGATTTCCCAGGTGGCTCAGTGGTAAAGACTCTGCCTGCCAGTGCAGGAGCCGCAGGAGATGCTGGTTCAGTCTCTGGGTTGGGAATGTTCCCTGGAGGAGGAAATGGCCACCCACTCCAGTATTCTCGCTGGGATAATCCCATGGACAAAGGAGCCTAGAGGTGTCATGTGGGACTCGCAAAGAGTTGGACACGACCTAAGCACCTGAGCACAGCATTGACCGAAACCTTGAAGCACCCCCACCAAAGTGCTATAAAAGTCAAACCAATGAACCACAGTATGAATACTACTAGAATAGAGATACTTATTCTCATACCAAGTTTTATTACCTACCAATTACTTTTTGGATTTTTGAGCTTTTGTTTTTTTTTTAAGTGTATGTAACCTTCCTAGGCATCTACTGTCCTTACTTGTAAAATGAGCAGAGTGATTCTCAGGCTCTAGGGTTTCACATGTAAGGAGTCAGAAGCTATTTTCAGTATTTCACAAAACCCAGTGTAAGTTATTTTATTTCTTACTGCATATTTTTAACTAATAAGGTATGAGTGTCTTTTAGATTTACAGATAAAAGCTTCGAACATTTGAAGGCCAAGGGAAGAGAGGGAAGAAGTCTCCCAGGTGTTTCTAGTATTCAGTTTGTATCAGTCAATACAAACTGAATTTTTTCTTTTTTTTTTGATGATGATGACCAGTACTGTCCTTTTCCATTGTGAGTACAAGTTACTTCATGTCACATCTTTCTCTCTTCTTGAGCCAATGTGGTTTCTCCCTCTATTCAAAATTTTTAGCTTCTAAGCATTATTTTTGTGCACCTATGTTTAAAAAAATCTTAGACTGTATCTGTTGCTTTCAGTATTCCACAATTAAAACAGGCAAATACTTTTATTTGGTTAGTATATGTTACTTTGTTTATTTTTAAGTGTTCACAACAGCTTTATTTATCATAGGTCAAAGTGAAAATAATCAAATATCAATCAATAGGTAAAGGGTTGAATATATTATGGTTTATACTTAAAGTGGAATACTTCTCAACAGCCAAAACAGCACATTTCTAGAACATACAGCAATGTGGAGGCTCTTAGAAATGTTCACAGACTTAGAAAATGAACATACACTGCTATATTTAAAATCAATAACCAGCAAGGGCCTACTGTATAGCACAGGAAACTCTGCTTAGTGTTGTGTGGCAGCTTAGATGGGAGGGGAGCTTGGGGAAGAATGGGTACATGTACATCTTCACTGATTACCTGAAATTATCACAACATTGTTTGTTAATTGGCTATACCCAATACAACATAAAAAGCCCCAAAATAAATGTCTTAAGGAGCCAGACACCAAAGACTATACGTTATATAATTTTATTTACATTAAGTTCTAGAAAAGGCAAAGCTTACCTTTAGACATATAACGACAGAAAATAAGGAGTTTCCTAGTTAGGGGTGGTGGGTCAGTAATTGAAATCAAATGGATATGATGGAACTTTCTGGCATGAAATACTCTATTTCTCGACTGTAGTGGTGATGAGTCAAAACTCATCAAGCCATGTACTTAATTAATACATGTGCATTTAATTCTGTGTAAACTAGACCTCAAAAGAGTTATTTAATTTTTTAATTTCAGTGATAGTCAATTCGTATTAAGTGTTCAATTATTTCTGATTCCGTATACCCAGAGGTCAGACATCAAGGGCACTATTTACTTTGCTGGAGAAGTAATTGACTCATCAAGAGGATATAGGACTGTTGATGCATGTGGGGGCAGAGATACAGCACAGACTAAGCTTTTTCTTTCTCTTTTCTTCTTTCTTTCCTCTTCCTTACTTCCTAGTGTTTCTTTTTGTTTGTTTCCAAGACTGAAAGCATGGGCAATGCTAAGTCATCGGGTAGCATAGTTTCAGGATGGCATCTTCACAAAAAAGCAGACTGTTGTCTAAGTTAGTGTCCTTCTAAACAATTGTAGGTTGCAACCCAATAACTGGTGACCCCTTCTGGGATCATCAGAAGCATTTTTAAAAATAGGTACAGAGTATAGATTGAGGGCAAGAGGAGAAGGGGCACAGAGGATGAGATGGTTAGATAATATCACTGACTCAGTGGACATGAGTTTAAGCAAACTCTGGGAGGTAGCGAAGGACAGGGCGGCCTGGTGTGCTTCAGTTCATGGAGTTGCAAAGAGTTGGATATGACTTAGTGACTGAACAGCAACAACTACAACAAAGGCAAGAGATTATAGTAGAATGGAAAATTGCACGATACATCTAATGTATTTCTTTACTGAGTTTACGATATTTGTTATAGAGTTTTACAAAGTGCTGTGGGACCAAACATGAAGAAACATAAATGGGGACATTTAAATCGGGTCTTTGAAAATGGGTGGGCCAAATCCTTTTGGCAGAACGTGTTTGGGAATGGCTGGGTGAGGCGAGTTGGAGTACAGTGTTCCAAGGCAAGGGAAAAGCCTATCCAGATTTAATGCATAATGCATTAAAATCCATAACGTATTTGGGGGTCAGGCAGATCTGTAGAAACAGAAGCAGTTTAGTGGCTGCCTGCGGATGGGAGCGCGGACTGACAGCCAGCAGCCGTGAGAGAAGAATATGAGGTAATGGAAATGTCCTGAAATTGGATTATAGTGATGATTGTACAACTCTACAAATTTACTAAAAAATCAACAAACTGTATGCTTACAGTGGATGAATTTTGTGGTATATAAAATATACCCAATAGAAGATTTAAAAATAAATTGTTCATTAAAAAAGAATTATAGACCTGTTGCCCTCAAAGAGCTCACAGCTAGTAAGTAAAGCAAACATATAAACAAAGAATTATATGCAGTGTTCTATGTATATATATGTACAGTCCCATGAAAGTCTTAAGGGAGGAACTTCAAGTTGTGACAAGAAGGGTTTTATGTAGAAAATGATATGTATGATTCACCTTGTAAAATGAATGAGGAGTTTGCCAGATGGAGGGACCATTTGTTTCTTGATTTATTGCTGGCATACAGATTGTCTTTCTTTCCATTGTTTTGGGCTTCTTACATTTTTAATATCCTCGTACCAAAAGATATAAATAGTTATAAAATATATATATTGACAGCTCTGGCTAAGGAAGCTAAACAAATAACAGACTCATATATTAATGTTTTAACAGCATAAGTTGATCATTCATGTCACTTAGGATATTCTGACTTTCGGCTCTATTTACCAGCATAGTAATTTTTTTTTTTAATTTTTTAAACATTTATTTATTTATTTATTTTGGCGACGGTGGGGGTTGGGCGGGCCACTTCCACTGGTCTTTCATTTGTCTAGTTTCATCCATCTTTGTTCTTTGGCTCGTGTGGGCCTCCCATCGCAGTGGCATCTGTTGTCGCAGAGCACTGGCTCTGGGCACATGCGCTCCAGAGCTCCGGCTTGGTAATTGGACACATTGGTTCAGCCGCTCTGCGGCACGTGGGATCTTCCCAGGCCAGGGATTGAACCGGCGCCCCTTGCCCTGCAAGGCAGTGTCCTTACCCACTGGACCACCAGAGAAGCCCACCAGCATAGTAATTTAAAGCTTCACATTCTTTCATTATACGTGTGTTTGTATTTGTGTATAACATTTTTTTGAAATGACTCTTAAGTGGCTGAGATATAAATACTTAAGTTGTTTGAACCTAACTACTTAATAGAAGTGTTAGGTTTATCTTTTGGCCTAGGAGCATGAAAAAATTACTGAGATGCACTGTGAAACAAGTTCTATATACTGTTTTTGATCATGAGGATAAAACAAACACATATGCAATAGAGGTGCTTTACTTGCATTAAAAAAAAACCCTGAGGTTCACTTTCCCTTTAAGTGTGAAATTTAAATATAAGGGAATAGTTCCATTTCTTACAGTATGGAAGATTACGAAACACTAAAACGATGTATAAAATATGCAGATTTTCAGATATAAAATAAAGCATGTGCTTAATATGGCTATACATGTAAAAGAGAGTATCAAACCACAAGAAGGGTTTTATGTAGAAAATGATATGTATGATTCACCTTGTAAAATGAATGAGGAGTTTGCCAGATGGAGGGACCATTTGTTTCTTGATTTATTGCTGGCATACAGATTGTCTTTCTTTCCATTGTTTTGGGCTTCTTACATTTTTAATATCCTCGTACCAAAAGATATAAATAGTTATAAAATATATATATTGACAGCTCTGGCTAAGGAAGCTAAACAAATAACAGACTCATATATTAATGTTTTAACAGCATAAGTTGATCATTCATGTCACTTAGGATATTCTGACTTTCGGCTCTATTTACCAGCATAGTAATTTTTTTTTTTAATTTTTTAAACATTTATTTATTTATTTATTTTGGCGACGGTGGGGGTTGGGCGGGCCACTTCCACTGGTCTTTCATTTGTCTAGTTTCATCCATCTTTGTTCTTTGGCTCGTGTGGGCCTCCCATCGCAGTGGCATCTGTTGTCGCAGAGCACTGGCTCTGGGCACATGCGCTCCAGAGCTCCGGCTTGGTAATTGGACACATTGGTTCAGCCGCTCTGCGGCACGTGGGATCTTCCCAGGCCAGGGATTGAACCGGCGCCCCTTGCCCTGCAAGGCAGTGTCCTTACCCACTGGACCACCAGAGAAGCCCACCAGCATAGTAATTTAAAGCTTCACATTCTTTCATTATACGTGTGTTTGTATTTGTGTATAACATTTTTTTGAAATGACTCTTAAGTGGCTGAGATATAAATACTTAAGTTGTTTGAACCTAACTACTTAATAGAAGTGTTAGGTTTATCTTTTGGCCTAGGAGCATGAAAAAATTACTGAGATGCACTGTGAAACAAGTTCTATATACTGTTTTTGATCATGAGGATAAAACAAACACATATGCAATAGAGGTGCTTTACTTGCATTAAAAAAAAAAAAACCCTGAGGTTCACTTTCCCTTTAAGTGTGAAATTTAAATATAAGGGAATAGTTCCATTTCTTACAGTATGGAAGATTACGAAACACTAAAACGATGTATAAAATATGCAGATTTTCAGATATAAAATAAAGCATGTGCTTAATATGGCTATACATGTAAAAGAGAGTATCAAACCACAAGTAGAGTAGAAGCTGTCAAAATTGACTTTTAAAAATAATCAGTTAGAAATTTTTAAATGATAATTACCTAAACTGTGAATTGGGTAAACTTTAAGAGAGAACTTATAAACTGAACGAGTTGAAGTAGTTGCTCAGAATGTAGTACAAAGAGATAGTGAGGAGTATATAAAATATTTAAAGAACAGAGAAGGTCAAGAAGTGATGATTGATATCGATGATTTTCATTTTCCACTACACATTCCATATTTCCTCTGCCTTCAGGCAGTACCTTAGCTGGTAAGGGTTCTTTACTGGGTGGGATAAGCCAAACTTGAATTCTTGAGGTGGCTGAATCCTCAGTAGTTCTGTCTTTTTTTGATGGTTTTAGTTTTCAGTAACTTCTATTATTGATCCTGGAAGTGTTCCAGAGAGCCTCCTGGGTTGCGGACGCAGTCCTCCTTACTACTGTTGCATTACCTGTTCGCTTGGTAATCAGAATCACTAACCAGTACACACGTTCTTTGCCTCCTGGTTCAGTCATGTGATGAGCCCCAAAGGCCAGGTAGCAGTCTCACCTTCCCATTCAGTAGAAGCATTGTTGTATTCCTATGAAAGAAGCATTTCCCTTTGAGAACTAACCAGTAGGCAGAACTCAAGTTGCAGATTGGGAAGAAAAAATTATGAGTGGATTATTAGATAAAATAGTGAATAGAATCACTTCTGCTTCTACCCTCTGATTCCTAGTTTGTGTATTTTGGCTGTGGTTGAGATAGCACCAAATATTTGCCTTTCTCTGTCTGGCTTACTTCACTTATTATATAGTAATCACTAGGCTTCTTCATGTTGCTTCAGATGGCAATAGTTCATTCTTTTCTATGGCTCTGCAATATTCCATTGTGCATACATACTGTATTTTTCTTATCCATTCATCAGTTAGTGGACATTTGGGTTGTTTCCACTTTTTTAATTATTATGAATACCAGTTTGTGTATGTGTACAAGTTTTTGTGTGCATGTGTGTTTTCAGTATTCTTGGGTATATATCTGAGAGTAGAATGCTGGATTTTAAGGTAACTCTGTATTGTAACTTCTTGAGAACTGCCAGGCCGCTTTCCACATTACAGTGCAACTTGTACATTTTGTATTCTCATTCTTTGCGGCTTTTAAATTCTGTGTCTTCAATCTTACTCTGTTAGAAAAGAAAACAGGGTTCACTTGAGGTTTTGCAGGAGGTGAAGTGTTGGGTAGAACAAAAGGAGGCTATTACACTAAAACATGTTTTTCCTATCTCTTTTTAAACATTACCTGTAGTATTTATTTCCCTAGAAATTTTAGGGAAACTAATTAGTAAAAATGCAGAAGTCAGTGAGAATATTTAGCAGATTTTTTATCTTGATGATGCGACAGTTGTGTTTTCTTCCTTTTAGAAAAGCTTGCAGAGGCTCAGCGCAGGTTTGCTACCCTTCAGAATGAGCTTCAATCATCGCTGGATGCGCAGAAAGAAAGCACTGGTGTTACTACGCTGCGACAACGCAGAAAGCCAGTCTTCCACCTGTCCCATGAGGAGCGTGTCCAACATAGGAACATTAAAGACCTTAAACTGGCCTTCAGCGAGTTCTACCTCAGTCTTATCCTGCTGCAGAACTATCAGGTACTTCAGTTCTTACCGTGGAGGATAGGCCCTTTAACTTATTGAGAAATTATAACAAATGGAATTACCTTGAGCTATACTCATGGCTCAGTCCACAAGAGGGTAAATAGTAGCATGCTTTATTATTCTTTGAGTTCTTACCGGAATTGCAGTTGTTCTCAAAACCAGGTATCAGAGATGGTAAAATAATGTTAACAGTACTTGGATTTTTGAAGGTCAGTTTTCACTGTGGTTGAGATAGCACCAAATATTTGCCTTTCTCTGTCTGGCTTACTTCACTTATTATATAGTAATCACTAGGCTTCTTCATGTTGCTTCAGATGGCAATAGTTCATTCTTTTCTATGGCTCTGCAATATTCCATTGTGCATACATACTGTATTTTTCTTATCCATTCATCAGTTAGTGGACATTTGGGTTGTTTCCACTTTTTTAATTATTATGAATACCAGTTTGTGTATGTGTACAATTTTTTGTGTGCATGTGGGCTTTCAGTATTCTTGGGTATATATCTGAGAGTAGAATGCTGGATTTTAAGGTAACTCTGTATTGTAACTTCTTGAGAACTGCCAGGCCGCTTTCCACATTACAGTGCAACTTGTACATTTTGTATTCTCATTCTTTGGCTTTTAAATTCTGTGTCTTCAATCTTACTCTGTTAGAAAAGAAAACAGGGTTCACTTGAGGTTTTGCAGGAGGTGAAGTGTTGGGTAGAACAAAAGGAGGCTATTACACTAAAACATGTTTTTCCTATCTCTTTTTAAACATTACCTGTAGTATTTATTTCCCTAGAAATTTTAGGGAAACTAATTAGTAAAAATGCAGAAGTCAGTGAGAATATTTAGCAGATTTTTTATCTTGATGATGCGACAGTTGTGTTTTCTTCCTTTTAGAAAAGCTTGCAGAGGCTCAGCGCAGGTTTGCTACCCTTCAGAATGAGCTTCAATCATCGCTGGATGCGCAGAAAGAAAGCACTGGTGTTACTACGCTGCGACAACGCAGAAAGCCAGTCTTCCACCTGTCCCATGAGGAGCGTGTCCAACATAGGAACATTAAAGACCTTAAACTGGCCTTCAGCGAGTTCTACCTCAGTCTTATCCTGCTGCAGAACTATCAGGTACTTCAGTTCTTACCGTGGAGGATAGGCCCTTTAACTTATTGAGAAATTATAACAAATGGAATTACCTTGAGCTATACTCATGGCTCAGTCCACAAGAGGGTAAATAGTAGCATGCTTTATTATTCTTTGAGTTCTTACCGGAATTGCAGTTGTTCTCAAAACCAGGTATCAGAGATGGTAAAATAATGTTAACAGTACTTGGATTTTTGAAGGTCAGTTTTCACTCACCTTTTTATGCAATATTCAGGAGTAGC
This sequence comes from Tragulus kanchil, assembly GCA_022376925.1. Lineage (NCBI taxonomy): Eukaryota > Metazoa > Chordata > Mammalia > Artiodactyla > Tragulidae > Tragulus > Tragulus kanchil. Next base: position 22,994,801 of record JAIOJX010000024.1, on the reverse strand, counting down.
GCTTGACTCAAAGAGTAAAAGTCTGCTTCCTATTTTTAGAGGCATTTCTAAGTAGTGAATAGAAATAAGAAACAATATGTATCTACCCAATCACTGCTGGCTACGTGAGAACATTTATGCCCCACCTATAGCAAAATTTCCAGAAAAACAACTGGACAGTTAACTTTCCTGCAACTAATACAAATCATGTAAAAGATACTGACTTTTCAACTTGCCACTAAGAGTCCTTTCCATTTTATTATGTGCAATATAACTATTAAAAAAACCTGCAAAAGGAAAGAAAAATTTTAAAACCCAGTATGAAAGCTGAACCTACTGTGCATACTAAAAATTTTAGGAATGCACGACATTTATTCATTTGTAATTCTTTATAAATTTGTTCATGTAGTTAAATCTATAAAGAATATATTGAAAAACAAATTATTTCTTCAATAATGAACATTTAAATAGGCAAAAGCATCTCCCGTATATTTAATGAGACCTTATGTGCTTTTGTATTTTCATTTTATTCTTGTCATTATTACTTCTAATCCGGTCAAGATCATCACTATGTAAAAACTATAGATTACACAATAAAAATATTAGCATGAATAAATAACTAGAATTTTAAAATAAAGAATAATTTATAGTGTCATATCTGCAGTAATGTTGTCATTAGTGCATGTATTTATTTCCATCTTTCTCTTTCATAATTCTGCTTTCAAATTAACATTTCATATTTTATTAACTATGCTTACAGGAGCGTGTCAAACATAGGAACATTAAAGACCTTAAACTGGCCTTCAGCGAGTTCTACCTCAGTCTTATCCTGCTGCAGAACTATCAGGTACTTCAGTTCTTACCGTGGAGGATAGGCCCTTTAACTTATTGAGAAATTATAACAAATGGAATTACCTTGAGCTATACTCATGGCTCAGTCCACAAGAGGGTAAATAGTAGCATGCTTTATTATTCTTTGAGTTCTTACCGGAATTGCAGTTGTTCTCAAAACCAGGTATCAGAGATGGTAAAATAATGTTAACAGTACTTGGATTTTTGAAGGTCAGTTTTCACTCACCTTTTTATGCAATATTCAGGAGTAGCGCTTGACTCAAAGAGTAAAAGTCTGCTTCCTATTTTTAGAGGCATTTCTAAGTAGTGAATAGAAATAAGAAACAATATGTATCTACCCAATCACTGCTGGCTACGTGAGAACATTTATGCCCCACCTATAGCAAAATTTCCAGAAAAACAACTGGACAGTTAACTTTCCTGCAACTAATACAAATCATGTAAAAGATACTGACTTTTCAACTTGCCACTAAGAGTCCTTTCCATTTTATTATGTGCAATATAACTATTAAAAAAACCTGCAAAAGGAAAGAAAAATTTTAAAACCCAGTATGAAAGCTGAACCTACTGTGCATACTAAAAATTTTAGGAATGCACGACATTTATTCATTTGTAATTCTTTATAAATTTGTTCATGTAGTTAAATCTATAAAGAATATATTGAAAACAAATTATTTCTTCAATAATGAACATTTAAATAGGCAAAAGCATCTCCCGTATATTTAATGAGACCTTATGTGCTTTTGTATTTTCATTTTATTCTTGTCATTATTACTTCTAATCCGGTCAAGATCATCACTATGTAAAAACTATAGATTACACAATAAAAATATTAGCATGAATAAATAACTAGAATTTTAAAATAAAGAATAATTTATAGTGTCATATCTGCAGTAATGTTGTCATTAGTGCATGTATTTATTTCCATCTTTCTCTTTCATAATTCTGCTTTCAAATTAACATTTCATATTTTATTAACTATGCTTACATGTTACAGGAAAATATCCTTATTAAATTTTATTTATTAGTTTTGCCAGAAGTTTTTGTTCTGGGTCATTATCAAAAAAAAGCTTCTTGAAAAATAATTATTAATTATAAAAGTTCTGATCTATCCTTTATCCTTTGAGACTGTCTGTACTGTAAGAATACATTTATTTTGCAAATGAGGAAAAAGGAAAATGTATTGAAACCATCTTCAAATCATGGTGCTTCCCCAAGGAGAGTTTAAAATAATCCATTTAAGTATGAAAAACAATGTTAACAAACTAGCAAGGATGCAAAACCTAATTTAGAGTGTCTGCTCATTTTTTTTTTCTTTTATCAATGGGGATGTATGATCAACAAATTTGGGAGATCTCTGTTTTAAAGAACTTTGCACATCAATGATTTTGTCCTTTTGTCTGTTGAAAAAGAATAATAGAATTTGAAAATGTAGGAAAGCATATTATTTTGATACTCTTGAAATGGAGGAAAAATACAAGTTTCTACCCATTATCAGCAAAACCCTATAAATATGATCACTTCTTTCCACTTGCTCTTTGCACGCCCATCCCCAAACAGAATATATGGGAGCAAAATGAAAGTTAAGAGAAATAGATGATAGCCCATTTTCCATGGACTTGTTTGTACATGTTTGCATAGTAGGGGACATGAAAGCTGAACCTACTGTGCATACTAAAAATTTTAGGAATGCGACATTTATTCATTTAATTCTTTATAAATTTGTTCATGTAGTTAAATCTATAAAGAATATATTGAAAAACAAATTATTTCTTCAATAATGAACATTTAAATAGGCAAAAGCATCTCCCGTATATTTAATGAGACCTTATGTGCTTTTGTATTTTCATTTTATTCTTGTCATTATTACTTCTAATCCGGTCAAGATCATCACTATGTAAAAACTATAGATTACACAATAAAAATATTAGCATGAATAAATAACTAGAATTTTAAAATAAAGAATAATTTATAGTGTCATATCTGCAGTAATGTTGTCATTAGTGCATGTATTTATTTCCATCTTTCTCTTTCATAATTCTGCTTTCAAATTAACATTTCATATTTTATTAACTATGCTTACATGTTACAGGAAAATATCCTTATTAAATTTTATTTATTAGTTTTGCCAGAAGTTTTTGTTCTGGGTCATTATCAAAAAAAAGCTTCTTGAAAAATAATTATTAATTATAAAAGTTCTGATCTATCCTTTATCCTTTGAGACTGTCTGTACTGTAAGAATACATTTATTTTGCAAATGAGGAAAAAGGAAAATGTATTGAAACCATCTTCAAATCATGGTGCTTCCCCAAGGAGAGTTTAAAATAATCCATTTAAGTATGAAAAACAATGTTAACAAACTAGCAAGGATGCAAAACCTAATTTAGAGTGTCTGCTCATTTTTTTTTTCTTTTATCAATGGGGATGTATGATCAACAAATTTGGGAGATCTCTGTTTTAAAGAACTTTGCACATCAATGATTTTGTCCTTTTTGTCTGTTGAAAAAGAATAATAGAATTTGAAAATGTAGGAAAGCATATTATTTTGATACTCTTGAAATGGAGGAAAAATACAAGTTTCTACCCATTATCAGCAAAACCCTATAAATATGATCACTTCTTTCCACTTGCTCTTTGCACGCCCATCCCCAAACAGAATATATGGGAGCAAAATGAAAGTTAAGAGAAATAGATGATAGCCCATTTTCCATGGACTTGTTTGTACATGTTTGCATAGTAGGGGGACATGAATAGCTATACCAGTCCTTAAAAAGCAAAGAACCAATAAATGTATTTAGTTCATGATATTTTCTGAACGTATTCGTTTGATCAGAGAAGCAAGATCATATAAATTAGCTATTTTGAGAACAGTTTATACATAGGAAAATGGAAATAAAAATGATTTGAATTTAGGACTTCTATTAATATACATGAAATAGAAATAATAGGGTCATAAACAAGCATTTCTTTATTTTGCTAATAGCATGTTACCTTGAAATGAATAAATGAAATAAGAAAGAAGAGTCTTATTATAGTAAATGCTTTTATAAAAGCATTGCCATTTCCCTCGATGCTCAGTCTTCATTCATCTCAGTCATTGCAAAATGGTGATTGTTTTTCATCTTCTCTTATGGTGGTGGAAATTATAGTAGTGTTTCTCATTTCTTTCTGTAGAATCTAAATTTTACAGGGTTCCGAAAAATCCTTAAAAAGCATGACAAGATCCTGGAAACATCTCGTGGAGCAGATTGGCGAGTGGCTCATGTAGAAGTAGCCCCATTTTATACATGCAAGAAAATCAATCAGCTCATCTCTGAAACTGAGGTACAGGAATTGCACTGATAGACCACATTTTTCAGTAATATAAATGTCTTATTTTTAAGGAAGTAACTCCTCATTTTTATTCTCCTTTTGTTTTTGTTTTTTTTTAAGATTTATTTATTTATTTATTTATTTATTCTGGTGGGGGTGGGGTGGGGAGGGAGGGGAGCAGGTGGGCCACTTCTGTTGGTCTTTAATTTCTCTATTTTCATCCGTCTTTGTTCTTCCACCCGTGTGGGCCTCCCATCGCAGTGGCCTCTGTTGTCGCAGAGGGCCGGATCTGGGCGCATGCGCTCCAGAGCTCTGGCTCGGTAATTGGACACGTCAGTCCAGCCGCTCCGCGGCACTTGGGATTTTCCCAGGCCAGGGCTCGAACTGGCGGCCCTTGCATTGCAAGGCAGTGTCCTTGCCCACTGGACCACCAGGGAAGCCCTCCTTTTGTTTTTAGTTGCTTTATATACATATATTCTTTTTTTTTTTAAAGATTTATTTATTTATTTATTTAGGGCAGGGGTCGGGTTGGGAAGGGAGGGGGCGGGCGGGCCACTTCTATTGGACCTTCATTTCTCCGTTTTCATCCGTCTTTTTTCTTTGGCGCCTGTGGGCCTCCCATCGCGGTGGCGTCTGTTGTCGCAGAGCGCCAGCTCTGGGCGCATGCGCTCCAGAGCTCCGGCTCGGTGATTGGACACATCAGTCCAGCCACTCCGCGGCACGTGGGATCTTCCCAGGCCAGGGATCTAACCTGCACCCCTTGCACAGCAAGGCGGTGTCCTTATCCACTGGATCACCAGGGGAAGCCCCCTTTATATACATATATTCTTACTCAGATTTTTTCTTTGGCTTTGTTCAGTATATATTCACCTAGGGTTTATCAGAATACCATGCATATTAATATAAATGGTTCAGAATTATTCATGCATTACTCAAGTTTGATGTAACCCATATCAGTATTTAACAATGTGTCTTTTAGGCTGTAGTGACCAATGAACTTGAAGATGGCGACAGACAAAAAGCTATGAAGCGTTTACGTGTTCCCCCTTTGGGAGCCGCTCAGGTTGGTATTTGTTTGCAGTTATTCACCTGGTTCATGCTACCTATTTAATAATCAACACGGTCTGTTAGGGGCTTTCCAGGTGGCACTAGTAGTAGAGAGTCCACCTACCCGTGCTAGAGATGCAGGATATCAGGGTTGAATCCCTGGGTCGAGAAGATCCCTGGAGTAGGAAATAGCAACCCACTCCCGTATTCTTGCTTGGAACATTCCATGGACAGAGGAGCCTGGTGAACTGCAGTCTATGGGGCTGCAAAGAGTTGGACACAATTGAACACGTCTGCGTGCACACACACACACACACACACACACACACACACACACAGTCTGTTAGGTGATAAAACATACTGGATTCATAACTTTAAACGTTTCAGCCAAAGTTTGTAAATATTTATTACAATTGCTATTTTCATTTTAAAAATCAGATGTCAGATCTTACTTCATGATAAATTGTCACGTCTTCCTACTTTCCCTTCTTACCCTGTACTGTTTCTCTATTTATTCTTACTGATGTGCTAACTTGGTCAAATAATTAAAATGAGTTATTTATTTGATGATATAGGGGGAGGAGGTTCAGATGTTCTGTGCTACTACATACTTTCATCCAAGCTGCTGTACTTATGCATAAAGAAGCATTTATTAAATGATGTCTACATAGCAGTTATACCAAAATACATTTTAAGTGATATCTTTTGTGTTATAAACACTAATAAATTCAAAAAGTTTTAAATTATAGAAAGTATGTTTTCTGACCAGAATGGGATAGAAATCAATAACAGGAAGAGCTTTTTTATCCCAATTAAAGGTATTTATGAAAAACCAAAAATGGATATCATACTGAAATACGAGATGCTTTCTCCATAACTAGAGACAAAAATGTATATTCCTTCTTACCTCTTCTATTCAGCATTGTACTGGAGACTAGGGCCAGTGTAGTAAGCTAGGAAAAAGAAATAAAAGACAATTAGGTTAGAAAGACAGAAGTAAAACTGGCAGACTTTTTTGTTTTGTGTTGTTTTTTTTTTTTTTTTTTTTTTTTTTTAAGATTTATTTATTTATTTATTTTTGGGCGGGGGTCGGGTTGGGGAGGGAGGGGAGCAGGCAGGCCACTTCTACTGGTCTTTCATTTCTGTATTTTCATCCGTCTTTGCTCTTTAGCCCGCGCGGGCCTCCCATCACGGAGGCGTCCGTCGTTGCACAACGCCAGCTCCGGGCGCATGCGCTCCAGAGCTCCGGCTCGGCGATTGGACACATCAGTCCAGCCGCTCCGCGGCACGTGGAATCCTCCCAGGCCAGGGATCAAACCGGCGCCCCTTGCACCGCAAGGCGGCGTCCCTACCCACTGGACCACCAGGGGAAGCCCCTGTTTTTGTTTTTGTTTTTTGCCAGTGACATGATGGACCTATATAGAAAATCCAGCGGATCTATAGAATAGCTACAACTCATTAATTAGTGAGTTTATTAGCAAGGTTGCTAATTGCAAGATGAATATAGAGATATTTAGGGATATATCTAACAAAATATGTGCAAGATTTTTATATCGAAAGATACAGAACATTATTAATAGAAATTAAGACAGAAATGTGAGAGAAATTAGAAAGCCAAATAATTTAAAAATATTATTTCTTCTTAAATTGATTCATAGATACATCACAAACTCAAAATCTCAACAAGCCTTTTTAAAAGTAATTCTTAAGCAGATATTAAACAAATATAAAAATTTATATGAAATTAAAAAGGACTAAGAAGAGCCAGAACACCCTTAGAACAACTTACATTAAAGGATTAATACTATGTGGTATCAGTCTACTAAAGCTACAGTAATCAGGACAGTGTGTTATTAGTGTCAAGGTAGGTACATAGATTAATAGAACAGAATAAAGCACCCCAAAATAGACCAATAAATATATGAACAATTAATTTTTAAGATGCAAAGGCAGTTCATTGAAGAAAGGATAGTCTTTTCAACAGTTGGTGCTGGAGCAGTTAGCTTTCATATGCCAAAAAACATCATTATTTATGAAAGAACTTATATTCTGTAATACCATTCATTTGAGAAATCTTTAGTATATATTTAAAAATTCACTTTAACTTACTCTGGTTTGATTCTGTACATACTCAGAAAATGAGTCTTCTTATTCTTACCATTGTCTCCAATTATATAGTACCAAATATGTGAACTCTAATACTGACTTACAGAATTTAAAGATGTACACATTATAAGAAAGCTCAATATTTATATAATCTGATGTTCTAGATCATAATTTTCTTTCTTTAGTGAGTCAGATTTCTATAAAATAATTAGAATAAACTGGCAACTCAATTCTATTAGCATTGGGTAATGATGATTCTCCAGTGTTCAGATTTATGAAAATTCCCATCATGAAATATTTTGTTTCCATGGTAGAACTTTGAGGCCTGTAGTACTAATTTACTATATGCTTAATATATTCAGTATTTTGCCCTGTACTCAAAATGCTGTTTTTCTCTCTACAGCCTGCACCAGCATGGACTACTTTTAGAGTTGGCCTATTTTGTGGAATATTCATTGTCTTGAATATTACCCTTGTGCTTGCCGGTGAGCAGTTTAAATTTTGAATTAAAGTATTCTTACTGGTCTGCTTAAATCATACTCTGTCCCTCTACCAAAACTACTACCCAACTACCAAAGCTACTACCAAACTACCAAAGCTATTGAAAGAGAAATCTGTCCAGGTTGGGTATTTTGTTTTCATAAATGATGAGAGAGTGGATGCTGGTTGGTTATTTTGGTTCGTTTTTCCTTTTGGATGTAATTACCCCTTTAAACATTACTAGTTTATGACTCTTTACATTCCGTCATTTTAAGGGTTCAGTTATCAAGAATCTCAGCTCCCTTGATCACAGATGACAGTAAATAAATATTACAAGATTTATACACTAAATAAGCTCATTTTCTTTGCTTTTTGGAGACTCTCACATATTTTCTAGAATGTATTTACAGTTACTTTGCATAGAATTTTAAGAAACTTGGTTATATAATATTCTATTCTATAGAATTTAAAAATTATAAATAGGTAGGAGGAGTTGCTGGAAACGAGTGCATTCCCAGTAGCAAGAGATGATATAACAAGGGAGTCATGATCTTACTAAACTGCCCAGCAGAATTTGACTTACCTCTCAGCAGCATTTCCCATTGTGTATCATTCTGTAATACCATTCATTTGAGAAATCTTTAGTATATATTTAAAAATTCACTTTAACTTACTCTGGTTTGATTCTGTACATACTCAGAAAATGAGTCTTCTTATTCTTACCATTGTCTCCAATTATATAGTACCAAATATGTGAACTCTAATACTGACTTACAGAATTTAAAGATGTACACATTATAAGAAAGCTCAATATTTATATAATCTGATGTTCTAGATCATAATTTTCTTTCTTTAGTGAGTCAGATTTCTATAAAATAATTAGAATAAACTGGCAACTCAATTCTATTAGCATTGGGTAATGATGATTCTCCAGTGTTCAGATTTATGAAAATTCCCATCATGAAATATTTTGTTTCCATGGTAGAACTTTGAGGCCTGTAGTACTAATTTACTATATGCTTAATATATTCAGTATTTTGCCCTGTACTCAAAATGCTGTTTTTCTCTCTACAGCCTGCACCAGCATGGACTACTTTTAGAGTTGGCCTATTTTGTGGAATATTCATTGTCTTGAATATTACCCTTGTGCTTGCCGGTGAGCAGTTTAAATTTTGAATTAAAGTATTCTTACTGGTCTGCTTAAATCATACTCTGTCCCTCTACCAAAACTACTACCCAACTACCAAAGCTACTACCAAACTACCAAAGCTATTGAAAGAGAAATCTGTCCAGGTTGGGTATTTTGTTTTCATAAATGATGAGAGAGTGGATGCTGGTTGGTTATTTTGGTTCGTTTTTCCTTTTGGATGTAATTACCCCTTTAAACATTACTAGTTTATGACTCTTTACATTCCGTCATTTTAAGGGTTCAGTTATCAAGAATCTCAGCTCCCTTGATCACAGATGACAGTAAATAAATATTACAAGATTTATACACTAAATAAGCTCATTTTCTTTGCTTTTTGGAGACTCTCACATATTTTCTAGAATGTATTTACAGTTACTTTGCATAGAATTTTAAGAAACTTGGTTATATAATATTCTATTCTATAGAATTTAAAAATTATAAATAGGTAGGAGGAGTTGCTGGAAACGAGTGCATTCCCAGTAGCAAGAGATGATATAACAAGGGAGTCATGATCTTACTAAACTGCCCAGCAGAATTTGACTTACCTCTCAGCAGCATTTCCCATTGTGTATCACTCCTTGAAACCTTTTCTGCAGTTGATTTTGTTTGGAAACCACACTCTGCTGGTTTTCTTATTAAACTTCACTGGCATTTTTTTCCCTCTGTCTTTTGCTCGTTATTCTTTTCTTTTGGCGTCTAAATATTGGGGTGTACAGCTGGGCACACAGCTCCTCAGATCTTTCTGTCTACATTCATTTCCAACGTAGGCAGTCTTATTCAAGCCTATGGCTAGAAATATCATGTATATGCTAATGACTCCCAAGTTAATGTATTCTTTCCTCTGAAATATCTGATTGGCTTCTTGGATGTCTAGTAAGCATCTCAAGCTTAGATGGACACATTTTTTAGTCACCAATTACTCTTTTCCATATAGCATCACCTCTCACCAGTTTCTCAAGCCAAAAACTTTTAACCTTTCCCCTCACACTCGTGTCCAGTCCATCAGCAGATCCTATTGGCTCTGTCTTCCAAAATGTTCTTAATACCCTTTTTGCCTAAGCAACCATTTCTTGCTTAGTATTATTCCAGCAGCCTTCTGAACTTGTCTCTATACAGCTACTCTTGCCTTCAGTTAATAGTGTCTTTCTGTGTTTTGTTTTGTTGTATTTTGATGCAAGTTAAATCATGGCACTTTCCTCCTCAAAGCCCCTTAAATAGCTTCTCTTACAAGAAAATAATGTTTCTTCTATGGCCTACAAGATCTTGTCCCTGTTGGACTTTCTGACTTGGTATTCTGTCAGCCTCCCCACACTCAGTTTCACTGTTTCCTTCCACATTTGTTTTGTTTCTGTTCCTTGAACACACCAAGCTCATTCCCATCTTTGGACCCTTTCAGTTGCCTCAAATGCCCTTCCCCAAGATGTCTACATGACTTACTTCCTCACTTCATGTCGTCTGTACTCAAATGCCACCTCCTTAGTAAGGCCTTCCCTGATTAACCTACTCCAAAATAACCTGTTTTGTCCCTGAACCTACATTAGTTTTCTTTGGCGCACTTGTGATTACATGACATGATACTACCTTTTTTATTTCTTGTTATCTGCTTTCCCATTGGGACATAAATTCCTTGATGCCTAGGCTTTTTGTCTCTCCTATTGTATCTCCAGCATCTAAAACGTTGCCTGGGGTATAGCAGGGATTTGAAAAATGTTGGCTGATGTTTGAATGAATGGAAGAAAAGGACAGAGATGAAATTGAATAATACACAGCAAACACACAAACCAACAAAAAGACACAAAACTCAAAGGTTCTTGAATTTGATGACTTTTACTTTAAGGACAAATAATCCTGGTGTGCCTCAAGAGTCTGTGTACTTAATGCTTATAATAATTGTGAGTCATTAATGAAGGATTAAATTCTGTTCAGTGAAGTCTGCAAAGGAAATGACTTAGAAATAGATGTTACTGTATAAACTTCCATTATAATCTGTTTTGGACACTTAGTAATTACAGTGCTGCTGAACAAGGACAGTGTGTGTCACTCTCAGACTTAAACTATTCTTTTTTGGGTAGGAGGGAGTGGGGTGGGGAGAGAGGGGGGCGGGCAGGCCACTTCTGTTGGTCTTTCATTTATCTATTTTCATCCATCTTTGTTCTTTGGCTCATGTGGGCCTCCCATCGCGGTGGCCTCTCGTCGCAGAGTGCCGGCTCTGGGCGCATGCGCTCCAGAGCTCCGGCTTGGTAGTTGGACACATCTGTCCAGCCGCTCCACGGCACGTGGGATCTTCCCAGGCCAGGGATCAAACCGGCACCCCTTGCACTGCAAGGCGGTGTCCTTATCCACTGGACCACCAGGGAAGCCCTTAAACTATTCTTGATTGCAGGGACTATATATTTTTCCTCTTTTGTATTTCAAGTTCCTAATGCAGTGCCAGATATATGTATGTTTAAGAAGAAGTTTAATGAACTCATTATTTCTCATAAAAGTCTTTTAATATTGTCAAATTGCATATTACAAAATTATAGCCCAAGTTGTAATGGCTTTTAGATAGTGTATGAACTTTAGCCTTTTAACAGTGTGTTTTCATTTGTATTTTAGTGCCCCCCTGTACATGACTTACTTCCTCACTTCATGTCGTCTGTACTCAAATGCCACCTCCTTAGTAAGGCCTTCCCTGATTAACCTACTCCAAAATAACCTGTTTTGTCCCTGAACCTACATTAGTTTTCTTTGGCGCACTTGTGATTACATGACATGATACTACCTTTTTTATTTCTTGTTATCTGCTTTCCCATTGGGACATAAATTCCTTGATGCCTAGGCTTTTTGTCTCTCCTATTGTATCTCCAGCATCTAAAACGTTGCCTGGGGTATAGCAGGGATTTGAAAAATGTTGGCTGATGTTTGAATGAATGGAAGAAAAGGACAGAGATGAAATTGAATAATACACAGCAAACACACAAACCAACAAAAAGACACAAAACTCAAAGGTTCTTGAATTTGATGACTTTTACTTTAAGGACAAATAATCCTGGTGTGCCTCAAGAGTCTGTGTACTTAATGCTTATAATAATTGTGAGTCATTAATGAAGGATTAAATTCTGTTCAGTGAAGTCTGCAAAGGAAATGACTTAGAAATAGATGTTACTGTATAAACTTCCATTATAATCTGTTTTGGACACTTAGTAATTACAGTGCTGCTGAACAAGGACAGTGTGTGTCACTCTCAGACTTAAACTATTCTTTTTTGGGTAGGAGGGAGTGGGGTGGGGAGAGAGGGGGGCGGGCAGGCCACTTCTGTTGGTCTTTCATTTATCTATTTTCATCCATCTTTGTTCTTTGGCTCATGTGGGCCTCCCATCGCGGTGGCCTCTCGTCGCAGAGTGCCGGCTCTGGGCGCATGCGCTCCAGAGCTCCGGCTTGGTAGTTGGACACATCTGTCCAGCCGCTCCACGGCACGTGGGATCTTCCCAGGCCAGGGATCAAACCGGCACCCCTTGCACTGCAAGGCGGTGTCCTTATCCACTGGACCACCAGGGAAGCCCTTAAACTATTCTTGATTGCAGGGACTATATATTTTTCCTCTTTTGTATTTCAAGTTCCTAATGCAGTGCCAGATATATGGATGTTTAAGAAGAAGTTTAATGAACTCATTATTTCTCATAAAAAGTCTTTTTAATATTGTCAAATTGCATATTACAAAATTATAGCCCAAGTTGTAATGGCTTTTAGATAGTGTATGAACTTTAGCCTTTTAACAGTGTGTTTTCATTTGTATTTTTAGGGTTCTCCTTGGCATTAATTTACTAAAAATTAACTGTTATTATCTCCTATTGCTGTAATTTATGTTCATATTTAAATCTAGTTAAACCTAGTTGTATGTCTTTAGGGATGAATGCAGTTTACTTCTATAAAATGCAGGTAAATACTAAAATCAAAAAACCTAACCTTAAATTATCAAACTAACTATTATGGGAAAAACACAGACTTAGGTTCAAAGGGCCTTGCCTGGATTGCAGTCCCAGCTCAACTATTTGTTAATTGTTTTAGCTTCAAGAATATCACTTAACTTCTCTGAAACAAGTTCCTCCCTTGTTAAATGAATTTAATACTTTAAATTTACAGGGTTTTATTAGAATTCATTCATCAAGTTAATTTTATATATCTGTGGTTATGCTTGATACCTTGAATCTTAAGATAGACAGTAGAATTACTTTCCTCATGAAGCTTATTGTTCCATGAGGAAGATTAAGACATATTAAAATAATAATAATACACTATAAAATAGTAAGTGTTTTCTAAGCAGGTCAGGGGAATAAGTGATTACTTTCTTTCTTTCTTTTTTTTAATATTTATTTATTTGGCTGTTCTGGGTCGTAGTTGCAGTATGTGGGATCTAGCTCCCTGACCAGGGATCGAACCCAGGCCCCCTGCACTGGGAGCCTGGAGTCTTAGCCAGTGGACCACCAGAGAAGCCCTGAGTGATTACTTTCAAATGAAAGCACCAGGGAAGACTATAAAATAAATGGTATTTATCCTGGACATTGATGAAATGAGTAAAAGGCATTCCATGAGAAAGAGGTAAGCAGAGATTTAGTTGGCCCGGCTAGAGGGTGAGGCATAAGAGGAGGCAGTAAGTTTTGAAGGAGAGATGTGGTAGATTCACCTAAAATAAAGAAGAGTATTAGTAATAGATGATATGAATGAAAAGATACCTTGAGACCAGTTTGTAGACATTAGCTATGAAGTGTAAGTAAAACATTTATAGGTGTGAAATGCCATATCAATATGAAGTATATGTCCCATGTGATAAAAAGTTGTTCTTTCTGTAAGACCTTACTCATCTGTGTTTGAAATTTTTGCTTTCCAAGATGAGCGTGGTATTACCAGTATTGCCATCATTAAATAGGACATAAGCATAGATTTTAAAAAACTTCATTGTTTTTATATGAATGAATTGAAAAGTTGTTTTCTTAAATTCAGGGGCAAGTTGGTTTTTTTGTTTTTTTTTTTTAAAACCTTTTATTTATTTTTGACTGTGCTTGATCTTCATTGATGTGTGAGTTTAGCTGCTCTGCGATATGTGGGATCTTCCTGGATCAGGGATCGAACTTATGTCTCCTGCATTGGCAGATGGGTTCTTATCCACTGAGCCACAAGGGAAGCCCCGGGTTTTCTTCTTTCATATTTGTAACCTGTGCTTCTGTGAGACAGTGATTTGTTTTCTAATGTGTGATTTATGCATTTGTTTTGTACATTTATGTTTTCTCACCTCAGAATCCTCTTTTGTTTAATCTTTGTGCGTCTGTGGCAGGGAGACAGAATAAATACAGTTAAAGCCAGCTGACTATCCTTATTTATCTCCCAGCAGTTGCATAAAAGATAACAGAGTTGAGAATTGAGAGAGAAACCCAGCAGTCGTAATGCACGTACAATCATGTTTCTTTTTTTCCAGATGTTAACGTAAAAATAATATGCATAATTGCTGTGGTTTCTCAAGGGGACATGACGTAATATTTCATAATTTGTCTGAAATTCACATATTCCAGATATTTAGTATTATGAAGATGAGAATTTACCTGTTCAGATATTTTTAAAACTTTTTCGTGTAGTTTCATGGTAAATTATACTGGTAATTGATATAATAATAATATGTCATATTTCACTTTTTGATTTAACAAAGTGAAGAGATTGACCATTAAGAGTGTGTAAGGGAAAACTTGTTGGTGGGAATGTAAATTGATGCAGGCACTATAGAGAACAGTATGGGGTTTGCTTATAAACTCAGAACAGAGCTACCATATGATCTAGCAGTCGCACTCCTGGGCATATTCCCGGAGAGAACCATAATTTGAAAAGGTACACGCAGCCCAATGTTCACTGCAGCGCTATTTACAGTAGCTAAGACTTGGAAGTAATCTAAATGTTCATCAACAGAGGAATCGATAAAGAAGATGTGGTACATATATATAATGGAATACAGTTAGCCATAAAATGAATACATTAATGCCATTTGCAGCCACACAAATGGACCTAGAGATTGTCATACTGACACGTAGGTCTAGCCGCTCCACGGCACGTGGGATCTTCCCAGGCCAGGGATTGAACTGGCTTTTATATGAATGAATTGAAAAGTTGTTTTCTTAAATTCAGGGGCAAGTTGGTTTTTTTGTTTTTTTTTTTTAAAACCTTTTATTTATTTTTGACTGTGCTTGATCTTCATTGATGTGTGAGTTTAGCTGCTCTGCGATATGTGGGATCTTCCTGGATCAGGGATCGAACTTATGTCTCCTGCATTGGCAGATGGGTTCTTATCCACTGAGCCACAAGGGAAGCCCCGGGTTTTCTTCTTTCATATTTGTAACCTGTGCTTCTGTGAGACAGTGATTTGTTTTCTAATGTGTGATTTATGCATTTGTTTTGTACATTTATGTTTTCTCACCTCAGAATCCTCTTTTGTTTAATCTTTGTGCGTCTGTGGCAGGGAGACAGAATAAATACAGTTAAAGCCAGCTGACTATCCTTATTTATCTCCCAGCAGTTGCATAAAAGATAACAGAGTTGAGAATTGAGAGAGAAACCCAGCAGTCGTAATGCACGTACAATCATGTTTCTTTTTTTCCAGATGTTAACGAAAAAATAATATGCATAATTGCTGTGGTTTCTCAAGGGGACATGACGTAATATTTCATAATTTGTCTGAAATTCACATATTCCAGATATTTAGTATTATGAAGATGAGAATTTACCTGTTCAGATATTTTTAAAACTTTTTCGTGTAGTTTCATGGTAAATTATACTGGTAATTGATATAATAATAATATGTCATATTTCACTTTTTGATTTAACAAAGTGAAGAGATTGACCATTAAGAGTGTGTAAGGGAAAACTTGTTGGTGGGAATGTAAATTGATGCAGGCACTATAGAGAACAGTATGGGGTTTGCTTATAAACTCAGAACAGAGCTACCATATGATCTAGCAGTCGCACTCCTGGGCATATTCCCGGAGAGAACCATAATTTGAAAAGGTACACGCAGCCCAATGTTCACTGCAGCGCTATTTACAGTAGCTAAGACTTGGAAGTAATCTAAATGTTCATCAACAGAGGAATCGATAAAGAAGATGTGGTACATATATATAATGGAATACAGTTAGCCATAAAATGAATACATTAATGCCATTTGCAGCCACACAAATGGACCTAGAGATTGTCATACTGACACGTAGGTCTAGCCGCTCCACGGCACGTGGGATCTTCCCAGGCCAGGGATTGAACTGGCACCCCTTGCACTGCAAGGTGATGTCCTTAGCCACTAGACCACCAGGGAAGCCCCTGATACGGTTTTGACTTGCATTTTTCTAATGACTAATGACATTGAACATCTTTTTGTGTGCTTATTGATTGTATATTTTCTTTCGAAAAATGTCTGTCCAAGTCCTTTGTCCATTTTTCATTGAGCTATCTTATTGCTAAGTTACTAGAGTTCTTTATATAGTCTGGCTACTAGACCCTTATCAGATATATAATTTGCAAATATTTTCTCCCATTTTTTAGATTTTCTTATCTTCTTTTTTTTAAAAAAAAAGTTTATTTTTTATTTATCTTTTGAGGGGGTGGGATGCGGAGGGAGGGAAGGGGACAGGCGGGCCACTTCTATTGGTCTTTCATTTCTCCATTTTCATCCATCTTTGTTCTTTGGCCCGTGGGGGCCTCCCATCGCAGTGGCCTCTGTTTTCTCAAAGCTCCGGCTCTGTGTGCATTCGCTCCAGAGCTCCGCCGCAGTGATTGGACACATCAGTCCAGCCGCTCCGCGGCACGTGGGATCTTCCCAGGCCAGGGATGGAACCGGCGCCCCTTGCACTGCAAGGCGGTGTCCTTACCCACTGGACCACCAGGGAAGCCCTCTTCTTACCTTCTTGATTTGTCCTTTGATATGCAATTTTTAAAAATTTTTATGAAGTTCAGTTTCTTTTTGTTGTTGTGTTACTCGTACTTTTTGGTGTCTTATCTAAGAAGCCACTGCCAAATCCATCCAAAGTCCTGTAGGTTTACTCATTTGTTTTCTTTTAAGAGTTTTATAGTTTTAGCTGGGAATGTAAATTGATGCAGGCACTATAGAGAACAGTATGGGGTTTGCTTATAAACTCAGAACAGAGCTACCATATGATCTAGCAGTCGCACTCCTGGGCATATTCCCGGAGAGAACCATAATTTGAAAAGGTACACGCAGCCCAATGTTCACTGCAGCGCTATTTACAGTAGCTAAGACTTGGAAGTAATCTAAATGTTCATCAACAGAGGAATCGATAAAGAAGATGTGGTACATATATATAATGGAATACAGTTAGCCATAAAATGAATACATTAATGCCATTTGCAGCCACACAAATGGACCTAGAGATTGTCATACTGACACGTAGGTCTAGCCGCTCCACGGCACGTGGGATCTTCCCAGGCCAGGGATTGAACTGGCACCCCTTGCACTGCAAGGTGATGTCCTTAGCCACTAGACCACCAGGGAAGCCCCTGATACGGTTTTGACTTGCATTTTTCTAATGACTAATGACATTGAACATCTTTTTGTGTGCTTATTGATTGTATATTTTCTTTCGAAAAATGTCTGTCCAAGTCCTTTGTCCATTTTTCATTGAGCTATCTTATTGCTAAGTTACTAGAGTTCTTTATATAGTCTGGCTACTAGACCCTTATCAGATATATAATTTGCAAATATTTTCTCCCATTTTTTAGATTTTCTTATCTTCTTTTTTTTAAAAAAAAAATTTATTTTTTATTTATCTTTTGAGGGGGTGGGATGCGGAGGGAGGGAAGGGGACAGGCGGGCCACTTCTATTGGTCTTTCATTTCACTATTTTCATCGCCTTTGTTCTTTGGCTCCTGTGGGCCTTCCATCACAGTGGCTTCTGTCGTAGCAGAGCGCCGGCTCTGGGTGCATGCGCCCCAGAGCTCCAGCTTGGTGATTGGACACATCAGTTCAGCCGCTCCGCGGCACGTGGGATCTTCCCAGGCCAGGGATGGAACCGGCGCCCCTTGCACTGCAAGGCGGTGTCCTTACCCACTGGACCACCAGGGAAGCCCTCTTCTTACCTTCTTGATTTGTCCTTTGATATGCAATTTTTAAAAATTTTTATGAAGTTCAGTTTCTTTTTGTTGTTGTGTTACTCGTACTTTTTGGTGTCTTATCTAAGAAGCCACTGCCAAATCCATCCAAAGTCCTGTAGGTTTACTCATTTGTTTTCTTTTAAGAGTTTTATAGTTTTAGCTCTTGTATTTAGAGAATTGATCTATTTTGAACTGATTTTTGTATGGGGAGTAAAGTATGTGGTCAACTTCATTCTTTTGCATGTGAATAACCACTTGATGAATGACCAATTGTCTCAGCACTATTTGTTGAAGAGAATATTCTTTTCCATTGAATAATCTTATCTCTCTTTTAGAAAATCAGTCAGCTGTAGGTGTATACATTTTTTTGAGTTCTTACTGTATTCCATTTGTCTGTATGTGTTTTTTGACACTAGTACTATACTATTTAGTAGGAAAATTTAAAATTATGAATTGTGAATCCTCCCCATGTTTCTTTCAGTATTGTTTTGGATGTTATCTGAGGCCTCTCTTGTGCCTATTACCTGGGGCCTCTTATAATTCCATATGAATTTGAGTATTGATTTTTAATTTCTGCAAAAAAATGGGCCATTAGAATTTTGATATGGATTGTGTTGAATCTGTGCATTGGGTAACATTGCCATTTGAACCATATCATGTCTTCCAGTCCATGAATATGGTATTTCTTTCAGTAGTGTTTTGTAGTTTTCAGTGTACAAGTCTTTCACCTCCTTAGTTAGATGTATTCCTTGATGTTTTATCCTTTTGTTTGCTATTATAATTATTTTCTTAATTTCGTTTCAAATTGTTCATTGCTGACGTGTGTAAGGACAACTGAATTTTGTGTGTTGATCTTGTAATCTGCAATTTTGCTCAATTTATTAGTCATAGTAGTTTAATTGTGTATTCTTTGGTATTTATGCTTATTATTTTTGTTTCCTGACTGTTGTAATGTATATGTGCTTTTTGCTTGGGAATCAGAATATAAAAAACCACACACGCACACACACACACGCACACACACATTTATTTTAGCCTCCTAACTAATCTTCTTGTTACCATGCTTGTTTCTTCACAGTCTGTTCTTGGTTGTGAAGTAGAGTAGCCCTTTAAAATTCTTAATCTGGTTTTGTGATTTTTATGCAAAACCATTCATTGGCTTCATACATCTGAATAAAAGCTTAAGTCTTGACAAAGTCTGGTTTGTTTTCTTTTAAGAGTTTTATAGTTTTAGCTCTTGTATTTAGAGAATTGATCTATTTTGAACTGATTTTTGTATGGGGAGTAAAGTATGTGGTCAACTTCATTCTTTTGCATGTGAATAACCACTTGATGAATGACCAATTGTCTCAGCACTATTTGTTGAAGAGAATATTCTTTTCCATTGAATAATCTTATCTCTCTTTTAGAAAATCAGTCAGCTGTAGGTGTATACATTTTTTTGAGTTCTTACTGTATTCCATTTGTCTGTATGTGTTTTTTGACACTAGTACTATACTATTTAGTAGGAAAATTTAAAATTATGAATTGTGAATCCTCCCCATGTTTCTTTCAGTATTGTTTTGGATGTTATCTGAGGCCTCTCTTGTGCCTATTACCTGGGGCCTCTTATAATTCCATATGAATTTGAGTATTGATTTTTAATTTCTGCAAAAAAATGGGCCATTAGAATTTTGATATGGATTGTGTTGAATCTGTGCATTGGGTAACATTGTTATTTGAACCATATCATGTCTTCCAGTCCATGAATATGGTATTTCTTTCAGTAGTGTTTTGTAGTTTTCAGTGTACAAGTCTTTCACCTCCTTAGTTAGATGTATTCCTTGATGTTTTATCCTTTTGTTTGCTATTATAATTATTTTCTTAATTTCGTTTCAAATTGTTCATTGCTGACGTGTGTAAGGACAACTGAATTTTGTGTGTTGATCTTGTAATCTGCAATTTTGCTCAATTTATTAGTCATAGTAGTTTAATTGTGTATTCTTTGGTATTTATGCTTATTATTTTTGTTTCCTGACTGTTGTAATGTATATGTGCTTTTTGCTTGGGAATCAGAATATAAAAAACCACACACGCACACACACACACGCACACACACATTTATTTTAGCCTCCTAACTAATCTTCTTGTTACCATGCTTGTTTCTTCACAGTCTGTTCTTGGTTGTGAAGTAGAGTAGCCCTTTAAAATTCTTAATCTGGTTTTGTGATTTTTATGCAAAACCATTCATTGGCTTCATACATCTGAATAAAAGCTTAAGTCTTGACAAAGTCCTACCTGATCTGCCTTTAGATGACTTTTTGGCCCTTTACCTCTCATTCATTCCCCTGTCGTGGCCCTGTCTTCTTCCTGTTCCTGGACTGTGTGAGGCTTATGCACATCCTAAGGCTCTGTGTACTTGCCCTCTACTTGGAGCCCTGTTCCTCCAGATACTCACACAAGTCAGTTTCCTTTAGGTTCCTGCAAATGTCATCTTCTGAGAGGTTTTGACCACCCTACCTAAAATAGCACCTAATAGTCTTTATCCCTTTGCTTTTTTCTCCTTCAAAATCCTTATCTCAGTATCTGACATTGTATAGAAGTTTCCTGAAGACAGTTATTTTGTCTGTTGCCCATTATTAAATCTCTCGCTTTATAATGGTGCCACACATAATGAGCACCCCATAAATATTTGCCAAATTAATGAAAACATGGGTTTTCATCAAGTAGAAGGAAAAAGAAACTGATATATATACTGTATATTCATAATGGGGCAAACATTGTTTTAGGCACTTAATTTATGTTGTTCAGATTTAATTCTTTATTAAAACTTGTGAGAACAGATATTCTCCCCATTGATGAACAAAGAAACTGAGACTTAGAAAAAAAAAAATTAAATAATTTGCCCTAGTAAATCTGTGACTTGAAATCTTATCTGTAATTTTTGGTGCCAAAAGCAAAGGCTTTCTACCCTATTATTTTAAAATTATTAACTGTGCTATATTAAAAGATAAATAATAAATGATTATTTAAGTATATAAGGGTATAAAATTTCAAGTGAGTGGTACTAACAGTAAATTTTATAATTATTTGGAAAATTCAGAAATTGGTAGCCAAATTGAAGTGTCTGGCACATGGTAGGCTCAAAATGACACACATTGATTCAGTTTATGAACAGAATCTGACTCTTAAATAATATAGAATTGGTCAAAAGGAAGAAAAGGCTATTTGGGGTACAGGGGGCAACATAAACAGGTGTGGAAAGTGGATTGTTAATGACAATAAAATTTTTTAGGAGATAAAAATTAGCTTAGAGGCACTGTGGGACAAGTTTGGGAAAAGTGAGTTGTAGATTAGAGTGTGAAGAACTTGAATTGTGAGGCTACAGTGTTTGAACATTATAATTATTGAAGAGCTATACAATAGTAGTGTTACTGAACATGTGTACGGGCATATGGGCAATTGAATGTAGTAATTAAGAGTTTGGGCCTTGGAGCAAAACAGTTAAAACCCTGGCTCTGCCCTATACTAGGCTTGGTAACCCTGAGCAAATAATTTCACTTTTCTGTGCTTTAGGTTCCTGCAAATGTCATCTTCTGAGAGGTTTTGACCACCCTACCTAAAATAGCACCTAATAGTCTTTATCCCTTTGCTTTTTTCTCCTTCAAAATCCTTATCTCAGTATCTGACATTGTATAGAAGTTTCCTGAAGACAGTTATTTTGTCTGTTGCCCATTATTAAATCTCTCGCTTTATAATGGTGCCACACATAATGAGCACCCCATAAATATTTGCCAAATTAATGAAAACATGGGTTTTCATCAAGTAGAAGGAAAAAGAAACTGATATATATACTGTATATTCATAATGGGGCAAACATTGTTTTAGGCACTTAATTTATGTTGTTCAGATTTAATTCTTTATTAAAACTTGTGAGAACAGATATTCTCCCCATTGATGAACAAAGAAACTGAGACTTAGAAAAAAAATTAAATAATTTGCCCTAGTAAATCTGTGACTTGAAATCTTATCTGTAATTTTTGGTGCCAAAAGCAAAGGCTTTCTACCCTATTATTTTAAAATTATTAACTGTGCTATATTAAAAGATAAATAATAAATGATTATTTAAGTATATAAGGGTATAAAATTTCAAGTGAGTGGTACTAACAGTAAATTTTATAATTATTTGGAAAATTCAGAAATTGGTAGCCAAATTGAAGTGTCTGGCACATGGTAGGCTCAAAATGACACACATTGATTCAGTTTATGAACAGAATCTGACTCTTAAATAATATAGAATTGGTCAAAAGGAAGAAAAGGCTATTTGGGGTACAGGGGGCAACATAAACAGGTGTGGAAAGTGGATTGTTAATGACAATAAAATTTTTCAGGAGATAAAAATTAGCTTAGAGGCACTGTGGGACAAGTTTGGGAAAAGTGAGTTGTAGATTAGAGTGTGAAGAACTTGAATTGTGAGGCTACAGTGTTTGAACATTATAATTATTGAAGAGCTATACAATAGTAGTGTTACTGAACATGTGTACGGGCATATGGGCAATTGAATGTAGTAATTAAGAGTTTGGGCCTTGGAGCAAAACAGTTAAAACCCTGGCTCTGCCCTATACTAGGCTTGGTAACCCTGAGCAAATAATTTCACTTTTCTGTGCTGTAGTTTCCTTGTCAACTGAATGAAAATAATAGTTTTTAGCTCACAGAGCAATTGTGAAGATTAGATGAACTGTTGTGTATAAATATACAATCCCTAGCACATAGTAAAGAAGCATTCTGTAAATATTGTCATTTATATGACATTTCAACTTTCACATTGCTTTCATGTATTCTATTGCTTATAATTTTCATAGTAACACTTTGTGGTAGGCATTACTGCATCTGGTTCAGTGGTAGACAAAACAGATCCAAAGAAGTTGTGTCATGCCAGAAATCTTTGACTGATCTGTTGGTTCTAAACTACTTCACTGCAGGCTAATAGGCTGAACGTCAAATTTTAAGAAAATTATCCTGGTCAAATTTAGCAGACTAAAATGAAGAAAAACTTTGAAGCAAATATATCAGGCTCTTGAAATAACCTAGGATTGTGCTTTGTGTATTAAAATTCCTGTGCCAGGGCTATATCATTGTAAAGAGAAGAAAACAAATTATAAATTATAAATTTTTTGACTAACCAATTAATTGATATTCTTTCAGCTATATTTAAACTTGAAACAGGTAGAAGTATATGGCCCTTGATAAGAATCTATCGGGGTGGCTTTCTTCTGATTGAATTCCTTTTTCTACTGGGCATCAACACGTATGGCTGGAGACAGGCTGGAGTAAATCATGTGCTCATCTTTGAACTTAATCCGAGAAGCAATTTGTCTCATCAGCATCTCTTTGAGGTAATCAAAACCATGGGCTAAGATGTCCCATGAATATAGTTTGTAGTAGCTATATAGCTGGTTTAGTGGGTACTAAGCTCTGTTTTCTATTTGAAGAGGATTGTTGATGTAATAATGAAACCATTTTTCTTACCTTTGTTTTATGAAAGGTTTCCTGAGTAAGCTTAGAGGCACTGTGGGACAAGTTTGGGAAAAGTGAGTTGTAGATTAGAGTGTGAAGAACTTGAATTGTGAGGCTACAGTGTTTGAACATTATAATTATTGAAGAGCTATACAATAGTAGTGTTACTGAACATGTGTACGGGCATATGGGCAATTGAATGTAGTAATTAAGAGTTTGGGCCTTGGAGCAAAACAGTTAAAACCCTGGCTCTGCCCTATACTAGGCTTGGTAACCCTGAGCAAATAATTTCACTTTTCTGTGCTGTAGTTTCCTTGTCAACTGAATGAAAATAATAGTTTTTAGCTCACAGAGCAATTGTGAAGATTAGATGAACTGTTGTGTATAAATATACAATCCCTAGCACATAGTAAAGAAGCATTCTGTAAATATTGTCATTTATATGACATTTCAACTTTCACATTGCTTTCATGTATTCTATTGCTTATAATTTTCATAGTAACACTTTGTGGTAGGCATTACTGCATCTGGTTCAGTGGTAGACAAAACAGATCCAAAGAAGTTGTGTCAT
Organism: Tragulus kanchil; assembly: GCA_022376925.1. Taxonomy (NCBI): domain Eukaryota; kingdom Metazoa; phylum Chordata; class Mammalia; order Artiodactyla; family Tragulidae; genus Tragulus; species Tragulus kanchil. Next base: position 22,970,646 of record JAIOJX010000024.1, on the reverse strand, counting down.
GCCAGAAATCTTTGACTGATCTGTTGGTTCTAAACTACTTCACTGCAGGCTAATAGGCTGAACGTCAAATTTTAAGAAAATTATCCTGGTCAAATTTAGCAGACTAAAATGAAGAAAAACTTTGAAGCAAATATATCAGGCTCTTGAAATAACCTAGGATTGTGCTTTGTGTATTAAAATTCCTGTGCCAGGGCTATATCATTGTAAAGAGAAGAAAACAAATTATAAATTATAAATTTTTTGACTAACCAATTAATTGATATTCTTTCAGCTATATTTAAACTTGAAACAGGTAGAAGTATATGGCCCTTGATAAGAATCTATCGGGGTGGCTTTCTTCTGATTGAATTCCTTTTTCTACTGGGCATCAACACGTATGGCTGGAGACAGGCTGGAGTAAATCATGTGCTCATCTTTGAACTTAATCCGAGAAGCAATTTGTCTCATCAGCATCTCTTTGAGGTAATCAAAACCATGGGCTAAGATGTCCCATGAATATAGTTTGTAGTAGCTATATAGCTGGTTTAGTGGGTACTAAGCTCTGTTTTCTATTTGAAGAGGATTGTTGATGTAATAATGAAACCATTTTTCTTACCTTTGTTTTATGAAAGATTTCCTGAGTAATAATAAAAATAAAAATGATTTTCTTCTTTTTTTTGTCTTTCCCATCCTTCATCAGATTGCTGGGTTCCTCGGGATATTGTGGTGCCTGAGCCTTCTGGCATGCTTCTTTGCTCCAATTAGTGTCATCCCCACATATGTGTACCCACTTGTCCTTTATGGATTTATGGTTTTCTTTCTAATCAACCCCACCAAAACTTTCTATTATAAATCCCGATTTTGGCTGCTTAAACTGCTGGTAAGTCCAGAAATTTTTTATCATTTTTAGAGTGGTACATTGGGTCATTGACTTTCTCCAGAATGAAAACAAGCTCCTATTATCCAGCTTCAAAAGGCAGGGTCACCTTGTGGTCTAAATGAGTGCTGCTCCAGCTCCAGGGGCCAAGGACACAGGGTGACTGTACACCTGATCAGTGCAGGGCAGTGGCCTTGGGGAAAGCCCTCATGCATTTTTTTCCTTCTGAATGGAGTACAATGTTGAGGTATTACAGTGATTTTGCAAACTGATAATAATCCACAATTAAATTACTTTACAGATGATTTAATCAAATGTGTTAACATGTATAACTTTGTTTCCTTTTGTTTTAAGTGATAAAACTATTTTCCTGTTAAATTACTGTAAGTAGTCAGTCAAGCATTTTTATTTTGTGAACAATAGGAGTATCTTGTCAGCTCTCCAAGTTTAGTTTGAGAAGTTGACTTTTTAAATTCCATTTCTTCTTCCACTTTACCTATTTCTTAATGATCCCCAAATCAAGCAGTCTCATCATTAGGATACAGAATTTCCTGCAAAAATGGTAGCTGTGCAGAGCGGCTGGACCGATGTGTCCAGTTACAAGCTAGCACCCTGGAGCACATGCACCCAGAGCTGGTGCTCTGCAATAAGAGAGGCCACAGCGATGGGAGACCCACATAAGCCAAAGAATAAAAGATGGACGAAAATAAATGCATAGAAGACCAATAAAAGAGGCCAAAATTTAAAAAAAAAAAAAAAGGTAGCTGTATTTTTTGGGATGTTATAAAGATCACTCTGAGAAGGTCCTGCTTAGTCTCAGATTTAACCCACTCTGTTTTGGAAATCAATTGAGAATGTTTTTATATAATTAGCTCATAGATTATAAAGTACAGCTAACAGAAGGAAAATTAGTAATTGATCAGTTTCCACAAACTTTCAAAATTCCCATAATTATTGTTTCACTTTTTTTTCACCTTATAAAGTATACTGCCTTGAAAATAATAGTTTTTATATGTCTTTTCCCTTTTGTATACCCCTTAGAGTTAGCAGAGTTTTTTTGTTATTTTGTTGTTATTTTATATTATTCTTAGCAATATACTGTCTATATAGCTTTAACTAAATTCTTTAAATTTGAAGGTATAAAAGACAACCTTCCTATTACAAAAAACAGGGTAACCACTAAACAAATTAAAAGTGATCCATTTTCAAATATAGGTTAAGTATAGCAGTCCAAAAAAGAAAATGATACATATGACTAAGCTGGGAACATACATATCTGTAAACAACAGAACTCTGTAAAAGTTAAAAGTAAATTAAAAGTTTAAAAAAAAAAAAAATGAAAGAAAATGGCCCAGATCTTGATTTCCCTCCTCCCCAAGTTGATCATTCATTTTTTTTGTATTTCTTTCATTAAGGTTTTTATCACAAATTAAGAATCTATTTTCCACCAACTTTATTAAATGTAAATAACTAAATACCAGATCATTCCTTTTGAGTATAGCACCACTGGGCCTGATTTGAATTTACATTCTGAGTTGGAATTTAGCTGTTCAGGTGTGTAATAAGTCATAAGTTATACCATCACCTTTAATACATTTTGTCATCATCTAGAAAACATACTTTTTAGAGGAATTTTTTAGACAAAAATTTGAGCCATTTTTCATTTCCAGTTCATACAGCAATATTAGATTACCTTTATTTGGATACAGAATTTCCTGCAAAAATGGTAGCTGTGCAGAGCGGCTGGACCGATGTGTCCAGTTACAAGCTAGCACCCTGGAGCACATGCACCCAGAGCTGGTGCTCTGCAATAAGAGAGGCCACAGCGATGGGAGACCCACATAAGCCAAAGAATAAAAGATGGACGAAAATAAATGCATAGAAGACCAATAAAAGAGGCCAAAATTTAAAAAAAAAAAAAAAGGTAGCTGTATTTTTTGGGATGTTATAAAGATCACTCTGAGAAGGTCCTGCTTAGTCTCAGATTTAACCCACTCTGTTTTGGAAATCAATTGAGAATGTTTTTATATAATTAGCTCATAGATTATAAAGTACAGCTAACAGAAGGAAAATTAGTAATTGATCAGTTTCCACAAACTTTCAAAATTCCCATAATTATTGTTTCACTTTTTTTTCACCTTATAAAGTATACTGCCTTGAAAATAATAGTTTTTATATGTCTTTTCCCTTTTGTATACCCCTTAGAGTTAGCAGAGTTTTTTTGTTATTTTGTTGTTATTTTATATTATTCTTAGCAATATACTGTCTATATAGCTTTAACTAAATTCTTTAAATTTGAAGGTATAAAAGACAACCTTCCTATTACAAAAAACAGGGTAACCACTAAACAAATTAAAAGTGATCCATTTTCAAATATAGGTTAAGTATAGCAGTCCAAAAAAGAAAATGATACATATGACTAAGCTGGGAACATACATATCTGTAAACAACAGAACTCTGTAAAAGTTAAAAGTAAATTAAAAGTTTAAAAAAAAAAAAAATGAAAGAAAATGGCCCAGATCTTGATTTCCCTCCTCCCCAAGTTGATCATTCATTTTTTTTGTATTTCTTTCATTAAGGTTTTTATCACAAATTAAGAATCTATTTTCCACCAACTTTATTAAATGTAAATAACTAAATACCAGATCATTCCTTTTGAGTATAGCACCACTGGGCCTGATTTGAATTTACATTCTGAGTTGGAATTTAGCTGTTCAGGTGTGTAATAAGTCATAAGTTATACCATCACCTTTAATACATTTTGTCATCATCTAGAAAACATACTTTTTAGAGGAATTTTTTAGACAAAAATTTGAGCCATTTTTCATTTCCAGTTCATACAGCAATATTAGATTACCTTTCTTATTTTGAGATTTTGGATTTTGTGTTATTTGCATAAAAATGGAATATTCTGGTTACAAGAAAACGGCTTCAGATTATAAACACACATTTTTCCTTGCTAAGTTATTGTAAAATCTCTATACCGTTATTCTCAAATGAGATTTGAAAGACTTAGAAAATTCAGGTGTTACTATGATTCCATTATTACAATAACAAAATAATACAGTTGTGTACATTATGTGCTAAGTGAGCATTTCCCCAGTGCATCATTCTTTGTTTAAATAGGAAGCTGCTAGGATTCATGCATGACCAGTTATTCTTATTAGCTGAATGATTCCCCATTGAGTAGACATTTATCTGTGCATCTGTTGTATGCTAATAAAGAGGACTTGTTGATGGAATAGGTTGGCAGTGATACTAGAAGAATAAATAAGAAAATAGGAAAATATACTGTCAGAAGCAGTGAAGTACAGAAAGAAGCGTTGGAGTTTGTTATATTTGTCATAATAATTGTAAATAGTAAATGTGCTATTCATAGATTATTTTAATATTAATTGACCTATTGACTTATTTTAATTCAGATCTCACTGAGAAAACTTACTTTTAGCAAGTTAATTAACAAGAATATTTCTACCCTAGTTGTTTCTCTGATACAGCTTTTTTGAAAGCTTCATCCTAAACTACATTTCCCTTTTTCTTTAATTTTTCATGGAAAAAGAACGTGTCACTTGGCCATAGTGGTAGACACTGGGCACCACTGATATTCACATTTAAATTTGAATTGGTATATTATTCCTCTCCCCAAAAAAATTTAGAAAAAAATTTTTAAGTAATTGATTTATTTTGGTATTAGTATTGTATCAAATTAATAGTTTCCTTATATTCATTAGTTCATGCATCCTCTCTCCAGATCTATATTTGTCCTAGTTATGATCCAGTTAGGAAACATAAAAACAATAGCTCAGGTTTTCCTAAACAAAAAAATCAAATTATTCTTATAGAAGACTACATAAAAGTTTTCAAATTAGTCTTTTCCTGTATCATTTTGGAATTGTTTTTTCCCAATATTTTCTTTAGTTTTATGACAAAATTTTTTGCATTTCTCTAGTGTAAATATAGATTAGAGAAATGTTCTCATTTAATAATACACTGTTCTGGGCATTTTTTATGTGTATCAATTTATTTAATCATTTTAATAAACCATGAGATTGGAGCTGTTGTTAATCCACATTTTATAAATGAGGAAATGTAGGTTTGGGAAGTTAAATAAGATCGTGCAGCCCATTTTAAATATGTTATTGAAATCTCATCATTCTAATAGATTTAAACTTAGAAAATTCAGGTGTTACTATGATTCCATTATTACAATAACAAAATAATACAGTTGTGTACATTATGTGCTAAGTGAGCATTTCCCCAGTGCATCATTCTTTGTTTAAATAGGAAGCTGCTAGGATTCATGCATGACCAGTTATTCTTATTAGCTGAATGATTCCCCATTGAGTAGACATTTATCTGTGCATCTGTTGTATGCTAATAAAGAGGACTTGTTGATGGAATAGGTTGGCAGTGATACTAGAAGAATAAATAAGAAAATAGGAAAATATACTGTCAGAAGCAGTGAAGTACAGAAAGAAGCGTTGGAGTTTGTTATATTTGTCATAATAATTGTAAATAGTAAATGTGCTATTCATAGATTATTTTAATATTAATTGACCTATTGACTTATTTTAATTCAGATCTCACTGAGAAAACTTACTTTTAGCAAGTTAATTAACAAGAATATTTCTACCCTAGTTGTTTCTCTGATACAGCTTTTTTGAAAGCTTCATCCTAAACTACATTTCCCTTTTTCTTTAATTTTTCATGGAAAAAGAACGTGTCACTTGGCCATAGTGGTAGACACTGGGCACCACTGATACTCACATTTAAATTTGAATTGGTATATTATTCCTCTCCCCAAAAAAATTTAGAAAAAAATTTTTAAGTAATTGATTTATTTTGGTATTAGTATTGTATCAAATTAATAGTTTCCTTATATTCATTAGTTCATGCATCCTCTCTCCAGATCTATATTTGTCCTAGTTATGATCCAGTTAGGAAACATAAAAACAATAGCTCAGGTTTTCCTAAACAAAAATATCAAATTATTCTTATAGAAGACTACATAAAAGTTTTCAAATTAGTCTTTTCCTGTATCATTTTGGAATTGTTTTTTCCCAATATTTTCTTTAGTTTTATGACAAAATTTTTTGCATTTCTCTAGTGTAAATATAGATTAGAGAAATGTTCTCATTTAATAATACACTGTTCTGGGCATTTTTTATGTGTATCAATTTATTTAATCATTTTAATAAACCATGAGATTGGAGCTGTTGTTAATCCACATTTTATAAATGAGGAAATGTAGGTTTGGGGAAGTTAAATAAGATCGTGCAGCCCAGCTGTGTGTGGGATGGGATAGGAACAGTACTGTAGATGGGTTATGAGGCGGGGCATTCTGGCTCCATAATATGTGTTTTTAAACATTACCATTTTACAGACCTGGTAGTCGCTTTATCTAAGATGTTTAATTTTGATCAGTGGATCAGCTACTGGAATATTAAAGTCAAATTTGGAAAGAATGTGATTATCCACAGGAAAAATTAAGATTTCATCTCCTTAACCATTTATCTCCCATTAACTTAGAAGATGTTAACATATATTCTTTTGTGGGGGGGTGTGGGGGTGGGAGCTCTTTTATTGGTCTTTCATTTATTTATTTTCATCCATCTTTGTTCTTGGCCCATGTGGGCCCTCCATCACAGTGGCCTCTCTTGCTGCAGAGCACCAGTTCTGGGCGCAAGTGCTCCAGAGCAGTGGCTCGTAATTGGACACAGCGGTCCAGCCGCTCCACGGCACATGGGGTCTTCTCAGGCCAAGGATCAAACTGGCGCCCCTTGCACTGCAAGACAGACTGTTTGCCCACTGGACCACCCGGGAAACCCTATATTCTTTGTAATCACTTGCTAATGGCCTTTTTTTGTATGTGGGTAAAACATCAGATATACAAGATTGTCTCTAGCTTTCTTAATACTGTTTCTCATTGAATCGTTATCATTTTAATTAAAATCACAACAAAGTAGAAATTGAAAAACCTTAGCTAGAATAAGAAAGGAAGGAGCATTCTCACTCACAAAGGGTAATTCAGATATATTTAAGATGAATTCAGCAGTGTGCTAATGTCACAGAATTAAATATGATCTGTTCATTTTCATCTCTGCTCACTCTTCTCTGACCCCTTTCTTTGTCAGTATTTCCAGGATGTTTGTCTGTGTGTAATAGTAGTCACCACATGTACTGTCCTTATTTCTTTAGCTGTTGTTAATCCACATTTTATAAATGAGGAAATGTAGGTTTGGGGAAGTGTATCAATTTATTTAATCATTTTAATAAACCATGAGATTGAGCTGTTGTTAATCCACATTTTATAAATGAGGAAATGTAGGTTTGGAAGTTAAATAAGATCGCAGCCCAGCTGTGTGTGGATGGGATAGGAACAGTACTGTAGATGGGTTATGAGGCGGGGCATTCTGGCTCCATAATATGTGTTTTTAAACATTACCATTTTACAGACCTGGTAGTCGCTTTATCTAAGATGTTTAATTTTGATCAGTGGATCAGCTACTGGAATATTAAAGTCAAATTTGGAAAGAATGTGATTATCCACAGGAAAAATTAAGATTTCATCTCCTTAACCATTTATCTCCCATTAACTTAGAAGATGTTAACATATATTCTTTTGTGGGGGGGTGTGGGGGTGGGAGCTCTTTTATTGGTCTTTCATTTATTTATTTTCATCCATCTTTGTTCTTGGCCCATGTGGGCCCTCCATCACAGTGGCCTCTCTTGCTGCAGAGCACCAGTTCTGGGCGCAAGTGCTCCAGAGCAGTGGCTCGTAATTGGACACAGCGGTCCAGCCGCTCCACGGCACATGGGGTCTTCTCAGGCCAAGGATCAAACTGGCGCCCCTTGCACTGCAAGACAGACTGTTTGCCCACTGGACCACCCGGGAAACCCTATATTCTTTGTAATCACTTGCTAATGGCCTTTTTGTGTATGTGGGTAAAACATCAGATATACAAGATTGTCTCTAGCTTTCTTAATACTGTTTCTCATTGAATCGTTATCATTTTAATTAAAATCACAACAAAGTAGAAATTGAAAAACCTTAGCTAGAATAAGAAAGGAAGGAGCATTCTCACTCACAAAGGGTAATTCAGATATATTTAAGATGAATTCAGCAGTGTGCTAATGTCACAGAATTAAATATGATCTGTTCATTTTCATCTCTGCTCACTCTTCTCTGACCCCTTTCTTTGTCAGTATTTCCAGGATGTTTGTCTGTGTGTAATAGTAGTCACCACATGTACTGTCCTTATTTCTTTAGCTGTTTATTTGCCCAAAGGAGTTGTGGGTAGTACAGACCGTGTGTTATTTATTCAGCACCTCCACAATGCCTGATGTAGAATAAATACATTAATCTTTGTTAAATGCATGAATGACTACGATTAAGTTCATTGTTGTCTTATACCAAAAATAACCACTGCCTTCTTTCTGTTTGATCTCTCTTCTGTAAATTTTCCAGTCCTCCCAGTTTTTATTTTATGTTACTCCTTTCCTTTTCCAGTCCATCCCTCTGTTTCCTTGTTTCTTATCTAATACACTCTCCTGCCTTTCTGCTCATACCCAGGTCTCTGTAATCGCCATGTTTTGAGGCTGGGTTTGGCAGGTTGTGACAGTCATGGTAGTCTGTCTCATGTCAGTGAGAAAGGAGAAAGTTTCTCTAGGCTACCAATTTCACAAAAGTCAGTGACTAGAGACTGAGTTAGACTTCCTGCTTCTTGGCTATTGTCTTGTAGCTTGTTCTCGCTTTCTCTCTCTTTGAATCTTTTAAATTCTATACCTAGAGTTTCTTAAAATATTATATGAGCTGGTACCAGAATCTCTTTGTGCATAAGTGATTTAACATCTCAATCCCTAACACCCTCTACCCCACCCTACCCTGCAAAAAGTTTGCTATATCTGGAACTTAAGGTCGCAGATGATAGTATCTTCTCTGTCCTACTGAAAGAGTAAGTGAGCGATCAAGACATTGAGCCATGGACTCAAAATATGTCAGCTCTAGAAAGTAATGTTTTAACACCTATATTCTGCCCTGCAGACCTCTGGTCTAATTTGGTTTAGATTACTTGTCTCTAGCTTCTTAATACCATTGAATCGTTATCATTTTAATTAAAATCACAACAAAGTAGAAATTGAAAACCTTAGCTAGAATAAGAAAGGAAGGAGCATTCTCACTCACAAAGGGTAATTCAGATATATTTAAGATGAATTCAGCAGTGTGCTAATGTCACAGAATTAAATATGATCTGTTCATTTTCATCTCTGCTCACTCTTCTCTGACCCCTTTCTTTGTCAGTATTTCCAGGATGTTTGTCTGTGTGTAATAGTAGTCACCACATGTACTGTCCTTATTTCTTTAGCTGTTTATTTGCCCAAAGGAGTTGTGGGTAGTACAGACCGTGTGTTATTTATTCAGCACCTCCACAATGCCTGATGTAGAATAAATACATTAATCTTTGTTAAATGCATGAATGACTACGATTAAGTTCATTGTTGTCTTATACCAAAAATAACCACTGCCTTCTTTCTGTTTGATCTCTCTTCTGTAAATTTTCCAGTCCTCCCAGTTTTTATTTTATGTTACTCCTTTCCTTTTCCAGTCCATCCCTCTGTTTCCTTGTTTCTTATCTAATACACTCTCCTGCCTTTCTGCTCATACCCAGGTCTCTGTAATCGCCATGTTTTGAGGCTGGGTTTGGCAGGTTGTGACAGTCATGGTAGTCTGTCTCATGTCAGTGAGAAAGGAGAAAGTTTCTCTAGGCTACCAATTTCACAAAAGTCAGTGACTAGAGACTGAGTTAGACTTCCTGCTTCTTGGCTATTGTCTTGTAGCTTGTTCTCGTTTCTCTCTCTTTGAATCTTTTAAATTCTATACCTAGAGTTTCTTAAAATATTATATGAGCTGGTACCAGAATCTCTTTGTGCATAAGTGATTTAACATCTCAATCCCTAACACCCTCTACCCCACCCTACCCTGCAAAAAAAAAGTTTGCTATATCTGGAACTTAAGGTTGCAGATGATAGTATCTTGTCTGTCTTACTGAAAGAGTAAGTGAGCGATCAAGACATTGAGCCATGGACTCAAAATATGTCAGCTCTAGAAAGTAATGTTTTAACACCTATATTCTGCCCTGCAGACCTCTGGTCTAATTTGTGAAGCTTCAAGATAGCCAACAGCCAGGATTGATTTGCAATATAGCCGTTGATTGTTTCCCTAAAATAATCAAAGAAATTATTTAGAGAAAGAATAGGAAGAACCAGTCAAGTCTTAGAGAAGAGGGCCATAATGTCTCAGGCTGGATCTGTGTAGTAAATGAATATACCTTGATGGCAGGAGAGCTGTAGCTACAGACTCATTTTCTCAAAACAGTTACTTAGTCAGAATTCCTTGTTAATTTTTGCCTGTGTAAGATAGCAGGGGTCTAAGAGGGTGAGGAAGAAACCTGCCTTCATCCCATGTTTACTTCATTCAAGGCCTTTCAAGGCAGTCTGTGCAGTTTGAGCATTTAGCATTAAGGTCTAAGACAATTGTGGTGAAAACCCTTATGCTATGACTATTTCTGGAATATTCTCCCATCTTAGCTAACTGAATATAAAGCTCTTCTTTGCCTACAAAGGACAGGAAGGGGAGGATAGTACCTTAGATCTTAATGCTAAATTCTTTCAACTTCAGCTCTTCGCACCTCTCTGCTTTCTGTTTTTTGACTGTTGCTCTTCCTACCTCCCCTCACCCCACCCTTTTAACTTCTTTCTTAGTTATCTATTCAGTTCATTCTTTACATTACTAATTCTCAACTTAGCTACTGTTGCCAGCTCCCTGTGTTTGTGACTTTCCTTGATTCATTGATTTCCATTTTATCAGTTAAAGTAATCATGCTGCAGAGTCAGACACAATTAGAAAAATTTAAGTTTTTTTACTAGAGACTGAGTTAGACTTCCTGCTTCTTGGCTATTGTCTTGTAGCTTGTTCTCGTTTCTTTGAATCTTTTAAATTCTATACCTAGAGTTTCTTAAAATATTATATGAGCTGGTACCAGAATCTCTTTGTGCATAAGTGATTTAACATCTCAATCCCTAACACCCTCTACCCCACCCTACCCTGCAAAAAAAAAGTTTGCTATATCTGGAACTTAAGGTTGCAGATGATAGTATCTTGTCTGTCTTACTGAAAGAGTAAGTGAGCGATCAAGACATTGAGCCATGGACTCAAAATATGTCAGCTCTAGAAAGTAATGTTTTAACACCTATATTCTGCCCTGCAGACCTCTGGTCTAATTTGTGAAGCTTCAAGATAGCCAACAGCCAGGATTGATTTGCAATATAGCCGTTGATTGTTTCCCTAAAATAATCAAAGAAATTATTTAGAGAAAGAATAGGAAGAACCAGTCAAGTCTTAGAGAAGAGGGCCATAATGTCTCAGGCTGGATCTGTGTAGTAAATGAATATACCTTGATGGCAGGAGAGCTGTAGCTACAGACTCATTTTCTCAAAACAGTTACTTAGTCAGAATTCCTTGTTAATTTTTGCCTGTGTAAGATAGCAGGGGTCTAAGAGGGTGAGGAAGAAACCTGCCTTCATCCCATGTTTACTTCATTCAAGGCCTTTCAAGGCAGTCTGTGCAGTTTGAGCATTTAGCATTAAGGTCTAAGACAATTGTGGTGAAAACCCTTATGCTATGACTATTTCTGGAATATTCTCCCATCTTAGCTAACTGAATATAAAGCTCTTCTTTGCCTACAAAGGACAGGAAGGGGAGGATAGTACCTTAGATCTTAATGCTAAATTCTTTCAACTTCAGCTCTTCGCACCTCTCTGCTTTCTGTTTTTTGACTGTTGCTCTTCCTACCTCCCCTCACCCCACCCTTTTAACTTCTTTCTTAGTTATCTATTCAGTTCATTCTTTACATTACTAATTCTCAACTTAGCTACTGTTGCCAGCTCCCTGTGTTTGTGACTTTCCTTGATTCATTGATTTCCATTTTATCAGTTAAAGTAATCATGCTGCAGAGTCAGACACAATTAGAAAAATTTAATATGAATTTTCTTGTTTCTATTTTCTGATTTTTTTTTCTTTCTCCCAGTTTCGAGTATTTACAGCCCCTTTCCATAAGGTAGGCTTTGCTGATTTCTGGCTGGCTGATCAGCTGAACAGCCTGTCAGTGATACTGATGGACCTGGAATATATGATCTGCTTCTACAGTTTTGAGCTCAAATGGGATGAAAGTGAGGGCCTGTTGCCAAATGATTCAGAAGGTACGGTATGAATGTGCATCCACACTGCTGAACTGCCAGCGTAAACCAAGAAATATTGGAAATGATAACTGAGAAATTTAAGTTCATCCAGTAATATTACAGATTTAATTAAATGTACTTGGCACTGTTTTAGCACTATCTTTTATCTGATATAATTTGGCTCTTAAATTATATATTATAATTTCAGCCACTCATTTGCCAGGAGGTTCACAACATACACTAAAAGAATTCTAAAACTAAAAATCTTTTAGTACATTAATAATTGTATCACAGATGCTCTAGAGTCAACAGTTGCCATCACAGTATTGCTTTGCGATGATCAGAAATACTGATTATTTAGAAATTAACTCAAATGCTTCGAGAAAGTCACCAGAGATTGTTTTTTATTTCTTAGGGGGGACCTTGTTTTTTTTCTGGCTCTTTCTGTCACTCTTTATTGTAGCTTATGCCAGGTGTTCTAGTAAGTAGGGAATGTTGCCTTAATGATGAAGACCGAATCCAGACAGACTGTAACATCTGATGCCAGTGCCAACCCATTTTTGTTGACTACCACCAGATCACAACTCTGTCGTATGTTGAACCGCTTTGACTCATTTCCAGAATTTGAAGACAATTGATTTACCACCTCTCTTCTCATTTTAAAAATGTAAACTGTACCCTTTGTTTTCTTTTGTTGTTGTTCCTTTTGTTTGTTTTAAAGAACAAGAGTGTGAACCACCTACAGTAGTATGTTGTAGTGGTTTGGAGTTCATAAAATTGACAGGTGTCGCCAGTGATATATAGGTTTTCCAGATGTTTCAGGTTACAAAGCTGACCCATTTTTTTCTCTTTGATTAGTGTACACAACTTCAAGAACTTCCAGAACAGTTAGAAATCTGGGCAGATTTTTCTAAGTTCCCACTGTGTATTTCACCTTCTTTCCCTGGCTTAGTGATGACTAAAACATTTAATGTAGTAGTTGCAAAGAAAAAGTGATTATGAAAAGCAGATTCCTTGCTTTTAGGACTTCCTTATGGTTACAGTATGTGACTAAATAATGTGAACAAGTTGTTGTTGTTTTTTTTTAATTATACCAATTTCTTCTTTGAAATCTTCGCAGAACCAGAACCAGAAGTTTGCCACAAATATTCGTATGGTGTGCGGGCTATTGTTCAGTGCATTCCTGCCTGGCTTCGCTTTATCCAGTGCCTGCGTCGATACCGGGACACAAAGAGGGCCTTTCCTCATTTAGTTAATGCTGGGAAATACTCCACAACTTTCTTCACGGTGACGTTCGCAGCCCTTTACAGCACTCACAAAGGTACTCAGTGGTTGTGAAGAGATTTTTTAAAATCCAAATTTTCACCACTTGAATCTGTTTCTTACTCTGGTTACCTTGCCATGTGTTCTGCTTTTTATTCCATTGAATTTCCAGTCTCCTTGGTTATACCCATTTGGCCTTGAACACAATCAGCCACATTCCAGTATTTACTAACAAAATACCATTAAAAAGAATCAAAATCATCTTGAATAGGAAGGATTTGTGATAACATTTGAAACCCTGAATTATGTTTAACGGGTTCAATGAAGACACTTTTCATTTGGTTTCTTTAGACTTCTTATTCCTTAATGAGGTTGGGAAATGCTAGGTGAACAAGATTCCCTCTGGCAGTCCTGTATGTTTTTAATCGTTTCCCTTCACCAAGTAGTAAGGGTTGTTTCCAGCCTATTTAACTGCAAATTGAGTTCTCTGTTCTCTCTAGTTTCTTATCTCCATGGCAACCAGTTATTACTTTGAGACCGTTCTTCTGTTGGGAGGAGAAAAAGGCTTTTAGGTTCCGAACCACATTCAGTCTCTCCTTTTGAATTTTTAACCTCCTTCTATGAACTGTCAATCAAAGGTCTCACTTCCTTTTACTAAAATGCCTTCCTTCTTTGTCTGTGTAAATCAGTGTCAGCCTACACCTTAGAGGCTGCACTCTCATCTAAAGAAATGTTACCAATTGAAATTATTGCATTTATTTTTAGATCATTTGATACATTTTTTTCTGATGAGCTTTAGTTGAGATGGAACCTTACCTAGTGCTCCAAAACTGCTGCTCTGTGCCTGATGGTCTTGAAATACTAGGAAACTATTTTTTTGTAAAGTGCGATTTGGTCCCGTAAGAACACTTTATTGATACTTCCACTTTTTGAGGTAGATTCTGTAATTACATTGATACTGATAATGCAGCCAATTTTACCACTACAGAGGCACTCTTGTTAAATTATAGAATTTAACTGAGGACCTCAGTGAAGGAAAAACCCCCATCCTAAAGCCTCCACAACTTTCTTCACGGTGACGTTCGCAGCCCTTTACAGCACTCACAAAGGTACTCAGTGGTTGTGAAGAGATTTTTTAAAATCCAAATTTTCACCACTTGAATCTGTTTCTTACTCTGGTTACCTTGCCATGTGTTCTGCTTTTTATTCCATTGAATTTCCAGTCTCCTTGGTTATACCCATTTGGCCTTGAACACAATCAGCCACATTCCAGTATTTACTAACAAAATACCATTAAAAAGAATCAAAATCATCTTGAATAGGAAGGATTTGTGATAACATTTGAAACCCTGAATTATGTTTAACGGGTTCAATGAAGACACTTTTCATTTGGTTTCTTTAGACTTCTTATTCCTTAATGAGGTTGGGAAATGCTAGGTGAACAAGATTCCCTCTGGCAGTCCTGTATGTTTTTAATCGTTTCCCTTCACCAAGTAGTAAGGGTTGTTTCCAGCCTATTTAACTGCAAATTGAGTTCTCTGTTCTCTCTAGTTTCTTATCTCCATGGCAACCAGTTATTACTTTGAGACCGTTCTTCTGTTGGGAGGAGAAAAAGGCTTTTAGGTTCCGAACCACATTCAGTCTCTCCTTTTGAATTTTTAACCTCCTTCTATGAACTGTCAATCAAAGGTCTCACTTCCTTTTACTAAAATGCCTTCCTTCTTTGTCTGTGTAAATCAGTGTCAGCCTACACCTTAGAGGCTGCACTCTCATCTAAAGAAATGTTACCAATTGAAATTATTGCATTTATTTTTAGATCATTTGATACATTTTTTTCTGATGAGCTTTAGTTGAGATGGAACCTTACCTAGTGCTCCAAAACTGCTGCTCTGTGCCTGATGGTCTTGAAATACTAGGAAACTATTTTTTTGTAAAGTGCGATTTGGTCCCGTAAGAACACTTTATTGATACTTCCACTTTTTGAGGTAGATTCTGTAATTACATTGATACTGATAATGCAGCCAATTTTACCACTACAGAGGCACTCTTGTTAAATTATAGAATTTAACTGAGGACCTCAGTGAAGGAAACACATCCTAAAGCTCCCTCATTTTTCTCTTTTTTAGCTCCTCTCTCATGTGCACCTCCTGTTTGGCCAGCTACTTACATGTTAGTCAGCCTGAGATACTTAACATTCTGTACTCAAGATTTTGTATTTTAGCCTTTCTGCAGGTCTTTCCTTTCAAGGATTGCCCCTCTAAATTTCCAGCTGTTCCTTCAACCCTGACC